>OZ014520.1:271568103-272843057 GCA_963966055.1 Lathyrus aphaca
GAAATTGCTGCTGGGAGGAACATTTGATGGGTCATAGTAGATTGTAACTGTTGAGACATCTTCGTTAATTTTTGCTGGCGTTGTAGACGATTCTGTCAATAAGATGGATGCTGATGTTGTAGAAGAAAAAGTTGTTAAAATTTGACTTGTTGAAATAATGGACGGAGTGATTGCTGGTGTTGTTGATGAATCGGTAGGAATGATTGTTGTTGCTGTTGTAGGAGAAATTGCTGGTGTTGTAGGAGGATCCTTTGTTGAAACAAGAGCTGCTGAAGGAGCTGTTGAAGTGATTTGTAAGATTCCATCTTGGATAAGGCCATCTATGCCAATCCTTAGCTTCTCACAACCATTACTAGCTGTCTTGCACAATTCACAGCACGCCCCACAGCCTGGGAACACTTGGCATCTTAAAAGTTGAACTTTGACTTCAGCCAGCGGTGTTTGAATCTGTGCAACATTATCAATTAGTGCAGATGGTTGGTCCTCTTCAATGGCATTAATCTTGGGCCCACCATGATTAGGCATAGGATTTATGTTAACATTCGGAGGAGATGTGAAATTGAGAGCTTTAGAATCAACCAGATCTTGCACCTTCATCTGTAAGGCTCTGCATTTCTCGGTATTGTGACCAGGTGCGTTGGAGTGGAAGGCACACCTGGCATTAACATCATAATTCTTTGGGAGATTGAGAGGATCCGGTGGTGCCAACGTCTTTAACTCAACCAGGTTGAGCTTCAGGAGTTGTGGAAATAAAGCAGCGTAAGGCATAGGGATAGGGTTAATTACCCTGTTTTCCTGGGATGGCCTCTGTTGGAAGGGACGCTGTTGTTGGTTGCTATTGTTGTTATTGTAGGTTCTCTGTTGTGGAAAATGAGGTGGTTGCTGATAGTGATGTTGTTGTTGTTGTTGAGGATATAATGGTTGTTATGGAACTGGAGCTGGGATGGTAACAGTTGCTACTGACCTGTGAGAATATTGGGGCCTGCCCCTGCCTGCATGGATGGCATTAGTTTCACCCGTCCTTCGGGGTCCTGCAAAGGGTTTTTTGGGGTTGCTGGAGGAACTTGCACCATTGTCGGAGATTTTGCCCATCTTCAAGAGACTTTCAATTCTCTCTCCAGCTATGACCACATCAGCAAAACTGGTAGAGGAGAAAGCAGCAAGTCTATCAATATAAGTCCCTTACAATGTGTTCATGAACATGTCAGCCATTTCTCTTTTTGACATGGGTGGTTGGACAGTGTAAACACCCCAAATTTGCCCTCACTCATTTCACCATGGCTTGTTTCTTTTCATTTTCATAAGTTCAATCATAGCATCACATATTGTACTTTTGTTTCACTGCATTGGTTCCAAGTCATCTGCATCTAGGGTTTGTGATCTGAGCAATCCAAGATCCTTCTGAACCACTCCAAAGGCCATCAATCACTTAAAAGGGTTCCATGTATGTTCAAGCATCATATTCTATCCTCCAAATATCAAGGAAGTCAAAAATCACAAGAACTGAGGAAGGCATGGAAGCAGAGCCAGGTTTAACTGCACAGATGACCCAAAATTAGGGTTTTGGTTTCAGAAGCCATAACTCCAAATTTTTTGGTCATTCTTGTTTCTATTGGTCTCTATATGTAATAAGGATCATGCATACCAATTTTCATGAAGAAATTCAATGGGGAAGGCATCTGATCAATAGATGACTTCTTGTGCAAGTCAGTGCAAAATCAGGGTATCTGAGGCCCCCAATCACCCAACCAAAGGATATTCTCCATCATTTTTAATGTGTATGATCTTTATTTTATCTTAGAAGAAGTTAGAAGTTCACAAAATTGAAGAATTTCAAGCCATTTGCAAAGTTGCCATTTTGGGAAAGTGACTTGTAATGAAAACTTGCCATTTTGGGAAAGTTTTTCAACCTCCTCTTTTTGATTCAAAAATGCTTCAAATGGAAAATTCTTGGTCATGAAAGTTGTAGATTGGATCCTCCCATTTTCAAAAAGTACAAGAACTCATTCTAATTCATTTTAGAACAAAAGTTATGGCTTTGCAAAGTTGGACAAAATCACTTAATTTTCACTTTTGTGCCAAAGAGGAAACTTGCAAAAACACTTGCCAAAACCAAATGTGACTTCAAATCAACTTCTAATCATCACACAAACATAATTCATGGTCCATAATTCAGATTTTCCCAAAGAATTTCTTAATTTCATGCCTTGGATTCCAAGTATCATAAGCCATTTTTCATAAAAGTCACAAAGAGGGAAGTCTTGCAAGAATGGTTCTTAAGGCTTTGCTTGGTCTCTAATCAATCTCAAAGTGTCATAACAACATTATATGGTACATTTTGCTGCATATTGCCAAAGGGATGTCACACATCCATGACCAAAAATTTCAAAATGCAACAAGTTGCAAAAAGGCAAAACACATGACATCTCACCCTTCACCCATTTCAGATCACATCAGAACATCCAATGGCCTTCCTTGAAGCTAGCTGAGACAATCCAAGCACAGAAATATCCTCTGCCATGGCCCATGCCTATAGTACACAATTTTTGACTTTTTGGCCAATCACCCCATACCATTCCCACAGTGCATACCTGCCCTCCTGGATTGTTGGGATTGCTTATGGATTGCCTCAAGGTCATAAAACATGAAGAAAAAAGGCTCAGAGGACACACACAATCAGATTGCACAAAAACTGTCAAAAGCTTCATCTCTTCGAAACTCTGCCCACAGCCATCAAACCTCAAAAATTCCTTCACCAATAAGTCACATACCCTCCATAGAACAAAACCCACCCCCTGAAACAGCCTGAATCACCACACACACAAACCTCCATTTCTGCTACACCAGAACCACACAGCATAAACCAGCCATCCTCAAAGCTTTCTAAGCTTCGTATCATCTTCAGGAGGTTTATAGGAGTGGGTTGCAACAAGGGAGAGCCCAGAAAGACCAGAACCAGGAGGTTCCATCTCAGGTATGGCTCAAGAACTTTTTTCTCAGAACCTTGTTTTTAAGTTCTTAATCGAATCCGTATGATGTGCTGATGATTCTGATATGTTTATTTTTCAAAATGGTGGAATATTGAGTATGTATGGGTTGTCTGAAAGTTTCTGACCTAAAATTGTTTTGCTTCGATTTGCATTGTTGATGACTGAAAAATGGTTTTTGTTTGGGGGTTTTGATTCAGTGATGTGTGGGGTTTGATTCTGGGCAGAGAGATTTCATTTTAGATGCTTAGAGAGAGAGAGAGATAGGGTTTTGGGCTCGTCGGAGAAGACGACCGGAACCACTGTTCCGGCCGTCTGAGAGTCATTAACCCTAATTAGGGTTTAAGCCCAGTTTTGAATGTGGAACGTTAGATGGCCTTTCCCGCGTGTGTACCAACGGCCCATATCCTTTGATTTAGCCCTAATCCAGTCATTAACATTAATTAATTAGGATTAAAATTTGAATTTTCCAGAATCAATCCTAGCCACTGAAACCCGCGCCAAGTCAACTCCCGCGTCTCAACTTTGAATCATGGCTCTCGGATCTGATTACTATCCATTTAATTCAATTTTATTTTATTTTTTTATTCATTTGTTTTGCCCATTTTATTTAAAATAGCAAATCATTTCTAAAAAATCTCATTTTTTGCATCACACCTTAAAATATTTTTCTCTTTCTGAAAATAATTTTTATTTTATTTTTTGCATAATTTTCGTATTTTAAAAATATTTAAATGATTATTTTAATTAGTTAATGAGAATTAATTAATTAAAATAGTATTTAGGTTTCTAAAAATCACAAAAAAATTCACATTGCAATTTGATACATTTAGAAACATTATCAAACTCCTCAAACAAATTTCTTTTTGGTTCTTGACCTATGTTGACATTTTTCTTTGGAATTAAAGTTCTTAAAGTCAATATTTTTTGCTCTAACTTAGAAAAATGCATTCTGCCTAACCATGAAGAGTTTGATGTTGGTTCTTTTTGCATTGCATTCTTCATATCATGTAGTTTCTAGGGTAAAATTGGTTTGAATTTATCTTTCATTTTCAATTTGATGTGCATTTTTCCTTTTGAGGTGCCTTAAAACCCTAGCAAACTTAAGAAAATCATAACCCCCATTAGGTTAAGAGTTAGGTCCCCTCCTTTGGGCAGTGAGCTTGTGTAGGGTTAGGGTTCCTTTGATTCCATTTTCAATTTTTTATCATGTCATTTGTTTCTGATTTTGAATTTTGCATTGCATATTGTATGTAAACCCTAATTTTTGCCTTCATTTGCATCCATCTTCCATATGCTTGCATTCATGAACTTGCCATGACACTTTGTGCATTCACATGACTTCTAAGACATCTTAGGACACATTAGAATCATGTTTGATCATTGCATCATTCATTTGCCGTGTTGTGCATTCATTTCATTTCATAAACTTTCATGAACTTTTATGGTTCAAAGCATGCTTCATTTGCATCCTCATCCTTGTATGATCATCCACAACTCTTGACATGTGTTTGCATCATCTCTTAGCATCATTAACATCATGTTTATACTTCTGGTTTTGGTTTGCATATTTGCATTTCATTCCATTTCCATTTCATTTCATTTCCTTTTGCTAACTTTTCAGGTGGTAAGTGTTTTGAGAAGTGAATTTGCCTTCACTTCTCATAATCTCTTCTCATCTCTTCTATGTACCATTGCTGCATTTTGTATTTGTACTAGAGTGAGCTTTCTCATTCATGTTCTTTCTCACTTTTTTTCTTCAAGCAACTTATCTTCTTAAGTGAAATAAGTTGACTTGCTTCTTCTGCTTCTTCCTGGCTTCATCTGTTTCTTCCATTGGTGGCTTTTCTATTGAAGATCTTTTGCAAGCCTCATAAACCCTAGGAATACCCAAGCATGATAACAATTAGGGTTTGATTAGTCCCCATTTAGTTTTACATTTGTGTCATCTTCGAGTCTTCTCTTCTCACCTTCTAATCAAGGACTAAACCTTAAAGGTTTTAAGACTTTGTGATTAGGGTTATGCCTGCATCCTTCTATTAGGATGGAATGTATAACTTTAATCCTAAGTGTTAAACCCTTAATGTGTTTAAATCCTTTAATAAATTCATCTAATAATCACTAAGACATCAAGCTTGTAACTTGGGCCTTGCATTAGGGTTCTAATTTTTCCTTAACTGGTTAAGAAGGACTAACCCTAGTGTTAATGGACAAGTCCCCCTCAAGTTGTTTTACAAACCATAAAATTCACTTCTTAATCTTACCATTAACTAAAACCCACTTTAATAAAGGCTTTGCTTTGTCATGAGGTTAATCCCTAATCATGGATTAAGTTGAGGAGCCTTCCTCAGCTTAAATGTTCTCATCTATTATCTTTCTATTAGGATGGTGTAATGGGTCCATTAAATCTTTGATTATGGCTTAAACTCATTAATTAACACCAAACAACAACTCCAAAAACATCTAGATAAATACAAGTAGGTTAATGATCTTAATCCTATATCATGGTGATTAAGTGTGAGGTGTTTTACTTCATACTTAAGGTATTCTCAGTACCCCTAATCAGAGGGAAGATGTGACGAGTTTACTAACCCTTGGTTTAGGCTTAAGCTCATTTTCCTATGACAAATTCAAAAAGCAATTAAAGACTGAAAACACAAAAACAAACAATAATCGTCTCCTCCGGGATTCTTTTCTCATCATCTTCACTCACAAACGAGAACTCGTTTCTTCCGTCTAATGCAAGACAGTTTGCACCTGAGCCAGACAGGTCATACACTTGAGCATAGACAAGTAAGCAGTTCACAAGTCAATTTACCTTTCAGTCTTTTTGAGTCGAACTACGGTGTTCTGACTTCCTCATTGCACGAGAGGATACGTAGGCATAACTTAATAGTTATCGAACAAAAGTCTCTGTATATTCCCCCTCTTCCAGCATTATTCTTTTAAGTCTCATAGTCTTGAGCTTCACTCTTTCCTTACACTGACATTTCCCTCACTCACTTCACATTTCTTTTACACTGACACTTGCATTCTTTTCCAGCTTTTTATACACAAATAGCACTGACACTACCCCTTTAAGCACAAACTTTCAAGCGTGGATCACGTCGAGTACGGCGAACAATCTGGGTGCTAATACCTTCCCAGGTTGTAACCAACCCCCTTTCTCAGTTTCTCTGGTTCGCAATCGTCTTATCCATATCTTTCTAGGTTTATGCAGCATTACCTTTCCTTCGGGATTAAAATGCCTAGCTGGCGACTCTTTTCATTCTTTCTCTTTCGTCGACCGTTCGCGTCTGTACCCCTTCTGACCTAGGTGTCATTTGCTGGGAGCGACAGCTTGGCGACTCTGCTGGGGAACCTTATACTGTAACCAGGGCTTCTGGTTCTTTTTATGGGTTCCTCCTAGCGTTTGTTTGATTTGTGTTTACTGGGGTGTTATGTGCTAATTGTGTTTATTTATTTGCTTTATTTACTGCTTTATGTACAACTTTATTTATTGCTTTCCTTTACAGTTTTTCATATTTCATACTGTCATTATCATTGCTGGATCTGGCTTCTGTTTTGGTGGGTGGGGTTCCATTGAGAGTTTGAGGTCCTATACCTGGGACCTGAGTGACACCTAGGCTAGAGTGGCTCATGTTCTTTCCCATTCCATTTTGGTCTGGTGCGGGAATATGAAACACGGTTCAGATATGGGTTTCTTCTTGAGAACTATGTGCTACAGATTTCCTGTAGTGCTAGGGCTATCTGGGAAGCATGCTAAGTCTGGATGACCTTTATTATGACCTTCAGAAACTGGGGTGAATTAGAGGAGGATCTTTTATGGTTATTGTAAACACTGTACCTCTGGGTTAGAAGTGTTTACACTTCTCATAACTGAGCCAAGTCTGAGGATCCTTGTTTTAGAACATCACCTGTGAGGGGGTTGGGCTATTTACAGGTTTGCAGGTACCCTTGGCCACAGCATACCCTGTTACTATATTGATTAAGAGTACCTCATTTTTGACAGTTCTTGTGATTAAACCCTGGACATGTGGCTCTTTATTTGAGTCCCCCACCTTGGTTACTGGATTTCTGAACCTCCATCAGGACCTTCTTTGAACATACATGGACTTATATCAAGACAGATAATCAGATCCAGCTTGATCACAAACCCTTGCATATCATTTGCATATATCATCATTGCATCATTTAACATTTGTTTATTTGTTTTTCAGGGTATCCACATCATATCTGGTTTGGTTTTGACCCCTTCTTCTGCATAGACCCTTGCTTCATCAGCTATCTGCTTCAGCTATCTTCATCATCACCAGCACCATCCTGTCAGTGGCTCACTTCCAGCATCAGTCTGTGACCTTCATTAGTATCAATCTTCAGTTTCTTCAGCAGCATTCATGGCTACTCCCAGGAAGAGCAACATATCCTACCATTTCATTGAACCTGTGTTGACTGGCATCAGGCAGGTCCAGTCACTTATCACACCTGACCACATCCCATTGTTTAGAGAGCATTATGGAGGTATCCTGGATATGGTTATGGACCTTGACCCTTCTCAGAGGAGCATGATCCACACCTGCTTGCAGTTTTATGAACCTCCTTTGAGATGCTTCACCTTCCCAGACTTTCAGTTAGGGCCTCTACTGGAAGAGTTTTCCTCATTGATTGGAGTACCTATCAGGGGTGGAATCCCTTTCAACCCAGAAATGCCAGCTCCCAGCAATGGAGAAGTAGCAAAGGCACTATACCCGGAGCCTGCCTTGATTGAGCAAAGTATGACAACAAAAGCTGGGATCCCTGGTTTGCACCTGGACTTTTTGATTTCTCAGGCCATCCTGAAGGCCTCATTGGGAGAATGGAGGGAAGTCTGTGCACTGTTAGCCCTCAGCATATATGGGGCTATACTGTTTGCAGATGAGCCCAAATTTGTCAGTAAAAATGCCATCCATCTGTTTCTTCTGAGGAACCCAGTGCCTACACTGCTGGGAGACTTTTACTACTCCATTCATCAGAGGATTGAGAAACAAAGGGGGAAGTTGGTAAGATGTTGTGCTCCTTTGTTTTACACCTGGCTGCTCAGACACCTGCCTAAGTCAGATGCCTTCTTGAATCCCCACCAACAGAAGAATTGGGCCAAGAGGCTCATTGCCTTGACTTCAGATGATATTAGATGGTGCACCCAGAGCACCAAAGGCAAGGACATTATCACCAGCTGTGGACAATACCCAAATGTACCTCTGATATGAGTAAAGGGTTGCATCAACTACAATCCTTTACTGTTTAAGAGACAACTGGGCTATGCTTTGGTTCACCCTCCCAGAGTGCAAGATTTAGCTGAGACCCTGTATTGTGAAGTAAAACCTAATTCAGCTGCTGTCAGACAGGCATCCTGGGCTTGGGACAACATCCAGACAAAAGGGATGGCTATTCTCGGAAGGTGTAATAATGTTGCTTCAGCTCAGTACTATGACTGGTCCCGTACAAGAGCTCAGATTACTGGAATGCCTTTCACCTTGGAGGACATACCTGGACCCTCTACAGCATAACCTGCAGCAACTATCAGCCTAGAAGAATTTGAGAAGCTGAAAGAAAGGAATGAGAACTTATCTCAAGCTTTGAAGAAGACTCTTTGGGAGAGGAGTGATGGTCGTATGGACATTGAGAGGTTGGAGAAGCTTAGGGTGGAGCATCTTGCCAAAATTGAGAAGACAGAGGACTACATAAGGAAAGCAAGGGCTGGGGAACAAATATTGAAGAATGCCTGTAAAGAAGCCAAGATTCAGAAGGCTAGGACTGAGCTATATCTGCAAGAGAGTCAGGCTAGGTGGGTAAGAATCACTGAAGCCCGTACACAGGAAGACCAGAAGACTCAAGCCAAGATTGAACAGTTAGAGGCCAGTGAAAAGAAGCAGCAGGAAGCTTTGTTGGCAGCCCAGAAGGAGATTTCAGAGTTGAAGCTCAGAGCAGGATTGAAAAGATCAAAGGACCAGGACAGGCACAAGAAGCTGACCACTGCCATTGCCACCAGGAACCTCCTCATTAGGACCATCACAGAGCACCCAGCTGGTCCAATGACTGAGGCACTCCTGAAGGAGGTCAGAGAGGATGAGTTTGGACTGGATGTCTGACTTTTTGTTTGTTGTTGTTTCCATTTGATGTACTTTTTCTTTTTGATGTATTTTGACCCTCCAGGGGCATGTGTTGTAAAACGGACTATGTATTGTTCATCATTTGTAATATATTAGTTTGCTTTCATGAGGTTTCTTTTCTCAACAACATCAAGCATCTTCCTCGAGGTCTGGAAAGGTCAAAACCAAGAACCAAACCGGATACCTTGGAAAAAAAATAAGCATATTGCATCGCATACTAACTTTTGTTTTGTTTTGTAGGTTTTATTATTATTGTTTCTAACTTTGTTGTGATATCAGGAAACATTGCTCGTCGCCGAGTGTTCCCTGTCCACCGCACGCACCGGTACCCGACTCGCAACAACCTCCCCGGTATTCAAATGGAACAAGTACAGCAGGATCTGACTGAGGTCAGAAATCAGATGGCTAATGAGAGAGTGGAGATGAGAAATCAGATGTCTCAATTCATGGCTGTGATGACTGGCTTGGCCCAGAGTCAAGAAAGGTTAAAAGAGCTGGTGGAAAGACAAACTCCTGAGGAGCCTCATCTTGGAACAGGAGGAACTAGTAACAATGAACGGGGTCAGCCTCGTATTGATCCACCAGTATTTGGACCTCATCTGGATCCAGAAGCTAACATCCCAAGAAATGTGCAAGGTAATACTGCTGGAGGGAGAATCTTGCAAGAGGATCCCCCAGAAGAGCAGTTTACTGTCATGGGAGCTGGGGATGAAGTATATGACAGGAGATTGGACGAAATTGCTGAAAAGTTGAGATCTTTGGAGTCTCAGAATTCTTTGGGCTTTGATGTGATGGATATGGGATTGGTGGATGGGGTGAGAATTCCCCACAAATTCAAACCCCCATGCTTTGAAAAATACAATGGAACCTCCTGTCCTCGCACTCATTTGCAGTCTTTCCTGGGGAGACTTAAAGCTTATATTATGGATGAGAAGTTGTGGATGTTCTACTTTGAAGACAGCCTGACTGGGGCTTTAAAGGAGTGGTATTCACACTTGTCTAGAGCCACCATAAGATGCTGGAAGGATTTGGCTGAGGCTTTCATCCGACAATATCAATACAATCTAGACATGGCTCCTAACAGGACCCTTCTGATGGGGATGTCTCAATCTTCCCGAGAAAGCTTCAGGGAATATGCCCAAAGGTGGAGACAGCTTGCTGTTGCTGTCCAACCACCCATGTCAGAGAGAGAAATGACTGACATGTTCATGAATACATTGCAAGGGACCTATATTGATAGACTGGCTGCCTTCTCCTCTACCAGATTTGCTGATGTGGTCATAGCTGGTGAAAGAAATGAAAGCCTTTTAAAGATGGGCAAAATCTCCAACAATGGTGCAAGTTCATCCAGTAATCCTAGAAAGCCTTTTGTGGGACCCCGAAGAGCTGGTGAGACCAATTCCATTTATGCAAGCAGGGGCAGACCTCAGTATGTTCACCGGTCAGTAGCAGCTGTTACCATTCCAGCTCCGATTCCTCAACATCAACATATCCTCAACAACAACAACCACAATATCAACAACAAGTTCAGTATCCGCAATAGAGAACCTACAACAACAGGAATAACAACCAACAACAGCGTCCTTTCCAACAAAGACCATCACAAGCAAACAGGGTAATTGACCCAATCCCAATGCCGTATGTTGCACTCTTGCCACAACTCCTGAAGCTCAACCTGGTTGAGTTAAGGACATTGGCACCTCCAAATCCCTCCAATATGCCAAAGAACTATGATGTCAATACTAGGTGTGCATTCCATTCAAACGCACCGGGGCATAATACTGAAAAATGCAGGGCCCTACAGATGAAAGTCCAAGACCTGGTGGACTCAAAAGCTCTTAACTTTGCACCTCCTCCGAATGTCACAAGGAATCCAATGCCTAGTCACAACGGGCCTAGGATCAATGCTATTGAGGAGGGAAAGCCATCCACCTTAATCACCAGTGTTGCACAGATTCGAACACCTTTGGTTGAAATCAAAGCTCAGCTTTTAGAATGCCAAGTGTTTCCCGGGTGTGAGCTCGGCTGTGGGTATTGCAATATTGCAGTCAATGGGTGTGAAAGGCTGAGAGACGGCATAAATGGTCTTATTAAGGATGGTATCCTTCAGATTACAACAACGGCGCCTACAACTCCAACAATTTCTTCATCAGCAGTCACAGATACTCCTACAACATCAGCAACCATTGTTCCAACGGATTCTACTACAACTCCAACAACTGCTCAATCAATCACTTCAACGGGTACAAGTTCAGTCACCATTCCTGCTACAACTTCAACACCCATCCAGTCAATAGTGTCTTTTACAACATCAGCAACAATTGATGAAAGTGTCTCAACGGTTACAATATACTATGACCCTGCAAATGTTCCTGCCAATAACTCACAAAATGCCACTCCTGTCAGAGCACCAGTTACCATATACTATGATCCACACACCATTGTGGTCCCTTCTGCAGCTGCTATCAGTCCAGTCACTATCACAGTGCCTGGGCCAGTTCCTTACGAAAGCAATAGTGCCATCCCTTAGCATTATGGCTCAGATATGTACTGCGAGGGGCAGAGAATCACTTTGGAATCATCAACTTCTTCACCTCATATTGACAATGTGGGGGGAGGCGGAGGCTTCACTAGAAGCGGACGTCTCTTTGCCTCGCAAATTCCAAGACCCATTGCTGAAGCAGAAGCTGCTGCTAAGGCAAAAGGGAAGAGCATGGTGCAAGAAGAACAAGTTGTCAAAGAAGCTTTGAAGACTCCTTTTGATCAAGAAGTTGATGAATTCATGAGAATCATAAAGAAAAGTGATTACAAGGTGGTAGACCAGCTTCACCAAACACCTTCCAAGATCTCCATACTATCACTGCTAATGTGCTCCGAGGCTCATCGGAACGCACTATTGAAAGTCCTGCACGCAGCTTATGTGCCGGAAGAGATTACCGTCAATCAGTTAGGGGCTGTGGTTGGAAATGTCAACGCTAGTAATGAAATAGGATTTACCAACACTGATCTAACAACGGAAGGTCGCAATCACAACAAGGCTTTGCATATTACCTTGGAGTGTAAGGGTGCAGTTCTTTCTCACGTACTGGTGGACACAGGGTCATCCCTCAATGTCCTGCCCAAGAAAGCCCTTGTGAAGCTGGAGTATGATGGATTGGCACTACGCCCAAGTAACTTGGTAGTAAGAGCCTTTGACGGTTCTAAAAGATTAGTTCTGGGAGAGATAGAGTTGCCTATAATGATTGTCCCACAAGTTTTCAAAACGACCTTCTTTGTGATGGATATACAGCCTGCCTACAGCTGTCTATTGGGTAGACCATGGATACACGCCGCTGGCACCGTGACGTTAACCCTTCACCAGAAGTTAAAATTCGAGTGGGAAGGCCAAGTCATTACTATTTGTGGGGAGGAGGATATTTTTGTTAGCCAGCTGGCTACTTTCAAATACATTGAGATGGATGGGGAGATCCATGAAACCATGAGCCAAGGGTTTGAGGCCCTTAATATTAATGAAACATCTGTTGTGCTTGGGACCTCCATCACGTCATATCAGCAAGCCCGGAAGGTTGTTGAGGAAGGTAATGCCCAAGGCTGGGGCAAGGTGCTGCCCGTGGAGAAGAAAGAAGACCGATTTGGGTTGGGTTACAAACCAACTCAACAAGATCAATCAGAGGCCGCAATGGAGCCCAAGTTTATTAGTGGGGGGATGCTCACCCCGGATGCTGTGAATAGCTTGGAAGATGAGTCAGAAGACGAGTGCAACCTGGAAAGCTGGATACGTCCAAAGGTCCCGGGGAGCCATGTCTCAAACTGGTCTTCCCAGGAAATTATAAGAGTTACTCCTGCAGAGTAATTATTATTTCCTGTTTTTAAGCATGCATCAAGTCCTACATCTTGCCCAAGATGTCAGGACTCATTTTGTAATCGGGTCATCTTGTATTTTGTGCAAAGATCAATTAATGAATATCAGGACATCTTTAGCAAATGAGTCTTTTCTTTTTCACTCACTGTTTTTCATTTTTCACTTTTTGTACAAAAATAAAATGGCAATGTTTTTTAAAAATAATAACTTCATTCTCACTTTTTCTAAATAAGATAAAATTGATCACTAAAATGAACAAATCTAAACCCTTGCAGAAAGTGCCCTCCAGACTGCACCGACAACAACACTGCTATGACTTCGTATGACTTTGACAATCCAATCAATCAAGCTGATGAAGGGGTTGAAGAAGACTATGAGCTACCTGAAGAGCTAGCTAGGTTGTTGAGACAAGAGGAGAAAGTTATCACTCCTCATCAGGAGGAGGTCGAAACGGTTAATCTTGGTACAGAAGAAGACTCGAAAGAAGTCAAGATCGGGGCCTGCCTACAAGATTCAGTGAAAGAGCAACTGATTGACATGCTTCGGGAATATGTAGATGTTTTTGCTTGGTCTTATCAGGACATGCCAGGGTTGGACACTGACATTGTCATGCACAAGCTGCCTCTGAAAGAAGACTGCCCACCAGTAAAACAGAAGTTGCGCCGTACTCGCCCAGATATGGCAATGAAGATAAAAGAAGAGGCACAAAAGCAGTGGGACGCCGGTTTCCTCGCTGTGACTAGTTACCCGCCGTGGGTTGCTAATATTGTACCTGTGCCTAAGAAAGATGGCAAGGTGAGAATGTGTGTGGATTACCGGGACTTGAACAGAGCCAGCCCGAAAGATGACTTCCCTTTACCTCACATTGATGTATTGGTCGACAATACGGCTCAGTTCTCGGTGTTCTCCTTCATGGATGGATTTTCAGGATAAAATCAGATCAAAATGTCACTTGAAGACATGGAGAAGACAAGTTTCATCACACCCTGGGGCACGTTCTGTTATAAGGTGATGCCATTCGGGCTGAAGAATGCTGGTGCCACTTATCAACAGGCTATGGTAACATTACTCCATGACATGATCCACAAGGAAATTGAATGCTATGTGGATGACATGATTGCCAAGTCCCTCACAGAAGAAGACCACCTGGTGAATCTGTTGAAGTTATTCAAGCGTCTGAGGAAGTACCAGTTGAAGTTAAACCCCAACAAATGCACATTCGGGGTGCGATCCGGTAAGCTGATGGGATTTATTGTAAGTGAGAAAGGGATTGAAGTTGACCCTGATAAAGTAAAAGTCGTTCAAGAAATGCCTACGCCGAAGACTGAAAAAGAAGTTCAGGGGTTTCTAGGTAGATTGAACTACATTCACGGTTAATATCTCACCTTACAGCAACCTGTGAACCCTTATTCATGCTGTTAAGAAAAGAGCAAACGGTCAGTTGGAACGAAGACTGCAAGAGGGCTTTTGACAAAATCAAGGAATATTTACAAGAGCCTCCGATCCTTATGCCTCCAGTTGAAGGAAGACCTCTAATCATGTACTTGACAATATTAGAAGAGTCAATGGGGTGTGTGTTGGGCCAGCATAACGAGTCTGGTCGAAAAGAGTATGCAATATACTACCTAAGCAAAAAGTTTACCGACTGTGAACAACGTTATTCACTGCTCGAGAAAACTTGATGTGCTTTAGCATGGGCTGCTCGCCGACTATGGCAGTATATGTTGACCCACACCACTTTTTAATCTCGAAGATGGACCCAGTTAAGTACATTTTTGAGAAGCCAGCACTTACCAGACGGGTTGTAAGATGGAAAATGATCCTCACAGAATATGACATTCAGTACACATCTCAAAAGGCCATCAAAGGCAGTGTATTGTCTGATTATCTCGCTGAGCAACCCATTGATGATTACCAGCCCATGAGATTTGACTTCCCCGATGAAGACATCATGTTCATAAAAGCAAAAGATCATGAAGAGCCTATTCACACTGAAGGGCCTGACCCGGAAGAAGAATGGACTATGATGTTCGATGGGGCTGTTAATATGAATGGGCGTGGTGTTGGTGCAGTACTCATTACACCTAAGGGAGTTCACATGCCTTTCTCGGCAAAACTCACCTTTAACTGCACTAACAACGAAGCTGAATACGAAGCTTGTATTATGGGTCTTGAGGAAGCCATTGACCTCAGGATCAAGACTTTGACTGTGTTCGGAGATTCAGCTCTGGTAATTAATCAAACCAACGGCAAATGGTACACCCACCAAGATCATCTGATACCTTATCGGGATTATACAAGGAGGTTGTTTACTTTCTTCACCACAGTCAAGCTTGAGTATATCCCTCGAGATGAAAATCTGTTTGCAGATGCTCTGGCTACCATTTCATCCATGATCAAAGTTCAAACGGCCAACTTTGTGCCTCGGATTTCAGTATCTAGACTTGACAGACCAGCGTATGTATTCTTAGCAGATGTTGTTAAAGATGATAAGCCTTGGTTTCACGACATTAAGTGCTTCTTGGAGGATCAAACATACCCACCTGGGGCATCTTCCAATGATAAGAAGACCTTAAGAAGGCTAGCTGGTAGTTTCTTCCTGAATGCTGACGGTTCCTTGTACAAAAGAAACTTTGATATGGTACTTCTCAGATGTGTTGATATGACAGAAGCAGACTTGTTGATGCACGAGGTGCACGAAGGATCTTTTGGTACCCATGATGGAGGGCATGCTATGGCTAAAAAGTTGCTAAGATCAGGCTATTACTGGATCACAATGGATGCAGACTGTTGTGCCTATGCCAGAAAATGCCATAAATGCCAGATTTATGCAGATAAAGTGCATGTGCCTCCCAATCCTTTGAATGTGATGTCTTCACCCTGGCCCTTTGCCATGTGGGACATTGATATGATTGGCAAGATTGAACCGACTGCTTCAAATGGCCACAGATTCATCCTGGTAGCCATTGATTATTTCACCAAGTGGGTTGAAGCAGCTTCTTATGCAAATGTCACCAGGCAAGTGGTAGCCAGATTCCTGAAGAGAGATATCATCTGTCGGTATGGAGTTCCCGAACGAATCATTACTGATAATGGTTCTAACTTAAATAACAAAATGATGGCAGAACTATGCCGGGACTTCAAGATCCAACACCACAATTCTTCTCCTTACAGGCCAAAGATGAATGGCGCTGTTGAGGCAGCTAACAAGAATATCAAGAAAATTGTGCAGGAGATGGTGGTCACCTACAAAGATTGGCATGAAATGCTACCATTTGCTTTACATGGGTACCGAACGTCAATCAGAACATCCACTGGCCAACACCGTATCAGCTTGTGTATGGTATGGAGGCAGTCCTACCTGTTGAAGTTGAATTACCCTCCTTGCGGGTACTAATGGATGTCAAATTGAATGAAGCAGAATGGGTCCGATCCCGGTACGAACAACTGAATCTGATTGAAGAGAAGAGATTAGCTGCAATCTGCCATGGGCAGCTATATCAGAAAAGAATGAAGAAAGCCTTCGATTAGAAAGTTAGGCTTCGGGAATACCAAGTAGGAGAGCTTGTGCTGAAGAGACTCCTCCCTCCTCATATAGACCACAGGGGCAAGTGGACTCCGAATTACAATGGTCCGTTCATAGTAAAGAAACTTTTCTCTGGTGGAGCACTGATGCTCAGTACTATGGATGGTGAAGACTTCCTGTCCCCTGTGAATTCAGATGCAGTTAGAAAATACTTCGCATATAAATGACCCGCTGGACATAAAAATAGAATATAAGTCCAGGAAAAAATAGGGCATCCCGGCGAGTCGAAAACAGAATAAAAGACTCGGGCAAAAATAAGGGAAAATAAATAAAAAAATGTACACCCGCTGAGTTGAAAAGCCGCATTGGACAACTCAGGCAAAAATGGGTATCCCGGTGGATTGAAAACCCGAAAGGGCGATCCACGCAAAATAAGGGAATAAGCGAACAACTGCATTCTGGATTCATCTGTATCACTTACAACACGGCAAACTTCGAAAGGTTCAAGCATCGGTCAGAATCAGCCTTCTTCAGAAAGCAGGATGAGAAGAACGTCAATGTCATACGGGTCATAGCAAAAGGGAAGCCCCCTGAAGCATCATCAACATTGCCAGCACCCTTTTGATTCCTCAATTTTGTAAACAATCTCCTCATTTCAGGGGATCTGTTTCTTTGACTGTATCTTGTCAATTCAGGGCACACAAAATTAATAAAATCAGATTTTCGGTCACGTTTTGTCTCGTACATTCCATTTTCATTTGCAAAAAGGTCTGATGTCCTTAATATAATGATTGCATAAATATAGATGCATCTTTTCTAAAATTACATGCTTACAGGAAATATATTTGCTCCCGAGAGTGTCTAAACTCCTATGAAGGAATCCAATAAGGGATACCTCGGGATACTTGTACGTTTCTTTGTCATGACAGGATTATAGGTAGTCAAAGCGCAACACGGGGCATGAAAGTTTCTCCCCAGCAAGCTACCAAATCACTATTTGCTCAGCACATCTCCCAAATAGCACCAGGGATGCCTTCTCCCCAACTGAGTTGCCAGGCTTCAATCATCGCCGGCAGGATCCTCTACAGAAATCACCAGGAAGATCGTTCAGTGATCATTCCTCCCCAGCCAAGTGTCAGGCAGGAAACCATCTCCCCGCAGAGCTCCAGCCCCTATCCAGAAGAGCAATGCCTGAAGATCGCACAACAAAGTGACGAAAAGCCTCTGCAGACCCCAACTGGGCTCCTCATCACCAAGGATAAGTTTATCAGTGACCTGTTCCCCAAAGCAGAGTCATATATATCAGACCTACCAATGATCTCATCCCCAGCTGGGATATCCACTTCAAGCAGATCAGCCGGAGATCTCCACAGCAACGGGATCCGAATCCCAGATCGGTACCTTTGCATAATCATAGCATTCGCATCATATTTTCCCCCAGAGCGTAGCATTCCGTCTAATACGGAGCATTACGGAAAAAATCAAACATATTGCATAATCATAAGCCGTGTTCTGAATCAAACAGTTGTGTATACCAACACTCCGTTTGCAAATATACAAAATACTTCTCAAACTCCCCGGCAGAATATCAAAGCATTTCCTTTACACTCACGAATACAGATGCATGCTCCTTTTGGCACTCGTCCGTGTCATCATTCCCCAGTAAAATCGCCCGAACGTTCTCTACAGACAGATACATATATATATACAATTCCCTGACACACGTCCGTGTCACCTCCCCCAGCACAGTTGCCTAAATACTTGTTTATAATACACTTCTCCCGACACCCGTCCGTGTCGTACTCTCCCCAGCAAGTTAGACACTCACCTATGTCTCACTCATCACTTTTTACTCATACAGATACTCGTCCGTATCTTGTATACACCAATTAAATCCCCTCATATTTAACACTCGTCCGTGTTCTTCGTTAACCAGTTGGTACTCGTCCGTATCATCATCTCTGAACATGCATCAAGCGTTTGTTTCTACCGATACTCGTCCGTATCATGGTCCTAAGGATGCTCGTCCGCATCTTTAGTCCATACACAATGTCAAACACTTATTTCTTCTTGAAGATAGACACTCGTCTGTGTCTACTATTTCCCAGAAGAGTCCCCAGCAAATCACAAATAAACTATTTCCTTTCTGTCTGGCATTCATCCTATGTCATGATACCTTCCGGCAGCCGTACCCTGCCAGGTGATCGTCCTTCACCTTTTTGATGATCGTCCTTCATCATCCCCAGTGGAGTCTCTATTCATTAGACCCCCTTCCTATCCGACATTCGTCCTATGCCGTGATACTTTTGGCAGCCGTACCCTGCCAGGTGATCGCCCTTCACCTTTTCTGATGATCGTCCTTCATCATTTTATCCGATGGCCGTACCCATTGTTGATCTTGTTATCTGACATTCGTCCTATGTCATGATAAACCCCGAGAGCAGCCGTACCCTGCTAGGTGATCGTCCTTCACCTCTTGATGATCGTCCTTCATCATGCCTATTCGATGGCCGTCCCCATCGTCGACCTTTTCTATCCGGCATTCGTCCAATGTCGCGATATTTTCGGCAGCCGTACCCTGCCAGGTGATCGTCCTTCACCTTGGATGACCGTCCCTCATCATTTATTTCATGAACCTGATGGCCGTCCCCATCATTGTTTACCTTTACTTTGCAAACCCGATGGTCGTCCCCATCATTGACTTCACCTTCAATCCCCAGAGAACCTTGTTGTATTTGATGGTCGTCCCCATCGTAATCTCTCTGTTTCCCCAGCATGTCGGCCGTCCTCGTCATTGCTTTTTCCCAGCAGCCGTCCTCTGCTCGACGGTCGTCCTCCGTCGCTCGCACTTTATAATCATACTTTATTTACTTTTACAATCTATATCCCTTTTCTTCTTCATTCAGTGAGTGCAAATTTTGGACTGTCTTTGGTATTCAACCACAAGTTATCTTGTTTGCCTGTTAAGTCGTTGCTTACATCCTGCACAACTAACTCATGTTTGAATAGGGGCAGCTGTAAACACCCCAAATTTTCCCTCACTCATTTCACCATGGCTTGTGATTCTTTTCATTTGCATAAGTTCAATCATAACATCACATATTGTACTTTTGTTTCACTGCATTGGTTCCAAGTCATCTGCATCTAGGGTTTGTGATCTGAGCAATCCAAGATCCTTCTGAGCCACTCCAAAAACCATCAATCACTTCAAAGGGTTCCATGTATGTTCAAGCATCATATTCTATCCTCCAAAGATCAAGGAAGTCAAAAATCACAAGAACTGAGGAAGGCATGGAAGCAGAGCCAGGTTTAACTGCACAGATGACCCAAAATTAGGGTTTTGGTTTCAGAGGCCATAACTCCAAATTTTTTGGTCATTATTGTTTCTATTGGTCTCTATATGTCATAAGGATCATTGTTGCGGTGAGAATCGGATACCAAGCTATTAAGTGAGCTTGAATCGCAAAACTTTTATGTTCACCACCGACTTTAATTTAATCCAAAGGGAAAAGGGAAAAAGATCGTAAAAACCCTAAATGAGGAGAAACTAGGTTCGGGGGTTGATTATACTTAGGGAAGGTATTAGCATCCTAAGCATCCGCAGTATCCTACGGGAACCTCTTGTTAATATTTGTATTTTTGTTATTTATTGCTTGTTAAAATTATGGGAACCTAAGGTTTTTATTTCTAATGGTGCTCGCACAACATCACATCGATGCCTACGTATCGGGTATAGAATCAGAGCACTCGTAGTTCTCTTAAGGATTAACGAACACTTGGTTACGCTCAAGGTTCGCGGGGGAAGGTAAGTGTTATGGCAAACACTCACGTGACTTTAAGAAAGTCACAAAAAGTTGTAAAATAAAACACTAAGGACCTAATGGCTAAGGACCTAAGGATGAGGGACCTAATTGCTAAGGTCAAAAGAAAAAGAAGGACCTAATTGCTAAGGACAAAATGGTAACTAGGGATGGCTAAACTTCCTATGACATTGAGTCAACTGCAGGAGTCTTTCCCTTTTGGATTGAAATGCATAAACAAATATAAATAAATGAGGGTGCAAGCTCCTAAGTCTAGGCAAAGGTTGCTACTTGCAAAGATAAATTGAATGAAGTAAACAGGAAATACAAAGACAAAGGCTTAGTAACTGGCTATGGCTCGATATATGGATCGAGAATGCTGGGGTGAAAGACAAGCGTGATGCATCAATTTGTTTAAGTTGAAAAGCTGTGCAGTGTAAGGAATGTGCAGACGGCGATCGTAAACGACCGACTTATGTGTGTGAGTGTATGTGAAGTGAAGTTCACTTGGCGTTGGACCAAGGAATTATTATTATCTTGAAAATTAATGTGCACTTTCGATTTTATTTTAACAGGTATATGGTCATGATGCGAAGCGAAATAAATACAAACATAGTGCATACAACCAAGACATCGGAAAATTAAATAAAACTCATACTAAGAGATAAATCTAAATCTAACCCTCTCACCCTAATAGAATCTAAAACTAGCTAGACAAACTCTATCTTAAACAAAAAGAACTATATGAATATTTTTGGATTTTTTAAAAAAAAAAAAAAAAAGAAATAAATGATTAATTAGATGTGTACTAGAAATAAGATAGAAAAGAATTGAATTTGAAATATTTTTTGTTGTATATTTTTTATATGTATATAAATCTAACTATAAAAATAAAATTAGAAAAGAAAGTTTTTAAAAGTTTTTGTAATATTTATTTTATATATATTTGGATTCTTAACTAGAAAAGAAAATTTTGAAATTAGAAGATTTTATTATTTTTATATAGATCTAAATTTCTAACTAAATGTAATAATAATAATAATAAATAAAAAAATTGAAACTAAAAGTTTATTTATCTATTGTGTATATACATTTTAACTAACTATAATAATAATAATAGAAAAGAAAATGTTAAAATGAAAATGCTTTTATTTATTTTATATGTACTTAAATTTATTAACTAAATATAATTAAAAAAAATTAAAATGTTATATTTATTTACCTTATATGAGAAAATAACTAATTCACTAAATATTTAATTAACCTAATTAGTTATAAATAAAAAAGAATTTTTTAGATTTTTTGAAAAGAAAAGAAATAATGGGCTGGTTAAAAAGGAAACAGGGGGTGCTAGGATGGGAGGCCCATGGGGCGCTGGGTTGAGACGGGTTGACCCACAACCCGGTTCAGCAAGGATCCAAACGAAAAAAAGAAAAGCTTGCCTTAGGCTGAAACTACACCGCTCTCTCTCGCCCTCAACCTCATTTCTCTTCAATTTCTCATCCTGAACCTCACACTTCAACAATTCAAACTTGTTCAGAGAGCTTATTACACAAACCCTCATTTTCAACACTCTTTCATTCCAATTCCTCAACATCTTTAACTTTTACTCCCAATCTCTCCTCCAAATCAACAATTTTCCTCAACAGTTTCACGTTTTCACTCTCACAACTCTCCAATTTCGAGATTGTTGCTTTGGCTGGGTACGTGGAGGGTTTTGGCGGTTCGCGGTTCAGAGTTGGGGTTTGCTCGCGGCGGACTCACGAAGGGGAAAAGGGTTCCGGCTGTTTCGAATTCGGTGGGTTGGGGTTTATTGAAGAGGGTTTGTTGGGTTTGGTTTGCTGGTTGTGAGTTTATGAAGGTTCGATGGGGTTTGTGTTCTGGTTCTTTTGTCCGATTTCAAAGTGGTGCATTTGGTTTTTTCAGGGTGTTTGAAGATTCGGTGATGGTGGTTTGTGATGGTTTTGTGTTTTGTGTGGGTTTGAAGACAGGGACCAAGAAACGGAAAGGGTTTTGCGGAGGACTGAAGTTTTGTTTGAGTTTTCGTCGTCTTCGTCTCAGAACTTGAGAAATCGACAGCATGTTTTGTGGCTGGTTTGATGATAACCTCCGTAGCAGGGTCAGCAGTGGTGAATTCCTGTTCACCTTCTCTGCCAAGTCCTCCGTATTGAACCGGCACTTGTTCAGGGGCTATATATTTGAAAAGGGTATCAGCAGATTTGGGGGAGCCAGTAAATACAAATTTGCTCTTGGTCCTCTGTGTCAACTAATCATCCTAGAGAACGCAAGATACCACCAAGGAACAATGATAAAATCTGTTTGGCGACAAATTCGGGATAGTTATCCTGAAGCAAATGAAGCGCCTGATTAGCAGCTTGTCGAAGCTTCTTCTTAACAAATCCAGGAGAGCTCTTAAGATCATTAATTTGAACAAAAATAGCAATACCAGATGGAGCAACGTCGAGTTTTCAAATACTTTTCTCCAAAGACTGAATCCTCCAACGGATAAACTTGTTTCTCTTCTCATCATCAGAGGAACTTTTCTGATACAATTCCTTGTTCTCAAACTCACCAAAAACATTGTAGTAAACCGGGTGACCTTCTTTGTCATAACTATCAGTGAAAACAACTTGGTCCCAATTAGTTCCAAGATCTTCTTGAAAAAAGTGCTTTAATTCCAAATTCCTTTCTCCAAAGAAAAGTTGTTTGATCATTGTGAAAGCTTCTTTCACCTTGAAATCCCTTGCTCTAAGGAATTTGAGAAGAATCACATCACTCCGTTCATCAACTAGCAACGGAATTCCCCATATTTCAACTTCTTCTGGTATAGTAGGAGGAACCTCCACATCAACAGCAACAGGTTGCTCACCATCACCGTTAGTCACCGCAACGGATACTATGCTTTCTTGAATAGCTTCAACCATTTTGGTTATACCACTGTCTCCTCCACCTTCTTCACTTCAGGTTCGGTTTTAGCTCCAGTTTCAGCTTCGGTTTTAGATTAACTTCTTCTTCTTCTCTGTGCACTGCTTTTGGCTTGGTGAGTTTGCGATTGGTTTTTGGTCAGCAAGTTTGGCTTGTTCAAAAAGAAATTTCTCGCGAGCATTTTCTGCTGAAAACCGATTCACAGGTGCAGCCTTCCCGGTTTTTGAGTCTCGAGCAACAAATATGAAGTTTGCTGTTAGTACTACCGAGTCTGAACCACCGTCCTCTTGCTTGGATTGAGTAACCTCGAGTTGAATTTCTAACGAGGAGTGTCCAACCCATATAACAGAACCGACAATCGTAAGATCAATGTTAACACTAATTGGTTCCTTTAGTACAACCTTAACAACAGAAGCAGTTACACGTATAAGTGGTCTTGTTGTACTATCTTCATCAGAATACGCTTAACAGAAATGGTTCCAGCCAAGGCATCAAGATCTTCAAGCAACTTGCCGATTCTAACATCATTCCAAGGATCTCTATACTACTCTCTAAGAACAAAGTCAGAGGAAAAAAGGTACAGAATACTGGTCCTACTCTGTGAAGGTGTTCTGGTAACCAATTCACTTTGTGGAGGAGGGTCTCGTGGTGGAAGTGGTGATGGTTGTTCTTGAGGGGTGAAAGTAGGAGAAGCAATTGGTGATTTCAACCAGCAGGTTTTCTACATTTGATTTTCTTTGTTCATTTTTTGCTTTCTGTTTATGGCTAAGATTTTTGTTGATGAAGCTGCCAAATTTTTGTTATGATTTTGTTTAAAGTTTTGCCGGCTAAGTTTTGTGTGGTTTCCCGTTATGCAGATTGAAGGGTATGGAGGTTTTGGTGAAGGATTAATGGCAATGAGATGTTTGTTATTACTGTGAATTGTGGGTTAATGGAATTGTGAAGAACTATGGAGGTTTGGTGGAATGGTGTATAGGTTTTGAAGAGGTATGATTATGTGAAATGTTTAAGAGAAATAGATTATTGATTTGGTTTGGGATTTATCTGTGGTGTGTATTTTTTATATTTTTCTTTTGGGCTGAAGCTGTTTATTTTTTCTATGGCTCTGTGTGTGCAGGATGAAGAGTGATGAAATGAAATTGAAAAAAAAAAAAAAAAAACCTAGCTTTTCGGAAACGAAAACAAATCGTAAACATAAACATGGCTAAGGAGGAAACAAGCAAGATAACAAGAATGCTGAAAAGAGATGAAGGAGAAGGAGATATTACCGACCCGAAAGTTATCGGGGTGAAGAATCCGCGGTTGTAAGTATTCTATTCCTCTTTTGCTACTGCTCTACTCCTTGTTGTTGTTGCCGAATTTTTTCTGTGTTCTCTCTTTTTCTCCTCTTTTTTTTTGAAGTTTAAGTTTGGCTGGATTCTTTTTGTGTTTTGAAAGCTGTTTGGAGTTGTTTTGATGCTGAGTTTTTGGGTGTTTTGTAATGGATGTAACAGGGATTTTTGGGGTTGTTTTGTGGCTGAGTTTTTGGGTTGTTTTTAGTGTGTTCAGGGCTGTTATGAGGGAACTGTTTTGTAGTTGTTTTTTTGAGAGGTGATTTGTAGTGTGTAGAGGGCTGGTTTCTGCTGAATTTTTTTGAATTTTTATGGCTGTTTTGGATGCTGAACTGATGTCTTTGTGCTCTGCTTTGTGGTATTTTTATTGGCAGATTTGTGGCTGATTTTGTTGTCCTTGTTGCTTGCAATTGAAGGGTTGGAGGAAGGGAGACAAAGTCTGAATTGTTGTTGTGGGTGGAGTAGTGGAGCAGGGTGTTGGCTGCTGCAGGCCTGAGTTTTGGGGGCTGTTTTAGAGCTGTTGGTGGCTGAAATTTTTTGTAGTGTAGTGCTGTTTTTTGTAACATTTTTCTTTCTTTTTATATGTAATTGTAACAAAACAAAATTATGGAATAAATTGATTATTTACATTTAAGCTTTGATTTACTTGACACTTAATATTGGAAATGAAAGTTTTAAATTAGAATCTAAATATAATACTTAAATTAGAAATGAATAAAAAAAAGAATTAAATTTAAAATTGAAAATAACTTATAAACTTAAATAAATAAACTTGGAATTAAAATTAATTTAGAACTTGAGAAATAAATTGGAATTTAGAAAATAAAAATGTGGATATGAATTAAAATGGAATAAATGGTTAAAAATTAAAATTTGAATTAGAAGTGAATAAAAAAGGAATTAAACTTAAAATTGAAATAACTTAGAAACTTAAATAATTGAAATTAAAATTAACTTTAGAATTTGAGAAATAAGTTTGGAATTTAGAAAATAAAAATGAATTGAAATTGACATTAGATTTAGAAATAACAACTTGAAAATGGAATAAAATTAAAAATTGAAGAATAGAAAATAAATTCAAAAATAAAACTTGAAAAATGAAATAAAAATTAATCTAAAAATGCGAACTTGAAAATAAAAAGAAATAACAAATAAATTTAGAAAAAAATTGAAAATTAAGCTAAAGGTTAGAAATAGAAATTTTAAAATAGGAACTTGATAATAGAAACGAAAATAGAAATTAAAATTGAAACCCAGAATGAATTAGAAGGTTATAAATAAGAAAATGAAATTAAATTAAAATGGAAGCTAGAAAATGAGAAGAAAGCCACAGAAAAATAAATCGGGAAAAATCCCTGCTAAATGCGATGAATGTATGATGCGAGCAGTTAGGGGTAAAATTTGGGGTGTGACAGTTGCCCCTATTTAAATAACTTTACCAGATGGCGTGAATGACGATAGTCACTCAGGCGATCATGGTGAAAGGTATTTAAATACAGAAATAACCGGAAATTTTGCCCCTAAACGCGATGTTATGCTGTACTACAAAACTAATCTAACTCTGCAACTCTTATGCAATGAAATGATGATTATGGTATGAATGACCAGAATGAGAATGTCGACGACCACAAGCCAAGACTCAACTGGGGATGACATACACTGGGGATAAATAAACGAAAATGGGACATATTCAAAGTGATAAATCAACAGGTTCAAGTGTAACTGTTGACACTAAGAATAACAGAAGACGGGAACAAAAAGAAATCCAAAGCGTTGGATCGACGAATACAGACAAAACAAAATAAAATTCAAAGTGACTGCACAGTGGCTCGATGCGACCAACTGACACTAAGAATACAAACAAGACGAGGAAATAAATCGAAGTGGTTGACCAATGGCTCTATGCGACCAAATGACTTTGAGAAATAAAAGGCAACAACATATTCAAAGTGAATGCGCAGCGGCTCGATGCGACCAACTGACACCAAGAATACAAACAAGACGAGGAAATAAATCGAAGTGGTTGACCAATGGCTCTATGCGACCAAATGACTTTGAGAAATAAAAGGCAACAACATATTCAAAGTGAATGCGCAGCGGCTCGATGCGACCAACTGACACCAAGAATACAAACAAGACAAACACTCAAAGTGGATGTGCAGTGGCTCGATGCGACCAACTGTCACTGAAAATGATAATCATAATATTCGAAGTGAATGCGCAGCGGCTCGATGCGACCAACTGACACTAAGAATACAACAAAATAAACAATCAAAAGAATGTGCAGTGGCTCAATGCGACCAACTGTCACTGGAAATAAAAATCATAATATTCAAAGTGAATGCGCAGCGGCTCGATGCGACCAACTGACACTAAGAATACAACAAACTAAACATCCAAAAAAGAATGTGCAGTGGCTCTATGCGACCAACTGTCATTGGAAAATAGAAACGACACAATATTCAAAGTGAATGCGCAGCGGCTCGATGCGACCAACTGACACCATGAATAATCAACAAAAATAAACATTCAAAGTGAATGCACAGCGGCTCGATGCGACCAACTGTCACTAAGAATAGTCAACAAAATAAACATTCAAAGTGAATGCACAGCGGCTCGATGCGACCAACTGTCACTGAGAATGACAACAAGCTCATTCAAGGTGAATGCGCAGCGGCTCGATGCGACCAACTGACACCAAGAATAGCAACAAAAATACTCGAAGTGGAAGCACAATAGGTTCGAAACCTATTGACACTAAAAAGAAAGCCCAGATACACTCAAAGTGAATGCGCAACAAGTTAAAACCGGCTGACACTAAGAATGATAAAGACAAAGTAGTCAAAGTATTCAAAAATGGTAAATTAGCAGGTTCAAATGTAACTGCCGACACCGAGGATAAGGAAAGAAATCACAGTGGTTTAGTAGTGGCTCTATGCGACCAGCTAGCATTGGGGATAGAATGCAGATCACCCAAAGATAGATCAACGGCTCTAAGCGACCGGCTAACACGAAAAAAGTAACAACAAAATATGTTGGAGTTTTCAAATAAGATAAGACATCCAACCTCTGGGAATTCCTTCAGGAACCATCAGGAGAAAAGGGTACAAGCATGTGTCAAAATCAAATGGACTTGGATCTTAAGCAAAAGGTTTCAGGACCTGCTTAAAAGATTTTTGCCAATGACAATTGGACTTCAAGGAGACATTGATGGTCGTAAAGACAAATACCAACCACAATTAGAATTCCACGGGGGACACCAGCAATTACTGGGGACAAAAACATTGGTAAACCAAACTTCGGGTACCAACAACAATGAAGTCTCAAATTGAACACTAATGATATCTGGACTTGGAGTTAGACAGACGACAACTGGGGAAAGACAAATGCTAATGTCAAATGCGCATGATTGAGCATGATGCGAATGATCATGATATGCAAATGTTGACTCTAAAGAGACAAAGAGTTTTGACAAGACTCAAAGAGGAGTAGGCTCTCAACACCAATACTTAGATGAGCAATATGAAAAACACTGGGGAGATGTCTTCGAACTTGGAAATCATGCTTGGTCCAAGGATCCATCCAAGAGTGTTATCAGTTTTGAACTTCTATGGGGATTTCTGTAACAATAGTATAAAAAGTGTTGTTGCAAACCAGGACTTCTTGGGGAGACAAAAGGTTCTTTCAATTTTCCAAAGTCAAAGAAACTTGAAAGTTTTTCAGTATGCTTCCAAAAAAACATTTTTTTTTTTTTTTTATAAAAAAAAACTTGTCATTTTCAAAGTTAAATTGTAATCAAGTGATGGCATTTTGCATAACAAAAGAAAATAAGAAGCTGAACAACAAAATTCATAGGCAAAGTTTGTATTTTATTCAAGAATGGTAGCTTGCTAATGGCAAAAGCTCCATGGGAAGTTACAATTTGAAAATGGCAATGGGGAAGAGTCTACATTGAATCCAACGACCACTACAATCCCTAATAACTAAGACTGCCCGACACCTCGCTTCCGACGAGAGCAAATGGATCGATCTTCCAGTATGATTCTTCAGTAATGGTAAACACCATCTGATACAGTCAAATGCCTTTGTCCCTAACTTTTGCCTGGATCGCCCTTTCGGGTTTTCAATCCACCGGGACGCTCTTTTTTGCCTAAGCCGCCCTTTCGGGTTTTCAACTTAGCGAGCTCTTATTTTTCATTTTTTATCCCTAACTTTTGCCTGGATCTCCTTCATAGGTTTTGATCCACCGGGATACCCATTTTTGCCTAGGTCGCCATTTCTGGTTTTCGACCTATCGAGTTTTATTTAGGCATAATATTTTTTGACTGCATCAGAATTCACCGGGTGCTTCAGCTGTTCACCATCCATAGTTGTAAGGATTAAGGAACCTCCGGAGAATGCCACCTTCACAACATATGGGCCTTCATAGTTAGGACTCCATTTTCCACGCATGTCTTTGTGGACTGGCAAGATTTTCTTGAGTACAAGATCTCCTTCTTTGAATTCTCGGATGCGGACTTTCTTGTCAAATGCTCTCTTGATGCGCTTTTGGTACAACTGGCCATGGCATATGGCAGTCATTCTCTTCTCGTCAATGAGATTCAGTTGGTCAAACCTGTTCTGGACCCACTCAGCTTCCTCCAGTTTGGTTTCCATCAAGATTCTCAAAGATGGTATCTCTACTTCAATAGGGAGAACTGCATCCATCCCATACACCAGAGAGAAAGGGGTTGCCCCTGTTGAAGTGCGGACTGATGTCCTGTATCCGTGTAAAGCATATGGTAACATCTCGTGCCAATCTTTGTAAGTTTTTACCATCTTTTGCAGAATCTTTTTGATGTTCTTGTTTGCAGCTTCAACAGCTCCATTCATCTTCGGACGATACGGAGAAGAGTTATGATGTTCAATCTTGAATGTCTCACACAACTCTTTCATTGTTTTGTTGTTCAAATTGGTCCCATTATCTGTGATGATTCGGCTTGGGATTCCATAACGGCAGATAATTTGGTTCTTAATGAAACGGGCAACCACTTGCTTTGTCACATTGGCGTAGGAAGCTGCTTCTACCCATTTGGTGAAGTAATCGATTGCGACCAAGATAAACCGATGACCATTGGAAGCTTTAGGCTCAATTGTCCCTATCATGTCAATGCCCCACATTGAGAAAGGCCAAGGCGATGACAGAACATTCAAAAGTGTTGGAGGTACATGCACCTTGTCGGCATAAATTTGGCATTTATGACACTTCCTGGCATACTTGAAACAATCTGATTCCATGGTCAACCAGAAATATCCAGCTCTCAAAATCTTCCTGGACATGGCATGTCCATTGGCATGTGTTCCAAATGATCCTTCGTGGATTTCCCTGATCAATAAGTCTGCTTCGCGCTTGTCCACACATCTGAGCAGAACCATATCATAATTTCTCTTGTAAAGCACATTGTTGCTGAGGAAGAACTTGGACGCCAATCTTCTTAAAGTCTTCTTGTCTAGATTTGTTGCGTCAGCTGGGTACTCTTGATTCTGCAAATAGTTCTTGATGTCATAGAACCACGGTTTCTCATCAGTTTCTTCTTCGACCAGTAGACAGTAGGCTGGTGCAGTTCTTCGCTCGATTGTAATGAGTGGAGCTTCATTAAGAAATCTGACTTGAAACATAGAAGCCAACATAGCCAAGGCATCTGCAATTTGATTCTCTGCCCTTGGAACATGATGGAAAGTGACTTCATCAAAGTATTTGATCAATTCCACAATGTGGGCACGGTATGGGATCAACTTCTCGTCACGGGTCTCCCATTCACCTTTGACTTGGTATATCACCAAAGCTGAGTCTCCGTATACATCAAGAATCTTGATTCTGGTATCAATTGCAGCTTCGATACCCAAAACACAGGCTTCATACTCTGCGATGTTGTTTGTACATTCAAAGCACAATCTAGCCGTGAAAAGAGTATAACCACCATCAGGATTCATCAAAACAACTCCTACACCATGCCCCATGTAGTTAGAGGAACCATCAAACATCATCTTCCAACGGGACCCTGGCTCGGGACCTTCATCTGGATCTGGAACTTTGCAGTCCTTTATCAACATAATGTCCTCGTCCGGGAAATCGAATTTCAAAGGTTCGTAATCTTCGACAGGATGATCAGCAAGGTATTCAGACAAAACACTGCCCTTGATAGACTTCTGGGTTACATATTGGATGTCGTACTCGGATAACAACATGTGCCAACGGGCGAGCCTTCCTGTCAAAGCAGGCTTCTCAAAGATGTACTTTATTGGATCCATTTTTGAGATCAACAAAGTAGTGTGACAAATCATGTACTGCCTAAGGCGTCTAGCAGCCCATGCCAAGGCACAACAAGTCTTCTCTAAGAGTGAATATCTGCTTTCACAGTCTGTGAACTTCTTGCTTAAGTAATAAATGGCGTGCTCCTTACGACCAGTTTCGTCTTGTTGGCCCAAAACGCAACCCATAGATCCCTCGAGCACAGTTAGGTACATGAAAAGAGGCTTCCCTGGAGTAGGTGGGATTAAGATAGGAGGTTCTTGCAGATAAACCTTAATCTTCTCAAATGCCAATTGACAATCAGGACTCCACTCAATTGCTTGATTCTTCCGGAGTAACTTGAATAAAGGTTCACAAGTAGCAGTCATGTTGGAGATGAATCTGGAGATGTAGTTCAATCTTCCTAGGAAACCTCTGACTTGCTTTTCTGTCTTGGGAGCTGGCATCTCTTGAATTGCTCTGACCTTATCTGGATCTACTTCAATACCTTGCTGACTAACAATAAAACCAAGTAACTTTCCTGATCGGACACCAAAAGTACACTTAGCTGGATTCAGACGCAGTTGGAACTTTCTGAGACGCTCAAATAACTTCAAGAGATGATTCAAATGATCCTCCTCACTCTGTGATTTGGCAATCATATCATCCACATAAACTTCTATCTCTTTATGCATCATATCATGGAAAAGGGTGACCATTGCCCTCTGATAGGTGGCTCCTGCGTTTCTGAGACCAAATGGCATAACTTTGTAACAATAAGTGCCCCATGGTGTGATGAATGTAGTCTTTTCCATATCATCAGGATCCATCTTGATCTGGTTGTATCCTGAAAACCCATCCATGAAGGAGAAAACAGCAAATTTAGCAGTGTTGTCAACCAAAGTGTCAATATGCGGAAGAGGAAAATCGTCCTTCGGACTGGCTTTGTTCAAATCCCTATAGTCCACACACATTCTGACTTTGCCATCCTTTTTAGGGACTGGCACAATATTAGCTACCCACTCAGGGTACTTCGCAACTGCAAGGAACCCAGCATCAAACTGCCTTTTGACCTCCTCTCGAATTTTCAGAGCCATGTCCGGTCTTGTTCTTCGGAGCTTTTGCTTTACTGGAGGACAATCTGGTCGAAGAGGTAACTTGTGGACCACTATGTCTGTGTCTAACCCGGGCATATCTTGATACGACCATGCAAACACATCTACATACTCTTTGAGAAGCTTGACCAATCTTTCTCTGATGTCTGCCCCAAGTGTTGTACCAATCTTGACTTCCTTCATGTCTTCATCAGTGCCAAGATTTATGGTCTCTACCTGCTCCTTATGTGGCTGAAGATCTGTGTGCTCATTCTCAACTAATCTTGCCAGTTCTTCGGGAATGTCACAATCTTCCTCACTTTCATCTTCCGCTTGGTAGATGGGCGAATCAAAGTTAGGAGAGAATGTAGAGTCATTGGATTCAACAGGGTTTTCGTTTATTCTGCATATGATAATGATTTGCTTTTATTAAAAGTGGAAAATAGAGAAATGCAAGAGAAAAAGCTTTTTTTTTGGTTTTGAAAGATTGCCATCTTCTTTTAAAAGTGAAAAGAGAGAAAAACAGTAAATGATCAAAATAAGAGTTTAACAAAATGCCTTCATTGATAATAACTTTAAAAATGAAAGGGGCCCTACAAAATACTCCCATAGCCTTGGGCAGAGCTAGGGAACTTTGAAAACATTAAAAAAACAACAAATTACTTTGACAATGAAAAAAACTCCGGGATCTCGACTGCCTCCCAATTGTCCAAGGCTTCTTCACACTGATACACCAAGTGATTCACATCTTCATCTTCAGAAACTCCATCAATTGCGTTGATATGATATCCAGCACTGGAAAACACCTCTTGAATGGTCTTCAGACGTCCTTTAACGGAGGTTGATGCTCCTTCCTTCACATGAGTTGGTTTGTAACCCAACCCGCAACGATCTAGCTTCTGCTTGACCTCGATGACATCACCCCAACCTTCATAGATTCTTTCTTCAATGGTGGAAATGGTACTCTTCAGCGATGCAAAAGATGGGATACCCTTCCCTTTTGGTTCCTCTACTTCCAGAAGGACAGCATTGGCTATCTCAAGAGCTTGGAAAGAAGTTTCCAAAGCATCTTCATCAGCCTCAATATAGGTAAAGGATGAAAGGTTGCTAACCATGAGATCTTCTTCCCCAGACACGGTCACCAGCTTGTTATTGACTACAAACTTCATCTTTTGATGTAGGGTAGAAGTGACTGCCCCAGCAGCATGGATCCAAGGTCTTCCCAGCAAGCAACTGTAATTAGGATTGATGTCCATAACCTGGAAAGTGATTTTGAAGACCTGTGGCCCGATCAGGATTGGTAGGTCTACTTCTCCAATGACAGTCCTTCTTGAACCATCAAAAGCTTTTACAATCAGTGCACTGGGCCTCATCTCTGCCCCTTGATAAGATAACTTAGCCAGTGTTCTTTTCGGCAAAACATTCAATGAAGATCCAGTATCCACAAGAACTCTTGCTAAAGTATCCTCTTGACATTTCACTGATATGTGGAGAGCACGGTTGTGGTCTAAGCCCTCCTTTGGAAGCTCCTCCATACTGAAACTGAGGTTGTTACACGCAGTGATATTGGCAATGACTCCATCAAACTGATTCACTGTTATATCATGCGTAACATGAGCTTGGGCTAACAACTTCTGAAGCGCACTTCGATGAGCCGGAGAATGCATAAGAAGTGATAGGATAGATATTTTGGAAGGCGTTTGATGCAGCTGATCAATTACCTTATAATCACTCTTCTTTATGATTCTGAGAAATTCTGCATCCTCTTCTCCCAAGACTACCTCTTTATCTTTGTTGACAACAGCTGGAATGACTTCTTTAGGCGGAGCCGTATTGGCTTGCTGGGTATAAATACGACCACTGCGAGTCAAACGACCTGCACCCGCTATATCAGTACTTGCAACTTTTGAACCTTCCTTCTGATTAGCTTTATCGATCTTCTGATGAACTTTCCCTGTGTCATACCTCCATGGAACTGCTTTAGTGTCTTCATAACGGAAAGAGTTACTCCTTTGTTCAAGTCTTGGCTCAGGTATGTTGAAAATTGGCACCACAGATTCTGGCGTATTGAGGATAGGTTGAACTCCTGAAGATTCAGGCAGGTTGAACACGGGCACCCAGGTAGAATTAGATTCCGGCAAGTTGAAAATGGGCTCAATCACCGCCACCTCATTCCTCTTCATATGACCGCTCACTTGTAAGACACCTTCATCAATCAAATCTTTAACATCTTTTAAGACCGATTCACATCCCTTTGGACTATCAACACAACCTTCACAATTCTGATGACAGCTCTTCAGTATACCCGCCTCTACTAACTTCGCATGGAAGTCTCTGAGCGGGGTCTTGATCTCGGTGGCATTGAAAATCAAACCTTCTTCGGACTCATCAACAATAGCATTTATAGACCCATGCTTGGGTAAAGGATTATCTTTGACATTCGGACCAGTATTCCCAAATGACAGAATGTTCTTTTCCATCAAATCTTTCACGATGTACTTCAAGGCATAACAACCCTCCAAATCGTGCCCTGCGGCACCTTCGTGGAATAAACAGTGAGCATTTGGGTTGTAATTTGGTGGGAGCGGATTTGGTGGAGGACCCAAAGGCCTTGGAGTAACCAAACCCTTCTTCAGCAGTGAAGGATATAACTCAGTATAAGTTATAGGGATTCGAGGATTTGGAGGCCTTCCACCTGGTCTTCTATTCTGAAAATTGGGATTTGAATGAGGAGCTGGAGTCCTCTGCTGGTAGGCTGAAGCATTGGGTGCTTGTTGATAGCCTGGATTGTTGAGCATTGGTTGATAAGGTTGAATCATTGGAGCCGCTTGTTGGTACATCGGTACTGCTTGAGTTGGCCGATACATGGGGACTTGTGGATTAAATGATGGTTGAACCGCCGCTACATAAGGATGTTGGGCATACTGTTGTTGATGAGCATACTGCTGTTGACGAGGATACTGCTGTTGAGCCATAGGTGAAGGTCTCTGCCAAAGTGGATTTCTTCTTTGACTTGCCATTATCGCATTTGTCTCACCCTCCTTCTTCTTGTGGAAGTTATTGGTAAATTTCTTGCCAATATTCCCACTGCCAGTGCTGGAACTGCCAGATGCACCACTCATTTTTCCACTCTTCAATCCGAGTTCTACCTTGATTCCTACAGCCACTAAATCAGAGAAGCTAGCAGTTATGCTCCCCACCATTCTCTCATAGAATTCTGGTCGCACAGTGTCAACAAACCAGTCAGCTAATTCTTTTTCAGTCAATGGGGGCTCTACTTGAGAAGCGGTCCCTCTCCACCTTTGAGCATACTCTTTAAAGGATTCAGACTCTTTCTGGGACATGCTTAGCAATTGCCTCCTGTCGGGAGCGAGGTCCATGTTGTATTTGTATTGCTGGATGAAAGCATCTGCCAAGTCTTGGAAACTGCGGATCTTCGACTGGTCAAGCGTCAGATACCATTTGGAGGAGATTCCCTTCAGACTGTCTTGAAAACAGTGGATCATTAACTTATCATTGTCTACCTGAGCAGCCATTCTTCGATAGTACATCAGGAGATGATTTTTAGGACAAGTTGCACCCTCATACATATCAAAGGTGGGTATCTTGAACTTTGGAGGTATTACCAATCCAGACACCAGACACATCTCTCTGGCAGCAGCCCCAAAGATCTGGTCACCTTCAATCGCTCTTAACCTTTTTTCAAGGGTATCAAAATTCTCCTGCATCTTCACATGTTTCTCATCTCCGTTTTCAGACATATCTGGCGCTTCATACCCTTGATGGTCATTAAAGTACGGTTGAGCACGGGTGTGCACAATGTCCTGTGTAAAATTAGCAACGGCATGATTCTCTTCATTAGTCACAGGAACAGTTTGTTGAGCAGCAAACCCCTGAGGAGGAGGCACAAAACCTTGAAAAGGAAATGCCATACCCTGAGAGGGAGGTGCGAAACTTTGAGAAGCTAAGCCTTGGGACGGAGGGATAAAACTTTGAGTAGCAAACCCTGAAGAAGAAGGAATAAAACTTTGAGAAGCAAAACCATGAGGAGGAGGGACGAATCCATGAGGAAGTCCAAAAGGAGGCCAGGTCACAGGGGTAATGACTGATGATGTAGGCTGGGTCGTTGCAGTGACAAATTCAGTCGTTGCAGTAACAATTTCTGACACCACAGTCCGTTGGGTATCCATCTTCGCTCGAATGACTTGCAACATTTCCATCATCTGACCCATATCTCCACGAATATCAGAAAGCTCTTCGTTAACTCTGTCCATCTCTAGGTCTCTTTCAGCCATCCTCTTTCTGGCTTGAGCTCGAGTGTAGTATTTGCGTGAGAGCCTCAGTGTGAAAGCTGGAGAGCAGATGACGGGAATGAGTTTCATGAAAAAAAAATGCAAATGCAATGCCAAATGTATGAGTGCCATGCAAAAAGAAATTTTATTCAAGGAACTTAAGAAACAATTTGCAAATACCAAGGAACACATAATAATCAAAAGGATATGATTTCATTAAATTCAAAAAGTGATACAAAGTCTTGAGTACACTTTCAAAAAATCCCAAACAAAGTTTAATAAAGATAAAGACAAAGTCCTAAGGAGATTCTCCTAAAAGCCTCAAGTTGAGCTTCTCGATTTGTGCCTTCATCTGAGCCCTTTCAAGCATAAGTTGATCCACGATCGACTTCCAAGAAGTGTCCTCTTGAGTGCTGGAGGAAAATAAATCCTCTGGTGCTTTCCTTTTCTTGCTGGAGAGCTCTTCTTCTTCCTTCATCTTCAGTTGTCTTCTAAGTTCCTCATTCTCACTGCTGATGATCTGATGTCGATTCTTCCATGCATTCTTCTCTCGAATCTCTTTCTCCAAATCAATCTTCAGCTTCTCTGCATCATCCATGAAGATTAGAATGGGTTTCTTGAAGGTCATAGGATCCTGGCGAGGGTAAGGCATCTTCAGACTGATTGCCCTATCTCTTACCCATTGGAGATAGGGTTCCATAGAAACACAATTCGGCTTTCCCAAGCTACTCCTCCCCTTCCTATGGATGCACTTCCAAGCTTGCCTAATCTGTTTCTTGAGCTCTGGTTCTTCGTCATCCTTAAAGAAAATTCCTTCCACTTCAACACTCTTAGGCTTGTCCTTCAACGGATATCCGAGTTGGCGGCGAGCCAAAACTGGATTATAGCTGATTCCTCCCTTAGTGCCAAGGAGAGGCACATTAGCAAAATCACCACAGCTATCAATAACCAATGCTCCATCATAAACACGATTGTACCAGCTAATGTCAGAGTGGGTAAGAGACATGATCCTTTGTGACCACCACAAACCATCCTTAAGGTTCCAAAATGAAGATGACTTAGGCAAGTGCGAAATAAACCACTCATATAGCAATGATGCACAACAAGTAATCATCCCTCCCTTATGGTGATTCCTCAGATGGATGGAATGATAAGTGTCTCCGAGCAAAGTAGGGACCGGGTTCTTCTTCAGAAAGATCTTGATGGCGTTCAGGTCGACGAAGTCTTCAAAGCTTGGGAAAAGTAACACTCCATATATTAGCAGAATAAAGGTCGCCTCAAAAGCTTTCATATCCTTCACATCAACAAAATTCTTGGCCTTTTCTATCAGAAACTTTGTAGGGAATCCAAAAATCTTTCCTTTATAGGTCATATTTGCCTTGACCTCAGGAACACTCAAATATGTCGCCTTTGCAATTTCCGCTTCTTCAGGGTCCTTCTCTAGAACAGGGAATGGAAACTCATCCTTAACACGTGATCCCACCAGAAATGAATATTCTTCCAAAGTAGGCGCCAATTGGTAATTAGGGAACGTAAAACAGTGGTAGAGAGGATCATAAAACTGGAGCATCACAGAGAGCAACCTTCCATCCCACTCAGTCTTAAGCAAAGCTAAAAGTCTCCTATGCTTCTCCATGAAGGCTTCTTGATCCAGAACCAAATCTCTTAATTTCCTTAGGTCTTCAAGTTTGGGAGTTTTGAACGTGTACTTGACAGTCTTTCTTCTTCCAAAATCCATGATGATACCTATGATATTTGCAAAAATAGATTTTCTGAGTTCCTTGAATAAATGGTAAAAATGATGCTTCATGATGCGTGAATGCAACAAACACACACAAACAAGGCTTAGGTTCAAAGCTTGCATGAGGTCAAAGGTTCAACCCTCCCAAAAGGTATGTACTATGAGTTTATTTGTACCTGTAAAACGGGTTCTAAAAGTTCCCAGAATCACTGTCCCATCTTTCGGATATTACCGACTTCCCAACTCGACATGGTAATCAGTAATATTCTCAAGAGAGTCTCATCCGAGTGCAGTATCGCGTATCAACTATTTTGGATTTGCACCCTCATAGTCATCGCACTACATCCCTAAAAAGGCCAAGTGGGGGTAAATGTTCTACGGTCCTCAGCATTAATGGCTCTCAGGTCGAATATAGTAATGTTTTCACGACTGAACTCGATCAACAAAACTACATCCGAGGAGGCCTCCGCTGAGTGGTGGTGTCTCAAGTCAACTTGGTCGGGACTCAACTCCCTACAAGCTTTCTTGAATATACCACCATCCTATCTTATTTTGCACTCAAGTCCGGGTTAGGACTTATCTCACCACACATGGAACACCCAACAAAAAATCCAAAATAATAACAAGCAATACAACAACAAATATACAAATATACAAGGTGGGCTTAACCCTCAAAAATAGAGTCCCCAGTGAAGTCGCCATTTCTGTTGCGGTGAGAATCGGATACCAAGCTATTAAGTGAGCTTGAATCGCAAAACTTTTATGTTCACCACCGACTTTAATTTAATCCAAAGGAAAAAGGGAAAAAGATCGTAAAAACCCTAAATGAGGAGAAACTAGGTTCGGGGGTTGATTATACTTAGGGAAGGTATTAGCATCCTAAGCATCCGCAGTATCCTACGGGAACCTCTTGTTAATATTTGTATTTTTGTTATTTATTGCTTGTTAAAATTATGGGAACCTAAGGTTTTTATTTCTAATGGTGCTCGCACAACATCGCATCGATGCCTACGTATCGGGTATAGAATCAGAGCACTCGTAGTTCTCCTAAGGATTAACGAACACTTGGTTACGCTCAAGGTTCGCGGGGGAAGGTAAGTGTTATGGCAAACACTCACGTGACTTTAAGAAAGTCACAAAAAGTTGTAAAATAAAACACTAAGGACCTAATGGCTAAGGACCTAAGGATGAGGGACCTAATTGCTAAGGTCAAAAGAAAAAGAAGGACCTAATTGCTAAGGACAAAATGGTAACTAGGGATGGCTAAACTTCCTATGACATTGAGTCAACTGCAGGAGTCTTTCCCTTTTGGATTGAAATGCATAAACAAATATAAATAAATGAGGGTGCAAGCTCCTAAGTCTAGGCAAAGGTTGCTACTTGCAAAGATAAATTGAATGAAGTAAACAGGAAATACAAAGACAAAGGCTTAGTAACTGGCTATGGCTCGATATATGGATCGAGAATGCTGGGGTGAAAGACAAGCGTGATGCATCAATTTGTTTAAGTTGAAAAGCTGTGCAGTGTAAGGAATGTGCAGACGGCGATCGTAAACGACCGACTTATGTGTGTGAGTGTATGTGAAGTGAAGTTCACTTGGCGTTGGACCAAGGAATTATTATTATCTTGAAAATTAATGTGCACTTTCGATTTTATTTTAACAGGTATATGGTCATGATGCGAAGCGAAATAAATACAAACATAGTGCATACAACCAAGACATCGGAAAATTAAATAAAACTCATACTAAGAGATAAATCTAAATCTAACCCTCTCACCCTAATAGAATCTAAAACTAGCTAGACAAACTCTATCTTAAACAAAAAGAACTATATGAATATTTTTGGATTTTTTTAAATAAAAAAAAAAAAAAGAAATAAATAAATGATTAATTAGATGTGTACTAGAAATAAGATAGAAAAGAATTGAATTTGAAATATTTTTTGTTTTATATTTTTTATATGTATATAAATCTAACTATAAAAATAAAATTAGAAAAGAAAGTTTTTAAAAGTTTTTGTAATATTTATTTTATATATATTTGGATTCTTAACTAGAAAAGAAAATTTTGAAATTAGAAGATTTTATTATTTTTATATAGATCTAAATTTCTAACTAAATGTAATAATAATAATAATAATAAAATAAAAAAAAATTGAAACTAAAAGTTTATTTATCTATTGTGTATATACATTTTAACTAACTATAATAATAATAATAGAAAAGAAAATGTTAAAATGAAAATGCTTTTATTTATTTTATATGTACTTAAATTTATTAACTAAATATAATTAAAAAAAATTAAAATGTTATATTTATTTACCTTATATGAGAAAATAACTAATTCACTAAATATTTAATTAACCAAATTAGTTATAAATAAAAAAGAATTTTTTAGATTTTTTGAAAAGAAAAGAAATAATGGGCTGGTTAAAAAGGAAACAGGGGGTGCTAGGATGGGAGGCCCATGGGGCGCTGGGTTGAGACGGGTTGACCCACAACCCGGTTCAGCAAGGATCCAAACGAAAAAAAGAAAAGCTTGCCTTAGGCTGAAACTACACCGCTCTCTCTCGCCCTCAACCTCATTTCTCTTCAATTTCTCATCCTGAACCTCACACTTCAACAATTCAAACTTGTTCAGAGAGCTTATTACACAAACCCTCATTTTCAACACTCTTTCATTCCAATTCCTCAACATCTTTAACTTTTACTCCCAATCTCTCCTCCAAATCAACAATTTTCCTCAACAGTTTCACGTTTTCACTCTCACAACTCTCCAATTTCGAGATTGTTGCTTTGGCTGGGTACGTGGAGGGTTTTGGCGGTTCGCGGTTCAGAGTTGGGGTTTGCTCGCGGCGGACTCACGAAGGGGAAAAGGGTTCCGGCTGTTTCGAAATCGGTGGGTTGGGGTTTATTGAAGAGGGTTTGTTGGGTTTGGTTTGCTGGTTGTGAGTTTATGAAGGTTCGATGGGGTTTGTGTTCTGGTTCTTTTGTCCGATTTCAAAGTGGTGCGTTTGGTTTTTTCAGGGTGTTTGAAGATTCGGTGATGGTGGTTTGTGATGGTTTTGTGTTTTGTGTGGGTTTGAAGACAGGGACCAAGAAACGGAAAGGGTTTTGCGGAGGACTGAAGTTTTGTTTGAGTTTTCGTCGTCTTCGTCTCAGAACTTGAGAAATCGACAGCATGTTTTGTGGCTGGTTTGATGATAACCTCCGTAGCAGGGTCAGCAGTGGTGAATTCCTGTTCACCTTCTCTGCCAAGTCCTCCATATTGAACCGGCACTTGTTCAGGGGCTATATATTTGAAAAGGGTATCAGCAGATTTGGGGGAGCCAGTAAATACAAATTTGCTCTTGGTCCTCTGTGTCAACTAATCATCCTAGAGAACGCAAGATACCACCAAGGAACAATGATAAAATCTGTTTGGCGACAAATTCGGGATAGTTATCCTGAAGCAAATGAAGCGCCTGATTAGCAGCTTGTCGAAGCTTCTTCTTAACAAATCCAGGAGAGCTCTTAAGATCATTAATTTGAACAAAAATAGCAATACCAGATGGAGCAACGTCGAGTTTTCAAATACTTTTCTCCAAAGACTGAATCCTCCAACGGATAAACTTGTTTCTCTTCTCATCATCAGAGGAACTTTTCTGATACAATTCCTTGTTCTCAAACTCACCAAAAACATTGTAGTAAACCGGGTGACCTTCTTTGTCATAACTATCAGTGAAAACAACTTGGTCCCAATCAGTTCCAAGATCTTCTTGAAAAAAGTTCTTTAATTCCAAATTCCTTTCTCCAAAGAAAAGTTGTTTGATCATTGTGAAAGCTTCTTTCACCTTGAAATCCCTTGCTCTAAGGAATTTGAGAAGAATCACATCACTCCGTTCATCAACTAGCAATGGAATTCCCCATATTTCAACTTCTTCTGGTATAGTAGGAGGAACCTCCACATCAACAACAACAGGTTGCTCACCATCACCGTTAGTCACCGCAACGGATACTATGCTTTCTTGAATAGCTTCAACCATTTTGGTTATACCACTGTCTCCTCCACCTTCTTCACTTCAGGTTCGGTTTTAGCTCCAGTTTCAGCTTCGGTTTTAGATTAACTTCTTCTTCTTCTCTGTGCACTGCTTTTGGCTTGGTGAGTTTGCGATTGGTTTTTGGTCAGCAAGTTTGGCTTGTTCAAAAAGAAATTTCTCGCGAGCATTTTCTGGTGAAAACCGATTCACAGGTGCAGCCTTCCCGGTTTTTGAGTCTCGAGCAACAAATATGAAGTTTGCTGTTAGTACTACCGAGTCTGAACCACCGTCCTCTTGCTTGGATTGAGTAACCTCGAGTTGAATTTCTAACGAGGAGTGTCCAACCCATATAACAGAACCGACAATCGTAAGATCAATGTTAACACTAATTGGTTCCTTTAGTACAACCTTAACAACAGAAGCAGTTACACGTATAAGTGGTCTTGTTGTACTATCTTCATCAGAATACGCTTAACAGAAATGGTTCCAGCCAAGGCATCAAGATCTTCAAGCAACTTGCCGATTCTAACATCATTCCAAGGATCTCTATACTACTCTCTAAGAACAAAGTCAGAGGAAAAAAGGTACAGAATACTGGTCCTACTCTGTGAAGGTGTTCTGGTAACCAATTCACTTTGTGGAGGAGGGTCTCGTGGTGGAAGTGGTGATGGTTGTTCTTGAGGGGTGAAAGTAGGAGAAGCAATTGGTGATTTCAACCAGCAGGTTTTCTACATTTGATTTTCTTTGTTCATTTTTTGCTTTCTGTTTATGGCTAAGATTTTTGTTGATGAAGCTGCCAAATTTTTGTTATGATTTTGTTTAAAGTTTTGCCGGCTAAGTTTTGTGTGGTTTCCCGTTATGCAGATTGAAGGGTATGGAGGTTTTGGTGAAGGATTAATGGCAATGAGATGTTTGTTATTACTGTGAATTGTGGGTTAATGGAATTGTGAAGAACTATGGAGGTTTGGTGGAATGGTGTATAGGTTTTGAAGAGGTATGATTATGTGAAATGTTTAAGAGAAATAGATTATTGATTTGGTTTGGGATTTATCTGTGGTGTGTATTTTTTATATTTTTCTTTTGGGCTGAAGCTGTTTATTTTTTCTATGGCTCTGTGTGTGCAGGATGAAGAGTGATGAAATGAAATTGAAAAAAAAAAAAAAAGAAAACCTAGCTTTTCGGAAACGAAAACAAATCGTAAACATAAACATGGCTAAGGAGGAAACAAGCAAGATAACAAGAATGCTGAAAAGAGATGAAGGAGAAGGAGATATTACCGACCCGAAAGTTATCGGGGTGAAGAATCCGCGGTTGTAAGTATTCTATTCCTCTTTTGCTACTGCTCTACTCCTTGTTGTTGTTGCCGAATTTTTTCTGTGTTCTCTCTTTTTCTCCTCTTTTTTTTTGAAGTTTAAGTTTGGCTGGATTTTTTTTGTGTTTTGAAAGCTGTTTGGAGTTGTTTTGATGCTGAGTTTTTGGGTGTTTTGTAATGGATGTAACAGGGATTTTTGGGGTTGTTTTGTGGCTGAGTTTTTGGGTTGTTTTTAGTGTGTTCAGGGCTGTTATGAGGGAACTGTTTTGTAGTTGTTTTTTTGAGAGGTGATTTGTAGTGTGTAGAGGGCTGGTTTCTGCTGAATTTTTTTGAATTTTTATGGCTGTTTTGGATGCTGAACTGATGTCTTTGTGCTCTGCTTTGTGGTATTTTTATTGGCAGATTTGTGGCTGATTTTGTTGTCCTTGTTGCTTGCAATTGAAGGGTTGGAGGAAGAGAGACAAAGTCTGAATTGCTGTTGTGGGTGGAGTAGTGGAGCAGGGTGTTGGCTGCTGCAGGCCTGAGTTTTGGGGGCTGTTTTAGAGCTGTTGGTGGCTGAAATTTTTTGTAGTGTAGTGCTGATTTTTTGTAACATTTTTCTTTCTTTTTATATGTAATTGTAACAAAACAAAATTATGGAATAAATTGATTATTTACATTTAAGCTTTGATTTACTTGACACTTAATATTGGAAATGAAAGTTTTAAATTAGAATCTAAATATAATACTTAAATTAGAAATGAATAAAAAAAAGAATTAAATTTAAAATTGAAAATAACTTATAAACTTAAATAAATAAACTTGGAATTAAAATTAATTTAGAACTTGAGAAATAAATTGGAATTTAGAAAATAAAAATGTGGATATGAATTAAAATGGAATAAATGGTTAAAAATTAAAATTTGAATTAGAAGTGAATAAAAAAGGAATTAAACTTAAAATTGAAATAACTTAGAAACTTAAATAATTGAAATTAAAATTAACTTTAGAATTTGAGAAATAAGTTTGGAATTTAGAAAATAAAAATGAATTGAAATTGACATTAGATTTAGAAATAACAACTTGAAAATGGAATAAAATTAAAAATTGAAGAATAGAAAATAAATTCAAAAATAAAACTTGAAAAATGAAATAAAAATTAATCTAAAAATGCGAACTTGAAAATAAAAAGAAATAACAAATAAATTTAGAAAAAAATTGAAAATTAAGCTAAAGGTTAGAAATAGAAATTTTAAAATAGGAACTTGATAACAGAAACGAAAATAGAAATTAAAATTGAAACCCAGAATGAATTAGAAGGTTATAAATAAGAAAATGAAATTAAATTAAAATGGAAGCTAGAAAATGAGAAGAAAGCCACAGAAAAATAAATCGGGAAAAATCCCTGCTAAATGCGATGAATGTATGATGCGAGCAGTTAGGGGTAAAATTTGGGGTGTGACAATCATGCATACCAATTTTCATGAAGAAATTCAATGGGGAAGGCATCTGATCAATAGATGACTTCTTGTGCAAGTTAGTGCAAAATCAGGGCATCTGAGGCCCCCAATCACCCAACCAAAGGATATTCTCCATCAATTTGAATGTGTATGATCTTTATTTGATCTTAGAAGAAGTTAGAAGTTCACAAAATTGAATAATTTCAAGCCATTTGCAAAGTTGCCATTTTGGGAAAGTGACTTGTAATGAAAACTTGCCATTTTGGGAAAGTTTTTCAACCTCCTCTTTTTGATTCAAAAATGCTTCAAATGGAAAATTCTTGGTCATGAAAGTTGTAGATTGGATCCTACCATTTTCAAAAAGTACAAGAACTCGTTCTAATTCATTTTAGAACAAAAGTTATGGCTTTGCAAAGTTGGACAAAATCACTTAATTTTCACTTTTGTGCCAAAGAGGAAACTTGCAAAAACACTTGCCAAAACCAAATGTGACTTCAAATCAACTTCTAATCATCACACAAACATAATTCATGGTCCATAATTCAGATTTGCCCAAAGAATTTCTCACTTTCATGCCTTGGATTCCAAGTATCATAAGCCATTTTTCATAAAAGTCACAAAGAGGGAAGTCTTGCAAGAAGGGTTCTTAAGGCTTTGCTTGGTCTCTAATCAATCTCAAAGTGTCATAACAACATTATATGGTACATTTTGCTGCATATTTCCCAAGGGATGTCACACATCCATGACCAAAAATTTCAAAATGCAACAAGTTGCAAAAAGGCAAAACACATGACATCTCACCCTTCACCCATTTCTGATCACATCAGAACATCCAATTGCCTTCCTTGAAGCTAGCTGAGACAATCCAAGCACAGAAATATCCTCTGCCATGGCCCATGCCTATAGTACACAATTTTTGACTTTTTGGCCAATCACCCCATACCATTCCCACAGTGCATACCTGCCCTCCTAGATTGTTGGGATTGCTTATGGATTGCCTCAAGGTCATAAAACAGGAAGAAAAAACGGCTCAGAGGACACACACAATCAGATTGCACAAAAACTGTCAAAAGCTTCATCTCTTCGAAACTCTGCCCACAGCCATCAAACCTCAAAAATTCCTTCACCAATAAGTCACATACCCTCCATAGAACAAAACCCACCCCCTGAAACAGCCTGAATCACCACACACACAAACCTCCATTTCTGCTACACCAGAACCACGCAGCATAAACCAGCCATCCTCAAAGCTTTCTAAGCTTCGTATCATCTTCAGGAGGTTTATAGGAGTGGGTTTGCAACAAGGGAGAGCCCAGAAAGCCCAGAACCAGGAGGTTCCATCTCAGGTATGGCTCAAGAACGTTTTTCTCAGAACCTTGTTTTTAAGTTCTTAATCGAATCCGTATGATGTGCTGATGATTCTGATATATTTATTTTTCAAAATGGTGGAATATTGAGTATGTATGGGTTGTCTGAAAGTTTCTGACCTAAAATTGTTTTGCTTCGATTTGCATTGTTGATGAATGAAAAATGGTTTTTGTTTGGGGGTTTTGATTCAGTGATGTGTGGGGTTTGATTCTGGGCAGAGAGATTTCATTTTAGATGCTGAGAGAGAGAGAGAGATAGGGTTTTGGGCTCGTCGGAGAAGACGACCGTAACCACTGTTCCGGCCGTCTGAGAGTCATTAACCCTAATTAGGGTTTAAGCCCAGTTTTGAATGTGGAGCGTTAGATGGCCTTTCCCGCGTGTGTACCAACGGCCCAGATCCTTTGATTTAGCCCTAATCCAGTCATTAACATTAATTAATTAGGATTAAAATTTGAATTTGCCAGAATCAATCCTAGCCACTGAAACCCGCGCCAAGTCAACTCCCGCGTCTCAGCTTTGAATCCTGGCTCTTGGATCTGATTACTATCCATTTAATTCAATTTTATTTTATTTTTTTATTCATTTGTTTTGCCCATTTTATTTAAAATAGCAAATCATTTCTAAAAAATCTCATTTTTTGCATCACACCTTAAAATATTTTTCTCTTTCTGAAAATAATTTTTATTTTATTTTTTGCATAATTTTCGTATTTTAAAAATATTTAAATGATTATTTTAATTAGTTAATGAGAATTAATTAATTAAAATAGCATTTAGGTTTCTAAAAATCACAAAAAATTCACATTGCATTTTGATACATTTAGAAACATTATCAAACTCCTCAAACAAATTTCTTTTTGGTTCTTGACCTATGTTGACATTTTTCTTTGGAATTAAAGTTCTTAAAAGTCAATATTTTTTGCTCTAACTTAGAAAAATGCATTCTACCTAACCATGAAGAGTTTGATGTTGGTTCTTTTTGTATTGCATTCTTCATATCATGTAGTTTCTAGGGTAAAATTGGTTTGAATTTATCTTTAATTTTCAATTTGATGTGCATTTTTCCTTTTGAGGTGCCTTAAAACCCTAGCAAACTTAAGAAAATCATAACCCCCATTAGGTTAAGAGTTAGGTCCCCTCCTTTGGGCAGTGAGCTTGTGTAGGGTTAGGGTTCCTTTGATTCCATTTTCAATTTTTTATCATGTCATTTGTTTCTGATTTTGAATTTTGCATTGCATATTGTATGTAAACCCTAATTTTTGCCTTCATTTGCATCCATCTTCCATATGCTTGCATTCATGAACTTTCCATGACACTTTGTGCATTCACATGACTTCTAAGACATCTTAGGACACATTAGAACCATGTTTGATCATTGCATCATTCATTTGCCGTGTTGTGCATTCATTTCATTTCATAAACTTTCATGAACTTTTATGGTTCAAAGCATGCTTCATTTGCATCCTCATTCTTGTATGATCATCCACAACTATTGACATGTGTTTGCATCATCTCTTAGCATCATTAACATCATGTTTATTCTTCTGGTTTTGGTTTGCATATTTGCATTTCATTCCATTTCCATTTCATTTCATTTCCTTTTGCTAACTTTTCAGGTGGTAAGTGTTTTGAGAAGTGAATTTGCCTTCACTTCTCATAATATCTTCTCATCTCTTCTATGTACCATTGCTGCATTTTGTTTTGTACTAGAGTGAGCTTGCTCATTCATGCTATTTCTCACTTTCTTTCTTCAAGCAACTTATCTTCTTAAGTGAAGTAAGTTGACTTGCTTCTTCTGCTTCTTCCTGGCTTCATCTGTTTCTTCCATTGGTGGCTTTTCTCTTGAAGATCTTTTGCAAGCCTCATAAACCCTAGGAATACCCAAGCATGATAACAATTAGGGTTTGATTAGTCCCCATTTAGTTTTACATTTGTGTCATCTTTTAGTCTTCTCTTCTCACCTTCTAATCAAGGAGTAAACCTTAAAGGTTTTAAGACTTTGTGATTAGGGTTATGCCTGCATCCTTCTATTAGGATGGAGTGTATAAATTTAATCCTAAGTGTTAAACCCTTAATGTGTTTAAATCCTTTTATCAATTCATCTAATAATCACTAAGACATCAAGCTTGTAACTTGGGCCTTGCATTAGGGTTCTAATTCATCCTTAACTGGTTAAGAAGGACTAACCCTAGTGTTAATGGACAAGTCCCCCTCAAGTTGTTTTACAAACCATAAAATTCACTTCTTAATCTTACCATTAACTAAAACCCAGTTTAATAAAGGCTTTGCTTTGTCATGAGGTTAATCCCTAATCATGGATTAAGTTGAGGAGCCTTCCTCAGCTTAAATGTTCTCATCTATTATCCTTCTATTAGGATGGTGTAATGGGTCCATTAAATCTTTTATTATGGCTTAAACTCATTACTTAACACCAAACAACAACTCCAAAAACATCTAGATAAATACAAGTAGGTTAATGATCCTAATCCTATATCATGGTGATTAAGTGTGAGGTGTTTTACTTCATACTTAAGGTATTCTCACTACCCCTAATCAGAGGGAAGATGTGACGAGTTTACTAACCCTTGGTTTAGGCTTAAGCTCATTTTCCTATGACAAATTCAAAAAGCAATAAAAGACTGAAAACACAAAAACAAACAATAATCGTCTCCTCCGGGATTCTTTTCTCATCATCTTCACTCACAAACGAGAACTTGTTTCTTCCATCTAATGCAAGACAGTTTGCACCTGAGCCAGACAGGTCATACACTTGAGCATAGACAAGTAAGCAGTTCACAAGTCAATTTACCTTTCAGTCTCTTTGAGTCGAACTACGGTGTTCTGACTTCCTCATTGCACGAGAGGATACGTAGGCATAACTTAACAGTTATCGAACAAAAGTCTTTGTATATTCCCCCTCTTCCAGCATTATTCTTTTAAGTCTCATAGTCTTGAGCTTCACTCTTTCCTTACACTGACATTTCCCTCATTCACTTCACATTTCTTTTACACTGACACTTGCATTCTTTACCAGCTTTCTATACACAAATAGCACTGACACTACCCCTTTAAGCACAAACTTTCAAGCGTGGATCCCGTCGAGTACGGCGGACAATCTGGGTGCTAATACCTTCCCAGGTTGTAACCAACCCCCTTTCTCAGTTTCTCTGGTTCGCAACCGTCTTATCCATATCTTTCTAGGTTTATGCAGCATTACCTTTCCTTCGGGATAAAAATGCCTAGCTGGCGACTCTTTTCATTCTTTCTCTTTCGCCGACCGTTCGCGTCTGTACCCCTTCTGACCTAGGTGTCATTTGGTGGGAGCGACAGACAGCAGCAGCAAGCTGTCTCCATCTCTGAGCATAATCCCGGAAGCTCTCTCTAGAAGACTAAGACATGCCCATTAGAAGAGTTCTATTGGGAGCCATGTCTAGGTTGTACTAATATTGCCGGATGAAAGCTTCGGCCAAATCCTTCCAACATCTTATGGTGGCCCTAGTCAAATGCGAATACCATTCTCTCGAAGCTCCAGTCAGACTGTCCTCAAAGTAGAACATCCATAACTTCTCATCCATGGTATAAGCTTTCAGCCTTCCCAAGAAAGATTGCAGATGAGTACGCGGACATGAGGTACCATTATACTTCTCAAAGCATGGGGGTTTGAATTTGTGGGGAATCCTCACCCCATCTACCAGTCCCATATCCATCACGTCGAAACCTAAAGAATTCTGAGATTCTAAAGATCTTAACTTTTCAGCAATCTCGTCCAATATTCTGTCATATACCTCATCTCCTGCCCCTATAACAGTAAACTGTTCTTCTTGGGGATCCTCCTGCAGGATTCTGCCCCCAACAGTATTACCTTGAACGTTCCTCGGGATGTTAACTTCTGGATTCAGATGGGGTCCATATTCTGGTAGGTCAATACGAGGTTGCCCCCGTTCATTGTTGCTGGTTCCCCCTGTTCCAAGATGAGGCTCCTCAGGTGTCTGTCTTTCCACCAGCTCTCTTAGTCTTTCCTGGCTCTGGGCTAGACCAGTCATGACAGCCATGAACTGAGACATCTTGTTTCTCATCTCTACTCTCTCGTTTGCCATCTGATTTCTGACCTCATTCAGGTCTTGCTGTACCTGCTCCATTTGAATGCCGGGAAGGTTGTTGCGAGTAGGGTACCGGTGTGTGCGGTTGACAGGGAACACTCGGCGACGAGCAATGTTTCCTGATATCACAACAAAGTTAGAAACAAAAATAATAAACAAAACCTACAAAACAAAGAAAAGGTCAGTATGCAATGCAGTATGCTTATTTTTTTTCCAAGGTATCCGGTTTGGTTCTTGGTTTTGACCTTTCCAGACCTCGAGGAAGATGCTTGAGGTTGTTGAGAGAAAGCCCAAAAATAAAAAACCAACTAAAATATATTACAAAAGATGAAACATACATAGTCTGTATTACAACACATGCCCATGGAGGGTCACAAAATACAACAAAAGCAAAAGTACATCAAAAGGAAAGAACAACAAGCAAAGAGGAATCAAACATCCAATCCATAATCATCTTCCCTGACCTCCTTCAGGAGTGCCTCAGTCACCGGACCAGCTGGGTGCTTTGTAATGGTCCTAATGAGGATATTCCTGGTAGCAATGGAAGTAGTCGGCTTCTTATGCATTTCCTGGTCTTTTGATCTCTTCAATCCTGCTCTAAGCTTCAACTTTGATATCCCCTTCTGAGCTGCCAACAAAGCTTCCTTCTGCTTCTTCTCATTGGCCTCCAATAGATTAATCTTGGCCTGAGTCCTCTGGTCTTCTTGTGCACCGGCTTCGGTGATCCTGACCCACCTAGCCTGGCTCTCTTGTAAATAGTGTTTAGCCCTAGCTTTCTGAATCTTGGCCTCCTTGCAGGCATTCTTCAATATCTGTTCCCCAACCCTTGCTTTCCTTATGTAGTCTTCTGTCTTTTCAATTTTGGTCAGATGCTCAATCCTGAGCTTTTCCAATCTCTCAATGTCCAGGCGACCATCACTTCTTTCCCAAAGAGTCTTCTTCAAGGCCTAGGATAGCTGCTCATTCCTTTCTTTCAACTTTTCAAATTCCTCCAGGCTAACTGTTGCTGCAGGCTGTACTGTGGATGGTCCAGGTGTGTCTTCCAAGGTGAAAGGCATTCTGGTAATCTGAGCCCTAGTACGGGACCAGTCATAGTACTGAGCTGAAGAAACATTGTTACATCTTCCAAGAATAGCTACCCCTTTTGTATGGACGTTGTCCCAAGCCCAGGATGCTTGTCTGATAACAGCTGAATTAGGTTGAACTTCACAATATAGGGTCTCAGCTAAATCCTGTCCTCTGGGAGGGTGAACTAAGGCATAGCCCAATTGTCTCTTAAATAGTAAGGGGTTGTAGTTGATGCAACCCTTCACTCCTATCAGAGGTACATTTGGGTATTGCCCCTCAACTGGTGATAATGTCTTTGCCTTTGGTGCTCTGGGTGCACCATCTGATATTATCTGAAGTCAAGGCAATGAACCTCTTGGCCCAATTCTTCTGCTGGTGTGGGTTCAAGAAAGCATCTGATTTAGGCAGGTGTCTGAGTAGCCAAGAGTAAAACAAAGGAGCACAACACCTTACCAACTCCCCCCTTTGTTTTTCATTCCTCTGATGAATAGAATAGTAGAAATCTCCTAACAATGTGGGCACTGGGTTCTTTAGAAGAAACAAATGGATGGCATTCTTACTGACAAATTTAGGCTCATCTACAAACAGTATAGCCCCAGATATGTTGAGGGCTAAGAGTGCACATACTGCCCTCCACTCCCCCAATGAAGCCTTCAGGATGGCTTGAGAAATCAAGAAGTCCAGATGTAAACCAGGGATCCCAGCCTTTGTTGTCATGCTTTGCTCAATAAGGGCAGGCTCCAAGTACAATGCCATTGCTATCTCTTCACTTCTGGGAGCAGTCATCTCTGGGTTGAAGGGGATTCCCCCTCTGATAGGCACTCCAATCAACAAAGAAAACTCTTCCAACAGAGGTCCCATCTGAAAGTCTGGAAAGGTGAAGCATCTCAGTGGAGGTCATAGAATTGCAGGCATGTGTGGATCATGCTTCTCTGAGAAGAATCAAGGTCCATAACCATATCCAAGATACCCCCATAGTTCTCTCTAAACAGTGGGATGTGGTCAGGTGTGAGGAGTGACTGGACCTGCCTGATACCAGTCAACACAGGCTCAAAAAAGTGATAGGATATGTTGCTCTTCCTGGGAGTAGCCATGAGTGCTGCTGAAGAAGCTGAAGATAAGTGCTGATGAAGATCACAGACTAAGGCTGGAAATAAATCTCTGACAGGTTGATGCTGGTGGTGGTGGAGGTGGCTGAAGCAGATAGCTGATGAAGACAGCTGAAGCAGAGGTCTAAGCAGAAGAAGGGGTCAAAACCAAAACCAAGATACAATGAGGTGGATACCCTGAAAAGCAAATAAACAAATGTCAAATGATGCAATGATGATATATGAAAATGATATGCAAGGGTTTGTGATCAAAAGCTGGGTCTGATTATATGTCTTGATATAAGGTCCATGTATGTTCAAAATGCTCAGATGGAGGTTCAAAAATCCAGTAATCAGGGTGGGGGACTCAAAATAAAGAGTCACATGTCCAGGGTTAATCGCAAGAACTGTCCAAAGTGGTGCATTCTTAAAACAAAATAGTAACAAAGTATGATGTGGTCAAGGGTTCCTGCAAAACCTGTAAACAACCCAACCCCCTCACATGTAATGCTCTAGAACAAAGATCCTCAGACTTAGATCAGTTATGAGAAGTGTAAACACTTCTAACCCGGAGGTACAGTGTTTACAATAACCATAAAAGATCCTCCTCTAATTCACCCCAGATTCTGAAGGTCATAATAAAGGTCATCCAGACTTAGCAGGCTTCCCAGATAGCCATAGCACTTACAGGAAATCTGTAGCCCAGAGTTCTCAAGAAGAAACCCACATTTGAACCGTGTTTCATATTCCCGCACCAGACCAAAATGGAATGGGAAAGAACATGAACCTCTCTAGCCTAGGTGTCACTCAGGTCCCAGGTATAGGACCTTAATCTCTCAATGGAACCCCACCCACCAAAAAAACTAGATCCAGCAATGATAGTATGATGCATATAAAAACTGTAGAGAAAGCAGTAAATGAAGTTATATATAAAGCAATAAATAAAGAAAAATAAATAAACACACATAGCACATAACACCCCAGTAAACACAAACCAAACAAGCGCTAGGAGGAACCCACAAAAAGAACCAGAAGCCCTGGTTGCAGTATAAGGGTCCCCAGCAGAGTCACCAAGTTTTCGCTCCCACCTGATGACACAGGGCCAAGAGGGGTACAGACGCGAACGGTCGGCGAAAGAGGACATGATGATGAACTGAAAAGAGTCGCCAGCTAGGCATTTTTATCCCGAAGGAAAGGTAATGTTGCATAAACCTAAGAAGAGATGGATAAGACGGTTGTGAACCATAGAAACTGAGAAAGGGGGTTGGTTACAACCTGGGAAGGTATTAGCACCCAGATTGTCCGTCGTACTCGACGGGATACACGCTTGGAAGTTTGTGCTTAAAGGGGTAGTGTCAGTGCTATTTTGTGTGCAATAGCTGGAAAAGAATGCAAGTGTCAGTGTAAAAGAAATGTGAAATGAAGTGGAGAAGTGTCAGTGTAGGGAAAGAGTCCAAAGCTCAAGACTATGAGGCTTAAAGAATAATGCTGGAAGAGGGGGGATATACAGAGACTTTTGTTCAATAACTGTTAAGTTATGCCTATGTATCCTCCGTGCAATGAGGAAGTCAGAACACCGTAGTTCGACTCAAAGAGACTGAAAGCTAAATTGACTTGTGAACTTCTTGCTTGTCTATGCTCAAGTGTATGACCTGTCTGGCTCAGGTGCAAACTGTCTTGCATTAGACGGAAGAAGCGAGTTCTCGTTTGTGAGTGAATGAGATGAGAAAAGAATCCCGGAGGAGACGATTATCGTTTGTTTTTGTATTTTCAATCTTTTATTGCTTTTTATTTGCCATAAGTTTATGATCTTAAGCCTAAACCAAGGGTTAGTAGACTCATCACATCTTCCCTTTGATTTAGGGGTAATGAGAATACTTTAAGTATGAGGTAAACACCTTAAACTTAATTACCATGATGTAGGATTAAGATCATTAACCTACTTGTGATTATTTAGATATTTTTGGTGTTTTTTTTTAGTGTTAAGTAATGAGTTTAAGCCATAATCAAGTATTTAATGGACCCATTACACCATCCTAATAGAAGGATAATAGATGAGAACATTTAAGCTGAGGAAGATACCTCAACTTAATCCATGATTAGGGATTAACCTCATGACAAAACAAAGCCATTATTAAAGTGGATTTTAGTTAATGGTAAGATTAAGAAGTGGATTTTATGGTTTATAAGCCAACTTGAGGGGGACTTGTCCATTAACACTAGGGTTAGTCCTTCTTAACCAATTAAGGAAGAATTAAAACCTTAATGCAAGGCCCAAGTTACAAGCTTGATGTCTTAATGATTATTATATGAATTGATTAAAGGATTTAAACACATTAAGGGTTTAACACTTAGTATTAAAGTTATACACCTCATCCTAATAGAAGGATACAGACATAACCCTACTCACAAAGCCTTAAAACCTTTAAGGTTTAGTCCTTGATTAAGAGATGAGAAGAGAAGACTCAATGACACAAAGGTAAAACTAATGGGGGACTAATCAAACCCTAATTGTGATCATGCTTGGGTGTTCCTATGGTTTATGAGACTTGCAAGAAGATCTTCAGGAGAAAAGCCACCAAGGAAGAAGCAGGATGAAGGAAGGAGAATCAGAAAGAAGCAAGACAACTTATTTCACTTAAGAAGATAAGTTGCTTGAAGAAAGAGAGAGAGGAAGGAGCATGAATGAGCAAGCTCACTCTAATTCATAAGTAAAATGCAGAAATGATGCATAAGAGAGATGAGAAGAGATTATGAGAAGTGAAGGCAAATTCACTTCTCAAGCACTTACCCCCTGAAAAGTTAGCAAAAAGAAATGAAATGAAATGAAAATGAAATGAATGCAAAGGTGAAAGTCAAAACCAGAAGCATGTTCATGATTCTAATGATGCAAAGAGATGACATAAATGTATGTCATGAGATGAGGATGAGCATACAAAGGATGGAAATGCAAATGAGACATGTAAGAAGCATGAAAATTCATGAATGCATATGACATTAAATGAAAACAAAATCATGGCAAATGAATGATGCAATGATCAAACATGATTTCAATATGTCCTAAGATGTCTTATATATCATGTGGATGCACAAAATGTCATGGCAAGTCCATATATATGCAAGCTTATGTAAGATGGATGCAAATGAAGATGCAAATTAGGGTTTATTCACAACATGAGATGCAAAATTCAAAATCAGAAGCAAATGGTAAGATAAAAAATTGAAAATGGAACCAAAGGGACCCTAAGCCTATACAAGTTCACTGCCCAAAGGGGAAGGTCAGAAGTTTAACCTAGAAGGACTTATGATTTTCTTAAATTTCTAAAGTTTTAAGGGTGATTCTAAAGGGAAAATGCCAAACAAATTGAAAATGCATTATAAAATGTGAATGTTTCTAAATGTTTGAAAAGGCTCTCTGAATATTTTTGGGATTTTTAAATACTTAAATGTATTTTTAATTAATTAATTCTCATTAACTAATTAAAAATAATCATTTAAATGATTTAAAAATATTTTTTAATGCAAAAAATAAAAATAAAAATATTTTTGGGTTCTCAAAATTTATAAAATGTTTGATAAAAATTGTAGATGTTTAAGAATTGGCAGAATTTTTGACCAAACAAGAAATGTTAAATTCAGTTCAGAATGTCCTATCAGATGTTGGGACATTAGCAAACAGAGTATGTGAATTTATTTCAGGATGTCTCATCAGATGTTGGGACATTGTGTGAATAAATTAAGTTCAGTTTTTCAGGATGTCCCAACAGATGTTGAGACATCTCAGACCTGCTACCAGAATTAATTAATGATTAACTGATCAGAGATATTTAAGGAGAAGTATCTGGAATTAATTAATGATGGATAAAAACAGAACAAGGCGCATCTGTAGGGTGTTTTATATTGAAGATTCAGATTAAAACAGAAGACCTAAATCACCTAGAATATAGGAGGTAACAAACCCTAAATTCAAGGTGACAGTTGCTGCACATTAGGGCTGGATCATTCTACAGAAAGCCCAAAATTCAGATACCTATTTAAGCAACATAAACTCATAGAATTGTGTACGAATTTCAAAAGACCAAATAGGGTGTCTAGTGTTTTTAATAGCAGGTTGTTTTATGTACCACTTTATGAGCTTTTAAGCAAAAGTGCATTTGTGACTTGATTGAAACTGTGAAGTAAGATCAAGCTGTATTGTTTGAAGGATGTCTTCAATTTCTGTAAACTTGTAAACTTGATCACTGTGTGATTGAGGGGGAGTGAGTAGGGTACTCTTATCTAAGTGTGTCTTAGGTAGAAATTGCATTGGGTAAGTATTAAGTGATAGATTAAACAGGGTGGTTTAAGTCTAGAATTAATATTACTAATAGTGGATTTCCTCCTGGCTTGGTAGCCTCCAGATGTAGGTGTGGTTATACACTGAACTGGGTTAACAAACTTCTGTGTTGTTTACTTTTCTTGCTGTTTAAGTTTTGGTTAAATTTGTCAAATGTCCTATTAAGTGTTGGGACATCTCTTAGGACATCTCATACCTGATCACAGAATTTCAATTGGCATCAGAGCAGGCACCCTGCCTGTTTATACTGGGTGAGATCTAGGGAATACAAATTATGTAACATGGACAGAGATTTAGGGTCAGTAAATAGACCACCTATTCTGGATGGATCTAATTATGACTACTGGAAGCCAAGAATGATTGCATTCTTAAGGTCACTTGACAACAGGGCATGGAGAGCAGTCAATGTTGGATGGGATCATCCTATCCAAGACACCAAAGATGGATCTAAAGTGCTGAAACCTGAAGAAGAATGGAGTAAGGAGGAAGAAGACTCAACACTAGGAAATTCAAAAGCCTTAAATGCTTTATTCAATGGCATTGATAGGAACATTTTCAGACTTGTGCATCATTGTGAACTGGCCAAAGATGTTTGGGATACTCTCAAAACAACTCATGAAGGAACATCAAAAGTAAAAATGTCAAGACTTCAACTTCTCACCACCAAGTTTGAAAATTTGAGAATGAAGGAAGATGAATCAATTCATGAGTTCTATATGAACATCTTGGATATAGCCAATACTTCTGGAGCTTTGGGAGAAAAGATGACTGATGAAAAGCTTGTAAGAAAGATTCTCAGATCTTTGCCAAAAAGATTTGACATGAAAGTCACTGCAATAGAAGAAGCTCAAGACATATGCTCCATGAAAGTTGAAGAACTCATTGGTTCCCTTCAAACTTTTGAGATGGGAATGAATGACACAAATGCCAAAAAGAACAAAAGCATAGCTTTGGTGTCAAATACAGATGAAGAAGAAGATGATGAATCAGCAAATGATAAAAGCTTATCAGAAAACCTTGCCTTGCTTGGAAGACAAGTCAAACAAATTCTCAGAGGAATGGAAGGCAAATCCAAACCTAGTGGAAGAAACACAAGCTCTGAGAACAGAAGACCTTATGATGCTAACAAAAGATTAAAGTATGCTGAAAAGACCAGTCAAGATAAAGGAGTCAAATTCCATGAATGTGAAGGATATGGACATATCAAGTTTGAATGTCCTACCTACTTAAAGAGGCAAAAGAAAGGACTCTCTGTGACCTGGTCTGATGAAGACTCAGGAGAGTCAGAAGAAGAATCAGCTAAGCATTTTACTGCTCTAGCTGGACTATGTGAATATGATAGTGATTCCAGTTGTGGAGAGCTTACTTATGAAGAACTTGAGCAAGCATTCAAAGATCTATACAAAAGAAGCTCTGAAATATGCAGTGAGGTTATAAAGCTAAAGAAGCAGAATGAGGTATTAGAAGATGAAAAAGCAAGTGATCAAGTAATCATTGATACCTTGAAAAGTGAAGTAACTCTTCTCAACTCTAAGTTGGAACATATGTCCAAATCTGTTAAAATGTTGAACAGCAGCTCAAATACACTGGATGTTATTCTCAGCAATAATAAACATTCAGGGGACAAAAGTGGACTGGGATATAACAAAGATGAAGCCAGCTCTAGCAAAGCTACTGCAAAAACTACACAGTCAAACAAGATGTCCCAACAGATGCTTCAACATCAGAACACAAAGACAAACATAATGTTCCAACAGATGTCTCAACATTCTGGAAAGAACAAAATGAAGAAGAAGTATCAAAGATGGAGATGCCATCACTGTGGAAGATTTGGGCATATTAAACCTCACTGTTATAAGCTACATGGATATCCAAATCAGATGTATCAGCAACCTTCCAAGCAGAAAGTAGAAGGTACCAAGAAAGTGCTGCATAGACATCAAAGAAATCAACAACCTCCTAAGCAGAAGACAGAGGTCATCAAGAAGGTTTGGAGACCAAAAGCTGACATTCAGACTGATCAAAGCCACATACCCAAGAACCAGATCAATAATCAAGCTTGGAGATCAGTTGAACAACACACAGGGCAGAGGCATCAAAAGAAATCTCAACTTATCTGGTCAAAGAAAAGTACTGCATACATAGCACATACATCTCTGAGAGTATCAGCTAAAGAAGACTGGTACTTTGACAGTGGATGCTCAAGACACATGACTGGATTGAAAAATTTGCTAGTAAACTTAAAATCACATTCATCCAGGTATGTTACCTTTGGAGATGGAGCTAAAGGAGAAATCAAGGGAGTTGGAACCTTGTATTGTCAAGATGTTCCAAGACTAGATGATGTGCTGCTAGTTAAAGGTTTAACTGCTAACCTGATCAGCATAAGTCAACTATGTGATCAAGGATACAGTGTAAACTTTACTAAATCTGAATGTATAGTGACTAACAAAGAACAAGAGGTTGTCATGAAAGGAGCCAGATCTAAAGACAACTGTTACATGTGGGAATCCCAAAATCTCAGTCTCACTTCAACCTGCTCTCTAGCTAAAGAAGAAGAAGTGAAACTGTGGCATCAAAGACTAGGTCATCTTCATTTCAGAGGCATAAAGAAGATCATATCTATGGATGCTGTAAGAGGTATTCCTAAACTGAAGATTAATGATGGCAAAATATGTGGTGAATGTCAAATAGGCAAGCAAACCAAGATGTCCCATCCAAAGCTCCAACATCTGACAACTTCCAAAGTTTTGGAACTTCTACATATGGATCTTATGGGACCTATGCAGGTTGAAAGTCTTGGTGGTAAGAGGTATGCCTATGTTGTGGTTGATGATTTTTCAAGATATACATGGATAAACTTCATCAAAGAAAAGTCAGAGGTATTTGATGTATTCAAAGAATTATGTCAAAGATTGCAAAGGGAAAAATCCAGCTGTGTGATCATGAATAAGAAGTGATCAGAATAAGAAGTGATCAGAATAAGAATTTGGAACTCAGAGAGAGGAAGGAGCATGAATGAGCAAGCTCACTCTAATTCATAAGTAAAATGCAGAAATGATGCATAAGAGAGATGAGAAGAGATTATGAGAAGTGAAGGCAAATTCACTTCTCAAGCACTTACCCCCTGAAAAGTTAGCAAAAAGAAATGAAATGAAATGAAAATGAAATGAATGCAAAGGTGAAAGTCAAAACCAGAAGCATGTTCATGATTCTAATGATGCAAAGAGATGACATAAATGTATGTCATGAGATGAGGATGAGCATACAAAGGATGGAAATGCAAATGAGACATGTAAGAAGCATGAAAATTCATGAATGCATATGACATTAAATGAAAACAAAATCATGGCAAATGAATGATGCAATGATCAAACATGATTTCAATATGTCCTAAGATGTCTTATATATCATGTGGATGCACAAAATGTCATGGCAAGTCCATATATATGCAAGCTTATGTAAGATGGATGCAAATGAAGATGCAAATTAGGGTTTATGCACAACATGAGATGCAAAATTCAAAATCAGAAGCAAATGGTAAGATAAAAAATTGAAAATGGAACCAAAGGGACCCTAAGCCTATACAAGTTCACTGCCCAAAGGGGAAGGTCAGAAGTTTAACCTAGAAGGACTTATGATTTTCTTAAATTTCTAAAGTTTTAAGGGTGATTCTAAAGGGAAAATGCCAAACAAATTGAAAATGCATTATAAAATGTGAATGTTTCTAAATGTTTGAAAAGGCTCTCTGAATATTTTTGGGATTTTTAAATACTTAAATGTATTTTTAATTAATTAATTCTCATTAACTAATTAAAAATAATCATTTAAATGATTTAAAAATATTTTTTAATGCAAAAAATAAAAATAAAAATATTTTTGGGTTCTCAAAATTTATAAAATGTTTGATAAAAATTGTAGATGTTTAAGAATTGGCAGAATTTTTGACCAAACAAGAAATGTTAAATTCAGTTCAGAATGTCCTATCAGATGTTGGGACATTAGCAAACAGAGTATGTGAATTTATTTCAGGATGTCTCATCAGATGTTGGGACATTGTGTGAATAAATTAAGTTCAGTTTTTCAGGATGTCCCAACAGATGTTGAGACATCTCAGACCTGCTACCAGAATTAATTAATGATTAACTGATCAGAGATATTTAAGGAGAAGTATCTGGAATTAATTAATGATGGATAAAAACAGAACAAGGCGCATCTGTAGGGTGTTTTATATTGAAGATTCAGATTAAAACAGAAGACCTAAATCACCTAGAATATAGGAGGTAACAAACCCTAAATTCAAGGTGACAGTTGCTGCACATTAGGGCTGGATCATTCTACAGAAAGCCCAAAATTCAGATACCTATTTAAGCAACATAAACTCATAGAATTGTGTACGAATTTCAAAAGACCAAATAGGGTGTCTAGTGTTTTTAATAGCAGGTTGTTTTATGTACCACTTTATGAGCTTTTAAGCAAAAGTGCATTTGTGACTTGATTGAAACTGTGAAGTAAGATCAAGCTGTATTGTTTGAAGGATGTCTTCAATTTCTGTAAACTTGTAAACTTGATCACTGTGTGATTGAGGGGGAGTGAGTAGGGTACTCTTATCTAAGTGTGTCTTAGGTAGAAATTGCATTGGGTAAGTATTAAGTGATAGATTAAACAGGGTGGTTTAAGTCTAGAATTAATATTACTAATAGTGGATTTCCTCCTGGCTTGGTAGCCTCCAGATGTAGGTGTGGTTATACACTGAACTGGGTTAACAAACTTCTGTGTTGTTTACTTTTCTTGCTGTTTAAGTTTTGGTTAAATTTGTCAAATGTCCTATTAAGTGTTGGGACATCTCTTAGGACATCTCATACCTGATCACAGAATTTCAATTGGCATCAGAGCAGGCACCCTGCCTGTTTATACTGGGTGAGATCTAGGGAATACAAATTATGTAACATGGACAGAGATTTAGGGTCAGTAAATAGACCACCTATTCTGGATGGATCTAATTATGACTACTGGAAGCCAAGAATGATTGCATTCTTAAGGTCACTTGACAACAGGGCATGGAGAGCAGTCAATGTTGGATGGGATCATCCTATCCAAGACACCAAAGATGGATCTAAAGTGCTGAAACCTGAAGAAGAATGGAGTAAGGAGGAAGAAGACTCAACACTAGGAAATTCAAAAGCCTTAAATGCTTTATTCAATGGCATTGATAGGAACATTTTCAGACTTGTGCATCATTGTGAACTGGCCAAAGATGTTTGGGATACTCTCAAAACAACTCATGAAGGAACATCAAAAGTAAAAATGTCAAGACTTCAACTTCTCACCACCAAGTTTGAAAATTTGAGAATGAAGGAAGATGAATCAATTCATGATTTCTATATGAACATCTTGGATATAGCCAATACTTCTGGAGCTTTGGGAGAAAAGATGACTGATGAAATACTTCTGAGAACATCTTGAAATTATGTGATTTTTGCCAACTTTGGAAAGCCATAACTTGAGTTCCAAAACGAATTAGATCTTGTTCTTGTACTTTTTGAAAAGGGAATGATCCAATCTACAACTTTCATGATCAAGAATTTTTCATTTGAAGCATTTCTGGTTGAGAAAGAGGAGGTTGAAAAACTTTCCCAAAATGGAAAGTTTACATTACAAGTCATTTCCATATTTGGCAACTTTTGGTTTAGCCCACTTTTCTTCAAATTTGTGAACTTCAAACCACTTCAATGATCAGATAAAGACCATATAACTTCATTTTGATGAAAAATCCATTTTGGTTCCATGTTTGGGGGCCTCAGATGCCCTGATTTTGCTCTGACTTGCTCAAGAAGTTACCCAGTGATCAGATGACTTCCACAAAGAATTTTTCCATCAAACTTGGTATGAATGATCCTTATATCATATTGAGACCAATAGAAGCAAGAATGACCAAAAAAATTGGAGTTATGGCCTCTGAAACCAAAACCCTAATTTTAGGTCATCTGTGCAGTTAAACCTGGCTCTGCCTCCATGCCTTGCCAGTTCTTGTGATTTTCTGACTTCCTTGGTCTTGGGAGGATATAATATGATGATTGAACATACATGGACCCTCTTGAGATGATTGTAAACCTTTGGAGTGGCTCAGATAGCTCAGGGATTGCTCAGATCACAAACCCTAGATACAGATGACTTTGAACCAATGTAGTGAAGCAAAAATGCAATATGAGATGATATGATTGAACTTATGCAAATGAGAAGATCAAAAGCCATGGTGAAATGGGTGAGGGAAAATTTGGGGTGTTTACACATGGCCCCAATTCATGCAGTAGATGCATCAATAGTAGAATGATGCAGGATCTAAATGGAGGTGCTAACACTCCGGTGGTTGTGGTTGAGAATGTGGGCGGAACATTTTGGGACTTCATTAGTATGAATCCCTTGGAGTTCCTTGGAAGTTTAGATCCAGGTATGGCTCCTGAGTGGATATCTGGTATGGAACGTATCTTCATGATTATTCCTTGTAGTAAGGAGAGCAAGTTGGCACTTTCTTCTCACATACTAAAGGGTCCGGCCATGAGGTGGTGGGAAAATGCATCAGCTTTGATGATTATCCAGGACATCCCTAAATAGTGGGATCATTTTAAGGGTACTTTCATGGAGAAATACTTTAGGAGTTTGAATTCCAACAATTAGGGTACGGTAGCATGACTGTGGCCAGTTATGCTGAAAAGTTTGAAAACATGGATGCTTACTCTATGCAGGCTATGTATGATCCAGATGAGAAATGGAAGGTGGATCAGTTTATTTTTTATTTAGAGGTTGATATCTCTCACAGTGTATCACAAAGAAAGTTTGCTACATATTCTGAATTTCTAAGGCAGTGCTATGTGGCTGAAGGTAGTTTGAAGAGAGTTCAGGCTGAAGGGGATTCTAGCAAGATGAACCAGAAAGATTGTGGAAGATCAAACCAACAATATAAGCCTCGACCACAACCATCCAAGTGTAAAAAAGTGCATAGTCCTAAAGATAGTTCACCTCTTACTTGTTGTACTTGTGGAAGGAATCATACTGGGAAGTGTGTGGTAGAAGGAGTGAGATGTTATCGGTGTCAGAAGATAATGCACTTAGCTAGAGATTGCCTACAGGGAAAGAGTCGAGTTTAAGGGAAAAGCACTAGTAGAGTTTACACACTAGATGCTTGGAAGACTAAAGGTGATAATTCCTTAATTGTTGATACGTGTTTAGTTAATGGACATCCTTGCTTTGTTTTGTTTGATTGTGGAGCAACACACTCTTTTGTCTCTGTGCGTTGCATGAAGCGACTTGGGTTGCAAGCAATTCCCTTGTCTCCTCCTATGGTGGTTGTAATACCCTAAAATTTTTCCTCTTATTTATTGCCAACCTCAAGTGGTTTATGCTTCGTCATCCTGCATATCCGTCCATATTGCATTGCATTCAAAAGATAGAATAAAATAAATCATCATCATTTTCATACACATAAGGCATGTGATCAAGTGATACTTGTCAATCTTTAGAGCTCAAGAAGGAAAATAATATCACAAAAATAATCCAGCTCATTTCCAAGTTGACCCATCAAAGGAAAATAAAATTCATATTTTTCATTCGTTAATCGGTTAACGCATGGGGTTAACTGGTTAACGGAGGCGGAATTTATGAATAAATTTCAAAAGTTAGTTGGTTTTATACATTTTTCCACCTTGTAAGAACTCCATTTTCCCATTTCATTTTGCTTCCTTTTTCTACCACATTCTAGACTCTTCCACACTACTCCAAGGAATATTCTAGGAACCCTAACTAACTTCAACTAAATCCAAGCCTAAGTCCTAATCTACATTTCCAAACCTAAACCCCAAGCTAACTCCATACCCAAGCCTCATGCCAAACCTAATTCCTATATAAGTTGAATTCACTCCAAACCTCACTACTTCAACCATTTTCACATTTTTCATCTTATTTTGCATCTCAATTCTCTCAACTTTTCTCTCATCTTCAACCTTTCATCAAAGAGATTCTTCATCAGTTATTAAAGTTTTGCATTGAAGCTTGAAGAACTTGAAGCTAAACCTTCATCTAACATTGATTCTTTGGCTTATTGGATAAGTTGTTGCTGTTTTGGATTGATTGGAGCTTCTTGGAATTGATTTTGCAAGTGTTCACCAAGATCGTCATCAATTGCATTTATTTTGCATTCTTGCGCATCGAAGCTTGAATTCTACAATTTCTCTTTGTTTGTGCATCAATCAACTCGTAACAATCACCAAAGCAAGCCTCCTCTTTGTAGGTTGGTGAATCTGAAACCACTTTTCACTTTTAATTTATTCATTTCATCTCGCCATATGGCTTTCTTTAATCGATTCATTATTTTGCTTGCGATTTGCTTGTTTTGATTGTTGATACTAGAATTATAGCTAGTTCTTAGTGCTAATAGGTGTTAGAAGACTAGGTTTAGGTAGCAATTTCGTGCTAGCATGTTCATGGATGTATTAGGAGTTTTTAGAAGTAGGTTGATGACTAAAAGTGCTTTTCCTAATTGATTTTTTTCAATTCTGTTCAGTGTTAACAGGTTAACGCCCTGGGTTAACCGGTTAACACGTTGATTTTTGCCCCTGGATTTGGTTTTTAAAGCCGTTAACCGGTTAACCCAGGGATTTAACTGGTTAACGTTGTTCGAATTTGTGAAAGCAGCTTGTTTCATTGCATGTTTTGTGCATATCTCATCTTTTAATCACCATATATTGTTAGATCATGTTTTTAGTGAATTTTTAGGATCACTTTAGGTGCATTATTCTATAATTTTGATAGCTTTCGACATGCGGTTCGTTAGTTTCCATTTTTGTGCATAAATGTTGCATATATATTCATAACACTTTGTGATGATTGCTTGCATAATTTAGCATCCTTCATAGCATATCAATAAATGTGTACTCCATTATTTTTGCATTGCATTATGAAGTCATTCACATATTGATTCAATTATGTGCATATTGAGAAAAATTGCATAATGTAAAAAACTCCAAAAACAAATCACTTAGTTTGCATCATTTAATTGCATGTTGATGTTGCATTCCATTGTTAATAATCCATTGCATGTTATTGCATTAACTTGCATAAATTTTGCATTACTTGATTGCATTAAATTCATGTTTTGTGCATAAAGAAAATAATTGAAATCTGTCTTGTTTTCACAGCTGCATTTGGAAACAGGAGTTGTAAAAACATGTTGCATTCATGCTGTTTTCATACTTTTTACACCTGTTTTGCATGCTGATTGATAGCTATCATAGGCTGTTTGCAATTTGCATTGCATTTAGTAGTTGTTTGTGCTATAGGAGTTGTAGTAACCGCTGGATTTTTGCTTTGCCTAGTTTTTAGGTCCCTTATACTTAGGATTGAGTCTAGATTAGGTCCTAGATGAATTAGGTTTGTTTGGTACTTGTTTATCTCATTCCTTTTATCATGTTTCATCCTACTAACCTTTGTTTTGTAGGGAGGTGGAGGTAAGTTCACACAACCTTTCCCTTTTTAAATTCTTTATGCTTTCAAAGTTTATTTGTTTTAGCATTTTTGTGCTTACTTTGTATAACTTCATGCTAATCCCCTCTAGAAACAACTTAGCTTCCTAAGGAAGTAAGTTGATTTCTAGTTCCCTTTTCTTTTCCTTTTCCTCATTAGGATTAGAAAACCACACTAACCTAGGTTCATCTATGCATGGCAACAATTATGATCACTAGTACCCCTTTAGACTTTTCCCTTGGTCTACTTTGCCTTCTTTCTCATCTCAAAGAAAAGTAAAAAACACCTAATAAAGCTTGAATGTTCTCATACGATAGGAGGCTTTGTCGTGGGTTGCTTATACACGTCCTATTTCGGGGTGAGGTGTAAGGCATCTACCACGATGAGAAAGTCTTAGTATGGGAATGTTTCACAAACAACAATCTCAAAAAACACTTCTTTAAAAGATAAAAAAAAACACTCATTTTTTCCTTCGGGAATTCTTTTCTCACCTCATTCATTCTCAACGCGAACATGCAACGACTTGTCTCATTTGCAAGACGGTAAACACACTCGTTCAAGGCGATCATGCAACACTTGAGCATAGACATAAGCGGTTCAAGCATAGAAAACACAAATAAATAGTTCCCGCCTTAGTTAGGCGAACTACGTCGACTCTGATCCTCATTTTCCCAATGAGGTACGTAGGCAGCGGGGTAGGGCCCGTTCGAGCACACTCTTTATTTTCCCTACATTTCCCCCCTTCTTTTCGTTCTCTTTTAACAGTTCCCTCTCTCATTCCGGTTTCAGTAGTGGTTTTGTTCAGCAGCATCTTATTCCTCACCTTTTGAAACAGACTAACAAGCATGGATCCCGTCGGGTACGGTGGACGTCTGGGGTGCTAATATCTTCCCATGTCGTAACCTACTTTCGAACCCAGATCTTTGGTTCGCAGGACCTCGTTATTTCCTTTTCTATTCGGTTTGTGCAGCATTACCTTTCCCTTTCATTCGGGATAAAAATGCCTGGCTGGCGACTCTACCTTTTCCACTCCACTTTCGCGTTTGTACTAGGATGAAAATCCCGGGAGCGACAGCTGGCGACTCTGCTGGGGATCGAACCCAGAATCTCTGGTTTCCCCTTTGAGAGTCAATCCTAGCTCCTGTTTGTTTCTGTTTTGTTGGGTGTTTATATGTGTGTTGTTGTGTGTTTATTTATTGTTTTATTTACAGTTTTTATTTTACAGCATTTATTTACCGCTTTCAGTATTTATTTTCCATGCATCATATATACTGGACTGTGTTGGTTTGAATTTTTTCTATGGGTGGGAGTTACTGTGAGATAAGCCAACTACCCGGCTTGAGTGCACCATAGGATTATCATGGATATACATTGTACTCCCATGGTATCTCACCATGATGAGTGGTGATGTGTTCCACACCTAGATTGCGACCGTCTTGGAACTATTCTGTGTGGGGATTACTCCACTTCAGGGTACGACCTTGATAGTTATGTGTATCTGGTGACCGATCATTGAGGGCCTTAGTGGAAACAACCATCTCCAGTGATGACAGTTGCAGACCACATTTGTTGGTAAACCCACTCGCATCCGAGGGCCCACTGGGAACTTGTATAAAATAGACTAGTTCTCTCATAGGAACTCAGTCAAAGCAAATTGTTCGTATAATGATAGTATTGTACCCTTCGGGATGAATGTACTATTGTTTCTCGATTCAGTGCTTGAAGTTGGGGATTTATGAGGGATGCTTGTTTCCTTGGACTCAGCTGAGACCTCCCTGAGTAGTACATAATGCCAAAATGATTCCCCGATTTGGTCATGAGTCATTTATCGGAAATTGTGAATGTATTATTGCTATTCGGCTTTGAGAGTCTGTGATGTTGACCCGAGTACCACACCCGTGAGATGGGAGGGGTTTATAGGTTTGCAGGAACCCTAAATTTCCAACATACCCGTTTCACCAGTGCTACTTTGTGACAATCGAGTTCTACATGGCCCTTTGGTTTTGAGTTCTGGGATTTCTACACAGAGATAATATTATTATTATGACTCTCCACAGATACTTGGCTCATTGTTCAACATACCCACTTCATCTGTGACTATTCTATTATTTGATCCAGTTCTCGGGTTCTCAGTTATGGGGTTCTATACAGAGATGGTACTGCAATTGTGGTTCTATATAGATAGTTGATTCACTGCTTAATACCAACATCATACCATTGATCACATGCCTGCTGCATACATGACATCATAACATTTCCGCACACATGTTCAATTATTTCTTAGGATCTCACATCTGAATCAGACTGTTGGATTTTTCTATATTAAAACTTGAATCAAAGTAGATAGATTCCTCAGAAATAACTAAACATAGCATTTGCATACATCCTTGCATTCATTACAGGTGTTCAGAGACAGATTATTATCTTGAGTTGGCTTCTCATCAAAATGGTCAACTTGAATCACCACCTTCAAGGTATGGACATGGACTAACTTCGGGCATAGGTAACCGAATGAAGATCCAACTGGGGCAATTCAGGGCAGATGTGCAAGCTTTATTTCGGAATCAAAAACCGTTGAAAGAGGAAGTCAACCAGATGAAGACTCATGTGATCTTGGTTATGAAATCCTTAATTCATTTTTAAGGAGATAAAGTTATTTTCATCCCTAGTGATGGGAACTACGTCGCTCTGATTCTCCATTAGTCAATGGAAATATGTAGGCAGGAGATCACGAGAGATCTTTGTGAGCAACCTTATTTATTAAATTTATCAACCTCTTCCCTCCATATATCGTTTGTCGGCATCCAACCTCAGCTTCCCAAGAGAGTCCTAGGGGCAAAGATATGGGTAATGGCCAGAACAACTTGAGAAGAAGTTTGATCATATTCTGATGTCGTACGTGCAACAGGTTTCCTTATTTTGCTTAGATTCAAACTGATTGAGCTAGTCGCATCAGGATCATCTCCGGTAAAGCATCCTTTAGGGTTTCAATTCCAAGTATGACTACCGTTATGGGGCACCTAACCATCTAATTGAAGATTTCAAGTCTTTCAAGGGAAGAGGTAATGACAAGGTCGCGAATTTGATTGACTTCAAGACAATTGTGTTCACGCTAGGAAAAGGTGGGAATATGGCACCAAATCAGTCATAGAACGAACATCCAGACTGTTGATTGCTTAAAGTTTCCGAGAGCATAAAGTCCAAATGGAGTCAGGCCTCCTCAATAATTGCAACCACGATATGAATGCTAGATGCAAGTACCACTCAGGGGCATTTAGACATACCATTGACAACTGTGATTTGTTCAAGCACAAGGTGCAAAATTGGATCGACTCAATGGTCATCACGCTAAAAAGTCTGCCCATATAGTGGAATATCCTCATCAAATTGACCTCTCAGTTTGATAGGTCATCTTCAGAAGTAGTAAGTCCAGACGGAGTCAAGTCTCCTCAATGACGACAATGTTCAGCTTCTTTACTGCATTTTCATTTGTAGTTTCTATTGTTTGTTTAAACACTTGTATGCATACATGAAACTTATTTGTTTTTGAATTATAACCATAATAAAATGCACATGTTTTTCTTGAAGTAATCCATTTGTATTCACTCATGATTTTGTGTATATGCATTGCAACACCAACTGTTGTGCTTAAACTCTTGAAGGAGGATAACAAAATGAAAACGCAAAAATATCTAATTGTGTGCTTTCGAAAAAGACCCTGTTGACGATGTACATGCATTATTTCAAATCCTAAACACCAGAGATATAAGGGAGATAGACCCTCGCTAACCCATTTGAGCCTTGAAGTAGGAGTTTTCTATTCGCATGAAAAAACCCTAACACATAACCCAGGGGCAGGGTAGGCGTCAGTTAGTTTGACCGAGCGTTCAAATTTCAAAAAGAAGTGCACATCTGAGGATCCATTACCTTTCGTTGTACCAAAGCAAGAGGTCCTAAGACCAGAAACCACAATGGTTATCCCAATAAAGTGGTCCAAAAACCGGAAACCACAATGGTTATCCCTCAACAACCAATAAGTGAGACAGTCACAACCCTTTCAAAGCAGTCAAGACAACCAGTGTCACACGATTTATTCAAAAAAGAGAATCAAAAGAAAAAAGAAATGATAAAGTCCACTAAGTCGAAACTTGGAAACAAGCGACTTAGGCAAAAATTAGGGCACCCCACTGGACTTCACAATCAAAGATTCACAAGAATCATTCCAAGCAAAATTTAAGGATAAGCAAAAGAACGCAAAAGCGAAAATACGAAGAGGATTACACAAGAAAGATCCTTAAGCAATAACAAAGTCATGTGATACAGACACAAAAGACAATAGGGGTGACTGACTCCCAACAATAACTTGATTGGTGCTTAAACTATTAGCAGAAATGGTTCCTCAACCATCACAAAACCCTTTTTGAGAGGTGAGCGCTTGTGAAAGCTAGCTTGAACATAGGAATGAAGGACATCACGAAGAGGGGTGGGTACTAATAAAACTTGAACCTATATTCTTTGTTTCTATAACCGTGAACCAGACCACAATACAACCCTCAAAAGTCCTAATTGAAACAGGGTTATTTCGAGAGCGTACTACCACAAAACCGCGTTCCTGACTCCAATGAGTGGTGCTAAAAGATTTGTGTTGGTGTTGCATATGTATGCTTTCTTCTATCAAAAATCAATGTCGTATTTTAACTAGTGATTCGCTCATACAGGTTGGCGACATCTTTTTACAGTAGAACTTCAAGATTAACATGTGTGTTGCATTAGAATTTTCATTCTCAGAATAAACATTTTCTGCCTGCATACATTTGTTTGGCATCATAAAAGTTCACATATGAAACCCCAGTCCAGAAGCTTAATCGTGCCAAAGTTGAGAAGACTGGAACTTTCTAAGGACAATCATATTGAGGTGCACTTTTCCAAAAAACTCATTAAGTAGGGATTTTCCCAACAGACGTGGTAAGAGCCAACTAATCTGGGGAAATCACGTCGAGTAATCTCTCCAAAGTTCAGCCAAACTGGGGCAATCACTTCGAGATCAAATCTCTCAAAGAGCCATTAGTCTGAGGAATTCCTTCAAATTTCAGCCAAACTGGGGCAATCACTTCGAGATTTAAATCTCTCCAAGAATAATTAGTATGGGTGTTTTCTTCAAGGCATAGTCGGTCAAAGGTGATCACTTCAAGACTCGTACTGGGGCAGGCCACCCCAAGAGCATGAGAAGTACTCTCTTCCGAAGACGGTCAATTAGAAACACCTATCCAGAGTTCAAAATACTGGGGCATAATATCTCACAGCATATGAGGTTTTTTATGAATCCTTGCGAGGAAATTTCTTTCATAGACCCTGCAGTCCAGGGTAGTTATTTCGAGATCCAACAAATCTCTCCAAGAGTTTGAAGATAATGAGGCATATCAGATGTCATGTTTTCTGTAAAATCCTTTTGAGAAATTGCAATGAATTATAGTTCACTCATGATAAGTGTACAGTCGATCAGCCCAGAGGCTGGAAGCAAAGCCATTACCAGCATGGAACTTCAGGAAACCTTTCCTCAGCAGATCATTGAGCAAGATTCCTCAGCAAGTCTCATCAGACCATCCCTTCTCTAGCAGAGCAGGAAAGAGAAGTATACTTCTCGAGAAAAAGGGTATCATTATCTCTTATGCCCAACATGAGATGATGTTTTCTCTCATCCCTAGCATGAGACTTTTCTTACCTCTCATTCCCCGTGAGAGGTGATCAAAACTCTTATCTTCAGGATGAAGTATCCTCTCTGATGTTTTCCATCATCCCCAGTAGATTTGGAAATTGAAATCTTCCCCAACAAAGTAACAGAAGGTTGCTAATGTTCTCCCCAAGAAGAGAGTTTCCCTTCTTCAATAGAGAAGTATTCCCTACCAGAGGCTTCTTATATCCAACAATACATGGAGGTGTCTCATTCCCAAGCATAGGTGAAGATATGGAATAACCCGAGGGTTTTCTTTCTTAAACAACAGTGTTTGCAGTTTTCCCCAGTGAAGCTGTCAAAGTGTATTTTTTTAGCATTTTTGTGCTTAGTTTTTATAACTTCATGTTAATCCCCTCTAGAAACAACTTAGCTTCCTAAGGGAGTAAGTTAATTTCTAGTTCCCTTTTCTTTTCCTTTTCCTCATTAGGATTAGAAAACCACACTAACCTCTATTCATCTATGCATGACAACACTTTGGATAACTAGTCCCCCTTTAGACTTTTCCCTTTGGTCCTATTTGCTTTCTTTCTCATCTCAAAGAAAATTAAAAAAAAACTAATAAAGGTTGAATGTTCTCATACGACAGGAGACTTTGTCGTGGGTTACTTATACACGTCCTGTTTCGGGGTGAGGTGTAAGGCATCTACCACGATGAACAAGTCTTAATATGGGAATGTTTCACAAACAACAATCTCAGAAAACACTTCTTTAAAAGATACTAAACAAGCAACACTCGTATTTTCCTTCGGGAATTCTTTTCTCACCTCATTCACTTTCAACGCGAACTTATTATGACTTGTCTCATTTGCAAGACTGTAAATGCACTCGTTCAAGGCGAGCCTGCAACACCTGAGCATAGACATAAGCAGTTCAAGCCTAAAAAACACAAATAAATAGTTCCTGCCTTAGTTAGGCGAACTACGTTGACTCTGATCCTCATTTTCCCGATTAGGTACGTAGGCAGCGGGGTAGGGTCCGTTCGAGCACACTTTTTATTTTCCCTACATTTTCCCCCTATTTTCGTTCTCTTTTTCCAGTTCCCTCTCTCATTCCAGTTCCAGTAGCGGTTTTGTTCAACAGCATCTTATTCCTCACCCTTTGAAACAGACTAACAAGTGTGGATCTCGTCGGGTACGGCAGACGGTCTGGGGTGCTAATACCTTCCCAGGTCGTAACCAACTTCCGAACCCAAATCTTTGGTTCGCGGGACCTCGTCCTTTCCTTTTCTATTCGATTTGTGCAACATTACATTTCCCTTTCATTCGGGATAAAAATGCCTGGCTGACAAATCTACCTTTTCCACGCCACTTTCTCGTTTGTACTAGGATGAAAATCCTGGGAGCGACAATGGTCACTATCGCCATGGATGAAATGGTCAAGACACCACTAATGTGTGAAAATTGTATTTTATCCGTGAATGGTAGAGTTTTCCAGATTGATCTCATTTGTTTACTACTTAAGAAAGTGGATGTTATTTTGGGAATGGATTGGCTCTCTGCTAATTCAGTGTTTATCGGGTGCAAGGAAAAGTTAATCATCATTCCATCTATTGAAGCTCCTACGAAAGATATGTTAACAACAATCTTAGAAGGTATGGTTGGAATGATAAACTTCTTATTTAAGAAGGAGAAATTTGTTCTTCTGGTTTTAACTGAAGAACCTGGTAGTGTTCAACTAGTGATGAATATCCCAATTTTCTGTGAATTTCCGGGAGTCTTTCTCGAGGATGTTACTTCTCTTCCTCCGGAAAGGGAGGTAGAATTCTCAACTGACCTGGTACCATGAACGACTCCTATATCAGTTTCCCCTTACCAGATGGCACCGTTGGAGTTAAAAGAATTAAAGGATTAATTAGAAGAATTGATGGCTAAGCATTTTGTTAGACCTAGTGTATCATCGTAGGGAGATCTAGTCTTACTTGTATTGAGGAAGGATGGTGGGATGCATTTGTGCATTGACTATCGTCAGTTGAATAAGGCAGCCATCAAGAACAAATACCCCTTAACAAGGATAGACGATATGTTAGATCAATTAAAAGGAGCCTATGTATTCTCGAAGATTGACTTACAATCGGGTTATCATCAGATTTGGTTAAAGAGTGCAGATGTACCAAAGACCACATTTAGGACCCGTTACAGTCATTACGAATTCTTAGTAATGCCTTTCGGTGTGACGAATGATCCAACCATTTTCATGGACTATATGAATAGGTTTTTTCAAACTTACTTGGATTAATTTGTTGTGATCTTTATTAATGACATGCTTATTTATTCTCGTACTTCACAAGAGCACAGAGAACATCTAAGAATTATTTTGTCGATGTTGCAAGAGAAACAACTTTTTGCTAAGTTAAGAAAGTGTGAATTTTGGATGTTAGAAGTGAAATTCCTTGGTCACATTATATCTCAAGGAGGCATGGTATTAAACTCGTCAAAAGTGGAAGCAGAGATTAATTGGGAGAGAGACAGAAGAATACTTCAGAAGTTAGAAGTTTTCTGGGTTTGGTTGGTTACTATAGAAGATTTATTAAAGGATCTTCTCAGTTGGCACTACCAATGACGAAACTTACCCGAACAGAATTTGCTTATGAGTGGGATTTTGGTTGCGAACAAAGTTGTAAGAGCTTAAAAGAAAGATTGACAACTGCTCTTGTTTTGATTATTCTCGATCCCAATAAGTCGTACCAAGTTTTCTGTGATGCATCAAAAATGGGATTATAAGGTGTTTTAATGCAATATGGTCAAGTGGTGGCTTATGATTCTTGTAACACCCAAAATAATCCCCACGAAATTTCAATTATTTATCACAGTAATTAAAATATAAAATAATTTTGAGTGTCACATTCACTTTAAAAACACGGCTCAATTGATACGTATTACAAATATTTTACTCGCAACGGTAATCTCAAAAGAAAACATAAAACAAAGGTTCAATAACAACATGTTTTTCTTAAAACAAGTAAACAAGAAAATAACAATCGTTGTCCCCGACACCCCAAAGTACGTATCAGAGCCGACTCCTCTAACATGAAGTGCACCGACTTCACCGACCATGGAGTCTACTATTCCTGATCACTTGCATGTTACCAACATAAGGTTAACATTCAAACAGAATGGGTGGGATACTTACACCAACAAAAGGGAAAAATAATAAAAATAAAAAGCAAGTATCATCAAGTATTCACCACTTCTCATTAATCAACAACTAAACAAACACACTGAAATACATAATAATATTATGCACACAACAACAATCAATGTAAATGAGACTCTACCAGACTCAATGCATGTTGTACCATATAACAATCCATTTTTCTTGATCCAGTTCCCGTCAGAACTCTCGACCCCTATTTCATGGTCCAATATGATCCCTCTTTCAAGATCACACCCTCGGCCCCTGTTTCATGGTCATGTACGATCCCTATTTCATAACCGCACAAACAACACAACGATTCCCCTTTGGAATTCAGATGGATATTGTTACCCTACCTTGGTACACCATCCCTAACTATGCACATGTCATGCCCCATCAATGACAATATGCAATGTCTACAACAACTACCTCATGCAACAACATCAACAACAACATATAACAACAACTACCTCAACACATAACAACATCCACAACATGTAACAACAACTACAACAATATATAAAAACAATTACATCATGTAACATCGATGACAACAACAACATATAACAACATCAACAACATTAATGCACACATATACATGTTACTCATGTTTTTATAAAGTTATTTTCAACATTCTTCAAAACAAGTACGTAACCTCTCAATATACGCCCCTAACGTCGCTACAACAGTCCCAAACCATTAGTGTATTAAATAAAAGATTTAATAGAAATTTTCAGAATAAAATAAATTATTTTTCACTCCAGGTCTCGCTAAGCGGCCTCCTGCTTGCTAAGCACGCTACTCTCTGCCTAGAAGGGTCCAAATTTTCCAAACTCTCACTAAGCGAGAAACACAAATCTGGAGATTTTCCTCTGCGAAATCAGCCCGATTCTGCTATGATTTATCTATTCTAAAACCCTTATCAAGGCCAGAAAACACAAAATTTCAACCATTCTTCCTACAATTAATCACCTAATTCAAACAATTCAACAATTCCAACAATTCTTAATTGTTCTAACATATTTTTCATCAAAAATTCCTACAACCTCATGGATTCCCGCTTAACAATCCTATGCCCATTATTCATATTATAATACCCTTAAGAGATGAAAGAAATCCCACCCTTACCTTAATTCATCAGACGATTTCTCTCCCTAGCCGGAATTCTCCTCTTCTAGCTCTTGCCCTAGTTCCTTCTTCTTCCTTCCTCTGCTCACGCTTTCACAGTTCACGATCTGTTTTTCCATGAACTGACTTCCCTTTTTCCTAAATTCCAAACATAACCCTTAGACTCTAACTAAGAATTTCCCATCTTGCCCTCACTATTCCATCGCCTAATTACCAACTTACCCTTTACCTTCATATTTCCAATTTTAATATAATATCAATTATTTAAATTCATATAATATTAAAATATCATTCTTCCCTCAACACATCACCAACTTCACAAAACACACAATAATTCCAATTATTTAAATTAAATAATTCAGATAATAACTGGGGCGTTACACTTCTCAGCAGTTAAAAGATCATGAGAAGAATTATCCAACTCACGATTTGGAGTTAGTTGCAGTAGTTTTTACCTTGAAAGTGTGGCGATACTATTTATATGGTGTGCGTTTCGAAATGTTCAGCGACCATAAAACTTTGAAATATTTATTTGATCAGAAAGAATTGAACATGAGACAAAGATGGTGGGTGGAGTACTTGAAGGATTATGACTTAGAATTTAAATAACACTTAGGGAAGTCAAATAAAGTGGCAGATGCCTTGATCCGAAAAGTAATCCATAGTGCGGAGTTGATGATACTAGAGTATACTTTATTGGAAAGGTTTCGAGATCTTACCTTCAGTTTGTTTGGAATCCTAATGGTGTGATTATAGGAAATTTGAATGAATTCTACTTTAAGATATGAGATTCAACAAGGACATATGTTGGATGAGAAGTTACAGGAAGTATTATTTCAACTGGGTTTCTTACGGGCAACATAGGGCGTCATTCTTTTTGGTCAAAGATTTTGTGTTCCGAATGATGTAATGATAAGAAGGAAAATTTTTATGAAGCTTACAAAGGTACTTTTACGATGCATCATGTTTCTTTGAAGATATATTATCACTTGAAGAGAGACTATTGGTGGTCTGGCATGAAAAGAGACATTGTTGTGTATGTGTCAGAGTGTGTAGTATGTCAACAGGTGAAAATTGAACATCAAAGGACAGGCGGTCTGTTGCAATCCTTAGATCATCCAGTTTGGAAATAGGATAGAATTTCTATGGATTTTTCAATTGGGTTACCCAGTACGCAAGTCGGATTTGATTTTATTTGGGTGATAGTGGACCGACTAACAAAATCTGGGCATTTCTTAGCCGTGAGGACTACTTATAAGGCAAGTCATCTTGCAAGGTTATTTGTTTCTGAAATTGTGAGACTTCATGGTATTCCTTCGAACATCATTTTGGATAGAGATCTGAAGTTTAGTTCAAGATTCTGGAGAGCTTTCCAACAAGTTATGGGTACTAAGTTGAATTTGAGTATGTCTAGCCATCCTCAGACAGACGGTCAGACGGAATGTACGATTCAAACTATGGAAGATTTGTTGAGGGCTTGTGTGTTGGAAAGTAAGGGAAATTGGAAGGAACTCTTTCCATTGATTGAGTTCTCTTACAATAATAGTTATCACGCGAGCATCGGTATGGCTCCTTACGAGGCTTTGTACGGGAGAAAGTGTAGGACGTCTTTGTGTTGGGCGGAAATTGGTGAAGATAGAATTTTAGGACCTGAAATTGTTCAAGAGACTAATAAAAAGATTAAGATGATTCCTGAGAAAGTTAAGCAACCTTAGGATTGTCAGAAGAGTTATACGGATAACCGAAGGAGACCTTTGGAATTTGAGAAAGGCGACCATGTGTTTTTGAAAGTTACCCCGAGATTGAGATTGAAAGGACCATTTAAGTCACGAAAGTTGAGTTCGAGATATGTAGGACCATATCGGATCTTAGAAAGGATTGGCGAGGTAGCTTATAGGCTAGACCTACCACCCTCTCTTTGAGAGATGCATGACGTTTTTCACGTGTCTCAACTTCGGAAGTTTGTTCCCGATCCTCTTCAACCAATACTTCCAGATTCTATTGAGATAGAAACAAATTTGACTTTTGAACCACAATCGTGACGTATTATGGGAAGAGAAACCAAAGTGCTAAGGAACAAGGAAATATCGCTTGTTAAGGTACAGTGGGATGTGTCGCATCCGGGAGATGCTACTTGGAAACTCGAATCAAAAATGCCAAACGTTTATCCTTATCTTTTCAGGTAATATTTTAAATTCTTGGACGAATTTCTATTTAAGGAGGGGAGGATGTAATACCCCATAAATTTTGTTAATACTCTGAATAATATTAATTAAGATTAATTGGGCTCCAGTGTGCTCTGAGAATTTTTAACTTAAATAATTAGAGCAACAGACAAAATCACATTAAATAGTTAATATTATCTGACTCAAAGGTTTTTATTTTAGTAACTCATAGACATTTTTGGATACCTTCTAATTGTACCCATTAGAATACGACATATTTTATATCAATATAACATAATTGTATTGTTGGATTTGTTACAAAGATAGATAGAAAGAAAGAAAGAGGAAGAAAGAGAAGTGAAGAGAAAAAAGGAAAAAGAGGAAAACTTGAAGAAGAAGAACAAGATCTTTGAACATCAAACTTAATCATCCATCATTTCATCTCACAATCTTCCTCTCTATAGGTGAGTCTAGTTAGAGACTTTTCTTAGAAGTTTTCTTGAATTTTAGGTTTAGGTTAAATTTGATAAAATCCTACAAATTCTTGAATCTAACGGTAAACAATGTGGAATTTGTCGTTTAGAATAATTGGGTAACATGTGTATCAAATCTATATGACTTATTTTACTGATCCTTGAAGTTTTAGTGATGAAAATGGGATTTTGTTGGGATATTAGGACACTAAACATAGGAATAGCATTTTGGTTATGGTGCGAACCGTCGGGCGACGCCTTAATCGCTGGGCGGTAAGGCTCTAAGCGTCGGGCGAAATTAAGAGGCGATGGGGAAAATCTCCCTATGTTTTTCAAATTACTGAATGAGATCTTAAGCCGTTGTGATCGTTGGTCGAAGCAGCATGCGTTGGGGTCACCACGAGGCGAAATCTTGATCGCCGGGCGCCCCTGGCGTTTTTTATAAATAATTTATTTTCTTCAACCATCCATAACTTTTGACTCGGGTGTCCGATTAATGCATATTTTATATCGATTTGAAGTTGAAATGATACTCTATCTATTGAAATGAAAAATAAATATTTTTGTCGAAGAATTCAATTATTTAATCGGTTTGTTCAAATTATGTGTTTTATGGAACTAAATGTTATAAAAGCATAAAGACTAGGGTGAGTGAGGAAACCTTGTACACTACCTAGTGGAGACTTAGTAATAAGACTAAGGAGTTATTAACTCTAGATGGTGATGCCCGAGCTTTGGTATGCAATGTATACCTTAGTCGTGCAAAGGTCGAGTGGTGAGAGTAAACTATATGGAACATGTGTGAACCCGTTTGGGTGTGTTATTTGTGGAAAAAGTTAATAAACCTTAGGATTGTTTCATACATTCCCATTTGAATGAAATCACGTAATCATAGCCATTTTCCTTAAGAATGTTGTTTCATGAGCCAGGGTCTCCTCTGGAATGTACGCATGCAGTACTTGGTAGGTTTGATTCCCACGTTTAGTACGAATGGAACTTATTTATATGTAGAGACTTGTGGTGGTTTATGGACCACGTGAAGTGACGATTGTAAGGTTGATAGCCCTTCTTTCCGAATCCATTTCGTATGCCAAGTAAATACAAGGATCCATGACTCGTGCCGACTCTTAGACATAGGAGAGGACGAGAATAGGGGATGCCTTCGTGGTTGCCGGATTAGTGATGCTTTCAAGTTGTTTAACTCAAGACATGTTTCTATATGAGTGTGAGTGTTGTGAAATCAAGGCCTTGTTACTTTTGACTTGAGTATGACTTTAGCTTAGAACCTTGTTAAGCCGAGAGAATCCATAAGATAGGAACTCACTGAGATCTTTATCTCACCCCTCATTGTTGATTATTGTTTCAGGTACTACAGGTTCTGAAAAGGGTAAGAATAAGGTTTTTTTAACTTATCCTTACTAGTTGATATTTTGTGCATGGCATGGCTTCCGCTGGTGGAGTTCGTTTTGAGATCATTGTGGATCTAGTTCTTAGTTTTTTTTTTTGAACATCTTATATACATTATGCCACATTTTTAGACCTTTTGTATTAGGGTATTTAATGGATGTAATGTGTTGTCTATGAACTTGTATGTATTTCAATATCCAAACTTAATTCATGTATAATATATATGATTTGGAGTATGTTGTTATATATGGGTGTTACAAGGGAAATCTCATCATTGATTCCATAGGTATCTTGATACAATTGGAAGAGGGAATTTAAGTTGGTTGCCAACTCTTGTTCATAGGCGGTTGCTTGAGTAGGATTTGGATACAAGAAGGGATATACCCATTTGATGAATATCATCTTATACCTATTTGAACAAGAAGAGTTGCCAACCACCTTAAATTCATCAAGTATAGTTGGCCTCAAAATTTATTTTCATCATAAACACATAATTCACAAGGTAACATAATTGCCCTCATATGTGAATTCATCATAGGCACATAATTCACAAGGAGGTAACAAAATTGGGCTCAGACACAATTAAATTCACAAGGAGGTAAAACAAATTGGCCTCAGATACTACTATAATCATTCATATCAAACATATCAAATTGAATTCGTCATAGGCACACTTAAGTCACAACTCATAAGGCAACATAATTGAATCATAGGCACAATTGAGTCACAACTCACAAGGCAACATAATTGAATCATAAGCAATATATTTCACAAGCAGGTCAAATAGAATTGGCCTTAGATCAAACATAAATCATCATTGGCCCTATGCATACCATGAAATCAAATAGAATTAGCCTCATACATGTTTTATATCAAACAGAAATCATCATAGGCATAACATAAAATCAAATAGAATTGGCCTCATACATGTTTTATATCAAACATAAATCATCATAGGCACAACATTAAATCAAACAGAATTGGCCTCATAGATATTTTATATCAAACATAAGTCATCATAGGAAAAATTGAATCACAAGGCAACATATCAAACAGAATACTAGTTATCTACATGTACATACCTTGGATCAAGAATTGCCCCAGTATAAATTAATGTATTAGACTCTGACCAATACTTGTCATATTTCAACTTCATTTCATTAGAAAGCGCTTACAGCTGAGGATTATTTGATATTAATCCGCTGTTGCGCACGAATAAAAATTGAGTGATTTAAAAATGTAGTTTACGGTAATGATAACTCGAGTATTGTCTCACAAATATTCTTGTATTGTTATTAACCAACTGATTGGAACTATGAGGGTGTTTAAGTTTCGATTAACAAAAAAATAGTGCAAATAAGTGATATAAAAATAAGCTAAAATGACTAATCCTACAGATTCAGGTTCTCACTTATCATCGACTATTATAACACTAATACTTAAGCGGCTTCGATCCTATTCGATTATGATATCAATTAGACAAGTTCTTATCAAAATCAAATGAATTATATTCCTTTTTACCGAATTAAGAAAACGGTTAAGAATATGACGGGTTAATGAATTAAGCAAACGATAACACACAATTAAATTTAGGAACATGCATACAATCAAATTTAATGAATTTTATCCTATAAACACAATTGAATTAAGCAAATGATTGAAATCAAATTAACCAAATGACTTCATAGAAATGAATTGAACAAAAATCGAATTAAAATGGTATTAGAATAACCTCAAAGTGATGTAACCTGTAAGCAGCAGGAATTGCCTTTGAGAATTAGTTCTATGTGATATTCATAGAAAGCAAAGAAAAATTTGTGAAATAAAGTGAAAGCTAGGTCCATATGAGCCGTAACACGACAGCTAGGTTAAAGGAGAAACATCAAATCTTGGGTTATAACCCAACTGGGTCGAAAACATAAAAAACCAGGCCCAAAACTAATTATTTTTAAATTCTAAAAAACTTCAACGAATTATTCAACAATGTTACACTCCGAATCAGCTCGCTGCCAAAACACAAAACTTGTAGCTCTTTGTCTTAGTTTTCCAATGCCTTGTAGAACACTTCAATCTGACACTCGTAGCTCAAGTTATGGTCTGCATAGTGAACATGTATCAAATAACTATTAATGCTGAAATTAAAATACGAATTTAAATTAAAGGCAAAAATAAACTAAAATACCAAAACACATTAAAATAGTAAAAATAAAAAAATAAACTAAAGAAATTCCTAAGTACAACAGTATAAGAATGTGAATAAAATGAACTGATCAAATTCCCTCACACTTGAACTTTTGCACTCCGAGCAAAATAGTATCAAAACTCATGAAAAACAATAGCATTCAGATACTCATCCTAGGATATAAACTCTTCTCTGGTCAAGATTGCATCGATAGGTACTAATCTTACACACTAAGGATATCGTAAGAACACAACACCGCAATTATGCGGTCATAAGCCTCCCTCATATACAAACCAATCTGAATCATGAAATAATGCATAAGCCTAACTTACTCATCCTCCTTTTTTCTCTCTTTAATTCTAATGCAATCATATTAAGCTCGTTATCTATTCATACACATGGTAAATAAATTTGTTAGTGACTATGATCTATATCTTGTCAAAATTTCAAAATTAACCACTTTAGCAACAATTTTCTTGAAGGTTTCACAATTGTTAGACTAAGTGACAGGGTGAGGGTCACCTAACTTAAAAGGCGAATTCCTATTCAGATTTCTTATCAAGCACAAGATCATTCACTTATTGTATCAACTTAATTACTTAGTGTGTGATTTCTAGATGGTGATGAGTGCTAGATAAACTACTTAAGAGCTATTAAAGGATGAGAACTCAAGGTTATGTCATAACAAGTATTTAAATTGATTTCCATATTTTGGAGACATAAGGTGTTAAAACGATACCGATCTTATAAGGTTTTCCCAAGTCTCCACAATATAACCTAAAATTAATCTATAACCTAAATATTTCAAAAGATGCATTGTGTTTCTAAGTCTATTTTTTTATATAAAAAAACAAAAACAAAGAAAACTAAATGAAAAAAAACAAAGTAAAAGGTTCCCTCCCCCACACTTAAAACACACATTGTTCTTAATGAAAGAACATAAATATAAAATAAGAGTGAGAGAAAGGAAAGAACACACCCGACTATTCAAGGTTGATAGGTGATCGTATAAGCAACTTTTCCCAAAGAAAGTTCTTCTAAAGTCACTTTTTCCAAAGTGAGGATCTCATAGAGTAACTTTGGGTAGCATTCCTTAAACGTAAAATTTTTATTAGTGTCTTTGTCTTTTATTCCAGGATCAAAAAAGAACCTTTGATAAGTAAATGGGCACATGAAAGTGATATTCTTTTCCAAAACATTAGAGATCATAGGATTAAGGGATTGCCTCACTGCTTTTCTTCCATATTCAAGTGAGATCCTATGCATACTCATGGATGGACTAATATCACAAGTGTCAACCAAGGTCTATACAACTCATTTCTTGTATTCCTACAATAGTTTTTCTTCCTAATCAAATTTAAGCTTTGATGAATAATATAAATCCTCAAGAAGTGGTTCAGAAGGTGGTTGTTCAATGGAATGTTTGGTTAGGGAAGTAGGGATGTCAAGAGCTCCATCTACAACTCCATTTGTAGGAACGTTGTCAACCAGCAAGGCAACCTCAATCTTAGCACAAACAGAACAAAGGTTATTGTTAGTACAATCATCACATGAGTAATTATCATCAAAATCAGAAAATGATGGAAAATCATATAACAACTCAGAATACACTTCATTAATAATTTTAGAAGACAACTCTATTTGAAAAAACAGAATGCTCTTCCAAGGACTGTTGGTTTGATCCTTGAGCTTGCTGCATGATATTCATTAAAGTGGTAAGTTGTCGAATATGTGTCTACAAAGTGAATACTATAATTTTTTTGTTGCTAAAACTGGAGATTATTAACAACCATTAGCTTGACAAGGTCCTCTAGTGAGGATCCGGAAGGTGCAGAGCATCCAACCTGTAATTCCTTCAGATGCTTATGTGGATCCTCACTTACAAATCATTAAAACTTGGCAACAAATGTGTTAAACCTGATTTCAGTTCGAAAGGTACAACAATAGAAGGATATTCAATACATAAAGCATTATAATGCACATCAAGAGCAACAAGCTCTCTTAATGTTCTTTGATCAGTCATGTTATCAAGAGCAAGTTCAGAATCAAATAAACACAAAATCAAATAAAAAAATCACTGCAGATTTAAAAAGAATGGAAAATAAGAAAAGCAATTAAAATAAAATATAAAAAATATTAAAATCAAATTAAAAATCAAATCAAATCAAATAAAGAGCGCACAAGTTTTTTCATATTTTTTCGAAAATATGAAAATAGAAAATAAATCAAATAAAATAGGAAAAAGCAGAATTTGCAATTTTGAGGGTCAAGCCTGAAAAAGTAGATTCTTTGTCGATTTTTTTTCTGATCTTGTGGAAAAAATTCGGAGCAAATCGAAACAGTAGCTTCCAATTCCAAACAGTAGCTGCAACCTTGAAAATCAACAAGCATAAACAATAAAAAAACTCTAATAAAACTCTAAACTAAAATTCTAAAATTGACTAAAATCAACAAGAATCCCTGACAACGACGCCAATTTTAATCCTCTGTCACACATGGATAAAAAACGAGTGATTAACAATGTATTTTATAGTAACGACAACTCGAGTATCGTCTCACAAGGATTCTTGTATTATTATTAACCAACTGATTGGAACAATAAAGGGTGTTTAAGTTTCGATTAACAGAAAAATAACACAAATAAGTGATATAAAAATAAGCTAAAACGACTAATCCTACTGATTCGGGTTCCAACTTATCATCGACTATTATAACAGCAATACCTAAACGACTTAGATCCTATTCAATTATGAGATCAATTAGACAAGCGCTTATCAAAATCAACTTAATTATGTTCCTTTTTATCGAATTAAGCAAACGGTTAAGAATATGACATGTTATTGAATTAAGCAAACGATAACACATAATTAAATTTAGGAACATGCATACAATCAAATTTAATCAGTTATATCCTATGAACACAATCGAATTAAGCAAATGACTTCATAGATAATAATTGAATATAAATCGAATTAACTTGGTATTAAATTAACATCAAAGAGATGGTGCCATACCCTAAATATTGACCCTAAGATATGTACATCATCAGAAGAAATCTACAAACCAAAGGACTGTGCCAGACTGGTTTGAACAATATCCCTGCAATGGATCAGGATCCCTGATTCCCTCAAAGGATACAGGAAAAGGACCAATCATTAATACATAAGACTTTCAACCTTTAAATCACTATAAAAGGGTTAAAGAATCTCAAATGAAGAGAAATCTTTTAAAGGTTGTACAAATGTCTCAGTGATCTGGGGCCCGAGCCATCACAATCACCAATTAGGGTTTCAGTCAACTAAGTCCTCCAGATGAAATTTTTCAAGGGAAAAGGAGACAAGGCCTCCAAAAATAATCAAGAATGTTGACATGACCATGACAAGCCATTTACAAGTACAAAAGGTGCAGAGATCAAGGACTTCGTGATTAAGGTTTCACAATGCCCAAATTAGGGTTTCTGACTAATTGGGGAACCAAAAGTCAAAATTTTCATTTGGGAAAGAACCTATACCATATAGAATGGTTTAAATAGCTCATATACATCATAGAAGTCCATTCATCATGTCAAAATACCTCATAGGATATCCTGTCAAAAAATCAGAAATCCAGGGGTACCCAATGTAATTTCCATCTGGACCAAAAAGAAAAAGTTTGACTTTTTCACCCAAATGATCCTCATGACCGATATTTCAAGAATATATGGTCCATGAACTCATTTGATCACAAAATATCAGAAATTTGGAGATAACTTATAAAAGGGGCAATCTTTGAAACTTAGAACATTTTCTAAGTTAGGGAAAAAAGTGTTCAAGTGGCTTACTTCCAAGCATCATAACATGTGATCCAAGCATCAGATTTTGGTGAATCAAATCTCAAATGAAATATCTCATCACAAACTACAAATAATTCAACTAGGAGAAACTCTAATTCCTTATGGATTTCAAGTTGAAGATGGATCAAAATCAAGAAAAATATTGATTTTCAACACTAAGAAAAAATCGGCCTAAGTGTAAAATCAGTAAAACATCAAAACTTGGAGGGATTTTTCACCAAGTTCCAAGCTGATTCAGATCCTTTTCAAAACACCAATGTTGCCAACAATTCAAAGAACCAATTGGCATGAAAATATCTTGCTTGTACATGAAGAAATCTTGGATCAAAGTGAGCATCTCAAGCTGTTTTGCAAAAACAGATTTTTTACAAACTTGTGAAATCTGATTTTTTGAATAAAAGTAAAATGTCAAGTGGATTTAAGCATCTAAACAATGATTACAAGCATGATTAAACCTGCAAATTCATGATTGCACCATGGAATTCACCAAAATGACATTTATAAAATTCAACAATATGCATTTTGATCCAAGGGCCACAAAGCTCCAAAATGGCATATTCTTGGATCTCTTGTTCAATAAGCAATAGGTGGACACAATCCAAACATAAAACTTCTAAGGAATGTAAATTTTTCTGCTGAATAACTGAGTTATTTGAGAATTTCATCATTTCACATGTAAGAGATATTTTCATAAAACCATGACTCACCATTGTGACCTCATCACTTCAAATATTGGAGGCCAAGTTTGTTCAACATATTTTCCTATAAATATAGACCTCATTCCATCATAAAAATTACACCAAAGCCTATGATCATTAAGCTTTCTCTTCTGTTGCTCTCAAAGAATCAAAACTAAATATTTTGAGCAATCACTTTTGGTTTTTTAGTTTGAGCTAGCATAAGCTCAAACCAATTGCTCACACACATCACATATGATGCTTATGAGATGTTCAAACACTTATATCATCTCTAGAACACTTCCAACCCAAAATCACTCATAAAAACCTCAAAAAGTCCTTGTTTCTACAACTTAAAGATCAGAAGTTGATCCAACCATTTGCAATCAAGTCCAAGTGTTCAAACACACTCCATATGATGTAGGGAAGCTGTCCAGATCATCACAATATCTCTTTGACACCCCTAGCTTAAAATCACAACTCCAGCTGCAAGCTCAAGTTCAGGTAAGCCTCAAACTAGGACAAATCATAATCCATGCATATTTCCTCGCACTATCTTTTTGCCATATGTGCGTAATCATATTCTAAGTAATTCCCCTCAATCAATTTCACAAAATCATCGTCATGTATAATTTCATGAGGCTCATGCCAAATTAGGGTTTTTCAGTGTTCATCATTGATTTCTCACTCCACACACAAAATAAATGAAATTAATCGGTACCATTGGGTTCGTGGGATCAAAACGAGTGATTCTGATGTTTATTTCATCTCAAATGGATGCCTATTTCACGAGATATGATTAATTTTGCAAATTTTGGGCAAATTGTTCGCGCGTGTTCTTGCCCAAGGTGTTATTGGCGCCTTTTTCAAATATTTGAATTTTTAAATTTTATTCATTTTGTTTAATTGATTCAAAAATTAATAACTTTCTGATTCTTTTGAGTTTTTGAATGATTCTTTTTTCATTAATTCTAAAAAATGTTTAAATATTTTATTCCATGAAAAAATATCCAAAAAATATATTTTTTTAATATATTTATTATTTTCTTAAAGAATTAATTTTATTTGTTTCTAAACATTTTTAAAATCATTTCTTTCACTTGATTTTTCAAACATAAATGATATTCAAGTTGTATCATGGATAAAACATAATTTTTCAAATATTGATCCAAGGTTTCAACTTGTTTTAAATATGTTTGAAATTTATTAAAGATTTTAAATATTTTTATATTTAAAATATCAAAAAAATACCAAAAACTAGGGTTTGGATTTTCGTCACCCTCAAATTTATTTTTATCACTCTTGGGCCTCTATTAGAGTGTAAGACCCATCCATTTTTTGAAAAATCAACCATTAGGGTTCATCCGATCCATTTTCAAAAGCTGTGCGCGATCGTCTTTTTCACCGCATTAAGTTTTCATCTGAGAATCTTTCTCTGTGAATATCTTTACACATAATCATGTGTTTTATAAAATAAATTGTCAAAATATGTCATGAGGGATCTTTTGTGTTTAGGACTCATTCTTTCTATTTAAAACTTTCTCCGATTTGTTTTAAAACTCCGCCAGGCTTCCGTATAAGTCCTGAATCCACCAACAATTTCTTAAACAGTTTTTAATCTCTTACACAGAGATTATGGGCCCACTTATTTACAAGTATCATATCCTTTTCTTTTTACATCTTTATGACTAAAGATCTAATACACCATACAACTAGACTGAGCTTCATTCTGGTGAACTGCTTTCTAGGTTGTAGGCAGTTTTTCAGCACCCAAGTCCTACTCTATGTATGAAATTATTAGATAATTAATTAACAAAACAAATTCCATGGGCATCCTTATGTTTAAGCCCTATTACTGGCTTCTGAGCCATTTTTTCTCTTTTTAACTTCTCGTTGTTTTCTTAAACTATTGTGCTTGCTTAGAATAGAACTGTTTGCCAAAATTATCTTTCTTCACCTTATACTAAATCAAAGATAATAAAATACTTCTTAATGACAAAGAAAATACAATATTAAAAAACATCTGTAATCTTTCTCCCTCAGGGTCTTAGGCATCTACTTCCGAGTGAAACCCCTAACTTTATTCTTAATAAAACAACTTAAGAATACTTAAACCATAGAAAAAACATATTAAAAGTTGTTAAACACATTCACTGATACTTTTATTTGTCTTCATGCATCTTTACTGTTTATATTTGCATCTCTGTTAGAATTTAAGTAATCGGGTTACTGTCACCAGACCTAACCTCTGAATAACTAGGACCAAATTAGGGCAAAACATAGCCTCCTCTTGGGCTTCATTCAAGGACCCTTAGGCCTCATAAAGGTGCCTTCTCTCAGGCTTAGATGTTACTCAGCCTTCCCCAGCCTCCTCCTAGGCTTTGTTCAAGGACCCATTAGCCTCTTACAAGTAACCTAGCCTCCTCTTAGGCTTAAACATAATGAACCTCTCAAGCTTCCTAAAAGCATAGGAATAGACCTTATAATCAAATACAATACAATAGTCTCCTTCTCCCTGATGGATGAATGTAATACCCTAAAATTTGACCTCTTAATTCATCACCAACCGCAAGTAGTTTATGCTTCGTCATTCTTGCAGGATCGTCCGAGCATCACATAAGAAAAATAAGTAGTCAATCATTAATCATGTGCATTTTCATAAGCCATGTGATTGGGCTAGTTTGTCAATCTTGGAGCTCAAAGGAAAAATCACTACAAATATATATATATATATATATATATATATATATATATATTCAAAGGCGATTCCATGAGAGGTCCCTCCAAAAGGCAAGGAATTGGAATTTTGGGACCGTTAACCGGTTAACGCATTGGTTAACCGGTTAACGGGGGCGGATTTTGGAAATATTTGAAAGATAGTTGGTGTTCTTCCTTTCCCTCTACATTTCCTTCCTTTTATTACTTTTTCATTTGTCCCTCCATTCACTTGGATTGTTCTACCATGTTCTACCACCTTCTAGATTATTCCAAGGAATATTACAAGGAATATTCCAAGGAATATTCTCTACTCCAACCCTAACCCTAACTAACTACAACCCTAGTTCTAAACCTAAACCTTACTCCATTCCCAAACCTCATGCCAAGCCTATGCATTATATAAACCTAAGTCCTCCCAAAGCTAAGGGGTTCACTCTCACAATTTCACAATTCTCATTTCCAAAATCACTTTTCTCTCTCCCTTTTCCTCCAGTTTCCAAATTCACCAAAGCTTTTTTTTCAAAGAAGCTCTTCAAGTTTCACATTGAAACTTGAAGATCTTGAAGCTTAGCCTCCATCCTCCATTAATTCGTGAATTGTGGAAGAAGAAGCTACTGGTTTTTGGTGAGAATTCGACTTATCTGAAGTGCAAGAAGTCTCAAGCATCAAGAATGAATTACATTTATTTTGCATTCGCAGATTCTTGGATTTCTCTTCGTTTGAGCTTCGATCTTTGCAACATTTACCGAAGCACTCCTCCGCTTCGTAGGTTGGTGATCTAAAACCATTCTTTCCTTAAATTATTCTCTCCATCTTGCCTTAAACGACATTCTCCTCATGATTATTGATTGTGTTTGCGTCTTACCGATTGATTTCGTTTCAATGGCATTTTGTATGTTTTGATCGTTTGAAGCTAGAACCGTAGGATAGACTAGGTACTACTAGGTGTTAGAATACTGCATCTAGGGGTAAAATTAGTGTTAGCCTATTCATGTGTGTGTTAGAGATCGTTGGAAGTGATTTTGTGGCCAAAAGCAATTATTTCTAAGAAAATTTTCACATTCTGTTCAGTGTTAACCGGTTAACGCATAGGTTAACCGGTTAACGCGTGCGTTTTGCCACAAACTGGTGTTGTTTTGGGTCCGTTAACCGGTTAACCATTCTGTTAACCGGTTAACGCATAGGTTAACCGGTTAACGCGTGTGTTTTGCCACAAACTGGTGTTGTTTTAGGTCCGTTAACCGGTTAACCATTCTGTTAACCGGTTAACGTTGTAGGAACTCAGAATTTTAGCTAGTTTGATTGCTCAACCTTGTTTTCTTGTGCCTCTAATCCTCATATATGTTTAGGTACTGATTTTAGGGAATTTTCAAAATTAGTTTCGACATCTCATTCCTCCGTTTCGAGTCGTTTCGACACGTTTCCATTCATTTCGCGTATTATGTGTTTATGTGTTCATTTGTGCATGAATTGACTTATTGAATATTGTTGATATGTCCATGCATCATTTGGCATGTAAATGATTATAATGTATTATGTTTTTGCATCTCTCGCATGTTTCGTTAATCCATTTGCATCATGGCATCACATACTTAATATGGCATTTCATATGATCATAAATGTGTATGTGCATTTTGTTGCATTTTTGTGGTATGGTTGATCACATCATCTACATTGATTCAATTCTGAATTTTGCATTAATCCACATGTCATACTTGTCGATCCATATTAATGTTGGTGTATGATCATGTTCATATGTATATGCCATACTTTGCATACTTGTTACATAAGTGATTCATTTGGTATATCTTTGCATTAATCCATCATGAAAATAAATGTTCATCCAATTATGTGCTTGATCCATATTCATGTTGCATATTCATGTTAACTGAGCATTTCATGTTAAGTTTGTGCATAAAAAATAAAAATAATAAAATCTGCCATGTGTTTCGCATCTATTTTTGAATATAAAGGTTGTTAAATGTATGTTGCTTATTATATAGTTCATGTTGTTTGTGATCTTTTACACCTATTTTTGCATGTTGTGTGCTGGCTATAAAAAGCTACTTGAGCTTTGCCTTGTGTTTTCATAACTGTTTGTGTAATGAGAGTTGTAGTAGGTGCTGAATGTTTTTTTAGCATACTTGTTAGTTCTTGTAGACTTAGGATTGATTCTAGTTTTAGGTCCTAGAGCATTAGGATTGAATTGTGGTCTGAGTTTTCTTTATTATTTTCAATAAAATGCAATACTAACCTTTGTTTTGTAGGGAGGTTGAGGTATGTTTCCTTACACTTTATCCTTTAAATTTTTATTCATTTAGTATGCGTTTAATTTTCTTTACCTTCCATATGCGTATTTGGTAGGTTTCCCCCTTTCTCTAGAATCAACTTAACTTCCTTAGGAAGTAAGTTGCATTCTATTTCCTTTTCTTTTCCTTTCTCATTAGGATTAGAAAACCTCACGAACCATTAGGATCACCTTTTGCATACAATAAATAACTTAGGGTTGTATCTTAGTCCCCTTAGTGTTTGTCCTTTCTCAATTTGAGTCCTCTTCTCTCATCTTCAAACAAAAATCCAAAAGACATTTAATAAAGGATTGAAATAGTCTCTTGTGTATAGCCTTATTCCATGGGGCACTCATATTCATTCCATCATTGAATAGTGTGGGCTTGTCTAGCATGATGTACAAGTCTAATCATGAGGCTACTTTCACAAACAAAAACAATCAAAACACTTCTCATAAATGGAAAATAACAAACAATAAGCGACTTGCCTGCGGGAACTTCTCTTCTCTCCTCATTCACTCACAACGCGAACTTGCGACGACTTGTCTCATTTGCAAGACGATAAACGCACTCGTTCAAGGAGAGCCTGCAACATCTGAGCATAGATATAATCAGTTCCATCGCATAAAAAACACAAACAAATAGTTCCCTCCTTAGTTAGGCGAACTACGTCGACTCTGATCCTCATTTTCTCGATGAGGTACGTAGGCAGCGGGGTAGGGCCCATGCGAGCACATTCCTTATTTTCCCTACATTTTCCCCTTTCTTTTAGATCTTTTTCCATGTTCCTTTTCTCATTCTAGTTCCAGTTCCAGTAGTCGTTTTATTCAACAACAACTTTATTTTCTCACCCTTTGAAACAGACTAACAAGCGTGGATCCCGTCGGGTACGGCGGACGATCTGGAGTGCTAATACCTTCACAGTTCGTAACCGACTCCCGAACCCAGATCTTTGGTTCACAAGGCCTCTTCCTTTCCTTCTTCCTCGGGTTTATGCAGCATTACCTTTCCCGTTCCTTCAGGATAAAAATGTCTGGCTGGCGACTCTAACTTTTCCGCGCCACTTTCGCGTTTGTACTAGGATGAAAATCCCGGGAGCGACAGTTGGCGACTCTGTTTGGGATCAAACCCAGAATCTTTGGTTTCCCTCGTAGAGTCAATCCTAGCGGTTGTTTGCTTTTGTTTCTTTGGGTGTTTATTTGTGTGTTGTTGTGTGTTTATTTATTGTTTTCACTTACAGTTTTATTTTACAGCATTTATTTACCGCTTTCAGTATTTATTTTCCATACATCATATACTGGACTGTGCTGGTTTTCATTTTTCTGCGGAATGGGAGTTACTGTGAGATAAGCCAAATACCCGGCTTGAGTGCATCTAGGACTTAGAGTGGTTCCACTTTGGCTTCATGGCATCTTGCTATGTTGGTATTAGTGAGTTCCACACTCAGACTTGCGACCATCTTGGAAATGTATTGATGTCGGAATCTTTCTGGGGCAATACACAACCTTGATAGTTATGTGCAGTCAGGGTACCGATCATTGAGAACCTTTGTGGAAACATCCCTCTCCGGTGATGACAATGGCATACCACATTTGTTGGCAAACCCACTCGCATCTGAGGGCCCACTAGGAACTCGTATAGGATAGCATGGTTCTCTCATAGGAACGCAGTTAAAGAAAATCGTTCGTATGACGATAGTATTGTATCCCAAGGGCTGAATGTACTATTGTTTCTCCATTCAATGCTTGAAGCGAGGGACTTGTGAAGGATGCTTGTTTCCTTGGACTTAGCTGAGACCTCCCTGAGTAGTACATAATGCCAAACCGATTCCATGATTTGGTCATGAGCCATTTCTTGTAAATGGTGAACGTATTATTGTTATTCGGCTTTGAGAGTCTGTGATGTTGACCTGAGTAGCACACCCGTACGATTGGGAGGGGTTTACAGGTTTGCAGGAACCCTAACCTTCAACACACCCATTGTGCCAGCATGATTCAGTATTGTGATCTACTCTCTTCCACATTGATTCTGAGATTTGAACCTTTGATCAGAGAGATGATTATTATGATGTGATGATGATGTGACCCTGCACAGACACTTGCTCATATGATTGACACTACACAGACACAACACTGATCACATGCCTCACCTTGCATAAGCATCAAGACATCATGACATCATTTGTGTTCTTTTTATTCTCAGGGTTCATATTACTCCCGATTTTCGGTCGCATTACTACTTCAAAATGGAAACTCTAAGGAAGAAGAATGTTCACTACACTTTCCTGCAACCAGAGACTGAAAGTATTCAAAAGATGATCAGTTTGATGAATGACAAGGTTCGGGATGACTTTAGAAGATAGTATGGAAGGATTTTGGAATATGTGAATAAACCAACAGTTGATCAAAGGGACAGCCTTCATTCCTTGTTACAATTCTATGATCCATAATTACGGGTCTTTGTGTTTCCAAATTACCTTTTGGCTCCCACATTGGAAGAAGTTTCCAGCATCCTAAGGGTCCCCATCAAAAGTGGTGTTTCCTATTATGGCTTGGAGAAGATTCCCTCATACAAAGACATAGCTGACATTTTCCATTTGGATTTGTCCAAAGTTAGTAGAGGGCTGGATGTCAACAAAGGTAAGGGATTTCTCTTGGATTTTCTTGTCAAAGAAGCTCAAGATCTAGCCTCAGAGAACAAGTGGGCTAAGTTCAGTACATTGATAACTTTGATGGTATATGGGATAAGCTTGTTCCCATGGGAGAAAGTTTTGATTAGCATGGAAGTTGTTGTCATCTTCATTCAGAGAAATCCAGTGCCTACACTGCTAGGTAACTTTTATTATGGGGTCCATTACAGGAATGAGAAAAGAAAAGGATATGTGAATTGTTGTGCTCTTTTGTTTGTTGATTGGTTTGTAAGGCAACTCCCAAAATCAGGACCTTTCCAAGACTTGAAACAGGATTGGAAGTGATCCAAAAGACTGATGGGCTTAACCTCAGACAACATATCTTGGGGGTGCAATAGAGACCTGATAGGAAAAGAGGTTATTGCTAGTTGTGGCACTTTCCCCAATGTACCCTTGTTGGGAAGGAAAGGGGGAATAAACTATAGTCTTTCATTATCCAGGAAACAATTTGGTTATCCTCTGAAGGTTCCACCGTCATCTAAAGAGGTGGCTGAGTCATTGTATTTCTCGATAGAAGGAAATATGGAGTTGTGTGTACAGGTAGCCCAAGCTTGGGAGGTCAGGATAAGGAAAGGAAAGAAAGATTTTGGGAAGGTGGACCCAAAAGCATATGATCCTTTTGCTACATGGTTGAAAGATCATGTGGAAGTCTTACTTCTCTCGTTCTCTATAGAGACCCCCCTATATCCTAAGGAGAAGTTACCCTTGGATTTAGTCCCTCTCAAAGATTACCAGAAATTGGAGGCCTTGGTTAAGCAGCTTAGAATGGAAAATCAGGAGGCTCACAACTCTTGTCAGAAGTTGATGATTCAGAACCAAAGTCTAGAAGAGAAGGCTCATCAAGCTGATGAGTTAGTCAGGCTTAAGCAGCAAGACTTCAATGAACGGGAGCTCTACTTCAAGAAGAGAGGGTTAGTTGAAACTCACAAGGCATGTCAACGCCAAAAAGATAATAGAGCTTTGAACGAAGCTAAGGAAGCTATAACCTTGTGGTAAGAAAAGTGGGAAGATAATCTAAAGAAGTAGAAGGAGTTGGAGACCAAATACAAACTGGAGATCAAAATTCTTCGGGACTCTCTAGCTGAACAAGGAGAATTTATCCAAAAGGCCCACGACCAACAAAGAGATTACCTTCATGATATGGCAAAAAGTCAACAGACAGTTGAAGATACTCAGAAGGAAATAGAAGAGTTAAAACTCCGGGCTGATGTTAAGAAAATCAAGACCGAGTCAAGTGCAAACAAAGAAAGTGAGAAGGTGTTCCTACAACAGATTGAAGAGTTGCATGCCTCTTTTGATCTCAGAGATCTCCTAATCTAGAAGCTCATACAGGAGCCAGATCATCCAAATATAACCCAGTTGCTCCAAGGGGTCAAGCGCCTTAGCTGGAGGTTGCAAGACATAGAACTTTCTAGGGTTTAGTCTCGTGCTCTCATATCTGGATTACCCACAGGCCTGTTGTGGGATTCCTTTTATTGATGTACTTTGTCTCTTTTCTGATGTATGAACTGGTACCCTTCGAGGACTTTGTTGTTTTAGATTTCAGTTTATAAGATTGCGAGAGAAGCCAGGACCCGTAATCCCAGATAGAGCATTCCTCAGCGGTACGCTACCCGCAAAAATCTAGCATACCTCAAATCTGTTCTACTTGTATCATTTTATTTTCGTTCTCACCTTTATTCAGGAAAAATCCAAAAAATATGTCTTTTTTTCTTCTTCAGGGTTTGTGCGATAAATCAGGGTTTATTTTGAGGTTGTCGAGTGCGTGCGTGTGTGGTGTGTTATGTGGAAGCCTTTGTCCAATTATCCTATCATTTTCCATTAATCACTTTCATCACAAAAAAAAATATCATTTATATTTCCTCTTTATTTCCTTTTTATTTTATTTTCTATTCATAATCATATTTTTACTATTTTTCAACTATCATCCCTTTTTTTTTATTAATTCCTTTATTATTATTATTATTATTATCATTTTTTAATCTATTATTATTTTTATTATCTTCATTATTATTTCTATTATTATTAATATTATTTTCCTTATTATTATTATTACTATTATTATTATTATTATTATTATTATTATTATTTTAGTCCAAATTTTTTCTATTTTTACATTTTACCAAATCATCACCCCATTTTATTAAATTCATTACTTCATGATATTTTTGAACTCATTATATTTTTTTTATTAGCCCATTTAACATTTTTCTATACAAAAATTAAAAATTTGATTGTTATTACTATTATTTTATTTTTATTTCTTAACTTATTACTACTATTTTTATTTTTCTATAGTTTTTATTATTACTTTTATTTTACCATCATTATTATTATTATCATTGTTATTATCATTATCATTATTATTAAACCATTATTATCATCCAATTTTATTATTATCCATAATTCTATTTTTATATTCATTTTCCATTATTATTATCTAAAATTATTTTTCATTATCATTCATAATTCGATTTTTATATTCATTATTATTATGCAAATATACAATTACCATTTTCCATTTTCTAAATATCTAGTTACCATTTTAAATTTTCTTTTCTTATTCCTAATCTTTTTTTTTTTAAAAATTATTTCCAATGTCATCTTAAATCATCTCTTTAAATTCAAATATCTATCATTCATTAATCATTTTTCTTAAATCATTTTTATTCATTATCACTATCTATTTTATCCATTTTAGTTTGATTCAATATCCATCTATTTATTTTTAATCCTTTTTATAAAAAAATCAATTAATATCCAAGCCATATTTTAAATTTTTATTTTTCCATACTTCTAAACCAATTTCTAGAATCCAAAAGTCCATTTTATTATTATCTTTTTATCTCTTTTCTTTCTTTTCTATCTTTATTTCATGTACTAAAAATCCATTAACAAAATTACAAAAAAATCATCTCATTGTTATTATTATTATTAGTTATTATTATTATTATTATTATTATTATTATTATTAATCCCTGCTTTTATTTTATTTTTTAGGCTCATTATCTCTTAAGTACATTTATCATTTTCATTTCTACACAAAAAAATTAACAAATTATTTTACTACTTGTCATTATCATATTATTGTTAGTATTATGTTTTATTACCATTACTATCATTTTATTATTATTATTATTATCTTATTATCACTATTAATACTTTTATTATTATTATTATTATTATTATTATTATTATTATTATTATTATTATTATTATTATTATTATTTTGTTCCCAATTTTAATCATCACTCCACTACACAAAGGGAAAATACGTTATCACCGCCTTCTCCCAGCATTTTTCTCCCACACAAATATTCCATCACCAAATCATACTAAATTATAATCCTATAACTTTTCCCACAAAATTTCTCGTTAATAACATTAAAGATAATTAACTAATGACTTTAAAACCACCCACCACTCACATATTTACTAATTTTTCGCTCCAACTCTCATCTTCTATTTTTTATTTAATTATAAATCATACTAAATTATAATCCTATAACTTTTCTCACAAAATTTCCCGCTAAAACTCTATTTCTATTAATTCACTTAATAATTATTTTATATTTAATAATTATTATTATTATATTAATATTAATATTAATTCAATAACTAATAAAAAAATATTATCTTATCCAATAATAACTCAACCATTATTATCTATTAATTCATTTAATAATTATTTTATATTTAATAATTATTATTATTATATTAATATTAATATTAATTCAATAACTAATAAAAAAATATTATCTTACCCAATAATAACTCAACCATTATCTAATAACATTAAAGATAATTAACTAATAACTTTAAAACCACTCATCACTCACATATTTACTAATTTTTCGCTCCAACTACCATCTTCTATTTTTTATTTAATTATATATCATACTAAATTATAATCCTATAACTTTTCCCGCTAAAACTCTATTTCTATTAATTCATTTAATAATTATTTTATATTTAATAATAATTATTATTATATTAATATTAATATTAATTCAATAACTAATAAAAAATATTATCGTATCCAATAATAACTCAACTATTATCTAATAACATTAAAGATAATTAACTAATGACTTTAAAACCACCCACCACTCACATGTTTACTAATTTTTCGCTCAAACTCCTATCTTCTATTTTTTATTTAATTATAATTATTTTAATTAATAAATAAAATTAAAATAATTAAAAAATAATTTAATTATTCTACTAGCCACGGGAGAAAGAAGTAGAAAAACACATCAAAATCTCTCTTCACTTTCTTTCTGTAATTATAAATTAATTAATTATTTTATATTTGTATTATTTAAAAATCAAAATTAATTTCATTATTAATTATTAATTAATTTATTTATATTGATATTTTCATTTAAACCCCCCCCCCCCCCTTCACTCAACTAACTTTCAATACTTCATTAGCTTCTCACTCACTCCATTAACTTTCAATATTACTCATTAAAAATATTGTTCCGGACGGGCCCAATTCTTAGATTTGGGCCATATCTATCTCGCGGCCCAACGGCCCTATGACCCCACGATGCTCGGAATCCCGAGGATCGATTGCTCGACGAACCCCTTGCTCGGTGCTAAAGTCATCTGACCCAGGACAAGTCGAGCAGATTCATTCTTGCCCTAACAGTTAGTTCCTAACCGTCAACGGTTATTGCGGGATCCACGATCCGCGCCAAACAATTTGGGCCAATGACCATCCACTTGGACCAGTATATAAACCCTCTTATTTGAGAGGGTCAGGTATTCAAATCTTGACCCAAAAATATTGTACTTGCTCACGCGTTGCTCACTCTCTAACTTTAGCATCGGAGTGCCTTTGTAGGTACACCCCTTTTTTTCTCCATCATCAACTGCGCTCATCCACGTTCGACGCGGCCACATCGGATTCTGATCTCCAGGTACGATCAAATATTAATTTCCTTTATTGTCCATTAACTTCATTATTAATAACCTCAATTTTTCTCTATTATAACAATTTCATTGGTTGGTTTTTCACCAAAAAAAAATGAAAAAGAAGAAATTTTAGTTTACATGCTATGATGAAATGGTTATTTTCCCTTTCTTCAATTTTGATCACATTGTTCTCTTTTTCTCAATTTTCATATTCAATTGTATTATTTTTCTTTGTTTGTTTTCTACAAATTAGTTTTCCATTTTGTAGAGAAATCAAGGAGTGTAAATATTAGTTTTTATCCTGTAATAAATTGTAGTTGTGTGATCAATGTGGAGGTGAAGTTCTCAATATAATTTTTACTATTTACAATATCATTTCTCATTATGATTTTTTTTATTGATTTTGACATGTATAAGTATATTATGAATGAAATAATTGTATATATAATTAAAATATTCTAATATATTGTTTAATTTTTCTATTTTATTTTATTGATTTATTAAATTTATTGTTTGATTATATTTTTCTATTTCTCTCATCTTATTCTTTTTTATTCTCATTACTTTTAAGCATGACAGTTGTATTTGAAGGTTAAGTCCTTCTTGAAGGTGGTCATAAGAGGAAAATGAATAAAACAAATTAATTTAATTGTTTTACAATAGTATTTAACTATTTATTTTAATCATACATTATTTTTGTTTTTTTTTAATTTTTTTGTAACTGCTGTATGAGAAAATGATGAAGGAAAGGATTTATCGCACAAAAGTTTCTTAAAGATATCTACCTAATTCATTGAAAATATTTTGGAAGATATTAAGTTTAAACCAACAATACATAAATTTAATTTGAACTTCATTGAACTAAGATTAATTTATTAATTTAAGTTTAATTTTTTTGAAAAGTTATGTTATATTTTAAATAATATTTTTTGTCAATTTTATCATAAATATTAATTTAATGTTATATATTCGTGCATCACACGGGTAGACGGCTAGTTCTTTTTTTAAAATAACAATGCCACACTTTTCAGCATCACAATTTGCACCAACCATCACATAACTTTCATTTTTCTTTATATATACTTTCACACAAAAAAACACCTGGCCCACTTTTCTTCTTCGATATGATTTGTTTTTCTACAACCATCACCACCCAATTTCAAAGAGAAGCACATGAAAGAATATTCGTACAATTCCAAAACACACACACAATGCATCAACAAAATTCACATTTGTACAAACTGAATTCCATTACACATCAACAAATGCAGCTCATCAAATTACTCTGCAAATATCTCTCTTTTACCCTCTTCCACTCTCTATAAAAACAGCTTCTCTCACACTCTCAAAATAAGCTTCGAGACCTTAACGAAACCCTGCACAAATCAAATAACTAAGCTTCAATTTTTACAGAAAATACAGAAAAAAGAAAACTTAGACACTCATAAACCTTTGAAAATCACAATACAATAACTCCATACAAACCAGAGATCACTAACTCCATTAACTTTTCACAACTCTTCAACACCTTCAACCAACCTTCACCTTCTTCCATCAATAAACCACCATAACTCATAAACCATTTCACCCAAAACAACACAAACACACTTTTAAGAAAACCAAAACCAAGATATAATGAGGTGGATACCCTGAAAAGCAAATAAGCAAATGTCAAATGATGCAATGATGATATATGCAAATGATATGCAAGGGTTTGTGATCAAGCTGGATCTGATTATCTGTCCTGATATAAGGCCCCTGTATGTTAAAAAGTCCAGATGGTGGTTTAGAAATTCAGTAACCAGGGTGGGGGACTCAAATAAAGAGCCACATGTCCAGGGTTAATCACAAGAACTGTCCAAAGTGAGGTATTCTTAAACAAAACAGTAACAGGGTATGATGTGGCCAAGGGTTTCTGCAAACCTGTAAACAGCCCAACCCCCTCACAGGTATTGTTCTAGAACAAGGATCCTCAGACTTGGACCAGTTATGAGAAGTGTAAACACCTCTAACCTAGAGGTACAATGTTTACAATAACCATAAAAGATCCTCCTCTAATTCACCTCAGCTTCTAAAGGTCATAATAAAAGGTCATCCAGACTTAGCAGGCTTCCCAGATAGCCCTAGCACTACAGAAAATTTGTAGCACAGAGTTCTCAAGAAGAAACCCACATCTGAACCGTGTTTCATATTCCCGCACCAGACCGAAATGGAATGGGAAAGAACATGAACCACTCTAGCCTAGGTGTCACTCAGGTCCCAGGTATAGGACCTTAAACTTTCAATGGAACCCATCCACCAAAACAGCAAACCAGATCCAGCAAATGACAGTATGAAATATGCATAAGACTGTAAAGAAAGCAAATAAATAAAGCTGTACATAAAGCAATAAATAAAGCAAAATAAACAAACACACACAGCACATAACACCCCAATAAACACAAATCAAACAAGCGCTAGGAGGAACCCACAAAAAGAACCAGAAGCCCTGGTTGCAGTATAAGGGTCCCCAGCAGAGTCGCCAAGTTGTCGCTCCCACCAAATGACACCAGGTCAGATAGGGTACAGACGCGAACGGTCGGTGAAAGATAACATGAAGATGAACTGAAAATAGTCGCCAGCTAGGTATTTTTATCCCGAAGGAAAGGTAATGCTGCATAAACCTAAGAAAAGATGGATAAGACGGTTGCGAACCAGAGAGACTGAGAAAGGGGGTTGGTTACAACCTGGGAAGGTATTAGCACCCAGATTATCCGTCGTACTCAACGGGATCCACGCTTGAAAGATTTGTGTTTAAAGGGGTAGTGTCAGTGTTATTTTGTGTGCAAAAGCTGGAAAAGAATGCAAGTGTCAGTGTAAAAGAAATATGAAGTGAATTAAAAGGAGTGTCAGTGCAAGGAAAGAGTGAAATGCTCAAGATAATGAGGCTTAAAGAAAAATGCTGGAAGAGGGGGGAATATGCAGAGACTTTTGTTCGATAATTGTTAAGTTATGCCTACGTATCCTCTCGTGCAATGAGGAAGTCAGAACACCGTAGTTCGACTCAAAGAGACTGAAAGATAAATTGACTGATGAACTACTTACTTGTCTAAGCTCAAGTGTATGACCTGTCTGGCTCAGGTGCAAACTGTCTTGCATTAGACGGAAGAAGCAAGTTCTCGTTTATGAGTGAATGAGATGAGAAAAGAATCCCGGAGGAGACGATTATTGTTTGTTTTTGGTATTTTCAATCTTTTATTGCTTTTGGAGTTTGTTATAAGAAAATGAGCTTATGTCTAAACCAATGGTTAGTAAACTAATCACATCTTCCCTCTGATTAGGGGTAATGAGAATACCTTAAGTATGAAGTAAACACCTCACACTTAATCACCATGATGTAGGATTAAGATCATTAACCTACTTGCACTTATTTAGGTGTTTTTGGAGTTTTTGTTTGGTGTCAAGTAATGAGTTTAAGCCATAATCAAAGATTTAATGGACTCGTTACACTATCCTAATAGAAGGATAATAGATGAGAACATTTAAGCTGAGGAAGGCTCCTCAACTTAATCCATGATTAGGGATTAACCTCATGACAAAACAAAGCCTTTATTAAAGTGGATTTTAGTTAATGGTAAGATTAGGAAATGGATTTTATGGTTTGTAAGACAACTTGAGGGGGACTTGTCCATTAACACTAGGGTTAGTCCTTCTTAACCAATTAAGGAAGAATTAGAACCCTAATGCAAGGCCCAAGTTACAAGCTTGATGTCTTAGTGATTATTAAGTGGATTGATTAAAGGATTTAAACACATTAAGGGTTTAACACTTAGGATTAAAGTTATACACTCCATCCTAATAGAAGGATGCAGGCATAAGCTTAAACACAAAGCCTCAAAACCTTTAAGGTTTAGTCCTTGATTAAGAGATGAGAAGAGAAGACACAAAGATGACTCAAAGGTAAAAACTAAAGGGGGACTAATCAAAACCCTAATTATTGTCATGCTTGGATGTTGCTATGGTTTGTGAGGCTTGCAAGAAGATCTTCAAGAGGAAAGCCACCAAGGAAGAAGCAGAATGAAGGAAGGAGAATCAGAAAGAAGCAAGACAACTTACTTCACTTAAGAAGCTAAGTTACTTGAAGAAATAAAGAGAGAAAGGAGCATGAATGATCAAGCTCACTCTAAATCACAAGTAAAATGCAGCAATGGATGCATAAAAGAGAATGAGAAGAGATTATGAGAAGTGAAGGCAAATTCACTTCTCAAACACTTACCACCTGAAAAGTTAGCAAAGAGAAATGAAATGACATGAAAATGAAATGAAATGCAAAGATGGAAGCCAAAGTCAGGAGAATATTCATGATGCAAATGATGTTATGAGATGGTATGAAAGCATGTCAAGATATGTGAATGATCATACAAGAGATGGGAATGCAAATGAAGCATGTAAGAAGTATGAAAGTTCATGAATGCATATTGTAACACCCCAAAATTTGCCCTCTCATTTTCATATTTAGCATATCACTTTGCATTTGCATAGCATAAGTCATAGTCTGTTTTAGATCATTGATTGGGACAGGTGGTGACTACCAACGGGCAATAAAAAGTTCCTAAGATCTCTCAAATATGGTGGATTAATTACAGGAGCCAATCAGACGGAGCAAAAGGTCAACTCTTGAATTTTTGGGATCAAAATCATGAAATTATGGTCACAAGGCTCTTAGGGACCAATTTGGATCAAGAAAGAATGGAAAAAATCAAGAAAACTAAAACTTACCATTTTTGGAAAGTTTGGGTTTCCAAAAATGGCAAGTTTTGGTCATTTTTGTAGCCACTTCAAGAGAGGTTTTTTCCCAAAATAAGAGTCCTATGAAAATTATACCTTGAGAAAATGAAAGAGGACATCCTAAGCTTCAAAACCATATGTGGAACTCCTTCATAGGATCAAAATTGAGAAAGATATGGTCGTTCAAAGTTTGGGCAAAAACAAGGCAATACAGCAGGCTATGTATCGACGCATACGACTTATGAATCGACGCATAAAGGGCCCATGTATCAACGCATAAGCCCATGTATCGATACATAATGAACTCCAAAGCACATGTATCGGCACATCCGAGCTATGTATCGATGCATCCTGAGTTATGTATCGACGCATAAGACTTATGTATCGGCGCATGCTGTAGAAAAACCAGTTTTTTCTGCATTTTTATGGAATTTCAAGCTGGTTTATGGTTGTTTCATGTTATAAATGCATTTGGCATCAAAGGGCATTATATATGGGCTGCAATTGGCTGCAAATACCACCTCCATAATTGTCATGTATTGAGCAAAACATTGAGGCATCAAGCATTGATCAATTGAGTTGCAAACCCCTTCATTCCACTTACCCTCACTACAAGTAACATGCTCCAATGCACATAGGATTCAGCTCATATGTGAAAGTTCTAGAAGAGCCAGCTCACCACCTTCTACCACATTCTAGAGTTTTCTACAACCTTCCAAGGAGTTCTAGAATTCTCTAGAATCCCAACTAACTCCTAACCTAAGCTAACTCCTAAGCTACCTCCAAGCCCAAACCTCATGCCAAACCAATGCATTATATAAATCCATCTCCTCCCAAAGCTAAGGGTAATCACCACAAATCACTCTCTCCCTCATTTTTCACTCAATCACCATTTTCACAATCTCAAAATCCATTACTTTCTCTCCCACTTTTCCACCATTTTCACCATAGCTTTTCAACAAAAGTTCTTCAAGTTTCACATTGAAACTTGAAGGTCTTAAAGCTTAGCCTCCATCCTCCATTGAATTGAGCATTGTGGAATAAGAAGCTACTGGTTTTTGGTGGAGATTGTGACTTATCGGAAGTGATTAATCGAGAAGCGTCAAGACCGAATCGCATTTATTTTGCATTCGCGGATTCTCCGGTTTTCTTCTCCATTCGCACTCCGATTCATTGCAACAATTACCGAAACACTCCTCCGTTTCGTAGGTTGGTGATTTAACCATTATGCCTTAATTTATCCTCTTCATCTCGCCTTAACGGCATTCTCCGCATGATTTTCGATTATGTTTGCGTTGTACCGTTCATTTTCGTTTTCGTTGCTTTCTTGCTTGCAATTTGCATTTGGATTATTAGGAATTAGATTTGTAGTCTAATCTAGGTCCTAATAGGTGTAAAGAATCCCTTGTAAATAGGAAAAACGGTTCTCGTCGTAGGAATTTAGATTTTAGCTTATTTGATAGCTTAGTCTTAATTCTTCATGCCTATCATCCCCCATACATGTTTAGGTACTGATTTTAGGGAAATTTCTAGGTTAGTTTCGATATCCCATTCCCCCATTTCGAGTCGATTCGACACGATTCCGTCCATTTCGCATGTTATGTATGTTTGTGTCCATTAATGCATAACTTGAATTATTGCATGTTCTTGCCATACCCATACATGCTTTAGCATATAAATGATCATGTTGCATTCCAATTCTCGCATCATTCGCATGTATCGTTAATGCATTCGCATCCTTGCAGCATATACCAAATGTTGCATGTTCATAAGCATGTTTATGCATAAGCACAATGTGTTGCATTTGTTGCATTTTAATCGCATTTTGATCACATTCCTACATCAATAAAATTCTGGTTTTTTGCATTAAGATTAGCACTTTTGTTGATCCATCATTTTGCACATTCATGATCAATTTAGAGCATCTTCATATGCCATGTTCATGTTTTTCATGCTTGTTGCATAATGATTCATGTGATGCATTCTTGCATACTCCATTAAGAATAACAATGTTCATCTAAATCATGTGCTTGATCCATGTTCATTATTGCATAATCATGATTGATTGGTGTACTTTGCATTGAATTTGCGCATTACAAGTGAAAAACATAAAATCTAGAATTTGCATTTGATAGCTGTTTTGCATATAAGTGTTGTAGAATACATGTTGTTTGTTAAAAATTCATGCTGTTTGTGATTTTTAACACCTGTTTTTGCATACATATAGGTGTTGTAAAAAGCTGTTGCATTGCATAGTGCATTTCATAGCTGTTTGTGCATTAAGTGTTGTAAATAAGTTGCTGAATTTTGCATTGCATTAGCTTTAGGTCCTTTAAACTATAGATTGAGTCTAGTTTAGGTCCTAGTTCCCTTAGGAATTAATTAGGTAATTTTGTTTGCCTTATTTTTATCATGTTTACCATGCTAACCTTTGTTTTGTAGGGAGGGCAAGGTATGTCTAAAAACCCTATCCTCTTTGGTATTTCTAATGTATTTAATTTGCACCATTTTGCCTTACATAATATTTGTGCTTGTTAGGTTTTCCGCTTTTGGAACCAACTTAACTTCATTAGGAAGTAAGTTGTGTTCTTCTTCCTTTTCTCTTCCTCTTTCCTCTCCTCCTTAGGATTAGAAACCTCACTAACCTTTAGGATCTCCTTGATATTAAATAAACAACTTAGGGTTGGTCTTAGTCCCCCTTAGTTTTTCCTTTTTCGATTTGAGTCTCTTTCTCATCCCATAAAGACAAACAATAAAACTCACCTAATAAAGGTTAAACGTTCTCATACGACACGAGACTTTGTTGCGGAGTTCTTATACATGTCCTGTTTCGGGGCGAGGTGTAAGTCCCTACCACGATGGATAAGTCTTAGTATGAGAATGTTCACAAACAATAAACTCCAAAACACTTCTCATAAAAGAAAATAAACCAAGACATCGCGTCTTCTCTTCTCATCTCATACTCTTTGCGGACGAATACGACTTGCCTCGACAGTTCAAACAGCGATACGGTAAACACCCTCGAGTCAGAGCCGGTAACACCTGAGCTAGAGTTATGGCAACGTCAGCTTAAAAAATACAAACGAGTTTCAGCCTTAGTTAGGCGAACTACGTCGACTCTGATCCTCATTTTCCCGATGAGGTACGTAGGCAGCGGGGTAGGGCCCGTTCGAGCACATTCTTTATTTTCCCTACATTTCCCCCTTTCTTTCCATTTTCTTTTCTTATTCCTTTATCATTCCCATTCCAGTTCCAGTTAGCAGTTCTCATTCAACAACACTTTATTTCTCACCCTTTGAAACAAACCAGCAAGCGTGGATCCCGTCGGGTACGGCGGACGGTCTGGGTTGCTAATACCTTCCCAGGTCATAACCGACTCCCGAACCCAGATCTTTGGTTCGCAGGACCTTGTCCTTTCCTTTTTCCTCAGGTTTTTGCAACATTATCTTTCCCATTCTTTCGGGATAAAAATGTCTGGCTGGCAACTCTACCTTTTCCGCGCCACTTTCGCGTTTGTACTAGGATGAAAATCCTGGGAGCGACACATATGACATCAAATGAAAACAAAAAACATGGAAAATGGATGATGCAATGATCAAACATGATTCTAATATGCCCTAAGATGTCTTATATGTCATGTGATTGTGAAAAATGTTATGGCAAGTTCATATATGCAAGCATATGTAAGATGGATGCAAATGAAGATGCAAATTAGGGTTTATGTACAACATGAGATGCAAAATTCAAAATCAGAAGCAAATGGTAAGATAAAAAATTGAAAATGAAACCAAAAGAACCCTAAACCTACACAAGTTCACTGCCCAAAGGGGAAAGTCAGAAGCTAAACCCTAAAAGACTTATGATTTTCCTAAGTTTCTAGGGTTTCAAGGGTGATCCTAAAGGGAAAATGCCAAACAAATTGAAAATGCATTATAAAAATGAAACAAAAATGTTTTTAGATGCTTGAAAGGATGCATAACACAATGCAAAAAGAACCATTCACAAAATCAACTTGGATCAAAAGTTATGAATTTTTGAAGTTAGGGTTAAAAATATTCAAATTAAAGAACCCTAATTCAAATGAAAATTGGCAAAACATGATCAAAACCAACAAGAAATTTGTTTTGTGAGTTTGTAAATGTTTCTAAATGCTTGAAAATGTTCTCTGAATTTTTTGGGATTTTTAAATACGTAAATGTATTTTTAATTAATTAATCTTCATTAACTAATTAAAAATAATCATTTAAATGATTTAAAAATATTTTTTAATGCAAAAAATAAAAATAAAAATATTTTTAGGTTCTGAAAATTCATAAAAGATTTAATAAAAATTTTCAGAATTTTTTGATGTATTTTGCTATTTTTAAAAATTCGTACAAATTAAAATGAAATAAATGAAATAAAAATTAAATAAAAAGAAAGTATGCTGCATGGAAGGCTGAGATGCATCCTGGGCTTTGAGAGGTTTGACTGGGCGCGCATCTGGACGGCCCAGGTTCAAACCTGACTAATTTTAATTAATTAATATTTAAACCATGATTAATAGTTAATGAAAGGATCCAGACCATACAATCACGCGCGTGAGATTCAATCTAACAGCCCAAATTCAAAAATCCACCAATTACTCAGCTAACCCTAATTAGGGCAAACTAACCTCAGACGGCCGGAACAGTGGTTCCGGTCATCTTCTCCGGCCAACCCCCAAGAACAAAATCTTCCCTAGGTCATTTTAAGGGTTGTAAAGCTTCAGATCAAACCCCCAAAGCTTCCTAAACACGAATCTACCCCCAAAACCAATTTATGTTGCCTCAAGAACAAGATACGAATCAAAGTTCAAAAATGGCCAAACTTTCAAAGATACGGTAAAGGCTCAATAGTCAATCATTTTCAAAAATAAAAAGTGCAGAATGTTCAGTGGAGCAAGCAGATCATTTCTATAACTTAAAAGAAGGTTTTTGGAAAAAAAGTTTGAGGGAGCTACCTGAGATGGAGCTTTCAACCCTGGAGCTTTCAGGCTGCTTCCTTGCTTCCAAATGCCTCCAATGAACTCCCTGAAGAAGCTTTGATGCTTGGTTGGAGTGTTTTGTGGCTAGTTTGTGAGATTGATGCAGTTCAGTTCAAAGGAGGAGAGAAATCGTGTTTTTGATATGGGGGGTTTCAGGGCAAGGTGATGGTTGGGAAATGATCAGAGGGTGATGGTGAGTTGTTCTATGGAGTTTGTTTTGAGGTTTGTGGCTTGTGGGATCAGTTTCGAAGAAAAATGCATAAGGGGAAGTTTTTGTGTGTGCTGAGTTGTGGCGGGATTCAGCTTGTGTTGTTGTGTGTGTTTAGTTGCTTTTGGTCCATGTATCAATCCTTGATAGGTCAGAGAGTTGTTGTGGAATAGTTTGATTGGTATAACTCAAATTGCATAAAGTCAAGAAAGTTGTCCTTTGAAGTATGGGCTCATGGCAGGCTGGTTGTGAGGTATGGCTCGAGTCAGCTGGCTTTAGGGAGGTCCATGGAAGCTGATTTGAAGAGCTGGCACAAGTGGATGTCAAGATTTGGGGCATTTTGCAATTTGTGAAGGTTTTGGCCCCTTTTGAAATACTTGATGATCAAGGCATGAAAATGAGTGATTCTTTGGACAATTCTGAATTATAGGTCATGTATCATGTTTGTGTAATGGTTAGAAGTCAATTAGAGGTCACATTTTGCCTTGATATGAGTTTTTGCAAGTTTCCCTCTTTGGTACATAAGTGAAATTTAGTGATTTTTCCCAACTTTGCAAAGCCATAACTTGAGTTCTATGATGAATTAGATCAAGTTCTTGTACTTTTTGAAAAGGGAATGATCCAATCTACAACTTTCATGACCAAGAATTTTTCATTTGAAGCATTTTTGAATCAAAAAGAGGAGGTTGAAAAACTTTCCCAAAATGGCAATTTTGCATTACAAGTCACTTTCCCAAACTGGCAACTTTGCAAATGGCTTGAAATTCTTCAATTTTGTGAACTTCTAACCTCTTACAAGATCAAATAAAGATCATATACACCCAAAATGATGGAGAAGTCCCTTTGGTTGGATGATTGGGGGCCTCAGATGCCCTGGTTTTGCAATGACTTACTCAAGACGTCATTTATTGATCAGATGCCTTCCCCATTGAATTTCTTCATGAAAATTGGTATGTAGGATCCTTATAAGATATAAAGACCAATAGAAACAAGAATGACCCAAAAATTTGGAGTTATGGCCTCTGAAACCAAAACCCTAATTTTATGTCATCTGTGTAGTTAAGCTTGGCTCTGCTTCCATGCCTTTCTCAGTTCTTGTGATTTTCTGACTTCCTTGATCTTGGGAGGATATAATATGATGCTTGAACATACATGGACCATCTTGATATGATTTAATACCTTTGGAGTGGCTCAGATGACCCTTGGTTTGCTCAGATCACAAACCCTAGATGCAGATGATTTAGAACCAATGCAGTGAAGCAAAAAAGCAACATGATATGATGATTGAACTTATGCAAATGAAAAGATCACAAGAGATGGTGTGAACTTAGTGAGGGCAAATTTGGGGTGTTTACATCAATGAATTTAGGCCCTTGCCTTTGGAAACAAGTCTTGGATAAGTTCTCCTTACTTGGTGTGCTTGTTCTATTATTCCATCTTGGAATGTAGTAACAAGTACACATTCCATGGAAAAGAGCTTGAGTTCATTCTCTTGTGCCTCACTAAATAAAAGCTCATAAAAAAAACACAAACAAACAATAAGTGTCTTTCCTTCGGGAATTCTTTTCTCATCTCCTTCGCTCCGTACACGAACTTGCTCCTACTTGTCATTTTGCAAGACGGTTACACACTCTTCGTCTGAGCCTGCAACACCTGAGCATCGACATAGGCAGTTCAAGCCTTAATTCACAAGCAATCCTTTCCACCCCTAGTTAGGGGAACTACGGCGTCTCTGATCCTCATGTCCAGATGAGGTACGTAGGCAGTGGGGTAGGGCCCGTTCGAGCACAATATTTATTTTCCCTACATCCCCCCTTATTTTATTTTCTTATCCTTTTCCAGTTTCAGTTTCAGTTTGGCAGCAGCTTTCATTCCTTCACCCTTTGAAGCAGTTTCTTTGCAAGCGTGGATCCCGTCAGGTACGGCGGACGATATGGGGTGCTAATACCTTCCCAGGTCGTAACCGACTCCCAAACCCAGTCTCTTTGGTTCGCAGGACCTGTGTCCTTCCTTTTCTTTTCTTCTGGTTTGTGCAGCATTACCATTCCCGTTCCTTCGGGATAAAAATGTCTGGCTAGCGACTCTACCTCTTTCCGCGTCACTTTCGCGTTTGTACCAGGATGGAAATCTGGGGAGCGACAGCTGGCGACTCTGTTGGGGACGTCCTAACCAGAGTTTCTCTGGTTCCCTTCGAGAGTCAATCCTAGCGCTTGTTTGCTTCTGGTTTATTGGGTGTTGATTGTTTGCTATTGCGTGTTTATTTTACTGTTGTTTACAGTTTTATTTACAGATTTATTTACAGTTTTCAGTATTTATATTCATGCATCATTATACTGGACTGTCTGGTTACTGGTTTCCTTTTTTCTGTGGGATTGGGAATTGTTACTGAGAGATGATCTCGTAACTGGGGCTCGAGTGCACCCTAGGACTTAGAGTGGACAGTCACTTTGGCTTCATGGCATCTTGCTATGTTGGTAGTAGTGAGTTCCACACCTAGACTTGTGACCGTCTTGGAAATGTATTGATGCCGGAATCTTTATGGGGTCATACAAAACCTCGATAGTTATGTGCATATGGGGACCGATCATTGAGGACCTTTGTGGAAACATCCCTCTCCAGTGGTGACTGTGGCAGACCACATTTTGTGGCAAACCCATTCGCACCTGAGGGTCCACTGGGAACTCGCATAGGATGGCCTGGTTCTTTTATAGGAACTCAGTCAAAGCATCTGGTCGTATGACGATAGTATTGTACCCTTCGGGATGAATGTACTATTGTTTCTCGATTCCAGCGCTTGAAGCTGGGAACTTATAAAGGATGCTTGTTTTCCCGGACTCACGCTGAGACCTCCCTGAGTAGTACATAATGCCAAACCGATTCCCTGATTTGGTCATGAGCCATTTCTCGGAAATGGTGAACGTATTATTGTTATTCGGCTTTGAGATCCTGTGATGTTTGACCCGGAGCACACCCGTGAGATTGGGAGGGGTTTACAGGTTTGCAGGAACCCTCGACCTCATCATACCTCATTGCCAGTACAATTCTATGATTTGATAAGGCTACATGAATTTTGGAGTTCTTAAGTCATCTGATATCTGATTTTGGGCTTTTGAGAATGAATTCTTGTTCATGAGGCTTCATTTAGAGGATCTTGGTTCTTGGTCGCTTGGGTCCCGTGTTCCGTATCCAGACAGTCCCAGTTGTTGATCATGTGCCTGCATTGCATTTATATTCCATCATACTTGCATTAAGTGTTTTTGTTTCCATTTCAAGTTAGCATTTAGCCTCTGTACCCAGTTATGGTATTCATTATTTCTCCAGATGACAGAAGCCCAAGAGATACCCAGAAAAAGGAATGCTCATTATACTTTCCCGCAACCCGAAATTGAGAGTATTCAGAAACTAGTGGACTTGATGAGTGACAAGGTTTCAGATGATTTCAGAAGTCGGTATGGGAAGATCCTGGGTTACATGAACAAGCCTACTATTGATCAGAGAGATAGCCTCCATTCTTTGTTGCAGTTTTATGACCCTTAGTTGAGAATTTTTGTGTTTGCAAACTACGTCTTGACTCCCACTATGGAAGAGATTTTTGACATCCTGAAGATTCATGTCAAGAATGGTGTTCCCTATTATGCTGCAGAGAAGTGTCCCTCATACAAGGACATTGCAGGTGCTTATCCTTTGAGTATGATTAGAGTGGAGATGGAGTTAGAAGCCAGTAAAGGGAAGGGATTTAATCTGGAGTTTCTTATCACAGAAGCCCATGTGTTTGCTTTATGAGGGAAGTGGTTACAGTTTAGTGTGTTGTTAGCCTTAATGGTCTATGGGATAAGTCTTTTCCCAAGAGAGAAAGGATGGGTAAGCTTGGAGGCTATCACCCTGTTCATTAAAGGGAACCCGGTGCCTACGTTGTTGGGAGACTTTTACTTCGGTGTCCATCACAGAAATGAGAAGAGAAAAGGGTGCGTAAATTATTGTGCTCCAGTGTTCGCTGAGTGGTTCGCTAAGAAGCTTCCAAAGTCAGGATCGTTCAAAGATCTTAAGCAAGATTAGAAGTGGGCTAGAAGATTGATGGGGTTAACATCTGATGATATAGCCTGGGGATGTAGCAGAAACTTGGTAGGGAAGGAGTTTATTACAAGGTGTGATGAGTTTCCTTATGTGTCGTTGTTAGGAAGAAAGGGAGTGATAAGTCATAACCATGTGCTGTCTAGAAAGCAATTCGGTTATCCACTGAAGGATCCTCCGTCAGGTGAAGAAGTAGATAAGACTATGTATTTTCCAGCTGAAGATAATGAGCAGTTGTTTATTCAAGTATCCCAAGCTTGGGAAATGAAGGTTAGGGAGGGTAAGAAAGAATTTGGAAAGGTAGACCTTAAGACTTATCCCTCTTTCGCTGCTTGGATACAAGGTAGGGTTGATACCTTTTTCCTTCCATTCTCAGTTGAGGCTCCACTATATCCAAAGGAGGTACCGGTGCAGACCACTGTTTCTCTTGAAGATTACAAGAAGTTGGAAGCTCAGTTGCACAAAGTTCGGGTAGAGAATTTTGAAATGGCTAGATTGTATCACTGTGCCAATCATGCTAAGCAAGAAGCAAAAGAAAAGTTACAGATGATGAAGGCTACATTAGAAGCTAAAGAAAAGGAGTTTGCTGGAAGATAAGCTCATTTTCAGAGATTGGGTTCAACAGAGTCAAAAAGAGAAGCAGATCGTAAGAAGACTTTGAAGACTCTCAAAGAAGCTCGCTAGTCCATTACTTGGTTACAGGACCAAAGAGAACAGGAGTAGAAGAAGTACAAAGAAAAGGAAGAGTTCTTCGAGGTACAGATGGCCTTCAAGAAAGAAGAGGTAGAAAAACTTCACAAAATACGAAGGGAAAAGACTCAACAATTGGAACAGAGCCAGCTAGCCTTGGAGGAAGCAATGAAGGAGATTGCAGGTCTTAAGCTGAGAGCAGGCGTCAAGAAGAACCGGACCGAGGTGGAGAATGCAGAAGAGGAGCCTGGATCTTCCTTTTATCCTAGGGTTTTAGTTTATTGTTGATTGTATCCAGACTACCTACAGGCTTGTTGTAGGAGTCTTGCTTTATCTTTCTGTCATTTGTATTAAATTGTAACCCTTTGGGGAATGCTGTTTATGTCTATGACTCTGGTCGTTGTTTTGTTCATGATATGCAATGATACTTTCCAATTACCGTTTTTGAATGAGCAAAGTTGGTTGGTCTTAAGACACCAGGATTTGAATACTACTCGAAAGAGTTTGAAAAGCTAGTTTCTGAAGTCATCTGGAGTATTTTCTGTCAAAATACCAGAACTGGGGCATATTAATGCCTGAACATGGAAACATGAATAGTTACATTGCATGCATATAACATGTTTGTTATTTTGCAGGTAGTTCGTCAGTGTTCTAACGTTTATGTCGCTTGTAGGCACTATAGCTCCCAAGAAGGTTCGGAGACAGTCAACGGTGCACAAATACCCTACAAAGGTAAACAGAGAAAGAGCAATGGAGCAGATGCAAGCAGATATGGCTGACTTAAGGATGAGAATGGACAACTTCATGACCCTCATGGTTAGGATGGGTCAAACTCAAGAGCGTTTGTGCGAAATGGTAGAGAACAATCAAGCCAGGAACAAAGGGACAGTAGATGGAGGTAATCGCAATGGGGCTGGCGCCCGTCAATGTTGAAATCCCTGTGGTGCAACCAGGGGTCACTATTATCAATGATGGAGTGTGTAACACGGTGGGAGAATTGACTTTCTATAAATGTTGCGGATAGCAAGAGTCGCCACCAACTTTTATTTTATCCAAGTGGAAAGGACATAAAAGAACAGGAAAGACCTATTTTAAAAGACTTAGGTTCGGGGGCTAGGTTATATAAAGGGAAGGTGTTAGCACCCTTTATATCCATGGTTATCCATGGGCTCTTAGTTACTTAGCTCACTTAAATTGTTTTTGGAAAGTGTAGTGTGTGATTAGAAATTTTTCTAAGTACTTTGTAATGATCCTCGTATGGATGTATACAAAGCCTTGTTTTGAAAAATGTTTAAAAAAGTGAGGTGTAAAGAGTAATTTTAAGAAGTGAGCAAGTAATTAAGAGGTACCTACCCTAGATTATGTCTTTCATGTTTTCGTATGTTCTTTCAATGGTAAGACTGTCCCTATTATTAAGGAATAGGTAGTCATTAGCTTGGATGTTTTTGAGGGACGGGCGTAGGGTCATCGTATGGTCATAGAAGGCAACAGTTAGGGGTGTCTTTAACAATTCATAGGGACTATCATCATTTATTCGAAGGGACGAGATCTTTATCATAGGCAACCTCGAAGGGACTTGGTCTTTTAAACCGTAGGGACTATGCTGATTTATATTCGAAGGGACTTTGCTTAAGATACCCCTATATTCGAGGGACTTAACTATTTTATTTTAAGGCAACCAAGAGGAATACCCTAGGAAGTGCAGATGGCGATCAGAGATCGACTTACGTGTGTGAGTGTTTATTTTCAAGTATTTATCTTATTTAAAGTTAATTATCTAATTTAAATTAATTACATTTAAGTTATACACACCCTAAAATTACTAACCATAACAATAAAAATAATGCAGAAATATAAATCTAAAATTATTACATGGCTTTGGGATAATTACAATATAATCATAAAAATAATGAATAATAATAATAAAGCAAATAAATATTAGGATTATAATAATAAAGCAAATAAATAAAGCAATGATAATAATAAATAAATATTAAGACATTAGAATTAAAGGAAAATAATAATGAGGTAATAAAGAAAAGCTAGTATTGTTTTTAAGAATTTAAATAAGTTAGAAATTAATTAGAATTTATAAGAAAAATAATAGGTTTAAATAATAATAAGAATAAAGTATTTACAAAATAAATAAAAAATTATTATGAAAATATTCTAATTAGGGTTTAGAAAAATAAATTAAGTTTTTTAGGGTTAATAGAAAAAATTAGGGTTAGTTAATCATAATTAAAAATACAATATTTTTATTTACAATATATATATATATATATATATATATATATATATATATATATATATATATATATATATATATATGTATATATATATATATATATATATATATATATATATATATATATATATATATATATATATATTAATTATATACAGATATATTATAAAAAATAATACCAATTAATAAACATTAAGAAAATAATTATGAGTTTTAGAAAATATAAAATTTATAAAAATATTATTGGTTACTTATTTAGAAAACATTTTAATTAATTAAATAAAATAAAGAAAGAAAATAAGAAAAAAGTGAGAAACATGAGAAAATCACCAAAAAGATAGGACCTGGGATTTGAACCCAGGTCCCTTACCTCACTAACATCACACAAAACCAACTGAGCCAGCATGCGCTGGTGTTATCCATATGCAACGCAATCAATATATTTTAAACTTGCAGTTAAAAAATAAATGTAAAAAAAGATGTTGAAACCAAGGTTTGAACCCACGCCCTTTGCTTCGTACACACTCACTCCGTCCACTGGGACACCATGCTTGTAACACAAATATATGGAGAAAAAAATATATATTATAAGAGAAGAATTCAAAAATATAAGATGGCGCCAAAGCTCATCTTCTTCCTTGTCCATCCACCCTTTTACCTACAGTTTTTCCTGGTCGTCACTAAAGCTTTTAGTGACGGTTTCATCCGTTACTAAATCACCTGAATATTTCAAAAAATCAACACAAGCATTGTTAATTTAATTTAAAGGCACATGTCAGTTGTAAATCACCCCAGGAGTCTATTAAAAGCATCAATTTCATCTGAAATCAATTCAAATCAAAGATCCCAAAAACTGAAACCGCAAACCCTAAATATGGCAACTATCGAATCTGACCATGAAACCTCAAATGGTTTATCCAGAAAGCTTCTATGCTTTAAAACAAACATGAATCAATGAACAAAATTAATTAATAACGCCTGGAAGTATGAAATCGAAAAAATTATAAAGCAAGAACAAGCAAGATTCAGATTGAGCATATGAGCATGGTTTGGATGATGTAAATGATGCATATACGTTCAATGAACACCCAGGAAGGTATTGCAACCTCTGTCTTGCCTTGAAATAGTCTGCAAATGGTAAACCGAATTTGAATTTTTCTACCAAAATTTGAGTTTGGATAATGCCTCTCTTGTGTCAATTTTTCATCCCTTGACTTTGTGTTCTTGTTGTCTAGTTATAGGAGAGTCAAATTAGGTCAGAAAAACATCTCACTTTGTGGGCTTATGGATACCTTGAGTGTGAAGAAAGATCAACTATAAATTTGTTGAAAAATCATATTTTTTCATATTCTAAAGGGTGTGCACGAATTTGTATGTGATCAAATCAACTTGAATGGTCTTTAAGAGCTTCTAGAAGAAGAATCATATCAAATATTTGAGTTTTCATATTTTATTTTGATTTAAATTGAATTTTAATGAATAAAATCAAAATAAATAAAAAATAAATTATAAAAAATCTGAATAAATAAGAATTGGGTCATGCATGATGTCATGGTAAAGATTGTATCACAAAATTGCAAGCCCATTTGGAAAGAATTGGTTTTAAGACCTCATTTGCTCAATATACCCCTCAAAAATTTCCCAACTTTGCAAAGGCATAAATCCCTCAATTTTAAGGCTATGAAGGTGTTCTTGGACATTTTGGAAATATTAGAGAGTCCTCTAACCAACCTATTTGGTATCATGTCAACATCCCTTACCACTTTCAAATTATGCCCTTTGGAAGATGTTGACTTTTTGTTGACTTTTGAAATGACCTGTAATGTTTTAGCTCATACCTTCTAAATGAAGCATTTTTAGGCTTGGCTTGTGAGACACAAAGTTGTAGAGAATTCAATTTCCTTCAAAATGAGCTTTGGATGAGAAATTTTTGATGAAGCATGTGAAAGTTATGGCTGGTCAAAGTTCAGTTGACTTTCCTTAAGAAAATCCTAATTTAGAAACTCCTGATTCTTGATGATCTGAAACTTCTTTGATGAATCATGATCAACCCATGATAAAATGATGAATTTTACTTCATAAACTTGATGTTGGTTAAAAATCTTGAAGTTTGACTTTAGTTTGACCATAATTGACCTCAGTTTGACTTTTTAACTACTTTGACTGAGTTTTGCATATCTGATCATCTGACTGGGCAAACTTATTGGGAAAGCCTTGAAACTTGACATGAGGATTCTTGAACACATGTGGGATGTTATGAAGCTCACTTGAGGTCTTAAAACTCATTTTAACCTGAAGAAACACAAAACCCTAGTTTTGGACACTTGGCTTAGGAGGAGGCATTGTCTGAGGAAACTTCTATACTTCTTGACCAATTGAGAGTCTTGAGGATCTTATGATCATCTAGAAATCTTGAGAGAGATTGTATTAATTGTGGAGGGAAAATTTTGGGGTACAACAGAGTGAATAATATGAATATGGATGGGCAGGACAAGCAGTTCACTTTGCTGGATGAGGCGGAAGGCCAAGGGGTTAACATGAATAGAAGATTTGAAGAAATGGCTGAGCAAATTCGTGCCATTCAATCTCAGAGTTCTCTAGGGTTTGACATCACTGATTTAGGCTTAGTGTCAGGGGTGAGAATTCCCTACAAATTCAAGGTCCCTACTTTTGATAAGTACAACGGCACAGCTTGCCCGAAAACTCACCTTCAGTCGTTTGTGGGAAGGATTGTTGCGCATACAGATGATGAGAAGTTGTGGATGTATTACTTCCAGGATAGTCTTGTAGGGGCTTCCTTGGAATGGTACATGAAGCTTAGCAGGGTTAATATCCGAGGTTGGAAGGATTTGGCTGAGGCATTTGTAAAGCAGTATCAGTGTAATTTAGATATGGCTCTGAATCGTACCCAGTTGCAGACGATGTCTCTGAATGCTAAAGAAGGGTTCAAAGAGTACTCCCAGAGGTGGAGTCAGCTTGCTGCTCGAGTGCAACCTCCCTTGTTTGAGAATGAAATGGCGGACATTTTTATGGGAATGCTACAGGGGGTGTTTATTGAGAGACTGGCGTCTTGTTCGGCGACGAAGTTCAACGACATCGTGATAGCTGGAGAGGGGGTTGAAACTCTGCTGAAAATGGGGAAGATTCAGGACAGTAGTGTGAGTAGCTCAAGTGGTGTTAGAAAAGTTTTCAATGGACCCCCAAGAAGAAGGGAGGGGGAAGTTAATGCTGTGTACGGTCGAGGTTGGGGCCGCGGATATAGAGGATCTTACGAGCAGGTGGCAGCTGTCACCATCCCCACAGGTCATGTGCAACAACAACAGCCGCAACGCAATAACTATCAGCAAAGACCATATCAGCTGAGGCAAGCTCGTCCAGCTAACAGGGTGCTTGAGGCTATCCCGATGACATACACAGCTCTACTCCAGAGATTGTTAGACTTGAACTTGGTGCAGTTGAGGACGTTAGCACCACCTTCACCTGGAGAACTTCCAGTGGGGTATGATGCTAATGCAAGATGCATATTTCATTCAGGAGCTCCCGGGCACTCAACGGAGAAGTGCGTGGCATTGCAGCATAAGGTCCAAGACCTGATTGATTCAAAGGCGATCAACTTTGTACCACCTCCAAATGTTACATCAAACCCCATTCTAAATCATGGAGGGGCCAGGATAAACATTGTCGATGGTGGCGAGAGATTGAACCTGATCTTGAATGTGGATGAAGTGAAGACTTCGTTGTTGGTGGTAAAAGACAGATTGTTGAAAGGGCGGGTTTTCCCAAGTTGCGATTCTGACTGTGAGAGTTGCATGAATTCCGTTAATGGTTGTGGGGATTTAAAAGTTGGGTTGCAGTGCTTGTTCAATGAGGGGTCTTTACAATTCGACAGGGTTGGTAATAGAAATGATTGTGTGTCTACAGTGACAATTTACTTTGATCCTGCTGAGGTTCCTGCCCGGAGAGAGTCGGTGACCATCTATGTTCCCGAAGTGAGTCCAGAAACTATCACTATTCTGGGACCGGTTCCATGTGTTGATGACAAGGTCATCCCTTGGCATTATGGCTTAGACGTGTACGTAGAAGGTCAGAAGGTGGAAAGTAAAACAGTGACAATTGACCCGACTGTTGTGAATATCGGAGGAGTTGGTGGATTTACTCGGAGTGGACGTCTCTTTGCTCCTCAAGTTCTTAGAGGTGATCCCGAAGCTGAAGCTGCTACAAAGGCTAAGGGTAAATAAATAGAAACTGAAGAGGTGACAACTCATGCTGCTAGTCAGGGCGCTTTTGAAAAGGAAGTTGAAGAGTTCATGAGAATAATTAAGAAAAGCGACTATAAGGTGGTTGAACAGCTGAATCAGACCCCTGTCCAAGATATCTATTTTGTCACTATTGATATGTTCTCAAGCTCACCGAGAGGCTTTGATGAAAGTTTTGCAAATGGAGTATGTACCACAAGAGATAATTGTCAACCAGTTGAAGTCTGTGGTAGGCAGCGTAAACGCCAGCCATGGGTTGGGATTCACAGATAGAGATCTCACGTCTGAGGGACGCAATCACAACAAGGCCCTACACATCACCATGGAATGTAAGGGTGTTTTTCTATCACATGTCCTGGTACAGGCTCTTCTCTCAATGTGCTCCCTAAGAAGGCTCTCATGAAGTTGAATGTTGATGGCATTGTTTTGCGACCCAGTGATTTAATTGTGAAAGCCTTTGACGGGTCATGAAGATCTGTGTTTGGGGAGGTAGAGTTACCGGTGAAGATTGGGTTTCAGGTATTCAAGAGCACATGCTATGTTATGGATATTCAACCCGCTTATAGTTGTCTGCTAGGGCGTCCTTGGATTCACGTTGTTGGCGCAGTAACATCCACGTTGCATCAGAAGTTGAAGTATGTGGTAGATAGCCAAGTGGTTACTGTGTGCGGAGAAGAAGATATTTTCGTAAGCCATCTGTAGACCTTCAAGTATGTGGAAATGGACGGGGATATCCATGAGACACTTTGCCAAGCTTTTGAGACGGTCAATGTCAGTACTTTGTTTCCAGCAGTTTAGAGCAATGAGAAGGAAGGGACTCCTATATACTCCTACAAGCAAGCTAAAGAGGTAGTTCAATCTGGAAACGCCCAAGGTTGGGGCAAGCTATTAGAAGTGGAAAAGAAAGATGACAAGTTTGGTCTCGGATATCAACCTGGTCAGTCCAGCTAGTCTCAAAGCAGTAAGCCCATATCATTCACAAGCGCTGGAATGCTCAACTACAACATAGTTTGTGCAACAGATGCCGATGGGGATAGTGACTGCGACTTGAATAACTAGATTCACCCATGCGCACCTGTGGAGGAGCTCCGAAACTGGTCGGATGAAGATTTTGTTCAAGTTATTTGGCAGTCAAAGTAATTTTCTTTGTTTCCATTTTTATCATACTGCATGTCAAATCTTGCACTCTGCCCAAGGTGCATGGATCCATCTATAGGGCCACCATGTTTTAATGCATTTTGCTTTTTCCATGAAATAAAGGACATTTTTCAAGCAAATTGTGTTCTCTTTCTTTCGGGTTAAAAAATTTTCACAGAAATAAAATGGCAATGTTTTTCTTTTTCCTGTGTTTGTGTCTCCTTTAAAAACAAACCGATTCTGAAATAAGCACATCATTTGTGCAGTGTTGATCATTCGAATTCCTGTGATAACGTTCCTGCTATGACTATGCATGACTTCAACAATCCTATCTACCAAGCTAATGAAGGGGTTGAGGAAGACTATGAACTCCCGGAAGAATTGGTTAGGTTGTTGGAATAAGAGGAAAGGGTCATTTAGCCTCATTAGGAAGAAATAGAGATCATCAATATCGGGTCTGAAGAGGGGAAGAAAGAGGTAAAGATTGGGGCCAGTCTGCAGGCCGAGGTGAAGAAGGAATTGATTGGTATGCTATGTGAATATATGGATATATTCGCCTGGTCGTATCAAGATATGTCGGGTTTAGATACTGACATTGTTGAACATAAGCTACCACTAAAGGAAGACTGTCCTCCGGTAAAGCAAAAGCTGAGAAGAACTAGCCCTGATATGGATATGAAGATCAAGGAGGAAGTTCAAAAGCAGTGGGATGTCGGGTTCCTTGCCGTAACTTGTTACCCACCTTGGGTAGCTAACATTGTGCCTGTGACGAAGAAGGATGGTAAGGTCCGGATGTGCGTTGATTATCGGGATCTGAACAGAGCGAGTCCGAATGATGACTTTCCCTTACCTCACATTGATGTGCTAGTAGATAACACCGCTCAGTTCTCGGTATTTTCTTTCATGGATGGCTTCTCCGGGTATAATCAGATCAAAATGGCACCGGGAGACATGGAGAAAACGACGTTCATTACCCCATGGGCTACATTCTGTTATAAAGTTATGCCCTTCGGATTGAAGAATGTCGGGGCAACGTATCAACGGGCAATGGTAACCTTGTTCCACGATATGATACACATGTAAATTGAGTGCTATGTGGACGACATGATTGCCAAGTCCTGGGATGAAGAAGAGCATCTGGTCAATCTCAAAAAACTGTTGGATAGGTTGATAAAATACAGATTGACGTTGAATCCTAACAAGTGTACATTTGGAGTGCGTTCTGGTAAATTGCTGGGTTTCATTGTTAGCCAAAGGGGAATCGAGGTAGATCCTGCAAAAGTAAAAGCAATACAAGAAATGCCTGCACTGAAAACAGAAAAAGAAATGCGTGGGATTTTAGGGAGATTGAACTACATTTCTTGGTTTATATCCCATCTAACTGCCACATGCGAGCCAATATTCAAATTGTTAAGAAAAGAGCAAACGGTCAGGTGGAATGAGGACTGTCAAAGAGCCTTTGAAAAGATAAAAAAGTATTTGCAGGAGCCTCCGATCCTAATGCCTCCAGTTCCAGGACGGCCACTTATCATGTACTTGACTATGTTAGAAGGATCAATGGGGTGTGTTCTAGGCCAACATGACGAGTTTGGTCGAAAAGAGCATGTTATTTACTACTTTAGCAAAAAGTTTACCGATTGTGAATCATGTTACTCACTGCTCGAGAAAAATTGATACGCTTTGGTATGGGCTTCTCGCCGACTGAGACAATACATGTTGACCCATACCACATTGCTAATCTAAAAAATGAACCCCGTCAAGTATATTTTCGAGAAACCAGCATTAACCGGAAGGGTGGTAAGGTGGCAAATGATCTTAACAGAGTATGACATACATTATACTTCTCAGAAAGCCATCAAGGGAAGTGTATTGTCAGATTATCTTGCACAACAACCACTTGAAGACGACTATCAGCCAATGAAGTTTGATTTCCCTAATGAGGACATCGTGTACCTCAAGGCAAGAGATTGCGAGGAACCACTTCCGGAGGAGGGGCCTAACCCTGAATCCAAATGGAAGTTGATGTTTGATGGGGCAATCAATATCAACGGACGTGGAGTTGGTGTTGTTCTTATCACTCCCGAAGGTGTTCGTCTTCCCTTCGCTGCCAGAATTACTTTTGGTTGCACCAACAATGAAGCGGAATACGAGGCGTGCATATTGGGAATAGAGGAGGCTATTAATCTTCGGATTAAGACTCTTGATATATTCGGAGATTCAGTCCTCATCATCAACCAGATTACCGGCAAGTGGTATACACATCAAGAACACTTAATTCCTTATAGGGATTATGCCAGAAGATTGTTGGCGTTCTTCACAACGGTTAAGCTTCAATATATACCACGAGATGAGAATCAATTTGCCGATGCATTGGCTACTCTTTCTTCGTCCATCAGAGTTTTATGTTGGAACTATGTGCCCAGGATTGACATTTCCAGGCTTGACGCACCAGCTTATGCTTTCTCTGTAGACGCAGTGTCTGATGAGAAACCTTGGTACTTTGATATTAAGCTTTTCCTGGAAAAACAAGAATACCCAGTTGGGGCATCATCCAATGACAAGAAAACCTTGAGACGACTTGCTGCCAGCTTCTTCTTGAATGCAGACGGGGTTTTGTATAAGAGAAACTTTGACATGGTCTTGCTTAGATGCGTGGATAGACACGAAGTGGGCCTGTTAATGCAGGAAGTCCACGAGGGATCTTTCGGTACTCATGCAGGAGGACATGCAATGGATAAGAAGTTATTGAGATCAGGGTATTATTGGCTAATAATGGATGCAGATTGTTGTTTGTACACCCGTAAATGCCACAAGTGCCAGATTTATGCAGACAAAGTGCATGTTCCTCCTAGCCCGCTCAACATCATGTCATCTCCTTGGCCCTTTTCTATGTGGGGCATTGACATGATCGGGAAGATAGATCCTATTGCTTCAAACGGTCATCGTTTCATCTTGGTTGCGATTGATTACTTCACCAAATGGGTTGAAGCATCATCTTATGCCAATGTCACTCGCCAAGTGGTAGCCAGATTTCTGAAAAGAGACATCATTTGCAGATACGGAGTGCCCGAGCGAATCATCACTGACAATGGTTCCAATTTAAACAACAAGATGATGGCAGAGTTGTGTCGAGACTTCAAGATTCAGCATCACAATTCTTCTCCTTACCGGCCAAAGATGAATGGCGCGGTAGAAGCAACTAACAAGAATATTAAGAAGATTGTGCAGAAGATGGTTGTCACTTACAAAGATTGGCATGAGATGTTACCATTTGCACTGCATGGGTACAAAACGTCAGTCAGGACGTCAACCGGGGCAACTCCCTTCTCCCTGGTATATGGCATGGAGGCAGTCTTGCCAATTGAGGTAGAAATTCCTTCTTTACGTGTGATGATGGACGTGAAGCTTGATGAGGCTGAGTGGGTACGTACCCGATATAATCAGTTGTGTCTAATTGAGGAAAAGAGATTAGTAGCTATCTGTCATGGTCAGCTTTATCAAAGGAGGATGAAGCGAACATTCGACCAACGAGTACGTACTTGGGAGTATCAAGTAGGCGAGCTTGTACTCAAGAATATCATTCCTCCAGGTTCAGATCACAGGGGCAAGTGGACCCTAAACTACGAAGGCCCATTCATAGTAAAGAAAGTTTTCTCAGGTGGGGCGCTGATGCTCACTACTATGGATGGAGAAGATTTCCAGTCTCCTATTAACTCGGACACAATTAAAAAATACTTCGCATAAAAAGACCCGTTGGACACAAAAACAGAATTAAAGTCCAGGCAATAAAAGGGCATCCCGGCGAGCTAAAAACAGAATAAAAAGCTCGGGCAAAAATTAGGGAAATAAAAAAAATGTGTACACCCGCTGAGTTGAAAAGCCACATCGGACATCTCAGGCAAAAAGGGGTATCCCGGTGGATTGAAAACCCGAAAGGGCGATCCACGCAAAACAAAGGAATAAGCGAACAACTGTGATCCGGGTAATCTGAACCAAATCACTGTTTCATGCAGTCTGACATTATCAGAAGGATAGGAATCAACCCCCTTATCTTCTTCAGAAAGCAAAGGTAAGAACATAAAGTCTTGAAGACATGTTGGTCACAGCAGGAAGGAAACTCATTGGAATGTTGTGTACATTGCCATTAGGATAGTTTCTTTTCTCAATTTTACGGTAGCTACCTATTTCCAAGTAGTTACTTCCTGATGTAGAAATTTGCCTATTCAGGGGTCATTCAATGAATGAATATTTAGTCAAAAGTCGTGGTATTGTGTTTACTTTGTTTGCAAAAATGTCCTGAATTTTTGGCAAAAAAGAGCATTGCATATGAAACATGTTGATTTTTCTGGAAAAAATTGACATTGCAGGGAAACAGTTAAAATTATCTTTGGGTGTCGGGTGACAATGGATGAACAGATCATACCATGCGAATCCCCGGGACACCTGTGTGTATACTGTTGTTGCAGATTTTGCATGGCGCTGTTGCACTTCCCCAAGCAGAGAATGCTCCCCAGCTGAGCTACGGAAATTGGAATCTCTAGCAGAATTTCAAATCTAATCAAAGATGGTGTCCTCCCCAAGCGGGGTTTGTTCTTCACAAAGAGACCTGGTTATCCCCGGTAGAGCATAAAGGCATGATCCCCAGCTGAGTCAAAGTAGGGTGGTATCTCCAGCAGAACTTTAAAAACCCAGTTGAACAGTTCTCGCTTCTGAGCGGAGTCTTTACGTCAGAATGGGTTATTCCCAGCAGGCAACTGAATGCCTAATTCTCCATAGAGTTGTAGCTTCCAGAACTCTTTCATTATCAAAGGTCATTTGACCATGTATTCCCCGGACGGGTGGGAAGTTCGTCTTTTCCTCGCAGAGTTCATGTTTGGAAGTAGCAACCATCATTGAAATACCCCTCAGTGAGTCACCAGCGAGTCCGCCAATTTATTTTTGGCCAATGAGACAAAGTAATGCAGACATTGGTTCACATTTCATTCCTCAATCAAGTATCGCCAGGATATCTTGGATGTTTCCCCAGCAGAATTCCAAGGCTAATTGAAGAGCTTTCATCCCCAAGCGAATCTTTTTTCCACAGGTGAAGTCCTCCCCAGCGAGTAGATGTGCACCTGATTTCCCCACAGAGTTGAAATTTTCAGAATTCTCTCCCCAGCCGGAGTCGTGACCAAGCCTCTTCCTCAGCCGAGCCTGAAGATGGTTATCCCCGTAGAGTTCATGTTTGGGGCTTGCTCCCATCGTTGAAGTATTCCCCAGAGAAGTCACCAATTTATTTTTTGGCTATGGTGATGATACAAGTAGTTATTCATTTCCCCAACCAGAGGTAGGTGTCAGAGCCTCTTGACCTGGTTCTCCCCTGCAGAGTCGTGATTTTCTGTTGCTAATCAGGGCATTTCGCAGGATGCTCGTATGCATGTCCTAGCACTCGTCTGTGTTTGATGTTTGTTGATGCTCGTCTGCATCCCCTTAACATTTGTCGGTGTTTGATACTCATTTGATGCTCGTATGCTTTCCCCAGCGGTCACATGTGTGCGGTAGATTTGATGCTCGTATGCTTTCCCCAGCAGTCGCCTATGTGTGGTAGATGTTTGTTGCTCGTATGCACTCTCTAGCACTCGTCTGTGTTTGATATATGTTTGATGCTCGTCCGCATTCCTAGAACTCATCTGTGTTCACGCTTTGTTGATGCTCGTCAGCACTCCTCAGCACTCGTATGTGTTTGCAATCTATTTGATGTTCGTCTGCATTCCCAGCACTCACTCGTTTGTGAAATATTCTTCGTTCGATTCTCCCCGGAAGAGTTGTGTTTCTTACTGGGCATTTGTTGCTCGTATGTTTTCCCCAACACTCGTCTATGTTTGATATCTGCTTGTTACTCGTCTACATTCTTTCACACTCGTCTGTGTTAGCTTATACCAATATGTACTGATTTGATAATCATTCCAATGTTCGTCTGTATTGGATCTTTGGTACTCGTCTGTATTGCTACCCCAAATGCTCGTCTGTGTTGGATTTCTGGTACACGTCTGTATCGTTACTCCAAATGTTCGTCTGTATCAGTGGCTGGTATTCGTCTATATCATCGCCTGAAGTGCTCATTTGTGTTTCTTAGATCATCGTCTGATATTCATTTGTATCATTGACTTATGGCACTCGTCTGTGTTCTCTTGATGATCATCCGATACTCGTCTGTGTTGAAGAGGTTTGAAGTCTTGACGGTGGGATTAAACGTCAAAACGGTTACCGATCCTAGCGTAACAGGTTTATCCGAAGGAGGTTCGTCTGTCTCAGAGACCACTTATCTGCGCAAGATTTGTGAAGAGGGTTCGTCAAGTCCTAATGGTGCACCTGGCGTAACAGGTCTGCTTAAAGAAGACTCGTCTGTCTTAGACCATATATCCAAGGATAATATATGAGGAGGGTTCGTCTATCCTGATTATGCATGTCTATCCCACAGATTTAAGTGCATCACCGATCCTGGCATAACCGGTTTATTCGAAGGAGATTCGTTTGTCTCGGGTCATATATGGCAAAATATATGAAGAGGGCTCGTATGTCCATTTCCAGGCGTAACAGGATTGTTTGAAAAGGGCTCGTATGTCCAGTTCCTGGCGTAACAGAATTGCCCGAATGAGACTCGTCTGTCTAGGTTTTTCTATCCGAAGTAGCAGTTCAGGTTGGAAGGAGCTCGTCTGCTTTGTCCCTGCTTATGTCTCCAAAGCGTCATTTGGTTGGGTTTATTTCCCATTTCTGCATTCTCCAGCAGAGTGCAAATTTTAGGTCTTCTTGGTATTCAATCACAGTTTATCTTGAACGGTCGATAGTTGTGCTACCGTCCTTTTCAGATTAACAGTTGCTTGAATAGGGGCAGCTGTAACACCCCAAATTTGCACTCTCCTGTTTAGCATCGTCATCATATCATAATCATCATCAGCATGTCATATCCTTAGCATATTGCATAGAAAAATGAAGCATAGTACTCACATGTTCCAGCATAAGGCATATGATCAATCATCAGGGAAATTCAAAGCTCACAAGGCATGTTACAAGTTTGATATCATGGTCAAAGCCTTAAAAGGGATTGGGGATCAAAATCAGGTCAGAACGGTTGGCGTCGGGTTATTCCTGAGGTTTCCCACCAAAAGGAGGGAAAATTCAAAATTCACTGGCGTTAACCGGTTAACGCTTTGGTTAACCGGTTAACGGCTGCGAATTTTGAATTCCAACAGCAATTTCAGCATGTGCTTTGGCTCCAAATTTCCAAATTTCTGATTTTTTTATTCATTTGAATTGTGGAGAAGGATCTAGATCATTAATCCAAGCCTAATTCCATTGCTAAATCCTAATCACATTACCAAACCATTTTTTTTGGATCCCAAGCCTAAATTTTGGGCCCCAAACCTAAACCATATTTAATCCATTTCCCTCCAAACCAAGAGGGAGCTCTCTCATTTTTTCACTCTTCATTCTGAATTTTCACTCTCTTCTCTCACCATTCTCTCATTTTCTCTCCCACATTTTCCAAATTCACTAAGAGTTTCTCTTTGAAGATCACATAACCTTGCCTTAAGGTGTGTAGATCTTGGAACTAGACCTCTATCCATAGCTCCTTTGCATCATTTTTGCTGGTTTAATTGGTGATTCAGATCTAGTTTGGGGAATTAGAAGTGCTTTTGGATCCAAAATTCTGCATCAAGACCCTTTGCTTGCATTTAGTTTGCACGGAGTGTGAAGCTTAGCACCGGATCTTCAAAGTTTTCCGCGAGATCTCTCATTTCTAGCTCAAACAACAATTACCAAAGCTTACCTCGGCTTTGTAGGTTGGTTTAATTCATATCTAGCTCTGTTTTAGCTTATTTACATGCTTGTGTTTTAGATCCACCATGTGCTTGTGTATTTGCTTGTGTTGCTTGAATTAATGGTTGATTTGTAACCGGATCCGTGTGCTAATGTTCATGAGCTTAATGATGTTAATTAATGTGAATTAATTCATTTATTTCATGCATAATTGATTGCTGGTCTATGGTGGAATTATTTGGATAAGCTGGTTTTGAGCTGATTTTCTGCAGGAATTGTTGTTGTTTTAACAGTGTTAACCGGTTAACGCTTTGGTTAACCGGTTAACGCATCTGTTTTCTGTGCTGTTTTCTGCAGGTTTGACATGGTTAACCGGTTAACGCTTTGGTTAACCGGTTAACACTGAAGCAGAATGATATTTTTGAGCTATTTTGAGCTTGTTTGATCCCTTTACATGTTTTAATTGCCATGGATCATTGTATGATCATTGAATATGATTGTTTAGGGTGATTTTCTTGCTGGTTGATGCATGCCTTCATGTTCTCGACACGTAAATGCTTGTATGCGCAATTGGGCATGTTGTATGATCTTTGTTGATGTGAGCTTTGAGCATGCCATTTCCATGAGTTTTGTTGATGAACATATGCTGGATTTTTGCTAACACTTGCAGGGGCTCATGGTAAGAGACGTGTGGATGTTTATCCACATTTCATCTCTTCACCTTTCCTTTTAAATTGCTTTCTCTTTGTGGTTTGATGTGCCTTATGCCATCATGTGAGGCAACTCCTTCTTTCCCCCTTTAGGAGCAACTTATCTCCTTTAGAGGAGTAAGTTGCTTGCTAGCTCTTTCCTCCTCTTCTTGCTCCTTTTTGGTTCTTCTTTTCTCTTAGGATAGTTGAAACCTCACTAACCTTAGGACCAATTTTGCATGACAACTTTAGGTTTAGTCTTTCCCCATTTTAGACTTTTGCCTTTTTTGATCCTTTGGTTCTTTCTCTTCTCATCTCAAAACAAAATCTAAAAAACATTAATAAAGAAAGAAGTGACCTCTTGTGTAATAGCCTTATTCCATGGGGCATATGTATTCATTCCATCTTGGAATAGTGCATTTGTCTAGCATGATATACAAGTCGGATCATGAGGTCATCTTCATCAAGAAAAATCATAAAAAATACTTCTTCAATTTAATCACTAAAACACCTAATAAATTCAACAAGTCAATGAATTTAGGCCCTTGCCTTTGGAAACAAGTCTTGGATAAGTTCTCCTTACTTGGTGTGCTTGTTCTATTATTCCATCTTGGAATGTAGTAACAAGTACACATTCCATGGAAAAGAGCTTGAGTTCATTCTCTTGTGCCTCACCAAATAAAATCTCATAAAAAAACACAAAGAAACAATAAGCGTCTTTCCTTTAGGAATTCTTTTCTCATCTCATTCGCTCTGTACGTGAACTTGCTCCTACTTGTCATTTTTCAAGACGGTTACGCACTCGTCGTCCAAGCCTGCAACACCTAAGCATCGACATAGGCAGTTCAAGCCTTAATTCACAAGCAATCCTTTCCACCCCTAGTTAGGGGAACTACGGCGTCTCTGATCCTCATGTCCAAATGAGGTACGTAGGCAGCAGGGTAGGGCCCGTTCGAGCACAATCTTTATTTTCCCTACATTTCCCCCCTTATTTTGTTTTCTTATCCTTTTCCAGTGTCAGTTTCAGTTTGGCAGCAGCTTTCATTCCTTCACCCTTTGAAGCAGTTTCTTTGCAAGCGTGGATCCCGTCGGGTACGGCGGACGATCTGGGGTGCTAATACCTTCATAGGTCGTAACCGACTCCCGAACCCAGTCTCTTTGGTTCGCAGGACCTGTGTCCTTCCTTTTCTTTTCTTCTGGTTTGTGCAGCATTACCATTCTCGTTCCTTCGGGATAAAAATGCCTGGCTAGCGACTCTACCTCTTTCCGCGCCACTTTCACGTTTGTACCAGGATGGAAATCCGGGGAGCGACAGCTGGCGACTCTGCTGGGGATGTCCTAACCAGAGTTTCTCTGGTTCCCCTCGAGAGTCAATCCTAGCGCTTGTTTGCTTCTGTTTTATTGGGTGTTGATTGTTTGCTATAGCGTGTTTATTTTACTGTTGTTTACAGTTTTATTTACAGATTTATTTACAGTTTTCAGTATTTATATTCATGCATCATTATACTGGACTGTCTGGCTGCTAGTTTCCTTTTTTCTGTGGGATTGGGAATTGTTACTGAGAGATGAGCTCGTAACCGGGGCTCGAGTGCACCCTAGGACTTAGAGTGGACAGTCACTTTGGCTTCATGGCATCTTGCTATGTTGCTAGTAGTGAGTTCCACACCCAGACTTGTGATCGTCTTGGAAATGTATTGATGCCAAAATATTTCTGGGGTCATACATAACCTCGATAGTTATGTGCCTCTGGGGACCGATCATTGAGGACCTTTGTGGAAACATCCCTCTCCAGTGGTGACAGTGGCAGACCACATTTTGTGGCAAACCCATTCGCACCCGAGGGCCCACTAGGAACTCGCATAGGATGACCTGGTTCTTTTATAGGAACTCAGTCAAAGCATTTGGTCGTATGATGATAGTATTGTACCCTTTGGGATGAATGTACTATTGTTTCTCGATTCCAGCGCTTGAAGCTGGGAACTTATAAAGGATGCTTGTTTTCCCGGACTCACGCTGAGACCTCCCTGAGTAGTACATAATGCCAAACCGATTCCCTGATTTTGTCATGAGCCATTTCTCGAAAATGGTGAATGTATTATTGCTCTTCGGCTTTGAGAGCCCGTGATGTTTGACCCGGAGAACACCCGTGAGATTGGGAGGGGTTTACAGGTTTGCAGGAACCCTCGACCTCATCATACCTCATTGCCAGTACAGTTCTATGATTTGATAAATGTACTGAAGCATTTAATCTATTGAAGCAAGCTCTGATTTCAGCACCTATAATGAAACCCCCTGATTGGTCAGAACCGTTTGAGATAATGTGTGACGCTAGTGACTATGCTATTGGAGTCGTTCTAGGTAAGAGAAAAGATAAAAAGTTACACGTAATTTATTATGCCAGTAGAACCCTAGGCATTGCACAGCTCAACTATGCAACAACCGAAAAAGAGCTCCTAGCTGTAGTTTTCTCCATAGACAAATTTAGATCTTATCTAGTAGGAGCCAAAATTATAGTTTACACCAACCATGCTGCCATTCGTTACTTACTAAGTAAAAAAGATGCCAAACCTAGGTTACTTCGATGGATTCTATTACTACAAGAGTTTGATTTAGATATCCGTGATAAGAAAGGCACAGATAATGTAGTAGCTGATCACCTTTCTAGGCTAGAATACCTGAAACCTGACTCAGTGCCTATAAATGACGATTTTGCCTATGATAGACTGATAGCCCTACTAGAAACTATTGAAGATGATAACCCAGACCCACATGAGCATTCTCATAAATCTTTAGCTATAAGTAATGTACCTTGGTATGCAGACTTTGTTAAAAATTATATATTTCCCAGGTTTGGAACACCCCGCTTAGTCATAAGTGATGGAGGATCACACTTCATATCGAGAATATTTGATAAACTTTTAAGCAAATATGGAGTTAAGCATAGAGTAGCAACACCATACCACCCACAGACTAATGGACAAGTGGAAGTATCTAATAGGGAGATCAAACAAATTCTTGAGAAGACTGTCTCTATATCTAGACAAGATTGGTCGCAGAAACTTCAAGAAGCGTTATGGGCCTATATAACCGCTTTCAAAACCCCTATAGGAACAACCCCTTATCAACTAGTCTATGGAAAATCATGTCACTTACCTTTTGAGTTAGAGCATAAATCCTATTGGGCCATTAAAACTTTGAATTTGGATTACCTAACTGCTGGTGAAAAACGTATCCTTGATATCCACAAATTAGAAGAGCTCAGACAATCTACCTACGAAAATGCCATCATATACAAAGAAAGAACAAAAGCTTGGCATGACAAAAGAATCATAAGAAAAGACTTCAAAATAGGCGATCCTGTTCTTCTGTTCGATTCTAGGTTGCTACTTTTTCCAAGGAAGCTTCGTTCGAGATGGACTGGCCCTTTCGAAGTATCTAAGATTCTAAGATCTGGTGCTATTGAAATCAAGAACCAAACATGTAAACCATTCATCATCAATGGACAGAGACTGAAGCCCTACGAAGGAGGTGACATTCTAACAACATACTTCAGCCATACTCTAAGTGATCCACCAAATCCCTCGAATGATGTATAAAATCCGATCGTCGAGCTAATGGCGTTAAACAAGCGCTGCATGGGAGGCAACCCATGGTTTTCTTATCTTACTTTTATTTATTTTTTTCTTTATTTTAATTTGTTATTCTGTCAGGACTAACGATTGAATGGTTTATGTGATTTTAGGACTCTTTTGCTAACCTTGTGCAGAATGCAGAACCCCGACGACATGCACGTGGCCTTCAGAGACGACACGTAGAGAAAGCGTTACTATGTCCACATGAGACGCCCTATGGTACCTACACGGTACCCAGACCAAGATTGCATGGATGTCTTGGGGATAGAGCCAAGCGTCAGATTCTTATGCCACCAACTCTAGTGGGACCAGTTCGACGACATGAACAACACTTACAGGAACTTGACTCTAGAGTTCCTTAGCTCGTTTGATTATGATCCTTGGGCTGGACCCGATGGACATGTTGTTTTCAGGTTGTTCGGGACTTATTACTCTTTCTCTCACAAAGATTTTGGTGATTTACTAGGTTTTCAGACTACTCCTGATGCTATTCCAGAGACACCGATGGGGTATTTTATGAGCAGAGAAGTGGAGAAGTTTTGGAGTAACATCTCAGGTGGAGGGAGCCAAGATTCTTCCACTCAGTTTTCTCAGGTAATCCATAACCCTGCGTTAAGGTACTTTCAGATGATTCTAGCACACTCTTTCCTCGGTTTGCTAGATACAGAGACTTTGCTGAGTGAGGAGGAGATTTTCCTACTGTTTTGTGCGACTCAGTCACTCCCAGTTGCTTGTGGCAACTTTCAGTTGAAGATCCTTGCCAGTGTCGCCAGGTCATCTATAGGCATTATACATGTCGGTGGGATTGTTACACAGATTGCTACTGCATTGGGTTTCTCGCAAATTATTGCATCTCATGACCTTCTGCAACTACACCACCCTGGATGTTGACTTTTGTCTTGACAGAGGATTGACGAGGAGGGCCTCTTTTGAGCCCAACACGTTTAGATTACTGATTGACGGCGAAGTGATACATTACTTTACATTACCTGACTCACTGATGACCAGTGTCCACGACCCTGCTAATTGGAGTTATGCTTTAGAGGGTTATGGAGAGACTGTCGAAGAGCCAAAATCAGTTCCCGCCGTTGAGTACACTCCTACACCTCTTTCTCCCCGAATCACTATTATGTCTAACAATATGTCTTTGCAGCCGCCTGATCTACAGACCCAGATTTATGAGCTCCGCAGGGAGACTGCCCTGCTCAAGCAAGAAGTAGCGGACTTGGCATTACAGATCAAGATATCTGATCTCACCCATGCCTTAGAGGCTGACGCTCTATATTAGGAGATTGGAGAGCTTCGGAGGGAGATAGCTGAGATTCGTGGATCGGACCAGATAGAGAAGCCTACTACATGATCGTTTTACACTGATATTATTACTCTAGTATTTAATATTTCATGCCTTATTTTATTTCTGTCGCTCCCGCCAAATGACACACAGGTCAGAAGGGGTACAGACGCGAACGGTCGGCGAAAGGGATGAGAACACACAAGGGTGAACTCAGAAGAAAAGAGTCGCCAGCTAGACATTTTTATCCCGGAGGAAAGGTAATGCTGCATAAACCTGAGAAAAGATATGGATAAGACGGTTGCGAACCAGAGAGACTGAGAAAGGGGGTTGGTTACAACCTGGGAAGGTATTAGCACCCAGATTGTCCGTCGTACTCGACGGGATCCACGCTTAAAAGATTTGTGTTTTAAAGGGGTAGTGTCAGTGCAATTTGTGTATCAAAGCTGGAAAGAACGCAAGTGTCAGTGTAAAAAGAATGTGAAGTGCATAAGAGAAGTGTCAGTGTAAGAGCAGGAGTGAAATGCTCAAGACTATGAGGCTTAAAGAATGGAGATGGAAGGATGGGGAATATACAGAGACTTTTGTTCGATAACTGTTAAGTTATGCCTACGTATCCTCTCGTGCAATGAGGAAGTCAGAACACCGTAGTTCGACCCAAAGAGACTGGAAGATAAATTGAGTTGTGGACTGCTTACTTGTCTATGCTCAAGTGTATGACCTGTCTGGCTCAGGTGCAAACTGTCTTGCATTAGACGGAAGAAGCGAGTTCTCGTTTGTGAGTGAATGAGATGAGAAAAGAATCCCGGAGGAGACGATTATTGTTTGTTTTTGTGTTTTCAGTCTTTTATTGCTTTTTTGAGGTTTGTCATAAGTTGATGAGCTTAAGCCTAAACCAAGGGTTAGTAAACTCATCACATCCTCCCTCTGATTAGGGGTAATGAGAATACCTTAAGTGTGAAGTAGGCACCTCACACTTAATCAACATGATGTAGGATTAAGATCATTAACCTACTTGTGATTATTTAGATGTTTTTGTTGTTTTTGTTTAGTATTAAGTAATGAGTTTATGCCATAATCATAGATTTAATGGACTCATTACACCATCCTAATAGAAGGATAATAGATGAGAGCATTTAAGCTGAGAAAGACTCCCCAACTTAATCTATGATTAGGGATTAACCTCATGACAAAACAAAGCCTTTATTAAATGGATTTTAGTTAATGATAAGGTGAAGAAATGTATTTTATGATTTGTAAGACAACTTGAGGGGGACTTGTCCATTAACACTAGGGTTAGTCCTTCTTAACCAATTAAGGAAGAATTAGAACCCTAATGCAAGGCCCAAGTTACAAGCTTGATGTCTTGATGATTATTAAGTGGATTGATTAAAGGATTTAAACACATTAAGGGTTTAACACTTAGGATTAAAGTTATACATTCCATCCTAATAGAAGGATGCAGGCATAAGCTTAATCACAAAGCCTTAAAACCTTTAAGGTTTAGTCCCTTATTAAGAGATGAGAAGAGAAGACTCAAAGATGACACAAAGGTAAAACTAAATGGGGGAGTAATCAAACCCTAATTGTTATCATGCTTGGTTATTCCTAGGGTTAATGAGGTTTGCAGGAAGATCTTCAGAGAAACCACCAGGAAGGAAGCAGATGACAGGAGCAAGAAGCAAAGAGAAGCAAAACAACTTGCTTCACTTAAGAAGACAAGTTGCTTGAAGAAAGAAAGTAAGATGAACATGAATGAGCAAGCTCAATCCAATACACAAGATAAAAAAATGCAGCAAAGATGCAAGAGAGATGAAGAGAGATTGTGAGAAGTGAAGGCAAATTCACTTCTCAAAACAACTTACCACCTGAAAAGTTAGCAAAAGAAATGAAATGCAGTGCAAATGAGATGAAATGTCATGATGCAAGGCAAAGTCAGAAGCATAAACATGATGTTAATGATGCTAAGAGATGATACAACCATAAGGCAAGACATGAGAATGATCATACAAGGCAATGGATGCAGATGAAGCATGCTTTGAACCATGAATGTTCATGAAAGTTTATGAAATGATATGAATGCATAACAAGGAAAATGAAAGATGCAATGGTCAAACATGATTCTAATATGTCCTAAGGTGTCTTATGAATCATATGGATGCACAAAATGCCATGGCAAGTCATTGGATGCAAGCAAATGAAAGATGGATGCAAAGGAAGGCACAAATTAGGGTTATATGCATCATGCAATTCAAAAATCCAAAACCAGAAGCAAATGACATGATAAAAAATTGAAAATGCAATCAAAGATACCCTAAACCTATACAAGTTCACTGCCCAAAGGAGGGGATCTATCTCTTAACCTAGTGAAAGTTATGAATTTCCTAAGATTACTAGGGTTTTAAGGTACCTCATCAAGAAATATGCAAAACAAATTGAAAATGCAAGATCAATTCAAACCAAATTTGTCCTATAAACTACATGCTATGGAGGATGCAATGCAAGAAAAACCATCATCAAACTCTCAAGGGTTAGGCAGAATGAATTTTTCAAAGTTTGAACCAAAATATTGCCTTAAAATGAATTTAATTCCAATGAAAATGATCAAAAGGCATCAAGAACAAAAACGAAATTTGGTTTGAGAGTTGGATAATGTTTCTAAATGTTTCTAAATGCAATGTGAATTTTTTGGTGATTTTTAAATACCTAAATGTATTTTTAATTAATTAATTTTCATTAACTAATTAAAAATAAACATTTAAATAATTTAAAAATGATTTTTAATGCAAAAAATAAAAATAAAAATATTTTTGGGTTCTGAAAATTAGTAAAAGATTTAACAAAATTTTTCAGAATTTTTAAACATGATTTGCTATTTTTAATAATTCGTATAAATAAATGCAATGAAAATGAAAATAAAAATTAAAATAAATGAAAGTATGCACAATGAAGGGATCAGATTGAGTCTGGGCTAGGAGGGGTTGACTTGGCGCCACATCCAATGGCCCAAGTTCAAACCTGGCTAATTTTGTTTTATAATTAGTTAAACCTAGGTTAATTTAATAAATGACTGATTAGGGCTTAATGACAAGATCCAGTCCACTCATTCATGCGCGGGAAGGCAGATCCAAGGGTCTCAATTCAAAGTTGCTAATTAATCAAGCTTAGCCCTAATTAATCTCAGGCGACCGGAGATGAGCTCCGGTCGTCTTCTCCGGCAGGGCAAAACCCTAGTTTCCTCTACAGGCTACCCCAAGCTAAATTAATTGCCCAGAAACATTCCCCTCCCCAAACTAAACCTAAATCCATCATGAAAAACCATTTATCAGCCATGGACAAAGAGAATCGAAACCAAACATATTCACGGGCAAAATTTCAGAGAGGCACAAAATGTTCATTTTCACACCATTTTTAAATCTAAAAGCATCATAGTGATCCCCATGATGTGCACTTTCATTTTGTAACAAAAAAAGCAAGCTCTGAAAAGTTGGAGGTTTGAAGCTACCTGAGGTGAAGAACTGTGAAGATGAGCTTTCTTGACCCTTCTCTTATGCAAAATGTCTCCCCTGAACCTCCTGAGCTCAATGGGATGCTTCAAACCTCTTGTTGGTGGCTGATTTGTGAGTTTGTGTTCTGATATGGCAAGTTTCACAATTATGCTATAGGGGGTTTCAGGCTGTTTTAATGGTGGGCTTTTGTTCTATGGAGAATGTGTGGTTCACTGGTGAAGAAAGAATTGAGGTTTGATGGTTGTGTAAGGAAATTCGAAGAGAAAGAATTTTTGACAGTTTTTTGTGAGGGCTGGCTTGTGTGTTGTTTCAGGCTTGTGTATTGCTTTCTTTATGTTCCATAACACATCCCTAGATTATTGGAAGAGGTCTGAGGAAGTGACATGTACTGTGGGAATGGTATGGGGTGATTGGCCAAAAAGTCAAGGATTGTGTACTATGGGTATGGGCTATGGCAGAGGAAATCTTAGGGCTTGTCCTGCCTCAGCTTGAGTCAAGGAAGACCCTAGGATCAAGAGAAAACAGCTGGGTGCATTGGATCACAAGTTTGAAGTGTTTTTGCAATTTGGGAACTTGTTACATTTCATGATTTTTGGCCATGAACATGTGATAAGTCTTGCTGAATTTTGGTGTGAGATGCCTCATGAGGTTATGGTAATGTCTTGAGACCAGCTAGAGATCATACAATCCTTTGAGAATCATTTTGCAAGAAATCCCTTTTTTGCATTTTTATGAAAAATGGCTTATGGTTACTTGAAACTTAAGGCATAGAAATGGGAAATTCCTTGGGCCAAACTGAATTTTAGGTCATGCATTGTATTTGTATGATGATTAGAGGTCACATTGAAATCACATAAAGGCTTGTCATGAGAATTTGCAAGTTTTCCATTTTGTGCAAAAGTGAATTTTCAATGATTTTATCCAACTTTGTAAGGCCATAACTTTTGATCCAAAATGAATTAGAATGAGTTCTTGTACTTTTTGAAAATGGGAGGATCCATTCTACAACTTTCATGACCAAAGTTTTCTAATTTGAAGCATTTTTGAATCAATTTGAGAAGGTTGAAAAACTTTCCCAAAATGGCAAGTTTACATTACAAGTCACTTTCCCAAAAAGGCAATTTTGCAAATGGCTTGAAAATTTCTATTTTGTGAACTTCTAACATCTTCTATGATCAAATAAAGATCATACACATTCAAAATGATGAAGAACACTCTTTGGTTGGGTCATTGGGGGCCTCAGATGCCCTGATTTTGTACTGACTTGCTCAAGAAGTCAACTCTTGATCAGATACCTCCCCCCTGGAATTTCTTCATGAAAATTGATATGCATGATCCTCATATCATATAAAGACCAATAGAAACAAGAATGACCAAAAAATTTGGAGTTATGGCCTCTGAAACCAAAACCCTAATTCTAGGTCATCTGTGCAGTTAAACCTGGCTCTGCTTCCATCCCTTTCTCAGTTCTTGTGATTCTTTGACTTTCTTGACTTGGTGAGGATATGATATGATGTTTGAACATACATGGACCCCTTTGAAGTGATTGATGACCTTTGAAGTGGTTCAAATGGCTCAGGGATGGCTCAGATCACAAACCCTAGATGCAGATGACTTTGAACCAATGCATTGAATCAAAAATGTGGTATGAGATGACATGATTGAATTTATGCATATGAAAATATCACAAGCCATGGTGTGAATGGGTGAGGGCAAATTTAGGGTGTTTACAGCTGCCCCTATTCAAACATGAGTTAGCTGTGTAGAATGTAAGCAACGACTTAACAGGCAAACAAGATAACTTGTGGTTGAATACCAAAGACAGTCCAAAATTTGCACTCACAGAATGAAGAAGAAAAGGGATATAGATTGTAAAAGGAAAATAAAGTATATTTATAAAGTGCGGGCGACGGAGGACGACCGTCGAGCAGAGGACGACTGCTGGGGATAAAGTGATGACGGGGACGACCGACATGCTGGGGAAGATGCGGGAAATAAAGCAGTGACGGGAATGACCGACAAGCTGGGGATATAAGAGATCATGATGGGAACGGCCATCAGGCAAAGAAACGAGACTCTCTGGGGATTAAAGGTGAATGATGGGGACGACTATCGGGCTCGAGGCATAAATGAAATAAATGATGAGGTACGGTCATCAAAGGTGAAGGACGATCACCTGGCAGGGTATGGCTGCTTTGTCGGGGAACAAGATGAGGAACGGTCATCTAAGGTGAAGGACGATCACCTGGCAAGGTATGGTTGCCAAAAGTATCACGACATAGGACGAATGCGGGATAAAAAGGTCGACGATGGGGACGGCCATCGGATAAAATGATGAGGGACGATCATCAGGAGGTGAAGGACGATCACCTAGCAGGGTACGGCTGCTCTGAAGGTATCATGACATAGGACGAATGTCAGATAACAAGATCAACGATGGGGACGGCCATCGGATAAAATGATGAGGGACGATCATCAGGAGGTGAAGGACGATCACCTAGCAGGGGACGGCTGCTAAAAAAAGTCACGACATAGGACAAATGTCGGATAGAAAGGGGTTCTAATGAATAGAGACTCCACTGGGGGTGATGAAGGACGATCATCGAAAAGGTGAAGGATGATCACCTGGCAAGATACGGCTGCCGAAAGGTATCACGACATAGGACGAATGTCAAATAGAAAGGAAATAATTTAATGGGATTTGCTGGGACTCTTCTGGGGAATGGTAGACACAGACGAGTGTCTAAATCCAAGAGATGAAGGTATGAGTGTTTGACACTGTGTATAGATTAAAGATGCGGACGAGCATCCTTAAGACTATGATACAGACGAGTATCAGTAGAAACAAACGCTTGACGCATGTTCAGAGATGATGATACGGACGAGTATCAACTAGTTAATAAGAAACACAGACGAGTGTTGATCTGAGGGGATTTAGTGGTGTATACAAGATGCAGACGAGTATCTGTATAAGTAAAAGATGATGAGTGACAAGTATGAGTGAAGCACGGACGAGTGTTCAACTTGTTGGGGAGAGTATGACACGGACGGGTGTCGGAAAAAAGTGTATTATAGACGAGTATATGATTTACAAAGTGTTTAGGTAACTATGCTGGGGGAGTGACACGGACGGGTGTCAGGGAATTTGCATAGATATGTACACATATGTTGTGGGTGCAAAGGGGACGCTTTGGCTTTCTGTTGGGGATATGACACGGACGAGTGTCGGGAAGCATTTGTAATGTATAAATATCTGTTTGCTCGGGCAATTTTGCTGGGGAATGATGACACGGACGAGTGCCAAAAGGAGTGTGTATCTGTAAGGGAAATGCTTTGGCTCTCTGGTGGGGGTATGAGATATTATGTATCTTGTTGATGGATTGCCAGTATTTGTAAGTGTTCAGTTTGACACATGGCTTATGATTATGCAATATGTTTGATTTTTGCCGTAACGCTCCGTATTAGACGGAATGCTACGCTCTGTGGGAGAAAATATGATGTGAATGCTATGATTATGCAAAGATACCGATCCGGGATTTGGATCCCGTTGCTAAGGAGATCTCCGGCTGATCTGCTTGAAGTGGATGTCCCAGCTGGGAATGAGATCATTGGTAGATCTGAAATTCATGACTCTGTATGGGGAAGTAGGTCATTGATAAACCTATCTTGATAATGAGGGACCCAGCTGGGGTTTGTAGAAGCTTTCGTTACTCTGTTGTGAGATCTTCAGGCATTGCTTTTCTGGATAGAGGTTGAAACTCTGTGGGGAGATGATTCCCTGTCTTTGCACTTGGCTGGAGAAAGATCACTGGAAGATCTTTCTAGAGATTTCTGTGGGGATCCTGCTGAGGATGATACTTGACAACTCAGCTGGGGAGAAAACACCTCCGGTGCTAATCTGGAAGACGGATTGAGTAGATAATGATTTAACAGCTTGCTGGGGAGAAACCTTCATGCCCCATGGTACGCTCTGAACACCTGCAATCCTGTAAAGACAAAGAAACGTACAAGCATCCCGAGATATCCCTTACTGTATTCCGTCATAGGAGTTCAGGCAATCCTAGGAGCAAACATATTTCCTGTAAGCATGTATTCTTTAGAAAGGAAGCATCTGTATTTATGCAATCAATATCTTAAAGACATCGGACATTTTTTGCAAACGAAAATAAAATGTACAAGACGAACATGACTGAAAATCTGATTTTATTAATTCGTGTGCCCTGAATTGGCGAATACAGTCATAGAAACAAATCCCCTAAAATGAGGAGATTGTTACAAATTGAGAAACAAAAGATGCTGGCAATGTTGATGACGCTTCAGGGAGCTTCCCTTTGCTATGACTCGTATGACATTGACGTTCTTCTCATCTTGCTTTCTGAAGAAGGCTGGTTCTGACCGACGCTCGAACCTTTCGGAGCTTGCCATGTTGTAAGTGATACAGACGAATTCAGAATGCAGTTGTTCGCTTGTTCCCTTATTTTGCATTGATCGACCTTTCATGTTTTCAATCCACCGAGATACCCATTTTTGCCTGAGTTGTCCAATGTGGCTTTTCAACTCAGCGGGTGTACATTTTTATTTATTTTCCCTTATTTTTGCCCGAGTCTTTTATTCTGTTTTTGACTCGCCGGGATGCCCTATTTTTGCTTGGACTTACATTCTGTTTTTATGTCCAGCGGGTCATTTTATGCGAAGTATTTTTTAACTGCATCTGAATTCACAGGGGACAGGAAGTCTTCACCATCCATAGTACTGAGCATCAGTGCTCCACCAGAGAAAACTTTCTTTACTACGAACGGCCCTTCATAATTCGGAGTCCACTTGCCCCTGTGATCTGTATGAGGAGGAAGGAGTCTTTTCAGCACAAGATCTCCTACTTGGTACTCTTGGGGTCTGACTTTCTGATCGAAGGCTTTCTTCATTCTTTTCTGATACAGCTGCCCATGACAGATTGCAGCCAATCTCTTTTCTTCAATCAGACTCAGTTGTTCGTATCAGGATCGGACCCATTCTGCTTCATTCAGTTTAACATCCATCAATACCCGCAGGGAGGGTAATTCAACTTCAACAGGTAGGACTGCCTCCATACCATAAACAAGCTGATACGGTGTTGCCCTAGTGGATGTTCTGATTGACGTACGGTACCCATGCAAGGCAAACGGTAGCATTTCATGCCAGTCTTTGTATGTAACTACCATCTTTTGCACAATTTTCTTGATATTCTTGTTAGCTGCTTCAACAGCGCCATTCATCTTTGGCCTGTAGGGAGAAGAATTGTGGTGTTGGATCTTGAAGTCCCGGCACAGTTCTGCCATCATTTTGTTGTTTAAATTGGAACCATTGTCAGTAATGATTCGCTCGGGCACTCCATACCGACAGATGATGTCTCTCTTCAGAAATCGGGCTACCACCTGCCTTGTAACATTTGCATAAGAAGCTGCTTCGACCCACTTGGTGAAATAGTCAATAGCAACCAGGATGAATCTGTGGCCGTTTGAAGCAGTCGGTTCAATCTTGCCAATCATATCAATGCCCCACATGGCAAAGGGCCAGGGTGAAGACATCACATTCAAAGGATTCGGAGGCACATGCACTTTATCCGCGTAAATCTGGCATTTATGGCACTTTCTAGCATAAGCACAACAGTCTGCATCCATTGTGATCCAGTAGTAGCCGGATCTTAGCAACTTTTTAGCCATTGCATGCCCTCCTGCATGGGTACCAAAGGATCCTTCATGCACTTTGTGCATTAACAAGTCTGCTTCTATCCTATCAACGCATCTGAGGAGTACCATATCAAAGTTTCTCTTGTACAGGGAACCATCAGTATTCAGGAAGAAACTACCAGCTAGCCTCCTTAACGTCTTCTTATCATTGGAAGATGCCCCAGGTGGGTATGTCTGATCCTCCAAGAAGCATTTGATATCATGGAACCAAGGCTTATCATCTTTAACAACATCTGCTGAGAACACATATGCTGGTCTGTCAAGTCTGGACACTGAAATCCGAGGCACAAAGTTGGCAGCTTGAACTTTGATCATGGATGAAATGGTAGCAAGAGCATCCGCAAACTGATTCTCATCTCGAGGGATATACTCAAGCTTGACTGTTGTGAAGAAAGTCAACAACCTCCTTGTATAGTCCCGGTAAGGTATCAGATGGTCTTGGTGCGTGTACCATTTGCCGTTAGTCTGATTGATTACCAGAGCTGAATCTCCGAACACAATCAAAGTCTTGATCCTGAGGTCAATGGCTTCCTCAAGACCCATAATACAGGCTTCGTATTCAGCTTCGTTGTTAGTACAGTTGAAGGTGAGTTTTGCCGAGAAAGGCATGTGAACTCCTTTAGGTGTAATGAGTACTGCACCAACACCACGACCATTCATATTAACAGCCCCATCAAACATCATAGTCCATTCTTCTTCTGGGCCAGGCCCTTCAGTGTGAACAGGCTCTTCATGATCTTTTGCTTTTATGAACATGATGTCTTCATCAGGGAAGTCAAATCTCATAGGCTGGTAATCATCAATAGGTTGCTCAGCAAGATAATTAGACAATACACTGCCCTTGATGGCTTTTTGAGATGTGTACTGAATGTCATATTCTGTGAGAATCATTTGCCATCTTGCAACCCGTCCGGTAAGTGCTGGCTTCTCAAAAATGTATTTAACTGGATCCATCTTTGAAATCAACAAGGTAGTGTGGGTCAACATATACTGCCTTAGTCGGCGAGCAGCCCACGCTAAAGCACAGCAAGTTTTCTCGAGCAGTGAATAACGTTGTTCACAGTCGGTAAACGTTTTGCTTAGGTATATTGCATACTCTTTTCGACCAGACTCGTCATGCTGGCCCAACACACACCCCATTGACTCTTCTAATACTGTCAAGTACATTATTAGAGGTCTTCCTTCAACTGGAGGCATAAGGATTGGAGGCTCTTGTAAGTATTCCTTGATTTTGTCAAAAGCCCTTTGGCAGTCTTCATTCCACCTGACTGTTTGTTCCTTTCTTAACAACTTAAACAAAGGCTCACAGGTTGTTGTAAGGTGAGATATGAACCTTGAAATGTAGTTCAATCTACCTAGAAACTCCCGAACTTCTTTTTCTGATTTTGGTGCAGGCATTTCTTGAATGGCTTTGACTTTGTCAGGGTCAACTTCAATCCCTTTTTCACTTACAATAAATCCCAGCAGCTTACCAGATCGCACCCCGAATGTGCATTTGTTGGGGTTTAACTTCAACTGGTACTTCCTCAGACGCTTGAATAACTTCAACAGATTCACCAGGTGGTCTTCTTCTGTGAGGGACTTGGCAATCATGTCATCCACGTAACATTCAATTTCTTTGTGGGTCATGTCATGGAATAATGTTACCATAGCCCGTTGATAAGTAGCTCCAGCATTCTTCAGTCCGAATGGCATCACCTTGTAACAGAATGTGCCCTAGGGTGTGATGAAAGTTGTCTTCTCCATGTCTTCAGGTGACATTTTGATTTGATTGTATCCTGAAAATCCGTCCATGAAGGAGAACACCGAGAACTGAGCCGTATTGTTGACCAATACATCAATGTGAGGTAAAGGGAAGTCATCTTTTGGGATGGCTCTGTTCAGGTCCTGGTAATCCACACACATTCTCACCCTGCCGTCTTTCTTAGGTACAGGTACAATATTAGGAACCCATGGTGGATAGCTAGTTACAGCAAGGAAACCGGCGTCCCACTGCTTTTGTACCTCTTCCTTTATCTTCATTGCCATATCTGGGCGAGTACGGCGCAGCTTCAGTTTTACTGGCGGGCAGTCTTCTTTCAGTGGTAGCTTGTGCATGACAATATCGGTATCCAACCCTGGCATATCCTGATAAGACCAGGCAAAGACATCTACATACTCCCGAAGCATATCAATCAGTTGCTCTTTGACTGAATCTTGTAAGCAGGCCCCGATCTTAACTTCTTTTATGTCTTCTTCCGTCCCAAGATTAACCGTTTCAATTTCCTCCTGATGAGGAGTGATAACTTTCTCCTCTTGCCTTAACAACCTGGCTAGCTCTTCAGGCAGCTCATAGTCTTCTTCAACCCTTTCATCAGCTTGATTGATTAGATTGTCAAAGTCATACGAAGTCATAACAGTGTTGTTGTCGGTGCAGTCTGAAAGGCACTCTCTGCAAGGGTTTAGATTGTTTATTTTAGTGATCGATTTTAATCTTGTTTAGAAAAAGTGAAATGAAGTTATCATTTTGGAAAACATTGCCATTTTATTTTTGTACAAAAAGAAAAATGAAAAACAGTGAGCGGAAAAGAAAAAGACTCATTTGCAAAAGATGTCCGATATTCATTGATTGATCTATTTGCACAAAATTACAAGATGGCCCGATTACAAAATGAGTCCTGACATCTTGGGCAAGATGCAAGACTTTGATGCATGCTTTAAAAATACAGGAAATAATAATTACTCTGCAGGAGTAACCCTTATAATTTCCAGGGAAGACCAGTTAAGGACTTGGCTCCCCGGGATCCTTGGACGTATCCAGCTCTCCAGGTTGCGGTCGCTTTCCTCCTCGTCTTCCAAGTTGTTTACAGCATCCGGGGTGAGCATTCCCCCGCTGACAAAGTTGGGCTCTTTTGCAACCTCTGATTGATCTTTTTGAGTTGGTTTGTAACCCAACCCAAATCTGTCTTCTTTCTTTTCCACGGGCAGCAGTTTGCCCCAGCCTTGGGCAGTACCCTCTTCAACAACCTTCCTAGCTTGCTGATAAGACGTCATGGAAGTTCCCAGTACAGCAGACGCTTCATTAATGTTCAGGGCCTCAAACACTTGGCTCATAGTTTCGTGGATCTCCCCGTCCATCTCTATGTACTTATACGTAGCCAGATGGCTAACAAAGATGTCTTCTTCCCCACAGACGGTGATGATCTGGCCTTCCCACTCGAATTTCAGCTTCTAGTGAAGGGTAGACGTAACAGCTCCAGCGGCGTGGATCCAGGGTCTACCCAACAAACAGCTTTAGGCCGGCTGAATGACCATCACATAGAAGGTAATTTTGAAGGTCTGCGGGCCAATCATCACAGGCAGATCAATCTCTCCAAGCACTGATCTTTTAGAGCCATCAAATGCTCTCACCACCAAATTACTTGGACGCAGTGCCAAGCCATCATACTCCAGCTTCACCAAGGCTTTCTTTGGTAGGACATTGAGCGATGACCCAGTGTCCACCAGTACATGAGATAGAACAGCACCCTTGCATTCCAAGGTGATATGTAAAGCCTTGTTGTGGTTACGTCCCTCAGTTGTTAAGTCAGCATTGGTAAAACCCAGTCCATGACTGGTGTTGACATTTGCCACCATAGTTTCTAGCTGATTAACGGTAATCTCCTCTGGCACGTATGTTGCGTGCAGGACTTTCAGTAATGCATTCCTGTGAGCTTCAGAACACATCAACATTGATAATATGGAGATTTTTGAGGGAGTTTGGTGAAGCTGATCCACCACCTTGTAATCACTTCTTTTTATGATTCTCATAAACTCGTCTACATCTTGTTCAAAAGATGTCTTCTGAGTTTCTTTGACAGTTGGCTCTTCAGGTACCACACTCTTTCCTTTTGCTTTGGCAGCAGCTTCTGCTTCGGCATTAGGTCTCTGAGTTTGTGAGGCAAAAAGGCGTCCGCTTCTGGTGAAGCCTCCGCCTCCCCCAACATTGTCAATTTGTGGAGAAGAGGTTGAAGAATCCAAAGTGATTTTCTCCCCGTTGCAGTAGAGGTCAGAGCCATAATGCCAAGGTATGGCATTACTGCTTTCATATGGAACTGGTCCAGGCACCGTAATGGTAACTGGACTGACTGCTGCAGAGGAGGGTATTGAAATGGTGTGCGAATTGTAGTAAATGGTGACTGGTGACCTGGCAGGAGGTGCCACTGTCTGTTGCTGAAAGTTGTTGTTTGGAGGGACATTTGATGGATCATAGTAGATGGTGACTGCTGAGATATCTTCATTAAGTCTCGTTGGTGTTGTAGAAGATTCGGCTGAATAAATGGATGCTGATGTTGTAGAAGAAAGGGTTGTTGACATTTGATTCGTTGAAGTGATGGACGGAGCCATTGTTGATGATATTGATGAGTCGGTAGGAATGATTGTTGCTGCTGTTGTAGGAGAATCAGGAATTGTTGTCAAAGGAATTGCTGGATTTGTAGGCGCCGTTGTTGAGATCTGAAGGATTCCATCCTTGATAAGGCCATTTATGCCGCTTCTCAAATTATCACACCCGTTGACTGCAATGTTGCAATACCCACAACCGAGTTCACACCCGGGGAACATCTGGCATTCTAGAAGCTGATCTTTAATCTCGACCAGAGGTGTCCGAATTTGTGCAACACTAGTGATCAAAGTAGAGTGCTTGTCTTCCTCAATGGCATTAATCCTCGGCCCGCCATGATGAGGCATAGGATTCTTGTTGACATTTGGAGGGGGTGCAAAATTGAGGGCTTTAGAATCCACCAGATCTTGGACTTTTATTTGTAAGGCCCTACATTTTTCCGTATTGTGGCCAGGTGCATTAGAGTGGAAAGCACACCTGGCGTTGACATCATAATTCCTTGGGAGATTGGAGGGATCTGGTGGTGCCAATGTCCTTAACTCAACCAAGTTAAGCTTCAGGAGTTGTGGCAATAAGGCAGCATAAGGCATAGGGATAGGATCAATCACCCTATTTGCCTGTGATGGTCTTTGCTGGAAGGGTCTTTGTTGTTGATTGATATTGTTGTTGTTGTAGGTTCTTTGTGGCGGATACTGAACTTGTTGTTGATAATGTGGTTGTTGTGGTTGTTGATATGCTGGTTGCTGAGGAATAGGAGCTGGAATAGTGACAGCTGCCACTGATCTATGAACATACTGAGGTCTGCCCCTGCTGGCATGAATGGCATTTGTCTCACCGGTTCTTCGAGGTCCCACAAAAGGCTTCCTGGGATTACTGGACGAACTTGCACCATTATCAAAAATTTTACCCATTTTCAAAAGGCTTTCAATCCTTTCCCCAGCTATAACTACGTCAGCAAAACTGGTGGAAGAAAAGGCAACTAGCCTATCAATATATGTTCCTTGCAGAGTATTCATGAACATGTCGGCCATTTCTCTTTCCAACATGGGTGGTTGGACAGCAGCAGCAAGCTGTCTCCACCTTTGGGCATATTCCCTGAAGCTTTCTCTGGAGGACTGAGACATTCCCATCAGAAGGGTTCTGTTAGGAGCCATGTCCAGATTGTATTGGTACTGCCTGATGAAGGCTTCAGCTAAGTCCTTCCAGCATCTGATAGTAGCTCTGGTCAAGTGTGAATACCACTCTCTTGAAGCTCCAGTCAAGCTATCTTCAAAGTAGAACATCCACAGTTTCTCATCCATGGTATATGCTTTAAGTCTTCCCAGGAAGGACTGTAAGTGAGTTCGTGGACAAGAGGTTCCATTGTACTTCTCGAAGCACGGGGGTTTAAACTTGTGGGGAATCCTTACCCCATCCACTAACCCCATATCCATTACATTGAAGCCTAAGGAATTTTGAGACTCCAGAGATCTCAACTTCTCAGCAATTTCATCAAACCTCATATCATAGACTTCATCCCCAGCTCCCATTACAGTAAACTGCTCCTCTTGAGGATCTTCTTGCAAGATCCTGCCTGCAGCAGTGTTGCCTTGTACATTTCTTGGGATGTTGACTTCCGGATCTAGATGAGGTCCAAATACTGGTGGGTTAACATGAGGCTGACCTCCCTCATTATTACTAGTTCCTCCAGTTCCAGGATGAGGTTCCTCGGGGTTTTGCCTTTATACCAATGCCCTTAACCTCTCTTGACTTTGGGTCAAGCCAGTCATTACAGTCATGAATTGGGACATTTGGTTTCTCATCTCCACCCTTTCATTAGCCATCTGAGTTCTGACCTCTGTCAGGTCCTGCTGTACTTGATCCATTTGGATACCAGGAAGGTTGTTGCGAGTAGGATACCGGTGCGTACGGTTGAGAGGGAACACCCGGCGGCGAGCAATATTTCCTGAACCACAACAGAGTTAGAAACAAACAAACTAATAACAAAAACCTACAAAACAAAACAAAAGTTAGTATGCAATGCAGTATGCTTATTTGTTTTCCAAGGTATCCGACTTGGTTCTTAGTTTTGACATTTCCAGACCCTGAGGAAGACGCTTTGATGTTGTTGAGAAAAAGAAACACCACAATGGAAACAAACTAAAATATATTACAAATGGTGAATCATACATAGTTTGTTTTACAACATATGCCCCTGAAGGGTCAAAATACAACAAAAGAAAAGTACATCAAATGAAAACAACAACAATCAAAAGGTCAGACGTCAAGTCCAAACTCATCCTCCTTAACCTCCTTTAAAAGTGCCTCAGTCACTGGACCAGCTGGATGCTCTGTGATGTTTCTGATGAGGAGGTTTCTGGTGGCAATGGCAGTGGTCAGCTTCTTGTGCCTGTCCTGGTCCTTTGACCTATTCAAACCAGCCCTGAGCTTCAACTCTGAAATCTCCTTCTGGGCTGCCAGCAAAGCTTCCTGTTGCTTCTTTTCATTGGCCTCTAATTGCTCAATCCTGGCTTGAGTTCTCTGATCTTCTTGAGTACGGGCTTCAGTGATCCTGACCCACCTAGCCTGACTTTCTTGTAGATAGAGATCAGTCCTAGCCTTCTGAAACTTGGCCTCTTTGCAGGCATTCTTAAATATTTGCTCCCCAGCTCTTGCTTTCTTGATGTAGTCCTCTGTTTTCTCAATCTTGGCCAGATGCTCCACCTTAAGCTTCTCCAACCTCTCAATGTCTAGACGACCATCACTCATTTCCCAAAGGGTCTTCTTTAGAGCTTGAGACAGATTCTCATTCCTTTCCTTCAGCTTCTCAAATTCTTCCAGGCTGACAGTTGCTGCTGGTTGTGCTGTGGATGGTCCAGGTATATCTTCAATGGTGAAGGGCATTCCAGTAATCTGAGCCCTAGCATGAGACCAGTCATAGTACTGAGCTGAAGCAACATTATTGCACCTTCCAAGAATAGCCACCCCTTTTGTCTGAATGTTGTCCCAAGCCCAGGATGCTTGTCTGACAGCAGCTAGATTAGGCTTTATCTCACAATACAGGGTCTCAGCTAAATCTTACATTCTAGGAGGGTGAACCAAAGCATAGCCCAGTTGTCTCTTAAACAACAAAGGATTGTAGTTGATGCAACCCTTTACTCCTATCATAGGTACATTTGGGTATTGCCCACAGCTGGTGATTATGTCTTTGCCTTTGGTGCTCTGGGTGCACCATCTGATATCATCTGAAGACAAAGCAATAAGTCTCTTAGCCCAATTCTTCTATTGGTGAGGGTTCAGGAATGCATCTGTCTTAGGCAGGTGTTTGAGCAGCCAAGTGTGAAAAAGAGGAGCACAACATCTCACCAACTTTCCTCTTTGCTTCTCATTCCTCTGATGAATGGAGTAATAGAAATCTCCCAGCAATGTGGGTACTGGGTTCCTCAGAAGGAAAAGATGAATGGCATTCTTGCTGATAAATTTGGGCTCATCTGCAAATAGTATGACCCCATATATGCTGAGAGCTAGCAATGCACAAACTGCCCTCCATTCTCCCAAAGAGGCCTTCAGGATGGCCTGAGAAATCAAGAAATCCAAGTGAAGACCAGGGATTCCAGCTTTTGTTGTCATGTTCTGCTCAATCAAAGTAGGCTCCAGGTACAGTGCTTTTGCCACTTCTCCATTGCTGGGAGAAGTCATCTCTGGGTTGAAGGGGATCCCACCCCTGACAGGTACTCCAATCAATGATGAAAACTCCTCCAGCAGAGGTCCTAGCTGAAAGTTTGGGAATGTGAAGCATCTCAAAGGAGGGTCATAAAACTGTAGGCAGGTGTGGATCATACTCCTCTGAGAAGGATCCAGGTCCATAACAAAATCCAGGATACCTCCATAATGCTCTATAAATAATGGGATATGGTCTGGAGTGATAAGTGACTGGACCTGCCTGATGCCAGTCAACACAGGCTCAAAGAAATGGTATGAAATGTTGCTTTTCTTGGGAGGAGCCATGACTGCTGATGAAGAGCTGAAGACAAGTGCTGATAAAAATCAAGACTGGTACTGGAGATGAGCTACTGCTAGGCTGATAATGATGAAGGTAACTGAAGCAAACAACTGATGAAGATAGCTGAAGCAGATAACTGATGAAACAGAGGTCTATGCAGATGAAGGGGTCAAAACCAAGCCAAATATGATATGGATACCCTGAAAAACAAATAAACAAATGTTAAATGATGCAAATGATGATGTATGAAAATGATATGCAAGGGTTTGTGATCAAGCTGGATCTGATTATCTGTCTTGATATAAAGTTCATGTATGTTCAAGAAGTCCAGATGGAGGTTCAGAAATCCAGTAACCAAGGTGGGGGACTCAAATAAAGAGTCACATGTCCAGGGTTAATCACAATAACTGTCCAAAATGAGGTACTCTTAAACCAAATAAGTAACAAGGTATGATGTGGCCAGTGGTACCTGCAAACCTGTAAACAGCCCAACCCCCTCACAGGTGGTGTTCTAGAACAAGGATCCTCAGACTTGGATCAGTTATGAGAAGTGTAAACACTTCTAACCCGGAGGTACAATGTTTACAATAACCATAAAAGATCCTCCTCTAATTCACCTCAGTTTCTGAAGGTCAATAATAAAGGTCATCCAGACTTGGCAGGCTTCCCAGATAGCCCTAGCACTACAGGAAATTTGTAGCACAGAGTTCTCAAGAAGAAACCCACATCTGAACCGTGTTTCATATTCCCGCACCAGACCGAAATGGAATGGGAAAGAATATGAACCACTCTAGCCTAGGTGTCACTCAGGTCCCAGGTATAGGACCTTAACTCTCAATAGAACCCCACCCACCAAAGAAAACCAGATCCAGCAATGACAGTATGATAGTATGATGTATAAAACTGTAAAGAAAGCAATAAACAAAACTGTACATAAAGCAAATAAATAAAACAAATATATAAACACAATTAGCACATAACACCCCAGTAAACACAAATAAAACAAGCACTAGGAGGAACCCACAAAAAGAACCAGAAGCCCTGGTTACAGTATAAGATTCCCCAGCAGAGTCGCCAAGCTGTCGCTCCCGCCAAATGACACACAGGTCAGAAGGGGTACAGACGCGAACGGTCGGCGAAAGGGATGAGAACACACAAGGGTGAACTCAGAAGAAAAGAGTCGCCAGCTAGGCATTTTTATCCCGGAGGAAAGGTAATGCTACATAAACCTGAGAAAAGATATGGATAAGACGGTTGCGAACCAGAAAGACTGAGAAAGGGGGTTGGTTACAACCTGGGAAGGTATTAGCACCCAGATTGTCCGTCGTACTCGACGGGATCCACGCTTAAAAGATTTGTGTTTTAAAGGGGTAGTGTCAGTGCAATTTGTGTATCAAAGCTGGAAAGAATGCAAGTGTCAGTGTAAAAAGAATGTGAAGTGCATAAGAGAAGTGTCAGTGTAAGAGCAGGAGTGAAATGCTCAAGACTATGAGGCTTAAAGAATGGAGCTGGAAGGAGGGGGAATATACAGAGACTTTTGTTCGATAACTGTTAAGTTATGCCTACGTATCCTCTCGTGCAATGAGGAAGTCAGAACACCGTAGTTCGACCCAAAGAGACTGAAAGATAAATTGACTTGTGGACTGCTTACTTGTCTATGCTCAAGTGTATGACCTGTCTGGCTCAGGTGCAAACTGTCTTACATTAGACGGAAGAAGCGAGTTCTCGTTTGTGAGTGAATGAGATGAGAAAAGAATCTCGGAGGAGACGATTATTGTTTGTTTTTGTGTTTTCAGTCTTTTATTGCTTTTTTGAGGTTTGTCATAAGTTGATGAGCTTAAGCCTAAACCAAGGGTTAGTAAACTCATCACATCCTCCCTCTGATTAGGGGTAATGAGAATACCTTAAGTGTGAAGTAGACACCTCACACTTAATCAACATGATGTAGGATTAAGATCATTAACCTACTTGTGATTATTTAGATGTTTTTGTTGTTTTTGTTTAGTATTAAGTAATGAGTTTAAGCCATAATCAGAGATTTAATGGACTCATTACACCATCCTAATAGAAGGATAATAGATGAGAGCATTTAAGCTGAGAAAGACTCCCCAACTTAATCTATGATTAGGGATTAACCTCATGACAAAAAAAGCCTTTATTAAATGGATTTTAGTTAATGATAAGGTGAAGAAATGTATTTTATGATTTGTAAGACAACTTGAGGGGGACTTGTCCATTAACACTAGGGTTAGTCCTTCTTAACCAATTAAGGAAGAATTAGAACCCTAATGCAAGGCCCAAGTTACAAGCTTGATGTCTTGATGATTATTAAGTGGATTGATTAAAGGATTTAAACACATTAAGGGTTTAACACTTAGGATTAAAGTTATACACTCCATCCTAATAGAAGGATGCAGGCATAAGCTTAATCACAAAGCCTTAAAACCTTTAAGGTTTAGTCCCTGATTAAGAGATGAGAAGAGAAGACTCAAAGATGACACAAAGGTAAAACTAAATGGGGGACTAATCAAACCCTAATTGTTATCATTCTTGGTTATTCCTAGGGTTAATGAGGTTTGCAGGAAGATCTTCAGAGAAACCACCAGGAAGGAAGCAGATGACATGAGCAAGAAGCAAAGAGAAGCAAAACAACTTGCTTCACTTAAGAAGACAAGTTCCTTGAAGAAAGAAAGTAAGATGAACATGAATGAGCAAGCTCAATCTAATACACAAGATAAAAAAATTGCAGCAAATATGCAAGAGAGATGAAGAGAGATTGTGAGAAGTGAAGGCAAATTCACTTCTCAAAACAACTTACCACCTGAAAAGTTAGCCAAAAGAAATGAAATGCAGTGCAAATGAGATGAAATGTCATGATGCAAGGCAAAGTCAAAAGCATAAACATGATGTTAATGAAGCTAAGAGATGATACAACCATAAGGCAAGACATGAGAATGATCATACAAGGCAATGGATGCAGATGAAGCATGCTTTGAACCATGAATGTTCATGAAAGTTTATGAAATGATATGAATGCATAACATGGAAAATGAAAGATGCAATGGTCAAACATGATTCTAATATGTCCTAAGATGTCTTATGAATCATATGGATGCACAAAATGCCATGGCAAGTCATTGGATGCAAGCAAATGAAAGATGGATGCAAAGGAAGGCACAAATTAGGGTTATATGCATCATGCAATGCAAAAATCCAAAACCAGAAGCAAATGACATGATAAAAAATTGAAAATGCAATCAAAGATACCCTAAACCTATACAAATTCACTGCCCAAAGGAGGGGATCTATCTCTTAACCTAGTGAAAGTTATGAATTTCCTAAGATTACTAGGGTTTTAAGGTACCTCATCAAGAAAAATGCAAAACAAATTGAAAATGCAAGATCAATTCAAACCAAATTTGTCCTATAAACTACATGCTATGGAGGATGCAATGTAAGAAGAACCATCATCAAACTCTCAAGGGTTAGGCAGAATGAATTTTTCAAAGTTTGAACCAAAATATTGCCTTAAAATGAATTTAATTCCAATGAAAATGATCAAAAGGCATCAAGAACAAAAAAGAAATTTGGTTTGAGAGTTGTATAATGTTTCTAAATGTTTCTAAATGTAATGTGAATTGTTTGGTGATTTTTAAATACCTAAATGTATTTTTAATTAATTAATTTTCATTAACTAATTAAAAATAAACATTTAAATAATTTAAAAATGATTTTTAATGCAAAAAATAAAAATAAAAATATTTTTGGGTTCTGAAAATTAGTAAAAGATTTAACAAAATTTTTCAGAATTTTTAAACATGATTTGCTATTTTTAATAATTCGTATAAATAAATGCAATGTAAATGAAAGCATGCACAATGAAGGGATCAGATTGAGTCTGGGCTAGGAGGGGTTGACTTGGCGCCACATCCAATGGCCCAAGTTCAAACCTGGCTAATTATGTTTTATAATTAATTAAACCTAGGTTAATTTAATAAATGACTGATTAGGGCTTAATGACAAGATCCAGTCCACTCATTCATGCGCGGGAAGGCAGATCCAAGGGTCTCAATTCAAGTTGCTAATTAATCAAGCTTAGCCCTAATTAATCTCAGGCGATCGGAGATGAGCTCCGGTCGTCTTCTCCGGCAGGGCAAAACCCTAGTTTCCTCTACAGGCTACCCCAAGCTAAATTAATTGCCCAGAAACATTCCCCTCCCCAAACTAAACCTAAATCCATCATCAAAAACCATTTATCAGCCATGAACAAAGAGAATCGAAACCAAACATATTCACGGGCAAAATTTCAGAGAGGCACAAAATGTTCATTTTCACACCATTTTTAAATCTAAAAGCATCAGAGTGATCCCCATGATGTGCACTTTCATTTTGTAACAAAAAAAGCAAGCTCTGAAAAGTTGGAGGTTTGAAGCTACCTGAGGTGAAGAACTGTGAAGATGAGCTTTCTTGACCCTTCTCTTATGCAAAATGTCTCCCCTGAACCTCCTGAGCTCAATGGGATGCTTCAAACCTCTTGTTGGTGGCTGATTTGTGAGTTTGTGTTCTGATATGGCAGGTTTCACAATTATGCTATAGGGGGTTTCAGGCTGTTTTAATGGTGGGCTTTTGTTCTATGGAGAATGTGTGGTTCACTGGTGAAGAAAGAATTGAGGTTTGATGGCTGTGTAAGGAAATTCGAAGAGAAAGAGTTTTTGACATTTTTTTGTGAGGGCTGGCTTGTGTGTTGTTTCAGGCTTGTGTATTGCTTTCTTTATGTTCCATAACACATCCCTAGATTATTGGAAGAGGTTTGAGGAAGTGACATGTACTGTGGGAATGGTATGGGGTGATTGGCCAAAAAGTCAAGGATTGTGTACTATGGGTATGGGCTATGGCAGAGGAAATCTTAGGGCTTGTCCTGCCTCAGCTTGAGTCAAGGAAGACCCTAGGATCAAGAGAAAACAGTTGGGTGCATTGGATCACAAGTTTGAAGTGTTTTTGCAATTTGGCAACTTGTTACATTTCATGATTTTTGGCCATGAACATGTGATAAGTCTTGCTGAATTTTGGTGTGAGATGCCTCATGAGGTTATGGTAATGTCTTGAGACCAGCTAGAGATCATACAATCCTTTGAGAATTATTTTGCAAGAAATCCCTTTTTTGCATTTTTATGAAAAATGGCTTATGGTTACTTGAAACTTAAGGCATAGAAATGGGAAATTCCTTGGGCCAAACTGAATTTTAGGTCATGCATTGTATTTGTATGATGATTAGAGGTCACATTGAAATCACATAAAGGCTTGTCATGAGAATTTGCAAGTTTTCCATTTTGTGCAAAAGTGAAATTTCAATGATTTTATCCAACTTTGTAAGGCCATAACTTTTGATCCAAAATGAATTAGAATGAGTTCTTGTACTTTTTGAAAATGGGAGGATCCATTCTACAACTTTCATGACCAAAGTTTTCTCATTTGAAGCATTTTTGAATCAATTTGAGAAGGTTGAAAAACTTTCCCAAAATGGCAAGTTTACATTACAAGTCACTTTCCCAAAAAGGCAATTTTGCAAATGGCTTGAAATTCTTCAATTTTGTGAACTTATAACATCTTCTATGATCAAATAAAGATCATACACATTCAAAATGATGAAGAACACTCTTTGGTTGGGTCATTGGGGGCCTCAGATGCCCTGATTTTGTACTGACTTGCTCAAGAAGTCAACTCTTGATCAAATACCTTCCCCCTGGAATTTCTTCATGAAAATTGATATGCATGATCCTCATATCATATAGATACCAATAGAAACAAGAATGACCAAAAAATTTGGAGTTATGGCCTCTGAAACCAAAACCCTAATTCTAGGTCATCTGTGCAGTTAAACCTGGCTCTGCTTCCATCCCTTTCTCAGTTCTTGTGATTCTTTGACTTTCTTGACTTGGTGAGGATATGATATGATGTTTGAACATACATGGACCCCTTTGAAGTGATTGATGACCTTTGAAGTGGTTCAAATGGCTCAGGGATGGCTCAGATCACAAACCCTAGATGCAGATGACTTTGAACCAATGCAGTGAATAAAAAATGTGGTATGAGATGATATGATTGAATTTATGCATATGAAAATATCACAAGCCATGGTGTGAATGGGTGAGGGTAAATTTGGGGTGTTTACAATTTCTCGCATCTCCAGACATATTTTACATTATCGCATATATTACATTTTCCATGTACTTTGATTTTTATCTTATATATTATTTCGTGCACTAATACTCATTTTTTTATTTTTCTTTCATTTTATTTTATGTCCAATAATGAAAAAAAGAACAAAATAATATTTTTCATTTTTTCCTTCATAAAAAGTATGCAAGCTTTGTGCCTTAAAAGAAAGAAGAAAACGCTATCCGGACCCCCCGGAGACAAAAGGTACGCAAAGCCCACAAGGGGAATTAAAAAAAAATTGGCCCAAAGGCAAAATGGCCTTGTGGCGCCCGCCACGCCGTTCCACCTTATTTCGGGGCAGATTCATCTCCCCCACCATTTTTACACTTTCAAACTTCCAAAACTCATTTTTCCAACTTCCAAAAACCCCATTGAACCCCATTAAAGCTACCACCATTCTCATACATTCACCATCTGTAAAACCCATCCAAAATCCATTTTTATTTTCATCCACCACAAACCATAAAAATCCAACCTTTACCATTTCCTACATAAACCACTCTTCACCATATTCAACTTCACAAGAAGCAACAACAATGGAGTTCAACGGATATCTTCTTCCCGATGGAAAACCGTGAGATAGGCAAAGGAAAATCATTCAAAGGCTTCAGAGTCGAGAAATTCTCTCGACTAGGTACGTAGATGATAACTGTCTTTACTCTTTGGGTCTATATCATAGTGTTTTTCATTTATTAGATTTTCTAGGATTTCATAATATTTTTTGTAAATCAGGAACCTACCTATGAGAGACTGACAATTGAGTTTTTGAGTTCGTTAATATACACTGTCAGTCCTAACACTGCTAGCACAATCGGTACTGTTAATTTTAGACTGTTTGGAATTGAATACAAATACAGTACCTGCGAACTAACAGGCTTGTTAGGAATCCCTCATAGGGAAGGTGCTATATGTGAGGCACCTTTGGATTCGGAATGGTCGGCCGAAGTATTTTCCTTCTGACAGAGGCTGTCAAGTACTTCAATAAATTCTTTTGAAGGAATACTTGCGTCGACCATCCATAACCCGGCCATAAGAGTTTTCAGATATCTTTTGGCATGTACTATTTTTGGCCGGGAGAGTCCAAATAAGGTAAACGCTAAAGAGCTTCTATTTTTGCACGGAAGCCTCACAAATACTCATATCAATCTGGTCTCGTTTATGCTTGCACACATGGCTTTAACTGTTAATAAAACATGACTGATTGTTATTGGAGGACTTGTTACGTCTATTGCTCGGGCTCTTAACCTGAACAATGAGATAGCTACACTTGAACCCCTAACTCCTCGCACAATTAATTTAAAATTTCTAAAAGACATGAAATTGTGTCGAACGACGAGAGCAGGTGGTTATGAGTTGATGGTTCATGGGGTAGTTATCCCATTTATTGCTTTACCTTGCAGTAGACGTACCGATGTACGTAATGAAATGAACTGGACCTATGATCTGAATGCTCCACCTGTTTTGGGTCCACTTCCTCCTAATATTCCTGATGGGGAGGCACATGACACTGATGAAGAATATGAACGGAGAGAACATTCTCTCGTACCTCACGTGTCCCCCCATCATCCTTCACAGTCACACACCGCACCATCTTCCTTTAACCCTGTTGCAGGTGCTACTCCTAGATTCTATATCACTGAGGAGATGTGGTGTGATATGACGGCTAGATAGGAAAGGGGAGACGGCCCACTCTCTACCATTTCACAACAACTGACGGACAACATGAGCTACATGGAACAATCGCGATTGGTATCGAATCGTGCATATGGGAATGTTTTCTGCACCTTGACCGACATCACATCAGAGCAGGCCCGTCAGCGAGAATTCAACCGCCGGCACCACCAGCTTATGGAGGCCACTCAGGGTTCCATCCTTGGTAACCTTCGAGAGGTCCGGAGTGCCCAGGCTGCCTTATCCGCACGACTTGGCCGGAGGGACCAGCAGCGCAGTAGATCCCGTCGTTCCAGACCATCACAGCAGGACGGCGAGGGCACCAGTGCTCCTCCGCAGTAGTTTTCCAGGTTACTCTCCTTATCTTATTTCGAAACATTGGGGACAATGTTCAATTTAAGTGTGGGAGGGGATTTTATTGCTTTCTGTTATTTCCCTTCTTAGTTATTTATTTGCTATCTATTATTTTCTTTTTCAGTTAGTTATTTAGTTTAAGTTTTTTTTATAATGCATGAGTCTGACGAGTCACCAGTATAGTGTATCTTTAGTACATCCTCATTTTTCACATTTCCTTAGTCTTACCATTTTTTTTAAAACAGAAAACAATGTTGTTCCACATGTTTTTTGGGCTTTAAGACATGTTTGGATTAGGATGTGGTGACTTAGGTAAACTTTTTGAAACATCAGTATCGTTCCAGCACCATAGACTTCTTGAATATAGGAATCACTCCTAAACCCCGCACACCATGGCCTTTATTATCATTCAAAAAACATTGTCTTAAGTAGTTTATTCTAGCAGTCAGCTCCGGCATACGCATGCTCTACGTAGGGGCTGATGAACATAAGTAAATGATCCAGTGCTAATAAAAAAGAAAAAAAGGCAAACTCTGGGATAGGTGACCCTCACAAAGTCATTTAAACCGAAAAAAGAGAAGAAATTTTTTTTTTGCCACAAAAAGAAAAAAATTGCAGTCACCTATTGTTAGTTGGTTCAGAGGTATCTGGCACTGAACTTGGTAGGGCGGATTACGATCTGATCCCCCGCAGCTATATTTAGGTCAAATAAAACGGGTTTACACATGCTTATGTGCCAGAAACCCTATGTTTTGGATCAGAATCACTAACCGGTCACTCTACTATGAAGCATGTACGGATAACGAGCTTAATGTGATTGCGCCTGAATGAAAAGGACCCAAAAAGAGATGAGAAGATAGGCCTAAGTATTGTGGGATGACATGGGTTGGTTAATATAGGATTGAAGTTTATGTTCGGGTTATTATAATACCCTTGGTTCACTTAGTTAGTACCTATCACTGCATCCTGACTTGAACTTAGAAGCCCTTTTAGCCCAAATCACGTGTTTATACCAGTTTTCTTCATTTTGAGCTTTAAATGTTTGCTTGAGAACAAGCAAAGGTCTAAGTGTGGGAGGATTTGATAACACTAAATTTCACCGTATTTCTGACTCCGATTTCATATGCATTTTAGGTTTTTATTGCTATTTTGTTATGTTGTTACTTTGTTTTTCTTTATTTTCAGGTTTTCTATGTAATCACGGCCTAAATCGAGAAAAGAAGCGAAAAAGGAGCTGAAACGGACAAAAATCAAGTTTTTTCAGCTTTTTACACTTACGGCATCCACCATGGCTGGCGTCATGTGGTCAGCCATGACGTGGCCACGTCCCAAGACCACCCCACAACTGCAAGAGCCCACGTTCCCCACTCTCTCCACAAAAATGCACTCATGGCGGGCGCCACAAGGCAAAAGTTTGTCCCTCCACTTTTTAGTGGAGGGGGCATCCTGGTCTTTTCTTACTATTTGTTTTCCTATAAATATGGCCTTAGATTTTCGTTTTCAATCATCCAAACTTAGAATCTCTTAGGCATATATCAGTTTTAAAGTAGTAATCACTTCACATCGGGGTGTTACTACAATCGAGTGATCGAGTCTGTATACGTCTGTGTGATCGAGTTTTGGAGCACTCTGGGAGGAAGTTAATCCTGCCGCCATTTTAATTCCAGTTCATATTTTATTTTTCCGCACTCGCTTTATTTTATTTACATTCCGTATTGCTTTACTTTATTTTATTTCCGCACTCGCTTTACTTTACTTTTATTTCTCGCACTCGCTTTACTTTCGTTTATTTCTCGCACTCGCACTACTTTTATTTACTTTCCGCACTTGCACTAAATACTTTTATGAAAAATAATAAAATGAACTTTAACTTTACCATGTCTAACTAAATCCATAAAGGTTAGAATGTAAGGATCATAATTGAACCGGTAATCCGTACAACTGTTCGTAGAAACACTTAAGGGCTATTTTAACTTTCAATTTGAGTTTAATTGTTTTTAACTATTTCAAAAACAGCCAAAAGCGCTTTGTCTAGTTCATTAGGAGTTTTTGGATTAAAAAGAAAAGAGATTTTAAAACCATTTTTGGACGCGTTAAGAAGTTTAGAGTCTGGTTCGTGAGAACCTCTTTTTGCTAAGAAATCCAGGTTAAAATACTTTTCAACTTAGTTAAGATACTATATTTCTTAAAAATAGGTTTACTACTCTAACGCAATACACACTTTTTTATCCGTGACAATAGGAGGGGTTGATTAGAGAGTACAACTCGGTTCTGAATACGCGAAAGCGACCGTTCCTGTTAAATTGCTTATTTTCAAAGTAGAAAACATTGTCCATAAGTAGTTCTATTAACAAGTACTTGATTATTAATTGATTATGTGAATTACATTCGAGCCTGTATTTATTAATTGTTTAAAATTATTATTCTTTTTACCATTGGGCACTCTTTAAAACCATTATATTCAATTGCCTTAGATACACACCATAACAACGGGTACGATAGATTGACACTTGGTCTCTGTGGATTCGACAATCTTTTATATTACTCTGACGTGTTCGTACACTTGCGAAAAACACGCATCAATATGCCATACTTTGCATACTTGTTGCATAAGTGATTCATTTGGTGTATCTTTGCATTAATCCATCATGAAAATAAATGTTCATCCAATTATGTGCTTGATCCATATTCATTTTGCATATTCATGTTAACTGAGCATTTCATGTTGAGTTTGTGCATAAAAAATGAAAATAATAAAATCTGCCATGTTTTCGCGTCTGTTTTTGAATATAACGGCTGTTAAATGTATGCTGCTTATTATATAGTTCATACTATTTGTGATCTTTTACACCTATTTTTGTATGCTATGTGCTGGCTGTAAAAAGTTGCTTGTGATTTGCCTTGTGTTTTCATAGCTGTTTGTGTAATGAGAGTTGTAGTAGGTGTTGAATGTTTTTTTAGCATACTTGTTAGATCTTGTAGACTTAGGATTGAGTATAGTTTTAGGTCCTAGAGCATTAGGATTGAATTATGGTGTGAGTTTGCTTTATTATTTTCAATAAAATGCAATACTAACCTTTGTTTTGTAGGGATGTTGAGGTATGTTTCCTTACACTTTATCCTTTCATTTTTTATGCATTTATGCGTTTAATTTTCTTTATCTTCCATATGTGTGTTTGGTAGGTTTCCCCCTTTCTCTAGAATCAACTTAACTTCCTTAGGAAGTAAGTTGCATTCCATTTCCTTTTCTTTTCCTTTCTCATTAGGATTAGAAAACCTCACAAACCATTAAGATCACCTTTTGCATACAATAAATAACTTAGGGTTGTGTCTTAGTCCCCTTAGTATTCGTCCTTTCTCAATTTGAGTCCTCTTCTCTCATCTTCAAACAAAAATCCAAAAGACATTTAATAAAGGATTGAAATAGTCTCTTGTGTATAGCCTTATTCCATGGGGCACTCATTTTCATTCCATCTTGGAATAGTGTGGGCTTGTCTAGCATGATGTACAAGTCTAATCATGAGGCTACTTTCAGAAACAAAAATAATCAAAACACTTCTCATAAAAGGAAAATAACAAACAATAAGCGAATTGCCTGTGGGAACTTATCTTCTCACCTCATTCATTCACAACGCGAACTTGCAACGACTTGTCTCATTTGCAAGACGGTAAACACACTCATTCAAGGCGAGCCTGCAGCACCTAAGCATAGACATAAGCAGTTCTAGCGCATAAAAAACACAAATAAATAGTTCCCGCCTTAGTTAGGCGAACTACGTCGACTCTGATCCTCATTTTCTTGATGAGGTACGCATGCAGCGAGGTAGGTCCCGTGCGAGCACATTCTTTATTTTCCCTACATTTTCCCCTTTCTTTTCGATCTCTTTTTCCATGTTCCCTTTCTCATTCCAGTTCCAGTTTCAGTAGCAGTTTTATTCAGCAGCAGCTTTATTTTCTCACCCTTTGAAACAGACTAACAAGCGTGGATCCCGTCGGGTACAGAGGACGATCTGGGGTGCTAATACCTTCCCAGTGCGTAACCGACTCTCGAACCCAGATCTTTGGTTCGCAAGGCCTCGTCCTTTCCTTCTTCCTCAGGTTTGTGCAACATTACCTTTCTCGTTCCTTCGGGATAAAAATGCCTGGCTGGCGACTCTAACTTTTCCGCGCCACTTTCGCGTTTGTACTAGGATGAAAATCCTGGGAGTGACAATGACCAAGATAGACTCCTCTTGGGTTTTGTACGATTGAATCTTCCCCAGACAAAGGAATGTCTGACGACCTTCAAAACATTTATCAAACCAACAGACAAAACACTCTTCATACAGAGTCAATATACCAACAATTTTTAGCCTCCCATCTTAGGCTTCATATAAGATACAAATAAATCAAGAGTCAGTCTCTCACAAATAAGCTTCACACCTGGGATTCCAAATCAGGACACAGATAAAACTCTCCCACAAAGTCATTTTTCTTTGTTTAGCTTCAACCTTGGGCTTCAATCAAGGCACATATAAAACAAATCTTCCCTCTTTAGAGATGACAAATTCTCTCTATTGAGCACCTTTTAGCTTCAACCTTGGGCTTCAATCAAGGCACAAACAGTCAAACACTATACAATCACTCAAAATCAGTCATCTTCTTGGACTTTAACTAAGCTAAATAACATCAATATAGTCATAGGCTTGGACTTTAACTAAGATAATTCCCAACAGTCATAGTCTTGGACTTTAACTAAGCTAAATTCCCACAACACCAGTCATAGTATTGGACTCTATCTAAGTTAAACATCCAGCCTTTCTTTAGCTATGCAAATCAAGATAACCCATTCAGCTTTCCTGAGTTATGCAATTCAAGTCAACCATTCAGTCCTCCTTGAGCTATGCAATTCAGGGTACCCATTCAGCCTTTCTTGAGCTATACAAATCAAGATAACCCATTCAACTTATGCCTTGAGATATGCAATTCAAGCAACCAACCAGTTACAAAACAATTATTTTTCAACTTCAATCCTGGGCTTTAATCAGGAAACAAACAAACTTTTCAGCTTCAATCTTGGACTTTGATCAAGACACAAATACAAACTTTTAAGCATCAATATCCTATGCTTTAACCAGGATACACATCAACCCTTTCCTCCTAGCTCTAGCCTTTTAGGAGGAACTACGATGCTCTGATCCCTCAATTCTCTTTTTGGGGGTACGTAGGCAAAAGGTCATAAGATCTTTGCGATCACACCAAACAAAAAACAACAATTAGGTTTCTAAACCTAAGAAAAATATTAGAAAATTATGATAATACAGAAACATCAAAAACAACTTCATCCTATCAATCAACACTCATCTCATACACATACCCATATAAAAAAAACCATCAATATCAAAAAGAACAAATTTTGCACTAATCCATAGTTTTGAAATAAGCTAAGGAAGAACCCAAAACCGTGTGGGCATCTGTTAAATAACAGTATGTAAAGAGGGGTGAGTTTAAGATATCTTTTCCCTTCCATAACCAGCTTTACCAGAAGAAAAAAAAAAGAAATTAGAAAGTAGCAAAAATGTGATAGTGATTAAAGACCACAAAAATCGAGCTACAAATGGAACCCGTAAGTAGCAGAAATTGCCTTCGAGAATTAGTTCTCCATGAAATTCATACAAAGAAAAGAAAATTTCATGAAATAAAGTGAAACTTGGGTCCATATGAGCCATAACACGGCTGCTAGGTTAAAGGATAAACATTCAATCCCGGGTTCTAACCCAACTGGATTGAAAACATAAAAAAAAACGACCCAAAACTAATTATTTTTAAAGTCTGAAACTTCAACGAATTACTTAACATTGTTACACTCTGAATCACCTCTCGGCCAAAACAAAAAAACTTGTGGCTCTTTGTCTTAGCTTTCCAATGCCTGGTAGAATGTGTCAATCTGATACTCGTAACTCAACTTATGGTCTGCACATTGAACATGTATAAAATAACTATTAATGTTGAAATTAAAATACAAATTTAAATTAAAGGCAAAAATAAACTAAAATATGAAAACACATTAAAATAGGTAAAATAATAAAAATAAACTAAAGAAATACCTAATTATAATAGTAGAAGAATGTGCATCAAAATGCACTGATCAATATACTTGAAGGTTTATAAAGTAAAACCTTCACCCTGTAAAGCTCGACCAAAAACAAATTAGCAGTAGGGTAAGAGGTGCCACTTATTGATGTAACATCAACAAAAATCTCCAAAAACTTGCAAATATCATGAACATCTTCCTAATCATTTTCCTCAGGAAAAAAGTTGAGAAATGCACCATTTTCCTAAGCATATCTAGGTGACACTTCTCTATAGTGGTATATAGTGGACAACATCAACCAAGTTGAGTTCCACCTTGTTTTAGTATCAAACACTTGCATTCTGCCTTCAAGTTGCAACCCATCAACAATATTTTTGAATTCTTTGCTTCTAGTTTCAGAATTCAGCAAGTATTTGACACCATTTCTAATCTTATCAACAATCACCTTAATCATATCAAGACCATCTTGAACCAATAAATTTAAGATGTGTGCATAACACCTCACATGAAACAGTTTACCATCCAATGGTAAGTTTCTCTTGCAAAAATAATCTCTCTTCAATCTAGCAACACAATTATCATTGGTACTATAATTATCAACTGAAATTGAAGCAACCTTATCCCTTATTCCCCAATCATCCATTACCTTAATCAATTCCATACACAGAACCTCCCCAGAATGTAGTGGTGACACATTTTAAAAGATAAAACTCTTTTGTGAAGCTTCCATTTAGAATCAATGAAATGACCAGTCACATTCATATAATGTATTTTCTATTCACCAAAACACCACAAGTCAGTGGTAAGACTGGTCTTGTTAATCAAAGACATAGACTTTTCATCTTAACTCTCTCAGCCTCATAAAATGTCTCACAATCAAACTTAACCTATTTCCATGTAATCTTTTTGTACCATGGATAAATTTCTCTTAGAAACTCATTAAAGATAACTCAAAACTGAAATAATGCCAAGAAAGATTAAATAACTCATCCATCTTAGGTAAAAAAATTAGGTCAAAATTGAAACTATGTAACGAACGATTCAACAACTCAAACTTGCAAACATCATGGTAAAGAATACTATAACAAAAAAATAGAAAGTTTGAATATGTTACATGATTTTTGGCTTGAACGCTCTAACAGATAATATCACACAAGTTGTAACAGATATTATCACACAACAACACTCAACAAAATAAATATTTTGGTTGATCGGAAAGAGGGAGGGGAAGATGAAGTCGTCAGAGAATGAGAGCTGGAACGGAAGAGAGTGAGTGACTGACTGAAGGAGAGGGAGAACAAAAGTGACAAAATGAAATAAGAAAACAATTTATATTAATGAATTTCAGGTACTCATTGGATACATGGGCCGATTCTATGTTTCGGTACCAAATACAAAATATATCCATTCCTGGTCCATTTGGAATCTCAGGATTTGTTTGACCAGTTCTAATGGTCTGGTTTCTGGGTGAATCTCGGGTATTCCAAACCAATAACAACCCTAATATCAACTATAAATTTGTCCGCTATAAACTACTTTATTAGATGATGATGATGGCAAGTACTCTTTTCCAGTTATCTAATATCAACTATAACTTTATCCGCTATAAATTATATTGGGAAATTTTTTTAGTTTTACATTAGTAAGAGATGAAGTTTAAAAATAGGGTATATATAGTGATACATCTAACCATACGAATGGATTTATATTAGAAATGAGTTGAGTCAATATCTAATTTTAATATGATATCAAAGTTTATCAAGCAGACTTTAGACTTTCCACTGTTAATATTCATCCACCAACCAATAGTGTTAAGCGTGAGTGTGTCTTGGGAAAATCTCAAAAAGTCTCAAATTGATAAGAGATATAGTTGAGAAATAATTTATTATAAACTGACATCTCTCACCTTACAAGTTGATTTTGTAGGGATGAGTTAGACTAATTTCTAATTCTAACAAATTACTCTCTCCCATGAGGCACATTCTTGGAAGTGGTCAATAGTTTTGACAAAGTATATTGTATTAAGTCAGTTTTTTTTCTTCTATTTTTTTCTCCATATAAGACTGTAGGATGAAGTCCCCTCTAATGTTAGTTAGATCTTGCATTAGATCTAGAAAGTTGAGTTTCATCTAAAGTGAATGTATTTTCTTGGCAACTCCTTTAAGATAGATTTCCCATGAGAAAAAACCTTTATAGATGTCAGGTGACAGTGGAACAAAGTGACATTTTATGTATTTTTTTATCTGAGTTCATTGGAGTCTACAAGTCATTTAGGTGGATCTATGTGCTTGCAAGTATGCAATTATTTACTTAACCATGGTGATTTTGATGATGATAACATCTAGTGTGTCGTGAAGTCGATGATAACATCAGAGTATTGTAAGAGTATAAGAGTAATTCATAAGTTACTGAGCAACTCATACATTCACCTAAAAATATTTTATACCTCTCTAAACTTTCTAAAACACCTTAAATATTTTTAAAAGTTATCAAGACTTGTGTGAAATTGATTAAGTATTTTTTCTCAATTGGGGAAGTTTTTACAATGTCCAATCGATTAAGGACATGCCATTATTGATTAAAACAAGAAAATTATTTTCCTAATCGATTAGAAACACTTATAATAAATTAAAACATATAGTCGTTGAGGGTTTCCTTTTCTAGATCAGGGTAGTCGCCTTTTAGAGTGCCATAATCAATTATTTGATATTTGGTCAAATAATTGAATATAATATTTAATTTGGCTCATGAGTCATTTCTTTTTCCTATATTAAGAAGGCATATCCTCATTTTTATATTTTATTCTCTCTCTCTCTCTTTCATTTTCTTTCACTAAAAGTTATTTTAGTTTCGTATGAGTAAAATATACTTGTGAGAAAGCATTCCTACTGGTGTTGAGATTGATTTTTTTCTTCTTCAAGAATGTGATTATCTTAAAGATTTTTATGTTTAGTTATCGAGAGAAATTTGAAAAAGATATGTATAGTTCTTAAGGTTAGCCTATTAAAATCTCTAGTTGGATTTCAAAATTAGGAGGTTAAAATCTTGCTCTTGGTTCATGAGTCTATCTCATATTTGTTTTTAAAGGGTTAGCCTGTACAAAATCTCTTTGTTGATTATAAGAAGGTTCCTGGATATAACCCGTCAAAAGTTCAAATATATTATTTTAGTCTATGAAAAAATTGTTAGAGAGAAGAGTAGGCTAAAAGACCGACTGAATCCTTATAAATATTAATACAATCTATCAAAACTATCTATCTCTTTACTTTTTGTCATTTACTTTTCTTTATACTTTCGATATTAACTTTTCCATTGTTTTTTAAATTATACTAAAAATACAAATAGTTGTTTTTAATAATAAATTTTAACTTAATCATAATTTTTGAATATCCAAATCCATCATTCTCGCTTATGCTTAGAGTCATTTATTCAACAATATTTTTATTACTTGTAAGGAGGGCTAGGGTGGAATTGATGTTACATAATTAGCTCTACTCTTTATTTGAGATGTTTAGTTCTCTAACTTTTAGGTCTGAAGGAAGCACAATCCGAATTGTTTAGCTCATACTTTTAAAACAAAATAAATTCCTAAATTAATAAATATCCTTAAAGTATTCTCAAACAAGCAAAAAAATCATCATAAATTTGATTTGTACATAAAGAGAGTTGTATTGATTGTAGTAGTACGGCCTAAGCCCCACAAGTACACCATTTTCGCCACAGTGCGAAGTGTAGGCCACTCTTACAAAACATAGAATCACATGCACATAGGCCATTGCAATTTCTTTCCTGCTTTAAAAAACATGTTTCACATTTTTTTTTTCTAATCAAACTCCTTTTTTTCCTTCTTTTCAGATTTACAAAATTTTGATTTTGATTTAAAAATATTATTTTGAAATTTGAGTGATCAACTTATATATATATATATATATATATATATATATATATATATATATATATATATATATATATATATATATATATATATATATATATATATATATATATATATATATATATATATATATATATATATAATCAAGGATCAACTTAGAATAAATTTTTTTAACATATTCCATAATCGTAGTTTTTAAATTAAACTCAATCAATAGTTAAATTAACATTTATAGTTATAACCATTGAAATGAATCTAATTTAAATGTTACGATTATGAAGTAAGTTAAAAAGACTTAGTCTTGAAGTAAGTTGATGTGTTAAATATGTTTTTAGTCCATATAAATATTTTAATTTTCCTTTTTAGTCCCTATTAAGAAAATAATATATTTTAATTCCTACAAATTTATTATGCACGTAGTCTTAGTCTTTCATGTTAAACCAATGTGTATTTTTAAATGATTATTTTATAGATATTTTTAGAATGTTATAAAAAGTTTCTCGAAAAAAAACTCAAAATTTGATTTATAAGTCGAGATTTTCATTACTTTTATCATTATATTTTGAAATTTAAAAAATTTGTATTTAATTTTTTTCATTTTAAAAAATTCTAAAATTTAATAATAAATATTTTATAGTATTCTAAACATGGATGAAAATAAATATTCAAAATTTAAAAGTTTAAGAAAATTGCATGCATAAAATTGCATGCATAATAAATATTCTATAATTTTCAAAATTTTAAAAAATAACAGTAGAGACTAAAATTGCATGCATACGAAATCTATATGAACTAAAATATATTATTTTCTTAATAGAGACTAAAAATAAAAATTAAGATATTTATAGAGATAAAAAATATATTTAACTCTATATTAAATTTGAGTAAATAAATTTAAATATTTGAATCTGAACAAATTTAGGTACGTGATTATGTTAATGAGGGGTTCATGAATATATGCTAACTAAGAAGAAAGAGGGAAAAAATGTTGATTATTAATGCATGAAATTTAGGCCAAATTTAAAGAGCTAAAAATTAAAGACAATTTCAAATACTAGAGAAAAAAGAATGATAGTAAAATAAAAAAGTAAGTTAATTGATACGCGCTAATTAAGTACATATATTATTACTATAAAATTCATTTTTAAATAATAATATTTATTTATGTATATATATTAATATGATAAATTTTTTATTATTATTTATAAAAGTAATTTTTTTTCCAAAATAATAGATTAATTAATATACACTGACAGTGACACTATAAAAAGTTTTACACCGTCAATTTATTATCATCCTCCGTTTACATTATTTTATAATTTTTTAAAATTAAAATCAAATTTCTTATAATATCCAACGATTATAATTTGCTGACAGTTACACCGTGAATGTATTTCAATTAAATCCAACAATATAACAAAAAAAGTGGAGGATGATCCTAATTCATAAGTTACTATTTTCCGTATTTTGAGCAATATTATGCAAAGTTTTTGTTTGTTTTGCAGGTATTAAGATTTACATGATTTGTGGAAGAAAAAAGTTAAAATGAGAGAGAAATGAGGTATTTAGCTGAAGAATTGAAACAGATAGCAGAAAATAGAGTTTCTGCATTTTAGAAGTCAAACAGACGTCACACAGTTACGACGACCGCTCCACATTGCCCATTTCAGACGACTGTCACACAAGCAGACAATCGTCACAGGTCATTAATTCAGAATCCTAAAAAATGCGTCTCCGTCAAAATAGAGACGTTGTAACGTTACATAATTTTCTCATTCAACTCAGTATCAGTCAATGCAACCACATCAAAGCCCAACAATATTGTTTCCTTCTATTTCTCACCAACAATGATACATGAAGACTATAAATAGAAGCTAGTTTGATTCGCAAAAGGGAGCTTCGATCTATTACCAATTTTTTGTCGTTTTTATCACCGAAGCCCATTTATTTTCCTTGTTCAAAGCTTTCCTTTTTATTTACTTTTCAGCATTAATTTACTTTTTCGTTTCCGTTTCCAAACCTTATTACTAGCTTCCTGCATCGGGAAGTTATTGCGATTTACTTTGTTTCAAGTCACTGTCATTCTTTATTTTAGTTTTCTGCAAGAATTTTTAAGCCAAATTTGTACTGCATTCAGGTTCACTATTGAATTAATTGCTTTATTGTTAATTATTATGTCTTATGCTTTTATCCATTGCCTCTACTTATTATCTTCTGTTTTAATTAATATGTCTGGCTAAAACCCTTAATCGATATGTAATTGAATAACCGAAACAAATTCAATATATCTAGGCTAAAATCTTAAACACAACTTACTTTATGGTTTCGATTTCTTAATTTAAAATAACTTTTATTATGAAAGTAAAATGATAAGAAAATGTTAGAATTAAGATCACGAGAGTGTGAGGTTTTAACCGGATAGCTGAAATCGAACATTGATTTTAAATACAGCGAAAGCGCTTTAAAACCAATTAGAATCTCTAGGTTTTCAAAAAGTACTTTTAACTTGAATTGATACATCAAGAGCGCTCAATCTGTCTTAGGAGTATAGTAATAGACAAGACCACGAGAATGTGAGTTGACGACTTTTAAACCAACGTTTTCTATAGAGAGATAATTTGATAAACCTTTATAAGCCGATAATTTATTGAATTCATGAAGGCATACTAATGACATACCGATATTTCTATCGTAACTAAATTTAATCTAAAAATTCTTACTTTCTCGTTCCTTAAAACTAAAACATCACTCGCCTTAACTAAACATAGTAACACCCCGATATCGCTGAGTTGATTATCAAATTTCTGTGGGATCAATATCTTTTATTACTACGCGATTAGGTGGTATACTTGTAGTTAATATCTTAAGATTCAGAAAGTCACGATCATCCATCTAAGTTGATTCGCTAGATTATGCAAGTGTTACATGATTGTTTGCTATGGATTAAGATTCTTGTTTTCTTTATCCTTCACTGACAGTTATATATCTTCATTTTGGATAGTTTTCTGTTATCTTTTATTATGTTTCGTATCCCCGGATCTTATAGTTTTTATTTTAATATTTAAAAAAATTCAATAGAAGAAAAGAAAATTAATCTCTTTATAAACTCAAATAAATATTTTCATTAAAGATATTCTAAAACATTATAAAATTAATATTAATGATGAAATTATCCTTTATTTAAGTTACATCTATAACTTTTATTGTTACTTAGGTTTTTTTTTTTAAATTGTTTATTTTAACTTTTGATACTATAATATTTATAGACTTGAATGTATGTCTTCTAGATATAATATATACATTGTATATATTTGACCTTTAAAATTTTTTTTGAAAATTTTAAATATGATACGTTTAATCTATATTTAACCTGATCTTCCATATATATATATATATATATATATATATATATATATATATATATATATATATATATATATATATATATATATATATATATATATATATATATATATATATATATATATATATATATATATAATTCTAAAAGTAATTTAATAATTTTTTATAAATATATATGAAAATAACATAGAATTTTCAAAATGTCAAATCATACAATATAAATATTTGTAAACTATTTTAATAATTAACATATAAAAATAATACTTTTACATAATTTAATTAAATAAAAAATTTACAATATTAGCACATAAATATTAATCCTTGACCAAAATAAATACTATAAATCTTTTATTTAAAATTAAGTAATTTTTCATAGAGATTAATTATTATATATTGACAATAAAATTATATTGTCGATTCATTTTTATCATTTTTTATTTTATTTTATAAATTATCAAAATAAAAATTAAATTTTTTCTTATATCCAACGTCTCTATGATTAATTTTCAGTATAAAATTCTTTTACATGGTCGGTGGATTTTGATTAAATCCTTTAATTAACTACATGTCGCAAGAGGAATATTTTCATTTTCGAACTATATATATATATATATATATGATAAATAAGTATCAACAACAGTAAACCTTCGGATTTGACTCACCAAAATCCGTGTCTGAAATCCATGACCCAAACCATGGAGGCGCTCCGATTATCCACCGCTCAACCTCACTTACCACTCCTCCGTCGCCACCGTCACCACCACCACGGAATGCAGCGCACTACGCTTCAACCTAACCCTTGCTTCAAGCCTTTCGTTGCCCCCGCGCTTTCCAAACCCGTAGAAGCAGTTCCCTCTCCTTTACTCTCTTCCGTTGAGTCGCCACTGTCTCCTCCCCTTCCTCCTCCGGTCAAGGCTTCCACCGCTTCACTTCAGTACCCTCCAGGTTACGTCGGAGCGGTTCCTGACCGGTCACTTTCCGAAGACAGTGACGCCGTAGTAAGTCCTATGAGCTATTTGACAAATATACTCACTTCTAAGGTCTATGATGTTGCTAAAGAGTCACCTCTTGAATTAGCGCCGAAGCTTTCTGAAAGAATTGGTGCTAACATTTGGCTCAAGCGGGAGGATCTTCAACCTGTAAGGACCATACAAAAATTTCATTTTTGAACTGTTTTTCTTTTGTAGTTATGTTATTGTTATTATTATCTCCGTAGCACCGACTAATCTGAAAAAGGTTCGGTCGACACTTGTGATTAGTCGAGTCAACATCGGTGTTTCTGGTGTCCGTGTTTCGTAGATTATTATTATTATTATTATTATTATTATTATTATTATTATTATTATTATTATTATTATTATGTTTTTTGGTATTTGTGTTGATCATTTGGCTTTAGGATATGTTGTTTATGAAATTGTGGTTTGTGTGATAGGTATTCTCATTTAAGCTTCGTGGAGCTTATAATATGATGGCTAAACTTCCAGAGGAAGTTTTGAAAAAAGGGGTTATATGTTCTTCTGCTGGAAATCATGCTCAAGGAGTTGCCTTGTCTGCCAAGAGATTGAATTGCAATGCTGTCATTGCTATGCCCGTTACCACGCCTGACATCAAGGTTTTCATTTATTTACTTTTCATGCCTTGTTTTTTCCCCCGGGTCTAATAGTGGCTAAAATTTCAGTGAATAAGTGGGATGTCGAGAGTTTGAACTTGCACCCCTGCAATCGGATGTCCCTGCACGCTACCAACTGAGCTGACTTAATCAGACAATAAGTTATAGTGATGCCTTGTTTATTTCTAACCACATGTTTAAGGAGTTTGGTTAAGATTGAATAGATCCGAAGTACTTGAGTTTGATTTTGTTACGAGTTCCACATCGAACAATATATGGCCTGAACATGTGGTTATAAGTGGGAGCAATCCTCACCCTACCAGCCGGTTTTGTAGAGTTGAGTTAGGCCCAAACCCACACATTCTAACATGGTATCAGAGCCCGGTTTAAGTCGTGAGAGGGGGTATTACGAGTCCCACATCGAACAATATATGGCCTGAACATGTGGTTATAAGTGGGAGCAATCCTCACCTTACCAGCCGGTTTTGTAGGATTGAGTTAGGCCCAACCCACACATTCTAATAGATTCCTAGGTGAAACAATCATTGTCTGTACTTTACTGTCCTCACGACTGAAATTCAAATTACTGAGGTTCCTTTCCCTTCATATTTGCGAGGGATAAAATCAAAAAAGCTACATTGTTTGTTTCTTGTGTAATATCTTGATAAAAAAAAAAAACTAATGTGGTTGATTAAGTTATGTGTTTTTATTATTTTTGACCTTTGCAGTGGAAATCTGTGGAGAGGCTGGGTGCTACTGTTGTTCTTATTGGGGATTCCTACGACGAAGCACAGGCATATGCAAAGAAGCGTGCTATAGAAGAGGGTCGTACATTCATACCTCCTTTTGATCATCCCGATGTCATTATGGGTCAGGGAACTGTCGGGATGGAAATTTTGCGTCAAATGAAGGGTCCAATTCATGCAATTTTTGTGCCTGTGGGAGGTGGTGGTCTCATTGCTGGTATTGCCGCTTACGTGAAGAGGATTAATCCAGAGGTTTGTTTTCTTGCATGATATTATGCTGACAGTTTTTTCCATTGCATGTGCCTTTGTTCACTAGGAAAAGTTGAGTAGTTAACTGACTTCTGACATTTTTAATGTAAACAGGTGAAAATTATTGGGGTGGAACCCACTGATGCAAATGCAATGGCTTTGTCACTTCATCATGGCCACAGAGTAATTTTGGACCAGGTTGGAGGATTTGCAGATGGTGTGGCTGTTAAAGAGGTCGGCGTAGAAACTTTTCGCCTGTGCAAAGAGTTGGTCGATGGTGTTGTTCTTGTAAGCCGTGATGCAATTTGTGCATCAATAAAGGTGAGATGCTCTTTCCCTCGTTAAAGTTTGCTTTCGGAATCTCTGGTGCTGTAGACAGTTTCAACACACACATACACACATCACCATAATGTATGGTTAACTAACTACCTCTCTAGTTTTATGAAAAGTATAATTGAGAAATTTTTTATTTCTTTCAAATGAATTTGAATTCGTGTTCTTATCGTTTTGATTGGCAGAGGAGTGTTTTTCATATAATGGCTCGAACTAGAATAACTTTCCAAACTCTTTCTAGTTGTGTAACAAAGAATTATTAAATGCTTTATCTGTTTAAGTGTAGCTGTTGAGTTTGTAAGCTTTCATTCGTCCAAGTGTAGATAAGAATTGGAACTTATTATTCTACATAGACCTTCAAATGTTTTGTACATTGAACGAAAACACCACATGTTGTTTAGGACTTTACGTTAAGACATCAAACTGATTATGCTTGTTGCAGGACATGTTTGAGGAAAAAAGGAGCATACTAGAACCAGCTGGCGCGCTTGCTCTTGCTGGAGCTGAGGCATACTGCAAGTATTATGGACTCAAGGGGGAAAATGTTATAGCAATTACCTCCGGAGCAAACATGAATTTTGATAAACTTAGGACAGTAACTGAACTTGCTAATGTTGGTCGTAAACAAGAAGCTTTGCTGTTAACTGTCTTGCCGGAGGAGCCTGGCAGTTTCAAACAATTTTGTCAATTGGTATGTTTCAACAACTTCACTGTTGTTTTTCGTTTAACAGAGTTGAACTGATTTTCTTCTCGCTTTGGCAGGTGGGGCCAATGAATATCACAGAATTCAAATATAGATATAATTCTGAGGAGAAAGCTGTTGTCCTTTACAGGTAAGATCATAGAAATAGATAACAAGTTTTATGCCAAGATAAGAATATTTTGTCATTCATTGTGTTTGTGTGTAGTGTCGGGGTTCACACACCGTCAGAGCTAAAACAAATGCAGCTGAGAATGGAATCTTCTCAGCTTGTAACTCACAATCTCTCAGATGTTGATTTGGTGAAAGATCATCTGCGTCACATGGTAAATCGGCTTCCCTTCATTCTGAATTTTATCATTTCCTTTTCCAACTACTAAACACATGAGAAAAAGCTGTTCCATTTGATTTGATGGTCTTAAAATGTTTACCAAACACATCACAGTAACGGACTGATCCTGTTTTTGTATTCGACTAAGCTTACTTTGTTTTGCAATCATTTTTCAGATGGGAGCCCGACCGGAAATTCAGAACGAAGTTCTTTGTCGTTTTACCTTTCCAGAAAGACCTGGTGCTTTGATGAAATTTTTGGACTCCTTCAGTCCACGATGGAATATCAGTTTATTCCATTACCGTGCACAGGTGAGAATTTGTGACTTACGAAATACAAACATTGACACAGACACCGAGCAGGACACCTAATTTAACACGTTGACATTGACACAAGTGTCAGTGTCACGTCGAACCAACAATGACACATTCTATTCTTATAGTCAACTACTTCTTGTGTACTTGTTTAGTTTTCCTTTGATGAATGCAATCTAATGGAATTCTTGAACTTGATGTGGCTAACAGGGTGAATCTGGAGCAAATGTATTAGTTGGAATTCAGGTTCCAAGCAATGAGATGGATGAATTCCATGACACTGCCAACAAACTTGGGTATGATTATAAAGTGGTGATTGATGATCTTTTCTTCCAGCTTTTAATGCATTGATTTTGATAATTTTAAGCACTTGTTAAAATTACTACCCTAAATTTATTGTGCTTCTATGTAGATATTATTTATCTAAATTTTAAGTTCACTACTACTCAAGTTCTATGTTTTAAAAATTGAATTTGAAATTTTGTGCTTTTAAGAGAAAATTTGTACATAACAATGTCTGATTGAAATTGCTAGTTAATTTTGAAGTTTTCTTTAATTATGGTGGATATTTGAATTAAGTTTAAATTTGAAAAATAATTGAGTAGTTAAGCAAAATTTTATCTAAAAAAATTTTCGACCAAAATATGTAGTTCCCTTTATTATACAATTTTAATGGGCCCGTTTTGTTTTATTTTATTTATTTATTTATTTTAAATTTGAATTTAAAATTTTGTGCTTTTAAGAGAATTTGTACATAAAAATGTCTGAAATTGCTAGTTAATTTTGAAGTTTTTTTTTAATTATGGTGGATATTTAAATTTAAAAAATAATTTAGTTAAGCAAAAATTTTCGACTAAAATATGTAGTTACTCTTATTATACAATTTTAATGGGCCTGTTTTGGCTTTTAAAAATTAAAAAATTTATTGTATAACATAATTTTGTGTAAAATAAATTTATAATTTTTTTCTTCATAAAAACTTCAAATGAATATTTATGCTATTTTAGATGTCATTATTTTATTGAAACTTTATTTTGATATTTTGATATTTTGATATTTTGATATTAAAATTTCAAAGAATTATTTAATTTAGAAACCATTTTAAATAGATTTTCATAAAAATTATTTTTAAATATAATTATTTTTGAAAAAATTATGATTTTGATATTTAATGTATATTTATGTTATGGCATATAAAAATTAATCTTTCAATTTAGAAATAATAAATATAATCTTTTTTGTAATATTTTAGAAAATGAATTTATAAAATTATAAAACAAAAAAAAATTCATTCTTTTAAAGTTAAAACAAACCGATCAATAAATATCATATGATTAACAAAATAAAATCTTCATATATTTTGGAAACAAAATAAAATCTTCATTTTGGAAAGTTATCTAATGAAATGAATTACCCATTTTCCTCCATTTTTACTCTTATTTTATGAAAAACATATATTTCACTCGAATTGAATTTGGCATGCTAGCCTAAACTCCAATATCAAAGTTTTCCAAAACTTTTCTTTTTTGTTGTCAAAATTGCACAATAGAACTTTAAAGTGTTCTATGAAATAGCAGAATATGTTCCATTTGTTTAGGTTATAAAAAATATTTTTGGCATCTCTATTTTAAAATGTTAAAAGGAATAATAGGCCATTTTTTTTTGATAGAATAGGCCAGTTTGTTTAAAATTCTTAAAATCTATATTTTAATTTTTTTGTTATATCTTTGTAATTTTTTTAAAAGAACTTTTTTTTCTTATGTTGAAAATGGAAATGTCATATTGACAATTTTAATTTTTTAAAGTTCATTTAACATGTATAACTTTTTAATATCAATTATTTTGTCAATTTTAGTTTTTTTTTTATATTAAAGTTCTCTAAATAATAATTTCTAAAAAAATAAAATATTTGTATTTTAATCATTAACAAACTGGTAAAAAAATTTATGTGAAAAATGAAAAATATTTTAATTAGCTTTGAAGAAAATCATTTTAATAAAAGAGAAAAAAAAATTATATCTTTATTCGTACAAATTATGTTGGTGTTTTGAAAACTATTTTAATTAGCTTTTAAAGAAACAATTTTCTTAATTTTTGTAAAAAGAATATTTTTACATTAAAATTACTTTGATTTTAATCTATATCAAACGACTCTAAATACAATTGGGTGTGTCAAGGAGATGAAATGAAACCCTTTCTAGGTAAAGAAAAAGCGAGATAAAACTTTGAATTTTAAATTGATGCATAAGGAAAAATAATTTTTTAAAATTATTTATTATTAGAATTTAATTGATATATACCGACCGTGTAAAACAGTTTTATACTGTCAGTTAATCGTGATCGTTAAATTTTAATTACAATTTAACTTTGATTTTAATTATTTAAAAATAATCATTTTGAGTGGTTGTGTCAGTTAATCGTGATCGTTAAATTTTAATTATAATTTAACTTTGATTTTAATTATTTAAAAATAATCATTTTGAGTGGTTGTGATGCGTGTACAAAAATTTACACTGATATTGCATAACAATTAATCTCTTATTATTAATATATTTTAATTTTATGACTATTTAAATAATAAATATTAAAATTAAAGAATTTATTAAATGTTGAAAAGGTTTTTTAAAAACCTCCTTCAATTTAATTTCCAATTTTTTCTTAATAAAAGCAATATAAAAGGTGTAAGGGTCTTGGAAGATTTTGATCAATTATTTAAATTTAATGCATGTTATTATATTTTTTTCATATTAAAAATATATTAATTAAAAATATTTATTTATCATTTTATATATAGTTATTTTTTAAATAAAATTAAAGTTAATTTATAGTTTTAGTTCCTTAATTTTACATGATTCATAAAATTAATTTTTCTATTTAAAATTCAAACACTTTTGGTTTCCTTCCTTAAAAATATATTAATTAAAAATATTTATTTATCATTTTATAAATAGTTATTTTTTAAATAAAATTAAAGTTAAATTATAGTTTTAGTTCTTTAATTTTACATGATTCATAAAATTAATTTTTCTATTTTAAATTCAAACACTTTTGGTTTCCTTCCATTCTTATTAAAAATCGATGAGATATTTATTTTTTTCATTTATATTTTTAAATAAAAGATTTAAAAATAGATTTATATACAATGATTTGTCATATTTTTATAAAAAATATGTCAATTAAAAAATATACATTGGTAATTTATGTGTAAATGTATAAGAGAGATTAAAATTATTTAAATTAAAATAGAGGGTCAATTTTATAAATGGATAAAATATGGGGATTTTATTAAGTAAAAAATTAAAGATTTTTTTCACTCCTCTTTAAATATTCTTTAACTATTTTTTAAGGAAAAAAAATTAAAAATATAGAAATAATATTATTATTATTATTTTTAGTTTTTGAAATCACTTTTAAGTAATCTTTTTTACTATTGACATTTGTAATTATTTTTCCCTTAAAAACTTACATCTGCTTAAATAATATTTGATATCTTAAAAAAAATTTGATCAATAAAGAAATTTTATGCATAATACATATATATTTGGCTACAATAATAATTAGTATAACATGAATTTATTTATTCATAAATAATGTATTATGCATAATAACGTTTTATAGTACTTTTATTGATCAATAAAGAAATTCATGTTATTATTTATTAAAATGTATTTTAAATTCATGTTATACTAATTATTATTTATTCAGAAATAATGTTTATTTTTTTAATTATAATTGATTTTTGTTTTTGTTCTTTTATAGGTACCCTCAATTGGAAGTAAAATCCTATTTGAAGTATTATTGGGCACTAAATGTAGATGGTTCATTCTGCTTGAATTGAATAATTGTGGCTGGATACTATAAAACTGAATTTATCGATAATTGTTGTGGCTAGCTTCCAGTAGTATTAAATTGATTTTATCGATAAAATTAGAGTATAAAAATAAGGGTTAAATATATTTTTAGTCTCTATAAATATCTTAATTTTTATTTTTAATCACTATTAAAAAATATAATATTTTAATCCTTACAAAATTATTATATATTGGGAAAAACCCAAAGTCCCATATTGACTAAATATATAACTCACAAAGAGTTTAAATAGAGTGTCACTCCCTACTGTAACACCCCAAATTTTCCCTCTTCATTTTAAGCATCATATCATATCATATGCATCATACTCATATCATTTCCTCAGCATCCCAACATGGAAATATGAGGCATAACATCCCTCATGTCCTAGCATCAAGCATATGGTCATTTGAGGAGTTCCTTGAAGCCTTTCAAGCCATGACAAGGCTCCCAATGAGTTTGCACATGTTCTATGGTGAGTCTATACTCCATTTACAAGATCAAGTCCATTGGCAAAAGCTCAGAAGATTGCATGATCATCAGAGATCTCAGGACAAGGCAAAGCTCCTATGTAGTGCACCCAAGTTAGGGTTGGAGATTCAAGTACCACAATCTCACAACTTTGGCCATTTCTTGTGGGCCAAGTCTTCTATATGATGAGAGGATCCTATGTGTCAAATTTCATGAGAAAATTCCATGTGGAAGTCAGACAATGCCTCAGTTGCTTGCAGATGAAGCAGAAAGTCAACAGAGCCCAGAAAAAGTCAATTGTGCAATTTCAAGGGGTCCAACCCAAATTTTTTGGCCAAGAGGGGTCCTTAAAATGTTATAAGAGGTTGGAATGCCTAAAGTTCAAGAATCATGGAGATTTAAGGGGTTTTGAAAAAATGGTACAAAGTTGGTTTTTGAAGTTTTCTAAAAAAGTCAACTTTGACCCTAATTTTCAAGTGGCCTTAACATGATCAAAAATTCTCCAAATGGACCAAAGTCAAACATGAAAGTTGGAGAGTAAGGGCTGCCATATCTAGGGCATTTTTTGACTTTTCAAAAAGTCACCATGTGCAAGAAGGCTCCAATCTTGATTTTTGTGAATTGGTTCAGGCCCAAACTTGTTTCTAACTTGAAATACATTGCATAAGAGGCATTTTTCTCCAAAAAAATGATCATTTTCATACACTTTTGAAAACTCCCTCCAAAACATGCCAAATTGCAAAATTCATGAAACAAGTGTGAGGGTTTGATCTAAGGGCCAGGAGTTAATGTATCTAGATCAAGGGTGGAGAATGCAACTTACACATGCTGAGAAGCCCAAGGAAGCATGAGGGAAGCATGCATATCTCACTAAGTGCACAATTTGCATATTCACACTTTTCTCATTCAATTTTCGTGCACTTTCCATCACACTTTAACACTCACTCTAAACATCATTCCAAAGAGAATAGAGCAAAAAACCAGATCTGAATCTCTCTCATTCTCTCATTCTCAACCTTCTTGCATTTTTGCATTTTGCTTCATATCTCTCCATTCCTTTACATTCTCCACAAATCTCTTCCATATTCTTGATCAGTGAATCATCTAGATCAAGAATCATCCACTCATTCAAGCTTAGAACACAGATTTGGACGTTCACCATTTCAAAGCCTCTTGTGTTGAAACTTCAGATCTACACCATTTCAAGGTTAGATGCATTTATTTTGCATCTAAGGAGTCAGAGGAGTGATTTGCACGGATTATCTGGTTTTCTATTTCAACATTTCGAGATATCCATCTCAGGTATGGCTTGAAACTTTTTGTTCTGGAAATGGAATGTTATGGTTGATTTGTGTTCCTTGTTCTTCCCTGATCATGCTGCACTTTGTAGATTTTGATTTTGGTGCATTATATCATAAGTTATGAGCATTTAAAGTTTGATGATCAATGTTGTTTTGCTTCGATCCGGCCGATCCTTTGAGTTTTAGCTATTTTTGATGTCATATTTGGATTCAGTGATGTCGAGTTAGTCAATTTGGACTATTGGTTTGCATTATTTGATGAATTTTTGCCTCTGGTTTGGTCTCCGGTGCCGGAGTTCTAGCTCCGGTCACCGGAATTTGTCTTGTGAGTTCCATTGGAGAAGATGAACAGGAGCCCTTAGATCTGCCATCCTAGGGCCAACATTGCGCCACATGTCCTCTTATTTGCTTCCATTCATATTAAAATTTTGATTTCTATTTTAAATATTCGTGTAACCATGCTCATATTAAATTCTGTGAGCTCACTATTAACAGCCAACCACAGCGCGCCTGGCTGCCACCTCAATTAATGAGGTGATGCACCACAGTTCTTAGATGCATCTCGCGGTCCAGTTTGTTTCCCAGCATTTCCTTTTCAAACTCATTAATCCACACAATAACAACAACATGTATCAGCGCACATGGGCCCAGCCGTACTGCTGTTCGCACCTCACAATCTTAGCCCAATCCAATCCCAACGCATGAAGTCTGCTTAATACACCACCTTCTCATTTTTTTTATTTCTTTTTCTCTTAATTTCTTTTTTAATCCAGTTTGCTTTTAATTCGTATAAAATACTTCAAATCATCCAAAAATTCCCAAAAAAATCATGAAGGTCATTTTGAGTCTCTAATATTTTTTCATATTTTTATTTTATTTTTTTCATTGATCCACGTGCCAGAATTAATTCTCCATTGCTCATAGCTTCTTTTTAAGTCTTTCTTGACCAGTCTGCCTTGTTTATTTTCCATAATCTTCAATATTTGGATTTTTGATCCCATTCCTTTTGCATTGTGTTCCTGAGATCTTGTACTTTGCATGTGATTTTTCTCTGAATTTTTAGAAATTTATTCCTTGATTCTTGGTCTTATAACTTGTGATGTAAGTTTGCTGTCCTAACTTGTGTTCTTGCCTCCATTTGACTTAGTTCCTTTCTGAATCTTTGCAAATCCTTTTGGCTAGTTGATATAACATGTTTGAGGACAATTTGGTTCCAGTTGTGGAATTTTTATGTGGCTGGTTGATTTATTGTGGATTTTATCTTGAACCTTGTCCCGTTTTGCTTCCTTTGAATCTTTAAGTCTCTCATAAGCCTAAAAAAGCACTTGTGCCCATTTCTTATTCTCATTTGGGGTTCCTTTGGGGTGTGGGTACCTTCCTGGTCCTAGGATAGATCTTGTGTCTTCTGAATTTTTGAGTTAGCTTCTTCTTTAAGTCATTTGCTTCTTTAAGTGTTTTAACTTCATATTTTGGTTTCTCTTGCTCCCATTTGGCATTGTTTGGTCTTGTGTGACCTCTCTCTTCATCTTGCTGGCTTCTTAAGCCATTCTTCATCTCATTTTGGTTCTGGTTGTGAGTCTTGGGTTTTTATTTTGTGCATTTTGCATTGCATATTTCATAAGTGTGCATTTGTTTTCATAAGTATTCATGTTGCATCCTTTTGAGTCATAAGTCTCTTCTCCTCATTTCTTTGAGTTGCATTGGCATTGTGCATTTGTTCATATCATATCACTTCTGATTGTTTGATGTTAGCATGTTATCTTGCTCATTTTGGTTTCATTTATATGCATACTAACCTTGTGTCGCTCCCACCAAATGACACCTGGTCAAATAGGGTACAGACGCGAACGGTCGGCGAAAGAGAGAGAACACACAAGGGTGAACTGAAAAGGAAAAGAGTCGCCAGCTAGGCATTTTTATCCCGAAGGAAAGGTAATGCTGCATAAACCTAGAAAGACATGGACAAGACGGTTGCGAACCGGAGAAACTGAGAAAGGGGGTTGGTTACAACCTGGGAAGGTATTAGCACCCAGATTGTCCGTCGTACTCGACGGGATCCACGCCTGAAAGATTTATGTTCAAAGGGGTAGTGTCAGTGCTTTTTGTGTGCAAAAGCTGGAAAAGAATGTACAGGTGTCAGTGCAAGGAAAGAATGCAAAGCTCAAGACTATGAAGCTCAAAGGACAATGCTGGAATAAGGGGGGGGATGTACAGAGACTTTTGTTCGATAACTGTTAAGTTATGCCTACGTATCCTCTCGTGCAATGAGGAAGTAAGAATACCGTAGTTCGACTCAAAGAGACTGGAAGATAAATTGACTGATGAACTGCTTGTTTGTCTATGCTCAAGTGTATGACTCGTCTGGCTCGAGTGCTAACTGTCTTGCATTAGACGGAAGAAGCAAGTTCTCGTTTTCAGAGTGAATGAGATGAGAAAAGAATCCCGGAGGAGACGATTATTGTTTGTTTTTGTGTTTTCAATCTTTTTATTGTTTTTGGAGTTTGTCATAAGAAAATGAGCTTAAGCCCAAACCAAGGGTTAGTAAACTCATCACATCCTCCCTCTGATTAGGGGTAATGAGAATACCTTAAGTATGAAGTAAACACCTCACACTTAATCACCATGATGTAGGGTTAAGATCATCAACCTACTTGTGTTTACTTAGATGTTATTGTTGTTTTTGTTTAGTGTTAAGCAATGAGTTCAAGCCATAATCAAAGATTTAATGGGCTCATTACACCATCCTAATAGAAGGATAATAGATGAGAACATTTAAGCTGAGGAAGGCTCCTCAACTTAATCCATGATTATGGATTAACCTCATGACAAAACAAAGCCTTTATTAAATGGATTTTAGTTAATGGTAAGATTAAGAAATGGATTTTATGGTTTTTAAGACAACTTGAGGGGGACTTGTCCATTAACACTAGGGTTAGTCCTTCTTAACCAATTAAGGAAGAATTAGAACCCTAATGCAAGGCCCAAGTTACAAGTTTGATGTCTTAGTGATTTATTAGATGGATTTATTAAAGGATTTAAACACATTAAGGGTTTAACACTTAAGATTAAATTTATACACTCCATCCTAATATAAGGATGCAGGCATAAGCTTAATCACAAAGCCTTAAAACCTTTAAGGTTTAGTCCTTGATTATGAGATGAGGAGAGAAGACACAAAGATGACACAAAGGTAAAACTAATGGGGGGACTAATCAAACCCTAATTATGATCATGCTTGGGTGTTCCTAGGGTTTATGAGGCTTGCAAGAGATCTTCAAGAAGAGCCACCAAGGAAGAAGCAGATGAAAGGAGAAGCAGAAGAGACAAGTCAACTTGCTTCACTTAAGAAGACAAGTTGCTTGAAGAAAGAAAGTGGAGAAGGAGCATGAATGAGCAAGCTCACTCTAATACAAAAGTAAAATGCAGCAATGATGCATAAGAGAGATGAGAAAAGATTATGAGAAGTGAAGGCAAATTCACTTCTCAAACACTTACCACCTGAAAAGTTAACCAAAAGACATGAAATGAAGTGAACATGAAATGAATGCAATGATGCAAACCAAAACCAGAAGCATAAACATGATGTTAATGATGCTAAAAGGTAATTCAAACACATGAAAAGAGTTGTGGATGATCATACAAAGATGAGGATGCAAATGAAGCATGTTTTGAACCATGAAAGTTCATGGAAACATATGAAATGGAATGAATGCACAACATGGCAAATGAATGATGAAATGATCAAACATGATTCTAAAATGTCCTAATATGTCTTATAAGTCATGTGAATGCACAAAATGTCATGACAAGTTCATGTATGCAAGCATGTGAAGGATGAATGCAAATGAAGGCAAAGATTAGGGTTTATACATAACATGCAATACAAAATTCAAAACCAGAAGCAAATGACATGATAAAAAAATGAAAATGGGATCAAAGGAACCCTAAACCTACACAAGTACACTGTCCAAAGGGGGAAACCTAACTCTTAACCTAATGGGAGTTATGATTTTCTCAAGTTAGCTAGGGTTTTAAGGCACTTCAAAAGGAAAAATGCACAACAAATTGAAAATGAGAGATAAATTCAAACCAATTTTATCCTAGAAACTACATGATATGAAGAATGCAATGCAAAAAGAACCATCATCAAACTCTTCAAGGTTAGGCATAATGAATTTTTCCAAGTTAGGACAAAAATATTGCCTTTTAAAAAACTTTAATTCCAAAGAAAAATGTCAAAATATGTCAAGAACCAAAAAGAAATTTGTTTGAAGTGTTTGATAATGTTTCTAAATGTATCAAAATGCAATGTGATTTTTTTGGTGATTTTTAGAAACTTAAATACTATTTTAATTAATTAATTCTCATTAACTAATTAAAATAAACATTTAAATATTTTTAAAATACGAAAATTATGCAAAAAATAAAATAAAAATTATTTTCAGAAAGAGAAAAATATTTTAAGGTATGATGCACAAAATGAGATTTTTTAGAAATGTTTTACTATTTTAAATAAAATGTGGAAGAAAAATGCAAATAAAATGAATTTAAAATGAATTTAAATGAAAGTCCACAGATCCAAAGGCCCTGGTTTAAAGCTGAGACGCGGGAATTGACCAGCGCGCCCATCTGAATGGCCAGAATTCAAACTTCCCTAATTATGATTAAAACCCTAATCTGAGCCCTAATTACTTTCAGGTGACCGGAACAGTGTTCCGGTCATCTTCTCCGGCTAGCCAAACATGCTATCTCCCTCCATACGCAACCCTAAGCTCTCTAACTTTCCATAAATGATCCCCACATCAACCCCAACAAGAATCAATCACCAAAAATCATTTATTCATCATCAAATTTGTGAATCAAAGCAAAACGGAAAACATGGCAGAAATTTCAGAAGCTCATGAAATGCTTATTTCTCAACTATTCTCAAAAGTAAAGACATCATGGTGATCAGTGAAACATGTAGAATCATTCTATAACATAAAATAAGAGTTCTGGAAAAATAAATGCCATGGCTACCTGAGCTTGAGCTTTCGAAACAGGGGCTTTCTGGCCAGTTCTTTGCTTCAAATCCACTCCAATGATTCCCCCCAAGAGCTTGTGATGCTTGGTTGGAGTTTAAATGGCCTCAAGAAGAAGTTGGCAGAAGTTCAGTTTGTGAAATGTGAAAATCGTGTTTTTGATTCTGGGCTTTTTAGGGCTAAATGAAGGGTGAGAAATGATCAATGATGTTTGTGGAATTGAATGGTGGAAAAAGTTTGAAGGTTTGATGGTTGAGTTAAGAGACTCGATGGCTTTTGCAAATTTTGGGATTTTTGATTGTGCTGAGTATTCTCTAGTTTCAGGCTGCAATGTTATGTGCTTTTGCTTGGTTTTGATCCACATAAAGAAATGTGATAGGTCAGAGAGTGGGTGCTGGCCTATGTTGATTGGTATGGGCAAGTTGCCAAAATGTCAAAAGTTTGTGTACTTGAGGTATGGGTCATGGAAGGCCTGGTTGCAAGGGGTGTCTGGCCTCAGCTGAGTTCAAGGAGGACCATAGAAACAGATTTGGCATGCTGGCACAAGTGGATGAAGAGATTTGGATCATTTTGCAATTTTGTACAACTTTGGCCCCTTTTGAATTTCTTGAAGTTTAAGGCATGGAACTTGAGAAATCTTTGGGCAATTCTGAATTTTATGTCATGTATGATGTTTGTGTAATGCTTAGACACCAATTAGAAGTCACAAATTGCCTTGGTACAAGAATTTGCAAGTTTCCCTCTTTGGCACATAAGTGAATTTTTGTGATTTTTCCCAACTTTGACAAGCCATAACTTGAGTTCTATGATGAATTAGATCAAGTTCTTGTACTTTTTGAAAATGGGAGGATCCAATCTACAACTTTCATGACCAAGAATTTTTCATTTGAAGCATTTTTGAATCAAAAAGAGGAGGTTGAAAAACTTTCCCAAAATGGCAAATTTACATTACAAGTCACTTTCCCAAAATGGCAACTTTGCAAATGGCTTGAAATTCTTCAATTTTGTGAACTTCTAACATCTTCTAAGATCAAATAAAGATCATAAACATCCAAAATGATGAAGAAGACCCTTTGGTTGGGTGATTGGGGGGCCTCAGATGCCCTGATTTTGCACTGACTTGCTCAAGAAGTCATCTATTGATCAGATGCCTTCCCCATTGAATTTCTTCATTAAAATTGGTATGTATGATCCTTATAACATATAGAGACCAATAGAAACAAGAATGACCAAAAAATTTGAGGTTAAGGGCCTCAAACCCAAAACCCTAATTTTAGGTCATCTGTGTAGAAAACCCTAGCCTGCCTGGACCTCTGAGCAATCCTTTGTGATTTTGTGACTTCAAAGAATTCTTGGAAAGATCACAAACCATGGTGTGAGAAAGAGTGAGGGAAAATTTGGGGTGTTTACAGCTGCCCCTATTCAAACATGAGTTAGCTGTGTAGGATGTAAGCAATGGCTTAACAGGCAAACAAGATAACTTGTGGTTGAATACCAAAGATAGTCCAAAATTTGCACTCACTGAATGAAGAAGAAAAGGGATATAGATTGTAAAGGAAGAAAGTATGATTATAAAGTGCGGGCGACGGAGGACGACCGTCGGGGATAAAGCAATGACGGGGACGGTCGACATGCTAGGGAAGTGGAGGTATCCTGATGGGGACGACCATCAGGTAAAGAAACAAGATTCTATGGGGATTAAAGGTAAAGTTAATGATGGGGACGACCATCAGGTTGGAGAAATAAATGATGAGGGGCGGTCATCGAAGGTGAAGGAAGGTCACCTAGCAGGGGACGGCTGCTCTGTTGGGGGTAAGATGAGGGACGGTCATCTAAGGTGAAGGACGATCATTTGGCAAGGTACGGTTGCCGAAAGTATCATGACATATGACGAATGTCAGATAGAAAAGGTCGACGATGGGCACGGCCATCGAATAAGCATCGATAAAGGACGATCATCAAGAGGTGAAGGACAATCACCTGGCAAGGTACGGTTGCCGAAAATATCATGACATAGGACGAATGTCACATAGAAAAGGTCGACGATGGGCACGACCATCGGATAAGCATTGATGAAGGATGATCATCAAGAGGTGAAGGACGATCACCTGGCAAGGTACGGTTGCCGAAAGTATCATGACATAGGACGAATGTCAGATAGAAAAGGTCGATGATGGGCACGACCATCGGATAAGCATTGATGAAGGACGATCATCAAGAGGTGAAGGACGATCACCTGGCAAGGTACGGTTGCCGAAAGTATCATGACATAGGACGAATGTCAGATAGAAAGGAAATAGTTTATTTGGGATTTGCCGGGGATTCTTCTGGGGAATGGTATGTTGGTGTAAGCCCTAGAGGCCAATACTTTTTGGTACTTGTATCGGATTATTCGTTTAATAATAAAAGGCATTTATTTATTATGTTTGTCTTTCAGAATAATAAAGTCCCTAGAATAGTTAGTCTGTTTAATGAAATGTTAAGTGTGACTTAATCATGAGATCCCATTAAACATAAAGACATTATTCTTAAAATATCCGTAGTCAAGCTTTATTGCAAAGTGGGATAACATTAAAGCATTGAGACTATTATGAAGATAGACTGATGATCACATCTCATGGATCATGGATAAAGAGTTATCAAGTCTTGACATAGGTATAAATATTAGGAGTAATATTTATACCGGATTGACCCGCTATGAGAATACTACATAGTATGTTATGCAAAGTGTCATAAGTTATTCTCATGGTGATAATGGTGTATTACCACCCTTCGACCTGAAACCACTATGGACCCTAGATGTAGAGTCGGGTGCTTTATTGCTGATCAAACATTATCCGTAACTGGATGATCATAAAGACAGTTGATGGGCACTCCACGAAGCATGCTGAGGGACATGAGTGTCCTAGATGGAATTTGCCAATCCTGCATAACAGGAGAAATGTCTAAGGGCCCAATATTGAACTGGACAAGGATGACACAGTGTATGCCTTGTGTTCAATATAGACATAGGGGCAAAAGGGTAATTGTACAAACATATATTATCACGAAAAAGGTTTTGTCAGATCACATGACATTTTCGTGACTTGGGTAGCAGTGATGTGTTGCTAGATACCGCTCACTGTTTATTATGTTAAATATATAATTTAATATAATTACCAACGTTACGAAATCCTACAGGGTCACACACATAAGGACAGTTTGATGAGAGATAGAGAAATCAAAGGAACACCGTAAGGTACGGTGCACTTAAGTGAAAAATAGAAATTCGGATAATATAATAATAATTATTGTTATTTTATAATGGTTATAAAATAATAATAAAATAAATATATTTATTATAATAATAGTTATTATAATAATATATAATATTATTATGGATCATGTGAATTGGGCTTTTAGCCCGCAGCCCACAAGGGAGTCTATAAAAGGAACCCTTGTGATGAAGCTTTTACTTGATGCAATTTCGTTTTTGATTCTCACTCAAATAATTCCGTTCGTAAGCAGCTAGCACTGTGACCGGAAGCTGTTCGTGTGGACTGAGTAGAGGCGTTGCACTTCATCAACGCTTGTGATCGCTGCATCAAAGATCTGAATCGCCACAAAGAGGTAACGATTCTATCACTGACCATGCTCATTCGTAAGGATCACTAAAGGAAAATTTTTGTTTTCCGCTGCGTTTAGATCGCAATTTTCCTTCAGTGGTATCAGAGCCACTTACGAAACCATGGATCTGATAGCTGTTAAATTTCCGTTTTTTTCTGTATTTGATTCGATTAAAACACAGAACGAATTTAACAATAAACGATTAATTAAATTTGGCATCTGTTGTGTACGATTTGGATGATTGATGTTGATTATGCTTCAGAAACCGACATTAGTATGGTGAAGTTGTGCGATACATTGATCATCCATAGGTTACACAATTAGATCGATCACTTTTATATAAGATATAAGAAATTCTGATGCAAAGATGGTATATGGGATATACTGTTTTGATTTCATCCATTCAATCACATAAGGATTGTAATTCTTTTGAAAGATCATCATTTTCATTCGCTTCGGAATCCGACGTTAGTATGGTGAAGCAATGACATGTTGATCTATCATATTGAGTTATCAATCGAGTTGTGTTTGACGGCATGAAATTGTTGCATTAGGATTAATGGCAGTACAAGTGTTGTATTGCCGCAGACTTTTCCGGTTGGGGTTGTAAATGCACAAAAGTTGTGCAGGAAACGACGTGAAATACAATGAAGTGTTCATAAAATTTTTCGTCGGGGCGCTGCCCCTAACAACCCCGCAAGGAGGCGCTGCCCCCTTGACCCCCGTCCGCTAACCGGGCAGCGGAACCCCCGGCTAAGTCTGCAAAGTGTGATCAATCAGCCGAAATTTAATTTAGTTTATTTAATTATCGGAATTTTAAACTAATAATAAAAGTGTGTTTATTATTATTTATTTGTGGTGATCAGTTATGGCCTTAGTTTATCCTTTATTATTGTTTTGGGATTTTTAAATACGGCCTGCGAGTCGTGCCTCTCTCTCAATCTCTTTATGTAACTTCTTTTCTCATCTCACTCCCTCGTATGTAAAACGAGTTTTCTTATATGTAATGTAATATTATGTTATGAAGAAAAAGGAAGTATTCAATATTAAAGGAGGATAACCTTGGAGATCATGCTTGGAGAAGCTTAGATCGTTATTAGGTTAGCTTAGGTTCTCTCATTGGCTTGAGAGAACAATTGCGTTAGGGGCCATAATTGTATCTTTTTATATGTATGTTGATGCATGTAATTGTATGTTGATGCATGTGAGAGACGTTTTGCATGTTAAGCCGGTGAGATCAAACTAATAACAAATTCCCTCAAAATTAAATATTAAGTTTATGCTTTCCAATTTTTAGCACTCATCAAGACTAGTATCGAGCATTGTAGGTTTCGCCTACGCGAGGTGCATGTTCTATATTAGTAAGGTGTGATGGGATAATTGTAATATCCAATTGCTAAAACAATGGGTCAAACTTAACTAAACAAATTATAATAAGATTATACATGTTTAGAAGCAAGAATTGGGAATGATTCATGTGATGGATCAGAATAAGGAGTTATTCACCCAATTGAAAATATTCGAGAGTTGTATGAGATACAATTGGAAGGAGTTCCTACCTAAATAACTTAGTTTTGTGTAATCAGCCTAACGCTGACTTAAAACAAAGTGAAACATGGATCTCGACCCACTAGAAAGTCTTCCAACGGGATTTTCCGAATCAAATGATGAGGGTCATTTGTTTTGAATAAAATAGTGGGAGCATATTTGATTAAAGGCCTAATTAAATATGTTGTTTTAATGATACTTATATTTTCATATTTCTCTTGTAGATTACCATGACAACAAACACATCGAACAATATTTTGCGATCCATCCTAGATAAGGAAAAATTGTCTGGGACAAATTTCCTGGATTGGCACCGTAATCTGAGGATTGTCCTCAAGCACGATAAGAAGCTGTATGTCTTGGAGACACCAGTTCCTGAGGAGGAACCTCCTAGTTCTGCACCAAAGGCAGAAAGAGATGCTTATAAGAAGCATTTCGATGATGCCAATGAAACCGCTTGCCTCATGCTTGCTACCATGAACTCTGAGTTGCAAAAGCAACACGAGAACATGTATGCGTTCGATATGATCGGACATCTGAAAATGCTTTATCAAGAGCAAGCAAGAAATGAGAGGTTTCAGGTTTCAAAGTCCCTTTTTAACAGCAAGTTAGCTGAGGGAGCCCCTGTAAGTCCCCATGTACTCAAGATGATTGGGTATGTGGAGAACCTTGACAGATTAGGGTTTCCCCTTGGAAAAGAACTTGCGATTGATCTGATCTTGCAATCGTTGCCAGAGAGCTTCAGTCAGTTTGTCCTGAATTTCAATATGAATGACTTGGACAAAAGTCTTCCAGAACTGCTAGGCATGTTGAGAACTGCTGAGCAGAATATGAAGACAAAAGGGAAATCCATTCTGATGGTCAGTAATGGAAAGAAACAGAACAAGAGGCCCATCAAACAGGGTGGTAGAGGGAAAGGCAAGGAAGTTGCCAAACCCAAACCCACTCCTCCTGTTTTGAAGCCTAGTGGAGGAATAGCAAAGGAGGGCACTTGCTTCCATTGCGGTAAGACCGGACATTGGAAGAGAAATTGCCCAAAGTACCTGGAAGATAAGAAAAATGGAGTAGAGACTTCAAATTCAGGTATTTTTGTTATTGAAATTAATTTATCTACTTCTGCATCATGGGTATTAGATACTGGATGCGGTTCTCACATTTGTACTAATGTGCAGGGGCTAAAAAGGAGTAGAGATTTGGCAAAAGGTGAAGTTGACCTACGAGTTGGCAATGGAGCAAAGGTTGCTGCTTTAGCTGTAGGAACTTATGTTTTAAGTTTACCTAGTGGTTTAATAATTCAGTTAGAGAACTGTTATTATGTACCTGCAATTAGCAGGAATATTATTTCCGTTTCTTGTTTGGACAAGTTTGGTTTTTCATTCATAATAAAGAACAATTGTTGCTCCATTTATTTGAATGATATATTCTATGCTACTGCAAAAATGAATAATGGACTATATGTCCTTGATCTTGAAATGCCAATTTATAACATTAATACTAAAAGGTTGAAACCTAATGAGTTGAATCCAACTTACCTTTGGCACTGTCGATTAGGCCACATAAATGAGAAACGCATTTCCAAACTCCATAAAGATGGACTCTTGGACTCTTTTGATTATGAATCATATGAGACATGCAGATCTTGTTTAATTGGAAAGATGACAAAGTCCCCATTCACAAGAAAAGGTGAAAGGGCTAATGATCTTTTGGCACTCATACATACTGATGTATGTGGACCACTGAACATACCAGCCAGAGGAGGTTTTCAGTACTTCATCACTTTCACTGATGACTTCAGTAGATACGGATATGTGTATTTAATGAAACACAAATCTGAGTCCTTTGAAAAGTTCAAGGAATTCAAGAATGAAGTACAAAACCAACTAGGGAAGAATATTAAAGTTCTTCGATCAGATCGAGGCGGTGAATATTTAAGCCTAGAATTTGATGACCATCTAAAAGAGTATGGGATTCTATCCCAACTTACTCCTCCTGGAACACCACAATGGAATGGTGTATCTAAGAGAAGAAATCAAACCTTGTTAGACATGGTCCGATCCATGATGAGTCACGCCGATCTTCCAAACTCCTTTTGGGGACATGCATTATTAACAGCAGCTTACACACTTAACCGTGTTCCATCCAAAAAGGTTGATAAGACACCATATGAGATATGGAGTGGTAAGAAACCACATATGTCTTACATGAAGATTTGGGGTTGCGAAGTTTACGTCAAACGACAAATTTCAACCAAGCTTGAGCCCAAATCTGACAAATGCTTATTTGTGGGGTATCCTAAAGAAACAAGAGGATATTACTTCTACAATCCTTCTGAGGGCAAAGTGTTTGTCGCTCAAACTGGAGTCTTTCTGGAAAGGGATTTTATTTCCAAAGGAAACAGTGGGAGGAAAATAGAGCTTGAAGAAATTCAAGAATCACAAAACATTGAAACACCTATGGAGGAACTAGAGCAGGAAACACAAGTAGTTGTGGAAGAGCAACCTGCTCAAGTAGAACAAGACCAGCGTAGGTCAAGCAGGACACGTCACCAACCTGAGAGATATGGATATCTCATAAGTGATCAGGGTGATGTATTACTCATGGATCAAGATGAGCCTGTGACCTACAAAGAGGCCATAACTGGTCCTGAGTCTGAGAAGTGGCTAGAAGCCATGAAATCTGAAATGGATTCCATGTACACAAACCAGGTTTGGACCTTGGTAGAACCTCCTATAGGAGTTAACCCTATAGGATGCAAGTGGGTCTTCAAGAAGAAGACTGACATGGATGGTAAGGTACATACCTATAAAGCAAGACTGGTTGCAAAAGGCTATAAACAAATTCATGGGGTTGACTATGATGAAACCTTTTCACCAGTTGCAATGCTTAAATCTATTCGGATTTTACTTGCCATCGCTGCATATCATGATTATGAAATATGGCAGATGGATGTCAAAACTGCTTTCCTTAATGGGAATCTTCTTGAGGATGTGTACATGACACAACCTGAAGGATTTGACATACCACAAGATGCCCAAAAGATATGCAAGTTACAGCGATCAATCTATGGATTGAAGCAAGCTTCCAGAAGCTGGAATCTTCGTTTTGATGAAACCGTAAAACAATATGGATTCATCAAAAATGAAGATGAACCTTGTGTCTACAAGAAGGTTAGTGGGAGCATGATCGTGTTTCTGGTATTATATGTAGATGACATATTACTCATTGGAAACGATGTCCCTACCTTGCAACAAGTGAAGACTTGGTTAGGGAATTGTTTTTCTATGAAAGACCTAGGTGAAGCAGCCTATATATTAGGAATTAGGATCTATAGAGATAGATCACAAAAACTGCTTGGCCTAAGTCAGAGTACATACATAAATAAAGTGTTGAGACGCTTTAATATGCATGATTCCAAGAAAGGATTCATACCTATGCAACATGGTCTGTGTTTATCAAAAACACAATCCCCTTCAACTAAGGAAGAAAGGGATCGCATGAATAAGATTCCATATGCATCTGCAATAGGATCTATCATGTATGCCATGTTATGTACTCGACCAGATGTCTCGTATGCATTAAGTGCAACGAGTAGGTACCAATCTGATCCTGGTGATGCTCACTGGGTAGCTGTCAAGAATATCCTTAAGTACTTGAGAAGGACTAAGGATTCATTCTTGATATATGGAGGTCAGGAAGAGCTTGATGTAATTGGTTACACTGATGCTAGCTTCCAGACAGATAAGGATGATTTTAGATCACAATCTGGTTATGTGTTCTGTCTCAATGGTGGCGCTGTGAGCTGGAAAAGTTCAAAGCAGGAAACAGTTGCTGATTCTACAACTGAGGCCGAGTATATTGCTGCCTCAAATGCAGCAAAGGAAGCTGTTTGGATCAAGAAGTTCATTAGTGAACTTGGCATAGTCCCTAGCATTGTGGATCCCATTGGTTTATATTGTGATAACAATGGTGCTATCGCACAAGCTAAGGAGCCTAGATCTCACCAACGATCCAAACACATACTTAGGCGTTATCACCTCATTCGAGAGATAATCGATCGGGGAGATGTGAAGATATGCAGAGTACCTACACTTGACAATATCGCTGACCCATTAACAAAGCCTCTTGCGCAACAGAAGCATGATGGTCATACTAGATCTATGGGTATTAAGGGTATGCCTAATTGGCTCTAGTGCTAGTGGGAGATTGTTGGTGTAAGCCCTAGAGGCCAATACTTTTTGGTACTTGTATCGGATTATTCGTTTAATAATAAAAGGCATTTATTTATTATGTTTGTCTTTCAGAATAATAAAGTCCCTAGAATAGTTAGTCTGTTTAATGAAATGTTAAGTGTGACTTAATCATGAGATCCCATTAAACATAAAGACATTATTCTTAAAATATCCGTAGTCAAGCTTTATTGCAAAGTGGGATAACATTAAAGCATTGAGACTATTATGAAGATAGACTGATGATCACATCTCATGGATCATGGATAAAGAGTTATCAAGTCTTGACATAGGTATAAATATTAGGAGTAATATTTATACCGGATTGACCCGCTATGAGAATACTACATAGTATGTTATGCAAAGTGTCATAAGTTATTCTCATGGTGATAATGGTGTATTACCACCCTTCGACCTGAAACCACTATGGACCCTAGATGTAGAGTCGGGTGCTTTATTGCTGATCAAACATTATCCGTAACTGGATGATCATAAAGACAGTTGATGGGCACTCCACGAAGCATGCTGAGGGACATGAGTGTCCTAGATGGAATTTGCCAATCCTGCATAACAGGAGAAATGTCTAAGGGCCCAATATTGAACTGGACAAGGATGACACAGTGTATGCCTTGTGTTCAATATAGACATAGGGGCAAAAGGGTAATTGTACAAACATATATTATCACGAAAAAGGTTTTGTCAGATCACATGACATTTTCGTGACTTGGGTAGCAGTGATGTGTTGCTAGATACCGCTCACTGTTTATTATGTTAAATATATAATTTAATATAATTACCAACGTTACGAAATCCTACAGGGTCACACACATAAGGACAGTTTGATGAGAGATAGAGAAATCAAAGGAACACCGTAAGGTACGGTGCACTTAAGTGAAAAATAGAAATTCGGATAATATAATAATAATTATTGTTATTTTATAATGGTTATAAAATAATAATAAAATAAATATATTTATTATAATAATAGTTATTATAATAATATATAATATTATTATGGATCATGTGAATTGGGCTTTTAGCCCGCAGCCCACAAGAGAGTCTATAAAAGGAACCCTTGTGATGAAGCTTTTACTTGATGCAATTTCGTTTTTGATTCTCACTCAAATAATTCCGTTCGTAAGCAGCTAGCACTGTGACCGGAAGCTGTTCGTGTGGACTGAGTAGAGGTGTTGCACTTCATCAACGCTTGTGATCGCTGCATCAAAGATCTGAATCGCCACAAAGAGGTAACGATTCTATCACTGACCATGCTCATTCGTAAGGATCACTAAAGGAAAATTTTTGTTTTCCGCTGCGTTTAGATCGCAATTTTCCTTCATGGTAGACACAGACGAATGTCTAATTTCAAGAAGATATAAGTGTTTGACACTGTGTATAGATTAAAGATGCGGACGAGCATCCTTAAGACTATGATACGGACGAGTATCGGTAAAAACAAATGCTGACGTATGTTCAGAGATGATGGTACGGACGAGTACCAACTGGTTAACAAAGAGCACGTACGAGTGTTAAACTTGGAAAAGATAAGTATATATAAGATACAGACGAGCATCTATATAAGTAGAAAAGGTGTGATTAGGACACAGACGAGTGTTCAACTCATGGATGAGTATCGCAAGAGAAAGTGTATAAAATAGATATTCTGACGCTCTGTGGGAGATAAGATGACACGGACGGGAATCAGAGGACATAATAAGCAAGGGTTTAGGCAACTGTGCTGGGGATAAGTGACACGGATGGGTGTCAGGAGAGTATACTAATATGTCTTTGTGAGTGCAAAGGGGACGCTTTGGCTTTCTGCTGGGGAATTTGAGAGGTATTTTGCATATTGTTGATGGAATGTTGTTGGTATTTACAGGTGACTGGTTCGAACCTGGCTTGTGATTTATGCAATATGTTTGATTTTTGCCGTAATGCTCCGTTTTAGACGGAATGCTACGCTTTGGGGGAAGATATGATGCGAATGCTATGATTATGTAAAAGATACTGATCCGGGATTCGGATCCCGTTCCCATGGAGATCTCTGGATGATCTGCTTGAAAGAACGTCCTAGCTGGGGAAAATATCATTGGTAAATCTGATAAGATGTATGACTGCTTGGGGAAACAGGCCACTGATAGGCCTATTTTAATGATGAGGAGCCCAGCTGGGGTCTGTGGAAGCTTTCATCTCTTTGTTGTGAAATCTTCAGACATTGCTCTTCTGGATAGAGGCTGAGACTCTGCGGGGAGATGGCTCCCTGTTTATTACTCGGTCGGGGAGGAGTGATCATTGAACGATCTTCCTAAATTTCTATAGGGATTCTGCTGAGGATGATGATGTCTGACAACTCAGCCGGGGAGGATGTGTAACGCCCGTTTATTTAATTAATTATTTAATTAAATATAATTGTGGTATGTTGTGTTAAGTCGCATTGATTTAATTTGATTTCCAAAATATCGGAATATTACGGTGATAATTATAAGTTTGTTTAAGTCGAATTTGATTAATTAAGTTGATATAAGTTGTGGAATACGATATATAATATTCTTCAGGTATTGTTAGATATGTTGTCGGAATTGTGTGAACCATTTGGTTGATAATTGGAATTTAATCGATTAAATCGGGAATAAGTATTTAGTCATTAATTATTATTCGGTTGATTTGGCATTATGGTAAATTAAGTCGTTAAGTCGGAAAAATAAGTCGAAAACCGTAGAATTAATTATATAGTTGTTGTGTTATTTGAGTAAGTGGGCTTAATATCGTGTGCGAATTAGTAAAATAGGAGGTGTTATGTTTAGGCCCATTAGAAATTATAATATTTAGTTAATTTAATAAAAAGAAATAAATATAAGTTATAGAAAAAAAAAGAAAGATACAGAAGTTGGAAAATAAGGAAGTAGAAGAGGAATTGGGAACTGATGTGCGAGCGTGAGAGAAAGTGAAGAGATTTCCGGAATCCGATCGTAAGAGCAACCTTCAATCCAATCTAAGGTAAGGGTGGGTTCGATTATTATAATCGGGTATGAATTTCGATAATGTGATTTGGGTAGTTAGGTCGTAGTATTTAATTGTTGTTCTTGATGCTGTATAGAAATCTTATATATTACGATTGAAAATGTTGATTGTGAAAATTAGTTGTTTGATTGCCGATTTTGGTTGATTTATAAAGTGATTGCTGTTACTGGGTTATTTTATTTTTGGAAATTTTGGATTTTTGGGGACGATGAATAGAGAATCAATAGAAAATGAAAATATTTAAATAGTCGGTGAAGAACTCATGGCGCATGCCATGAGGTATTATAAATAATACAACATGTATTATATATAATACATGGCGCAGGCCATGAATATTATATATAATACATGAAGTATTAATTTATAATACAACATGTATTATATATAATACATGGCGCAGGCCATGAGTATTATATATAATACATGAAGTATTATATATAATACTAGGAAAAACATGGCGTAGGGGGGCATGGCACGGCCCAGGCCGTGAGTGTGAGTGGGATTTCATGGCCCAGGCCATGAATGTGAGTGAGAAAGGTGGCGCAGGCCACCCTGTTGTGAGTGGAGGAATAAATTTTCAATAAATCTCTAATTTTATAATTAATTCAATTAATCTTTTAAGGAATTAAATAAATGTTATGGTTTTATAAAAGTATAGATTAATAGATTTTTTTAAGGAGAAAGAAAATGGATAATGAAGATTAGCATTGTAAATACAGGTAGAATAATCAGTAAATAAACCTGTTCTAAAAATAATAATACTGTGTTATGCAGTTATCAGTTGCAGGTTTAGCCAATTTGACAGAAACAGTAGTGGCAGTCTATTTCCTAAGACAGATGAGTTTTTAACGAAATTTAGAAAATTCCAGTTTTGTAATAAAGTCGTATTAATCGCAGAAAGTAGAAAACGGTACTAGTTAGTCGGTTGAGCCGAATTACGTGAAAAATGAAGTTACTCGGAATTTAATGAAATTCGTCGGGGTAAGTCGGGTAATATAATAGTTGATTTTAATGAGTTGTTTTGCTGGAAATTATGTTGCTAAATGTTGCCACAAGTACAGCTGAGTTGAAGTGTTGTTCCGGTTACGGAATTGTCTTAAGTTGATACGTTGTAGGCTTGTTAAGCAAAAGTTGAATATAAGTTGATTATGTTGAAAACATTGTCGTGTTGATCTTGTTGTCGTGTTGTCTGAGTTGTAGAGTCGTGTATGCATTTAAGTCATTTGCATTTGTCGGAGCCGTTGCTCACACCACGTTGGCCTGGATTGGCAATTTAAGTTGAAAGTTGAAGGCTTATGCTTTGATGCCTCGATAACCTGGCAATGATTTAAGTTGGGAATTTTACTCCGATGGTACTATATGCATAATTAGTCGAGTCGCATTAAAGTTACATTTTCCTTGAATTGTTTATGTGATGCTTGATTGAAGTCGTGAAGTGGTGTTTTGTTTATGATCCTTATTCACTGTATTGTTTTCATATACTGCTTATAATTATCGTAACTCACCCCTTCTGTTGAATGTTGTCCTTATGGGGCAACGTGCAGGTAATCCTAGGGAGTAGCCGGTTACCATTAGTCGAGTCGGTGGTCAGTCGCTCTGATACGTAGCACTCGGGGGTGGGATTGACGCGTGTTTTTATTATTGCCAAATTTTATTTAGTTGAAGAACTTAGAGTTGCTTATTTCTTATTTTAGAGTTGTTATTAGGTTGAATAAAAATGCCATGAGTTGTGATGTGAATCCACTGCGTAAGGTTTTATGAAGTTGATTTATTTTAGTAAACTAAAGTTGTTTTATGTTATTATGAAAAGTACTATGTATTAAGTATGACTTCCTTAAGTTGAAATTTGTTTATAGTTGAAAATGTGATATCCCGTTTTGTGGAAAGTTTTTATAAACTCTGACTTCAGTTATATTCGCGGTTAGAAAATGTGGTGTTACATTTAGTGGTATCAGAGCAGGTCGGTCCGTCCGGCCAATGTTGTCTAGTGTTGTTAATCTCTTAGTATGCAGGTGTTGGTTGTAATTAAGTGGGGGAGAAGCTTGACCCCCGGACTGTTGTTGGAATGTCGGAGTTGGTTCAAAGTTGATGTTGATTGCAGGAGTACAAGGTTGTTGAAGAGACGTCGTTGTGGACCGGCGAGAGCATGGATTCATAAATTCGTATCAGTCGGGTTGAGAAGTGCGTGGATTTTGGATGGAGGTTGTTTTAGGATGAGGGTTTATCCCAAATGAAAATATAAGTTGATGGATCAAGTTGATGGATCAAGTCGGTAGATTTCTATGCTTTGAAGGTAGTTGGATTAAAGTCGAGTGATTTCGAAGTTGGATGTAGAGTAATATTTTGGTAGATCTTGGAAGCAAGAGAGAGGTTTTATATATATTCATCGACCTCAAAATTCTGGTTTTTGCAATCTTGGAGTAGGTGTCACAAGAAGTGGCATAACTTTTTAACCGTGATTCGGATTGAAGCGGCTCTGGACTTTTTGGAAAGCTTGCGAATTACCTATAGTTTGCATATAAGATTTGCATTCAGGAGGTTTATGATGAGGGAGATAAGTAGGTTTTAATAGTTGGGTCTGCTGCTGATTTTGGAAATTCTGCATACGAAAATTGTTGACCAGTCCCATTGTGATGGGGATAACTTTTTACTCGTAAGTCGGATTCGAGCAATTCTTAAAGTTCTGGAATCTGCACAAAATTTTCTTCATGTTAGAATATAATTTTGTGATTTGGAGGTCTGTATTGGAGAAGATAATTGCGTTTGAAGTGGAGCGTGTGTTGCTGGAAATTTTAGAAAGATGAAAATGTTGGAAATATAATAAGATATTGGTATTAGAGGGAATGCATAAGTATTCGGAGAATGAATAAATATGTAATGAGGATGATTAAACTGCTGATGTTAGATAGAAGTAATGTCGAGAGGAAGACGGATGTTTGAATTGTGTTGTTAAGAATTATAATTTGGATGAAAGTCATGATTGGAAGAGATAATTGTGTTCGAAGTTGAACGTCTATTGCTGAAATATTGGAAAGATAAAAATGTTATTAAATAATAAAATGTTGGTATCGGAGAATGCATAGAGATACGATTTATGTCGAATGAGGACAATTAAAGTGCCTATTCTAGAAGATGGTGATGTTGGGAGAAAGATGGAAGTTGATTAGTGTTGTTAAATATTTTAACTTGGATGAAAGTTGTAATTGGAACAGACAGTTTTGGATGGTACTTGTTGTAACGACTCCGGTGTTAGATGGATATTGAAAGTTGTGTGGTACTATGTGTGTACATAAGAGAATGTGTATTGGATTTTTGGATGTTTTGTATCGTTGATGAAGTTGGAATTAAGGGGACTAAGAAGGAGTTGATAAGCCGTAGAGAGTTGGCGGAGTATTATGCTTATGGACTCTGGGCACAAGTTGAAGTAAGCTATGGCGTTGGGTAATGATGATTGATGCCTCTGTTATGGTTGTCGGATGTCTATCAACAAATTAAGGAACTGATCACCCTTAATCTATTGTTGATAGTAGGCGGAATCATAATTGATGGATAGATGTGTCATGCCAACTAGTATAGTATGTACGTCGAATTGGTTGAAGTCAAGCCGAGTGCTATAGTATTGTTTGTTTTGTTGATGCAAGTTATTATATGAGAGTATTAGTTTGAATTTAAGAGGGAAGTATGAAGTTGCATTTGGATTGAGTTGTAATAAGGAAACTCATAGTTGAACTCTGAATAATTGGAATGTTGGTTAGTGAGGGAGTAATTCGCTTGAGATTTGAAGTTTTCTTAAGATGATTAGAAAGGGAAGTATGTGGATATGTAAAAGGATGATTTGATAAGAATGTCAAACAAGGTTAAGTTGCAAAGTATTAGAAGAAGCGAAATTTTAAGTTGGACTATTATAGTACGATTTTTGATTGGAACAAGAAGAGTTGTTTGGTTGTATTGACTCGGATAAGAATTATGAAAGGTTGTGTCGGTATGAGTAAGAAATCGAGTATTCGGTGGATTGATTTAGTCGGAAGTGAAGGGTATGAGTTATCTTGTGAGAATTCGTGGGAACCAAATACCTTATGTTGCTGTAATGATGTTGTGTATTTTAGAGGAAAGTCTATGAAAATGTAAGACCATGATTTGACAGGCATGTTGGCAAAGTTGTAATTATGTTGAGGATGACTGAGAAGTAGAAGTATATCTTATCTAAGATTTGGAAGTAGTCACGGTGGTAAGTGTGTTGGACGTTAAGAGGTATGTCTTATGAGTCTAAGTTGGAAGTATTCGGTAACTACGAAAGAGTTAGAATACCTATTAGGATGAAAATTCTGAGGAATAAGTTGAAGGCTTTGTTAATATGTTGATTTTGGTGATTGTAAGCTGGGGTTAAAATTGGTAAACTTAATCAGAGTGTGCAGCGAGCGCGTGGTGTGGTGTCGTCATTGTACACGAATGACAACGATGTTGGTAGCTTGGTCGTATTATATGTTATGTTTAAGTTGTGTGTTCTTGTGTTGATGTGTTCTAAGTTTTAAGTTGGTTACTCGTTGTATCGTGTTGATAGTTATCGAGCGTATTCCTTGAGAGTTCTTCGTTTTGTGCTTGACATCGAAGTTATGTATTATTGTTTGTGGTATATGTGGGTTGCCTTTGAATATGAGAGTTGATTAGTTGGATGGAATAAGTAGTTGGAGTATTTGAATCGGATAAATTTTCGAGGACACAAATATTCTAAGTGGGGGAGAGTTGTAACGCCCGTTTATTTAATTAAATATAATTGTAGTATGTTGTTATAAGTCGCATTGATTTAATTTGATTTCCAAAATATCAGAATATTACGTTGATAATTATAAGTTTGTTTAAGTCGAATTTGATTAATTAAGTTGATATAAGTTGTGGAATACGATATATAATATTCTTCAGGTATTGTTAGATATGTTGTCGGAATTGTGTGAACCATTTGGTTGATAATTGGAATTTAATCGATTAAATCGGGAATAAGTATTTAGTCATTAATTATTATTCGGTTGATTTGGCATTATGGTAAATTAAGTCGTTAAGTCGGAAAAATAAGTCGAAAACCGTAGAATTAATTATATAGTTGTTGTGTAATTTGAGTAAGTGGGCTTAATATCGTGTGCGAATTAGTAAAATAGGAGGTGTTATGTTTAGGCCCATTAGAAATTATAATATTTAGTTAATTTAATAAAAAGAAATAAATATAAGTTATAGAAAAAAAAAGAAAGATACAGAAGTTGGAAAATAAGGAAGTAGAAGAGGAATTGGGAACTGATGTGCGAGCGTGAGAGAAAGTGAAGAGATTTCCGGAATCCGATCGTAAGAGCAATCTTCAATCCAATCTAAGGTAAGGGTGGGTTCGATTATTATAATCGGGTATGAATTTCGATACTGTGATTTGGGTAGTTAGGTCGTAGTATTTAATTGTTGTTCTTGATGCTGTATAGAAATCTTATATATTACGATTGAAAATGTTGATTGTGAAAATTAGTTGTTTGATGACCGATTTTGGTTGATTTATAAAGTGGTTGCTGTTACTGGGTTATTTTATTTTTGGAAATTTTGGATTTTTGGGGACGATGAATAGAGAATCAGTAGAAAATGAAAATATTTAAATAGTCGGTGAAGAACTCATGGCGCATGCCATGAGGTATTATAAATAATACAACATGTATTATATATAATACAACATGTATTATATATAATACATGGCGCAGGCCATGGATATTATATATAATACATGAAGTATTAATTTATAATACAACATGTATTATATATAATACATGGCGCAGGCCATGAGTATTATATATAATACATGAAGTATTATATATAATACTAGGAAAAACATGGCGTAGGGGGGCATGGCACGGCCCAGGCCGTGAGTGTGAGTGGGATTTCATGGCCCAGGCCATGAATGTGAGTGAGAAAGGTGGCGCAGGCCACCCTGTTGTGAGTGGAGGAATAAATTTTCAATAAATCTCTAATTTTATAATTAATTCAATTAATCTTTTAAGGAATTAAATAATTGTTATGGTTTTATAAAAGTATAGATTAATAGATTTTTTTAAGGAGAAAGAAAATGGATAATGAAGATTAGCATTGTAAATACAGGTAGAATAATCAGTAAATAAACCTGTTCTAAAAATAATAATACTGTGTTATGCAGTAATCAGAGATGTTGCAGGTTTAGCCAATTTGACAGAAACAGTAGTGGCAGTCTATTTCCTAAGACAACTGTGTTTTTAACGAAATTTAGAAAATTCCAGTTTTGTAATAAAGTCGTATTAATCGCAGAAAGTAGAAAACGGTACTAGTTAGTCGGTTGAGCCGAATTACGTGAAAAATGAAGTTACTCGGAATTTAATGAAATTCGTCGGGGTAAGTCGGTTAATATAATAGTTGATTTTAATGAGTTGTTTTGCTGGAAATTATGTTGCTAAATGTTGCCACAAGTACAGCTGAGTTGAAGTGTTGTTCCGGTTACGGAATTGTCTTAAGTTGATACGTTGTAGGCTTGTAAAGCCAAAGTTGAATATAAGTTGATTATGTTGAAAACATTGTCGTGTTGATCTTGTTGTCGTGTTGTCTGAGTTGTAGAGTCGTGTATGCATTTAAGTCATTTGCATTTGTCGGAGCCGTTGCTCACACCACGTTGGCCTGGATTGGCAATTTAAGTTGAAAGTTGAAGGCTTATGCCTTGATGCCTCGATAACCTGGAAATGATTTAAGTTGGGAGTTTTACTCCGATGGTACTATATGCATAATTAGTCGAGTCGCATTAAAGTTACATTTTCCTTGAATTGTTTATGTGATGCTTGATTGAAGTCGTGAAGTGGTGTTTTGTTTACGATCCTTATTCACTGTATTGTTTTCATATACTGCTTATAATTATTGTAACTCACCCCTTCTGTTGAATGTTGTCCTTATGGGGCAACATGCAGGTAATCCTGGGGAGTAGCCGGTTACCATTAGTCGAGTCGGTGGTCAGTCGCTCTGATACATAGCACTCGTGGGTGGGATTGACGCGTGTTTTTATTATTGCCAAATTTTATTTAGTTGAAGAACTTAGAGTTGCTTATTTCTTATTTTAGAGTTGTTATTAGGTTGAATAAAAATTCCATGAGTTGTGATGTGAATCCACTGCGTAAGGTTTTATGAAGTTGATTTATTTTAGTAAACTAAAGTTGTTTTATGTTATTATGAAAAGTACTATGTATTAAGTATGACTTCCTTAAGTTGAAATTTGTTTATAGTTGAAAATGTGATATCCCGTTTTGTGGAAAGTTTTTATAAACTCTGATTTCAGTTATATTCGCGGTTAGAAAATGTGGTGTTACATTTAGTGGTATCAGAGCAGGTCGGTCCGTCCGGCCAATGTTGTCTAGTGTTGTTAATCTCTTAGTACGCAACATGTGTGTGAAACACTGTCAGTATTTGTTGTTAGTTTTTAGTCCTTGTCTGCAGGTGTTGGTTGGAATTAAGTGGGGGAGAAGCTTGACCCCCGGACTGTTGTTGGAATGTCGGAGTTGGTTCAAAGTTGATGTTGATTGCAGGAGTACAAGGTTGTTGAAGAGACGTCGTTGCGGACCGGCGAGAGCATGGATTCATAAATTTATATCGGTCGGGTTGAGAAGTGCGTGGATTTTGGATGGAGGTTGTTTTAGGATGAGGGTTTATCCCAAATGAAAATATAAGTTGATGGATCAAGTCGGTAGATTTCTATGCTTTGAAGGTAGTTGGATTAAAGTCGAGTGATTTCGAAGTTTGATGTAGAGTAAGAATTTGGTAGATCTTGGAAGCAAGAGAGAGGTGGAATTTATATTCATCGACCTCAAAATTCTGGTTTTTGCAATCTTGGAGTAGCTGTCACAAGAAGTGGCATAACGTTTTAACCGTGATTCGGATTGAAGCGGCTCTGGACTTTTTGGAAAGCTTGCGAATTACCTATAGTTTGCATATAAGATTTGCATTCAGGAGGTTTATGATGAGGGAGATAAGTAGGTTTTAATAGTTGGGTCTGCTGCTGATTTTGGAAATTCTGCATACGAAAATTGTTGACCAGTCCCATTGTGATGGGGATAACTTTTTACTCGTAAGTCGGATTCGAGCAATTCTTGAATTTCTGGAATCTGCACAAATTTTTCTTCATGTTAGAATATAATTTTGTGATTTGGAGGTCTGTATTGGAGAAGATAATTGCGTTCGAAGTGGAGCGTGTGTTGCTGGAAATTTTAGAAAGATGAAAATGTTGGAAAAATAATAAGATATTGGTATTAGAGGGAATGCATAAGTATTCGGAGAATGAATAAATATGTAATGAGGATGATTAAACTGCTGATGTTAGATAGAAGTAATGTCGAGAGGAAGACGGATGTTTGAATTGTGTTGTTAAGAATTATAATTTGGATGAAAGTCATGATTGGAAGAGATAATTGTGTTCGAAGTTGAATGTCTATTGCTGAAATATTGGAAAGATAAAAATGTTATTAAATAATAAAATGTTGGTATCGGAGAATGCATAGAGATATGATTTATGTCGAATGAGGACAATTAAAGTGCCTATTCTTGAAGATGGTGATGTTGGGAGAAAGATGGAAGTTGATTAGTGTTGTTAAATATTTTAACTTGGATGAAAGTTGTAATTGGAACAGACAGTTTTGGATGGTACTTGTTGTAACGACTCCGGTGTTAGATGGATATTGAAAGTTGTGTGGTAATATGTGTGTACATAAGAGAATGTGTATTGGATTTTTGGATGTTTTGTATCGTTGATGAAGTTGGAATTAAGGGGACTAAGAAGGAGTTGATAAGCCGTAGAGAGTTGGCGGAGTATTATGCTTACGGACTCTGGGCACAAGTTGAAGTACGCTATGGCATTGGGTAATGATGATTGATGCCTCTGTTATGGTTGTCGGATAACTATCAACAAATTAAGGAACTGATCACCCTTAATCTATTGTTGATAGTAGGCGGAATCATAATTGATGGATAGATGTGTCATGCCAACTAGTATAGTATGTACGTCGAATTGGTTGAAGTCAAGCCGAGTGCTTTAGTATTGTTTGTTTTGTTGATGCAAGTTATTATATGAGAGTATTAGTTGGAATTTAAGAGGGAAGTATGAAGTTGCATTTGGATTGAGTTGTAATAAGGAAACTCATAGTTGAACTCTGAATAATTGGAATGTTGGTTAGTGAGGGAGTAATTCGCTTGAGATTTGAAGTTTTCTTAAGATGATTAGAAAGGGAAGTATGTGGATATGTAAAAGGATGATTTGATAAGAATGTCAGACAAGGTTAAGTTGCAAAGTATTAGAAGAAGCGAAATTTTAAGTTGGACTATTATAGTACAATTTTTGATTGGAACAAGAAGAGTTGTTTGGTTGTATTGACTCGGATAAGAATTATGAAAGGCTGTGTCGGCATGAGTAAGAAATCGAGTATTCGGTGGATTGATTTAGTCGGAAGTGAAGGGTATGAGTTATCTTGTGAGAATTCGTGGGAACCAAATACCTTATGTTGCTGTAATGATGTTGTGTATTTTAGAGGAAAGTCTATGAAAATGTAAGACCATGATTTGACAGGCATGTTGGCAAAGTTGTAATTATGTTGAGGATGACTGAGAAGTAGAAGTATATCTTATCTAAGATTTGGAAGTAGTCACGGTGGTAAGTGTGTTGGACGTTAAGAGGTACGTCTTATGAGTCTAAGTTGGAAGTATTCGGTAACTACGAAAGAGTTAGAATACCTATTAGGATGAAAATTCTGAGGAATAAGTTGAAGGCTTTGTTAATATGTTGATTTTGGTGATTGTAAGCTGGGGTTAAAATTGGTAAACTTAATCAGAGTGTGCAGCGAGCGTGTGGTGTGGTGTCGTCATTGTACACGAATGACAACGATGTTGGTAGCTTGGTCGTATTATATGTTATGTTTAAGTTGTGTGTTCTTGTGTTGATGTGTTCTAAGTTTTAAGTTGGTTACTCGTTGTATCGTGTTGATAGTTATCGAGCGTATTCCTTGAGAGCTCTTCGTTTTGTGCTTGACATCGAAGTTATGTATTATTGTTTGTGGTATATGTGGGTTGCCGTTGAATATGAGAGTTGATTAGTTGGATGGAATAAGTAGTTGGAGTATTTGAATCGGATAAATTTTCGAGGACAAAAATATTCTAAGTGGGGGAGAGTTGTAACGCCCGTTTATTTAATTAAATATAATTGTAGTATGTTGTTATAAGTCGCATTGATTTAATTTGATTTCCAAAATATCAGAATATTACGTTGATAATTATAAGTTTGTTTAAGTCGAATTTGATTAATTAAGTTGATATAAGTTGTGGAATACGATATATAATATTCTTCAGGTATTGTTAGATATGTTGTCGGAATTGTGTGAACCATTTGGTTGATAATTGGAATTTAATCGATTAAATCGGGAATAAGTATTTAGTCATTAATTATTATTCGGTTGATTTGGCATTATGGTAAATTAAGTCGTTAAGTCGGAAAAATAAGTCGAAAACCGTAGAATTAATTATATAGTTGTTGTGTTATTTGAGTAAGTGGGCTTAATATCGTGTGCGAATTAGTAAAATAGGAGGTGTTATGTTTAGGCCCATTAGAAATTATAATATTTAGTTAATTTAATAAAAAGAAATAAATATAAGTTATAGAAAAAAAAAGAAAGATACAGAAGTTGGAAAATAAGGAAGTAGAAGAGGAATTGGGAACTGATGTGCGAGCGTGAGAGAAAGTGAAGAGATTTCCGGAATCCGATCGTAAGAGCAATCTTCAATCCAATCTAAGGTAAGGGTGGGTTCGATTATTATAATCGGGTATGAATTTCGATACTGTGATTTGGGTAGTTAGGTCGTAGTATTTAATTGTTGTTCTTGATGCTGTATAGAAATCTTATATATTACGATTGAAAATGTTGATTGTGAAAATTAGTTGTTTGATGACCGATTTTGGTTGATTTATAAAGTGGTTGCTGTTACTGGGTTATTTTATTTTTGGAAATTTTGGATTTTTGGGGACGATGAATAGAGAATCAGTAGAAAATGAAAATATTTAAATAGTCGGTGAAGAACTCATGGCGCATGCCATGAGGTATTATAAATAATACAACATGTATTATATATAATACATGACGCAGGCCATGAATATTATATATAATACATGAAGTATTAATTTATAATACAACATGTATTATATATAATACATGGCGCAGGCCATGAGTATTATATATAATACATGAAGTATTATATATAATACTAGGAAAAACATGGCGTAGGGGGGCATGGCACGGCCCAGGCCGTGAGTGTGAGTGGGATTTCATGGCCCAGGCCATGAATGTGAGTGAGAAAGGTGGCGCAGGCCACCCTGTTGTGAGTGGAGGAATAAATTTTCAATAAATCTCTAATTTTATAATTAATTCAATTAATCTTTTAAGGAATTAAATAAATGTTATGGTTTTATAAAAGTATAGATTAATAGATTTTTTTAAGGAGAAAGAAAATGGATAATGAAGATTAGCATTGTAAATACAGGTAGAATAATCAGTAAATAAACCTGTTCTAAAAATAATAATACTGTGTTATGCAATTATCAGAGATGTTGCAGGTTTAGCCAATTTGACAGAAACAGTAGTGGCAGTCTATTTCCTAAGACAGATGAGTTTTTAACGAAACTTAGAAAATTCCAGTTTTGTAATAAAGTCGTATTAATCGCAGAAAGTAGAAAACGGTACTAGTTAGTCGGTTGAGCCGAATTACGTGAAAAATGAAGTTACTCGGAATTTAATGAAATTCGTCGGGGTAAGTCGGGTAATATAATAGTTGATTTTAATGAGTTGTTTTGCTGGAAATTATGTTGCTAAATGTTGCCACAAGTACAGCTGAGTTGAAGTGTTGTTCCGGTTACGGAATTGTCTTAAGTTGATACGTTGTAGGCTTGTTAAGCAAAAGTTGAATATAAGTTGATTATGTTGAAAACATTGTCGTGTTGATCTTGTTGTCGTGTTGTCTGAGTTGTAGAGTCGTGTATGCATTTAAGTCATTTGCATTTGTCGGAGCCGTTGCTCACACCACGTTGGCCTGGATTGGCAATTTAAGTTGAAAGTTGAAGGCTTATGCCTTGATGCCTCGATAACCTGGCAATGATTTAAGTTGGGAGTTTTACTCCGATGGTACTATATGCATAATTAGTCGAGTCGCATTAAAGTTACATTTTCCTTGAATTGTTTATGTGATGCTTGATTGAAGTCGTGAAGTGGTGTTTTGTTTACGATCCTTATTCACTGTATTGTTTTCATATACTGCTTATAATTATCGTAACTCACCCCTTCTGTTGAATGTTGTCCTTATGGGGCAACGTGCAGGTAATCCTGGAGAGTAGCCGGTTACCATTAGTCGAGTCGGTGGTCAGTCGCTCTGATACGTAGCACTCGGGGGTGGGATTGACGCGTGTTTTTATTATTGCCAAATTTTATTTAGTTGAAGAACTTAGAGTTGCTTATTTCTTATTTTAGAGTTGTTATTAGGTTGAATAAAAATGCCATGAGTTGTGATGTGAATCCACCGCGTAAGGTTTTATGAAGTTGATTTATTTTAGTAAACTAAAGTTGTTTTATGTTATTATGAAAAGTACTATGTATTAAGTATGACTTCCTTAAGTTGAAATTTGTTTATAGTTGAAAATGTGATATCCCGTTTTGTGGAAAGTTTTTATAAACTCTGATTTCTGTTATATTCGCGGTTAGAAAAAAGGGTGTTACAGGATGAGCACCTGCAATCCTGTTATGACAAAGAAACACACAAGTACCCCGAGGTATCCCTTACTGGACCCTATCATAGGAGTTTAAACACTCCAGGGAGTAAGTAATATATTTCCTGTAAGCACATGATTAGAAAGGCGCATTTGTATTTATGCAATCATTATTTTAAGGATATCAGACATTTTTGCAAATAAAAATAGAAGGTACGAGACGAAACGTGACTGAAAATCTGCTTTTATTGATTTGTATGCCCTGAATTGGCAAATACAGTCGAAGAAACAGATCCCCTGAAATGAGGAGATTATTACAAAATTGAGAAACAAAAATGATGTTGGCAATGTTGATGACGCTTCAGTGTGCTTCCTTTAGCTATGACTCGTGTGACTTTTGACGTTCTTCTCACCTTGCTTTCTGAAGAAGGCTGATTTTGACTGATGTTTTAACCTTTCGAAGTTTGCCATGTTGTGAGTGATACAGACGAATTCAGAATGCAGTCGTTCGCTTATTCCCTTATTTTGCGTGGATCGCCCTTTCGGGTGTTCAATCCACCGGGATACCCATTTTTTCCTGAGTTGTCCAATGTGGCTTTTCAACTCAGCGGGTGTACTTTTTTTTATTTATTTTCCCTTATTTTTGCCCGAGTCTTTTATTCTGTTTTTGACTCGCCGGGATGCCCTATTTTTGCCTGGACTTACATTCTGTTTTTGTGTCCAGCGGTTTATTTATGCGAAGTATTTTTTAACTTCATCTGAATTCACAGGAGATAAGAAGTCTTCGCCATCCATAGTACTGAGCATCAATGCTCCACCAGAGAAAAATTTCTTTACTATGAATGGGCCTTCGTAGTTTGGCGTTCATTTGCCCCTGTGGTCTGTATGAGGAGGAAGAAGTCTTTTCAGCACAAGATCTCCTACTCGGTATTCTCGTAGCCTGACTTTCTGATCGAAGGCTTTCTTCATTCTTTTCTGGTATAGTTGCCCATGGCAGATTGCAGCCAATCTCTTTTCTTCGATCAGACTTAGTTGTTCGTACCGGGATCGGACCCATTCTGCCTCGTTCAGCTTAACATCCATCAATACCTGTAAGGAGGGTAATTCAACTTCAACAGGTAGGACTGCCTCCATACCATACACCAGCTGATACGGTGTTGCCCCAGTGGAAGTTCTGATTGACGTTCGGTACCCATGCAAGGCAAATGGTAGCATTTCATGCCAGTATTTGTAGGTGACCACCATCTTCTGCACAATCTTCTTGATATTCTTGTTAGCTGCCTCCACAGCGCCATTCATCTTTGGCCTGTAAGGAGAAGAATTATGGTGTTGGATCTTGAAGTCCCGGCATAGCTCTGCCATCATTTTGTTGTTCAAGTTGGAACCATTATCAGTAATAATTCGTTCGGGCACTCCATACCGACAGATGATGTCTCTCTTTAGGAATCGGGCTACCACCTGCCTGGTGACATTGACATAAGAAGCTGCTTCAACCCATTTGGTGAAGTAATCAATGGCTACCAGGATGAATTTGTGGCCATTCGAAGCGGTCGGTTCAATATTGCCGATCATATCAATGCCCCACATGGCGAAGGGCCAAGGTGAAGACATCACATTCAGAGGATTCGGAGGCACATGCACTTTATCTGCATAAATTTGGCATTTATGGCATTTTCTGGCATAGGCACAACAGTCTGCATCCATTGTGATCCAGTAATAGCCTGATTTTAGCAAAATTTTAGCCATGGCATGTCCTCCAGCATGGGTACCAAAAGATCCTTCGTGCACCTCGTGCATCAACAAGTCCGCTTCTGTCTTATCAACACATCTGAGAAGTACCATATCAAAGTTTCTCTTGTACAAGGAACCATCAGCATTCAGGAAGAAACTACCAGCTAGCCTTCTCAAAGTTTTCTTATCATTGGAAGATGCCCCAGGTGGGTATATTTGATCCTCCAAGAAGCATTTGATGTCATAGAACCAAGGCTTTTCATCTTTAGCAAGGTCTGCTGAGAATACATAAGCTGGTCTGTCAAGTCTGGATACTGAAATCCGAGGCACAAAGTTGGCAACTTGAACTTTGATCATGGATGAAATGGTAGCCAGAGCATCTGCAAACTGATTTTCATCTCGAGGGATATACTCAAGCCTGACTGTAGTGAAGAAAGTCAGTAACCTCCTTGTATAATCCCGGTAAAGTATCAGATGATCCTGGTGGGTATACCATTTTCCGTTGGTTTGATTAATTACCAAAGCTAAATCCCCGAACACAGTTAAAGTCTTGATCCTGAGGTCAATGGCTTCCTTAAGACCCATAATATAAGCTTCGTATTCAGCTTCGTTGTTGGTGCAGTTAAAGGTGAGTTTTGCCGAAAAAGGCATGTGAACTCCCTTAGGTGTAATGAGTACTGCACCAACACCACGACCATTCATATTAACAGCCCCGTCAAACATCATAGTCCACTCTTCTTCTGGGTCAGGCCCTTCAGTGTGAATAGGCTCTTCATGATCTTTAGCTTTTATGAACATAATGTCTTCATCAGGGAAGTCAAATCTCATAGGCTGGTAATCATCAATGGGTTGCTCAGCGAGATAATCAGACAATACACTGCCTTTGATGGCCTTTTGAGATGTGTACTGAATGTCATATTCTGTAAGGATCATTTGCCATCTTGCAACCCGTCCGGTGAGTGCTGGCTTCTCAAAAATGTACTTGACTGGGTCCATCTTGGAGATCAATAAAGTGGTATGGGTCAACATATACTGTCTTAGTCGGCGAGCAGCCCACGCTAAAGCACAACAAGTTTTCTCGAGCAGTGAATAACGTTGTTCACAGTCGGTAAACTTTTTGCTTAGGTAGTATATTGCATACTCTTTTCGACCAGACTCGTCATGCTGGCCCAGCACACACCCCATTGACTCTTCTAATACTGTCAAGTACATGATTAGAGGTCTTCCTTCAACTGGAGGCATAAGGATCGGAGGCTCTTGTAAATATTCCTTGATTTTGTTAAAAGCCCTATGGCAGTCTTCGTTCCACCTGACCGTTTGTTCTTTTCTTAGCAGCTTGAATAAGGGTTCACAGGTTGCAGTAAGGTGAGATATGAACCGTGAAATGTAGTTCAATCTACCTAGGAACCCCCGAAATTCTTTTTAAGTCTTCGGTGGAGGCATTTCTTGAACGGCTTTGACTTTGTCAGGGTCAACTTCAATCCCTTTTTCACTTACGATAAATCCCAGCAGCTTGCCGGATCGCACCCCAAATGTGCATTTGTTGGGGTTTAACTTCAATTGGTACTTCCTCAGACGCTTGAATAGCTTTAATAGATTCACCAGGTGGTCTTCTTCTTTGAGGTACTTGGCAATCATGTCATCCACATAGCATTCAATTTCTTTATGGATCATGTCATGGAATAATGTTACCATAGCCCGTTGATACGTGGCACCTGCATTCTTCAGTCCGAACGGCATCACCTTATAACAGAATGTGCCCCAGGGTGTGATGAAAGTTGTCTTCTCCATGTCTTCAGGTGACATCTTGATCTGATTATATCCTGAAAATCCATCCATGAAGGAGAACACCGAGAACTGAGCCGTATTGTCGACCAATACATCAATGTGAGGCAATGGGAAGTCATCTTTCGGGCTGGCTCTGTTCAGATCCCGGTAATCCACACACTTACTCACCTTGCCATCCTTCTTAGGCACAGGTACAATGTTAGCAACCCACGGCGGGTAACTGGTCACAACAAGGAAACCGGCGTCCCACTGTTTTTGTACCTCTTCTTTTATCTTCATTGCCATATCTGGGCGAGTACGACGCAACTTCTGTTTTACTGGCGGACAATCTTCTTTTAGCGGCAGCTTGTGCGTAACAATGTCGGTGTCCAACCCTGACATATCCTGATAAGACCAAGCAAAAACATCCACATACTCCCGAAGCATGTCAATCAGTTGCTCCTTTACTGAATCTTGCAGGCAGGCCCCGATCTTAACTTCTTTCACGTCTTCTTCCGTACCAAGATTAACCGTTTCGACCTCCTCCTGATGAGGAGTGATAACCTTCTCCTCTTGTCTCAACAACCTGGCTAGCTCTTCCGGTAGCTCATAATCTTCTTCAACCTCTTCATCGGCTTGATTAACCGGATTGTCAAAGTCATACGAAGTCATAGCAGCGTTGTTGTCGGTGCAGTCTGGAGGGCATTCTCTGCAAGGGTTTAGATTTGTTCTTTTTAGTGATCAGTTTTATCTTATTTAGAAAAAGTGAAAATGAAATTATTTATTTTGAAAAACATTGCCATTTTATTTTTGTACAAAAAATGAAAAATGAAAAACAGTGAGCGGAAAAGAAAAGACTCATTTGCAAAAGGTGTCCTGATATTCATTAATTGATCTTTGCACAAAATACAAGATGGCCCGATTACAAAATGAGTCCTGATATCTTGGGCAAGATTCAGGACTTGATGCATGCTTTAAAAACAGGAAATAATAATTACTCTGCAGGAGTAACTCTTATAATTTCCTGGGAAGACCAGTTTGAGACATGGCTCCCCGGGATCCTTGGACGTATCCAGCTTTCCAGGTTGCGCTCGTCTTCTGACTCATCTTCCAAGCTATTCACAGCATCCGGGGTGAGCATCCCCCTGCTAACAAACCTGGGCTCCTTCGCAGCCTCTGGTTGATCTTGTCGAGTTGGTCTGTAACCCAACCCGAATCGTTCTTCTTTCTTCTCCACGGGCATAAGCTTGCCCCAGCCTTGGGCGGTACCTTCCTCAACAACCTTCCGGGCTTGCTGATATAATGTGATGGAGGTCCCAAGCACAGCAGATGTTTCATTAATATTAAGGGCCTCAAACCCTTGGCGCATGGTTTCATGGATCTCTCCATCCATTTCAATGTATTTGAAAGTAGCCAGCTGGCTAACAAAAATATCCTCCTCCCCACAAATGGTAATGACTTGGCCCTCCCACTCGAATTTTAACTTCTGGTGAAGGGTTGACGTCACGGCGCCAGCGGCGTGTATCCATGGTCTACCCAATAGACAGCTGTAGGCAGGCTGTATATCCATCACAAAGAAGGTCATTTTGAAAACTTGTGGGCCAATCATTATTGGTAATTCTATCTCTCCCAGAACTGATCTTTTAGAACCGTCAAAGGCTCTTACTACCAAGTTACTCGGGCGTAATGCTAATCCATCATGTTCCAGCTTCACAAGGGCTTTCTTAGGCAAGACGTTGAGGGATGACCCTGTGTCCACCAATACGTGAGAAAGAACTGCACCCTTACACTCCAAGGTAATGTGCAAAGCCTTGTTGTGATTGCGACCTTCTGTTGTTATATCAGTGTTGGTAAACCCTAGTCCATTACTAGCGTTGACATTTCCAACCACGACCTCTAACTGATTGACAGTAATCTCCTCCGGCACATAAGCTGCGTGCAGGACTTTTAATAGTGCGTTCTGATGAGCCTCGGAGCACATTAGCAATGATAATATGGAGATCTTGGAAGGTGTTTGGTGAAGCTGGTCTACCACCTTGTAATCACTTTTCTTTACGATTCTCATGAATTCATCAACTTCTTGATCAAAGGGAGTTTTCAAAGCTTCTCTAGCAACTGATTCATCTTGCACCATGCTCTTCCCTTTTGCCTTGGCAGCAGCTTCTGCTTCAGCAACGGGTCTTGGGATTTGCGAGGCAAAGAGACGTCCGCTTCTAGTGAAGCCTCCGCCTCCCCCCACATTGTCTATCTGAGGTGAAGAAGTTGATGATTCTAAAGTGATTTTCTGCCCCTCGCAGTATAGATCTGAGCCATAATGCCAAGGGATGGCATTATTGCTTTCGTAAGGAACTGGCCCCGACACTGTGATAGTGACTGGACTGATAGCAGCTGCAGAAGGGACCACAATGGTGTGTGGATCATAGTATATGGTAACTGGTGCTCTGACAGGAGTAATATTTTGTTGTGAATTGTTGGTAGGAACATTTGCGGGATCGTAGTATATTGTAACCGTTGAGACATTTTCATCAATTGCTGCTGATGTTGTAGAAGGTACTGTTGACTGAATGGGTGTTGAAGTTGTAGCAGGAATGGTGACTAAACTTGTTTCCATTGAAATGATTGATTGAGAAGTTGTTGGAGTTGTAGTGGAATCCGTTGGAACGATGCTTGCTGACGTTGTAGGAGTACCTGTGATTGTTGATGAAGGAATTGTTGGAGTTGTAGTCGCTGTTGTCGTAATCTGAAGGATACCGTCCTTGATAAGACCATCTATGCCGTTTCTCAGCCTTTCACACCCATTGACGGCAATATTGCAATACCCACAGCCGAGCTCACACCCGGGGAACATTTGGCATTCTAAAAGCTAAGCTTTGATTTCAACCAAAGGTGTTCGAATTTGTGCAACACTGGTGATTAAGGTGGATGATTTGCCTTCCTCAACAACATTAATCCTGGGCCCGTTGTGACTAGGCATTGGATTCCTTGTGACATTCGGAGGAGGTGCAAAGTTGAGAGCTTTTGAGTCCACCAAATCTTGGACTTTCATCTGTAAGGCTCTGCATTTTTCAGTATTATGCCCCGGTGCGTTTGAGTGGAATGCACACCTGGCATTTGCATCATAATTCTTTGGCATATTGGTGGGATTCGGAGGTGCCAATGTACTTAACTCAACTAGGTTGAGTTTTAGGACTTGTGGCAAGAGTGCAGCATACGGCATTGGGATTGGGTCAATTACCCTGTTTGCCTGTGAGGGTCTTTGCTGGAAAGGACGCTGTTGTTGGTTGTTATTGTTGTTGTTGTAGGTTCTCTGTTGCGGATAATGAACTTGTTGTTGATACTGTGGTTGTTGTTGTTGAGGATACACTGATTGTTGAGGAATCAGAGCTGGAATGGTAATAGCTGCTACTGACCGGTGAACATACTGAGGCCTGCCCCTGCCTGCATGGATGGAATTTGTCTCACCGGCTCTTCGAGGTCCCACAAAAGGCTTTCTGGGATTGCTAGACGAACTTGCACTACTGTCGGAAATTTTGCCATATTTAAGAGGCCTTCAATCCTCTCGCCAACTATGACCACATCAGCAAAACTGGTAGAGGAGAAAGCAGCCAATCTATCAATGTAGGTCCCTTGCAATGTATTCATGAACATGTCAGCCATTTCCCTTTCCGACATGGGTGGTTGGACAGCAGCAGCAAGCTGTCTCCATCTTTGGGCATATTCCCTGAAGCTCTCCCTAGAAGACTGAGGCATTCCCATTAGGAGGGTCCTATTGGGAGCCATGTCCAGGTTGTATTGATATTGACGGATGAAAGCCTCAGCCAAATCCTTCCAGCATCTTATGGTGGCTCTAGACAAGTGTGAATACCACTCTCTTGAAGCCCCAGTCAGACTGTCTTCAAAGTAGAACATCCACAACTTTTCATCCATAGTATAAGCTTTAAGTCTTCCCAGGAAAGACTGCAGATGAGTGCGAGGACAGGAGGTACCATTGTACTTTTCAAAGCATGGGGGTTTGAATTTGTGGGGAATTCTCACCCCATCCACTAGCCCCATGTCCATCACATCGAAGCCCAAAGAATTCTGTGACTCCAAAGATCTTAATTTCTCAGCAATTTCGTCCAATCTACGATCATACACTTCATCTCCAGCCCCCATAACAGTAAATTGTTCTTCTTGGGGATCTTCTTGCAAGATTCTCCCTCCAGCAGTATTACCTGGCACATTTCTCGGGATGTTAACTTCCGGATCCAGATGAGGTCCAAATACTGGTGGGTCAATACGAGGCTGGCCCCGTTCATTGTTACTAGTTCCTCCTGTTCCGAGATGAGGCTCCTCAGGAGTTTGTCTTTCCACCAGCTCTCTTAACCTTTCCTGACTCTGGGCTAATCCAGTCATCACAGCCATAAATTGAGACATCTGATTTCTCATCTGTACTTGTTCCATTTGAATACCGGGAAGGTTGTTACAAGTCGGGTACCGGTGCGCGCGGTTGATGGGGAACAATCGGCGACGAGCAATGTTTCCTGAAGTCACAACAAAGTTAGAAACAATAATAATAACAAAACCTACAAAACAAAACAAAAGTTAGTATGCAATGCAGTATGCTTATTTGTTTTCCAAGGTATCCAGTTTGGTTCTTGGTTTCGACCTTTCCAGACCTCGAGGAAGATGTTTGATGTTGTTGAGAGAAGTCCCGAAAAAAAAACAAACCCAAAATATATTACAAATGATGGAGTAATACATAGTCTGTTTTACAATACATGCCCTTGAAGGGTCAAAATACATCAAAAAGAAAAAGTACACCAAATGGAAATAACAACAAACAAAGAATCAGACATCCAGTCCAAACTCATCCTCTTTGACCTCCTTCAGGAGTGCCTCAGTCACTGGACCAACTGAGTGCTCTGTAATGGTCCTAATGAGGAGGTTCCTGGTAGCAATGGCAGTGGTCAGTTTCCTATGCTTGTCCTGGTCCTTTGATCTCTTCAATCCTGCTCTGAGCTTCAACTCTGAAATCTCCTTCTGGGCTGCCAACAGGGCTTCCTGCTGCTTCTTCTCATTGGCCTCTAGTTGTTCAATCCTGGCTTGAGTCTTCTGGTCTTCTTATGTACGGGCTTCGGTGATCCTGACCCACCTAGCCTGACTCTCTTGCAGATAGAGCTCAGTCCTAGCCTTCTGAATTTTGGCCTCTTTGCAGGCATTCTTCAATATTTGTTCCCCAGCTCTTGCTTTCCTGATGTAGTCCTCTGTCTTCTCAATTTTGGCAAGATGCTCCACTCTAAGCTTATCCAATCTCTCAATGTCCAGACGACCATCACTCCTCTCCCAAAGAGTCTTCTTCAAAGCTTGAGATAAGTTCTCATTCCTTTCTTTCAACTTCTCAAATTCTTCTAGGCTGACAGTTGCTGATGGCTGTATTGTGGATGGTCCAGGTATGTCTTCCAAGGTGAAAGGCATTCCGGTGATCTGGGCTCTAGTACGGGACCAATCATAGTACTGAGCTAAAGCAACATTATTGCATCTTCCAAGAATAGCCATCCCTTTTGTCTGGAGGTTGTCCCAAGCCCAGGATGCTTGTCTGATAGCAGCTGAATTAGGTTTCACTTCACAATACAGGGTCTCAGCTAAATCTTGTCCTCTGGGAGGGTGAACCAAAGCATAACCTAGTTGTCTCTTAAACAACAAAGGATTGTAGTTGATGCAACCCTTTACTCCTATCAGAGGTACATTTGGGTATTGTCCACAGCTAGTGATAATGTCCTTGCCTTTGGTGCTCTGGGTGCACCATCTAACATCATCTGAAGTCAAAGCAATGAGCCTCTTAGCCCAATTCTTCTGTTGGTGGGGATTCAGGAAGGCATCTGTCTTAGGCAGGTGCCTGAGTAGCCAGGTATAAAACAAAGGAGCACAACATCTCACCAACTTCCCCCTTTGTTTCTCATTCCTCTGATGGATGGAATAATAAAAATCTCCCAGTAATGTGGGCACTGGGTTCTTCAGAAGAAACAAATGGATGGCATTCTTGCTGACAAATTTAGGCTCATCTGCAAACAGTATAGCTCCATATATGATGAGGGCTAACAAAGCACAGACTGCCCTCCACTCTCCCAATGAGGCTTTCAGGATGGCCTGAGAAATCAAGAAGTCCAAGTGCAAACCAGGAATCCCAGCTTTTGTGGTCATACTTTGCTCAATCAAGGAAGGCTCCAGGTACAGTGCTTTTGCTGTCTCTTCATTTCTGGGAGCTGGCATCTCTGGGTTGAAAGGGATTCCACCCCTGATAGGTACTCCAATCAATGAAGAAAACTCTTCCAGCAGAGGCCCTAGCTGAAAGTCTGGAAATGTGAAACATCTCAAAGGAGGGTCATAAAACTGCAAGCATGTGTGGATCATGCTCCTCTAAGAAGGGTCAAGGTCCATAACCATATCCAGGATTCCTCCATAATGCTCTCTAAACAAAGGGATATAATCAGGTGTGATGAGTGACTGGACCTGCCAGTTAAAGGTGAGTTTTGCCGAGAAAGGCATGTGAACTCCCTTAGGTGTAATGAGTACTGCACCAACACCACGACCATTCATATTAACAGCCCCATCAAACATCATAGTCCACTCTTCTTCTGGGTCAGGCCCTTCAGTGTGAACAGGCTCTTCGTGATCTTTTGCTCTTATGAACATGATGTCTTCATCAGGGAAGTCAAATCTCATAGGCTGGTAATCATCAATGGGTTGCTCAGCAAGGTAATCAGACAATACACTGCCTTTGATGGCCTTTTGGTATGTGTACTGGATGTCATATTCCGTGAGGATCATTTTCCATCTTGCAACCCGTCCGGTAAGAGCTGGCTTCTCAAATATGTACTTGACTGGGTCCATCTTTGAGATCAATAAAGTAGTGTGGGTCAACATATACTGCCTTAGTCGGCGAGCAGCCCACGCTAGAGCGCAACAAGTTTTCTCGAGCAGTGAATAACGTTGTTCACAGTCGGTAAACTTTTTGCTTAGGTAGTATATTGCATACTCTTTTCGACCAGACTCGTCATGCTGGCCCAACACACACCCCATTGACTCTTCTAATACTGTTAAGTACATGATTAGAGGTCTTCTTCCACTAGAGGCATAAGGATCGGAGGCTCTTGTAAGTATTCCTTGATTTTTTCAAAAGCCTTCTGGCAGTTTTCGTTCCACCTGACCGTTTGTTCTTTTCTTAATAGCTTGAACAAAGGCTCACAGGTTGCTGTAAGGTGAGATATGAACCTCGAAATGTAGTTCAATCTACCTAGAAACCCCCGAACTTCTTTTTCAGTCTTAGGTGCAGGCATTTCTTGAATGGTTTTGACTTTATCAGGGTCAACTTCAATCCCTTTTTCACTTACAATAAATCCCAGCAGCTTACCAGATCGCACCCCGAATGTGCACTTGTTGGGGTTTAACTTCAACTGGTACTTCCTCAGACGCTTGAATAACTTTAACAGATTCACCAGGTGGTCTTCTTCTGTAAGGGACTTGGCAATCATGTCATCCACATAACATTCAATTTCTTTGTGGATCATGTCATGGAATAATGTTACCATAGCCCGTTGATAAGTAGCACCAGCATTCTTCAGGCCGAATGGCATCACCTTATAACAGAATGTGCCCTAGGGTGTGATGAAAGTTGTCTTCTCCATGTCTTCAGGTGACATTTTGATCTGATTGTATCCTGAAAATCCATCCATGAAGGAGAACACCGAGAACTGAGCCGTATTGTCGACCAATACATCAATGTGAGGTAAAGGGAAGTCATCTTTCGGGCTGGCTCTATTCAGATCCCGGTAATCCACGCACATCCTCACCTTGCCGTCTTTCTTAGGCACAGGTACAATATTAGCAACCCATGGCGAATAGCTAGTTACAGCAAGGAAACCGGCGTCCCACTGCTTTTGTACCTCTTCTTTTATATTCATTGCCATATCTGGGCGAGTACGACGCAACTTCTGTTTTACTGGTGGGCAGTCTTCTTTCAGCGGCAGCTTGTGCATGACAATGTCGGTGTCCAACCCTGGCATATCCTGATAAGACCAAGCAAAAACATCCACATATTCTCGAAGCATGGCAATCAGTTGCTCTTTCACTGAATCTTGTAAGCAGGCCCCGATCTTGACTTCTTTCACTTCTTCTTCTGTACCAAGATTAACCGTTTCGACCTCCTCCTGATGAGGAGTGATAACCTTCTCCTCTTGCCTTAACAACCTGGCTAGCTCTTCAGGTAGCTCATAATCTTCTTCAACCCCTTCATCAGCTTGATTGATTGGATTGTCCAAGTCATACGAAGTCATAGCAGTGTTGTTGTCGGTGCAGTCTGGAAGGCCTTTTCTGCAAGGGTTTAAATTGGTTTATTTTAGTGACCAGTTTTATCTTATTTAGAAAAAAAAGTGGAAATGAAGTTATTTATTTTGAAAAACATTGCCATTTTATTTTTGTACAAAAAGTGAAAAATGAAAAAACAGTGAGCGAAAAAGAAAAGACTCATTTGCAAAAGATGTCCTGATATTCATTAATTTGATCTTTGCACAAAATACAAGATGGCCCGATTACAAAATGAGCCTTGACATCTTGGGCAAGATGCAAGACTTGATGCATACTTTAAAATACAGGAAATAATAATTACTCTGCGGGAGTAACCCTTATAATTTCCTGGGAAGACCAGTTAAGGGCTTGGCTCCCCGGGATCCTTGGACGTATCCAGCTCTCCAGGTTGTGGTCGCTTTCCTCCTCGTCTTCCAAATTGTTCACAGCATCCGGGGTGAGCATTCCCCCGCTGACAAACTTGGGCTCTTTTGCAGCCTCTGATTGATCTTGTTGAGTTGGTCTGTAACCCAACCCAAATCGGTCTTCTTTCTTCTCCACGGACAGCAGCTTGCCCCAGCCTTGGGCGGTACCTTCCTCAACAACATTCCGGGCTTGCTGGTACGATGTTATGGAAGTTCCCAGTACAGCAGATGCTTCATTAATGTTCAGGGCCTCAAACCCCTGGCTCATGGTTTCATGGATCTCCCCATCCATTTCTATGTACTTATACGTAGCCAGCTGGCTAACAAAGATGTCCTCCTCCCAACAGATGGTGATGATTTGGCCTTCCCACTCGAATTTCAACTTCTGGTGAAGGGTAGACGTAATTGCGCCAGCGGCGTGAATCCAAGGTCTACCCAACAGACAGTTGTAGGCCGGCTGTATGTCCATCACAAAGAAGGTAGTTTTGAAGGTCTGCGGGCCAATCATCACAGGAAGATCAATCTCCCCAAGCACTGATCTTTTAGAGCCATCAAATGCTCTCACCACCAAATTACTCGGACGCAATGCCAAGCCATCATACTCCAGCTTCACCAAGGCTTTCTTTGGTAGAACATTGAGCGATGACCCAGTGTCCACCAGTACATGAGATAGAACAACACCCTTGCATTCCAAGGTGATATGTAAAGCCTTGTTGTGGTTACGTCCCTCTGTTGTTAAGTCAGCATTGGTAAAGCCCAGTCCATGACTGGTGTTGACATTTGCCACCACAGTTTCTAGTTGATTAACGGTGATCTCCTCCGGCACGTATGCTGCGTGCAGGACTTTCAACAGTGCGTTCCTGTGAGCTTCAGAACACATCAACAGTGATAATGTGGAGATTTTTGAGGGAGTTTGGTGAAGCTGATCCACCACCTTGTAAACACTTATTTTTATGATTCTCATAAACTCGTCTACATCTTGTTCAAAAGATGTCTTCTGAGTTTCTTTGGCAGTCGGCTCTTCGGGTACCACACTCTTTCCTTTTGCTTTGGCAGCAGCCTCTACTTCAATATTAGGTCTTTGTGTTTGTGAGGCAAAAAGGCGTCCGCTTCTGGTGAAGCCTCCGCCTCCCCCAACATTATCAATTTGTGGAGAAGAGGTTGATGAATCCAGAGTGATCTTCTCCCCGTTGCAGTAGAGATCAGAGCCATAATGCCAAGGTATGGCATTAATGCTTTCATAAGGAACTGGTCCAGGTACCGTAATAGTAACTGGACTGACTGCTGCAGAGGAGGGTACTGTAACGGTGTGCGGATCATAGTAAATTGTGACCGGTGATCTGGTGGGAGGTGCCATGGTTGTTGTTGGAAATTGCTGCTGGGAGGAACCTCTGATGGGTCATAGTAGATTGTAACTGCTGAGACATATTCATTAATTTTTGCTGGCGTTGTAGAAGATTCTACTAATAACATGGATGCTGATGTTGTAGAAGAAAGGGTTGTTGACATTTGATTTGTTGAAGTGATGGACGGAGCCATTGCTGATGATATTGATGAATCGGTAGGAATGATTGTTGCTGCTGTTGTAGAAGAATCGGGAATTGTTGTTAAAGGGATTGCTGGATTTGTAGGTGCCGTTGTTGAGATTTGAAGGATACCATCCTTAATAAGATCATCTATGCCGCTTCTCAAACTTTCACACCCGTTGACTGCAATGTTGCAATACCCACAATCGAGCTCACACCCGGGGAACACTTGGCACTCTAGAAGCTGAGCTTTAATTTCGACCAAAGGTGTTCGAATTTGTGCAACACCGGTGATCAGGGTAGATGGTTTGTCTTCCTCAATGGCATTAATCCTCGGCCCGCCATGATTAAGCATGGGATTTTTGTTGACATTTGGAGGAGGTGCAAAGTTGAGGGCTTTAGAATCCACCAGATCTTGGACTTTCATTTGTAAGGCCCTGCATTTTTCAGTGCTGTGACCAGGTGCATTGGAATGGAAAGCACATCTGGCGTTAACATCATAATTCCTTGGGAGATTAAGGGGATCTGGTGGTGCCAACGTCCTTAACTCAACCAAGTTAAGCTTCAGGAGTTGTGGCAATAAGGCGGCATAAGGCATAGGGATGGGGTCAATCACCCTGTTTGCCTGTGATGGTCTTTGTTGGAATGGTCGCTGTTGCTGATTGCTATTGTTGTTGTTGTAGGTTCTCTGTTGCGGATACTGGATTTGTTGTTGGTACTGTGGTTGCTGCTGAGGATATGCTGATTGCTGAGGAATCGGAGCTGGAATGGTAACTGCTGCTACTGACCTGTGAACATACTGAGGTCTGCCCCTGCCTGTATGGATGGAATTGGTCTCTCCGGCTCTTCGGGGTCCCACAAAAGGCTTCCTGGGATTACTGGATGAACTTGCACCACTATCAGAAATCTTGCCCATTTTTAATAGACTTTCAATCCTTTCGCTAGCTATGACGACATCGGCAAAGCTGGTAGAGGAAAAGGCAGCCAGTCTATCAATATATGTTCCTTGCAACGTATTCATGAACAGGTCGGCCATTTCTCTTTCCGACATGGGTGGTTGGACAGCAGCAGCAAGCTGTCTCCACCTTTGGGCATATTCCCTGAAGCTTTCTCTGGAAGACTGCGACATTCCCATCAGAAGGGTCCTGTTAGGAGCCATGTCCAGATTGTATTGATATTGCCTGATGAAGGCTTCAGCTAAGTCCTTCCAGCACCTAATGGTAGCTCTGGTCAAGTGCGAATACCACTCTCTTGAAGCCCCAGTCAGACTGTCTTCAAAGTAAAACATCCACAGCTTCTCATCCAAAGTATAAGCTTTAAGTCTTCCCAGGAAAGATTGCAATTGAGTTCGTGGACAAGAGGTTCCATTGTATTTCTCAAAGCACGGGGGTTTGAATTTTTGGGGAATTCTCACCCCATCCACTAGCCCCATATCCATTACATCGAAGCCCAAGGAATTCTGAGACTCCAAAGACCTCAACTTCTCAGCAATTTCATCTAACCTTTGGTCATAAACTTCATCTCCTGCTCCCATTACAGTAAACTGCTCTTCTTGAGGATCTTCTTGCAAGATCCTGCCTGCAGCAGTGTTGCCCTGCACATTCCTTGGGATGTTGACTTCCGGATCTAGATGAGGTCCAAATACTGGTGGGTTAACATGAGTCTGACCTCTCTCATTATTACTAGTTCCTCCAGTTCCAAGATGAGGTTCCTCGGGAGTTTGTCTTTCCACCAATTCCCTTAACCTTTCTTGGCTCTGGGCCAAGCCAGTCATCACAGCCATGAATTGAGCCATTTGATTCCTCATCTCCACTCTTTCATTAGCCATCTGAGTTCTGACCTCAGTCAGGTCCTGCTGTACTTGATCCATTTGGATACCAGGAAGGTTGTTGCGAGTAGGGTACCGGTGCGTACGGTTGACAGGGAACACCCGGCGACGAGCAATATTTCCTGAGATCACAACAGAGTTAGAAACAAATAATAACAAAACCTACAAAACAAAACAAAGGTTAGCATGCAATGCAGTATGCTTATTTGTTTTCCAAGGTATCCGGCTTGGTTCTTGGTTTTGACCTTTCCAGACCTCGAGGAAGATGCTTGATGTTGCTTGAGAAAAGAAACCCAATGAAAGCAAACTAATATATTACAAATGATGAACAAATACATAGTTTGTTTTACAACACATGCCCCTGGAGGGTCAAAATACAAAAAGAAAAAAGTACATCAAATGAAAATGAACAACAAGCAAAGAAGTCAAACATTCAGTCCAAACTCATCCTCTTTGACTTCCTTCAGGAGTGCCTCAGTCACTGGACCAGCTGGGTTCCCTGTAATGGTCCTAATGAGGAGGTTCCTGGTGGCAATGGCAGTGGTCAGCTTCTTGTGCCTGTCCTGGTCCTTTGATCTCTTCAATCCAGCTCTGAGCTTTAACTCTGAAATCTCCTTCTGAGCTGCCAACAAAGCTTCCTGCTGCTTCTTTTCATTGGCCTCCAACTGTTCAATCTTAGCTTGAGTTTTCAGGTCTTCTTGTGTACGGGCCTCAGTGATTCTGACCCACCTAGCCTGACTCTCTTGCAGGTAGAGCTCAGTCCTAGCCTTCTGAAACTTGGCTTCTTTACCGGCATTCTTCAATATTTGTTCCCCAGCCCTTGCTTTCCTGATGTAGTCCTCTGTTTTCTCAATTTTGGCAAGATGCTCCACCCTAAGCTTTTACAACCTCTCAATGTCCAGACGACCATCACTCATTTCCCAAAGGGTCTTCTTCAAAGCTTGAGACATATTCTCATTCCTTTCCTTCAGCTTCTCAAATTCTTCTAGGCTGACAGTTGCTGCCGGCTGTGCTGTAGATGGTCCAGGTATATCTTCAATGGTGAAAGGCATTCCAGTAATCTGAGCTCTAGTACGGGACCAATCATAGTATTGAGCTGAAGCAATATTATTACACCTCCCTAGAATAGCCATCCCCTTTGTCTGGATGTTGTCCCAAGCCCAGGATGCTTGTTTGACAACAGCTAGATTAGGTTTTATTTCACAATATAGGGTCTCAGCTAAATCTTGCACTCTGGGAGGGTGAACCAAAGCATAGCCCAGTTGTCTCTTAAACAACAAAGGATTGTAGTTGATGCAACCCTTCACTCCTATTAGAGGCACATTTGGGTATTGCCCACAGCTGGTGATAATGTCTTTGCCTTTGGTGCTCTGGGTGCACCACCTAATATCATCTGAAGTCAAAGCAATGAGCCTCTTAGCCCAATTCTTCCGCTGGTGAGGGTTTAAGAAGGCATCTGACTTGGGTAGGTGTCTGAGCAGCCAGGTGTGAAACAAAGGAGCACAACATCTCACTAACTTCCCTATTTGTTTCTCATTCCTCTGATGAATGGAGTAATAGAAATCTCCCAGCAATATGGGTACTGGGTTTCTCAGAAGAAACAAATGAATGGCATTCTTGCTGACAAATTTGGGCTCTTCTGCAAACAGTATAACCCCATATATGCTGAGGGCTAACAGTGCACAAACTGCCCTCCACTCTCCCAAGGAGGCCTTCAGGATGGCCTGAGAAATCAAGAAGTCCAAGTGAAGACCAGGGATTCCAGCTTTTGTTGTCATGCTTTGCTCAATCAAGGAAGGCTCCAGGTACAGTGCTTTTGCTACTTCTCCATTGGGAGAGTGGAGGAACCCTTGACCTCATCATACCCTTGTTACCAGTACAGTTCATGTTCTGATTCAGTTACTTTGGGTCCGGAGTTCTGGTTTTCTTGTTCTGGTATTCTTGATACTGTGGTCCTGAGATCTTCTTCAGAGAGTTGTAATTATCAGAGAGTGTGACTCAGTGGACTTTTGGTTTGTCAGTTATTCAGAGGGGCCCTTGTTAGTGTCCAGATTCCAGACAGTCCCAGATGACTATATGTCTTTGCATTTGCATCTGCATTGCATCATTGCATTATTAATCATTGTTTTGTTTTCATTCACAGGTTCATATCTTTGCTTCCGGTTCCGGTATCCTCTTCAAAGATGGAAGATCCTCGCAAGCAGAATATTCACTTAAAGTTCTTTGACACCAAGGTTGGCCTGTTGAAGAAGATGGTAAAGCTGATTACACCCAACCATGTGGAGAGATTCAGGAAAGCTTACGGGAGTATTCTTGATGTGGTGATAGAGCTAGATCCTTTCGAGAGGAGTGCCATTCATACCCTGCTTCAGTATTATGACCCCTAGCTCCGTTGCTTCAGCTTTCCTGATTTTCAGTTGGGCCCTATGCTGGAGGAGTATGCTCTGATCCTGGGTGTGCCGGTTCGAGACCAGGTTCCTTTCAATGCTGAGATGAGTAGACCTGCACCTGAGGCTATTGCTAAGGCTCTTTATTTGAGCACTGCTACTGTGAATTCTTTGACCATCATTAAGGGAGGTGTACCTGGGTTTTCTTTGGAGGCTCTGGTAAAGAAGGTGGAAGAGTTGGCTGTTAAGGAAGAATGGGATGATGTCTGTGCTATCTTGGCTCTTTCTATCTATGGAATTATCTTGTTTGCTGATATGGAGAAGTTCATAGATATGAAGGCCATACATCTCTTTTTGCTGAAGAATCCTGTGCCTACCTTGCTCGGGGATTTGTATTACTCAGTGCACTACAAGACTGAGAAGAAGAGGGGAGGTTTGGTTCGTTGCTGCGCTCCGTTATTTCACATGTGGTTCATGAGGCATCTGCCTAGTACGGGAGTGTTTAGTGACCACACCTTGGTATGGGCTCAGAAGCTGGAAAAGTTGCTTGCCAAGGATGTCAGATGGTTTACTCAAAGGCTGCAAGGTGCACGTTTCATCACTAGCTGCGGGAGTTATCATAGTGTGCCTTTGTTGGGAATAACTGGAGGGATTAATTACAATCTAATCTTGTTAAAAAGACAATTGGGATATTCCTTGAGAGAGGTGCCAGAAGAACTGAAGTTGACTCCTATCTTCTACTTCCCAGTGAAAGACAATATGCCCTTAGTGAGGAAGGTTGCGGGAGCTTGGAAGTGTATTAAGGGAGAAGGGATAGCTAGCTTTGGAAAGTGCAACAATCAGACGTTCCTAGAGTATGAAGCTTAGTTGAAAGACAGAGCCAGAAGAGTTTTGTTGCCATTCTCACCGCCAGTTCCTCCAGTTGCTGAGTCCATTGATACCGTGTCTTTGGAGGAGTTTAAGAAGTTGGAAGCCCAGCTACATGCAGTTAGAGTTGAAAATACTGAGATGGTAAGCCTGTACCATCATGCCAACAGGGCCAAGATTGAAGCTGAAGAGAAGTTGCTGAAGATGCAGACTGCCTTGGAGGTCAAGGAGAAGGACTTTGCAGGTAGAGAAGCCCATTTCCACAGGTTAGGGATGATGGAATCCCAAAGAGAAGCTGAGCGCAAGAAGAATTCAAAGACCCTCAAAGATGCTCGTCAGTCTATTGTCTGGTTGCGGGAATAGATAGAGCAAGGGCTGAAGCAATATAAGGAAAAAGAAGAGTTCTTTGAAGTTTAGATGGCTTACAAAAAGGAAGAGGTGGAGTTTCGCTCCCACCAAATGACACCTGGTCAGAAGGGGTACAGACGCGAACGGTCGGCGAAAGAGAAGAAACGAATAGAGTCGCCAGCTAGGCATTTTTATCCCGAAGGAAAGGTAATGCTGCATAAACCTAGAAAGATATGGATAAGACGGTTGCGAACCAGAGAAACTGAGAAAGGGGGTTGGTTACAACCTGGGAAGGTATTAGCACCCAGATTGTCCGCCGTACTCGATGGGATCCACGCTTAAAAGATTTGTGTTTTAAAGGGGTAGTGTCAGTGCAATCTGTGTATCAAAGCTGGAAAAGAATGCAAGTGTTAGTGTAAAAGAAATGTGAAGTGTATAGGAGAGGTGTCAGTGCAAGGACAAGAGTGAAATGCTCAGGACTATGAGGCTAAGGAATAAAGCTGAAAGAGGGGGAACATACAGAGACTTTTGTTCGATAACTGTTAAGTTATGCCTACGTATCCTCTCGTGCAATGAGGAAGTCAGAACACCGTAGTTCGACTCAAAGAGACTGAAAGATAAATTGACTTGTGAACTGCTTAATTGTCTATGCTCAAGTGTATGACATGTCTGGCTCAGGTGCAAACTGTCTTGCATTAGACGGAAGAAGCGAGTTCTCGTTTATGAGTGAATGAGATGAGAAAAGAATCCCGGAGGAGACGATTATTGTTTGTTTTGATGTTTTAAATCTTTTATTGCTTTTTGGTGTTTGTCATAAGAAAATGAGCTCAAGCCTAAACCAAGGGTTAGTAAACTCATCACATCCTCCCTCTGGTTAGGGGTAATGAGAGTACCTTAAGTATGAAGTAAACACCTCACACTTAGTCACCATGATGTAGGATTAAGATCATTAACCTACTTGTATTTATTTAGATGTTTTTGTTTAGTGTTAAGTAATGAGTTTAAGCCATAATCAAGGATTTAATGGACTCATTACACCATCCTAATAGAAGGATAATAGATGAGAACATTTAAGCTGAGGAAGGCTCCTCAACTTAACCCATGATTAGGGATTAACCTCATGACAAAACAAAGCCTTTATTAAATGGATTTTAGTTAATGATAAGGTTAAGAAATGGATTTTATGGTTTGTAAGACAACTTTAGGGGGACTTGTCCATTAACAATAAGGTTAGTCCTTTTTAACCAATTAAGGAAGAATTAGAACCCTAATGCAAGGCCCAAGTTACAAGCTTGATGTCTTAGTGATTATTAAGTGAACTAATTAAAGGATTTAAACACATTAAGGGTTTAACACTTAGGATTAAAGTTATACACTCCATCCTAATAGAAGGCAAAGTAAGGGGTGGTTTGTGATCAGTGATGCATTCTAAGATGAATGGTGGAAGAAGTTTTAAGTTTGAGTTGCTGAGTTGAGAGATTCGATAGAAAATGCAAAGGGAGGGATTTTTGTGTATGCTGGCTTGTGGGAGAGCTCAGGCTTGCCTCTTGTGTGGTTTTAGTTTCATTTTGTCCACTTATCAAACTGTGATAGGGCAGAGAGTTGGTGGTGGCACAGTGTGATTGGCATGGCCCCTTTTGCAAAAAGTCAAGTCTAGGTGTCCTTTGAGGTATGGGCTGTTTTAGGGCCAGAGCAAAGGCATGTCTGCTGCAGCTTGTTTCAAGGATGACCATGGAAATGAGATTGAGGCAAATCAGCAAGTGGATCAAAGCTTATGTGTGGTTTTGCAAATTTGTGAACTTTTGGCCCTTTTGAAGTTTCTTAATGCACAAGTCATGAAACTTGAGAATTCTTTGGTGCATTCTGAATTTTAGGTCATGACTTATGTTTATGTGATGGTTAGAAGTCATTTTTAAGTCATAGAAATGCTTGGCATGAGAATTTGCAAGTTTCCCTCTTTGGTGTAAAAGTGAAATTTTAGTGATTTTGTCCAACTTTGACAAGCCATAACTTTTGATCTAAAATGAATTAGAATGAGTTCTTGTACTTTTTGAAAATGGGAGGATCCAATCTACAACTTTCATGACCAAAGTTTTTCCATTTGAAGCATTTTTGAATCAAAAAGAGGAGGTTGAAAACCTTTCCCAAAATGGCAAGTTTTCATTATAAGTCACTTTCCCAAAAAGGCAATTTTGCAAATGGCTTGAAATTCTTCAATTTTGTGAACTTCTAATATCTTCTATGATCAAATAAGGATCATATACATTAAAAATGATGGAGAATGCCCTTTGGTTGGGTCATTGGGGGCCTCAGATACCCTGATTTTGCACTGACTTGCTCAAGAAGTCACCTTGTGATCAGATGCCTTCCCCATTGAATTTCTTCATGAAAATTGATATTAATGATCCTAATATCATATAGAGACCAATAGAAACAAGAATGACAAAAAAAATTGGAGTTATGGCCTCTGAAACCAAAACCCTAATTCTAGGTCATCTGTGCAGTTAAACCTGGCTCTGCTTCCATGCCTTTTTCAGTTCTTGTGATTTTTTGACTTCCTTGACCTTGTGAGGATATAATATGATGCTTGAACACACATGGACCCCTTTGAAGTTATTGATGACCTTTGGAGTGGCTCAAATGGCTCAGGAAAGGCTCAGATCACAAACCCTAGATGCTGATGACTTTGAAACAATGCAGTGAAGCAAAAGATGCAATATGAGATGCTATAGTTGAACTTATGCACATGAAAAGATCACAAGCCATGGTGAAATGGGTGAGGGAAAATTTGGGGTGTTTACAGCTGCCCCTATTCAAACATGAGTTAGTTGTGTAGGATGTAAGCTACGGCTTAAAAGGCAAACAAGATAACTTGTGGTTGAATACCAAAGACAGTCCAAAATTTGCACTCACAGAATGAAGAAGAAAAGGGATACAGATTGTAAAAAGAAGTAAAGTATGATTATAAAGTGCGGGCGACGGAGGACGACCGTCGAGCAGAGGACGACTGCTGGGGATAATGCAATGACGGGGACGACCAACCTGCTGGGGAAACAGAGAGATCATGATGGGGATGACCATCAAGTAAGACTTTCTGGGGATTAAAGGTAAATGATGGGGACGGACATCGGGTTGAAGAAATAAATGGAACAGATGATGAGGTACGGTCATCAAAGGTGAAGGACGCTCACCTAGCAGGGGACGGCTGCTCTGTTGGGGATATGGATGAGGGACGGTCATCCAGGGTGAAGGACGATCACCTGGAAAGGCACAATTACCGAAAGTATCACGACATAGGACGAATGCCGGATAGAGAAGGTCGACGATGGGGACGGCCATCGGATAAGCATGATGAAGGACGATCATCAAGAGGTGAAGGACGATCACCTAGCAGGGTACGGCTGCTCTCAGGAGTTTATCACAACATAGGACGAATGTCGGATAACAAGATCAATGATGGGGACGGCCATCGGATAAAAATGATGAAAGACGATCATCAAAAGGTGAAGGACGATCACCTAGCAGGGGATGGCTGCCGAAAAAAAAATCACGACATAGGACGAATGTCGGATAGGAAGGGGTTCTAGTAAGTAGAGACTCCTTTGGGGATGATGAAGGACGATCATCAAGATGGTGAAGGACGATCACTTGGCAGGGTACGGCTGCCGAAAGGTATCATGACATAGGACGAATGTCAGAAAGGAAATAGTTTTATCAAGATTTGCCGGGAATTCTTCCGGGGAATGGTTGACACAGACGAGTGTCTAATTTCAAGAAAGTATAAGTGTTTGACATGGTGTATAGTTTAAAGATGCGGACGAGCATCCTTAAGACTATGATACGGACGAGTATCAGCAGAAACAAACGCTTGACACATGTTCAGAGATGACGATACGGACGAGTATCAACTAGTTAACAAAGAACACGGACGAGTGTCGAATCTTTGGGGATTTAAGTGGTATACACGAGATACAGACGAGTATCTAAAATAAGTAAACATGGATGAGACACATACGAGTGTTAAACTTGCTGTGGAGAGCACGACACGGACATGTGTCGGAAGAAGTGTATTATAAACAAGTATTCAGGTAACTATGATGGGGGAAGTAACACGGACGGGTGTTAGGGAAGTGTATAGGTATATGTAAACATGTACTTGTGAGTGCAAAGGGGACGCTTTGGCTTTCTGCTGGGGATATGGCACAGACGAGTGTCAAGAAGCATCTGTAATGTATAAGCATCTGCTTGGGCAATTTTATTGGGGAATGATGACACGGACGAGTGCCAAAAGGAGCATGTTTCTGTATTTGTGAGTGTAAAGGGAATGCTTTAGTATTTTGCCGGGGAGTTTGAGAGGTATTTGTATATTGTTGATGGGAGGTCAGTATTTACAAGTGTTTGGTTTGACACATGGCTCATGATTATGCAATATGTTTGATTTTTGCCGCAATGCTCCGTATTAGACGGAATGCTACGCTCTGGGGGAAAATATGATGCGAATGCTATGATTATGCAAAGATACCGATTCGGGATTCGGATCCCGATGCTGCGGAGATCTCTGGTTGCTCTGCTTGAAGTGGATATCCCAGTTGGGGATAAGATCATTGGTAGTTTTGACATACATGCCTCTGCATGGGGAAGTAGGTCATTGATAAACCTATCTTGGTAATGAGGGACCCAGTTGGGGTCTGCAGAAGCTTTCGTCACTCTGTTGTGAGATCTTCAGGCATTGCTCTTCCGGATAGAGGCTGAAACTCTGCGGGGAGACGGCTCCTTGTCTGGCATTCGGCTGGGGAAGAAGAAAGATCACTGAAAGATCCTCCTAGAGATTTCTGTGGGGATCCTGCTAAGGATGATACTTGACAACTCAGCTGGGGATATGAGCACCTTCTGGTACTGCTCTGAAGGAAATGTTGGAGAAGTGATGTCTGGCAACTCTGATGGGGAGAAAGCATCTCTTGTGCTGTTTGGAAGGTGTGCTGAGGAAATAATGATTTGGAAGCCTACTGGGGAGAAGCTTTCATGCCCCATGTTGTGCTTTAAACACCTGCAATCCTGTATGACAAAGAAACGTACAAGTTCCCCGAGGTATCCATTACTGGATCCCGTCATAGGAGTTTAGACACTCCCGGGAGCAAATATATTTCCTGTAAGCACGTATTTTTAGAAAGGAAACATCTGTATTTATGCAATCAATCTCTTAAGGACATCGGACATTTTGCAAATGAAAAATAAAATGTACGAGACAAGATATGACTGAAAATCTGATTTTATTAATTTATGCGCCCTGAATTGGCAAGATACAGTCAAAGAAACGGATCCCCTGAAATGAGGAGATCGTTATAAATTGAGAAACAAAAAGACAGTGACAATGTTGATGACGCTTCGAGGAGCTTCCCTTTTGCTATGACTTGTATGACATTGACGTTCTTCTCATCTTGCTTTCTGAAGAAGGTTGATTCTGACCAATGCTTTATCCTTTCGAAGCTTGCCATGTTGTAAGTGATACAGATGAATTCAGGATGCAGTTGTTCGCTTATTCCCTTATTTTGCGTGGATCGCCCTTTCAGGTTTTCAATCCACCGGGATACCCATTTTTTCCTGAGTGTTCCAATGTGGCTTTTCAACTCAGCGGGTGTACATCTTTTATTTATTTTCCCTTACTTTTTCCCGAGTCTTTTATTCTGTTTTTGACTCGCCGGGATGCCCTATTTTTGCCTGGACTTACATTCTGTTTTTATGTCCAGCGGGTCATTTATGCGAAGTATTTTTTAACTGCATCTGAATTCACAGGGGACAGGAAGTCTTCACCATCCATAGTACTGAGCATCAGTGCTCCACCGGAGAAAACTTTCTTTACTATGAATGGACCATCGTAGTTCGGAGTCCACTTGCCCCTGTGGTCTGTATGAGGAGGGAGAAGTCTTTTCAGCACAAGATCTCCTACTTGGTACTCTCGAAGCCTGACTTTCTGATCGAAGGCTTTCTTCATTCTCTTCTGATATAACTGCCCATGACAGATTGCAGCTAATCTCTTTTCTTCAATCAGGCTCAGTTGCTCGTATCGGGATCGGACCCTTTCTGCTTCATTTAGCTTAACATCCATTAGTACCCGCAGGGAGGGTAATTCAACTTCAACAGGTAGGACTGCCTCCATACCATACACAAGTTGATATGGTGTTGCCCCAGTGGATGTTCTGATTGACGTATGGTACCCATGCAAGGCAAATGGTAGCATTTCATGCCAGTCTTTGTAGGTGACTACCATCTTCTGCACAATCTTCTTGATATTCTTGTTAGCTGCCTCTACAGCGCCATTCATCTTTGGCCTGTAAGGAGAAGAATTGTGGTGTTGGATCTTGAAGTCCCGGCATAGTTCTGCCATCATTTTGTTGTTCAAGTTTGAACCATTATCAGTAATGATTCGCTCGGGAACTCCATACCGACAGATGATATCTCTCTTCAGAAATCGGGCTACCACTTGCCTTGTAACATTTGCATAAGAAGCCGCTTCAACCCACTTGGTAAAATAGTCAATAGCAACCAGGATTAATCTGTGGCCGTTTGAAGCAGTTGGTTCAATCTTGCCAATCATATCAATGCCCCACATGGCAAAGGGCCAGGGCGAAGACATCACATTCAGAGGATTGGGAGGCACATGCACTTTGTCCGCATAAATCTGGCATTTATGACATTTTCTGGCATAAGCACAACAATCTGCATCCATTGTGATCCAATAGTAGCCTGATCTTAACAACTTTTTAGCCATTGCATGCCCTCCCGCATGGGTACCAAAGGATCCTTCATGTACCTCATGCATCAACAAGTCTGCTTCTGCCTTATCAACACATCTGAGAAGTACCATATCAAAGTTCCGCTTGTACAAGGAACCATCAGTATTTAGGAAGAAACTACCAGCTAGACTTCTTAATGTCTTCTTGTCATTGGATGATGCCTCAGGTGGGTATGTTTGATCCTCCAAGAAGCATTTGATGTCGTGGAACCAAGGCTTATCATCTTTAACAACATCTGCTGAGAACACGTATGCTGGTCTGTCAAGTCTGGATACTGATATCCGAGGCACAAAGTTGGCAGCTTGAACATTGATCATGGATGAAATGGTAGCCAAAGCATCTGCAAACTGATTTTCATCTCGAGGGATATACTCAAGCTTGACTGTTGTGAAGAAAGTCAACAACCTCCTTGTATAATCCCGATAAGGTATCAGATGATCCTAGTGAGTGTACCATTTGCCGTTGGTTTGATTAATTACCAGACCTGAATCTCCGAACACAGTCAAAGTCTTGATCCTGAGGTCAATGGCTTCCTCAAGACCCATAATACAAGCTTCGTATTCAGCTTCGTTGTTAGTGCAGTTAAAGGTGAGTTTTGCCGAGAAAGGCATGTGAACTCCCTTAGGTGTAATGAGTACTGCACCAACACCACGACCATTCATATTAACAGCCCCATCAAACATCATAGTCCACTCTTCTTCTGGGTCAGGCCCTTCAGTGTGAACAGGCTCTTCGTGATCTTTTGCTCTTATGAACATGATGTCTTCATCAGGGAAGTCAAATCTCATAGGTTGGTAATCATCAATGGGTTGCTCAGCAAGGTAATCAGACAATACACTGCCTTTGATGGCCTTTTGGTATGTGTACTGGATGTCATATTCCGTGAGGATCATTTTCCATCTTGCAACCCGTCCGGTAAGAGCTGGCTTCTCAAATATGTACTTGACTGGGTCCATCTTTGAGATCAATAAAGTAGTGTGGGTCAACATATACTGCCTTATTCGGCGAGCAGCCCACGCTAGAGCGCAACAAGTTTTCTCGAGCAGTGAATAACGTTGTTCACAGTCGGTAAACTTTTTGCTTAGGTAGTATATTGCATACTCTTTTCGACCAGACTCGTCATGCTGGCCCAACACACACCCCATTGACTCTTCTAATACTGTTAAGTACATGATTAGAGGTCTTCCTTCCACTGGAGGCATAAGGATCGGAGGCTCTTGTAAGTATTCCTTGATTTTTTCAAAAGCCTTCTGGCAGTCTTCGTTCCACCTGACCGTTTGTTCTTTTCTTAACAGCTTGAACAAAGGCTCACAGGTTGCTGTAAGGTGAGATATGAACCTCGAAATGTAGTTCAATCTACCTAGAAATCCCCAAACTTCTTTTTCAGTCTTAGGTGCAGGAATTTCTTGAATGGTTTTGACTTTATCAGGGTCAACTTCAATCCCTTTTTCACTTACAATAAATCCCAGCAGCTTACCAGATCGCACCCCGAATGTGCACTTGTTGGGGTTTAACTTCAACTGGTACTTCCTCAGACGCTTGAATAACTTTAACAGATTCACCAGGTGGTCTTCTTCTGTAAGGGACTTGGCAATCATGTCATCCACATAACATTCAATTTCTTTGTGGATCATGTCATGGAATAATGTTACCATAGCCCGTTGATAAGTAGCACCAGCATTCTTCAGGCCGAATGGCATCACCTTATAACAGAATGTGCCCCAGGGTGTGATGAAAGTTGTCTTCTCCATGTCTTCAGGTGACATTTTGATCTGATTGTATCCTGAAAATCCATCCATGAAGGAGAACACCGAGAACTGAGCCGTATTGTCGACCAATACATCAATGTGAGGTAAAGGGAAGTCATCTTTCGGGCTGGCTCTGTTCAGATCCCGGTAATCCACGCACATCCTCACCTTGCCGTCTTTCTTAGGCACAGGTACAATATTAGCAAACCATGGCGGATAGCTAGTTACAGCAAGGAAACCGGCGTCCCACTGCTTTTGTACCTCTTCCTTTATATTCATTGCCATATCTGGGCGAGTACGGCGCAACTTCTGTTTTACTGGTGGGCAGTCTTCTTTCAGCGGCAGCTTGTGCATGACAATGTCGGTGTCCAACCCTGGCATATCCTGATAAGACCAAGCAAAAACATCCACATATTCTCGAAGCATGGCAATCAGTTGCTCTTTCACTGAATCTTGTAAGCAGGCCCCGATCTTGACTTCTTTCACTTCTTCTTTTGTACCAAGATTAACCGTTTCGACCTCCTCCTGATGAGGAGTGATAACCTTCTCCTCTTGCCTTAACAACCTGGCTAGCTCTTCAAGTAGCTCATAATCTTCTTCAACCCCTTCATCAGCTTGATTGATTGGATTGTCCAAGTCATACGAAGTCATAGCAGTGTTGTTGTCGGTGCAGTCTGGAAGGCCTTTTCTGCAAGGGTTTAAATTGGTTTATTTTAGTGACCGGTTTTATCTTATTTAGAAAAAAAAGTGGAAATGAAGTTATTTATTTTGAAAAACATTGCCATTTTATTTTTGTACAAAAAGTGAAAAATGAAAAAACAGTGAGCGAAAAAGAAAAGACTCATTTGCAAAAGATGTCCTGATATTCATTAATTTGATCTTTGCACAAAATACAAGATGGCCCGATTACAAAATGAGCCTTGACATCTTGGGCAAGATGCAAGACTTGATGCATACTTTAAAATACAGGAAATAATAATTACTCTGCGGGAGTAACCCTTATAATTTCTTGGGAAGACCAGTTAAGGGCTTGGCTCCCCGGGATCCTTGGACGTATCCAGCTCTCCAGGTTGTGGTCGCTTTCCTCCTCGTCTTCCAAATTGTTCACAGCATCCGGGGTGAGCATTCCCCCGCTGACAAACTTGGGCTCTTTTGCAGCCTCTGATTGATCTTGTTGAGTTGGTCTGTAACCCAACCCAAATCGGTCTTCTTTCTTCTCCACGGACAGCAGCTTGCCCCAGCCTTGGGCGGTACCTTCCTCAACAACATTCCGGGCTTGCTGGTACGATGTTATGGAAGTTCCCAGTACAGCAGATGCTTCATTAATGTTCAGGGCCTCAAACCCCTGGCTCATGGTTTCATGGATCTCCCCATCCATTTCTATGTACTTATACGTAGCCAGCTGGCTAACAAAGATGTCCTCCTCCCCACAGATGGTGATGATTTGGCCTTCCCACTCGAATTTCAACTTCTGGTGAAGGGTAGACGTAATTGCGCCAGCGGCATGAATCCAAGGTCTACCCAACAGACAGCTGTAGGTCGGCTGTATGTCCATCACAAAGAAGGTAGTTTTGAAGGTCTGCGGGCCAATCATCACAGGAAGATCAATCTCCCCAAGCACTGATCTTTTAGAGCCATCAAATGCTCTCACCACCAAATTACTCGGACGCAATGCCAAGCCATCATACTCCAGCTTCACCAAGGCTTTCTTTGGTATAACATTGAGCGATGACCCAGTGTCCACCAGTACATGAGATAGAACAACACCCTTGCATTCCAAGGTGATATGTAAAGCCTTGTTGTGGTTACGTCCCTCTGTTGTTAAGTCAGCATTGGTAAAGCCCAGTCCATGACTGGTGTTGACATTTGCCACCACAGTTTCTAGTTGATTAACGGTGATCTCCTCCGGCACGTATGCTGCGTGCAGGACTTTCAACAGTGCGTTCCTGTGAGCTTCAGAACACATCAACAGTGATAATGTGGAGATTTTTGAGGGAGTTTGGTGAAGCTGATCCACCACCTTGTAATCACTTCTTTTTATGATTCTCATAAACTCGTCTACATCTTGTTCAAAAGATGTCTTCTGAGTTTCTTTGGCAGTCGGCTCTTCGGGTACCACACTCTTTCCATTTGCTTTGGCCGCAGCCTCTGCTTCAATATTAGGTCTTTGTGTTTGTGAGGCAAAAAGGCGTCCGCTTCTGGTGAAGCCTCCGCCTCCCCCAACATTATCAATTTGTGGAGAAGAGGTTGATGAATCCAGAGTGATGTTCTCCCCGTTGCAGTAGAGATCAGAGCCATAATGCCAAGGTATGGCATTACTGCTTTCATAAGGAACTGGTCCAGGTACCGTAATAGTAACTGGACTGACTGCTGCAGAGGAGGGTACTGTAACGGTGTGCGGATCATAGTAAATTGTGACCGGTGATCTGGTGGGAGGTGCCATGGTTGTTGTTGGAAATTGCTGCTGGGAGGAACCTCTGATGGGTCATAGTAGATTGTAACTGCTGAGACATCTTCATTAATTTTTATTGGCGTTGTAGAAGATTCTGCTAATAACATGGATGCTGATGTTGTAGAAGAAAGGGTTGTTGACATTTGATTTGTTGAAGTGATGGACGGAGCCATTGCTGATGATATTGATGAATCGGTAGGAATGATTGTTGCTGCTGTTGTAGAAGAATCGGGAATTGTTGTTAAAGGGATTGCTGGATTTGTAGGCGCCGTTGTTGAGATTTGAAGGATACCATCCTTAATAAGATCATCTATGCCGCTTCTCAAACTTTCACACCCGTTGACTGCAATGTTGCAATACCCACAACCGAGCTCACACCCGGGGAACACTTGGCACTCTAGAAGCTGAGCTTTAATTTCGACCAAAGGTGTTCGAATTTGTGCAACACCGGTGATCAGGGTAGATGGTTTGTCTTCCTCAATGGCATTAATCCTCGGCCCGCCATGATTAGGCATGGGATTTTTGTTGACATTTGGAGGAGGTGCAAAGTTGAGGGCTTTAGAATCCACCAGATCTTGGACTTTCATTTGTAAGGCCCTGCATTTTTCAGTGCTGTGACCAGGTGAATTGGAATGGAAAGCACATTTGGCGTTAACATCATAATTCCTTGGGAGATTAAGGGGATCTGGTGGTGCCAACGTCCTTAACTCAACCAAGTTAAGCTTCAGGAGTTGTGGCAATAAGGAGGCATAAGGCATAGGGATGGGGTCAATCACACTGTTTGCCTGTGATGGTCTTTGTTGGAATGGTCGCTGTTGCTGATTGCTATTGTTGTTGTTGTAGGTTCTCTGTTGCGGATACTGGATTTGTTGTTGGTACTGTGGTTGCTGCTGAGGATATGCTGATTGCTGAGGAATCGAAGCTGGAATGGTAACTGCTGCTACTGACCTGTGAACATACTGAGGTCTGCCCCTGCCTGTATGGATGGAATTGGTCTCTCCGGCTCTTCGGGGTCCCACAAAAGGCTTCCTGGGATTACTGGATGAACTTGCACCACTATCAGAAATCTTGCCCATTTTTAATAGACTTTCAATCCTTTCGCTAGCTATGACGACATCAGCAAAGCTGGTAGAGGAAAAGGCAGCCAGTCTATCAATATATGTTCCTTGCAACGTATTCATGAACAGGTCGGCCATTTCTCTTTCCGACATGGGTGGTTGGACAGCAGCAGCAAGTTGTCTCCACCTTTGGGCATATTCCCTGAAGCTTTCTCTGGAAGACTGGTACATTCCCATCAGAAGGGTCCTGTTAGGAGCCATGTCCAGATTGTATTGATATTGCCTGATGAAGGCTTCAGCTAAGTCCTTCCAGCACCTAATGGTAGCTCTGGTCAAGTGCGAATACCACTCTCTTGAAGCCCCAGTCAGACTGTCTTCAAAGTAAAACATCCACAGCTTCTCATCCAAAGTATAAGCTTTAAGTCTTCCCAGGAAAGATTGCAAGTGAGTTCGTGGACAAGAGGTTCCATTGTATTTCTCAAAGCACGGGGGTTTGAATTTTTGGGGAATTCTCACCCCATCCACTAGCCCCATATCCATTACATCGAAGCCCAAGGAATTCTGAGACTCCAAAGACCTCAACTTCTCAGCAATTTCATCTAACCTTTGGTCATAAACTTCATCTCCTGCTCCCATTACAGTAAACTGCTCTTCTTGAGGATCTTCTTGCAAGATCCTGCCTGCAGCAGTGTTGCCCTGCACATTCCTTGGGATGTTGACTTCCGGATCTAGATGAGGTCCAAATACTGGTGGGTTAACATGAGTCTGACCTCTCTCATTATTACTAGTTCCTCCAGTTCCAAGATGAGGTTCCTCGGGAGTTTGTCTTTCCACCAATTCCCTTAACCTTTCTTGGCTCTGGGCCAAGCCAGTCATCACAGCCATGAATTGAGCCATTTGATTCCTCATCTCCACTCTTTCATTAGCCATCTGAGTTCTGACCTCAGTCAGGTCCTGCTGTACTTGATCCATTTGGATACCAGGAAGGTTGTTGCGAGTAGGGTACCGGTGCGTACGGTTGACAGGGAACACCCGACGACGAGCAATATTTCCTGAGATCACAACAGAGTTAGAAACAAATAATAACAAAACCTACAAAACAAAACAAAGGTTAGCATGCAATGCAGTATGCTTATTTGTTTTCCAAGGTATCCGGCTTGGTTCTTGGTTTTGACCTTTCCAGACCTCGAGGAAGATGCTTGATGTTGCTTGAGAAAAGAAACCCAATGAAAGCAAACTAATATATTACAAATGATGAACAAATACATAGTTTGTTTTACAACACATGCCCCTGGAGGGTCAAAATACAAAAAGAAAAAAGTACATCAAATGAAAATGAACAACAAGCAAAGAAGTCAAACATTCAGTCCAAACTCATCCTCTTTGACTTCCTTCAGGAGTGCCTCAGTCACTGGACCAGCTGGGTGCCCTGTAATGGTCCTAATGAGGAGGTTCCTGGTGGAAATGGCAGTGGTCAGCTTCTTGTGCCTGTCCTGGTCCTTTGATCTCTTCAATCCATCTCTGAGCTTTAACTCTGAAATCTCCTTCTGAGCTGCCAACAAAGCTTCCTGCTGCTTCTTTTCATTGGCCTCCAACTGTTCAATCTTAGCTTGAGTTTTCAGGTCTTCTTGTGTACGGGCCTCAGTGATTCTGACCCACCTAGCCTGACTCTCTTGCAGGTAGAGCTCAGTCCTAGCCTTCTGAAACATGGCTTCTTTACAGGCATTCTTCAATATTTGTTCCCCAGCCCTTGCTTTCCTGATGTAGTCCTCTGTTTTCTCAATTTTGGCAAGATGCTCCACCCTAAGCTTTTCCAACCTCTCAATGTCCATACGACCATCACTCCTTTCCCAAAGGGTCTTCTTCAAAGCTTGAGACATATTCTCATTCCTTTCCTTCAGCTTCTCAAATTCTTCTAGGCTGACAGTTGCTGCCGGCTGTGCTGTAGATGGTCCAGGTATATCTTCAATGGTGAAAGGCATTCCAGTAATCTGAGCTCTAGTACGGGACCAATCATAGTATTGAGCTGAAGCAATATTATTACACCTCCCTAGAATAGCCATACCCTTTGTCTGGATGTTGTCCCAAGCCCAGGATGCTTGTTTGACAGCAGCTAGATTAGGTTTTATTTCACAATACAGGGTCTCAGCTAAATCTTGCACTCTGGGAGGGTGAACCAAAGCATAGACCAGTTGTCTCTTAAATAGCAAAGGATTGTAGTTGATGCAACCCTTCACTCCTATTAGAGGAACATTTGGGTATTGCCCACAGCTGGTGATAATGTCTTTGCCTTTGGTGCTCTGGATGCACCACCTAATATCATCTGAAGTCAAAGCAATGAGCCTCTTAGCCCAATTCTTCCGCTGGTGAGGGTTTAAGAAGGCATCTGACTTGGGTAGGTGTCTGAGCAGCCAGGTGTGAAACAAAGGAGCACAACATCTCACTAACTTCCCTCTTTGTTTCTCATTCCTATGATGAATGGAGTAATAGAAATCTCCCAGCAATGTGGGTACTGGGTTTCTCAGAAGAAACAAATGAATGGCATTCTTGCTGACAAATTTGGGCTCTTCTGCAAACAGTATAACCCCATATATGCTGAGGGCTAACAGTGCACAAACTGCCCTCCACTCTCCCAAGGAGGCCTTCAGGATGGCCTGAGAAATCAAGAAGTCCAAGTGAAGACCAGGGATTCCAGCTTTTGTCGTCATGCTTTGCTCAATCAAGGCAGGCTCCAGGTACAGTGCTTTTTCTACTTCTCCATTGGGAGAGTGGAGGAACCCTTGACCTCATCATACCTTTGTTACCAGTACAGTTCATGTTCTGATTCAGTTACTTTGGGTCCGGAGTTCTGGTTTTCTTGTTCTGGTATTCTTGATACTGTGGTCCTGAGATCTTCTTCAGAGAGTTGTAATTATCAGAGAGTGTGACTCAGTGGACTTTTGGTTTTCCAGTTATTCAGAGGGGCCCTTGTTAGTGTCCAGATTCCAGACAGTCCCAGATGACCATATGTCTTTGCATTTGCATCTGCATTGCATCATTGCATTATTAATCATTGTTTTGTTTTCATTCACAGGTTCATATCTTTGCTTCCGGTTCCGGTATCCTCTTCAAAGATGGAAGATCCTCGCAAGCAGAATATTCACTTAAAGTTCTTTGACACCAAGGTTGGCCTGTTGAAGAAGATGGTAAAGCTGATTACACCCAACCATGTGGAGAGATTCAGGAAAGCTTACGGGAGTATTCTTGATGTGGTGATAGAGCTAGATCCTTCCGAGAGGAGTGCCATTCATACCCTGCTTCATTATTATGACCCTCAGCTCCGTTGCTTCAGCTTTCCTGATTTTCAGTTGGGCCCTATGCTGGAGGAGTATGCTCTGATCCTGGGTGTGCCGGTTCGAGACCAGGTTCCTTTCAATGCTAAGATGAGTAGACCTGCACCTGAGGCTATTGTTAAGGCTCTTTATTTGAGCACTGCTACTGTGAATTCTTTGACCATCATTAAGGGAGGTGTACCTGGGTTTTCTTTGGAGGCTCTGGTAAAGAAGGTGGAAAAGTTGGCTGTTAAGGAAGAATGGGATGATGTCTGTGCTATCTTGGCTCTTTCTATCTATGGAATTATCTTGTTTGCTGATATGGAGAAGTTCATAGATATGAAGGCCATACATCTCTTTTTGCTGAAGAATCCTGTGCCTACCTTGCTCGGGGATTTGTATTACTCAGTGCACTACAAGACTGAGAAGAAGAGGGGAGGTTTGGTTCGTTGCTGCGCTCCGTTATTTCACATGTGGTTCATGAGGCATCTGCCTAGTACGGGAGTGTTTAGTGACCACACCTTGGTATGGGCTCAGAAGCTGGAAAAGTTGCTTGCCAAGGATGTCAGATGGTTTACTCAAAGGCTGCAAGGTGCACGTTTCATCACTAGCTGCGGGAGTTATCATAGTGTGCCTTTGTTGGGAATAACTGGAGGGATTAATTACAATCTAATCTTGTTAAGAAGACAATTGGGATATTCCTTGAGAGGGGTGCCAGAAGAACTGAAGTTGACTCATATCTTCTACTTCCCAGTGAAAGACAATATGCCCTTAGTGAGGAAGGTTGCGGGAGCTTGGAAGTGCATTAAGGGAGAAGGGATAGCTAGCTTTGGAAAGTGCAACAATCAGACGTTCCCAGAGTATGAAGCTTAGTTGAAAGACAGAACCAGAAGAGTTTTGTTGCCATTCTCACCGCCAGTTCCTCCAGTTGCTGAGTCCATTGATACTGTGTCTTTGGAGGAGTTTAAGAAGTTGGAAGCCCAGCTACATGCAGTTAGAGTTGAAAATACTGAGATGGTAAGCCTGTACCATCATGCCAACAGGGCCAAGATTGAAGCTGAAGAGAAGTTGCTGAAGATGCATACTGCCATGGAGGCCAAGGAGAAGGACTTTGCAGGTAGAGAAGCCCATTTCCACAGGTTAGGGATGATGGAAGCCCAAAGAGAAGCTGAGCGCAAGAAGAATTCAAAGACCCTCAAAGATGCTCGTCAGTCTATTGTCTGGTTGCGGGAACAGATAGAGCAAGAGCTGAAGCAATATAAGGAAAAAGAAGAGTTCTTTGAAGTTTAGATGGCTTACAAAAAGGAAGAGGTGGAGTGTCGCTCCCACCAAATGACACCTGGTCAGAAGGGGTACAGACGCGAACGGTCGGCGAAAGAGAAGAAACGAATAGAGTCGCCAGCTAGGCATTTTTATCCCGAAGGAAAGGTAATGTTGCGTAAACCTAGAAAGATATGGATAAGACGGTTGCGAACCAGAGAAACTGAGAAAGGGGGTTGGTTACAACCTGGGAAGGTATTAGCACCCAGATTGTCCGTCGTACTCGACGGGATCCACGCTTAAAAGATTTGTGTTTTAAAGGGGTAGTGTCAGTGCAATCTGTGTATCAAATCTGGAAAACAATGCAAATGTTAGTGTAAAAGAAATGTGAAGTGTATAGGAGAGGTGTCAGTGCAAGGACAAGAGTGAAATGCTCAGGACTATGAGGCTAAGGAATAAAGCTGAAAGAGGGGGAACATACAAAGACTTTTGTTCGATAACTGTTAAGTTATGCCTACGTATCCTCTCGTGCAATGAGGAAGTCAGAACACCGTAGTTCGACTCAAAGAGACTGAAAGATAAACTGACTTGTGAACTGCTTACTTGTCTATGCTCAAGTGTATGACCTGTCTGGCTCAGGTGCAAACTGTCTTGCATTAGACGGAAGAAACGAGTTCTCGTTTATGAGTGAATGAGATGAGAAAAGAATCCCGGAGGAGACGATTATTGTTTGTTTTGATGTTTTCAATCTTTTATTGCTTTTTGGTGTTTGTCATAAGAAAATGAGCTCAAGCCTAAACCAAGGGTTAGTAAACTCATCACATCCTCCCTCTGGTTAGGGGTAATGAGAGTACCTTAAGTATGAAGTAAACACCTCACACTTAGTCACCATGATGTAGGATTAAGATCATTAACCTACTTGTATTTATTTAGATGTTTTTGTTGTTTTTGTTTAGTGTTAAGTAATGAGTTTAAGCCATAATCAAGGATTTAATGGACTCATTACACCATCCTAATAGAAGGATAATAGATGAGAACATTTAAGCTGAGGAAGGCTCCTCAACTTAACCCATGATTAGGGATTAACCTCATGACAAAACAAAGCCTTTATTAAATGGATTTTAGTTAATGATAAGGTTAAGAATTGGATTTTATGGTTTGTAAGACAACTTTAGGGGGACTTGTCCATTAACACTAGGGTTAGTCCTTCTTAACCAATTAAGGAAGAATTAGAACCCTAATGCAAGGCCCAAGTTACAAGCTTGATGTCTTAGTGATTATTAAGTGAACTAATTAAAGGATTTAAACACATTAAGGGTTTAACACTTAGGATTAAAGTTATACACTCCATCCTAATAGAAGGATGCAGGTATAAGCTTAAACACAAAGCCTTAAAACCTTTAAGGTTTAGTCCCTGATTAAGAGGTGAGAAGAGAAGACACAAAGATGACACAAAGGTAAAAGCTAAATGGGGGACTAATCAAACCCTAATTATGATCATGCTTGGTTGTTCCTAGGGTTTGTGAGGCTTAAGAGAGAAAGAGATCTTCAAATGCCACCAAGGAGGAACAAGATAGAAAAGAGATGAGATGAGAAGAGTAAAGAGGGAAGAGAGGCGCAAGTGAGCAAGCTCACTCAAAGACAGGTAAAAATGCAGCAAGGATGTAAAATGATAAGGTGAGAAGAGGTAGGAGGTGAAGGAAAATCCACCTCCCAAACAAACTTACCATTAACCTGAAAAGTTAGTACAAGATGCATAAGGGAAGAAATGAGATGAAACAATGCATATGGATGGGCAAAGGCCAAAGTCAGAAACATACACATGATGCAAATGATGTCAAAAGATGGTGCAAAGTCATACAAGATGCATATATGTGAGCATACAAGAGAATAGAGGTATATGGAGCATGCTTTGAACCATGAAAGTTCATGAAAGTTTATGAAATGCAATGAAAGTATGACATGTCAAATGAATGATGCAATGATCAAACATGATTCTAATATGTCCTAAGATGCCTTATGGATCATGTAGATGCACAAAATGTCATGGCAAGTTCTTGAATGCAAGCATATAAGAGATGAATGCAAAGGAAAGCAAGAATTAGGGTTTATGAACAACATGCAACACAAAAATTCAAAACCAGAAGCAAATTACATGATAAAAAATTGAAAATGGGATCAAAGGAACCCTAACCCTACACAAGTTCACTTCCCAAAGGAGGGGACCTAACTCTTATCCTAAAGGGAGTTATGATTTTCTCAAGTCAACTAGGGTTTCAAGGTACCTCAAAAGGAAAAATGCAAAACAAATTGAAAATGAAAGATAAATCCAAACCAATTTTACCCTAGAAACTACATGATATGAAGGATGCAATGCAAGAAGAACCATTATCAAACTCTTCATGGTTAGGCAGAATGAATTTTTTCAAGTTAGGATCAAAATATTGCCTTTAAACAACTTTAATTCCAATGAAAATTGTCAAAATAGGTCAAGAACCAAAAAGAAATTTGTTTTGAGAGTTTGATAATGTTTATAAATGTTTTAAAATGCAATGTGAATTTTTTTGTGATTTTTAAATACCTAAATGAATTTTTAATTAATTAATTTCCATTAACTAATTAAAAATAAACATTTAAATGATTTAAAAATAATTTTTAATGCAAAAAATAAAAATAAAAATATTTTTGGGTTCTGAAAATTAATGAAATGTTTGACAAAAAAAATCAGAATTTTTTAATATGTTTTGCTATTTTTTAAAATTCGTAGAAATAAAATACAAACAAAATGAAATAAAAATAAATAAAATGGAAAGTATGCGCATCCTGAGGCTGAGGTTCAAATGGATTTGGAGGGAATTGACTGGCGCCAGATCCTATGGTCCAGATTCAAACTGGCTAAAACTAATTTTAATCCTAATTATTAAATTAATAAATCAGGATTAGGGTTTAATGGTGAATCTGGTCCACTCATTCGCGCGCGGGTCAACGGGATCTACGGCCCACATTCAAACTGAGCCCTAATCACAATTAAGGCATTAATGACTTTCAGGTGGCCGGAAATGACCTCCGGTCATCTTCTCCGGCCACACTCTCCCCTGAAAAATGCTATCTCTCTCAAAACCTCACCCCAAGCCCCCTAAAGCTCCAGAATCACTCAACAAACATCAAGGAACAAGAATCAAACATCAAACTTCATTTATTTTTCATCAACAGCATGATTCGAATAAAAAACCTAAAACTGAACAAGTTTTCAGAACACGCATACATCCTCAAAACTCAACCATTTTTCATCATTCAAAGTTCATTGTGATCAGTGGAATATGCTCTACCATTCTATAACTAAAGAAACAAGTTCTGGAAAAAAGTTTCAAGAGGATACCTGAGATGGAGCTTTTGCTTTTGGAGCTTTCTGGCCAGTTCCTTGCTTCCAATCACCTCTACTGACTTCCCTCAAGAGTTTGCAAAGCTTGTTTGGAGTTTTTTATGGCTGGTTTGGGAGATTGATTCAGTTCAGTTCAAGAGGGGGAAAATCGTATTTAGTGTATGATGGCTTTTAAGGCAAAGTAAGAGGTGGTTTGTGATCAGTGATGCATTCTAAGATGAATGGTGGAAGAAGTTTTAAGTTTGAGTTGCTGAGTTGAGAGATTCGATAGAAAATGCAAAGGGAGGGATTTTTGTGTATGCTGACTTGTGGGAGAGCTCAGGCTTGCCTCTTGTGTGGTTTTAGTTTCATTTTGTCCACTTATCAAACTGTGATAGGGCAGAGAGTTGGTGGTGGCACAGTGTGATTGGCATGGCCCCTTTTGCAAAAAGTCAAGTCTAGGTGTCCTTTGAGGTATGGGCTGTTTTAGGGCCAGAGCAAAGGCATGTCTGCTGTAGCTTTATTCAAGGATGACCATGGAAATGAGATTGAGGCAAATCAGCAAGTGGATCAAAGCTTATGTGTGGTTTTGCAAATTTGTGAACTTTTGGCCCTTTTGAAGTTTCTTAATGCACAAGTCATGAAACTTGAGAATTCTTTGGTGCATTCTGAATTTTAGGTCATGACTTATGTTTGTGTGATGGTTAGAAGTCATTTTGAAGTCATAGAAATGCTTGGCATGAGAATTTGCAAGTTTCCCTCTTTGGTGTAAAAGTGAAATTTTAGTGATTTTGTCCAACTTTGACAAGCCATAACTTTTGATCTAAAATGAATTAGAATGAGTTCTTGTACTTTTTGAAAATGGGAGGATCCAATATACAACTTTCATGACCAAAGTTTTTCCATTTGAAGCATTTTGGAATAAAAAAGAGGAGGTTGAAAAACTTTCCCAAAATGGCAAGTTTTCATTATAAGTCACTTTCCCAAAAAGGCAATTTTGCAAATGGCTTGAAATTCTTCAATTTTGTGAACTTATAATATCTTCTATGATCAAATAAAGATCATATACATTCAAAATGATGGAGAATGCCCTTTGGTTGGGTCATTGGGGGCCTCAGATACCCTGATTTTGCACTGACTTGCTCAAGAAGTCACCTTGTGATCAGATGCCTTCCCCATTGAATTTCTTCATGAAAATTGATATGCATGATCCTCATATCATATAGAGACCAATAGAAACAAGAATGACAAAAAATTGGAGTTATGGCCTCTGAAACCAAAACCCTAATTCTAGGTCATCTGTGCAGTTAAACCTGGCTCTGCTTCCATGCCTTTTTCAATTCTTGTGATTTTTTGACTTCCTTGACCTTGTGAGGATATAATATGATGCTTGAACACACATGGACCCCTTTGAAGTGATTGATGACCTTTGGAGTGGCTCAAATGGCTCAGGAAAGGCTCAGATCACAAACCCTAGATGCATATGACTTTGAAACAATGCAGTGAAGCAAAAGATGCAATATGAGATGCTATAGTTGAACTTATGCACATGAAAAGATAACAAGCCATGGTGAAATGGGTGAGGGCAAATTTGGGGTGTTTACATGGAGCAAGTCCACAAGATTCGCAGAGAGAAGACCCAGCAGCTAGCAGATAGTCAGCAAGCTCTCGAAGCAGCACTCCAAGAGATTGAAGACCTCAAGTTGATGGCTGGAGTCAAGAAGGTCAGGGCTGATGTGGGGTTTAGTGGAGGAGCTTTAGGGTCCTCAGGCAGTGGTTTTGCTTCTTAGTTTGTTACCCTTGTATCTGGATTACCTATAAGCATGATGTAGGAGTCCTAGCTGTTTGTTTTTCCTTTGTAAGAACTTGTACCCTACGTGGAATTCTGTTTTATTTGACTTATAGGCTTGATTTATGTTATGTCTTTTTCACCATTTCTTGGTTGGCCTGCTGTTATGGTTTGAATGTGGTTTTTCGCGAAGGTTTCTGAAAGTCGAGGATCGGTACCCATCTGGTTTTCTTTGCTAAATACCGGAACCGGGGCATGAATGACCTGGGATTGAAAACATAAACAACTGCATTGCATCCATATAACTTATTTGTTGTTTTGCAGGTAGTGTCTCAGTTACTAACGTGTTTTGTGTTTCAGGCACTATAGCTCCCCGGAAAGTTCGGGAACAACCAGGTGTGCACAGATATCCAACCAAGATCAACAGAGAACGAGCCATGGACCAGATGCAAGCGGACTTGGCAGATTTGAGACTGAGAATGGATAAATTTATGACAGTGATGGCCGGCATGGGGCAGAACCAAGAGCGTCTGCGGGAGATGATTGAGAATCAGACCAGGAACACTGCTGCTGCTGCTACTGCTGATAATCGTACCGGTGCGGGCGCACGTCAGGTTGAAGCTCATGTTACATAGCCAGGAGTGACTATAATCAATGATGGGTTGAATAATCTTCAGATGGATAATCATGAAGACCAGTTCACTCTACTTGATGAAGCTGAAGGTCAAGGAGCAGAGATGAACAAGAGGTTCGAGGAGATGGCTGAGCAAATCAAAGCTATTCAATCCCAGAGTTCCTTAGGATTTGATATAACAGATTTGGGCTTGGTTCCTGGGGTCAGGATCCCATACAAGTTCAAAGTTCCAACCTTTGAGAAGTATAATGGCACTGCATGCCCGAAGACCCATCTTCAATCTTTCGTGGGGAGAATTGCTGCTCACACGGATGATGAGAAGCTCTGGATGTATTATTTTCAAGACAGCTTGGTGGGAGCTTCTCTTGAATGGTACATGAAGCTCAGTAGGGTCAATATCAAGAGTTGGAAGGATCTAGCTGAAGCCTTTGTGAGGCAGTATCAATACAATATGGACATGGCTCCGAACCGCACGCAGTTGCAGCACATGGCTCAGACGGCAAAAGAGGGTTTTAAAGAGTATGCCTAGAGGTGGCGCCAGCTCGCTGCCAGGGTGCAACCACCGCTGCTAGAGAACGAAATGGCTGACATGTTTATGGGTACTCTGCAGGGTGTTTTTCTTGAAAGACTGGCGTCAAGTTCTGCCACTAAATTCAACGATATTGTTATTGCTGGAGAAAGAATTGAGACATTGCTGAAAATGGGGAAGATACAAGATCCTAGTGCTAGTAGTTCAAACGGAACGAGGAAAGCTTTTAGTGGACCTCCTAGAAGACGAGAGGGCAAGACAAACGCTGTATTTGGCCGAGGCCGGGGCCGTGGTTACAGAAGACAATATGAACATGTGGCAGCTGTCACAATTCCTATTGCTCCAGTACAATATATGCTACCTCCTCCTCCACAACAACAACATCAACAACAACAACAACCTCGTACCAACTATCATCAGAGACGGTATCAGCCTAGGCAGACTCGCCCGGCTAATAGGGTGATTGAGGCTATCCCTATGACCTATGTTGCCTTATTGCCAAGACTGTTGGATTTGAACCTGATTCAACTGAGGACTTTGGCACCACCACCACCTGGAGAACTTCCAGTTGGTTATGATGTCAACGCACGATGCGCTTTCCACTCTGGAGCACCCGGGAACTCGACTGAGAAGTGCAGGGCTTTGCATCACAAGGTTCAGGATCTTGTAGACTCTAAAGCAATCAACTTTGCACCACCGCCGAATGTTAACTCGAACCCTATGCCGAATCATGGAGGGGCAAGAGTCAATGCTGTTGAAGGTGGTGACAAGTTGAGTCTCGTGCTAAATATTGATGAAGTGAAGACACCTTTGAGGGTAGTGAAAGAGAGACTGCTGAATGGTCAAGTGTTTCCTGGCTGTAGCTTTGATTGTGAAGACTGTATGAATGCTGAGAATGGATGTGAGAAGTTGAAGACGGGTTTGCAGGGTTTGATTGATGATGGATCCTTGCAGTTCAGTAAAGTTGGTAATGATAAGGCTGATGATGTGTCAACCATTACTATTTTCTATGATGAGGCTGACATGCCCGTCAGAAGAGAGCCGGTTACAATCTACGCTCCTCAGATTAGTCCCGTAACTATCACCGTACCTGGGCCTGTTCTGTACACAGATGATAGAGCCATCCCTTGGCATTATGGCTCGGATGTATATGTAGTTGGGCAGAAGTTTGAGAGCATATCTGTTATTGCTGACCCGACTGTAGAGAATGTCGGAGGTGTTGGGGGTTTCACCCGAAGTGGTCGTTTGTTCGCTCCCCCTGTGCTGAGAGGGGACCCTGAGGCTGAGGCTTCGTCCAAGGCCAAAGGAAAGCAGGCTGTGAATGATGAGTCAACTACTCCTGTGGCTGGGCAGGGGACGTTTGAAAAAGAAGTCGAGGAATTCATGAGGATTATTAAAAAGAGTGACTACAAGGTGGTTGATCAACTGAACCAGACGCCTTCGAAGATTTCCATCTTATCACTGCTGATGTGCTCACCCGCACACCGAGAGGCCTTAATGAAAGTCCTGCAAATGGCCTACGTTCCTCAGGAGATCACGGTCAACCAACTCGAAGCTGTTGTTGGAAGTATCAATGCCAGCCATGGTTTAGGCTTTACTGACAGAGACCTCACGTCGGAGGGCAGAAACCACAACAAAGCACTACACATCACGATGGAGTGCAAAGGCGTTGTGTTGTCTCATGTTCTTGTAGACACAGGCTCTTCCTTGAATGTGCTTCCAAAGAAGGCACTGATGAAGCTTAATGTTGATGGGATTGTTCTGAGACCAAGTGATCTGGTTGTCAAAGCTTTCGATGGTTCAAGAAGATCTGTTTTTGGAGAGGTTGAGTTGCCCGTCAAGATAGGCTCTCAAGTCTTCAAAAGTGTTTTCTATGTTATGGACATCCAGCCTGCATATAGCTGTTTGTTAAGAAGGCCGTGGATACACGCTGCTAGAGTCATTACCTCAACCCTGCATCAGAAGCTTAAATACGTGGTTGATGGCCAGGTCATCACAGATTGTGGCGAGGAGGACATATTCGTCAGTCACTTGTCGACGTTCAAGTACGTAGAAATGGATGGAGAAATCCATGAGACTTTATGCCAGGCCTTTGAAGCAGTCAACGTCAGCATCCTGACTCCTGGGGAGAAGAGCATTGAGAAGGAGGGCACGTCCATCCATTCCTACAGAGAAGTGAAAGAGGTTGTTCAATCAGGCAGTGCCCAAGGCTGGGGCAAGCTGTTGGAGCTGGAAAAGAAAGATGATAAGTTTGGCTTAGGGTATCAACCTGGTGGTTCTACTCCAAGTGGTAAGGCTATCACGTTTACAAGTGCCGGGTTGCTTGACCACAATCATATCTGTACAGCAAGCCAAGATGGGGATAGTGACGGATACTGGGACAATTGGATCCACCCGTGTGCGCCCGGCGAGGAGCTAGCAAATTCGTCTGCAGAAGACATTGTTCAAGTCACCTGGCTCTCAGAGTAATTATTTTGTTTCCTTTTATTAGCATACTACATTGTCAAATCCAGCATTCTGCCCAAGATGCTTGGATCCATTGTATTGGGACACCATTTTTTGTACTGCATCGTTATTTTGCTATGAAATAAAAGGACATTTTCAGACAAACTGTGTTCTCTTTCTTTGTTTTTAAATTTTTTCACAAAATATAAAAAATGGCAATGTGTTTTTCTTTGTTTTCTTGTGTTAGCGTCTCTTTTTTCAAAAAATAAGCAAATTCTGAATAAGCACATCATCTGTGCAGTGTTGATCATCCGGATTCCACGGATAACGTTCCTGCTATGACTATGCATGACTTTGATAATCCAGTCTACCAAGCTGATGAAGGGGTTGAGGTAGACTGTGACCTCCCTGAAGAATTGGTCAGATTGTTGAAACAAGAGGAACGAGTTATTCAGCCTCATCAAGAGGAGATTGAGATCATCAACATTGGCAGTGAAGATGCAAAGAAGGAAATCAAGATTGGGGCCAGTCTGCAGGCCCACGTCAAGAAAGAGTTGATCAGTATGCTGAGAGAGTATGTGGATATCTTTGCTTGGTCATATCAAGATATGCCAGGTTTAGATACCGACATTGTGATGCATAAGCTACCTATGAGAGAGGATTGTCCTCATGTAAAGCAGAAATTGAGAAGAACTCGTCCTGACATGGCGATGAAGATTAAAGAGGAGGTTCAGAAGCAATGGGATGCCGGTTTCCTTGCTGTGACTAGTTACCCACCTTGGGTAGCTAACATTGTACCTGTACCAAAGAAGGACGACAAGGTCCGGATGTGCGTTGACTACCGGGATTTGAATAGAGCAAGCCCAAAAGATGATTTTCCGTTGCCACACATTGACGTGTTGGTAGACAATACTGCTCAATTCTCGGTATTCTCCTTCATAGATGGCTTCTCAGGATATAACCATATTAAGATGGCGCCGGAAGACATGGAGAAGACAACGTTCATTACCCCGTGGGGTACATTCTGCTATAAGGTCATGCCCTTTGGTTTGAAGAACGCCGGGGCAACTTATCAACGGGCGATGGTCACATTGTTCCATGACATGATCCACAAGGAGATTGAGTGTTATATGGACGATATGATTGCTAAGTCCCGAGACGAAGAGGAGCATCTGGTCAACCTGAAGAAGCTTTTCGATAGGCTGATCAAGTACAAGCTGAGGTTGAATCCGGACAAGTGCACTTTCGGAGTGCGTTCCGGGAAACTGCTGGGTTTCATTGTTAGTCAAAAAGGAATTGAGGTAGATCCTGCTAAGGTAAAAGCTATTCAAGATATGCCTGCACCGAAGACAGAAAAAGAAGTGTGCGGGTTTTTAGGGAGGTTGAACTACATTTCTCGGTTCATATCTCATCTAACTGCCACGTGCGAACCAATATTCAAATTGCTAAGAAAAGAGAAAATGGTCAGGTGGAACGATGACTGCCAAAGAGCTTTCGACAAAATAAAAGAATATTTGCAGGAGCCTCCAATTCTAATGCCTCAAGTAGAGGGAAGACCATTAATCATGTACTTGACTGTGCTAGAAGGGTCAATGGGGTGTGTGCTAGGCCAACATGACGAGTCTGGTCGAAAAGAGTACGCCATTTATTACCTTAGCAAAAAGTTTACTGACTGTGAATCCCGATACTCACTGCTCGAGAAAACTTGCTGCGCTTTGGTATGGGCTGCTCTCCGGCTGAGGCAGTACATGTTGACTCATACCACACTGCTCATTTCCAAAATGGATCCTGTCAAGTACATCTTTGAGAAACCAGCTTTGACCGGAAGGGTTGCTAGGTGGCAGATGATTTTAACTGAATACGACATCCAATATACTTCTCAGAAAGCCATCAAGGGAAGTGTATTGTCGGATTACCTTGCACAACAACCTCTTGAAGATGATTATCAGCCAATGAAGTTTGACTTCCCTGATGAGGACATCATGTACCTCAAAACAAACGATTATGAGGAACCACTTCCAGAGGAGGGGCCTGACCCTGAATCCAAATGGAAGTTGATGTTTGATGGGGCCGTCAATATCAACGGTTGTGGAGTTGGTGTCGTACTCATTACTCCCGGAGGTGTTCACTTACCCTTCGCTGCCAGAATTACTTTTGGCTGCACCAACAATGAAGCGGAGTACGAGGCATGTATAATGGGAATAGAGGAGGCAATTGATCTTCAGATTAAGAACCTCGATATATTCGGAGATTCAGCTCTCGTCATCAACCAAGTTACCGGCAAGTGGTATACGCATCAAGAGCATTTAATTCCATACAGGGATTATGCTAGAAAACTGTTGACGTTCTTCACGACAGTTAAACTTCAGTACATACCACGTGATGAAAATCAGTTTGCCGACGCATTGGCCACTCTCTCTTCGTCGATTAAAGTCTTGTGTTGGAATTATGTGCCCAGAATTGATATCTCCAGGCTTGACGCTCCAGCTTATGTCTTCTTTGTAGACGCCGTGTCTGACGAGAAACCTTGGTACTTTGATATCAAGTTATTCCTGGAAAAGCAAGAATACCCAACTGGGGCATCTTCCAATGACAAGAAGACCTTGAGGCGACTTGCTGCTAGCTTCTTCTTGAACACAGACGGGGTTTTGTACAAGAGAAACTTCGACATGGTCTTGCTCAGATGCGTGGATAGACACGAAGCAAGCCTGTTGATGCAGGAAGTCCACGAAGGATCTTTTGGTACCCATGCAGGAGGGCATGCTATGGCGAAGAAATTGCTGAGATCAGGGTATTACTGGATGACAATGGATGCAGACTGTTGTTCATTCGCTCGTAAGTGCCACAAGTGCCAAATATATGCAGACAAAGTGCATGTTCCTCCAAGCACGCTCAACGTCATGTCATCTCCTTGGCCCTTTTCTATGTGGGGCATTGACATGATCGGGAAAATCGAGCCAACTGCTTTGAATGGTGATCGCTTCATCCTGGTCGCGATTGATTACTTTACCAAATGGGTAGAAGCAGTATCTTATGCCAATGTCACTCGTCAAGTGGTGGCAAGATTTCTGAAAAGGGATATCATATGCAGATACGGAGTGCCCGAAAGGATCATTACTGACAATGGTTCTAATCTCAACAATAAGATGATGGCAGACTTGTGTCGGGACTTCAAGATACAACATCACAATTCTTCTCCTTACCGACCAAAGATGAATGGTGCGGTAGAGGCAGCTAACAAGAATATCAAGAAGATTGTGCAGAAAATGGTTGTCACCTATAAAGATTGGCATGAGATGTTACCATTTGCTTTGCATGGGTACCGAACGTCGGTCAGGACGTCAACAGGGGCAACTCCCTTCTCTCTGGTGTATGGCATGGAAGCAGTCCTGCCTGTTGAAGTAGAGATTCCTTCACTGCGCGTGATGATGGATGTTAAGCTGGATAAGGCTGAATGGGTGTGTGCTCGTTATAATCAGCTATGTCTAATTGAGGAAAAGAGATTAGCGGCTATCTGTCATGGTCAGCTTTATCAGAGGAGAATGAAGCGGGCATTCGACCAACGAGTACGTACTCGAGAATATCAAGTGGGAGAACTTGTGTTGATGATTCTGGTTCAGGTGGACCCCAAACTATGAAGGACCATTCATAGTGAAGAAAGTCTTTTCAGGAGGAGCACTGATGCTCACCACTATGGATGGAGATGACTTCCAGTCCTCTGTTAACTCGGACGCAGTTAAAAAATACTTCGCATAAAGAGACCCGCTGGACACAAAAACAAAATTATAGTCCAGGCAAAAAAGGGCATCCTGACGAGCTAAAAACAGAATAAAAAGCTCAGGCAAAAGTTAGGGAAATAAATAAAAAAAATGTGTACACCCGCTGAGTTGAAAAGCCACATTGGACAGCTCAGGCAAAAAAGGGTATCTCGGTGGATTGAAAACCCGAAAGGGCGATCCACACAAAACAAGTGAATAAGCGAACAACTGCGGTCCGAGTTATCTGAACCACATCATCGTTTCGTACAACTTGACAATACCAGAAGGATAGGAAACAATCCCCTCATCCTCTCAGAAAGCCAAAGCAGAATGGAGAGTCTCGAAGACATGCTGGTCATAGCAGATATGGAACTCCTTGGAATGCCGTGTACATTGCCATTAGGATAATTTCCTTTTCTCAATTTTATAGTGGCTACCTCTTTCCAGGTGGTTGCTTCCTGATGTAAATCTTTGCCTATTCAGAGGCCATTCAATAAAAAGAATATTCAGTCATAAAGTTGTGTGTGTTTATTTTTGTTTGCGAAATGTCCTGAATCTTTAGCAAAAATATCATTGCATCTAAACATGGTGATAATTTTGAAATGAAAACTGACATGCAGGGAAACTGTAACCCTCTTTGAGTGTCGGGTGACGATGGATGAATAGATCATTCCATGCAAATCCCCGGGGCACACTTGTGTTTTATTTTGTTGTAGGTTGCAGGATGGCGTCACATTTTCCCGAGCATTTTACTCTTCCCCAATAGAGTATTTCCCCAAGCAGAGATTTCTTCCCAGCAGGTATCTGAAGTCTGATATTTCCAGCAGAGATTTTATCCAGCTAAGCCTTGGCAGCAGCCCAAGCATTTTCTCCTTCCCCAGTGAAGTAGCAGTCCGTTCTTCCCCAGTGGAGTATGCCAGCAGGTATCTGAAAACCTGACATCATCAGAGTTGGAATTATCAGAGTTATATCCTCAGCAAGAGTCCTTCCCAGCAGATGGGACTGGAAGCCTGATATCCCCTCAGAGTCTTGAATCATCAGATGCTCTCCCCAGCCAAGTCTGAAGATGATTATATCCCCACAGAGTTCATATTTGATTTTCACCTCCGTCAGTGAAATCATCCCCAGCAAGATTGCCATACTGTTGGATATTTGATGATGAAGTCAGGTATTCATCACCTCAGTCAGAGTTGGGTACCCAGACCTCTTGACTTGTCTTCCCCTGCAGAGTTGTATCTCTTGCTGCCAATCAGACATTTTTCTATCTCTCGTCTGCGTTTGTCAACACTCGTCTGTGTTATCCCTAAGAGGAGTTTTCCCCAGAAGGGACATATGACTGCCTTATTGCTGCTCGTCTGCATCTTTCGACACTCGTCTGTGTTAGCTCTGTGGTGTTGCTCGTTTGCTTTTCCCAGCGGTGGTTTATGATTACTTTGATTCTGCTCGTCTGCAATTCCAAACACTCGTCTGTGTTTGGTTATATCAGTTGTTGTTTGCTCGTCTGCACTTTCCAGCATTCGTCCTTGCTTTAAGATGTAATACTTTCACCGCATCCTTCAACACTCGTCTGTGTTCTGATATGATATTTGCTGTTGCTCGTCTGCAATTTTCAACACTCGTCTGTGTTGTAATATCTCATATGTTGTTGTTCGTCCTCAACTCCTCAACACTCGTCTGTGTTTGGTATTGGATCCTTTGCTGCACTCGTCTGTGCCTTGCTGTGTATTTTCAACTATTACTCGTCTGCAACTTTCCAGCACTCGTCTGTGTTTGATATTTGTGGATACTCGTCTGTATCATTTCCGGCACTCGTCTGTGTTGTTTACCTGTTTGAAGCTCAGCTACTTTGCTTGGATACTCGTCTGTATCAATCCCAGCACTCGTCTGTGCTTGGTTATATCTGTGTGTGAGGATTTGCTATTTATCCTGGTATTATTCTATTGCTGCTTCAAATGCTCGTCTGTGTTTGAATTTCTGGTATTCGTCTATACCAGTGGCTGATACTCGTCTGTATCATTGCTCGAAGCGCTCGTCTGTGTTTCTTAGATCATCGTCTGATACTCGTCTGTATCACTGACTGTTGGCGCTCGTCTGTGTTATCTTGATGATCATCCAATACTCGTCTGTATTGAAGAGGTTTCAAACCCTGACAGTGGGAATTAATGTCAAAATGGTTACCGGTCCTGGCGTAACAGGTAAATCCGAAGGAGGCTCGTCTGTCTCAGGCACCAATTATGGTTGTTGCACCTGGCGTCACAGGTTTGCTAAGAAGACTTGTCTGTCTTATACCATATATCCGCGAATAATATATGAAGAAGGTTCGTCTACCTTGATTGCATGTTTATCCCACAGACTTAAGTGCATTACCGGCCCTGGCGTAACAGGTAAATCCGAAGGAGACTCGTCTGTCTCGTGATCTTGAGGTGTTTAAGGACTCGTATGTCCAGCTCCTGGCGTCACAGGATTGTTTGAAGACTCGTCCGTCTCAGTTTATGTTCTTGCAGTGTTTGAGGAATCGTATGTCCAGCTCCTGACGTCACAGGATTGTTTGAAGACTCGTCTGTCAACTTGTTCTTATTCCAGATACCAGTTTCAACTTGGAAGAAGCTCGTTTGCTTTTTCTCTCCTTCTTATCCCCAGAGCGTCATCTGGTTGGGTTTATTTCGCGGTGTTGCATTCTTCGTCAGAGTGCAAATTTCTGGTCTTCTTGGTATTCAACCACAGTTTATCTCGAATGGTCGATAGCCCGTACTATCGTCCTTTTCAGATTAACTGATGATTGAATAGGGGCAGATGTAACACCCCAAATTTGCCCTCTTCATTTTAAGCATCATATCATATCATATTCATCATACTCATATCATTTCCTCAGCATCCCAGCATGGAAAGATGAGGCATAACATCCCTCATGTCCTAGCATCAAGCATATGGTCATCTGAGGAGTTCCTTGAAGCCTTTCAATCCATGACAAGGGTCCCAATGAGTTTGCACATGTTCTATGGTGAGTCTGTACTCCATTTACAATATCAAGTCCATTGGCAAAAGCTCAGAAGATTGCATGATCATCAGAGATCTCAGGACAAGGCAAAGCTCCTATGCAGTGCACCCAAATTAGGGTTTGAGATTCAAGTACCATAATCTCACAACTTTGGCCATTTATTGAGGGCCAAGTCTTCTATATGATGAGAGGATCTTATGTGTCAAATTTCATGAGAAAATTTCATGTGGAAGTCAGACAATGCCTCAGTTGCTTGCAGATGAAGTAGAAAGTCAACAGAGCCCAGAAAAAGTCAACTGTGCAATTTCAAGGGGTCCAACCCAATTTTTTTGGCCAAGAGGGGTCCTTAAAATGTTATAAGAGGTTGGAATGCCTAAATTTCAAGAATCATGGAGATTTAAGGGGTTTTGAAAAAATGGTACAAAGTTGGTTTTTGAAGTTTTCTAAAAAAGTCAACTTTGGCCCTAATTTTCAAGTGGCCTTAACATGATCAAAAATTCTTCAAATGGACCAAAGTCAAACATGAAAGTTGGAGAGTAAGGGCTGCCATTTTCAAAAAGTACAAGTGCATTTTCACCGGATTCCTGGTTTGATCTGTAGGCCATTCGAAAATTTGCTATATCTAGGGCATTTTTTGACTTTTCAAAAAGTCACCATGTGCAAGAAGGCTCCAATCTTGATTTTTGTGAATTGGTTCAGGCCCAAACTTGTTTCTAACTTGAAATACATTGCATAAGAGGAATTTTGCTCCAAAAAAATGATAATTTTCATACACTTTTGAAAACTCCCTCCAAAACATGCCAAATTGCAAAATTCATGAAACAAGTGTGAGGGTTTGATCTAAGGGCCAGGAGTTAATGGATCTGGATCAAGGGTGGAGAATGCAACTTACACATGCTGAGAAGCCCAAGGAAGCATGAGGGAAGCATGCATATCTCACTAAGTGCACAATTTGCATATTCACACTTTTCTCATTCAATTTTCGTGCACTTTCCATCACACTTTCAGCACTCACTCTAAACATCATTCCAAAGAGAATAGAGCAAAAAACCAGATCTGAATCTCTCTCATTCTCTCATTCTCAACCTTCTTGCATTTTTGCATTTTGCTTCATATCTCTCCATTCCTTTACATTCTCCACAAATCTCTTCCATATTTTTGATCAGTGAATCATCTAGATCAAGAATCATCTACTCATTCAAGCTTAGAACACAGATTTGGACGTTCACCATTTCAAAGCCTCTTGTGCTGAAACTTCATATCTACACCATTTCAAGGTTAGATGCATTTATTTTGCATCTAAGGAGTAAGAGGAGTGATTTGCACGGATTATCTGGTTTTCTATTTCAACATTTCGAGATATCCATCTCAGGTATGGCTTGAAACTTTTTGTTCTGGAAATGGAATGTTATGGTTGATTTGTGTTCCTTGTTCTTCCCTGATCATGCTGCACTTTGTAGATTTGATTTTGGTGCATTATATCATAAGTTATGAGCATTTAAAGTTTGATGATCAATGTTGTTTTACTTCGATCCGGCCGATCCTTTGAGTTTTAGCTATATTTGATGTCATATTTGAATTCAGTGATGTCGAGTTAGTCAATTTGGACTATTGGTTTGCATTATTTGATGAATTTTTGCCTCTGGTTTGGTCTCCGGTGCCGGAGTTCTAGCTCCGGTCACCGGAATTTGTCTTGTGAGTTCCATTGGAGAAGATGAACAGGAGCCCTTAGATCTGCCATCCTAGGGCCAGCATTGCGCCACATGTCCTCTTATTTGCTTCCATTCATATTAAAATTCTGATTTCTATTTTAAATATTCGTGTAACCATGCTCATATTAAATTCTGTGAGCTCACTATTAATAGCCAACCACAGCGCGCCTGGCTGCCACCTCAATTAATGAGGTGATGCACCACAGCTCTTAGATGCATCTCGCGGTCCAGTTTGTTTCCCAGCATTTCCTTTTCAAACTCATTAATCCACACAATAACAACAACATGTATCAGCGCACATGGGCCCAGCCGTACTGCTGTTCACACCTCACAATCTTAGCCCAATCCAATCCCAACGCATGAAGTCTGCTTAATACACCACCTTCTCATTTTTTTTATTTCTTTTTCTCTTAATTTCTTTTTTAATCCAGTTTGCTTTTAATTCGTATAAAATACTTCAAATCATCCAAAAATTCCAAAAACAATCGTGAAGGTCATTTTGAGTCTCTAATATTTTTTCATATTTTTATTTTATTTTTTTCATTGATCCACGTGCCAGAATTAATTCTCCATTGCTCATAGCTTCTTTTTAAGTCTTTCTTGACTAGTCTGCCTTGTTTATTTTCCATAATCTTCAATATTTGGATTTTTGATCCCATTCTTTTTGAATTGTGTTCCTGAGATCTTGTACTTTTCATGTGATTTTTCTCTGAATTTTTAGAAATTTATTCCTTGAGTATTGGTCTTGTAACTTGTGATGTAAGTTTGCTGTCCTAACTTGTGTTCTTGCCTCCATTTGACTTAGTTCCTTTCTGAATCTTTGCAAATCCTTTTGGCTAGTTGATATAACATGTTTTAGGACCATTTGGTTCCAGTTGTGGAATTTTTATGTGGCTGGTTGATTTATTATGGATTTTATCTTGAACCTTGTCCCGTTTTGCTTCCTTTGAATCTTTAAGTCTCTCATAAGCCTAAAAAAGCACTTGTGCCCATTTATTCTTCTCATTTGGGGTTCCTTTGGGGTGTGGGTACCTTCCTGGTCCTAGGATAGATCTTGTGTCTTCTGAATTTTTGAGTTAGCTTCTTCTTTAAGTCATTTGCTTCTTTAAGTGTTTTAACTTCATCTTTTGGTTTCTCTTGCTCCCTTTTGGCATTGTTTGGTCTTGTGTGACCTCTCTCTTCATCTTGTTGGCTTCTTAAGCCATTCTTCATCTCATTTTGGTTCTGGTTGTGAGTCTTGGGTTTTTATTTTGTGCATTTTGCATTGCATATTTCATAAGTGTGCATTTGTTTTCATAAGTATTCATGTTGCATCCTTTTGAGTCATAAGTCTTTTCTCCTCATTTCTTTGAGTTGCATTGGCATTGTGCATTTGTTCATATCATATCACTTATGATTGTTTGATGTTATCATGTTATCTTGCTCATTTTGGTTTCATTTATATGCATACTAACCTTGCAGGGGCTATGGTAAGTGTGAGATGTGGGAATTGAGTTCCACATCTCCAGTTCTCATCTCTTCCTCTTATGTTTATGTGAACTAACCCTTTGTTGTTGGGCTTATGCCTTTCTCATCCCTTCTTCTATCTTCTTCTTCTCTTCTTCATTAGGATAGAAACCTCACTAACCCTTAGGACATCCATGCATGTTAACACTTAGGATTATTTTAGTCCCCTTTAGAATTTTTCCTTTGAGATCCTTTGGTGCTCTCTCTTCTCATCTTCAAACTTAATTCTAATTCACTTAATAAAGGTTGAGTACTTTCATGTGACATGAGACTTTGCTATGAGATGCTTGCACGCGTTCCGTTTCGGGGCGAGGTGTGAGTCATCACTCGTGGTGGATAGGTCTTAGCATGAGTACCACACAAAGAAAAAGCTAAAAAACACTTCTTAACCAAAAACACAAAAACACTTAATAATGGTAATATGCCAGTGTGCTTGAGTCTTCACTTGTGGGACTAGCTTTGGGGATTTCCTCCATAGATAGGTGTGCCTCTTGCGCATTCCATTTCGGGATGATGTGAGATGTACACATCCCATTGAGTAAAGACTTAGGTACACGTACCTATGCAAACTTTCACTCATAAAAGCTTCTAAAAAAACACAAACAAACAATAAGCGTCTTTCCTTCGGGAATTCTTTTCTCATCTCATTCGCTCCGTCCGCGAACTTGTTCCTGCTTGTCACTTTGCAAGACGGTTACGCACTCGTCGTCTGAGTCTGCAACACCTGAGCAATGGCATAGGCAGTTCAAGCCCTTAATTCACAAGCAATTTTTCTTTTCTACCCCTAGTTAGGGGAACTACCGTGTCTCTGATCCTCATTATCCTGATGAGGTACGTAGGCAGCGGGGTAGGGCCCGTTCGAGCACAATCTTTATTTTCCCTACATTTTTCCCTTTGTTTCTTATTTCAGTTCTTTTCCAGTTCCAGTCTCTTTTCATTTCATTTCCTTTGCTGCAGTTTTCATACCCTCACTCTTTGAAACAGTTTCTTTTGCAAGCGTGGATCCCGTCGGGTACGGCGGACGATCTGGGTGCTAATACCTTCCCAGGTCGTAACCGACTCCCGCGTTCAGTCTCTTTGGTTCGTAGGACCTGTGTCCTTCCTCTTTCTTTCTTCTGGTTTGTGCAGCATTACCATTCCCTTTCTTCGGGATAAAAATGCCTGGCTGGCGACTCTATTCTTTTTCCGCGCCACTTTCGCGTTTGTACCAGGATGGAAATCCGGGGAGCGACACCCACCTTACCAACCGGTTTTGTAGGTGAGTTAGGTCAAACTCTAATTCTAATATGGTATCAGAGCCTATTGATTCAGGCCACCCACAATTTAATATGTGCACCAATGGAGTGTATTGGGAAAAACACAAAGTCTCACATTGACTAAATATAGTTAGTCTCTCATATTAAACGAATGTGTACTTTTAAATGATTATTTTGCAGATATATTTAGAATATTATAAAAAAATTTAGAAAAAAAAACTCAAAATTTGATTTTTAAGTCGAGGTTTTCATTATTTTTATTATTATATTTTAAAATTTAAAAAATTCATATTTAATTCTTCTTATTTTAGAAAATTCTAAAATTTAATAAAGAAATATTGTCTATTATTTTAAACATGAATGAAAAAAATTATTTCAAAAATTTAAAAATTTAAGGATAATTAAAGAGTTTTCAAAATTTTAAAAAATAATAGAAACTAAAATTGTATACACAAAACTTTTAGGAATTAAAATTTGTTATTTTTTTAATAGAGATTAAAAATGAAAATTGAAATATTTATAAGGATCAAAAATATATTTAATCCTAAATATAAACTTGATATATTATTTTGATATTTTTAGTCTTTGAAAGTGAAATATTGCAACTATCGTAATCTGTCAACAATAACATGACAAATGTAGTCATATATCAGCTACATAGACTTTCCATTTTAAGTCCTGTTAATTAATTACTGTCACTTTAAAAGTCACGTTTTTTCTGTTGTTCTTTTTAATTGGCATGGCGTTCTTACACAATCATTATTACATTAATTTTTTGAATTTGCTATTTTTTTTTGTCATGCTAATATGTGCTCTTAGTAGGGGTATATATGGGTTGGTTAAACCCAACGAATCCTGTAAAATTCACTCAAACCAACATAAAAATATAGGGTTGGTTGGGTCAACACGGTTTTCAAAAATAAAAAATCATTTAAAATTATTTGGTTATGGATAAATTCACATCCAACCTACAAAATTTATGGATTATTGAGCGACTATTTTTTAATAATTTGATAGACGACGACTTTAATGTCTTTAATCTTGGTTGCTTCAATTACAACCTTTTGAATATCTTTTATTTTAGACTTAATATCCTTTTTGGTTACACAAAATCTAATGATTTTAACTTATTTAGGATGTGACACTTTTATTATTTTTATTCTAATTCTTGTAAGTTGTTGGTATTTATAAATTCTAAGTATTATTATAATGTAACTTTAGTTTTTCTAAATGTTTATGATGAATTTTATTGTGCATTTAGACATTTGATGTTTTAAAAATAACAGTAATAGATTAAATTATTTATTAAGAAAAAAATATGATAAATAATTTATAATTATATAAGTAAGAAAATATTTATAAAAATAATTGGGTAACTCACTACCCAACTCAATCCAACCCACAAATTTACGGTTTTATCCAACCCGATCCAATAATATTATGAATTGTTATTTTATCTCACCCAAACCAGTGTACCATGTATGGATTGGATCATGGTTTTAGCTAAATTCAATACAATCCGATCCATGTACACCCCTAGTCCTTAGGGCACATGTTAAGGATACTACAATTAGTAAAAATTAAATACAGTTAAATCATATTTAAAGTTTCAAAAAATTGAGTCTTCGTATAGAATATATTTATAAATAAATTATTAATGTGCCTTTGGGGCATATGTTAACATTTTCCGTTTTTTCTATGTAAAAAATATGAGATTAATTGTTATGCAATCAATGTTATTATAAATTTTTTTACACATCACTTCACAATCACAATTATCAATTTGTATTATTTTTTAAATGGTTAAGTCAAACATTTTAAATAAATCTTGTTATTTAATTGACAATGTAAAGAATATTTATACTGTCGATGCATATATATTAAATTAAAAAAAATATATCTATATGATAACTTATTGATATAGTTGATGAATAGTCAATAGCTTATAATTGATGATTTATAAGTTATAGCATATAGTTGAGGGCTGGTAATTAAGGTCGGTCTTGGGTCGGCGCAACCAGAACTACATATAAGAAAAAAGGATTTCTTAATACACCCTATAGGTTTCTTAGCCACCACGCAAAATTATTTTTTTATGCCTTGTTTTCAGATGTGCACATCCAGGCACACCATTTTTTTTTATAAAAACGTTGATTTGTTCCGGATGTGCATATCAAGAATATTTTCGGATGTGCAAATCCGGAACAATTTCTTATAAAACTTTGCGCCAGAGCTTATCCCCTCACTTTTCACATTCCAAACTCACAAACTCTCTCAAATTCTCAAATTCTCATTTCCACAAATCCTGACTTTTTTCACTCGAGTTCGGCGCAAAGCAACTTCTACAACGGCCAAAACACTTCAAATCCTCTATATCTCCATTTAATAGGTAAATTTTCGAATTTTAGAGTTTCAGAGTTATTTGCGAGTAATCAATTTAGAGTAGACATTTATGTGTAGAAATTGTTAGGTAGTATGAATAACATAGGTTAGAGATAATGTAGGTATTGTATGCGGCTTCAAACGGACGTTCAGGGCATTAAAATGCCCTTTTCTATGGTACAACAGCCATGACTGCATTTTTTAAACCTGAAAAAATGTATCGAATGTGCAGATCAGGGAAAACCCAACGTTGATTGCTTCCTAATGTGCACATCCAGGAAAAACCCAACGTTAAATATTCTAATGTGCACATTCGGAAGCAACTTGTTTTCATTTTTTGTTTTATATATTATTTTTATAAAATTCTAATTTATTTATTATGCTTTGCATATTACATGGCTGACAAAGAGGATCGTATGATACATGGTCGACCAGCTCAATATGCATCTGTCCGACGTGAAAATAAATGGGAAATAAAATACATAAAATTAAAGAAAACTCAATTGGACACTCATGAATTATTTTGGAATTTTTTGATAATTGGAGGTATTTTTAATAAATGAAAATCAAAATGGAATAAAAAAAAGAAAAGAAAAAGAAATAAAATATGAAATAGGGTTAGGAGGTGAGAATAGCAGGGAACTACGTTGAAATGCAATTGGGCTTATGCTGGAGGGGGTGTGGAAAGCAATCTGAGGCCCATTGGGTGCGCTGGAATATACAAGTAATGGTGGAAATCAGAGAAATAAATGGAAAATAACAAGGCCATCAGATCATTTGGACGCATCTGGAGACTCACCTCATTAAATGACGTGGACAGGGTATTGGTTGTGAGGTGAGGACGTATGGTATTATGGTGAGGTGTGTTATATGAAGCATTAAAACAGAATTGGAAACTCACGTGAGAGAGAGGCAGTGTTTATTGAAACGTGGCGTGATCTGGTGAGGTGAGAGGCAGGATCTAATGGCTCAGAGCTTGTCTTCAACCTCACATAAACCCTAATAACCAAATGCAGATTCCGGTGACCGGAGCTAGGGCTCTGGCACCGGAAATTAAACAACATGAACAAACAACAATTAAAATGCAAAAATAGCTCCAGATTGACTAATTAGACCGCCCTGAATCCAAATATGAGCATGAAAAAGCCAAAAGATCAAAGGATTCGACGGATCGAAGAGAAACAGTTGTGACCATGAAAATTGAAACTCAAATATCTCACTCAATATTGCACCAAATTCAAAACCACAAGCAGCAGAATAACCAGTAAACATCAAGGATCATAAAATGCACAACCAATTTCATTTTCAGATCTTAGGATTCAGAGCCATACCTGAGTTTGCAGAGCTTGAAAATGCTTGCTAGAAGACCAGATGATGGATGCAAATCACTCCAAATTCACTCTAGATGCAAAATAAATGCACCTAAAGCCTTTAATATGGCTGGATCTTGAGCTTTGCAAGCACCTGCCCTGAAATGGCAAGGTTGTTGATCTTGAGAGATTGCTTGAATAATGGTGATATTTGTGATCCTAAGCTTGCATTGATCAAGGATCTACATTTTGTTTTGGAAGAGAGCTCGTGTATGAGGAGATTTGAGAGAAATTGCAAGTTGTGCACAAACTTTAAAATGAGAGAATGAGAGAGAGTTGAGGGATTCTGAAACCCTAGTTTCTTTTATATCAAGTCATGAACCAATGCTGAAAAAATTGTGTGATTTACACGTGTGAATCAAAAGAAATTGTGATTTTGTAATTCTTGCAAGTTTAGTGTGACCTCATGTAATATTCATGCTTTCCTTGGCCTTCAGCCCCATGTGCACTCTAATCTAATCCATTAATCATAATCCAACAAATCCTGGCCATTAGATTAAAGGAGTCACACTCTTTTCATGTTCATGCACATTTTGCATTTTTGGAGTGACATTCTTGTTTGGCACAAAATTGTGAATTTCTCTTGAGCAAAGTATGCCAAATACCTTGTATTGTAACTTAGTAGCCTCACTTGATCCATTCCAAGCCTTAAAATGAATTTTCATGACAATTGGCCCTTGGTGCATGCATGAATTTTTGCATTTTGCCCTAATTTGGAAGAATTTTCGAGGGGCCTATCTCCTAATCCACACATGCTATGAAAAAGTACTTGTACTTTTTGAAAATGGGAGACCCTAATCTCCAACTTTCATGTTTGACTTTGGTTCATTTGAAGAATTTTTGATCATGTTAAGCTCACTTGAATTTTAGGGCAAAAGTTGCCAAAAATGGAATTTCTTCAAAACCAACTTTGTACCAATTTTGCAAAATACTTCAAAACTTCATGATTCTTGAACTTTGAACTTGCCAAACCTCTTATAACATTTTAAAAACATCCCTTGTATAGAAAAATTGGGTTGGACCCCTTGAAATCACACAGTTGACTTTTTAAAGGCACAGTTGACCAATTACTTCATCTGCAAGCAACTGAAGAATTTCCTGACTTCCACAAGGAATTTTCTCATGAAAATTGGTACCTAGGATCCTCTTGACATATAGAAGAATTTGCCCAAATGAAATGGCCAAAGTTGTGAAGTTTTCATGCTTGAATCTCAAACCCTAGTTTAGGACCAATGCTTAGGAGCCTTGCCTTAGCCTGGATTCTCTGATGATCATCCAATCTTCTGAGCTTTTGCAAATGAACTTGAACTTGTAAATGCAATGTAGACTCCTCATAGGACTTGTAAAAAACCATTGGGCCCCTTGTCATAGCTTGAAATGCTTCAAGAACCTCCACAGATGATCATATGCCTAATGCTAAGACATGAGAAATGTTATGCCTCATCTTTCCATGCTAGGATGCTAAGAAAATGATATGTTAACGATGAATATGATGTGATATGATGCTTAAAAGGAAGAGGGAAAATCTGGGGTGTTACAAAAGGTATCCTGACTCCTTTAGGGCTTTTTTAAATCTTGAGTTAATATCACAATTTTCATAAACATTGTTTTGCTAAAATAATTCTTTTTCAAAACTTCAAGACAGACATAAGCATTGCATTTTGAAAATCATTATTTGCATATAACTAAGTGTTTGACAATAGAGAAACTTACATGATGAACAATCAATGAATCAAAGTCCTCCCTACAGGCAAAGTTGCTTCCTGGATCAAAACCAATGTATACAAGGGGCATAGTCACTATCTTCCATTCAAGGGGACATGCCATGTTACTGTCCAATTCATTTAGGGAAATCAGGTCAATATTCATCTATGCTTAAGTAGCCAGGGGCAAGTCTCCTCATTTATCTGAATTATAAAAGGTAGCATTACCAAGTTCACAATATCAGGGGCACGTTATTGTGGGGCATTTTGTTTATCTCTCTTGAAGTAGCTCCTTTCCAATACTTCCATCCTGGGACAAATCATCCTCAACTAAGGGCAACACTCTCTTTCCAAATCTAATACCCGGAGCGTATATGATCCACCGTAGTCTGAAAACACATTCCTCTCGGAAATAGATTGTTTGGGCCAATAGTATCAGATGGTGTCAGTATCATGTCTTCGGATCCAGCCATGAGAATTTATAGGAAATTATAAGGAAGGTTAAGAACCTTAGAAGCTCTAAATTCAATTGATTATACACTCTCAAAGTTGAAACAATTCTGTTTTTGAGTTCAGGTTTACTTTTCCCTCTTTATTCAAGTAAGAAATGCTTTCCGAATTCAGGTTTACTTTTCCCCTTTTACTAAAGCGAGAAACGTCCGTTGATTATGTTTGAATGTATATATGCTTTTGAATATGATTGATGTTTACCATAAATGCATAAGTACAATAATAACATTTGCTAAGAACGAGCATATGTAGGAATTCAACGAATCTTTGCCGGTTCATCCCCACAGGGTAATCTTTACGGATATTCTTACGGAATACTTCAAGTTATATCTTGTACTTCCAATACTACGAAGTCCTAAAAAAGTTTCATTTCGAATACAATATATCCTCCGAAGAATTGATACTTAACCGAATAGGTCTCCCAGATCTATGTCCATCTCTTTTATCCTCAGTCAGGATATTCAGGAACTTAATCCTTCAATAAGAAGTACGACGAACAAAAATGGGAGGTTCTAAGCACGACATTCTTAAACAAAACGGGAATGACATCTTCATATTCTTCCACAACGAATCAGGATTTATTTCCCCAGCCAGCAGTTGTTACACGAAGCTACTGATAAACTTTCCAACATAACTCATATGTGCATCATTCACTTCATATCATATGCATATGACATTCTCATAAGAACATCATCTTGCAAAAATATTATTGCACAAAACTAACATTGTTTTTCAGGTCAATTCCTCAGCAGACGAACATCATCAACAACTTATTCTCGGGGTTACTATATCTCCCCAAGGGTTACTTCAAACGACATCTTGGATTGTGTTATCCTCCAGGAATACATATACCAATATCTTGAGCTTTTACATCCTTCAAGATTACATCCAGTCAAACCTTGGGCCGTTGTTTATCTTCCAAAAAGCTATATCATTACCTTGAGCCGTTGTTTATCCTCCCAAAAGCTATATCATCACACCTTGGGCCGTTGTTTATCTTCCCAAAAGCCATATCAATACCTTGGGCCGTTTTTTATCTTCCCAAAAGCTATATCATCACACCTAGGGTCGTTGTTTATCTTCCCAAAAGACATATCATTACCTTGGGCCGTTGTTTATCTTCCCAAAAGCTATATCATCACACCTTGGGCTGTTGTTTATCTTCCCAAAAGCCATATCATTACCTTGGGTCGTTGTTTATCTTCCCAAAAGATATATCATCTTACCTCGGGTTACTTTATCCTCCCGAAAGCTATATCATCTTACCTTGGGTTGTTTCGTTTTCTCAAAAGCTATATCATTACCTTGGGCCATTGTTTATCTTCCCAAAAGCTATATCATCACACCTTGGGCCGTTGTTTATCTTTCCAAAAGCCATATCATTACCTTAGGCCGTTGTTTATCTTCCCAAAAGCTATATCATCTTACCTCGGGTTACTTTATCCTCCCGAAAGCTATATCATCTTACCTTGAGTTGTTTCATCTTCTCAAAAGCTATATCATCAAACCTTGGGCTGTTTTATCTTCCCAAAAGCTATATCACAATACCTTGGGTTGTTTTATCTTCCCAAAAGCTATATCATCATACCTTGGGCTACTTTATCCTCCCAAAAGCTACATCACAATATCTTGGACTACTCTACCCTCCAGGGTCATATCAAACAACCTCTTGGACTGCTACACCCCCCAAGATTACATCAATCTACTCTTTGGACAACTTTACCCTCCAAGAAGTATATCTGAAGAACTTTTCTCCGAATGACATCTTTAAGCTCATTCAAGCAATACAACCAAGCAACAATGTTACTCTACGCACCGGCGAGTACAAATTTTTGGGTTTTTGTGTTCAATCCCCTTCAACCTTCAAGTCACGAATGGTGTGCATGCCAATATCACTCCTCAGGTTTCAGAAAATTGAACAGGAGCAACTATTGTACCCCAAAATTTTCCCTCTATTTTTAACTCTAACAGACTTTTTGTTTCGCATTCATTTGCATCATCTTCATAGCATAATATTTTTTTGCTTAATATTAGCCGAAATAATTTCTCGGAATTTACAGATAGACTGGTCAAATTAATTTTTTAAATGTGTCTAAAATAAGTGAACGAAAAAATGTCAAGTTTAAGTTTACAAATGTCGGTAACATTAATCTGCGGTTCACGTGTTTTAATTTGACATGCTAAAAGTATTTTTACGACTATTTTTGGTCATATGTTGATCAGTCTGAGCAGCTTAAACGGTCATAATTTTTATTTCAAAATCCGACCAAACGCTGTATTTTTTCGAGTCATTTATTTCGTGCTGATTATTTTGATGTGTTCATTTTATTTTTTCGAGCACTTTGGTGCCCGGTTTTTTATTTTTTGAGTCCGTTTATTTTTATATTGGGTCTAGAATAAATAAATAGGATTATTAGTTTTTATTTTAATTTTAACTATTTTAATTATTAAACTTTATTTAATTTTAAATTAATATTTTATTGGGTTCCAAAATAAACATTAAGGCCCATTATAATTAACCATAATTGGTCCCTATATATACTAACTAGTGGAAGACGAAAAAAGGGAACAAAAAGAAAAATATTTTGTAGCAGAGCGGCATATCTGATATTGGGATACAAAAACCTTTTCGATTGGCTTCCGTACACTGATATCATACTTTATACTGATGCTAACTTTTCATGTTTTGTTAACACTTAAATTTATCGTGGTATACATATGTTCTCACATCTCATGTTTGATTAGGTATGATAGATAGAAAAAACTATTTTTATTTATTCTGTTTTATATAAACTTTTTATGTTCTCACGTACTTATGTTCTAACAAACGTTTTACATTCTTTTATTAACGTTTTATGTTCTTTTATTTTTTATATTTTGTTTGTTAATTAATTAATTAATTTATCATATGTATATAATATATAGTATATATAAATTTAATATATAATATATAATAATGTTTATAATATGTATAATATAAAAATATATAATATATAAATATTTTGTTAAATAAATATTTTATTTTACTTTACTATTTTTTTAGATTATTCGGATCGGATCGTCACTACAAGAAAACAGCGTAGTAGCGTCGGTCAAAAGCCCTCGCTAAAATGCTTAAAACCGACGCTAATACCTTTTAGCGTCGGCTTAGCGTCGGAGTCGGGGCGGACGTTCTACCATTGGAAGCAAAGCATAATCACGAGCCGGCGCTACATTAGCGTCGGATATAATGAACGCTAGGCCGACGGTACAATACTAAAGCCGACGCTAATGTGCAATATTAAAAACATATTGCGACGGCTTTAGACGACGTAACAATCATCTAGTGGCGGTTCTAAACGACACTAAAACAAATTTTTTTATTTATTAGCGTGGGTCTAGGCCGCCGCTACACATATATTTTTTACATTTTACGACGCTAAAAGCCGTCGCTATACAACATATTCTGTGCTCTAGAGCGTCTCATAAAGCCGCCGCTAATTGTTTTTTTGTTTTTTTAAATTCTTGTTAGCGTGGGTCTAGGCCGCCGCTACCCATATATTTTTTTTACATTTACGACGCTAAAAGCCGTCGCTATACAACATATTCTGTGCTCTAGAGCGTCTCTTAAAGCCGCCGCTAATTGTTTTTTTCGTTTTTTAAAATTCTTGTTAGCGTGGGTGTAAACCGACGCTAAATGTTTTTTTTTTTTTAAAATTGTTTTATTTTATATTCATTCCTGTTGCAAATCAAATCTACCTTTTACAATTTCCTGAACCTGTTTTTTATTTCAAACCATTCATTGATGTATTATCACATCATAATTTCCAACACAAAATAACAAACTTTAAATCCATAATATTTCTACATTAATTAAGATGTCAAACTTACATCAAAATCAAAATATTGACACTATATTAAACTTGTGTCCATCCACTATATTACTACATAAAAGTGTCAATGACCAACACAACACAAACTATAAAATTTGTGAAAATCAACAGTTTGATCCAAGTCCCAAAACAAAGAAAAAGAGCATGCATCTGACACTAACATCAATCACTCATATCTTCTAGATCCAATGAGTGCTCATCAGAGTCATCATCGTAATGCGCATGAGTATTAGGCTGGACACTAGAAGCATGAGCAGTGGAATGACCTGCCTGACTCGACTTCCAAGCAAACATCTCTTTTTGAAATTCTTCAAACTTCCTTTTCAACTCTTCTGTCTCGGCTATAGCTTTATCTGCACGTGCATTAGCTAATGCAGCCTCTTCACGTGCTATGGCAGACTCAGCTCTAGCCGCCTCAATCGCTTGGTTATCCACCTCTCTATTCTGATTAACAGTCACTTGTGTCAAATAAGACACACCATATCGTACGTTAACCGCCAATCGGGCAGTTCCATAGCAACGGCCACGCGTCTTACCCCCGGCAACTTCTTTCCAAATTTGTAACTTGTCTGACCCATCCACGTTATTATCAGTTTGAGTGGCTTGAGTCAAACGATTCACATAATCTTCCTGTAAAACATAACACACATAACATCACATGCAGTGAGCATAAACAATTCCACTAATTCATAACAGTGAGCATAAACAATTCAAACCAATAATTCATAATAGTCAGAGCATATCTCTAATAAATATTTTAATTTGATGTACTACCTAAAAAGAATCCAACACACTTTCACTTAACAACATACATACTAACATTTTAACAAGATCCACTTAACAGCATACATACTAATAACATACATACATACATTCATTATAACAAGTTCCTAACATTTTAACAAGTTCCACTTAGCAGCATACATACTAATAACAACATAGTAATTTGACTAAATCAATGGAATGAATTAAAATGTCATGGTTATAATCACAAAGGTACTGTCACACAAGCATAACCGTTGTTGTGTTTTTCAACTGTCATATGATTGATAAAATAATGCATGATAAAAGAGTAAAACTCATTAATTGTATAATATGATTGATAAAGTTTTATTATCTTGTATTTTCCGTAAACCAAATAAAACATTAGATTAGCATATATAATAATATGTTTGATTTGGCTCTAAATAACATTAACTAACTAAGAGAGATATTGAAAATATTATTCATTTAAAATATATTATGTCATGTTGATTTTAGAAGAATGAAAAGGAGATCTTAATCTCAATGCTCCAGGATTAATTAGCTTACATGTGTTTTTTCTGCACGACGGTCTACCCACTGCCCATTCTTCTTCTTATGGGTGGCCATGAAGAGCTCGTCAGGATTTGGCGGTCGACCTAATTTCTTCTCCTACAATGCCATGAAACAACAACAATAGTTTATATAATACATTGCTTTTAGGAATATATTTATTTGGTGTGTGGTGTGATCAATCGGATTACAAATAGAATACATACCAATTCTAGAGCAACATCATGATGAGCTCTACGTCCTGTGGTATGGACCGCGCCACCTCTAGTTGATGCTCGATTAGTCTTGTTTTGTTCAGAGAGCTTTTTGAATTCTTCAGTTTTCCACCCGTCAAGTAGATATGCATAATATTTTTCACCCAACCAAGACGGCTTTTTCCCACTCTTCCTAATCTTACCAAATATATCAACTATTCTTTTACCACAAGCTTTATGAAACAAATCTCGCATTTTTCCTTCATCACACGGCTCCCACTGAACAAGATCCTGATTAAAGAAATAGGATTAGTTTTGAATATAATTATAAGTAATCTTAAAGTATTTCGTAAACATCTTAAAGGTAAAAAAAGAAATTACGTCTTACTTTAAACATCTTAAAGTATTCCTCTCTCTCATCTCTTCTACCACGTGCTTTGAGTTTCAGCTCACTGTATCTCATGAAATTTCCACAATAATTATGTATTAAAACTTTTCTAATAGCTGCAGCAACAACATCACTCGGAGCTAACCTGCAATATTAAGAAATTGAAAGATAGTAATAATAAATGAATAATAATTCCAAACATGAATATTAGGAGGAAAAATCATTTTGAATACTAAATTTCTTACCCATTGCCCATAATGCTAATCATTGGCCTTTGTCCACCAGAAAATGCTTGTTCCGCGACCGCCTCTTCCTCCTCATAAACTGTTTGGTCCCTTTCCTCTTCCTCTTCCTCTACTGCTACCGTGGTGTGATGGACAGCTGGACCTTGCAAAACTTGTAGTGTCACTCCAGGGGTAGGAACAAATGTGCATTCATCAAAACTAGGTTGTGATTCGGTTGTCTGAACCGGTGGTGGTGATGCAATAGTATGAGGCGGTGGTGGTTCTACGGTAGTATGAGGCGGTGGTGGTTCTACGGTAGTATGAGGTGGTGGTGGTGCTACGATAGTATGAGGCGGTGGTGGTGCTACGGTTGTATGAGGCGGTGGTGGTGCTACGGTTGTATGAGGCGGTGGCGGTGGTGGTGCTTGCATTCTTGGACGCGTTTGGTTCCTTGTGTCATGCTTCATGCGAGATGTGTTTATAGCAAGGGCTCCAGGTGGCATATGTCGTGTCCGACATAATCTGTCAACACTGCATTAGCAAAAATGCATCAAAAGATATTAAATTTAAAGAAACCAAATCGTGAAGGTTTTTGTCATCTTACGGTTTCTTGTTGATTGGTGCTTCCTTCTTTGAACCTTCTCTTGTCATTTCAAATTAGCAATTTAGTGGTGATTGTCCTCCACCTGAAATATACTTTTGTTGCTACCAGTTAGCCATTATTTGGAAAGTAATTTTCTGTTTTTAAAGAATAATAAAGAATATATGACATACAAATGACGAATGGATCATATGATAATATAATAAAGAATAATAAAGAAGATAAACGACATTCATATGATAATATAATAAAGAATAATAAAGAAGATAAACGACATTCATATGATAATATAATAAAGAATAATAAAGAAGATAAACGACATTCATATGATAATAATAAATTAAATAAGGAAAAAATGAGAATTCTTGCACCCAAAATGAGAATTCTTGCAATGGCATAAAGTAAACATTGAGATGCACCAAAAACAAATGGGTTGCTCCAACAAAAGTGACAGTAGCTAATGAAAGCTCTTTATACCATGTGACAAACATTAAACATTTATACCATGTGACAAACATTAAACATTTATTTCATGTTTCACTAATTTATGTTTCTAAAAATCTTTTTTGGTACACAACAATCATAAAACAATCAAGATGCAATTAGTACACTAAACACGAAAAAAAAACACATATTATGGATCATTTGTCACTAGTACTGGCTCGACCTCTTCAATTAATCCTTCGTCGGCTAAACCATGTATTTGTTCAAACTCTGTTATAGGCAAAACTGTTGACATTTCATCAGATTGATAAGGCATTTCATCCTCGGTGTTATCTATTTCCACATAACCCCTTGGTTTTGTGGTGATTGCAGCACACCATCCACGCATGTTTCTACACATATCTGGATAAGGGACATAATACACCTGTTTTGCTTCTTGTGCAAGAATGAACGGGTCATATTGACGATATCGTTTATTCATCTTAATGTCAACAATATTGTACTCCTTATTAACTCTTGTGCCACTATTAGTTGTAGGATCAAACCAAGCACAGTAAAATAGGGCAATCTTGTTGCTAAAGCCATGATATTCCAATTGAAGGATATGTTGGATGACACCATAAAAATCATTTTCTCCTCCATTTGTAATTCCTTTAACAAGTACCCCACAATTAGTTGTCTTTTTACCATGACTCCATTCTTCAGTGTGGAACTTGTACCCATTAACAAAGTAGATGTGCCATGATGTTGCCTTAGGATTAGGACCGAGAGCTAATGCCTTCACGTATGGGCTAGGAGTTCCATTTCTCTCATCATTGACCTAAAAAAATATACTTTTAACCTTAGACATATTTCATTGGCAAACTACATAAATGTTATAAGTATACTTACGTATTCCTTTAGCCATGAAGGAAATTGCTCGTGTATAAGACCAGAAGCATCTTCCTCATTGATACGATGATATTGCATGAACAATCTGACACCGAATATAAAATATATGAAGTATTTATACACAATGGTTGAGAGTTAATCAGTTGTTTTCTAAAATGTACTTACGCAAGATACAGTTTAACCTCATCACAATTGATTAGGATGTGCATGTGAGCAGATTCCCATTCCTTATCAAGCACCCAATAGTCCCGAGGCTTTCCACTAGGACGACCACACTTGCTAAAAACAGAAAGTGTTGGTTGGACATTCTCATGATGTAACCCAGGATCGTTTCTTAAACTTGTACTTGGAAACAAACTAACAGTCTTGAAGTAATGAGAGCAAAAATAAGTAGTTTCACGATGCAAGTAGGCAGTGCATATTGAACCTTCAACCCTTGCTTTATTTTTCACTGAACGCTTGTAGTCTCCCATTAATCTAAGAGTGAAACGGTTAAAAGATGTTATTTCATTAAAATAATCTACAAAAATTACACATCATTTACCTTTCAAATGGATACATCCAACGATATTGTACAGGACCACCAAGGATTGCTTCATTAGGTAGGTGAATCGGGAGGTGTTCCATCGAGTCAAAGAAACCAGGTGGAAAAATTCTTTCTAGCTTGCATATGATGATGGGAATGTTTTTTTCCAACCTAACAAGGTCTTCCAACTTCAATGTATTACAACACAAGTCTTTAAAAAAACGACTTAACTCAGTTAGCGGCTTCCATATCTCAATAGGCAAGGAACGAAAAGCAATTGGAAGCAAACATTCCATGAATACATGACAGTCATGGGATTTCATCCCCTTCATCCTACCCTTGGTGACATCAGCACACCTAGAAAGATTCGAGGAATAGCCATCAGGCATTTTTAGTTCCTTAATCCATCTACAGACCAGCTTTGCCTCTTCAGATGTCAAAGAAAACTTTGCCTTTGGTTTAGCCATCTTTCCATTAGGTAGAGGACGCAACTCTAAATCTCCACGTAAACAGTTTAAAGGTAAATCCAATCTGGCTTTCTCATTGTCCTTTGTTTTTGCAGGATCATTCATGACAGTGTTAAACACATTATCAAATACATTCTTCTCTATGTGCATTACATCAAGGTTGTGCCTTAATAAGTTATCCTTCCAATATGGAAGATCCCAAAATATACTTCTTTTGTTCCAATTATGTTGTTTCCCATATCCTGGAAATTTGGGGGCCCAGTCACTCGCAGTGACTTTTGGAAAATCACGAACAACTTCCCAGAGATCATGTCCTGTAAACATGTAAGGTGGTCTTTTTTTCTTAAACTTGTTTTTTGTAAATCTCTTTTTACTTTTTCTAAACGGATGATCCATTGGCAAAAACCGACGATGACAATCGAACCAAGAACTTTTTCCCCCGTATCGTAAAGTGAAAGCCTCTGTACTATCCATGCAATAAGGACATGCTAATTTACCTTGTGTCCCCCATCCAGACAACATACCATATGCTGGAAAATCATTAATTGTCCACATTAAATGCGCTCTCATTACAAAATTCTGCTTCATAGAGATATCATATGTCACAATGCCATCTCTCCACAAGTGCAACAAATCATCAATCAATGGTTGCAAGTAGACATCTATTTTAACTTTTGGATTGTGCGGTCCAGGTACAAGACAAGTCAAAAACATATATGGTTTGGTCATACACATTTCAGGAGGGAGATTGTAAGGTGTGACTATTATCGGCCAACACGAATACGGAGAACTAGAGGCTTGAATGTAAGGTGTAAACCCATCGGTACACAAACCCAATCTTACATTTCTTGGTTCACTAGCATAATTGGGATAAACATCATCAAAATGTTTCCATGCTTTTCCATCAGATGGGTGACGCAGAACATTTGGATTGCTTGTGTTCTCACGATGCCATCTCATTTGAGTTGCAGATTCCTTTGAAGCATAAAGTCGTTGTAACCTTGGAATGATTGGAAAATAGAACATTCTCTTCACTGCCACATCTTTGTATTTTCCCATTCCACTCTTTCGAGGAACATATCTAGCAGCTCCACAAACTCTACATTGAGTTAAAGTGATGTCTTCTTTATAATATAATAAGCATCCATTCACACAACAATCAATTTTCTTAACCTCTAATCCCAACTTAGACACCAACTTCTTCACTTGGTAATAGTTTTCAGGTAAGCATTGATTTGTTGGACAAACATCCTTAAGCATTTGAGAGAAAAAATCCATGGCCTTATGAGGAACATGCCAATTAGACATGGCAGCCAACAACTTAACTGAAATAGATAGTCTGGATTCAGAAGCTCCCTCATAAATAGGTTTGTTTGCAGAGGTCAATACATCATAAAATCGTTGAGCTTCTTCATTTGGTTCCTCGCCCTCACTAACTGTATTGTTTTCCATATTAGCACTCACATTGGGGACATTGACAAATTGCGTACTAGCATCATAGACCATTTCATTCATTGCATCAAATTATTCTTGATCACCATGATTATTCTCACTAGCATTTCCGCCACTACTAGAATGACCACCAAAATCTACATTATGATTATCTTCTCCATGATGAGTCCATGTATAATAGTTGGGCAAAAAACCATCTTTGTACAAGTGATGTTTAACCTCACTAGGTGTTTTCAAGGGAATGCAGACACATTTTACACAAGGACACCTTATCCCTCCATCATTTAAAAATTCTGGTCGATTAATGGCTTTATTGACAAAATCTTCAACTCCACTAACAAATTCATCTTTCAAACCATACCTATTGGAGTTTACTCTATCATACATCCAACTCCGATCCATTTTCTACATAAAAAAACAAACATAAATTTCTAATTGATAAAATATAGATTGAGATTGAGCCTATGTATCCCTATAAATAATGATTGGTGTTTATAATAAAAAACTATAACTCAACCATTACTTCAAACTTCAAACTTAATAATAGTAGTACTTAGAAGCAAACAATGTGTAAATAGGAACATAAATATAGGAACAATGTTTATAGAAGCACACAATGTGTAAATAGGAAAAAATATGATCTCACAGAAGGGCTAAAGGTCAGCACATAGAGCATGAAAGATTATTTTTAAAGACTGAGAAACTATATTAACTAAGATGACATAAGAAATGCCACAAAATGATACAACTAGTTTGTTTCTGCACAGGAACAACAAATTTAAAACACCAAAATAGTAAGCAGCTTCCAAAACACTCCATACACATCCCCAATACAAACTAAGACACCAGACATATACAAATCCTCTGCAATAATAATATTGGCTCTCACATTCCAACCCCAAAACAGAAGAAAAATAACCACTGCAATACAACCCAGAGACCAACAGCTGCTACAACCAAACAGGCATCATAATTCCGATTAAATGGAAGCCACTGACTTAATTAACTCTTACTACACCGTGAAACAACTAATCCATCAAATGCACGCCTGAACGAAATTTGCGGAACAAAAGATTAGCTAATTCCTACCGCGGCAAATTCCGAAATCCAGACTTTGACATCCTGCTATTACTACTTGTAGCTAACTAACAATAGAATTCAAACCGCTGCAACCTCCGAATGCAATTAACCACACAAATAATTTGAGACACAAGATAGCCCAAGGGGAACTGATGAGCGTCTAAATGCGCACCACCAAAATAAACAACTTAACCAACAATATTTACAAGTTAATACACAAGCCACAACCAAGGAAATGAACCGACCAATAAACCCAGTTTCAAGCTATACAGAGCACGGAAGATATTATGGGTAAACTTGATTATTTTTTAGACAGATTAAAACATTGTAATAAATTAAAGAGACACTGAAAGAGACAGAATTTAAAATTTTATGATAATATTTTTATTTTATTAGTGTATTAAAATTATTATAAGTTGAAGAAATCCAAAGTCAAAATATTGAATGTTATACCTATATTTGTGTGCCCTCTTTAAGGAATTTTGTATAGGAAAGTGAGAGGATCCAATACATATCCCAATGAGTGAGCTGTTACTTTCAGTTGAGATAAGGTTGATGAATGGATCCATTATTTAGTATTAATTTCTTTACAAAGTCTTGGTTTAAGATGTGTATAGTTTTGCAGGTAACTCAATTTAAATGTGGTGGGGCTGCAGTAGGCCTTAGTTGGGCCAATGTGCTGGGGGACTCACATTCAGCTTCTGATCTCATGATTAGATGGGGTGAGTTCTTTGACAATTTGAATCTAAATATGCCCTACAACATCCCAAGAACCATTCCAAAACCCTTTAATTTGGAAGGTCCCAAAAAAGATCCGGTTACGGTTAAAAAGGTTGACCCAGTTGGCGATCATTGGATCTCTATGTGCGATAATTTGGCGTTGTGTAGCGAGAGTTCGAGAAGGATCTGAACTCACTACTGTGACGGTTTGTCGATCCGACCCGAAAGGTAGGGGCAATGATATAGTTGGAAATGACCAATTGATATGCAAGGTTGAGGCTAGAAATGATTGTTCTATTGTTGATAAGAATGAGGTGGTAATGGAAACAGAACATGTTCAAAGGTACTGCAAGCAGAGATCTTGGAAACCAGCACAGTAACAAGTAAACAAGCAGAAGAATACCTGCAGCTGAAATCGTTACCAAATCGTTCTTCGTTATTGAAGGTGGAACTTGTCGTGCAGCAGAAAGAAGCAGAACCTCCTGTGAATACCAGAACTTCACAATTAACCAAAAATATAAATAACAGAACTTCAAGGCTGCTAATACGCATGTTTTTTCTCTTATGTATGATCAGAACAGACAAGCATGATTGGATACATTTGACTGACAAGCATGATCAGAACAGACAAGCATGATCAGAACAGACAACCATTTACTACTACAAAGAGAATACCACACAGGAATACACCACAGGACACATCTTTGTGCACACACAATGTAAAGTGTTTCAAATAACAATGTAAAGTGTTTCACATCTTAGTTTATCATTTTTCTCCACTGTTTCATTTTAATTTAATGTTAGTTTTCATAATCACTGATTGAGAAAAACACAAACAGTTTATTGTACTGAATTTCACTTCATCAATATTAATTAATATCAATATGCTATTGAAAGAATCCATAATGAACAAGTTTGCATAACTACTATTTCAATTTGTTAACTCTAATTAGAATGTCTAAGATATGCTCTTTAATCACTGATGAAATCTACATATTTTCTTCTATGAATGCAGCCTAGCATGATGAAACGTCTGTTAATCATTGTTTTTACTATTCTGTTTCTATATGACGGTGTCTGTACGGCTTCTAAGGAAAAGGCTAATTTTATCATTCATATGGCGAAATCAGAAATGCCATCCATTTTCACACACCATTCACATTGGTTTCAATCCACTCTGAGGTCCGTATCTCCTTCAGCCCAAATTCTCTACACTTATGACAGAGCTGTTCATGGATTTTCTACCAGTTTAACGGCCAACGAAGTGCAACTGCTGTCAAACCAATCTGGGATTTTGAAAATTTCACTTGATAAAAAGTATCAGTTTAACTGTTAGGTTCAGGTCGATTCCAAAATTCTATAGTTTATTTCGTCAGTATTTATTTGATCAATTTTCATTCAGAGTTCATAATTATCAAATTTGAAAGGGCTGAAATCTTCATCTTTACAACTCCGGCATGAAAATTGAATCAGGTGTATAAGGCTATTAAAATCCTTTCCTTGCTTTAGGTCTGTCAGTATGTTAAGTTAATGTATAAACTGTCTAGTAATTGAAGCAAAAGCAGGCTCTAACAGATAAGTGGCATGCTGTTATTTAAGGCATCACTTTGGTATGGAATTTAGGTATAATTTTGTTGGATCGGCCGACACATTTCCCATAACCGATTTTATGCCTTTGGTTAATACTTTATTTTGGCCTGGTTACAAATATACATAAGTTCACACATATTCTAGTTATCCTATAAGTTATGAGTATCATGAAAACAGTTTTTGCTCTCTTTTCTTTTCCTCTAAGAAATACTCTACCGGCCCGGCATATGCTGCAGCAGCCTGTCTCAATGGATTTTCATCGTTCTAATAACTAGTTTTTGGTTTTGGTATTCCCTAATCATTTTCATGCGATTTCTTCTATATATAAAAATCTTAACAATCAGAGTAGGTATAAAAAAATCAGTTGGATGCAGACCTATTTCTGTTAATGGCCTGCTATCATCAAGTGTCCACATACAAACATTCAGTTATTAACTTTCTCATTAAAATAACTTCATTTATCCATTCAAACTAAACAAAACAACTAACTTCATAAAATAGTGCATAACTGAATTTCACTTAATTTTCAATTCTCAAAATTACTAAGTGCACGTCTAAATAACAAATTCTACTAACTGATAACATAATTCCTATTTTCAAAGTCATTTGAGTTGAATTTCATTGACAGTTAACATGAAATATATCATTGGCAGCCAGTCATAAACACTAGCTCAAATTCAATTCAATTCTAACTTCCAACATCAATTCAGTTCAATTCTAATACATCTTAAGAATACTCATTCATAAAAATACCTAACTTATAAACTGATAAGAATACTCACCAGAAAGAGAAGCTTGAAGGAGAAATAACAATATTACGAGAACACCGACATTTCGACCTCACCCTTTTCCCTACAATCATGGAAAACAGTCAAAACACAGTCACAAAATCAATGGATCTCAGACATTGGATAAAAATTAAACATCTTGTATTTTGACTTCAATAAATCAGGTTCAAATTAACTCGGAATACGAATCAAATGATTTTATTTTAATGGTCGATACTAGCTATTGTGTGACTCCTAAAAATCACTTCCAACCTTTTGCTGATTCAATAGAGCAAGTGTAGTGAAGTTGCTTAGTCTCCTTTCTTCCTAATATAGGTAATTTTGTCGGTAAATTGAAACCATTAGATAAAGATCAAGCATCTCACATTTTGATTTCAACAAATTGAACTCAAAACAAAGAACTCTGTATGTGAATCAACCAATGGTTTCAATTTACTGACAGCTAAGGTGATTGCATATGTATTGAGAAGCCAAAACCCAATTTTCTAACTTTAGGTATTCAAAATTTTGAGAAGCCAATTAACGAACGAGTGATAAACAGATAAGACTGCAAATTTCAAACGTAAACTAACTCCAATAATCATAGTTAATATGAACACCCATTACAAAGAAGAAAAAAACTATACAGAACATAATTAAAGTTGGAAACTTTACCTTGTGAAAAGAATAGGTGGAGATTTGTAGCTGCAATGAGATGAGAGATTTTAGCTTCCTTTCTGCTGGGAAACGATAAACCCTTGTCTTGATGTCTGAGATATACTTGGAACTAGAACCCCTGAGGTCAAAAAAACTATTAGATAATCAATTGATAATCCTAACAGCCATACAAACAGAATGATCGCATAATTAAGGGTTCACAAACTTCTAAACAATTTCTTAAGTTTCTAAACTTCTAAACTTCTAAATAAACTTCACAAACAGAATCAATTGATATGGACTGGGCACCATTTGATCCACTGCAGTAAAAAAATGGTGCAGTCAAATGGATGCTGAAACGGAATCAGATTAACAATGTTCAATGGATTTGATAATGTAAAGTTCAATTAATCGCACTTAAACGTTTATTAAATTCGCAAAAGAATGTGTATCAAACATAATGCCGGATGTAACTAGTTACTCCAATGTTCTAAGGATAAAACTATACAGTTATTAACAAAAACTTACTTCTTCTTGTCAATACTTGGGATATCACTTCTCTTCCTTCTCCACAATCACCTTCAAGGAAAACCGTCCATCTGTGAGATCAGCAGGGACAAGGTACCTACAATCTTTTCAATCAGTTTGTTAGTTACTACAAGCCAAGGCATCACTAAATCAAGATAAAATCTACATAAAAACTGACATGGCCTAACAAGGAGACTAACAATTAACTCTTTCAAAATAGCACGCTTTAATCGATTTTTGTTAACATCCATTAACCTTTTTTTAAACTAGCAGTAGAACCTAATAGAAAATCATCTACTAACTATCATATCAAACATTGTTAAAACTTAGTTGAATAGTTTAAACTTAGTTGAATAGTTAAAGCTTAGTTGAATTGTTAAAACTTAGTTGAATAGTTTAAACATTCTGAAATTTCATCACAGCATCAGCTAATTGCAACATAAGAGCCAACATTGTTAAAACTTCTACTAACTATCATGAATTAAAACTCTAACTTCTAATTAGAAATTGACTCTAATAGTTGAATAGTTTAAACAAAAGTTAACCCCTAACACTAACCGTTTTGATTCCTAGCAGCTAACCTAAATAACTTAACATTCAGAAAAGAGGTCATTGTTTAAGGCACATAAATAACCTAAATAACTTAAAATATACCATCTGCACATTTCTATTTTGAAAGAAACACGGAAGCAATCACAGACACATTTTAACAACAACATACACAGAACTCAATTGAAAACCCTAGAACTCTAGAACTCTAACCTGATTTGGGAATAGCTTCAAGTTCCAGAACTCAATTTCAATTGAAAACCCTATATCATAAATTTAACAAAGGAATCAAAGAAAAATGAGAAATCAAAGAAGAGGTTGAGACGAAACATGAGAAACCAAAGATAAAACAAGAAATCAAAGAAGAATAGTAGAGACAAAACAGAAGCAATGACGTACCTGACGGACTGAGAGGTTGAGACGGCTAGGGTTCAGGACGGAGGAACTTCAGGACGGAGGTTGATAACGCACGGAGGTTGATAACGCACAGACTGAGAGGTTGAGAGGAACTTCACGGAGACACATAAACTTTGGTCTTCTTTCTTCTTTAATTTTCTTTCTTCATTAATTTACTTTTATTTTATAAATTTAATTTATTATATTTTTTATAATATATCATTTAATTTACATTAAGTTTTATTTTTAATATTTTTAATATTTTTTTTATAAATTTTAATATTTGTTATAGCTTAAGTTTTAACTATAATATTTTTATATCATATTTATTTATAATATTTTTTTATAAATTTTGATTATATTTTATATATTTAATTTTAAGTTATTGATTAATTTATAAATTTTGTTTTAGTTTATAGTTTTTATAGTATTTAATTTTAATTTATAATTGGTATTTAATTTTAATTTATAATTGGTATAAAATAATTTTTATAGTATTTAATTTTAATTTATAAATTGGTATAAAATAATTTGGTATAAAATAATTTTTATAGTATTTAATTTTAATTTATAATTGGTATAAAATTTATTTGGTATAAAATAATTGTTGGCCTTTAAGAATTTTATAAATTTAGATTTTTTATAGTATTTAATTTTTATTTATAATTGGTATAAAATAATTTTTATTGTATTTAATTTTTATTTATAATTGGTATAAAATAATTTTTATAATATTTAATTTTAATTTATAAATTGGTATAAAATAATTTGGTATAAAATAATTTTATAGTATTTAATTTTAATTTATAATTGCTATAAAATTTATTTGGTATAAAATAATTGTTGGCCTTTAAGAATTTTATAAATTTAGATTTTTTATAGTATTTAATTTTTACTTATAATTGGTATAAAATAATTTTTATTGTATTTAATTTTTATTTATAATTGATATAAAATAATTTGATATAAAATAATTTTTATTGTATTTAATTTTAATTTATAAATTGGTATAAAATAATTTGATATAAAATAATTTTTATAGTATTTAATTTATATTAAGATTTATCAAATTTATTTTTAGAATAAATATTAAGAAATGTTGGTGGCCTTTAAGAATTTTATATATTTAGAATAGTTTTTGTATTATAGTTTAATTTATATTTGGTATAAAATAATTAATTAAAACAATAAAAAGATAATAAAGGAGTCAAACTTAATTAAAAGTAAATAAAATATTTTTGGAATTAAACTTAGCGTCGGTTTGAGCCGACACTAATATTAATAAAATAATAATTTATTAAAACAATAAAAAAAGGAGGCAAACGGAATTTGAGGGGGAAAAGAAAATTTTTCGCGCAACATTAGCGTCGCATATCACCGACGCTATCGTTAAAAAATAAAATAATTTATTAAAACAATAAGAATAGGAGTCAAACGAAACTTGTGGAGGGAAATGAAGAATTTTCGTACCAAGGTTAGCGTCGCACATAGCCGACGCTACTAATAATGACTTGGAAAAAAATAAAACAACTGTATTTACCTGTTAGCGAGGGCTTTCGCTGACGTAATGTCAACACTTTAGTGTCGGAGTCGGGGCCGACGCTAAAAGTTTGCAGCTAAAACGTGTTTTTCTTGTAGTGCGTGTCGATACGCCGTTTGTACATTTGTGTGTATGAGGCGTGACACTTGTGTTGATCCGATCCAGTTGCGATGATTGCAATTTTGCGTTAACAACGTCGTTGTTCTTTTTTTAATTCATATTATTTTTATGTTATTCATATACATATATTTAGATCTGCACATTTTTTTCATAACTAACTACCATGATTTTTTCCTAAACCTTGACGATTTTGCCTCAACCATTTTTTTATACGTTTTGTTTTATTATATAATAACTATTTTTCAGGAACACTCACATGTGCGAGCGTGTCTTAGTGTCAAGAAGGCAAAGCTGCTAATCTTGAGGGCATTTTGACAAAGAAACATGAGTTTTATCTTCTTTTTCCTAATTTCTCATAATTTCCTCTATTTTTTTTTTAATTCTCTAATTTCTTAAATTAACTAACCTTAAATATTTAGATTAATTTTATTTGTTTATTTTCTAAAAAACTCTTAACTTTTTTTTAATTACTTATCTTCATAATCCATTCATAATATTAATTAATTATTTCTTTTATTGTAAATTAATAATTCAATATAGTTTTTTTTAACAACAAAATTTTTTTTTATATATTTTCATAAACCATTTTATAATTTAGTTATGTTAGAATTATTTTTATTCACTTTTAAAATTTATTTTTTGTTATAGGTAACCTTAAAAAACCTTTTCTAACTTTTTTTATTATTTTTATTAAACCTAAATTTCATAAATCTAAAAATTTTATTTTCTTAGTAACCCTAAACTTTTTCAAACCTTAAACATTTTCTCTCTTTTTTTTTATGTTATTCATAACCTTTTTGTTATTGTTGCTCTGATATTTTTCTGCTTCGCCATTATACTTATGTAAATGTTTCTCATCTGTAAATTTTTATCTTTTTATTTTTCGCCTCATAATTATGTAACTGCCCCGAAGCATTGTAATAGCTTAGGAATTTCTCATTTTTTTCCTTTAATTTTCCGCCATTTATTTTTATTTGATAATTGCATGGTTAGTAAATAGGGAGTGACAAAACCTAATTGAAATTAATATGAATTTAGATAATTTAATTAAAAAGATTAAATACTTGAACATAATCACTCACACACGTAAGTCGATCTATGATCGCTGTCTGCACCTCCTAGGGTCACCCTTCTTAAAGTTGCCTTAATATGGTCAAGTCCCTCGAAAATGGGGGTGTCTTAAGCAAAATGCATATCCAAATAAAATCATCTAGTCCCTCCCCGGTTTAAAAGATCAAGTCCTTACGATGTTGCCTACGGTAATGATCTTGTCTTTTCGGTAAAAGATGATAGTCCTTCCCAATTTCTAAAGACACCCCTTAAGTTGCCTTTGTTAACCATACGATGACCCTACGTCTGTCCCTTAAAAAAATCCAAGGTAATGACTACATATTCCTTAATAACAGGGACAGTCTTACCCTTGAAAGAACATACAAGAACATGAAAGACTTAGTCTAGGGTAGGTACCTCTAAGTTACTTGCTCACGTTTCAAAAATACTTTTCACACCTCACTATTTTCAAACATTTTCAAAACAAAGGCTTTGTATACATCCATACGAGGATCATTACAAAGTACTTAGAAAATTTTCTAATCACACACTTCACACTTTTTCAAAACAATTAAGTGAACTAAGTAACTAAGAGCCCATGGATAGCCATGGATATAAAGGGTGCTAACACCTTTCCTTTATATAACCTACCCCCCGAACTCAAGTCTTTTAAAATAGGTTTTTCCTGTTCTTTTATGTCCTTTCCACTTGGATAAAATAAAAGTCGGTGGCGACTCTTGCTACCCGTAACATATATAGAAAGTTAGTTCTCTCACCGTGTTACATTAAGGATGATGTAAATTATGGGTTTAGAGCCATTGCATCAATGCATGGGTATGGTGAAGATGGTTGGGAAATGGTTCGTCGTGATTTGGATTTTGAAATGAAAGGACCTAGAAATAGTCTTTATGCGAAGTTATTTGGTGATCGCTTATCAAAAGTAAAAGAATCCTTGTTGATATCATCTTTAGGTTTGCAACCATATGATAACTAGATGACACTACCAGAAATGGGTTATGTGATAGAAAATAGGTATAACATCATTCTTGTCTCTTTAAGTGCTCTTAGTTTGACGTGGTGGAGTCAAACAAGGATGAAATACTGTTTAGTACCAAGCCAAGTACTATGCCACTGTATCATGTGGAACATCTGCAAAATGCGCATGCTGAATCACCTGCCTAACACTCTGGTGGTAACTGACTCAATCGATGACTATGTACAGTGAATCAGTGTCAGATGGATGTGATAGTACATACTGCTGGTATCCAAACTTCTATAAGCATCTATTAGGTAAATAAAGGACAAATGTATCGTACCACCGCATACCACCCTTGTACAAATTGATGTCATCAAAGGGTTTGTGCTTCCTATGATCCTCGAATGGGCGCTAGATGACATCACTGGGTGTCAATCCATCTAACTGCTCCCTGATCTCTCCAACCTCCATCGTCGATTGCTTGTAGCACCACTTCATCGCCCTCGGAAGTGGACTATTAACACCAGAAATCTTCGAGAATCCTCTCTTCCCAATAGTTGGAAAATACTCGTGAATCCAACACTGTCATCAAAATATGAAACTTATTAGTTAAAAGTATTATTAATTAAATAATACAATTATAAAGTAACTTAAAATAAAATATTTGTACCTGTAGAAGAGTGGCATACCCACCAAGCTGCTTGCACAAATAAAATTAAGCATCTCTTAGGTATCTGTAAAGTGTGACAAGTGCAACAGCTCCCCAACAGTATCTATTACATCTGTCCAAGTCCTCAAACAGCGGTCAATAGTTTTCCTCTACAAGAGTAAAGGTTTTATCCGTAAAAATAGTGTAGCCAACTATCAACAACATATACACCCTGGCCGCATAATCAAATCTCCCCTCAGCTCACAGACGTACAAACTGAGTCTTCAACCAATCAAGTCTGTAATACGGACCTCTAGAAACACAAACCTCCTCAGCTACATCCTCCAAGGGAATACCCATCAGATGAATAGCCAGACTGATAGCCTCTATGTCAGTAATCCCTTCTTCAGGGGGTACATAAGTCACCTCTAATAGATACGTGAAGGAGGCAAGATACATCATCTAGCATGATGGTCATCTCGCCAAACGACATATGAAACGACGACGTCCCAAGATGCCATATCTCAGCAAATACAGATATGAGGTTCACATCAATCCTAGACAAGCTGGTCCTCTGAATATAAGATAGACCATGCTGAGATATCCATTCCTCAATCTGAGGTGGGAGATACTATGGAACCCATCCTATAAGTTTGCTGCCATGTGCAACAACCTTAAGCTCCTTCTTCGGTCGTCTCTCCTGAAAAAGATACATATTATATGTCATTATCAACTAAAAATTAAAATAACATTTATTCAATATTGAAAGGTTATAAGTTTCCTTACCTCGCCATCCTACAAATGTCGAGCAACGTGATTCTGGTACCTCACCAAAAGTGAGGTATCAGACGGTCCCCCGAGGAATGATGGATGCGGTGGAACATGAGGCGCAACAGGATTATCAGCCTGAAGTGCCTCAAGTTCCTGCTGATACAAATGAGTAGGAACATTCCTTCTATCGGACAATTGCCGGTGAATATATCTGCCGCATCCTCTGATTCGAGACACTGGAAAAAAAGCAGAAAAAATTATACAAATAAAAAAAACATAAAAATATTACCAAAAAATAAAATAAAATAAAATAACGAATCACAACTGAATGTAGCAATGAGGCTACATCCGGTGTTAACTCTTGAAGAACCAGAAGTAGCAGTCAACCTACTTCCGATATGTAACATACACCAAAACCAAACCGGATGTGACTTACTTGAGTTATTCGGTGTGAAAAATAAGGAACCGAATGTAACGTGTATGGGTTATCCGGTAGCGAAAATGAAAATAGCAGTTTTTTGATCGAAAAACGTATCTGGCAGAAATGAGGTGAAAAAGTTAAATTTTTTGAAATACTAACTATTTATATGAGGGCAATTTCGTCCAAAAAATTTATGCCTAGGGGTATCGGGGCAATTATCGGGGTACAAGGTTTAATTTTCTTATGCAGGATGGGAAAATTCCATCTAGGTTACTCATGTCCCTCAACATGCTTTGTGAAGTGTCAATCAATGGTCTTTATGATCATCCTTACGGATAATATTTGATCATCAATAAAGTACTTGACTCTACATCTAGGGTTCATAGTAGTTTCAGGTCGAAGGGTGGTATACACCACTATCACCATGAGAGTAACTTATGATACTTTGCATAACATTTTATGTAGTACTCTTATAGTGGGTCAATCCAGCATAAATATTACTCCTAATATTTATACTTATGTCAAGACTTGATAACTCCTTATCCATGATCCATGAGATGTGATCATCATGCTATCTACATAATAGTTTTAATGCTTTACGTCTATCCCATTTCACATTAAAGCTCGACTATAGATGCTTTAAGAATAATGTCTTTATGTTTAATGGAATCCCATGATTAACATGTAATGTGAATACTCCCTACTTGAATACAACTAAACATGTAATGTGAATACTCCCTACTTTCTAAGGCAAGGTAAAAATTCAAACCACAAAATATGGTTGAGGGTTCAAGAAAAAAAATCGAAATCCATTAAAAATTAAGTCAACTAAATACTCATGGACAAGCATCAAAGTTCAAATATAACGTGGATATTGACAAAAAGGCTCAAAGGGGGTGAACAAATTCTCACTCACTCGCAAGGTAAGATATTATTTGGCTAAGTGGTTGTGCTCAAAATGAAACGAAGTGTCTTGATCATTTTCATTCTTTCATACAATCAACACAAATAAAAGATTAAACATAATAAAATCTATAATATAAGAAAATAAGATGTTCTAGTTAATACATAGTTAACCCTTCTTAATCTTTCTCAAAAATTCAAATTATTTAGGGTATTAAGGATAAACTACACTCTTACTTCATTCTTAGAGCTTTGACAATAATTTATGTTGATGTGTCATTATTAGACCTCTTATCAAATTTAAATTATAAAGTTTAGGAAAAATAAGATGTAAAGCCACCACTAACTCTCAAATCGATGTTGAATATTCTCAATGCACTCAACTTTATTAGGTAAATGATATATCTTCTTCCAAATGTTTTTCTTCTTCCCAATGTGTCACACTACATAACTTTTCTCACTTTTCCCAACATCATCTCTCTCTCACTCTCTCTCACTCTCTTCCTCTTCTTCTTTCCTATCTCTTCCATCTCTTCCTTTCTTCTCTCTTTCCTATCTCTTGCGACCTCTCTTCCATTTGTTTTTCAAGGACGTTGCTGGAATTTTGGATTGAAAATAGTGAGACGCCTTGATTAACAATGTTGGTGAAAGAGGTATATATGATTTTCAACTCATGATTGCGATGAATCATGTGACACCTTTGTTTACATTTGATACTTCTTGATGTTTTACATGATTTTGTTTTTGTTGAACTTAAAGGAAATTAATGCAGTGCGAGGGGAGAAATATCACTACTATTCTCCCAAACCTTCTTCCAACCCCCTTAACAATGGTAATATAACTACTATTCTCCTTTTTTATCGCTTTTTCACTCTCAACGTTTCAATATCACGCTAATTTTTGTTTTTGTTTTGTTTTTATCTAGATCAATACGATACTCCGATTCAACCTCTAAGCCTCATGTATCATGACGACGATACCATTCCGCAGTTTTCTGCTATCATCGACTTAGATTCTCAAATCGGTACCTCTTATGTTCCATTCTATTATCTCATGATTGTTAGTTATTTCTTAATCACATGAGGTACTTATTTTAATCGATTATTAGATCAAAATTCTCTGGAGAATAACCAACCTATTTATGCATAAAAACACAGTTTTTTGATGATAGTTCACTTAGTAAGTGGTTTATCCTCTACTTCACTTGAATTAATTGATCTCACGATTGTCGTATCTTCATTGTATTTCATTTCAACCCTCAGTTACAAAAATTAGTATATTATTAGGTCAAAATTATTCCGAGAATCGCCAAGCTAAGGTAGAGGAAGCTCTTATTCCTAACAAGGTTTCATAGTTTTCTGATGATTGTTCTCCTTGCGAGTTTTCTTCTCTGCTTAACTTGAATTTGTTTTATGATCATGAATTTGATATTCATTTAAATCCTCAGTTACTTAAGTTAATATTTTATTAGGTCAAAATTATGTGGAGAAATGCCAACCTGTTAACGTAGAATAAGCTCTTCTTCCAAAGGAGGTTCCACAGGGTTTGAGCAACTATTCTCTCAGTAAGTGTTTTCGACTACTAGAAAAATCACTTTTAGTGACCGATTTAGTGACAGAAATTTTTTTGTCACCATAGCCACCGAATTAGCCACCAAAATTTGAAATCCATGAGAAAACTTTTTGGGGTCACTAAATCGGTCACTAAATAAATATTAGCCACCGATTTAGCGACCAAAATTAGATATCCATGAGCAAATTTTTTGGGGTCACAAAATCAGTCACTAAATAAATATTAGCCACCGATTTAGCGACCAAAAATTTGTGACCTCCAATTTAGTCTAAAAAAAGGATTTTATATAATATTTTATTTATATAAAAGGTATAGTGACCGATTTCTAAACTTTTTCGGTCACTAAAAATAAATTTTTTAGTAGATCTGCTTCAATTGAATCTATTTCATGATCACCACATTAATCATTTATAGAATATATCTTCATTTCAATTCATTTTAATCCTCGGTTACAAATAAGTTAATATTTTATTAGGTCAAAATCATGGAATGCATAGTGATGGACAATTCCTTATATAGTGTTGAACTTACATGGTTTACATGATTGAGATTGATAGGATAAATGATTGATATATGGTTTATTTCAGGCTTACATGAACTTATATGGTTTACATGATATGTTAATCTTTTGGTAAGATAGATACACATGGGCGAGGATACAATCCTAGATGGACTGGGGTAAGTTTCTACACATCCATGTCAATCTTACTAAACACAAAAAAGATTGAGGATATTGCTTTCATGATCTATATGACTTGAAAATGACTACAAGTCATTGTTAGTCTAAGCTAGAATAACAGATTTCGGGTTGGCAAGGATGATTATTCAAAAGAATGAGACTGTTACAATGGTGGCTGGATCTTATGGTTACATTGCACCAGATTAATACTTTGTATCCAATAGTTTAATTTTCACCATGATATAAACAAATAATTAACATGATTTTTTTTTTTTCTGATTTCAGATTATGTATACTAAAAAAATACGAAAAGAACAAAATAACAGACCAAAAAAATGAATTTATTGTGTAGTATGTAAACAAAATGAAACAAAGGGTAGAAACGGAAATCGAAGAAGTTGCATGCAAATGCGACACTTGCATGTTTAGGACGCTTGGCATAAATTTAGCTGCTATGCCATTAATTATGCCACCTTTTTCCTACTCCATTACTTTACAACACAGATTTTATTTTGGAAAAAAACAGATTTTCTCATTGAAAAAATGGTTAATGGAAACTACCTTATGAGATTAGTATTAAGTTCCGTTTGTTTCACTCTAACTTAGAAAAAGAAAAAAGACAAACACAAAACAAGGCAATGGCAACATGCATGAATTTTAGTGCTGTGCTGTCATCTAATGTAAAATAGTTGTATTTCATTCATGATTCTTGCTTTCTGGATAACTGATAAACTAGTGGCACTTTTTGTACTCATTCTAAATTTTGAGGTTTTTTTATCATTCATAACAATGGTTAATGTAACTTGAATTGTTGTGTAATGAGAAGAGGTTCAAAAGCATATTCTTCAATGAAGCTGTTGTTGTCTTTGCTTCCTCTTGTCCTTGTGGCAGTTGTTGGGATTGTTTCTGTGATGAGTCCAAAAGAGAGAGAAAAGATTGTGGACTTGAGATCTGAAGCGGTGGTGGAAGTGGTGAATACTGATAATGCTTTCAATCTTTCTTCTTCAACACCGTTTTTTGTTCCTACTATACAAACGCTTCCCCAATCTGTAAGTCTACTGTTTTTCTTTTCAGTCTGTTTCTGTTTTGCTGATTTTTTTTTATGTTCTATTTATTAAAATATATTTCTTCTCATATTTGTCATGTTTTTCTTTTTGGAAAAAACAAGTGTATCTGTGTTTTTTTTTTTTAAACTTATCAAATATGAGACCAACTAATCCGACCCACTCGTGGGAGGATTATTTAAAACTTGAGGAAAACTCAGAATGGACTGACCTAATATAAGGATTATTTATTTGTACTTAATGAGATTCGAATTTGAGAATTTAAGAAGAGTACACCCTCTGGTCCAAGTCTTAATTGAGAATTTGAGATGAGTACACTCCGAGGTCCAAGTCTTCACCAACTTGGCAATCCATGGGGTCATGTGTATTTGTTACTTGAATATGAAGTCACCCATGACGAGTTGCTCCGCATGACGAGCTATTCCACATAATCTTAAATTTGTCACAGTTAAATTGTAGCTAAAAAATGGGCTCAAAATATTTGTCATTGTTGGGACAAAATAGGCCCTTATTTGTTTTTCATTGTTTTTCCACCGTTGATTAATGGTATAAACTATATCGTGTTCGACATTTGAATGACACGTGTCAGTCGTGTCAAATAAGTGTCATAAAAGTCAAATAAATATCCTAAAAGATGGGTTTTTTCTTTGCTTCAATAAATTTGTATGGATGTATGTCCGACACCCGACTCCCATACGACATTCTACGAGTGTGTCGTGTCTTGGTGTTCGAGTTGGATTTGGTGCTTGATAGCTTGAATATTTAAATAATAAGTAAGGTTAATGACTCATGTATTGAATAGAACGAAACAGAAGTTGTCAACATCTCCAAACCTTGGCTCAACAGTACTGATCCAATGAATGAAACTTATGTGCCTCATTCAATAAAGCTCAGCATCTTAGATAGAACAGAAGCTGGTTTATTACAAGCTCGAGCCGCTATTAGAGACGCCATAAATAGCGATCAAACACAAGATCCAGATTATGTTCCAATAGGTCCAATGTATTGGAATGCCAAGGCATTTCACAGGTTAGTTAATAATATATTTGTCTATCAATGTGGCCAAATGCAAATATGCACTTAATGCTTACAAAGTTATACTTTGAGTGACAGGAGCTACTTAGAAATGGAGAAACAGTTCAAAGTGTTCGTCTACGAAGAAGGGGAGATCCCAGTTTTTCACAACGGACCTTGCAAAAGCATATACTCGATGGAAGGAAACTTTATCCATGCTATTGAAATAGATGACCAATTTCGAACAAGAGATCCTGAAAAAGCACATGTGTTTTTCCTTCCTTTCAGTGTGGTAATGTTGGTTAGATTCGTTTATTTAAGAGATTCTCGCGATTTTAGCCCTATAAGAAAAACTGTTACGGATTACATCAATGTCATTTCTGGAAAATATCCGTATTGGAATCGAAGCCTTGGAGCTGATCATTTCATGCTAGCTTGCCATGACTGGGTGAGTATCTCACTAGTAATATAGTACTATTTCTTATGGTCAGAAAGTTTACTTTTTAGATTTATTAAATAATCAATATATCTGATCTATTATTATATGGTATGTTATAAACATTTTCATATAAGAATAATGTTATGCTAATTTGTCAAGTATTTTTCTTGTATTTAATTTCAGGGGCCAGAGACTTCATTCTCGGTACCATACCTACACGAGAACTCCATTCGCGTGCTATGCAATGCCAACACTTCTGAAAGATTCAACCCTTCAAAAGATGTTTCATTACCAGAAATCAATCTACAAACCGGTTCAATAAATGGTTTTCTTGGTGGACCGTCAGCATCTAAACGTCCGGTTTTAGCTTTCTTTGCAGGAGGACTTCACGGACATATAAGATCCATTCTTCTTGAATATTGGGAAAACAACAAGGATCAAGACATGATGGTTCAAAAGTATCTTCCAAAGGGTGTTTCTTACTATGAAATGTTAAGGAAGAGCAAGTTCTGTCTCTGTCCAAGTGGTTACGAGGTGGCTAGTCCGAGAATAGTGGAGGCAATTTACACAGGTTGTGTTCCGGTGCTTATTTCAGATCATTATGTTCCTCCGTTTAGTGATGTTTTGAATTGGAAGTCTTTTTCGGTTGAGGTTTCGGTTGAAGATATTCCGAAGTTGAAGGATATTTTGATGAGAATAACTCCAACACAGTATATAAGAATGCAGAGAAGAGTTGGACAGATTAGGAGACATTTTGAGGTACATTCTCCACCAAAGAGATTTGATGTGTTTCATATGATACTTCATTCTGTTTGGCTTAGAAGATTGAATTTCAGAGTCCATGATGATCAATAAATAAATTCTCCAAAGTCTTAATTTGTGACCATGTTTTACATTTTATTATTTCCAAAAGTTAGTGTCACATTGGTAATGTAATATATATGGTGTGATTCTATGTATTTGTTTCCTGTATATTATATGCATCAAAAGTAGTATTATGAAAATTTTAGAATAAGTATAAATCAAATGTTCAAATTGTGCAATTAGTCCTTTAAATTGATGCACAATGATCTTTGACACATGAAAATAAAAAAGTGCTTAGATAACTATATTTTTTAAAGGTCAAATGTTCAAAATATCTCAATACTCACGTTTGAATACGAATTGGTAGAAGTGTACATGGTTGGTTATTTTTAAAAACCAAACCATAACCATTTTGAAACCATTTAAATGGTTTGGATTTATAATCATAACCAAAATTTAATCAAAATCGGCTATAAAATCAGTTATAAATTTGGTTATGGTTATATAATCGGTTTTTTTAAAAAATCAGTTTTAAAAAAAATTCAGAAATTTTTTTTTTTTTTTATTTTGAAAATTAAAAAATTTGGATTTTAGATAATAACCGGATTATAACCGAATCCAAAAAATTTAACCGGTTAATAATCATTTAATTATATCCGGATTATATGAATTGATAACAAAAACCATTAAAAATTAAACCGGTTAATAATCATTCAATTATATCCGGATATTTAAAACGAATTTGGATTTGGTTATGAATTTTGGTCTTAGAACCGGATATTTTGCACACCCATACGAATTGGAATATTAAACTTTGTAATCTTCCTTTAAATTTGAGTCACAGACAATCCACTTATGCTCTTTCAAGAGGAAGTTTTCACTCATATAAATTTATACTATCGTTCACACCCTTATTATGTCAGGAACAACGCATGCTCCCTAACCATTACTTTGTATCTTCGTTGACATCCTTATCATGTCAATAATGATGCATGTTTCTGAATCATCACTTTGTCAGCAACATTTTCAATATAAGAAGTTGGTCCTTTAGTTGAACCATCAGCTCTACTTGTATTATCGATGACACACTTATCATATCATTGACACTTCAAAAGAACATGTTGTGTGACTACCGCCTTGTTCAATAGGATATGTTGTCTGACCATACTACCTTGCTAAAAACTTTTGATACAAGAAGTCGGACCTTAGTTGAACCCACATACTACCTTGTTATAAAAACTTTTGATACAAGAAGTCGAACATTAGTTGAACCCTCCGTTCAACTTGTATTGTCGTTCTCGTTGACACATTTACTATGTCACTGACACTTCAAATGAACATGTCGTGTGATCGCCATCTTTATAGCACTTCAATATGATATGTTTCATGACCACTACCTTGTCATAAAGGTTTTTGATACAAGGAGTCAGACCTTAGTTGAATCATCGATTCTAATACCATTTATAAGTCATGGGGAGACACCACATTGGATCAAGAACAACCATACAAATGAGAGACATCACATATCTATTCAAAATCTTAAGAAATATATTTATAAGTCATGGGGAGACACCACATTAGATGAAGAACAATCATACAAATAAGAGACATCACATATCCATTCAAAATCTTAAGAAATATATTTATGGATTTTCTCACATTTATATTGGTTAACTTCATCTTTAAAGCAATGTGGAACTTTTATCACAATGCAAAGTTCAAATCATAAGTGTAAAATCTAAATGCAACGTTTGCATAATGAACTCTTATGAAGTGACTAAATATTAATAAATCTACTAGACACCCCCACATCTGAACCTAACACCTCCACATAACCAAAAATTTGAATGTAATACCTCTAAGTCTTAAAAATCATATTTTCACGATCAAAAGTACACATTTCAGTTTTTTTAATGCAACATTTTGTTTCAGTGGTTTACCGAAATTTTTGCTATAATACCATATTTTCATGCATATCATGCATTTTTACCCATTTTTTTAAAAAATCGGTATCAAATTTATGGGATTATATCGGATTTCTAGAAATATCTTATATAGTTCAATTTTTTGGATGCATTTTTACCGTATTTTTCTAAAAATTTGATATAAGCATTGAGTTTTTACCTAACTTTTTGAAAATAATTGATAAAAATGCATATTGCATGCCAAATACTAACAAATTCTTGGTAAAAATGCATATAGTATATCAAATATTTTAAAATTGCCAACACGATTATAATTTTGGTTATCGAATTTTTCAAAAATTCAATATACGTAGGAGTGTCACTGGATTTTTTAAACTTTCCAATAGGCCAATAGTGTTTTTTTCTTAATTTGTTTTGATCTTTTTTGTGTTTATTTAGGAGAAGAGGAAGAGATGAAAAAATCATATTGATTGAGAAAAAGACTTGGTGTAGAGAGCTCTGGTGGAGGCGGCAGAGATGGAGATAATCATTTGTATACTAGGACGAATAAAGTAGTTTCCACCTGTAAAATGATTTTTCCAATGAATTACATCCTATTTATGCACCTATTGGTATGAGAGACACACATTTGTTGCACTTTCCTCCATAATAATGATACAATTGCAAATCATAATTGCAAATCATAATTTGAGGTTATATCACAACAATCTCTCCAGATTCCATTGACTTATATGTTATCCACTTATATTCTCCCTTAAGCAGAAACTTTTATGTATATATAACTATATTATGTTTAACATTCTTATCAAGACACATACACTTCAATGTGACAACCTTCATCACCTTGTTAGGAATACTTTTTATACAAGGAGTGAGACCCTTAGTTGAACCACCATCTCCTAACCACTTCAATATGACATGTTGTCTAACCACCATTTTGTTAAAAATATTTTCGATACAAGAAGTCAAACTTTAGTTGAATCATCAATTTTGATACTATATTGAATAAATAGCAACCACACAAGTGAGAGAGACACTATATATTCACTCAAAATCTTACGAATTAGATTTACGGGTCTTCTTGTGAGTGCAACTTTCCGTTAGATGTATTTCACATGATATCATAACTAGGATATTTTAGCGTTGATGTATATTGGACGGTATCCTCTGATTCTCTATGTGCATCTTAGCATTAGGATGCATAAAAAACATTCTGGGAAAAGGTTCATATATAAAAAATGCATCAAAAATAAGTTTTGTGGAAAACAATATCTATAGGTTGACTCATAAGATTCTTCAGGTTGACACATACGCTGTAGTATTAAAGCATGTTTTCTATATGTCAGTTCATAAGATTCTTCAGGTTAACACATAGAGTGAAAATTTTCCTATGTGTTGACACATTCAGTCTATAGGTCGACGCAAATGCTGCAATATTAACGAGTGTAGGCTTTGTCCATGTGCTGACTGTTATAGGTCGATACATACTGTAAACACCCCAAATTTTCCCTCACTCTTTATCAACACCATGGATTGTGATCTTTCATTTTTTCATAAGCATAAGCATACTACCACATATTGCATATTTTGTTTCATCTGCATAGTTCAAGTTCATCTGCATCTAGGGTTTGTGATCGGAGCAATCCAAGATTCCATCTGAGCCATCCCAAGGGCCTAAAAGTGTTCCAATAGGGTCCATGTGTGTTCTATCATCATATTGTGCCTCTCAAAGTTCAAGAAAGTCAAGAAATCACAAGAACTGGAAAAGCATGGAAGCAGAGTTAGGGTTTCACTGCACAGATAACCTGAAATTAGGGTTTTGGTTTCAGAGGCCTTAACTCCAAATTTTTTGGTCATTCTTGTTTCTAATGGTATCAATATGTTATAAGGATCATGAATACCAAGTTTGATGAAGAAATTCATTGTGGAAGTCATTTGTTCACTAGGTAACTTCTTGAGCAAGTTAAGGCCCCCAACAATGGAACCAAAGGGGTATTTTTTATCAAATTGAAGTTCTATGATCTTTATTTGATCTTAGAAGAGGTTGGAAGTTCACAAGATTGAAGAATTTTGAGCCATTTGAAAAGTTGCCAAAAATGGAAATGACTTGTAATGGAAACTTTCCATTTTGGGAAAGTTTTTCAACCTCCTCTTTCTTAACCAAAAATGCTTCAAATGAAAAAAATTTGGTCATGAAAGTTGTAGATTAGGTCTTTCCCTTTTCAAAAAGTACAAGAACATGTCTTGATTCATTATGGAACTCAAGTTATGATCCTTCAAAGTTGGCAAAAATCCTATAATTTTCAAGAATGCACCAAAGAGGGATTTTTGCAAAACCACTTGCCAAGGCTTCTAATGACTTCTAATGTGCCCAAATACTTCATAACATGATCAGGAAACTTCAAAAACTCAGAATTGGCCCAAGAATTGGATCATTTCATGCCTTGAATCACAAGATACACCAAAGAGGGAAAATATGCAAAACTCATACAAACCCTAGTTCCATGTGTTCCAGCTCATCAAATCTGATCCATAAGCTTTCCTTGATCTCAGCTGAGGCCAGACATGCTCAAATCCATCTCTGACCCGCGCCCATACTCACCTAAGTTGACTTTTTGCAAATCACCCCATACCAATCAAGCAAGGCCACCACCCACTCTCTGACCAATCAAGACATTATATGCAAACCTTATGGAACACAAAACACACAACACATTGGCCTGAAACTCACCCAAGCTCAAGAATCCCAAAAATACTCCAAACCTTGAGCTCTTCGAATCTCTCTACTCAGCCAACAAAACTTCAAACAAACTTCACCAATCATCTCCATACATCCTCAAGATCATTTCCCAACAATTAAACAAGCCTAAAACCCCAGGAGTCAGAAACACGATTTTGGTGCAGTTGAGGTGCAATCTCTCAAACCAGCCATTGCAAGCTTGTTCTAAGCCTTCCATTCACTCAAGGTAAGCCATTGGAGGTTGATTGCACAAAGAAAGAGGTCAGAAAGCTCCAAAAGTGAAAGCTTCAGCTCAGGTAGCCATCTTCAAACTTTTTTCCAGAAATATGTTCTTAAGTTTCTAAATGAATCTATGAACTTCCCTGATCATGCTGATGTGTTTAGTTTTGAAAATGGTTGAGTAACAAGCGTGTATTTGACTTCTGAAACTTTGCCCGTGAAACATGTTCTTGCTTGATTCTCTCTTTTGATGCAAAATAAATTGTTTTTGTTTGTGGATTCTTGTTCCTTGATGTTTGTTGAGTGATTCTGGAGCTTTAGAGGGCCTGAGGTGAGGTTTTGGGGAGTTTCAGGGGAGGAGGCTGCCGGAGAAGATGATTGGAGCTCTTCTCCGGTCGCCTCAGAGTGATTAGGGCCAAACCACATTAATTAGGCTAGTTTGAATTTCAGCCCTTGGATTTGTTTCCCGCGCGCGTATGAATGGTCCAGATGAATCCACTTAACCCTAATCCACTTAATTAGGATAATTAATTAGGATTAATTTGAATTTTTCCAGAACCAATCCCAGCCCTTCATTTACGCGCGTGGTCAATTCCCACCAAATTTGTTTGAATCTCAGCCACTGGATTTGCATACTTCCCATTTTAATTATTTTTATTTCATTTTATTGCATTTATTTTGTTAAATTTATTTAGAATATCAAAAATCATTTTAAAAATTTCATTTTCTGCATTTTAGTTTCAAATATTTTTCTCAACCTAAAAATAATTTTATTTTTATTTTTTGCATTTAAAAAGTATTTTTAAAATATTTAAAATGTTTATTTTAACTAATTAATGGAAATTAATTAATTAAAATAGCATTTAGGTTTCTAAAAATTACCAAAAAAATCATGTTGCATCTTAACACATTTAGAAACATTTTCAAACCCTTCGTACAAATTTATTTTTGGTTTTGAACATAACTTAACAATTTTCTTTGAATTTAGGGTTCATAAAATCACATTTTTAAACCCTAACCTTTGAAAAATCTTTTCTGCCTAACCATGAAGGGTTTGAAGATGGTTCTTTTTGCATTGTTTTACACATATCATGTAGTATCTAGGATATTTTTGGCATGAATTTATCTTGAAGTTTCAATTTGATTTGCATTTTTTCTTTTGAAGCACCCAAAAACCCTAGCAAACTTAGAAAAATCATAACTTTCAATAGGTTAAGAGTTAAACCTTCTCCTTTGGGGTGTGATATCATATGGGATTAGGGTTTGTTTGAGCTCATTTGCAATTTTTTTATCATGTCATATGCTTCTGTTGTGACCATTTGCATCTCATCCTTCCATGTAACCCTAATTTTGCATCTTTACTTGCATCTTACATTGCATTGCATGAACATATGAACTTGTCATGCCATTCTAAGCATTTGTATGCCATCTTAGACATCTTAAGACATTGCTTGAACATTGCTTGATCATTTATCCATACATTTGCTATGCTTTGCATCCATTTCATTTCATAAACATCCATGTGTTTACATGCTTCCTACATGCTTCATTTGCATTCATTCTCTTGTATGATCACACATATGCATCTTGTATTCCTTTTAATCATATCATAGCATCATTTACATCATGTGTATGCTTATGGTCTTGGTCTTTGCCCTTGCTTATGCATTGCTTCATTTCATTTCTTTCCTTATGCATCTTGTGCTAACTTTTCAGGTTAATGGTAAGTTGTTTGGGAGGGGGATTTGCCTTCACCTCCCACCTCTTCTCATACCTTCATATTGCATCCTTGCTTCATTTTTACTTGTCCTTGAGTGAGCTTGCTCACTTGTGTTTCTCTTCCTTTCTTTCTCTTCTCATCTCATCTCTTTCCTATCTTGCTTCTCCTTGGTGGCTTCCTTGAAGACTTCTCCTCTTAAGCCTCACAAATCCTAGGACTTCCAAGCATGATAACTTTCTAGGACTTATTAGTTTCCCTTTAGTCTTTTCTCTTTGATTCTTATTTGTGTCTCTCTTCTCATCCCATCATTAGAGACTAAACCTTTAAGGTTTTAGGACTTTGGAATTAGGGTTATGCATGTATCCTTATCTTAGTATGGAGTGTATAACTTTAACCCTAAGTGTTAAACCTTTAATTTGTTTAAACCTATTAATCAAATCATCTTAATAATTACTAAGACTTCATCTTGTAACTTGGGCCTTACATTAGGGTTCTAATTATTCCTTTATGGTTAAGAAGGACTAACCCTAGTGTTTAATGGACAAGTCCCCCTCAAGTTGTCTTACAAATCATAAAACTCACTTCTTAAAATCATCTTTAATTAAAATCCACTTAATAAAGGCTTTGTTATATAATGAATTTAATCCCTAACCATGGATTAAGTTGAGGTATCTTCCTCAGCTTAAGTGTTCTCATCTATTATCCTTCTATTAGGATGGTGTAATGAGTCCACTAATTTGTGAGTAGAGATTAAACTCATTACTTAACACCAAATGAAAACCCAAAAACATCTAATTAATCACAAGTAGGTTAATGATCTTAATCCTATATCATCATAGCAATTAAGTTGAGATGCCTATCTCAGACTTAAAGTATTCTCATTATCCCTAAGCAGGGAGGATATAATGAGTTTACAAGCCCTTGATTTAGGCTTAAGCTCATTAACTTATGCAAATCACCCAAAAACAATAAAAGAATGAAAACACAGAAACAAAAAATAATCGTCTCCTTCAGGATTCTTTTCTCATCACACTCATTCATAACCGAGGACTTGCTTCTTCCGTCTAATGCAAGACAGTTAGCACTCGAGCCAGACGAGTCATACACTTGAGCATAGGCAGGCAAGCAGTTCATCAGTCAATTCATTTTCAGTCTCTTTAAGTCGAACTACGGTGTTCTGACTTCCTCATTGCACGAGAGGATACGTAGGCATAACTTAACTGTTATCGAACAAAAGTCTCTTTGCCTTCCCCCTCTTTCAGCATTCTCTTTTAAGCCTCAGTCCTGAGAATTTCACTCCCTTTTGCACTGACACTTGTACATTTCTTTTCCAGCTTTTGCACATAGATAGCACATACACTCCCCCTTTAGACACAATATTTTAAGTGTGGATCCCGTCGAGTACGACGGACAATCTGGGTGCTAATACCTTCCCAGGTTGTAACCAACCCCCTTTCTCAGTTTCTCTAGTTTGCAACCGTCTTATCCATATCTCTCTAGGTTTATGCAGCATTACCTTTCCTTCGGGATAAAAATGCCTAGCTGGAGACTCTATTCATCTTCACTTCATTTTCTTCTTTCGCCGACCGTTTGCGCTTGTATCGGGATGCAAATCTTTGGGAGCAACAGCTTGGCGACTCTGCTGGGGAATTCTTATATTGCAACCAGGGCTTCTGGTTCTTTTTGTGGGTTCCTCCTAGCGCTTGTTTGATTTGTGTTTACGGGGGTGTTATGTGCTACTTGTGCTTATTTATTTATTGCTTTCTGTACAACTTTATTTATTGCTTTCATTTATAGTTTTAATTCATTTCATATTGTCATTATCATTTGTGCTGGATCTGTTGTTTCCTTGGTGGGAAGGATTTTTGAGTGATTAAGGTTCCATACCGGGGACTTGAGTGACACATAGGATAGAGTGGCTTCATATTCTTTCCCATTCCATTTCGGTCTGGTGCGGGAATATGAAACACGGTTCAAACATGGGTTTCTTCTTGAGAACTATGTGCTACGGATTTCCTGTAGTACTAGGGCTATCTAGGAAGCCTGCTAAGTCTGGATGACCTTTTATGACCTTCAGGATCTGAGGTGAATTAGAGGAGGATCTTTTATGGTTATTGTAAACACTGTACCTCCGGGTTAGAAGTGTTTACACTTCTCATAACTGATCCAAGTCTGAGGATCCTTGTTCTAGAACAATACATGTGAGGGGGTTGGGATGTTTACAGGTTTGCAGGAACCCTTGGCCTCATCATACCCTGTTACCAGTTTTGTTTTAAGAATGCATCACTTTGGAAAGTTCTTGTGAAACCCTGGATTTGTGACTCTTTATTTGAGTCTCCCACCTGGTTACTAGTTTTCTAAACCTCCATCCGGACTTATGAACACATGGACCCTATCAAGGTAGATAACAGATCCAGCACTTGATCACAAACCCTTTGCATATCATTTTGCATACATCATCTTGCATCATTTAACATTTGCCTATTTGTTTTACAGGGTATCCACCATCTTATCTTTGGTTTGGTTTTGACCTGTTCTGCTGCTCAGATTCCTCCAGCTATTTTCACCAGAGATATCTTCTCTAGTACCTTCATCAGTTTGTCTTCATCAGAGACTCTTCTCCAGCTATCTTCATCAGAGAATCCTCTTCAGCACCTTCTCCAGTTATCTTCATCAGTCTTCAGCAGTTACCTGCATCAGGGCTACTCCTCAGTTTTCTTCACCAGCATCCATTATCAGCATGGACACTTCCAGGAAGAGCAACATCACTTACCATTTCTTTGAGCCTACTCTGACAGGCATCAGACAGATCCAGTCTCTCATCACTCCTGATCATGTCCCATTATTCAGGGAACATTATGGAGGCATATTGGACATGATCATGGACCTGGATGCATCACAGAGGAACATGATCCACACTTGCTTGCAGTTTTATGACCCTCCTCTTAGATGCTTCACATTCCCTGATTTTCAGTTGGGACCTTTGCTAGAAGAGTTCTCCATGTTGTTAGGTGTCCCCATCAGGAGAGGGATTCCTTTCAACCCTGAGATGGTTGCTCCCAAGTATGAAGATATAGCTAAGTTATTGCACTTGGAGCCTACCCTCATTGATCAGAGCATGACCACTAAGGCTGGAATCCCAAGCTTTCACTTGGACTTCTTGATCTCCCAGGCCACCCCGCATGCTGCAGTAGGGAAGTGGGATACTATTTGTGCACTCTTCGCACTCAGCATATATGGAGTTATCTTGTTTGCAAACGAGCCTAAGTTTGTAAGCAAGAGTGTTATTCACCTGTTCTTACTGAGGAACCCAGTTTCTACCTTGCTTGGAGACTTCTACTATTCAGTGCACCAGAGGAATGATAAGCAAAGAGGGAGGTTGGTCAGATGTTGTGCACCCCTCTATTACTGTTGGTTGTTAAGACACTTGCCGAAGTCGAACACTTTCCTGAACCCTCATCAGCCAAGGAACTGGGCTAAGAGATTGATTGCCCTTACATCAGAAGACATCAGATGGTGCACCCAGAGCACCAAGGGGAAGGATATCATTACTAGCTGCGGGCAATATCCTAATGTGCCTTTGATTGGAGTAAAAGGTTGCATCAACTACAACCCTTTGCTCTTCAAGAGACAATTAGGGTATGCTTTGGTTCATCCCCCAAGAGGGCAAAATTTGACAGAGACCCTCTATTGTGACATTCAGCACAACTCTGCTATTCTCAGACAAGCAGCCTGGGCTTGGGACAATATTCAGACTAAGGGGACAGCTATTATGGGAAAGTGCAATAACATAGCTTCGGCACAGTATCTTGATTGGTCTCTGTCGCTCCCACCAAATGACACCTGGTCAAGAGGGGTACAAACGCGAATGGTCGGCGAGAGAGAGAAGAACACAAGGGTGAACTGAAAAGAGTCGCCAGCTAGGCATTTTTATCCCGAAGGAAAGGTAATGCTGCATACACCTAGAAAGAGATGGATAAGACGGTCGCGAACCAAAGAAACTGAGAAAGGGGGTTGGTTACAACCTGGGAAGGTATTAGCACCCAGATTGTCCGCCGTACTCGACGGGATCCACGCTTGAAAGATTTGTGTTTAAAGGGGTAGTGTCAGTGTTATTTTGTGTGTAAAAGCTGGAAAAGAATGCAAGTGTGAGTGCAAAAGAAATGTGAAATGAAGTGAAGAAGTGTCAGTGTGAGGAAGGAGTGAAGTGAAATAAATAAGTGTCAGTGTAAGGAAGGAGTGAAGCCCAAGACTATGAGGCTTAAAGAATAATGCTGGAAGAAAGGGGGATATACAGAGACTTTTGTTTGATAACTGTTAAGTTATGCCTACGTATCCTCTCGTGTAATGAGGAAGTCAGAACACCGTAGTTCGACTCAAAGAGACTGAAAGATAAATTGACTGATGAACTGCTTACTTGTCTCTGCTCAAGTGTGTGACCTGTCTGGTTCAGGTGCAAACTGTCTTGCATTAGATGGAAGAAGCAAGTTCTCGTTTGTGCGTGAATGAGGTGAGAAAAGAATCCCGGAGGAGACGATTATTGTTTGTTTTTTGTGATTTCAGTCTTTTATTGCTTTTGTGTTTGTCATAAGAAAATGAGCTTAAGCCTAAACCAAGGGTTAGCAAACTCATCACATCTTCCCTCTGATTAGGGGTAATGAGAATACCTTAAGTATGAAGTAAGCACCTCACACTTAATCACCATGATGTAGGATTAAGATCATTAACCTACTTGTAATTATTTAAATGTTTTTGGAGTTTTTTGTTTGGTGTTAAGTAATGAGTTTAAGCCATAATCAGGGATTTAATGGACCCATTACACCATCCTAATAGAAGGATAATAAATGAGAACATTTAAGCTGAGGAAGATACCTCAATCTTAATCCATGATTAGGGATTAACCTCATGACAAAACAAACCTTTATTAAAGTGGATTTTAGTTAATGGTAAAATTAAGAAGTGGATTTTATGGTTTGTAAGACAACTTGAGGGGGACTTGTCCATTAACACTAGGGTTAGTACTTCTTAACCAATTAAGGAAGAATTAGAACCCTAATGCAAGGCCCAAGTTACAAGTTTGATGTCTTAGTGATTATTAAGTGGATTGATTAGAGGATTTAAACACATTAAGGGTTTAACACTTAGGATTAAAGTTATACACTCCATCCTAATAGAAGGATGCAGGCATTAGCTTAATCACAAAGCCTTAAAACCTTTAAGGTTTAGTCCTTGAATGAGAGATGAGGAGAAGACACAAAGATGACACAAAGGTAAAACTAATGTGGGGACTAATCAAACCCTAATTGTGATCATGCTTGGGTGTTCCTAGGGTTATGAGGCTTGCAAGAAGATCTTCAAGAGAGCCACCTAGGAAGAAACAGGATGAAAGGAAGAGAAGCAGCAAGAAGCAAGACAACTTACTTCACTTAAGAAGATAAGTTACTTGAAGAAAGAAAGTGGGAAGGGAGCATGAATGAGCAAGCTCACTCTAATACACAAGTAAAAATGCAAGTAATGGTTGATGCAAATGAGACATGAAAGGAGGCACGAAAGTTCATGAAAACCTATGAAATGCAATGGATGCATAACATGGAAAATGGAGGATTCAATAATCAAACATGATTTCAATATGTCCTAAGATGTCTTATATGTCATGTGGATGCACAAAATGTCATGGCAAGTTCATGTATGCAAGCTTATGTAAGATGGATGCAAATGAAGATGCAAATTAGGGTTTATGTACAAGATGCAATACAAAATTCAAAATCAGAAGCAAATGACAAGATAAAAAATTAAAAATGGAATCAAAGGGTACCCTAAACCTATACAAGTTCACTGCCCAAAGGGGAAGGTCAGAAGCTAAACCCTAAAGGACTTATGATTTTTCTAAGTTTCTATGGTTTTAAGGGTGATCCTAAAGGTAAAATACCAAACAAATTGAAAATGAAAGATAAAAATGAAACAAAAATGTTTTTAGATGCTTTAAAAAATGCATAACACAATGCAAAAAGAACCATTCTCAAACTCAACTTAGATCAAAAGCTATGAATTTTTGAAGTTAGGGTTAAAAATATTCAAATTAAAGAACCCTAATTCAAATGAAAATTGTCAAAGTATGATCAAAACCAAAAAGAAATTTGTTTTGTGAGTTTGTAAATGTTTTTAAATGTTTTAAAATACTCTCTGAATTTTTTTGGGATTTTTAAATACCTAAATGTATTTTTAATTAATTAATTTCCATTAACTAATTAAAAATAAACACTTAAATGATTTAAAAATTATTTTTAATGCAAAAAATAAAAATAAAAATATTTTTGGGTTCTGAAAATTAATTAAAGCTTGGATAAAAAATTTCAGAATTTTTGAAGTCTTTTTTCTATTTTTAAAAATTCGTAGAAATTAAATAGAAGTAAAATGAAATAAAACAAATTAAATGGAAAAGTATGAGGATCCTGAGGCTGAGATTTAAAGTTGAGGTTCCAGGGTTGACTGGCGCACTAATGGATGGCCAGGATCTCATCTGAGCTAATTAACCTAATTAAATTAAACAAATCATGGATTAGGGCTAATGACATGATCTGAGCCCTTGAAACACGCGCGGGAAGCAAGATCTGATGGCTCACGTTTAAACTCAGCTAACCCTAATAACAAAACCTAATTACTTTCAGGTGGCCGGAAATGACCTCCGGTCATCTTCTCCGGCCACGCCCTTCCCTGAGAAATTCTATCTCACTCCCCTGGCCATGCCAAACCCCCCAAATCTCCAGAAATGATCCCCAAACCCCATAGAACAAGAATCCAGCATCATATTTCATTTATCTTTCATCAAAATCAAGATTCAAAAAAAAAAAAAAAGTGGAAAAATTTCAGAACATGCATACACACTCATCTCTCCACCATTTTCAGTGATTCAAAGTTTAACATGATCAGGGCAACACACTCTATCATTCTATAACAAGAAATTACATTTATGGAAAAAATTTTCTTGAGGTTACCTGAACTGGAGCTTTCACCTTTGGAGCTTTCTGGCCAGTTCTTTGCTTCAAATCACCTCCAATGATCCCCCTCAAGAGTTTGCAAAGCTTGGTTGGAGTTTATATGGTCTCTATGTGAAGTTTGCTGAAGCTCAGGTCAAGGGAGGTGAAAATCTTATTTTTGATATGGGGTGTTTAAAGGCAAAATGAAGGGTGGGAAATGATCAGTGATGAATGTGGAGTTGAATGGTGGAAAAAGTTTTGAGTTTTGTTGGCTGGGCTATGAGTTTTGAAGAGAAATGCAAAAGGGGAAGTTTTGATGAATGCTGAGTTGTGTGAGGATTCAGCCTGTGTTGTTGTGTGTGTTGAGTTGCTTTTGGTCCATGTATCAATCCTTGATAGGTCAGAGAGTTGTTGTGGAGCAGTTTGATTGGTATGGCTCAATTTGCAAAAAGTCAAGAAAGTTGTCCTTTGAGGTATGGGCTCATAGCAGGCTGAGGACAAGGGGGTGTATGGAGCAGCTTGATTCATGGGCAACCATGGAATTCAGATTGAGGCAAAATATCAAGTGGAATGAAGTTTGTGGGTGGTTTTGCAATTTGTGAAGGTTTTGGCCCCTTTGGAAATACTTGATGATCAAGGCATGAAACTTGAGATTTCTTTGGGAAATTCTGAATTATAGGTCATGTATGATGTTTGTGTAATGGTTAGAAGTCAATTAGAGGTCACAAATTTCCTTGGTATGAGTTTTTGCAAGTTTCCCTCTTTGGTACATAAGTGAAATTTTGTGATTTTTCCCAACTTTGCAAAGCCATAACTTGAGTTCTATGATGAATTAGATCAAGTTCTTGTACTTTTTGAAAAGGGAATGATCCAATCTACAACTTTCATGACCAAAATTTTTTCATTTGAAGCATTTTTGAATCAAAAAGAGGAGGTTGAAAAACTTTCCCAAAATGGCAAGTTTGCATTACAAGTCACTTTCCCAAAATGGCAACTTTGCAAATGGCTTGAAATTCTTCAATTTTGTGAACTTCTAACTTCTTATAAGATCAAATAAAGATCATATACACCCAAAATGATGGAGAAGACCCTTTGGTTGGATGATTGGGGGCCTCAGATGCCCTGATTTTGCACTGACTTGCTCAAGAAGTCATCTATTGATCAGATGCCTTCCCCATTGAATTTCTTCATGAAAATTGGTATGCATGATCCGTATGACATATAGAGACCAATAGAAACAAGAATGACCAAAAAATTTGTAGTTATGGCCTCTGAATCCAAAACCCTAATTTCAGGTCATCTATGTAGTTAAGCTTGGCTCTGCTTCCATGCCTTTTTAAGTTCTTGTGATTCTTTGACTTCCTTGATTTTGGGAGGATATAATATGATATTTGAACATACATGGACCCTCTTGAGATGATTGGAGACTCTTGGAGTTTCTCAGATAGCTCAGGGATTGCTCAGATCACAAACCCTAGATGCAGATGACTTAAAACCAATGCAGTGAAGCAAAAATGCAACATGATATGATATGATTGAATTTATGCAAATGAAAAGATCACAAGCCATGGTGTGAACTTAGTAAGGGCAAATTTGTGGTGTTTACAGCTGCCCATATTCAAACATGAGTTAGCGGTGCAGGATGTAAGCGACGGCTTATCAGGCAAACAAGATAACTTGTGGTTGAATACCAAAGACAGTCCAAAATTTGCACTCACTGGATGAAGAAGAAAAGGGATATAGATTATAAAAAGAAGTAAAGTATGATTAAAAAGCAGGCGACGGAGGACGACCGTCGAGCAGAGGACGACTGCTGGGGATAAAGCAATGACGGGGACGGCCGACATGCTGGGGAAATGGTGGTATCAGGATGGGGATGACCATCAGGGAAAGCAACAAGATTCTTTGGGGATTAAGAGGTAAAGTTAATGATGGGGACGACCATCAGGTTGGAGAAATAAATGATGAGGGACGATCATCAAAGGTGAAGGACGATCACCTGGAAGGGGACGGCTGCTCTGTTGGGAATAAGATGAGGGACGGTCATCTATTGGTTAAGGACGATCACCTGGCAAGGTACGGCTGCCAACAGTATCACGACACAGGACGAATGCCGGACATAAAAGGTCTACGATGGGGACGACCATCAGATAAGCATGATGAAGGACGATCATCAAGAGGTGAAAGACGATCACCTTGCAGGGTACGGCTGCTCTCGGGGTTTATCATGACATAGGACGAATGTCAGATAACAAGATCAACGATGGGGACGGCCATCAGATAAAATGATGAAGGACGATCATCAAAAGGTGAAGGAAGATCATCAAAAGGTGAAGGACGATCACCTAGCAGGGTACGGCTGCTAAAAATATTACGACATAGGACGAATGTCGGATAGGAAAGGGTTCCAATAATGGAGACTCCGCTGGGGGATGATGAGGGACGGTCATCAAAAGGTGAAGGACGGTCACCTGGCAGGGTACGGCTGCCGAAAGCATCATGACATAGGACGAATGTCAGATAGAAAGGAAATAATTTATTGGGATTTGCTGGGGAACCTTCAGGGGAATGGTAGACACAGACGGGTGTCTAAATTCAAGAAAAGGTACAAGTGTTTGACACTGTGTATAGATTAAAGATGCGGAAGAGCATCCTTAAGATTATGATACGGACGAGTATCAGTAGAAACAAACGTTGACGCATGTTCAGAGATGATGGTACAGACGAGTACCAACTGGTTAACAAAGAACACGGACGAGTGTCGAATGTGAGGAAGATAAGTGGTGTATACAAGATACGGACGAGTATCTGTATGGGTAAAAAGTAAGCGTGAGTGAGCCACAGACGAGTGTCCAACTTGCTGGGGAGAGTATGATACAGATGAGTATCATGAAAGGAAGTGTATATGTTATGAACTCATGAATGTAAGAGATATTCTGAAGATCTGTAGGGAAAAGATGACACAGACGGGTGTCGGAAGAAGTGTGTTATAAACAAGTGTTTGATTCATAATAGGCGTTTCGGTAACCATGCTGGGGAGAGGTGACACGGACGAGTGTCCAAAGAGTGTATAGATATCTGTTTGTGGTTTGTATCTGCAGGGGAGTGATACGACACGGTCGAGTGTCGGGAAGAAAAAGTATACATGTGTATTAGTGAGTGCAAAGGGGATGCTTTGGCTTTCTGCTGTGACTGTGGGTCTTTGTATACATTGCTGAAGGAATGTTGGTATAAACAGGTGTTTAATTCAAAACATGGCCTATGATTATGCAATATGTTTGAATTTTGCCGTAATGATCCGTATTAGACGGAATGCTACGCTCTGGGGGAAAAATATGATGCGAATGCTATGATTATGCAAAGATACCGATCCGGGATTCGGATCCCGTTGCTGTGAAGATTTCCGATTGGTCTGCTTGCAGTGGTATCCCAGTTGGGCATGAGATTATTGGTAGATCTGATATATGATTCTGCTTGGGGAAATAAGTCACGGATAGACCTATCTTGGTAATGAGGAGCCTAGCTGGGGTCTGTGGAAGCTTCCGTCACTTTGTTGTGAGATCTTCAGACATTGTCCTTCTGGATAGAGGCTGGAGCTCTGCGGGAAGATGGTTCCCTGCCTTTGCACTTGGATGGGGAGGAACGATCACTGAACGACCTTCCTAGTGATTTATGTAGAGGCCCTGCTGAGGATGATGGACTTAACCGGGGCAATGAGCCCCTCCTGATGTTGTCCTGGAGAAAATGCTGAGGAAGTACTGATTTGGCATCTTGCTGGGGAGAAGCTTTCATGCCCCGCGTTGCACTTTGAATACCTGCAATCCTGTTATGACAAAGAAACATACAAGTGCCCCGAGATGTCCCTTACTGGATCCCATCATAGGAGTTTAGACACTCCTAGGAGTAAGAAATATATTTCCTGCAAGCATGTAATTTAGAAAAGACGCATCTGTATTTATGCAACCATTATATTAAGGACATCGGACATTTTTTCAAATGAAAATAAAATGTACGAGACCAAGTGACTGAAAATCTGATTTTATTAATTTGTGTGCCCTGAATTGGCAAGTACAGTCAAAGAAACAAATCCCCTGAAATGAGGAGATTGTTACAAATTGAGAAACAAAAGTATGCTGGCAATGTTGATGACGCTTCAGTGCTTCCCTTTTGCTATGACTTGTATGACATTGACGTTCTTCTCATCCTGCCTTTGAAGAAGGTTGATTCTGACCAATGCTTGAACCTTTCGAAGCTTACCATGTTGTAAGTGATACAGACAAATTCAGAACGCAGTTGTTCGCTTATTCCCTTATTTTGCGTGGATCGCCCTTTCAGGTTTTCAATCCACCGGGATACCCATTTTTGCCTGAGCTGTCCAATGCGGCTTTTCAACTCAGCGGGTGTACATTTTATTTATTTATTTTCCCTTATTTTTGCCCGAGTCTTTTATTCTGTTTTTGACTCGCTGGGATGCCCTATTTTTGCCTGGACTTACATTCTGTTTTTATGTCCAGCGGGTCATTTTATGCGAAGTATTTTTTAACCGCATCTGAATTCACCGGGGACAGGAAGTCTTCACCATCCATAGTGCTGAGCATCAGTGCTCCACCAGAGAAGAATTTCTTTACTATGAACGGACCTTCGTAATTCGGAGTCCATTTGCCCCGGTGGTCTGTATGAGGAGGAAGGAGTCTTTTCAGCACAAGATCTCCCATTTGGTATTCCCGAAGCCTGACTTTCTGATTGAAGGCTTTCTTCATTCTTTTCTGGTATAGCTGCCCACGAAAAATTGCAGCTAATCTTTTCTCTTCAATCAAATTTAGTTGTTCGTATCGGGATCGGACCCATTCTGCTTCATTCAGTTTGACATCCATTAGTACCCGCAAGGAGGGTAATTCAACTTCAACAGGCAGGACTGCCTCCATACCATACACAAGTTGATACGGTGTTGCCCTAGTGGATGTTTTGATTGATGTACGGTACCCATGCAGGGCAAATGGTAGCATTTCATGCCAGTCTTTGTAAGTAACCACCATCTTCTGCACAATCTTCTTGATATTCTTGTTAGCTGCCTCTACAGCACCGTTTATCTTTGGCCTGTAAGGAGAAGAATTGTGATGTTGGATTTTGAAGTCCCGACACAGTTCTGCCATCATTTTGTTGTTCAAGTTAGAACCATTATCAGTAATGATTCGCTCGGGCACTCCATACCGACAGATGATGTCTCTCTTCAGGAATCGGGCTACCACTTGCCTGGTGACATTGGCATATGAAGCTGCTTCAACCCACTTGGTAAAATAGTCAATAGCTACCAGGATGAATCTGTAGCCATTTGAAGCAGTTGGTTCAATCTTGTCAATCATATCAATGCCCCACATGGCAAAGGGCCAAGGTGAAGACATCACATTCAGAGGATTCGGAGGCACATGCACTTTATCTGCATAAATTTGGCATTTATGACATTTCCTGGCATAAGCACAACAGTCTGCATCCATTGTGATCCAATAGTAGCCCGATCTTAACAAATTTTTAGCCATTGCATGCCCTCCAGCATGGGTACCAAAAGATCCTTCGTGCACCTCGTGCATCAACAAGTCTGCTTCGGTCTTATCAACACATCTGAGAAGTACCATATCAAAGTTTCTCTTGTACAAGGAACCATCAGCATTCAGGAAGAAACTACCAGCTAGCCTTCTTAGTGTCTTCTTATCATTGGATGATGCCCCAGATGGGTATGTTTGATCCTCCAAGAAGCATTTGATGTCATAGAACCAAGGCTTATCATCTTTAGCAAGGTCTGCAGAGAATACGTATGCTGGTCTATCAAGTCTGGATACTGAAATCCGAGGCACAGAGTTGGCAGCTTGAACTTAGATCATGGATGAAATAGTAGCCAGAGCATCTGCAAACTGATTTTCGTCTCGAAGGATATACTCCAGCTTGACTGTGGTGAAGAAAGTCAGTAATATCCTCGTATAATCCCGGTATGGAATCAGATGCTCCTGGTGAGTGTACCATTTGTCGTTGGTTTGATTAATTACCAGAGCTGAATCTCCGAAAACTGTCAAAGTCTTGATCCTGAGGTCAATGGCTTCCTCAAGACCCATAATGCAAGCTTCGTATTCAGCTTCGTTGTTAGTGCAGTTAAAGGTGAGTTTTGCCGAGAAAGGCATGTGAACTCCCTTAGGTGTAATGAGAACTGCACCAACACCACGACCATTCATATTAACAGCCCCATCAAACATCATAGTCCATTCTTCTTCTGGGTTAGGCCCTTCAGTGTGAACAGGCTCTTCATGATCTTTTGCTTTTATGAACATGATGTCTTCATCAGGGAAGTCAAATCTCATAGGCTGGTAATCATCAATGGTTTGCTCAGCAAGATAATCAGACAATACACTGCCTTTGATGGCTTTTTGAGATGTGTACTGAATGTCATATTCTGTGAGAATCATTTGCCATCTCGCAACCCGTCTGTCATACCCCAAATTTGTCCTACCCGCGCCCTTTTATTTTACTGTTTCATCTTTTTTTAGAAAGATCCAAAAAATGTGTACTGTTTTCTCTTTCTGTCTGATAATAAAAAAATCCAAAAAAACTATTTCTTATCATCTTTTATTATTTAATATGTCATTACCATTATCGTTATTTTTATCAGAAATTTTATCAATTCTTTTTTATACACATAACCTTTTAATTTCCTGTTTATAATCCATCTTTTTTTTTTATTATTAAAAATCTCCTAAAACTACATCCCATGTTTTTCTTTTATTTTTTTTTACTTTTTATTCTAAAATGACTATTCAACTCTTCATTCAAATTCTATTTCTAAAAGCCCATTATCATTTTCATTCTTGAAATCCTTTTATTTGTACAAATTCGCATAATTTCATTACCATTGTTTATTCTTATTATTGTATTTATCTTTACTATTATTATTATCATTTTTTATTTTTAATATTATTTCCTTGTAGTTACTACCACCATTACTACCATTATTATTTTTAAGTCTATTATCCTTTTATTATTATCCAAATACTTCTTTCTTATTAATCTTTTATTTCTTATTTCTTTTTTTATTATTATCTGTCTTTACTATTATTATTACTTATTATTATTATTATTATTTCAGTTATTGTATTATTATTATTATTTGTATAAATCATATTATCAAAATCTGTCCAATACATCATACAGCCTGTCCACTTTTTTTTCTCAATCCCACTAACCAAATCCACTCCCCCTCCGTACTGTAACAACTTTCCTTTTCATTTTTTTATGCCACTCACAAAATCAATTCCACCACACACAACCTGTGTAAACCAAATGATACAAAACCGCTCAGCAAAAGATTTGCAAAGATTCTCATGACAAATCTTCATAATAATTTCCAATTTTCACCCTTTACCTTACTCCATATAACAGAAAGTATCTTTCACACAAGAGCAAACGAAACACACATAGCACTTTTTTTTTTCTCTGCATTTTTCCTCAACCATTCTTTTTTTTTCCCAGACTTTTCATTCACAAATAACAAAAAATAGAAAATTTAGTGAAGAACGTTGAAACTTGTAAACCAATAGAACACTGAAACACTGAAGCAAAAATCATCATAAACAATCACCATTGCAAAACCAAATTGCAAAACAACCTTCACCACCATATACAACCCTCCTTCATCGAACCACCATCTTTATTCACAATAACTCACAGAAAAATAACCAGGAAACAGACGAAAAAATAGAGAAAACTACACAAACCATCCTCACCGACGAAACCGCCGCACAACCCCTTTCGAACTCGAACCATCCGCATACCCAGCCCACAATCACCTTTTGTAAACTATTTGAGCCGCCCAACCGCCATCACCTTGTCACCACTGAACCACTTTCCGCAACCGTTAACAACCGAAACCAACTTCAAAACCATAACCATCCGCATCACCTCTACCGCTCGCGAAAACCAAAACCCCAGCCACGAACTGCCACCACACAAACAGATCCGAAATCAAACCCATTGCGAATCCGAGTGAGAGAGATAGAGGTGCGAGATCGTGTTTACCGTTTTTTTGTTTTTGTTTTGTTCATTCTGATATGAGTTCTAGCTTGCCCCTTTTAATCTCTTTTATAAAGAAATCTGTTGTGGTGTGTTTAGGATGAATATGCGGTACCTTCATAATGCTACTTTGTTTTTTTTTCTTTTAAACTATTATTTTCCTTTTTTTTCCTGACCTAATCTTGGATTGGTCTTCAAGCCCATCGGAACCAGATCTGACTCCACACACCCATACTGAACTTACTACTATCAGCACCATTTTTCCAACACTCATCCCTATTTCTGTTTTTATTTATTTTATTTATTCTGTTTTTTGCTAATAATGTTTGGGCTCAGCCCAATGTTCTTCATACACGCACCCCGCTTCCTACACCCCTATGTGTTTATATTTATTTTATTCTTTGTTGTTTAAACATTTTATTTCTTAAAAAAATATGACAAAATTGTTATTATTTGTTTCTAATTATTTCCATCTTTATCACTTAAATTAATGAAAAAAAAGGAAAGGCATTGTAATTGTATTCTTCTAGCTTCTTTTTTAATATCTTTTCAGTTATTTTAGTTGAGGGCCAATGATATAACTAACGGCCAATTTATCGCCCGATTCTAATCGGTGATTTTTGGTCAATATGAGGCCCCCCTTTGTATTTAATTTTTTCATTTTTATTATTCCGACAAAACAAACATGTAAATCAATTTAATTTATTTTATTATTCTTATCATTATTTAATTTATTTAATTTATTCAATTTAATTCTAGCAAATTCAATTCATTTAATTTATTTATTATTTCGCATTTTAAATTATGATTCGACTCCTCATAGAACGATTTCATTAAATCGGCTCTAAGGCAGTAAACGAACAAAATTTCGTCGCGTCCCAAAAGGTCCAACGCCTTCGAATAGTTGCGCTCGATTAAAAGGTCCAACGCCTTCGAATAGTTGTGTTCGAAAAAGGTCCAACGCCTTCAAATAGTTGCGTCCCGAATAAACAGGCCGAACGCCTTCGAATAGTTCAAACACACTGCACACACGCTTTCTCTTGGGCTAATTACAACGAGACCATTTATTTTTCGCAATCCCCTGTATTTATTTTGTATCCCTCTCCCCTTACTTTGTACGCATTTTATTTTCCGCATCTTATTTAATTTCGAATCCTTGGTCCAACGCCAAGCGATTGCACTTTGCACACTTGCACTTTATTTTTCAGTTATCTTTTTCGTTTAGGATTCACTCCACCTTTGCGAGCCGAGCGATTCGTGCCTCGCTAACAAAACCACAAAAATAAACTCCATTTGCATTTACCCTCTAACCTCAATAAATCAAAACATTTTCGATTAGATCCAAACCCTTGATCCAACGTCAAGCGGCTTTAGGAAATAAAACACATTCTAATAATACGAGAAGATTTGTACGCCACGAGCCTTAAGCGGTAGAAAGGGGGATAACGAGCTTTCGTTACTCGCTCCGATTATTTCGACGCAGGACACTCGTCTTGTTGGGCGAGATAAACTATCCATAGTCTTTAGTGCATTTCAACTCCTAAACCCTTTCATCGACGAAAGGTAATAAAATCAAACAACCAATACCCTTAGTAGGCCGAACTACGAGGCTCTGACTTTCCCATTGCACACGGGAGTACGTAGGCACGAGGATCTCAATCCTTGCCGAGCACCTAGGTTCAATCTAACTTATAATTCAACTCATTTCCCTCTAGCAAGCAATTCGTTTAAGCATAGACATCCTTTCACGCGCGATAACTTAGATGGTTCCCATCGAGTACGATGGATGTAGGGGGTGCTAATACCTTCCCCCTGCATAACCGACTCCCGAACCCAGGCAATGGTTCCGTTGACCTTTGTCCTCATCCTTCTCTCCCCGGGTTGTATCTATATCTCCCCTTTCCCTCTTCGGGAATAAATAGAATTAGGTGGCGACTCTTCAGTCCGTCCGGCGCGCGGCTCCGTCCATTCGGATCGCGTGAGGTCGTATTTTTCGGGGTACGACACCGTCCGGTAAGTGCTGGCTTCTCAAATATGTACTTGACTGGGTCCATCTTTGAGATCAATAAGGTAGTGTGGGTCAGCATATACTGCCTTAGTCGGCGAGCAGCCCACGCTAAAGCACAACAAGTTTTCTCGAGCAGTGAATAACGTTGTTCACAGTCGGTAAACGTTTTACTTAGGTAGTATATTGCATACTCTTTTCGACCATACTCGTCATGCTGGCCCAGCACACACCCCATTGACTCTTCTAATACTGTCAGGTACATTATTAGAGGTTTTCCTTCAACTGGAGGCATAAGAATTGGAGGTTCTTGTAGGTACTCCTTGATTTTGTCAAAAGCCCTTTGGCAGTCTTCATTCCACCTGACCGTTTGTTCTTTTCTCAACAGCTTGAACACAGGCTCACAGGTTGTTGTTAGGTGAGATATGAACCGTGAAATGTAGTTTAATCTACCCAAGAAACCCCGAACTTCTTTTTCAGTCTTTGGTGCAGGCATTTCTTGAATGGCTTTAACTTATTCAGGGTCAACTTCAATTCCTTTTTCACTCACAATAAATCCCAGCAGCTTACCGGATCGTACCCCGAATGTGCATTTGTTGGGGTTCAGCTTCAATTGGTACTTCCTCAGACGCTTGAATAGTTTCAACAGATTTACCAGTTGGTCTTCTTCTGTGAGGGACTTGGAAATCATGTCATCCACATAAAATTCAATTTCTTTATGGATCATGTTATGGAATAATGTTACCATAGCCCGTTGATAAGTGGCACCAGCATTCTTCAGTCCGAATGGCATTACCTTATAACAGAATGTGCCCCAGGGTGTGATGAAGGTTGTCTTCTCCATGTCTTCAGGTGACATTTTGATTTGATTATATCCTGAAAATCCATCCATGAAGGAGAACACTGAGAACTGAGTCGTATTGTCGACCAATACATCAATGTGAGGTAATGGGAAGTCGTCTTTTGGGCTGGCTCTGTTCAGATCCCGGTAATCCACACACATCCTCACCTTGCCATCCTTCTTAGGCACAGGTACAATGTTAGCAACCCACGGCCGGTAACTGGTTACGGCAAGGAAACCGGCGTCCCACTATTTTTGTACTTCTTCCTTTATCTTCATGGCAATATCCAGGCGAGTACGACGTAACTTTTGTTTTACTGGTGGACAATCCTCCTTTAGAGGCAGCTTGTGCATTACAATGTCGGTGTCCAACCCTGGCATATCCTGATAAGACCAAGCAAAAACATCCACATACTCCCAAAGCATGTCAATAAGTTGCTCTTTTACTGAATCTTGCAGACATGCCCCGATTTTAACTTCTTTCAAGTCTTCTTTCGTACCAAGATTAACCGTTTCAACCTCCTCCTGATGAGGAGTTATAACCTTCTCCTCTTGTCTCAACAACCTGGCTAGTTCTTCTGGTAGCTCATAATCTTCTTCAACCCCTTCATCAGCTTGATTAATCGGATTGTCAAAGTCATACAAAGTCATAGCAGTGTTGTTGTTGGTGCAGTCTGGAGGGCACTCTCTGCAAGGGTTTAGATTTGTTCATTTTAGTGATCAATTTTATCTTGTTTAGAAAAAAGTGAAAATGAAGTTATTATTTTGAAAAACATTGCCATTTTATTTTTGTACAAAAAATGAAAAATGAAAAAAAAAACAGTGAGCGGAGAAAGAAAAAGACTCATTTGCAAAAGATGTCCTGATATTCATTAATTGATTGTTTGCACAAAATACAAGATGGCCCGATTACAAAATGAGTCATGTCATCTTGGGAAAGATGCAGGACTTGATGCATGCTTAAAGACAGGAAATAATAATTACTCTGCAGGAGTAACTCTTATAATTTCCTGGGAAGACCAGTTTAAGACTTGGTTCTCCGGGATCCTTGGACGTATCCAGTTTTCCAGGTTGCGTTCGTCTTTTAACTCATCTTCCAAACTATTCACAGCATCTGGGGTGAGCATCCCCCCACTGACAAACTTGGGCTCCGTCGCCGCCTCTGGTTGATCTTGTCGAGTTGTTCTGTAACCCAACCCGAATCGGTCTTCTTTCTTTTCTACTGGCAGCAGCTTGCCCCAGCCTTGAGCGGTACCTTCCTCAACAACCTTCCGTGCCTGTTGATATGATGTGATGGAAGTCCCAGACACAACAGATGCCTCATTGATATTGAGGGCTTCGAACCCTTGACTCATTGTTTCGTGAATTTCCCCGTCCATTTCAATGTATTTGAAAGTAGCCAGATGGCTAACGAAGATATCCTCTTCACCACAAATGGTAATGACTTGGCCTTCCCACTCGAATTTTAACTTCTGGTGAAGGGTTGACGTCACGGCGCCAGAGGCGTGTATCCATGGTCTACCCAATAGACAGCTGTAGGCAGGTTGTATATCCATCACAAAGAAGGTCATTTTGAAAAGCTATGGGCCAATCATTATTGGTAACTCTATCTCTCCCAGAACTGATCTTTTAGAACCGTCAAAGGCTCTCACTACCAAGTTGCTTGGGCGTAATGCCAATCCATCATGTTCCAGCTTCACAAGGGCTTTCTTGGGTAGGACATTGAGTGATGACCCTGTGTCCACCAATACATGAGAAAGAACTGCACCCTTACACTCCAAGGTAATGTGCAAAGCCTTGTTGTGATTGTGACCTTCCGTTGTCAGACCAGCGTTGGTAAATCCTAGCCCATGACTAGCGTTGACATTTCCAACCACAGCCTCTAAATGATTGACAGTAATCTCCTCCAACACATAAGCTGCATGCAGGACCTTTAATAGTGCGTTCCGATGAGCCTCAGAGCACATTAGCAATGATAGTATGGAGATTTTGGAAGGTGTCTGGTGAAGCTGGTCCACCACCTTATAATCACTTTTCTTGATTATCCGCATGAATTCATCAACCTCTTGATCAAAAGGAGTCTTCAAAGTTTCTTTAGCAACTGGTTCTTATTGCACCACGTTCTTCCCTTTTGCCTTAGCAGCAGCTTCTGCTTCAGCAATGGGTCTTGGTATTTGCGAGGCAAAGAGACGTCCGCTTTTAGTGAAGCCTCCGCCTCCCCCCACATTGCCTATCTAAGGTGAAGAAGTTGATGACTCTAAAGTGATTTTCTGCCCCTCGCAGTATAGATCTGAGCCATAATGCCAAGGGATGGCATTATTGCTTTCATAAGGAACTGGCCCAGGCACTGTGATAGTGACCGGACTGATAGCAGCTGCAGAGGGGACCACAATGGTGTGTGGATCATAATATATGGTAACTGGAGCTCTGACAGGAGTAGCATTTTGTTGTGAGTTGTTGGAAGGAACATTTGCAGGATCGTAGTATATCGTAACCGTTGAGATGCTTTCATTAACTGTTGCTGATGTTGTAGACGGTACTGTTGGATGGACAGGTGTTGAAGTTGTAGTAGGAACTGATGGAGTAATGGGTGTTGTCGTTGTAGAAGGAATTGTGACTGAACTTGTATCCGTTGAAGTGATTGATTGAGTAATTGTTGGAGTTGTAGCAGAATCTGTTGGAACAAGGGTTGCTGATGTTGTAGGAGTATCTGCGATTGTCGATGAAGGAATTGTTGGAGTTGTAGTCGCTGTTGTTGTAATCTAAAGAGTGCCATCTCTAATGAGGCCATATATGTCGTTCCTCAGTCTCTCACATCCATTAACGGCAATATTGCAATATCCACAGCCGACCTCACACCCAGGGAACACTTGGCATTCTAACAACTGAGCTTTGATTTCAACCAAAGGTGTTCGGATATGTGCAACTCTACTAATTAATGTGGATGGTTTGCCTTCCTCAATAGCATTAATCCTAGGCCCGTTGTGACTAGGCATTGGATTTCTTGTGACGTTCGGAGGAGGCGCAAAATTGAGAGCTTTTGAGTCCACCAAATCCTGGACTTTCATCTGTAGGGCCTTGCACTTTTCAGTATTATGCCCCGGTGCGTCTGAGTGGAATGCACACCTGGCATTTGCATCATAGTTCTTTGGAAGATTGAGAGGATCTGGAGGAGCCAACGTTCTTAACTCAACTAGGTTGAGCTTTAGGAGTTGTGGCAAGAGTGCAGTATATGGCATTGGGATTGGGTCAATTACCCTATTTTCTTGTGATGGCCTCTGTTGGAAAGGACACTGTTGTTGATTACCGTTGTTGTTGTTATACGACCTTTGTTGTGGATAATGAGCTTGTGGTTGATACTGTGGTTGTTTTTGTTGAGGATATGATGATTGTTATGGAATTGGAGCTGGGATGGTAACAGCTGCTACTGACCTGTGAGAATACTGGGGCCTGCCCCTGCTTGTATGAATAGAATTTGTTTCACCTGCCCTTCAGGGTCCTGCGAAAGGTTTTCTAGGATTGCTGGAGGAACTTGCACCACTGTCGGAGATTTTTCCCATCTTTAAGAGACTTTCAATCCTCTCACCAGCTATGACCACATCAGCAAAACTGGTAGAGGAGAAAGCAGTCAGTCTATCAATATAAGTCCCTTGCAATGTGTTCATGAACATGTCAGCCATTTCTCTTTCTGACATGGGTGGTTGGACAGCAGCAGCAAGCTGTCTCCATCTTTGAGCATAATCCCGGAAGCTCTCTCTAGAAGACTGAGACATGCCCATTAGAAGAGTTCTGTTGGGAGCCATGTCCAGGTTGTACTAATATTGCCGGATGAAAGCTTCAGCCAAATCCTTCCAACATCTTATGGTGGCCCTAGTCAAATGCGAATACCATTCTCTCGAAGCTCCAGTCAGACTGTCCTCAAAGTAGAACATCCATAACTTTTCATCCATAGTATAAGCCTTGATCCGTCCCAAGAAAGAATGCAGATGAGTGCGAGGACAGGAGGTACCATTATACTTTTCAAAGCATGGGGGTTTGAATTTGTGGGGAATTATCACCCCATCTACTAGTCCCATATCCATCACATCGAAGCCCAAAGAATTCTGAGATTCCAAAGATCTTAACTTTTCGGCTATTTCATCCAATCTTCTGTCATATACTTCATCTCCAGCCCCTATAACAGTAAACTGTTCTTCCTGGGGATCCTCCTGCAGGATTCTGCCCCCAGCAGTATTACCTTGAACATTCCTCGGGATGTTAACTTCTGGATTCAAGTGGGGTCCATATTCTGGTGGGTCAATACGAGGCTGGGCTCGTTCATTGTTGCTAGTTCCCCCTGTTCCCAGATGAGGCTCTTCAGGAGTTTGTCTTTCCACCAACTCTCTTAACCTTTCTTGACTCTGGGCTAAGCCAGTCATCACTGCCATAAACTGAGACATCTGATTTCTCATCTCTACTCTCTCATTGGCCATCTGATTTCTGACCTCAGTCAGATCCTGTTGTACTTGTTCCATTTGAATGTCGGGAAGGTTGTTACGAGTCTGGTACCGGTGCGTGCGGTTGACAGGGAACACTCGGCGACACGCAATGTTTCTTGATATCACAACAAGGTTAGAAACAATAATAATAACAAAACCTACAAAACAAAAACAAAGTTAGTATGCAATGCAGTATGCTTATTTGTTTTCCAAGGTATCCGGTTTGGTTCTTGGTTTTGACCTTTCCAGACCTAGAGGAAGATGCTTGATGTTGTTTGAGAGAAAGCCCAAATGAAAACAAACTAAAATATATTACAAATGATGAACAATACATAGTTTGTTTTACAATACACGCCCATGGAGGGTCAAAATACAACAAAAGTGGAAAAGTACATCAAATGGAAACAAACACAAGCAAAGAGTCAGACATCCAGTCCAAACTTATCTTCTCTGACCTCCTTCAGGAGTGCCTCTGTCACTGGGCCAGCTGGGTGCTCTGTAATGGTCCTAATGAGGAGGTTCCTGGTGGCAATGACAGTGGTCAGCTTCTTATACTTGTCATTGTCTTTGGATCTCTTTAATCCTGCTATGAGCTTCAACTCTGATATCTCTTTCTGAGCTGCCAACAAAGCTTCCTGCCGCTTCTTCTCATTGGCCTCTAGCTGTTCAATCTTGGCTTGAGTCTTCTGGTCTTCTTGTGTACGGGCTTCAGTGATCCTGACCCACCTAGCCCGGCTCTCCTGCAGATAGTGCTCAGCCCTAGCTTTCTGAATTTTGGCCTCTTTACAGGCATTCTTCAATATATGTTCCCCAGCCCTTGCTTTCCTCATGTAATCCTCTGTCTTCTCAATTTTGGCAAGGTGCTCAACCCTGAGCTTTTCCAATCTCTCAATGTCCAGACGACCATCACTCCTTTCCCAAAGAGTCTTCGTCAAGGCCTGGGATAGCTGCTCATTCCTTTCTTTCAACTTTTCAAATTCCTCCAGGCTAACTGTTGTTGCAGGCTGTACTGTAGATGGTCCAGGGGTGTCTTCCAAGGTGAAAAGAATTCTGGTGATCTGAGCTCTAGTACGGGACCAGTCTAAGTACTGAGCTGAAGCAACATTGTTACATCTTCCAAGAACAACTACTCCTTTTGTCTGGATGTTATCCCAAGCCCAGGATGCTTGTCTGACAACAGCTGAATTAGGTTGCACTTCACAATACAGGGTTTCAGCTAAATCTTGTCCTCTGGGAGGGTGAACCAAGGCATAGCCCAATTGTCTCTTAAACAGTAAAGGGTTGTAGTTGATGCAACCTTTTACTCCTATCAGAGGAACATTTGGATATTGTCCACAGCTGGTGGCAACGTCTTTGCCTTTGGTGCTCTGGGTGCACCATCTAATATCATCTGAAGTTAAGGTAATGAACCTCTTGGCCCAATTCTTCTGCTGATGTGGGTTCAAGAAGGAATCTGATTTAGGCAGGTGTTTGAGCAGCCAGGTGTAAAATAAAGGAGCACAACATCTTACCAACTTCCCCCTTTGTTTCTCATTCCTATGATGAATGGAGTAGTAAAAATCTCCTAGCAATGTAGGTACTGGATTCTTCAAAAGAAACAGATGGATGGCATTCTTGCTGACAAATTTAGGCTCATCTGCAAACAGTATAGCCCCATATATGCTGAGGGCTAATAATGCACATACTTCCTTCCACTCTCCCAATGAAGCCCTCAGGATGGCCTGAGAAATCAAGAAGTCCAAATGCAAACCAGGAATCCCAGCTTTTGTTGTCATACTTTGCTCAATAAGGGCATGCTCCAAGCACAATGCCCTTGCTATCTCTTCATTCCTAGGAGCAGTCATCTCTGGGTTGAAAGGGATTCCTCCTCTGATGGGTACTCCAATCAATAAAGAAAACTCTTCCAACAGAGGCCCTAACTGAAAGTATGGAAAGGTGAAACATCTCAATGGAGGGTCATAAAACTGCAAACATGTGTGGATCATGCTCCTCTGAGAAGGATCAAGGTCCATAACCATATCCAAGATACCTCCATAGTGTTCTCTAAACAGTGGGATGTGGTCAGGTGTGATGAGTGACTGGACCTGCCTGATACCAGTCAAAACAGGATCAAAAAAGTGGTAGGATATGTTGCTCTTCCTTGGAATAGCCATGAGTGTTGCTGAGGAGGCTAAAGATAAGTGCTGATGAAGATCACAGACTGAAGTGCTGAAGTAAGTATCTGACAGACTGATGCTGGTGAGGGTGGAGATAACTGAAGCAAATACTGAAGAAGACAACTGAGGCAGAGGTCTAAGCAGAAGAAGGGGTCAAAACCAAAACCAGGATACAATGAAATGGATACCCTGAAAAGAAAATAAACAAATGTCAAATGATGCAATGATGATATATGCAAATGATATGCAAGGGTTTGTGATCAAGCTGGATCTAATTATCTGTCTTGATACAAGGCCCATGTATGTTCAAAAGTCCAGATGGAGGCTTAGAAATCCAGTAACCAGGGTGGGGGACTCAAATAAAGAGTCACATGTCCAGGGTTAATCACAAGAACTGTCCAAAGTGAAGTACTCTTAAAATTAACAGGGTATGATGTGGCCAAGGGTTCCTGCAAACCTGTAAACAGCCCAACCCCCCTCACAGGTAATGTTCTAGAACAAGGATCCTCAGACTTGGATCAGTTATGAGAAGTGTAAACACTTCTAACCCGAAGGTACAGTGTTTACAATAACCATAAAAGATCCTCCTCTAATTCACCTCAGCTTCTGAAGGTCAAAATAAAGGTCATCCAGACTTGGCAGGCTTCCCAGATAGCCCTAGCACTACAGGAAATATGTAGCACGGAGTTCTCAAGAAGAAACCCACATCTGAACCGTGTTTCATATTCCCGCACCAGACCTAAATGGAATGGGAAAGAACATGAACCACTCTAGCCTAGGTGTCACTCAGGTCCCAGGTATAGGACCTTAAACTATCAATGGAACCCTGCCCACCAAAATAGCAAACCAGATCCAGCAAATGACAATATGAAATATGCAAAACTGTAAAGAAAGCAATAAATAAAGTTGTACATAAAGTAGTAAATAAAGCAAAATAAATAAACACACATAGCACATAACACCCCAGTAAACACAAATCAAACAAGCTCTAGGAGGAACCCACAAAAAGAACCAGAAGCCCTGGTTGCAATATAAGGGTCCCCAGCAGAGTCGCCAAGCTGTCGCTCCCACCAAATGACACATGGTCAAGAGGGGTACAGACGCGAACGGTCGGCGAGAGAGAGAAGAACACAAGGGTGAACTGAAAAGAGTCGCCAACTAGGCATTTTTATCCCGAAGGAAAGGTAATGCTGCATAAACCTAGAAAGAGATGGATAAGACGGTCGCGAACCAAAGAAACTGAGAAAGGGGGTTGGTTACAACCTTGGAAGGTATTAGCACCCAGATTGTCCGCCGTACTCAACGGGATCCACGCTTGAAAGATTTGTGTTTAAAGGGGTAGTGTCAGTGCTATTTTGTGTGTAAAAGCTGGAAAAGAATGCAAGTGTGAGTGCAAAAGAAATGTGAAATGAAGTGAAGAAGTGTCAGTGTGAGGAAGGAGTGAAGTGAAATAAAGAAGTGTCAGTGTAAGGAAGGAGTGAAGCCCAAGACTATGAGGCTTAAAGAATAATGCTGGAAGAAAGGGGGATATACAGAGAATTTTGTTCGATAACTGTTAAGTTATGCCTACGTATCCTCTCGTGCAATGAGAAAGTCAGAACACCGTAGTTCGACTCAAAGAGACTGAAAGATAAATTGACTGATGAACTGCTTACTTGTCTCTACTCATGTGTGTGACCTATCTGGCTCAGGTGCAAACTGTCTTGCATTAGACGGAAGAAGCAAGTTCTCGTTTGTGAGTGAATGAGGTGATAAAAGAATCCCGGAGGAGACGATTATTGTTTGTTTTTTGTGATTTCAGTCTTTTATTGCTTTTGTGTTTGTCATAAGAAAATGAGCTTAAGCCTAAACCAAGGGTTAGCAAACTCATCACATCTTCCTCTGATTAGGGGTAATGAGAATACCTTAAGTATGAAGTAAGCACCTCACACTTAATCACCATGATGTAGGATTAAGATCATTAACCTACTTGTAATTATTTAAATGTTTTTGGAGTTTTTTGTTTGGTGTTAAGTAATGAGTTTAAGCCATAATCAGGGATTTAATGGACCCATTACACCATCCTAATAGAAGGATAATAGATGAGAACATTTAAGCTGAGGAAGATACCTCAATCTTAATCCATGATTAGGAATTAACCTCATGGCAAAACAAACCTTTATTAAAGTGGATTTTAGTTAATGGTAAAATTAAGAAGTGGATTTTATTGTTTGTAAGACAACTTGAGGGGGACTTGTCCATTAACACTAGGGTTAGTCCTTCTTAACCAATTAAGGAAGAATTAGAACCCTAATGCAATACCCAAGTTACAAGTTTGATGTCTTAGTGATTATTAAGTGGATTGATTAGAGGATTTAAACACATTAAGGGTTTAACACTTAGGATTAAAGTTATACACTCCATCCTAATAGAAGGATGCAGGCATTAGCTTAATCACAAAGCCTTAAATCCTTTAAGGTTTAGTCCTTGAATGAGAGATGAGGAGAAGACACAAAGATGACACAAAGGTAAAACTAATGGGGGGACTAATCAAACCCTAATTGTGATCATGCTTGGATGTTCCTAGGGTTTATGAGGCTTGCAAGAAGATCTTTAAGAGAGCCACCAAGGAAGAAACAGGATGAAAGGAAGAGAAGCAGCAAGAAGCAAGACAACTTACTTCACTTAAGAAGATAAGTTACTTGAAGAAAGAAAGTGGGGAGGGAGCATGAATGACCAAGCTCACTCTAATACACAAGTAAAAATTCAGCAATTAATGCATAAAAGGGATGAGAAGAGATTATGGGAAGTGAAGGCAAATTCACTTCCCAAACACTTACCACCTGAAAAGTTAGCAAAAGGAAATGAAATGAAATGCAAATGAGATGAAATGCAAAGATGAAAACCAAAGTCAGAAGCATATCAAGATGTAAATTATGCTAAGAGATGATACAAATGGTTGTCATGAGATGTGGATGATCATACAAGTAATGAAGATGCAAATGAGACATGAAAGAAGGCATGGAAGTTCATGAAAACCTATGAAATGCAATGGATGCATAACATGGAAAATGGAGGATGCAATGATCAAACATGATTTCAATATGTCCTAAGATGTCTTATATGTCATGTGGATGCACAAAATGTCATGGCAAGTTCATGTATGCAAGCTTATGTAAGATGGATGCAAATGAAGATGCAAATTAGGGTTTATGTACAAGATGCAATACAAAATTCAAAACCAGAAGCAAATGAAAAGATAAAAAATTAAAAATGGAATCAAAGGGTACCCTAAACCTATACAAGTTCACTGCCCAAAGGGGAAGGTCAGAAGCTAAACCCTAAAGGACTTATGATTTTTCTAATTTTCTATGGTTTTAAGGGCGATCCTAAAGGTAAAATACCAAACAAATTGAAAATGAAAGATAAAAATGAAACAAAAATGTTTTTAGATGCTTGAAAGAATGCATAACACAATGCAAAAAGAACCATTCTCAAACTCAACTTAGATCAAAAGCTATGAATTTTTGAAGTTAGGGTTAAAAATATTCAAATTAAAGAACCCTAATTCAAATGAAAATTGTCAAAGTATGATCAAAACCAAAAAGAAATTTGTTGTGTGAATTTGTAAATGTGTGTAAATGTTTTAAAATACTCTCTGAATTTTTTTGGGATTTTTAAATACCTAAATGTATTTATAATTAATTAATTTCCATTAACTAATTAAAAATAAACACTTAAATGATTTAAAAATTATTTTTAATGCAAAAAATAAAAATAAAAATATTTTTGGGTTCTGAAAATTAATTAAAGCTTGGATAAAAAATTTCAGAATTTTTGAAGTCTTTTTTCTATTCTTAAAAATTCGTAGAAATTAAATAGAAGTAAAATGAAATAAAACAAATTAAATGGAAAAGTATGAGGATCCTGAGGCTGAGATTTAAAGTTGAGGTTCCAGGGTTGACTAGCGCGCTAATGGATGGCCAGGATCTCATCTGAGCTAATTAACCTAATTAAATTAAACAAATCATGGATTAGGGCTAATGACATGATCTGAGCCCTTGAAACACGCGCGGGAAGCAAGATCTGATGGCTCACGTTTAAACTCAGCTAACCCTAATCACAAACCCTAATTACTTTCAGGTGGCCGGAAATGACCTCCGGTCATCTTCTCCGGCCACACCCTTCCCTGAGAAATGCTATCTCACTCCCCTGGCCATGCCAAACCCCCCTAATCTCCAGAAATGATCCCCAAACCCCATAGAACAAGAATCCAACATCATATTTCATTTATCTTTCATCAAAATCAAGATTCGAAAAAAAACATAAAAGTGGACAAAATTTCAGAACATGCATACACACTCATCTCTCTACCATTTTCAGTGATTCAAAGCTTAACATGATCAGGGCAACACACTCTATCATTCTATAACAAGAAATTACATTTCTGGAAAATTTGTTCTTGAGGTTACCTGAACTGGAGCTTTCACCTTTGGAGCTTTCTGGCCAGTTCTTTGCTTCAAATCACCTCCAATGATCCCCCTCAAGAGTTTGCAAAGCTTGGTTGGAGTTTATATGGCCTCTATGTGAAGTTTGTTGAAGCTCAGGTCAAGGGAGGTGAAAATCGTATTTTTGATATGGGGTGTTTAAAGGCAAAATGAAGGGTGGGAAATGATCAGTGATGGATGTGGAGTTGAATGGTGGAAAAAGTTTTGAGTTTTGTTGGCTGGGCAATGAGTTTTGAAGAGAAATGCAAAAGGGTAAGTTTTGATGAATGCTGAGTTGTGTGAGGATTCAGCCTGTGTTATTGTGTGTGTGTTGAGTTGCTTTTGGTCCATGTATCAATCCTTGATAGGTTAGAGAGTTGTTGTGGAGGAGTTTGATTGGTATGGCTCAATTTGCAAAAAGTCAAGAAAGTTATCCTTTGAGGTATGGGATCATGGCAGGCTTAGGACAAGGGGGTGTCTGGAGCATCTTGATTCATGGGCAACCATGGAATTCAGATTGAGGCAAAATATCAAGTGGAATGAAGTTTGTGGGTGGTTTTGCAATTTGTGGGTGGTTTTGGCCCCTTTTGAAATACTTGATGATGAAGGCATGAAACTTGAGATTTCTTTGGGCAATTCTGAATTATAGGTCATGTATGATGTTTGTGTAATGGTTAGAAGTCAATTAGAGGTCACAAATTGCCTTGATATGAGTTTTTGCAAGTTTCCCTCTTTGGTACATAATCGAAATTTTGTGATTTTTCTCAACTTTGCAAAGCCATAACTTGAGTTCTATGATGAATTAGATCAAGTTCTTGTACTTTTTGAAAAGGGAATGATCCAATCTACAACTTTCATGACCAAGAATTTTTCATTTGAAGCATTTTTGAATCAAAAAGAGGAGGTTGAAAAACTTTCCCAAAATGGTAAGTTTGCATTACAAGTCACTTTCCCAAAATGGCAACTTTGCAAATGGCTTGAAATTATTCAATTTTGTGAACTTCTAACTTCTTCTAAGATCAAATAAAGATCATATACATTCAAAATTATGGAGAACACCCTTTGGTTGGATGATTGGGGGCCTCAGATGCCCTGATTTTGCACTGACTTGCTCAAGAAGTCATTTATTGATCAGATGCCTTCCCCATTGAATTTCTTCATGAAAATTGGTATGCATGATCCTTATGACATATAGAGACCAATAGAAACAAGAATGACCAAAAAATTTGTAGTTATGGCCTCTAAATCCAAAACCCTAATTTTAGGTCATCTGTGCAGTTAAGCTTGGCTCTGCTTCCATGCCTTTCTTAGTTCTTTTGATTCTTTGACTTCCTTAATTTTGGGAGGATATAATATGATATTTGAACATACATGGACCCTATTGAGATGATTGGAGACTCTTGGAGTTGCTCAAATAGCTCAGGGATTGCTCAGATCACAAACCCTAGATGCAGATGACTTAAAACCAATGCAGTGAAGCAAAAATGAAACATGATATGATATGATTGAATTTATGCAAATTAAAAGATCACAAGCCATGGTGTGAACTTAGTAAGGGCAAATTTGGGGTGTTTACAGTCTCGTACCAGTGGACATATCACCCGGATGCCATTCACTTTAGAGGATACACCTGTACCATCAGCAGTGCAGCCTACAGCTACTGTCAGCTTAGAAGAGTTTGAAAAATTGAAGGAAAGGAATATTCAGCTCTTTGAAGCTTTGAAGAAGACCCTCTGGGAGAGGAATGACAGCCGTCTGGATAATGAGAGGTTAGAGAAGCTCCAAATTGAGTACTTGACCAAGATTGAGAAGACGGATGACTACATCAGAAAGGCTAGAGCAGGAGAGTTGGTGTTGAAGAATTCTTGCAAGGAAGCTAAGACTCAGAAGGCTAGGGCAGAGCATTATTTAGAGGAGATCCAAGATAGGTGGATCAATATCACTGAGGCTCGTGCACAGGAGGATCAGAGAACCCAAGCTAAGATAGAGCAGCTGGAGGCTAGTGAGAAGAAGCATCAGGAGGCATTATTAGCAGTACAAAAGGAGATCTCTGAATTGAAACTCCGGGCGGGGTTGAAGAGGTCAAAAGATCAGGATAAGCACAAGAAGTTGACCAGTGCCATTGCCACTAGGAACCTCCTCATCAGGACTATCACAGAGCACCCAGTGGGTCCAGTGACTGAGGCTCTCCTGGAGGAAGTTAGAGAGGATGACTTTGGACTGGATGTTTGATTTCCTTGTATTTGTATTTTCTTTTGTTTGTACTTTTGATTTTGTTGTTGTATTTTAACCCACCATGGGAATGTTATTGTAATCAAACTATGTATCTTCACTCTTTGTAATATATGGTTTGTATTATTTGTGGGCTTAATCTCTTTACAACATCATCATTTCCTCGAGGTCTGGAAAAGGCTAAAACCAAAGAGCCAAACCGAATATCCTTGGAAGACAAATAGGCATCCTGCTGTCATACCCCAAATTTGTCCTACCCGCGTTTTTTACTATTTAAGCCTTTATTTCAAAAATCAAAAAATATGTATTATTTGCTTTTATGCGCAAAATCAGAAATTGTTCGAGTTTGTCAGGTCAGTGTATTGTATGGAGGTCCCTCGTTCGATTATCACTTTTTATTTTATCGCAAAAAAAATCAATTTATTTCTCTACTTTTTCTTTTTAAAAAAAAATAATATATCCATTTCATTTTTTATTATTACTTTTATTTTCATTATTATATTGTCATTATCCTCTTATTATTATTATTTCCAAAAAAAATTTGTTTTTTCATATATTTTCATAAATTATCAATTTGTAAGTTTATCTATTTCTATGCAAAGATAAAAAAAAATTCATTTTCATTTCCATTATTATTTTCTTATTATAAATATTATTTCTATTATTCTTATTATTTCTTTCACTATTTTTATTTTAGTTATCATTATTCCTATTATTATTATTATCATTATTATTATTAATTCTATTAATTATGTTTTTTGTTATCTTTTTATCCATTATTATTATTATTATTATTATTTACTAGTATTATTTAGTGTTTTCTTTAACATTTTTTCATTTTTCTTTATCTCTCATATTATTATGTTAATTATTATGTTACTTTTTATCATAATCACCATAAAAAAAGTTCAGCAAAAGAAAAACTCCATCCATCCCATGTCTTTTCTGTACGCGTTTTGCATCTCCACTACTACTCCTCCCACCAATTCCACTATCAACAAAATCTCCAGCATATCATAACAAATTTCACAGCTAGCATAATCCTTATCCTTTCTTTTATAACATTTTCCCCCAAACTACCCTGCACATACTCAATATAATATAAGCATTCATTCTGCAAAAAGGGAGAAAGAAAATCGAAATAGAAAAGTGGCCACAAAACACAAACAGAAAACCGAAAAAATCTGCAGATGAACATCAATCTTCATAAACCTCAGGCAACCCATACTCATTACCATCACAAAGGTAAAACTTTTCCTTCACCATTTAATCTGCAAGCACAGCAAGAGATATAGATCTGAAACAAAAAAATCTCATCTTCACGTAGCAACCAAAACCGGCCGGAAACAACGCACGCACAAACCTGAGACAAAACGTGAAACCTTGAACCACGAATCCAAAAGCAGATCCGGAGAGAGATCATGTGAGGTTACCGCGACTCTAACCAAACGCAAATCCGAAAATCACCGCCGAGGAAGCCTCCGTGAAACCAAAACTGCTGTAAATAAAACGTTGAACCTTCACAAAACCCCACCGCAAATTAAATCGCGCCACCGCCTCAGAACCTGCCGCGGCCGCCACCTTTCCGTCAACCAACACCACCAGCTCGCCTCAACCCGCCTAAGCCGCGAACCATCCAAATCACGCATAGACAGAGAGAGTCCACCGTGAGATCGAATTGTTCGTAAGCCAGAACCTCGGCCATTCAAACCACGAGCTCACCACCACCAAAAACCAAACGCAGACGCAACCGTGAGAAAGCCGCCGTGAGAGAGATAGATCCGCGAACGAGAGAGACGGAGAACAGGGATTGCGAGAGAGACGAATCGCCGCCGTCGTCTCATAAGGGTGAGTTTCTTTATTTTCGAAAAACGTTTTCTTGAGAGAGAGAGAGAAAGATATGCAGAAGAGAGTCTGTGGTTTTGTTGTCAAATATTACAAGTTTAATGCCTTTTGAATAGAAAATAAATAGTTTCCTATTAATATTATATTAAATCCATTATATTGACTTCTGTTTCCCACTGATATTTGTCCCATTGAATTCACTTGCCATTATTTGTTGACTAAGTAATGTGTATGTGGGCTACGAATTTATGAATCCAGCTTGTTTGATTCACATAATATTTTTTCTTTCATCTATTTTATTTACCTTATTATTATTATGCTTCTAAGTCTTTTTTTTTAGTTTATTTTATTTGTAGATTTATTCTTTAATAAATGGTTAATACTAAAATCATATTTTATTTGATTTATGTTATTTTCATGGAGGCTTGGTGAGCCCATGTATTTTTCACAACGTTAAACTCCTTTCCCTCATTACTTATTTTGATTATTCGTGTTCTATTTTGATTTGTATATGGATTTATCACCTTGTGTTAACTGCTACATCTTTTGGTTGGGATTCCATTTTTCTTATTTATTATTTGTTATTTTGCTTTAATTTTATATTTAGATTCCTTATTTTTTTTGGGCCAATGATATAATAAAAGGCCAATTTTTCGCCCGATTTTAATCGGTGATATTCGGTCAATATGAGGTCCTCCTTGTAATTAATTTTTTTTTATTTTATTATTTCGATAAACAAACATTAAATTAATTTATTTTATTATCCTTGATATTATTTGATTTATTCATTATTTATATTCATTATTTTATTTTTATTCAAGCAATTCAATTTAATTTATTCATTTATTATCGCATTTTAAAAATTATGTTTCGACTCCTCATAGAACAGTTTCTTTAAACCGATTCTAAGGTAGTTCACGAACTAAATTTCGACGCGTCCCAAAAAGGTCCAATGCCTTCGAATAGTTGTTCTCGATTAAAAGGTCCAACGCCTTCGAATAGTTGTGTCCCGATTAAAAAGGCTGAACGCCTTCGAACCGTTCAAAAACACTGCACACACGCTTCCTCTTGGGCAAACTACAACGAGCCCCTTTATTTCTCGCAATCCCATGTATTTATTTTGTATCCCTCTCCCCTTACTTTGTACGCATTTTATTTTCCGCATTTTATTTAATTCTGAATCCTTGGTCCAACGCCAAGCGATTGCACTTGCACACTTGCACTTTATTTTCCAGTTATTCGTTTATTAGGATACACCCTACCTTGCGAGCCGAGCGCTTCGTGCCTCGCTAACAAACTACAAAAATAAACTCCAATTGCATTTACCCTTTAACCTCAAAAAACCAAAAGGTTTCGATTAGATCCAAACCCTTGATCCAACGTCAAGTGGTCTTAGGAAATAAAACATTTCTAATAATACGAGAAGAATTGTACGCCACGAGTCTTAAGCGGTAGAAAGGAGGATAACGAGCTCTCGTTACTCGCTCCGATTATTTCGACGCAAGACGCTCGTCTTGTTGGGCGAGATAAACTGTCCATAGTCTTTAGTGCATTTCAGCTCCTAAACCCTTTCGTCGAAGAAAGGTAATAAAATCAACAACCATTACCCTTAGTAGGCCGAACTACGAGGCTCTGACTTTCCCATTGCACACGGGAGTACGTAGGCACGAGGATCTCCATCCTTGCCGAGCACCTAGATTCAATCTAACTTATAATTCAACTCTTTTCCCTCTAGCAAGCAATTTGTTTAAGCATAGACATCCTTTCGCGCGCGTTAACTTAGATGGTTCCCATCGAGTACGATGGATGTAGGGGGTGCTAATACCTTCCCCCTGCATAACCGACTCCCGAACCCAGGCAATGGTTCCGTTGACCTTTGTCCTCATCCCTTTCTTCCCGGGTTGTATCTATATCTTCCCTTTCCCTCTTCGGGAATAAATAGAATTAGGTGGCGACTCTTCAGTCCGTCCGCCGCGCGGCTCCGTCCTTTCGGATCGCGTGAGGTCGTATTTTTTCGAGGTACGACAGCTGGCGACTCTGTTGGGGAGCGGTTCACCCCTATGCGAGTCAAGCCTTGTCTAGGTTTTCTTACTTGTTTGGATGTTTGCTTTTATGCCTTGCTTGTTTATTTTTATCGCTTTCTTTATCGCATTCCATCTTATATATCTTGTGGCTCCTTGGTACTATAATTTGGATCAATACTTTGCAAAATAAACTTGAGGGAAAAGCTCTATACCCGGGCTTTCGAGTACAAGCATAAGTTAGCAAGGTTATGTAGTATGGGCTCCCGAGAGAACCACTCTCGTGGGTTGTCGATACGAAAACCTCACTTGGAGTAGATTTTAATGAGAATACTGACAACCGTCAAGTCCTTGACGTGTGTGCTCAGTTGCTTTCATTAGGGTCATCAACTCTGAGGACCTTTAGAACCTTTTGGTTAAAACATCGGTTGATGGTTGCGTAGTATTGGGCACCAGGGTTCACCCTCGCGTGGCTCGATACGAAAACCTCACTTGGAATAGACTTACTCAATAGAGTTGATTGACTGTCAAGAATGTATGAAATTGACACGTGCATCAAACAGTTGAGAAAGTTCCATAACTCCAGGACTTTGTTTTAAACCTTGTGTCGAGGATCACGTAGTATGGACTCCCGAGAAAACTTGCTCTCGTGGGTTGTCGATACGAAGATCTCACCCAAAATAGATTCATGTGGCGGAGTCAATCAACTGTCATGCTTATGGCGTGTGTGATGAACAGCCATATGAATTGATAACTTTGGGGTCCCTAAACCTTAGAGTCTACCCAGTGAGTTCCTGATCAGAGTATCATCCATCTGTACCTTGGACTCATGAGACCATGATCTTGTGATCCTGGATTCTGACATTGCATATCATCACATTTGCATCATTTATTCATCTTGCATTTCATTCCAAAATCCGAAGAACTTATTTCATGTTCCTCCATCTTCAGTAAATCAAGCTGGTTTCCCGACGCCCGTATCGTGCTAGACGACCGTACCTAACTCGAGCCAACACTAGAAGACTGATGGACGTGATTCAGGAAGAACAAGCTGCCATGAGGGAAGAGATTGACTCGGTCAAGAGCAAGATTGACCAGATTTACGAGACTTTGCAAGCTTTGGCCAGAATGGAAGAACGCCGCGAAGTTGCTGCCGCAATGAACAATGCTCAAGTGCAAGGATCTACCTCGCGCGCGATGCCTTCAGTTCCAGTTCCAAATCCTTTGGTCTATGGTTTGCCTCCAGGTTTCACTCCTGCTGTTGAAGAGGTCACTTCCCAACCAATACCTGCTTCTGGTGTTACCGTTGGTGCTATTCCTTAAGCTCAACCTATTCCAACTCAAGTCCAGTTTCCTCAAACTGAAGAGAACCATCAAGTTGAGTATGAGATGCATACTGTTGTTCCAATCACTAATCCCCATGCTGCTCAAGAGTCTGAAGCTATGAAGATGTGCCGCGAGTTAGCTGAAAAACTCTGAATCATGGAAGGACACAACTCAACTTCTCTGAGTGCCTCAGACATGTACTTAGTTCCAGATGTTGTGATCCCTGCTAAATTCAAACTTCCAGAATTCGAGAAATACAAAGGCCTCAGTTGTCCTGAACTTCATTTGAGGATGTACTGCAGAAAAATGGCCGCTCATGCCAAAGATGATAAGCTTATGATCCATTGCTTCCAAGACAGCCTGTCTGGAGCGTCTCTAGAATGGTACATGCAGCTCGAACGCAACAATGTTCGTACTTGGCTTGAACTATCTGATGCATTCAAAAAGCAGTACAAGTATAACACTGACCTTGCTCCTAACCGTACTCAGCTTCAGAGTATGTCTCAAAAGGAGAGCGAATCCTTTAAGGAGTACGCCCAACGCTGGAGAGAGCTAGCCTCCAGAGTGCATCCTCCATTGGTTGACCGTGAATTAATCGATATTTTCATGGGTACCCTACAGGGGCAATACTACGAAAAGCTGATCAGCAGTGTATCTTTTGGATTTTCAGACATGGTGATGGTAGGAGAAAGAATTGAAGAAGGTCTGAAAAGTGGAAAACTCCAAGGAGGTTCTAGCAGCCAAAACAATGCCAAGAAACCTTTCAACGGGTATAAAAAGGGTGACATAAATGCCATTTCTGCTGCAAGTGGGAATTTTCAACAGAGTGCACCTGCGCCAGTTCCCTACTACCAGTATCCCTATGTTGCTGCTGCACAATATGCTCCTATGCCATATCAGCCAATGCCTCCAATGCCTTATCAGCAGGCCTTTCAAGCTCTATTTCCGCCTCAGATGGCTTATCAACCACGTCCACCTCCAATGGTTGCGGCTGCGCAATATGCACCTGGACCATACCAGCAACCGGCTTATCCACAACGGCCTGGTCAACAACAACAACACGCTCCTCAACAACGTCCACCATACCAACAAAGAGGATATGATAGGCACATTGATCCCCTGCCTATGTCATACACCGAAATCTTTAAACAGTTGATGGCAAAAGGACCTCTTACTTTGAGAGATATGCCACCTCAGACTGGCAATGCCCAGAACTATGACGCTAATGCTCGCTGTGAGTATCACAAAGGCGCTCCAGGTCACACAATCGAGAATTTCCATGCCTTCAAACACTTGATTCAGGATATGATCAACTCTAAGGACCTTACTCTCACTCCGAGAAATGCAAATGTCCAGAACGATCCAATGCCGCCACACGGCGCCAACAAGTAAAGACATTTGAAGGGGTTGTTGAAGACCAAGCTGAGTAGTCTCCAACTTTGAAGCATTCAATCAAGAGAAGTTCATTCCTCAAATCAAGGCAGCCATCGCCATTTATTATTTCCGCATTCCTGTTGTTTTGTAATGTTTGTTTAAGTACTATTTGCTCTGAACATTGTTATCGTTTCTACTTGGTTATGTTAATGTTATGTTTATGCATGTTTTGAATTAATCTATTCGCATTCTCTCATTATTTATCATTTATCACAAAATAACAAAATATTTCCCTCACTTCACTTTAGCAAATATTTGAGGGAGGATGATGAAAACGAAATACCCATAACTGTTGCGGTATGCTTTCAGACAAAAATCTCGTCAATGATGTACAGGCATTCTTTCAAATCCCCAAACACTGGAGATATAAGGAGTTAATCCCTAGTCAACCACTTCGAGCCTAGAAGTAGGAGTTTCTTTCGGATACAACCCTTACATTTAACCCGGGGCAGGGTAGTTGTTCAGTTAACATGGCTACACCTTCAAATCGCAAGATGAGACATCCCGTCAGAATCATATTTTATTTGATTTATGTTATTATCATGGAGGCTTGGTGAGCCCATGTATTTTTCACAACGTTAAACTCCTTTCCCTCATTACTTATTTTGATTATTCATGTTCTATTTTGATTTGTATATGGATTTATCACCTTGTGTTAACTGCTACATCTTTTGGTTGGGATTCCATTTGTCTTATTTATTATTTGTTATTTTGCTTTAATTTTATATTTAGATTCCTTATTTTTTTGGGGCCAATGATATAATAAAAGGCTGATTTTTCGCCCGATTTTAATCGGTGATATTCGGTCAATATGAGGCCCTCCTTGTAATTAATTTTTTATTATTTTATTATTTCGATAAACAAACATTAAATTAATTTATTTTATTATCCTTGATATTATTTGATTTATTCATTATTTATATTCATTATTTTATTTTTATTCAAGCAATTCAATTTAATTTATTCATTTATTATCGCATTTTAAAAATTATGTTTCGACTCCTCATAGAACGGTTTCTTTAAACCGATTCTAAGGTAGTTCACGAACTAAATTTCGACGCGTCCCAAAAAGGTCCAACGCCTTCGAATAGTTGTTCTCGATTAAAAGGTCCAACGCCTTCGAATAGTTGTGTCCCGATTAAAAAGGCCGAACGCCTTCGAACCGTTCAAAAACACTACACACACGCTTCCTCTTGGGCAAACTACAACGAGCCCCTTTATTTCTCGCAATCCCCTGTATTTATTTTGTATCCCTCTCCCCTTACTTTGTACGCATTTTATTTTCCGCATTTTATTTAATTCTGAATCCTTGGTCCAACGCCAAGCGATTGCACTTGCACACTTGCACTTTATTTTCCAGATATTCGTTTATTAGGATCCACCCTACCTTGCGAGCCGAGCGCTTCGTGCCTCGCTAACAAACTACAAAAATAAACTCCAATTGCATTTACCCTTTAACCTCAAAAAACCAAAACGTTTCGATTAGATCCAAACCCTTGATCCAACGTCAAGTGGTCTTAGGAAATAAAACACTTCTAATAATACGAGAAGAATTGTACGCCACGAGTCTTAAGCGGTAGAAAGGAGGATAACGAGCTCTCGTTACTCGCTCCGATTATTTCGACGCAAGACGCTCGTCTTGTTGGGCGAGATAAACTGTCCATAGTCTTTAGTGCATTTCAGCTCCTAAACCCTTTCGTCGAAGAAAGGTAATAAAATCAACAACCATTACCCTTAGTAGGCCGAACTATGAGGCTCTGACTTTCCCATTGCATACGGGAGTACGCAGGCACGAGGATCTCCATCCTTGACGAGCACCTAGGTTCAATCTAACTTATAATTCAACTCTTTTCCCTCTAGCAAGCAATTTGTTTAAGCATAGACATCCTTTCGCGCACGTTAAATTAGATGGTTCCCATCGAGTACGATGGATGTAGGGGGTGCTAATACCTCCCCCCTGCATAACCGACTCCCGAACCCAGGCAATGGTTCCGTTGACCTTTGTCCTCATCCCTTTCTTCCCGGGTTGTATCTATATCTTCCCTTTCCCTCTTCGGGAATAAATAGAATTAGGTGGCGACTCTTCAGTCCGTCCGGCGCACGGCTCCGTCCTTTTGGATCGCGTGAGGTCGTATTTTTTCGGGGTACGACACCTGCATTGCATACTAACTTCATTTCTTTGTTTTGTAGGTTTTTGTTTTGTTGTTTCTCACTTTGTTGTGGTTTCAGGAAACATTGCTTGCATAAGAGTATTCCCTGTCAATAGAGTGCACCGGTATCCGACAAGAAACAACCTTCCGGGTTTACAAATGGATCAGGTTCAACAAGACTTGACTGAAGTGAGGGCCCAGATGGCCAATGAAAGGACAGAGATGAGGGCCCAAATGAATCAATTTATGAAAGTGATGACTGGTTTAGCTCAGATCTAGGAAAGACTAAGAGAGTTAGTCGAGCGGCAAACTCCGGAGGAAAACCATCCAGGTACAGGGGGTACCAGTAACAACGATCACGTGCAGCCTCACACTGATCCCCAAGAGTTTGGACCTCACCTGAACCCAGACATCAATACTATAAGAAACACCCAAGGTAACACTGGAGGAAGGGCTTTGCAGGAAGACCCTCAAGAAGAACAGTTTACTGTGGTTGGGGTTGGAGACGAAATTTACGATCGTCAGTTGGATGAAATTGCAGAGAAGTTAAAGTCTCTTGAATCCCAAAACCCTCTGGGTTTTGATGTCATGGACATGGGATTGGTGGAAGGGGTTAGAATTCCTCACAAGTTCAAGCCCCCTTGTTTTGAAAGATATAATGGCACATTCTGCCCATGTACCCACCTTCAGTCTTTCCTGGGGAGATTGAAAGCCTACACCATGGATGAGAAACTGTGGATGTTTTACTTCGAGGATAGTTTGACAGGGGCCTCCCGGGAATGGTATTCTCACTTGACCAGAGCTACAGTTAGAAATTGGAAAGACTTGACTGAAGCTTTCATCTGTCAATATCAGTATAATCTTGACATGGCTCCAAATAGAACCCTTATGATGGGAATGTCACAGTCTTCCCATGAAAGCTTTAGAGAGTATGCCCAAAGGTGGAGGCAACTAGCTGCTGCCGTTCAACCCCCAATGTCAGAAAGGGAGATGGCAGACATGTTCATGAATACTCTCCAGGGTACCTATATTGACAGATTGGTTGCATCTTCTTCCACTAGTTTTGCAGATGTGGTGATAGCTGGGGAGAGAATTGAGAGCTTACTGAAGATGGGAAAGATCTCCGACAACGGTGCCAGTTCAAGCAGTTCAAGGAAGCCATTTGTTGGGCCCCTAGATCTGGTGAAACAAATTATGTACATGTGGGAAGAGGAAGACCCCAATATTTGCCCAGATCAGTTGCTGCCGTCATTATTCCTACTCCACCTCCTCAGTATACTCAACAACCACAACATTTTCCTCAACAACCACAGTTCCCTCAACAGAGATCCTACAACTACAATAACAACAATCAATAACAACACCCTTTCCAACAGCGGCCATCTCAGATCAACAAGGTGATTGACCCTATTCCAATGCCATATGCCACATTGCTGCCACAACTCCTGAAGCTCAATCTTGTTGAGTTAAGGACATTGGCTCCACCTGATCCTCAGAACCTTTCGAGAAATTACGATGTTAACGCTAGGTGTGATTTTCATTCTAACGCAGCTGGTCAATCCACGGAAAAATGCAGAGCTCTGCATATGAAGGTCCAGGATCTGGTAGATTCAAAGGCCCTGAACTTTGCACCACCTCCCAATGTCATGAAAAATACTATGCCAAGCCACGGTGGGCCAAGGATTAATGCTATAGAGGAAGGTTCACCCATGATTTCAATTGAAGATATTGCAAGTATTCAGACACCTCTGGCAGAGGTTAAAGCTCAGCTTTTGAAATGCCAAGTGTTTCCAGGTTGTGAGGCATGTTATGAGTCTTGCAAGCTTTCCAAGAATGGGTGTGTGAGCTTGAGGAATGGCATCAACGACTTGATCCAAGAAGGCATTATGCAAATAACAACAACAGCTTCTACAACACCAGCAACTCCTTGTACAAATGACTCTTCTACAATTGCAACAACAATTGTTTCTACTGACTCGTCTACAACTTCAGCAACCATTTCTTCCATTACTTCAACAAACAACAGTTCCATTCCATCTCCTTCTACAACTTCAGCAACCACCAACAATGACGTCTCCACAATTACTATCTATTATGACCCTGCAACGGTCCCGAACTCCAGCAATTATCAACAACAATCTCAACAACAGTTTCAACAACAATTAAGCTTCAATTCATCACCACAAACATCCACCAGAAGTCCTGTCACCATTTTCTATGATCCATATACAATAACAGTTCCAACCTCTGCTGCAGTTAGCCTAGTCACCATCACGGTTCCAGGGCCAATTCCATATGATAAAGACAATGATGTACCATGGCATTACGGTGCAGGCCTTTACTGCAACAGAGAAAAAGTCCTTCTTGATTCTTCAGTTCCCACCTCACAAGTGGATAATGTCGGGGGAGGCTTCACCCGAAGCAGACGCCTCTTTACGTCACAAGCTCCAAGAACTAGTACTGAGGCAGAGGCTACTGCCAAAGCCAAAGGGAAAAGTGTGGCACCTGAAGAACCTGCACCAAAAGAGACTCATAAATCATCATTTGATCAAGATGTGGATGAGTTTATGAGAATAATTAAAAGAAGTGACTACAAGTTTGTGGATCAGCTCCACCAGACTCTTTCTAAGATCTCTATATTATCCCTGCTGTTGTGTTCCGAAGCTCATCGGGATGCACTACTCAAAGTTCTTCACACTGCTTATGTGCCAGAGGAGATCATAGTGAATTAGCTTGAGACAGTGGTGTCTAATGTCAATACTAGCCATGGGTTAGGTTTCACCAATGCTGATTTAACCACAGAAGGATGTCACTACAACAAAGCTTTGCACATAACCCTGGAGTGCAAAGGGGTTGTACTCTCTCATGTTCTTGTGCACACTGGGTCTTCACTCAATGTCTTGTCGAAGAAAGCTCCTGTCAAGCTCGAATATGATGGTATAGCGCTCCGACCAAGCAACCTTGTGGTTAGAGCTTTTGATGGCTCCAAGAGGTATGTTCTTGGAGAGGTGGAGCTGCCTGTTATAATCGGTCCGCAGGTATTTCAGACTACTTTCTATGTGATGGACATTCAGCCGGCCTATGCTGTTTGTTGGGTCGACCATGGATTCACGCCGCAGGCGCAGTTACGTCAACCCTTCACCAGAAATTGAAATATGAGTGGGAAGGGCAGATTATCACCATCTGTGGTGAAGAGGAAATATTTGTTAGCCATCTGGCTACGTACAAATACATTGAGATGGATGGTGAAATCCATGAAACTATGAGCCAATGGTTCAAGGCCCTGAATGTCAATGAGGCGACGAATGAAGTATTTGCTGCATCCCAGGAGGATAGGATGGGCACTTCAATTGTCTCCTATCAGCAAGCCCGAAAGGTTGTTGAAGATGGAAATGCCCAAGGCTGGGGCAAGCTGCTGCCGGTGGAGAAGAAGGAGGACAGATTCAGTTTGGGTTGCAAACCATTCCGACAAGATCAATCAGAGGCTGCCAAAGAGCCCAAGTTCATCAGTGGGGGGATGCTCACCCAGGATGCTGTTAACAACCTGGAAGACGAGGCGGAAAGCGAACTCAACCTGGAAAGATGGATACGTCCAAGGATATCGGGTCACCAAGTCCTTAACTGGTCTTCCCAGGAAATTATAAGGGTTACTCCTGCAGAGTAATTATTATTTCCTGCCTTTTTTTAGCATGCATCAAGTCCTGCATCTTGCCCAAGGTGTTAGGACTCATTTTGTAATAGGGCCATATTGTAATTTTGTGCAAATGGATTATCAATGAATATCAGACATCTTTTGCAAACAAGTCTCTTTATTCGCTCACTGTCTTTTCATTTTTCACTTTTGTACAAAACAATAAAATGGCAATGTTTTAAAAATAAATAACTTCATTTCACACTTTTCTAAACAAGATTAAAACTGGTCACTAAAACGAACCAATCTCAACCCTTGCAGAGATTATCCTCCCGATTGCACCGACAACAGCACTACTATGACCGTGTATGACTTCGACAATCTAGTTAATCAAGATGATGAAGGGGTTGAAGAATACTATGAGCTACCTGAAGAGTTAGCCAAGTTGTTGAGGCAAGAAGAGAAAGTGATTACTCCTCATCAGGAGGAGGTTGAAACAGTTAATCTTGGTACCAAAGAGGATTTGAAAGAAGTGAAGATTGGGTCCAGTCTGCAGGCTTCAGTAAAAGAACTGCTTATTGACATGATTCGAGAATACGTCGACGTCTTTGCTTGGTCCTATTAAGACATGTCAGGTCTAGATATGGATATTGTTATGTACAAGATGCCCTTGAAGGAAGATTGTCCTCCAGTAAAGCAAAAGCTACGCCGTACTCGTCCAGATATGGCCATGAAGATTAAAGAAGAAGTACAAAAACAGTGGGACGCCGGTTTCCTTGCTGTAACTAGTTACCCGCCGTGGGTCGCTAATATTGTACCAGTGCCTAAGAAGGATGAAAAAGTACGGATGTGTGTGTATTACCGGGATCTGAACAGAGCTAGCCCAAAGGATGATTTCCCATTACCTCACATTGATGTATTGATCGACAACACAGCTCAGTTCTCGGTATTTTCTTTCATGGATGGATTTTCAGGGTATAATTAGATCAGAATGTCACCCGAAGACATGGAGAAAACAACCTTCATCACACCTTGGGGCACATTTTGTTACAAGGTAATGCCATTTGGACTGAAGAATGTCGGTGCGACTTATCAACGGGCTATGGTAACGTTATTCCACGATATGATCCACAAAGAAATTGAATGCTACATGGATGACATGATTACCAAGTCCCTCACTAAAAAAGATCATCTAGTAAATTTGTTGAAGTTGTTCAAGCGTCTGAGAAAGTATCAGCTGAAGCTAAACCCCAACAAATGTACATTCGGGGTGCGGTTCGGTAAACTGTTGGGATTTATTGTAAGTGAAAAGGGAATTGAGGTTGATCCCGACAAAGTCAAAGCCATTCAGGAGATGCCTGCACCTAGGACTGAAAAGGAAGTTCGGGGGTTCCTAGGTAGATTGAACTACATATCGAGGTTCATATCTCATCTTACTACAACTTGTGAGCCCTTTGTCGCTCCCGGGATTTTCATCCTAGTACAAACGCGAAAGTGGCGCGAAAAAGGTAGAGTCGCCAGCCAGACATTTTTATCCCAAAGGAATGGGAAAGGTAATGTTGCACAAACCTAAGGAAGAAGGAAAAGGACGAGGCCTTGCGAACCAAAGATCTAGATACGGGAGTCGGTTACGAATTGAGAAGGTATTAGCACCCCAATCCGTCCGCCGTACCCGACGGGATCCACGCTTAAAAGTCTGTTTTCAAAGGGTGAGAAATAATATGTTGTTTGAATAAAAGAATAGCTATCTGGAATGAAATGGAAATGAGAAAAGAAATGGAATTAACAAATGGGAATAAAATGGGAAAATGTAGGGAAAAAGAAAGATTGTGCTCGAATGGGCCCTACCCCACTGCCTACGTACCTCATCGGGATAAATGAGGATCAGAGACGCCGTAGTTCGTCTAACTAAGGCTAACACTCGTTTGTGGTTTTTAGGATGACATTGCCATAGCTCTAGCTCAGGTGTTACCGGCTCTGACACGAGGGTGTTTACCGTATCGCTGTTTGAACTGTCGAGACAAGTCATGAAAAGTATGAGATGAGAATGAGAAGACGTGACTTCTTGGTTTGTTGTTTTTTAGAAGAAATGTTTTGAGTTTGTGTTTATTGAATGTACAACACTAAAGACTATGACACAGGAGCGAATGCTTTCCAAGATCGCCCCCAATGGGACGTTTGTAAAGCATCCTAGAAGAGTGAAGGAGACCTCCACTAATCATTTCCCGTATAGCTTAAGGCTCATGGCGCATTGTACACCTTTCCTTTGTTAATTTTTTTTGATTTTATTTTGAAATGAGAAGAGACTCAAGTTATAAAAGGTAAACATTCTAAGGGGAACTAGACTTACCCTAAATCAGTTGAGTTCATGGATAACCTATGGTTAGTGAGGTTTGCAATTGAATCTACCTAAGAAATACAAGACTAAACATGCAAGTAAAATAAGTCAATAATGAGCAATAGGGTCCTCCTAGGTCATGGTAGGTAAAAACGCATATGAAATGTAAACGGGATGGAACAATGAGGTGTGTGGGTCGGTTGCGTGGTGCTAAGACACACGACTTATGGTATGAAACATGCAAGGTTTGATTTTGGTTGAATGGAGTGGAACGAAGGTGATCGTGGAACCCTAAAATAATATGAACTTTATTTATTTATTTGAAAATATACTCGACGTTGGATCGAATACTTTATTTGTTTTTGAAGATTTGGTTTTCTATCGATTCGTTTTATCTTTTCTATCCTATTTATGGAAACTATAAAAGCATACAAGCTCTAAGCTATTACAATCACAAAATACACAATTTAAGCATAAAATATCCAAGTCCATAAGCCAAACCTTGCACAACACCTTGCACAAAGAAAAAAAAAGCAAATAGTTAGTAAATGATATGGATTATGTATATGCATCATATGAAGGAATGAATAAAAATGACAAAAAAAATATTAAAAGTCATGATAAAAATATGAAATTAAATTCCTAAGGTCTTCAACCTGATCATATTATTGTGTAAAAAAAATCTCTAAAATATTCTTATTCTAACTAAGGCAAATGATCACCTAAAACTAACTAAAGTTTAATCACAAAATTACACAAATTATACCACCAAAACCATAGCAAAAATGTCCTAAAAATTCACCAAAAATGTTCTAGATACTTTAACTTGTCTTTTAATAGTAGCAAAAAGAATGGGCAAAAAATATTATGGGAAGTGGCATAAATAAATTGCACAAATTTATGTGTCCAAATGGAAATTCAATATAAGTCCATTAAATTAAAAAATCGAATTAAAATTAACAAATGATTAATTTCAGAAAATGAAAATTGGGAGTGTTTCCAAATTGTATTAAAAAACTAACATAATTTTTGGTGGATTTTTACTATTCTTTTCTATATTTTTTATGAATTATATTTGAAGCTATATGAAATAGAACTTTATAAAAATAGAAGGATAGAAAGGGTGTAAGAATAGAAATGTTCTTAAGTTATAAAGGCAATTGGGCTTAAATGGGGAGTGCCAGTAGTAATCCGCAGGCCCATAATGGATAGAGTCTGAATTTATTTCTAAAAAAAAATAATAAGACATTTCAAAGGGGATTAAATATTTCTTGATGAATTTTTATGGCATATTAATTTGTTTTGATGATCTTAATTCTTATGAACCAAGACTAATTTACATTATGACCTTTGATTTCCCTAATTAAAAATAATCATAGAGGTTGAATATCCTACTTTATTGTGATTTAATAACCCGTTAATTTTGAAATCTCAATCAAAATATGCATTAGGCCAAAACCATATTAAAACTTAGACAATCTTAAACCATATTATAATTCTAAATCAAAAAATCTCTCTCTCTCTCCAGAACTCGCTCTCTCCTCCATCCACTTCATCTTCTTCAACCTAGAAACCCTAATGGCCGCCGCAGCTTTCTCATTCTTCTTCCTCCTCTCGCCGCACACCATCATCTTCTTGCTCTCTTCTTCTTCTCACTAAAGCTTTTTTCTTTCACAAACCCTAATGGCCTCCTTCTCATCGCGCCGCCGCGACACCCTTCATGAACCACAACCCTTAACTATACTAAATTCGAGCTAATCTTCCTCCACCCACAACAATCACAAACCCCAAATTTCTTTCTTCCCTTCGCCCTAGCCCGCCGGCGGCGCATCCGTATTATCCGGTATCCTCTATCACCCTCAAAGACACATAACAAAAATACTTACTCTTTCCCTCTCCTAATCTCAAATCAGCAAAAAAACTTAACCTAAACCCTTTTCAAATTAAAATATTCCGAATCAAAATGAAGAGGCGAATCGGAGATGAATCAAAGCCACCGTACCTTCGGTCAAAATGGTGGATGTTGAGGTTCGAAGATCTGGATCGCTTGTGTAGTCCGTACAGGTTATTGAAACTTATGAGATGACGATGCTAATGACGAAGCCCTATGCGTTTCGTGATGAAGCCACAAGATGGAGACGAAACTTTCGATGACGATCGGCGTTGATGCACATTAGGTGACGCGCAAACCACGAAGATAAATGATCTGGTTCGTGTACGTGTTCCGACTCCGCTCCCTTTTCGGTAAATCTCGACTTACTTTGGTTGAACCATTACGATCAATTTTTCGCAGTCCTGATTATTAGCAATTCTTGAACTGGCCAGTTCCGGTGCAGGTTGATGAACATTGATTGCTGCCGATCCTGATGATGGCTGAAGGTTGTGTTGACAAACGCTCAAGGGTCAGAAGACGTCAAAGATGGTGATTGAAGCTTCGGATTGAAGACGGTGATGATGCCTGGTTGCTAATTGAAGAGTGATCGAAGAATGTTGGAGGTTATGTACTCATCTGTCAGCTTGACGTTTCTTTCGGTAAGCGTCAAACTGCGATTTCATTCTTTTTTTTTCTCCCATCTCTGAATCTGTTGGAGTCATAGATCTTCTTTCTCCAATTTTGGTTTTCTTTCAGTGGTTTTGACTTGTGATAGGTGATTGATTGAGCTGTTCTGATGTTGATTGTTCACAATGTTCTTGTGACTTTCAATCTCCATTGATAATTGAACTTGATGCCATGCTTTTTTGTGATGCAGGTTGCGGTTTCCGCGGATTGATGGTGATAGTCGAAGATGGGGATTGAAGCTGAAGGTTTTATGATTGAATAATGGAGATGGAAGAGTCAAGAGGATGGTGGAATGGTGATGAGGGTGAAGGATGAAAATCAGAAGAAGAAGTCACATTCAAGGATGATGAAAAAAATGGATGAGGAATGAATCAGTGATGAAGATTGGAAAAAAAAGTCCCCAAATCTGCAATATCTTTTCTGTTTTATAGCTGAGGAAGCAAAGGGTTCCAAGGTAATTTCCAAATGAGTTAGTTATGAAATCAGTTGAAGTTAGTTCTGATTCTGTTGTGAATTCTGTTTTAGGTTAGTTATTTGGTAACTGAAAACTGTTATGTGAAACCTTCTGGATTTCCTTTTGAATCCTGAATCCTAAGTTTTGTTGTGGTTGTTGTACTTTGCAGGATGGGATGGTTTTAAGATTATGATGAAGAATCGAAAAACTCCCAATTTGATGATGTAGAGCTTTCTTTTCGAAGATGTGAAGTGATGAGGATTTTTTATTCTCGGTTCATTGGAGATGGAAGGGAGTTTTGTTTGAAGGTGATTTAAAGTCGTCGATGAAGAATATGCAGAAGAGTAATACTGAGGATAGTGAAGTTCACTGCAAAGCTCGGGTTACCAGAAGTCTTTGTTGGTAGTGATTATAAAGAAAATTGAGATTTCCTGGATTTTTCATAAGTTGTTCTAATATCTTTCATATACAGCCCCCCCCCCCCTTTTTTTTGTAACTGTAATTTTCGATTGTATTGCTATTGAGTTTGTAACCGAATCCGATTGGAGCTTGTAATGGATTTTTCTGTAATATAATTTTGTTATCAATATTGATTTTCCTGTTATCAATGCTCATTATAAAGTGGTAGTACTTAGTGAATCTTCTAAATTTGGAGGTATACAAGTCAAAGTCTTATGGTATAAATTAATTTTGACTACAAAGCCTAGCCACCTTGAAAGCATGTGGTCCATAATACCTTTGTCATGTGCTCATCAAACAATCCAGACACAGAATCAAGTAATTCTCTAACAAAACCATCCGGCTTTTCCTTCATTAATATAAAGCTAACCGCTGCTACAAGATGAAAAACTAAAAGAGCACAAAACTACACTTAATAACAACCATATATCTCTGAATTTCCATTCCAAATGCTTGGTATTTTTCACATTTCATTAAAGAACTCCATCTAAGATGTGACTTGAAATTACATAGAAACTGATTGAACTCAGGTAACTCTTTTATAAAGGAATCAATAAATCCTGCCAATCTTCAGAAAAACTCAAATGTAATCGTCCTCAAATAAACCTTAATTCCCCTCTTCCATAAATAACTTGTATTGCAAATGTAATTACTTGAGCGATTGAGGAGACAACCGTGTATTGACCATGATACAAATTCATGCTATAAAGGCCCACCATTTCACCATAAAAGGTTAGTTCCCAGAGAAACCCTTGAAGATGGAATACTTGGAAAAAGTCACGGCCATCGCGGGCCATGGACACATAAACCTTTTATCCAATGATCTTTAGATAGTATATGCCAAAAAAAGTTTCATTGAGAATAATAAGATCCTGATCCCATGTCTTGAAGAAACCCATAAAGTGCATGACACAAAGTTAGATCCTAATGGAGAAAGCATAGGAATGAGAACCATGAACCAATTAGAGGTAATAAAATATGAGGGCAAATTTTGGGGTGTTACACCCTTGTTCAAATTGTTAAGAAAGGAACAAACGGTCAGGTGGAACTAAGATTGTCAGAAGGCTTTTGACAAAATCAAGGAGTACCTACAAGAACCTCCAATTATTATACCTCCAGTTGAAGGAAGACCTCTAATAATGTACCTGACTGTATTAGAAGGATCAATGGGGTGTGTGTTGGGCCAGCATGACGAGTCTGGTCGAAAAGAGTATGTAATATACTACCTAAGCAAAAAGTTTACCGACTGTGAACAACGTTATTCACTGCTCGAGAAAACTTGTTGTGCTTTAGCGTGGGCTGCTCGCCGACTAAGACAGTATATGTTGACTCACACTACCTTGTTGATTTCAAAGATGGACCCCGTCAAGTACATATTTGAGAAGCCAGCACTTACCGGAAGGGTTGCAAGATGGAAAATGATTCTGACAGAGTATGACATTCAGTACAAATCTCAAAAGGCCATCAAAGGCAGTGTACTGTCTGACTATCTAGCTGAGCAACCCATTGATGATTATCAGCCAATGAGATTTGACTTCCCTGATGAAGACATCATGTTCCTAAAAGCAAAAGATCATGAAGAGCATGTCCACACTGAAGGGTCTGACCCGGAAGAAGAGTGGACTATGATGTTTGATGGGGCTGTCAATATGAATGGACGTGGAGTGGGTGCAGTGCTCATTACACCTAAAGGAGTTCATATGCCTTTCTCGGCAAAACTCACTTTTGCCTGCACTAACAACGAAGCAGAATATGAAGCGTGTATCATGGGTCTTGAGGAAGCCATTGACCTCAGGATCAAGACCTTGAATGTATTCAGAGATTCAGCTTTGGTAATCAATCAGACCAATGACAAATGGTACACTCACCAAGAGCATCTGATCCCATACCGTGACTATACGAGGAGATTATTGACTTTCTTCATAACAGTCAAACTTGAGTACATCCCTCGAGACGAAAATCAGTTCGCGGATGCTTTAGCTACCATTTCTTCCATGATTAAGGTTCAAACTGCAAATTATGTACCCCGAATTTTGTTATCAAGACTACACCGACCAGCATATGTTTTCTCTGTGGACATTGCTAAAGATGACTGCCGTGGTCCATGATATCAAATGCTTCTTAGAGGATCAAACCTACCCACTTGGGGCATCATCCAATGATAAGAAGACATTAAGAAGGTTGGCTGGCAGTTTCTTCCTCAATGCTGATGGTTCGTTATACAAGCGAAACTTTGACATGGTACTACTCAGATATGTTGACAAGAAAGAAGCAGACTTGCTAATGCACGAGGTGCATGAAGGATCTATCGGTACCCATGTTGGAGGACATGCAATGGCTAAGAAATTGTTAAGATCAGGGTTTAGGGTTTAGGGTTGCCACAAATGCCAGATCTATGCAGATAAAGTACATGTGCCTCCAAATCCTTTGAACGTGATGTCTTCACCTTGGCCCTTTGCCATGTGGGGCATTGACATGATTGGAAAGATCGAGTCGACTACTTCAAATGGCCACAAATTCATCCTGGTAGCCATTGATTACTTCACTAAATGGGTCGAAGCAGCTTCGTATGCAAACGTCATCAGACAAGTGGTAGCCAGATTTCTGAAAAGAGACATCATCTGTCGATATGGAGTTCCCGAGCGAATCATTATTGATAATGGTTCCAATTTGAACAACAAAATGATGGCAGAACTTTGCCGGGACTTCAAAATCCAACATCACAACTCTTCTCCTTACAGGCCAAAGATGAATGGCGCTGTTGAGACAGCTAACAAAAACATCAAGAAGATTGTGCAAAAGATGGTGGTGACCTACAAAGACTGGCATGAGATGCTACCATTTGCTTTGCATGGGTATCGGACCTCAATCAGAACATCTACTAGGGTAACACCTTATCAACTTGTGTATGGTATGGAGGTTGTCCTACCTGTTGAAGTTGAACTACCCTACTTACGGGTAATGATGGATGTAAAGCTGGACGAAGAAGAATGGGTCCGGTCTCGGTACAATCAATTGAATCTGATCGAAGAAAAGAGATTAGCTGCAATCTGTCATGGGCAGATATATTAGAAAAGGATGAATAAAGCCTTCGATCAGAAAGTCGGGCTTCGGGAATACCAAGTGGGAGATCTTGTGCTGAAAAGACTTCTTCCTCCTCATACAGACCACAGGGGCAAGTGGACTCCTAATTACGATGGTCCATTCATAGTAAAGAAGGTTTTCTCTAGTGGAGCACTGATGCTCACTACCATGGATGGCGAGGATTTCTTATCCCCTGTGAATTCAGATGCAGTTAAAAAATACTTCGCATAAAATGACCCGCTGGACATAAAAACAGAATGTAAGTCCAGGAAAAAATAGGGCATCCCGGCGAGTCAAAAACAGAATAAAAGACTCGGGAAAAAATAAGGGAAAAATCAAAAAAATGTACACCCGCTGAGTTGAAAAGCCACATTGGACAGCTTAGGCAAAAATGGGTATCCCGGTGGATCGAAAACCTGAAAGGGCGGTCCACGCAAAATCAGGGAATAAGCGAACTACTACATTTTGAATTCATCTGTATCACTCACAACATGGTAATCTTTGAAAGGATAAAGCATCAGTCAGAATCAACCTTCTTCAGAAAGCAAAATGAGAAGAACGTTAAGGTCATACAGGTCATAGCAAATGAAGCTCACTGGAATGTCGTCAACATTGCAAAACTTTTATTTTCCCAATTTATGGCAATCTCCTCATTCCAGGGGATTTGTTTCTTTAACTGTATTTGCCAATTCAGGGCACCCAGATTAATAAAATCAGATTTTCAGTCACACCTCTTTTTGTACATTTTTATTTTCGTTTGCAAAATGTCCAGTATTCATGATATGATACTTGCATAAAACAAATGAGCCATTCTTAATAAAATGCTTGCGGGAAATATATTTACTTTCATGAATATCTAATTCCTATGACGGAATTAGGTAAGGGATACCTCGGGATACTTGTGCGTTTCTCTTGTCTTAACAGATTGCAGGTATCCAATACACGACATGGGGCATGCCAAGCACACTTCCCCAGCATACCTCCTCCCCAAGCAATATCTGAAATGCTTTTCCCCAGCGGAGTTGTCAAGGCCTCCTCATCCCTGGCACATGTCTACTCAACAGGAGCATCCCTAGCCAATCTCCCCACAGAATTTCCAGCCTCTCCCCAGAGGAGCAATGCCTGAAACTCTTATACAATAAAGTGACGAAAACTTCCTTCTCCCCAGCTGAGTTTTCCTTACAGGGTAGATCAACTCTTGATCTATTTCCCCAAGCAGAGCTATATCTCCAGATCTACCAATGATCTCTTCCCCAGCTGGGATCTCCCTCTAAGCAGATCAGCTAGAGATCTTTGTCACGGTAGGATCCGAATCCCTGACCGGTTTCTCTTTTGCATAATCATAGCATTCGCATCATAAATCACCAGAATAGGCGTAGCATTCCGTCTAATACGGAGCATTACGGAAAAAAAAATCAAACATTTTCATGATCACAAGCCAGGTTCGAGCCAGCCACCTGTAACTACCAGCAGTATTTCATCAGCAATGAATATAAGAACTCGCATTCCCCACAAATAAAAGCCAAAGCGTCCCCTTTGCACTCTCTAACATAAATACCTGTCCATATATACCCTTTTCGACACTCGTCCGTGTCGTATTATTCCCCACAGATATAAAGCCAAAGCACCTTCTTCGCACTCTCAAATATAGATATACATGATTTTTTGACACTCGTCCGCATCTCCTTTCCCCAGCATGGTTGCCAAATCACTTGGTGCAAACAAAACACTTCTTCATAATACTCTTTTTTCGACACCCGTCCGTGTCATCTCATCCCCACAGGTCGCCAGAACACCTTTTACACTCTCACATACAAATGTTTGTTCATAACTTATATATGGTCTCTTTTGACACTCGTCCGTGTCATACTTTCCCCAGCAAGTTGAACACTCGTCCGTGTCTTGCTCATACTTCACCTATAAACCAATACTCATACTTATATAGAAGTCTTCGATACTCGTCCGTATCCTTTTTATATATCAATCTTCAAACAGATTCGACACTCGTCCGTGTTCTTTGTTAACCAGATGGTACTCGTCCGTATCATCATCTCTGAACATGCGTCAGCGTTTGTTTCTACCGATACTCGTTTGTATCATGGTCCTAAGGATGCTCGTCCGCATTTTTAATCTATACACAGCGTCAAACACTTATACCTTCTTATTCCTAAGCGTAAGCACTCGTCCGTGTTTACCGTTCCCCAGTAAGTCACCAACAAAGCAACTTTTCTCCTATCTGACATTCTTCTTATGTCGTGATACTCTCGGCAGCCGTCCCATTCCAGGTGATCGTCCTTCACCTTTGGATGACCATCCCTCATCCCTTTCCCCAGTGGAGTCTCCATTATTGGAACCTTTTTCTATTCGGCATTCATCCTATGTCGTGATATATAGCAGCCGTCCCCTGCTAGGTGATCGTCCTTCACCTTTTGATGATCGTCCCTCATCATTTCATCTGATGGCCATCCCCATCGTTGATCTTGTTATCCGGCATTCTCCCTATGTCGTGATAAACCCCAAGAGCAGTCGTCCCCTGCTAGGTGATCTTCCTTCACCTCTTGATGATCGTCCTTCATCATGCTTATCTGATGGCCATCCCTATCGTCGAGCTTTTCTATCCGACATTCATCCTATGTCGTGATAAAGAGCAGTCATCCCCTGCTAGGTGATCGTCCTTCACCTTTGATGACCGTCCCTCATCATTTATTTCATTTATTCTTTAAACCGATGGTCGTCCCCATCGATGTTTACTTTCTAAGCCTGATGGTCGTCCCCATCATTGCCTTTACTTTAATCCCCATAGAATCTTGTTTCTTTACCTGATGGTCGTCCCCGTCATGATCTCTTTATTTCCCCAACTTGTCGATCGTCCCCATCATTGCTTTACTTACCAATTTATCCCCAGCAGTCGTCCTCTGCACGATGGTCGTCCTCCATCGCCTTCATTTGATAATCATACTATACTGTCTTTTACAATTTATATCCTTTTTCTTCTTCTATCCAGTGAGTGCAAATTCTGGACTGTCTTTGGTATTCAACCACAAGCTATCTGGTTTGTCTGTTAAGCCAAGCGCTTACATCCTGCACAACTAACTCATGTTTGAATAGGGGCAGCTGTAAACACCCCAAATTTGCCCTCACTCTTTATTAACACCATGGCTTGTGATCTTTCATTTTTGCATAAGCATAAGCATACTACCACACATTGCATATTTTATTTCATCTGCATAGTTCAAGTTCATCTGCATCTAGGGTTTCTGATCTGAGCAATCCAAGATTCCAGCTGAGCCATCCCAAGGCCTCAAAGTGTTCCAAGAGGGTCCATGTGTGTTCTATCATCATATTGTGCCTCTCAAAGTTCAAGAAATTCAAGAAATCACAAGAACTGGAAAAGCATGGAAGTAGAGATAGGGTTTCACTGCACATATGACCTGAAATTAGGGTTTTGGTTTCAGAGGCCTTAACTCCAAATTTTTTGGTCATTCTTGTGTCTAATGGTCTCAATATGTTATAAGGATCATTCATACCAAGTTTGATGACGAAATTCATTGTGGAAGTCATTTGTTCACTGGGTAACTTCTTGAGCAAGTTAAGTCAAAATCAGGGCATCTGAGGCCCCCAACAATGGAACCAAAGGGGTATTTTCATCAAATTGAAGTTCTATGATCTTTATTTGATCTTAGAAGAGGTTGGAAGTTCACAAGATTGAAGAATTTTGAGCCATTTGAAAAGTTGCCAAAAATGGAAATGACTTGTAATGGAAACTTTCCATTTTGGGAAAGTTTTTCAACCTCCTCTTTCTTAACCAAAAATGCTTCAAATGAAAAATTCTTGGTCATGAAAGTTGTAGATTAGGTCTTTCCCTTTTCAAAAAGTACAAGAACATGTCTTGATTCATTATGGAACTCAAGTTATGATCCTTCAAAGTTGGCAAAAATCCTATAATTTTCAAGAATGCACCAAAGAGGGATTTTTGCAAAACCACTTGCCAAGGCTTCTAATGACTTCTAATGTGTCCAAATACTTCATAACATGATCAAGCAACTTCAAAAAATCAGAATTGGCCCAAGAATTAGATCATTTCATGCTTGAATCACAAGATACACCAAAGAGGGAAAATATGCAAAACTCATACAAACCCTAGTTCCATGTGTTCCAGCTCATCAAATCTGATCCATAAGCTTTCCTTGATCTCAGCTGAGGCCAGACATGCCCAAATCTAGCTCTGACCCGTGCCCATACTCTAAGTACACCTAAGCTTGACTTTTGGCAAATCACCCCATACCAATCAAGCAAGGCCACCAACCACTCTCTGACCAATCAAGACATCATATGCAAACCTTATGGAACACAAAACACACAACACATTGGCTTGAAACTCACCCAAGCTCAAGAATCCCAAAAACACTCCAAACCTTGAGCTCTTCGAATCTCTCTGCTCAGCCAACAAAACTTCAAACAAACTTCACCAATCATCTCCATACATCTTCAAGATCATTTCCCAACCATTAAACAAGCCTAAAACCCCAGGAGTCAGAAACACGATTTTGGTGCAGCTGAGGTGCAATCTCTCAAACCAGCCATTGCAAGCTTGTTCTAAGCCTTCCATTCACTCAAGGGAAGCCATTGGAGGTTTATTGCACAAAGAAAGAGGTCAGAAAGCTCCAAAAGTGAAAGCTCCAGCTCAGGTATCCATCTTCAAACTTTTTTCCAGAAATGTGTTTTTAAGTTTCTAAATGAATCTATGAACTTCCCTGATCATGTTGATGTGTTTAGTTTTGAAAATGGTTGAGTAACAAGCGTGTATTTGACTTCTGAAACTTTGCCCGTGAAACAAGTTCTTACTTGATTCTCTCTTTTGATGCAAAATAAATTGTTTTTGTTTGTGGATTCTTGTTCCTTGATGTTTGTTGAGTGATTCTGGAGCTTTAGAGGGCCTGGGGTGAGGTTTTGGGGAGTTTCAGGGGAGGAGGCTGCCGGAGAAGACGACCGGAGCACTTCTTCGGTCGCCTGAGAGTGATTAGGGCAAAACCACATTAATTAGGCTAGTTTGAATTTCAGCCCTTGGATTTGTTTCCCGCGCGCGTATGAATGGTCCAGATGAATCCACTAAACCCTAATCCACTTAATTAGGATTAATTTGAATTTTTCCAGAACCAATCTCAGCCCTTCATTTACGCGCGTGGTCAATTCCCACCAAATTTGTTTGAATCTCAGCCACTGGATTTGCATACTTCTCATTTTAATTATTTTTATTTCATTTTATTGCATTTATTTTGTTTAATTTATTTAAAATATCAAAAATCATTTTAAAAATTTCATTTTCTGCATTTTAGTTTCAAATATTTTTCTCAACCTAAAAATAATTGTATTTTTATTTTTTGAATTTAAAAAGTATTTTTAAAATATTTAAAATGTTTATTTTAATTAATTAATGGAAAGTAATTAATTAAAATAGCATTTAGGTTTCTAAAAAATATCAAAAAAATCATGTTGCATCTTAACACATTTAGAAACATTTTCAAACCCTTCATACAAATTTCTTTTTGGTTTTGATCATAACTTGACAATTTTCTTTGAATTTAGGGTTCATAAAATCACATTTTTAAACCCTAACCTTTGAAAAATCTTTTCTGCCTAACCATGAAGGGTTTGAAGATGGTTCTTTTTGCATTGTTTTACACATATCATGTAGTATCTAGGATAATTTTGGCATGAATTTATATTGCATTTTTAATTTGATTTGAATTTTTTCTTTTGAAGCACCCAAAAACCCTAGCAAACTTAGAAAAATCATAACTTTCAATAGGTTAAGAGTTAAACCTTCTCCTTTGTGGTGTGATATCATATGGGATTAGGGTTTGTTTGAGCTCATTTGCAATTTTTTATCATGTCATATGCTTTTGTTGTAACCATTTGCATCTCATCCTTCCATGTAACCCTAATTTTGCATCTTTACTTGCATCTTACATTGCATTGCATGAACATATGAACTTGACATGCCATTCTAAGCATTTGTATTCCATATTAGACATCTTAAGACATTGCTTGAACATTGATTGATCATTTATCCATACATTTTCTATGCTTTGCATCCATTTCATTTCATAAACATCCATGTGTTTACATGCTTCCTACATGCTTCATTTGCATTCATTCTCTTGTATGATCACACATATGCATCTTGTATGTCTTTGCATCATATCATAGCATCATATACATCATGTGTATGCTTCTGGTCTTGGTCTTTGCCCTTGCTTATGCATTGTTTCATTTCATTTCTTTCCTTTTGCATCTTGTGCTAACTTTTCAGGTTAATGGTAAGTTGTTCGGGAGGGGGATTTGCCTTCACCTACCACCTCTTCTCATACCTTCATATTGCATCCTTGCTGACTTTTTACTTGTCCTTGAGTGAGCTTGCTCACTTGTGTTTCTCTTCCTTTCTTTCTCTTCTCATTTCATATCGTTCATATCTTGCTTCTCCTTGATGGCTTCCTTGAAGACTTCTCCTCTTAAGCCTCACAAACCCTAGTACTTCCAAGCATGATAACTTTCTAGGACTTATTAGTTTCCCTTTAGTCCTTTCTATTTGAGTCTTCTTTGTGTCTCTCTTCTCATCCCATCATTAGAGACTAAACATTTAAGGTTTTAGGACTTTGGAATTAGGGTTATGCCTGTATCCTTATCTTAGGATGGAATGTATAACTTTAACCCTAAGTGTTAAACCTTTTAATTTGTTTAAACCTCTTAATCAAATCATCTTAATAATTACTAAGACTTCATCTTTTAACTTGGGCCATACATTAGGGTTCTAATTCTTCCTTTATGGTTAAGAAGGACTAACCCTAGTGTTTAATGGACAAGTCCCCCTCAAGTTGTCTTACAAATCATAAAACTCACTTCTTATTCTCATCTTTAATTAAAATCAACTTAATAAAGGCTTTGTTATATAATGAATTTAATCCCTAACCATGGATTAAGTTGAGGTATCTTCCTCAGCTTAAGTGTTCTCATCTATTATCCTTCTATTAGGATGGTGTAATGAGTCCACTAATCTGTGATTAGAGATTAAACTCATTACTTAACACCAAATGAAAACCCAAAAACATCTAATTAATCACAAGTAGGTTAATAATCTTAATCCTATATCATCATGGCAATTAAGTTGAGATGCCTATCTCAGACTTAAAGTATTCTCATTATCCCTAATCAGGGAGGATATAATGAGTTTACAAGCCCTTGATTTAGGCTTAAGCTCATTAACTTATGCAAAACACCCAAAAACAATAAAATACTGAAAACACAGAAACAAACAATAATCGTCTCCTTCGGGATTCTTTTCTCATCACACTCATTCATAACCGAGGACTTGCTTCTTCCATCTAATGCAAGACAGTTAGCACTCGAGCCAGACGAGTCATACACTTGAGCATAGGCAAGCAAGCAGTTCATCAGTCAATTCATTTTCAGTCTCTTTGAGTCGAACTACAGTGTTCTAACTTCCTCATTGTATGAGAGGATACGTAGGCATAACTTAACTGTTATCGAACAAAAGTCTTTTTTCCTTCCCCCTCTTTCAGCATTCTCTTTTAAGCCTCAGTCCTGAGCATTTCACACCCTTTTGCACTGACACTTGTACATTTCTTTTCCAGCTTTTTCACACAGATAGCACATACACTCCCCCTTTAGACACAATCTTTTAAGCGTGGATCCCTTCGAGTACGACAGACAATCTGGGTGTTAATACCTTCCCAGGTTGTAACCAACCCCCTTTCTCAGTTTCTCTGGTTCGCAACCGTCTTATCCATATCTTTCTAGGTTTATGCAGCATTACCTTTACTTCGGGATAAAAATGCCTAGCTGGCGACTCTATTCATCTTCACTTCATTTTCTACTTTCGCCGACCGTTCGCGCTTGTACCGGGATGCAAATCTTTGGGAGGGACACATACGATGCATTTTTTAAAAAAATTTCATTCTTATGCGTTTCTTTTTCTTCCAAACTTGCATATCTAATATATACATACATATATATATATATATATATATATATATATATATATATATGTGTGTGTGTGTGTGTGTGTGTGTGTGTGTGTGTGTGTGTGTTCATGTGTGTGTGTGTGTGATATTGGAAGGAACTCTAGGTTTAGCATGTCGTCGAAGTCCATTCACATATTGTTGTCAAATTGGGCCTTGTGTTATGGATCCAATTGTTTAAATTAGCTTATGCCCTAAGTTAGCTTATAATGGGTAATTCTTAAAAAGCCCATTAGGTTAGTGTGTTAGTTTTCTTATAAATAGCATACTAGTCTCTTATCTTTTCAGTAAGGGAAAATAGGAAGATAAAACCCTAATTCAAAAGTGAGAGATGTTATTTGTTATTTTTGTATACTTGTAATCTTGTTTTTAAGAGAAATGAAAGAATAATAGTTTATAACCAATCTTTGTTGTTATCTTTGGTTATCCTAAATCCTAATCCTTGTGGATTTCTTGACTGATTAAGGAACCAATTATACTTTATTTCTAAGGTATCTGATTCACAACAAATTGGTGCAGTGAGCATGGAGAATATGCCTTCAACAAAGTATAAGATTGAAAAATTCACCGGAGTGAACGATTTTGGTCTATGGAGCTTGAAGATAAAATCCCTACTTGTACAACAGGATTGCTTAGAAGAGTTGAAGGGAGAGATGGCCTTGAATGTTGCGTTAACGGCAGCTGAAAAGACGACCATGATTGAGAAAGAACACAACGCAATATTGTTGAGCCTTGGTGATAAAGTTCTTCGATTGGTATCAAAGGAGACGACGACGTCATGGTTATGGTTGAAACTTGAAGGTTTGTACATGACCAAATCGTTGGTGAATCGACTCTACCTGAAGCAAGCTTTGTATTCATTCAAGATGAATGAAGGCAAAATGTTGACTGAGCAGTTTGATATGTTCAACAAGCTTATTCTTGATCTTGAAAATATTGATGTGAAGATCGATGATGAAGATCAAGCGTTGTTGTCATTATACGCTTTGCCCAGAACACATGAACACTTCAAAGAAACCCTCTTGTATGGAAAAGAGTCCATGAACTTTGAAGATGTTCAATCTGCCTTGTACTCTAAGGACTTGAACTAACGAAAGGAGCATAAACCTTCGACGGTAGGTGAAGGTTTGGCCATTAAGGCAAAATTATTACGAAAGGATGGTAAGTTCGACAAGAAGAAGGGTAAAAGTCAGCAGACTCTTATAGTGGTGAAGCATCTAGTGTTCAATGATATCATTGTAAGAAGGAGGATCACATTTGAAAGGTGTGCCCTGAACGCCTGAAAGATCATGGAGGTAAGGATAATGGTAACACGATCATTGTTCAAGATGATTTTGAATCATCTGATGTTCTTGTGGTTTCAAGTAGCGACTCAAGAAAAGAGTGGATTATGGATTCATGTTGTACTTGGAACATGACTCCAAACAAAGATTTGTTTGAGGAATCATGTGATCAAGATGGTGGATCAGTGCTACTCGGAAATAACAAAGCTTGTAAAATTGCAGGTATTGGATCTGTGAGATTAAAGCTCCATGATGAGTCAATAAGGCTATTGACTGAAGTTAGGTATGTACCTAACTTGAAGAGAAATCTGATTTCTCTTAGTGAATTCGACAAGAAGGGATATGTTTTTCAAGGAGAGAAAAGTAACCTAAGAGTCGTGAAGGGGTCAAAGGAAGTCTTGATAGGCGTGAAGAAACAAGGCTTGTATACCCTTGAGGCTGAAGTTGCAAGTGGTTCGAAAAATGTTACATCCAGGAAATTTGTGTCGAAGAAAAAATTATAGAACATGAGTTTGGCCATGTCAGCGAAAGAGGCCTAGTTGAACTGGGGAAACAGAACCTGCTAGGTGGTGACAAAGTCGAGAAGTCGGAGTTTTGTGAACCTTGTGTATTTGGTAAATCATATAGGGTGAATTTTAGCAAAGGTAAACAAAGAACACATGGATCCCTGGATTACATCCATATTGATCTTTGGGGCCTACAAGGAATCCTTCACATTCCGGTGTGTAACACAGTGAGAGAACTGACTTTTAGTCATGTTGCGGATAGCAAGAGTCACCACCGACTTTTATTTTATCCGTAAGGAAAGGACATAAAAGAACAGGAAAGACCTATTTTTAAAAGACTTGAGTTCGGGGGGTAGGTTATATAAAGGGAAGGTGTTAGCACCCTTTATATCCATGGTTATCTATGGGCTCTTAGTTACTTAGTTCACTTTAATTGTTTTTGGAAAGTGTAGTGTATGATTAGAAAGTTTCTAAGTACTTTGTAATGATCCTCGTATGGATGTATACAAAGCCTTGTTTGAAAATGTTTTGAAAATATTGTGAGGTGTGAAAAGTATTTTTGAAGAGTGAGCAAGTAACTATGAGGTACCTACCCTAGACTAAGTCATTCATGTTCTTATATGTCCTTTCAATGGTAAGACTATCCCTATTATTAAGGAATAAGTAGTCCTTACCTTGGATTTTTCTAAGGGACGGGCGTAGGGTCATCGTATGGTCAATGAAGGCAACTTAAGGGGTGTCTTTAGCAATTCGTAGGGACTATCATCATTTATTCGAAGGGACAAGATCATTATTCCGTAGGCAACTTCGAAGGGACTTGATCTTTTAAACCGTAGGGACTATGATGATTTATACTTGAAGGGACTTTGCTTAAGACATCCCTGTATTCGAGGGACTTGACCATATTAAAGGCAACCAAGAGGAATACCCTAGGAAGTGCAAGATGGCGATCAAAGATCGACTTACGTGTGTGAATGTTTATATTCAAATATTTATCTTATTTTTTAATTATCTAAGTTAATTTTAATTACAAGTAAATATTGCACTCCCTATTTACTAACCAAACAATTAAATAATATAATTTAAAAAAGACGGAAAAATAAAACTACGCTATTACAAGGCTTTGGGACAAATACAAAATAATCGGGCGGAAAATATATTATATTAAATATAAACCTATACTTTTGTCTAATAATTTAAATAAAGCAAAATTAAATATAAAAATAATAAAGCAAACAAAATAAATTAGGGTTGGCATTATATTAGGGTTTAGGATTAGAAATTAAATTAGGGTTAGAAATTAAATTAGGGTTAAAATTAGGTTAGGACTTGAACATTTGATTTTTATTAAGAAAAACTTAAAATTTAGAAAAATAAATTAACTATAAATTATGATATATTTATACAAATAATTAATTATTTACCTTGTTAGAAATTTTAATTAGAACAACATTATTAAAAAGATTAGACAATATTTACTTGATTAAAAACATATTAGTTAAAAGAAGTATTTAAGTGAGAAATTAAAAAATATTGTGATTAAAAGAAAACTAAGTAATTTTATAAGTTAATTAAAAAAAATTAAATTGTTTGAGAAAATATTATTAGAAAATAAACAAGTGATTTTTTTAAATTTTGTTTAATGTTTTTATAAGAAGAAGAAAATAATGCTGATTAATTAATTATAATTAGTTTTAATTGATTAATCTTATATAATAATTAATTATTAAAAAAAAACAAGAAGAAAACAAGAAAATAAAAGAAAAGGAAATCAAATAGCCAAAAACAAGGGAACCCGGGATCGAACCCAGGTCCTTCTGCCTCCAACCCCATGACCATACCACCAGGCCATCCGCGTCATTTGGATATTTACCTGCAAATAATAATATATAAAATAAATCAATTATTTGAATCAAAAATCGCGCCAAGAGGTTGTCTTCTCCGCGCATCCGTCTGATTAGCTTCTAGTGACGCTTTGCCGTAGCTAAAGGTTATAGTGACAGATTTTGTCTGTCACTATATGTCATGCACCTGGAAAAAAAACGTCATACGCAAAAGAAATTGATTTCAAACACACCAATCGATCAAAGGCAGTTCCCTAAGTCTTATAATTCCTTCAATTTCACATGAAATTGCTTCTATGCCAGCTTTCCAATCTCAACCTTTAGGAACCCTAATCATGGCATAATACGACTCCGGCCATGAAGCTTTAATCTAATTTCCCATAAATCATCTACACATAATAACAAACAAGATTAGACATCTAAAAACAGTTTATAATGCGTGAATTAGAGAAAACGAAAAATTGAAAATTCAAGACAAAATAGAATTCGGATTCCATGAATTATGGGGTTTATGATGAATGTAATGATCCAACCATGTTCTATCTCCCCCAAAGAAACTACATCAACCTTTAAATAGCTTGGAGAGGGCTTAAATGTGTGAAACCGAAATTGAGTTTTTCTTGAAAAAATTTGAAGTTTAGAATGATCTATTTTTGCCTCTGCCAATCCCCTCTCATGCTTGTGTTGTGTTGTATACTTATAGGTGAATGAGATTAGGTCAAGAACTTGGTGGATTATTGGGCTTTTGGGTGCCTTGTTCATGAAGTAATTCCATCACCTTAAATGTAAAAAAAGTCAAATGATATTCTTCCCAATTCATTGTGCACGAAATTGGATGGTATATAATCAATTTGAATGATCTTTAAGAGTTTCTAGAAGAAGAATCAAATCAAATATTTGAGTTTTCATATTTTATTTTGATTTAAATTGAATTTTAATGAATAAAATCCAAATAAATAATAAATAAATTTAAAAAAATCAGAAATATTTGTAATTAGGTCGTGCTTGATGTTATCATGAAGATTGGGTTGCAAAATGATTGGCCCATTTGGAAAATTTTGGTTTTAAGACCTTCTTTTCTTCATACACCCCTTAAAAATCTCCCAACTTTGACAAAGCATAAATCCCTAAATTTTAAGGATATGAAGGTGTTCTTGAACATTTTGGAAAGTTTAAAGAGTCCTCTAACAAGCCTCTTTTGTCTCATGTCCATATCTTTTACCATTTTCAAATTATGCCCTTTGGAAGATGTTGACTTTTTGTTGACTTTTGAAATGACCTGTAATGTTTTAGCTCATACCTTCCAAATGAAGCATTTTTAGGCTTGGCTTGTGAGACACAAAGTTATAGAGAATTAAATTTCCTTAAAAATGAGCTTTGGATGGAAAAAATTTGATGAAGCATATGAAAGTTATGGCTGGTCAAAGTTCAGTTGACTTTTCCTAAGAAAACCCTAATTTAGAAACTCTTGATTCTTGATGATCTGAAACTTTCTTGATGAATCATGATCAAACCTTGATTAAATGATGAATTTTACTTCATAAACTTGATGTTGGCAAAAAAATCTTGAAGTTTGACTTTAGTTTGAACACAGTTGACCTCAATTTGACTTTTTAACTACTTTGACTAATTTTTGCATATCTGATCATCTGACTGGGAAAACTTATTGGGAAAGCCTTGAAACTTGACATGGGGATTCTTGAATACATGTGGGATGTTATGAAGCTCACTTGAGGCCTTGAAAATCATTTTAACCTGAAGAAACACAAAACTCTAGTTTTGGACTGTTGCACCCCAAAATTTGCCCTCACCAAGATAAGACATTGTGTACTAAGGTGTCCCAAGATGTTCACAAGGTTCACAAGGTTCACAAGATATTTCATGAGGTTCACAAGGTTCATAATTAGTCAGAAAGTTTGACAAATCCCTCAGACAATGCATCCTCCTAAGCAAGGCATCCTAAACTAGGGTTTTGACTTTCATCAGGCTAAATGGACTTCCAAGACTTCAAGTGAGCCTCATAGCATCCTATATGTGTTTAAGAATCCCCATGTCAAGTTTCAAGACTTTCCCAAAAGGTTTGCTCAGTCAGATGATCAGATAGGCTAAAATCAGTCAAAGTAGTTAAAAAGTCAAACTGAGGTCAATTGTGGTCAAACCAAAGTCAAACTTTATGATTTTTTGCCAACATCAAGTATATGAAGTAAAATTCATCATTTTATCAAGTTTTGATCATGATTCATCAAGGAAGTTTCAGATCATCAAGAATCAGGAGTTTCTAAATTAGGGTTTTCACAGGAAAAGTCAACTGAACTTTGACCAGCCATAACTTTCACATGCTTCATCAAAAATTTTCCATCCAAATATAATTTTGAAGGAAATTGAATTCTCTACAACTTTGTGTCTCACAAGCCAAGCCCAAAAATGCTTCATTTGGAAGGTATGAGCTAAGACATTATAGGTCCTTTTAAAAGTAAAAAAAAAGTCAACAACTTCCAAAGAGCATAACTTGAGAATGGTAAAAGATATGTACATGAGACCAAATAGGTTGGTTAGAGGACTCTTTATGCTTTCCAAAATGTCCAATAACACCTTCATAGCATTAAAATTGAGGGATTTGTGCCCTTGCAAAGTTGGGAAATTTTTGAGAGGTTTATGAAGCAAATGGGGTCTTAAAACCATAATTCACCAAATGGGCTTGCTTTTTTATGATCCAAACACTTCCATGACATCATGCACGAATTAAAATTTATTTATTCATATTTTTATGCATTTTATTTTATTTATTATGATTTTTTTTATTAAAAATCATTTTAAATCAAAATAAAATATAAAAATGTGAATATTTGATTTGATTTTGGTTCTAGAAAGTCTTAATGATCATTTAGAGGTGATTGAAACTACATAAAATCAGCCTCAAGAACACTTTGCAAAGTTCAAAAATTCTTCAAAATAGTTGAATTCAAATTTTGAGATTAAGACAATTTCAAAGCTTCACAAAGGTGGCATTGGCTTCCTTGACCTTCATTGATCATGATTCAATACTCATAAGCATCACAATCATGTTATAATGGCCAAACCGAACACATGTTCATGACACTTTGTTGATTTTTCGATTACGATTATTCATGATGTTTTGCTTGTTTTTGTTTAGCTAATCTTGTTTGTGTGATGACATAGAAGCTTTCTGGACAATTCTTTTTGAGTTTAATCGCAGGAATCGTGAGAAGCCATAGCTAGGGTTTCAAAGTTGAAATTAGGGATTTGCGATTTAGGTTATATAAATGACTTTGAATATGATATTTGGATTGTATGAGACATGGGCAAGCTTTTGATATCATTAATTTGGATGATTCATATCTGGATTGTATGTTGTTAGTTTCGCAGGTTTAGCTACAAAAACAATTCGCAGGAAAACTTGTAGAGAAATTCGCAAGTAATTTCGTAAGTCTGGAGGTTGAAGAAGAAGCAGCTTTGGCGCGAAATCAGAATTCAAAATTTGACTTGTTTTTATAATATGTGGTTGTTAGTTTGTTATCAGGTAATGCGCTTGGCTCAGTTGGTATAGTGGTGATGGTTGTAGGCATCAGGGTGTGGGTTCAAGTCTAACCCTCAGCAATTTTTTTATTTTTCTCAACTATTTCACCTGATTTATCATATAATGTTTGTTTGATGGTTTTAGGTCACCAGCTGCGTGCGCACCCCAGTGGTAATCCCCTTGCAGGTACAGGGGAGGTCATGGGTTCAAATCCAGGCCTCCCCATTATTTTTTTAACCTAATTTTTCTATTTCTTCTTTCTTCTTTATTTAATTATATATATTATATCATAAATTAATTTCTTCTTTAAAATAATAGTCTAATATTTTATATATAATAAAAAAATTAAAAGAAAACTTTATAGTTTATTTTTGTTAAAATATAATTTGTTGATGTTTATATTATATATATTATAATTTGTAAATAAATCAATTTATATTTTAATTCAAACCCTAATTTTATTTTCTTAAATTTCTAACCCTAATTTCTAACCCCAATTTTTTATATTAAACTTAATTAATTTTTTTTCTAATATATAATTAATCTTGTTTTTATAAATAATTATTATATTGTTTATTATCATTATTCTAACTTTATTATTTTCTTTTTTAAAAGTTCTGTAAAACTATTTGTTTAACTTAAAAATGTCCTCTTAAAATTTATATTTTTGTATATTTGTGCTAACCTCTTTTCTCTTATGATTATTTCTATTACTAACCATTTTAATTATAGTCTATTTATTATATATTTATTATTAATTATTTCTATTATAATGTAATTGCGAAAGCCTTGTAATAGTCGTAGTTTTATTTTTGTCTTTATTTTATTGTTTATAAATATTTTTATTGCCATGGTTAATAACTATAGGGAGTGATAACATGTTTGTGATTTAAAATTAATTTAGAATAACTAATCTAATAAGATAAATATATGAATATGAACACTCACACACGTAAGTCGATCTTTGATCGCCATCTCACACTTTCTAGGGTTACTCCTCAGGTTGTCTAATTATAAGGTCAAGTAAGGTGTCTTAAAGCAAAGTCCCTCCATTAATATCATCAAGTCCCTTTAAGATTATAAGATCAAGTCCCTTCGATGTTGCCTACGGAATAATGATCTTGTCCCTTCGAATAAAAAGATGATAAGTCCCTACGAATTGCTAAAAACACCTCACAGTTGCCTAAATACAGATGTCCCTATACATGTCCCTTAATACATCCAAGGTAATGACTACCTATTCCTTAATAATAGGGATAGTATTACCATTGAAAGAACATATAAGAACAGTAAAGACTTAATATAGGGTAGGTTCCTCTTAAGTACTTGCTCACCTTTTCAAAATATTTCATTACACTCCACATTTCAAACAAATTTTCAAAACAAAGTCTTTATATACATCCATACGAGGATCATTATAAAGTACTTAGAAAATTTTTAATCACACACTACACCTTTCTCAAAACAATTTAAAGTGAGCTAAGTAACTAAGAGCCCATGGATAACCATGGATATAAAGGGTGCTAACACCTTCCCTTTGTATAACCTACCCCCCGAACTCAAGTATTTTAAAATAGGTCTTTCCTGTTCTTTTATGTCCTTTCCATTTGGATAAAATAAAAGTCGGTGGCGACTCTTGCTATCTGCAACATGATTAAAAGTCAGTTCTCCCACCGTGTTACAGAACTGGCGACTCTGCTGGGGAATTAATAAAAGAGGGGTACCCTTAGGAATTAGATCACTTAAAATTATTTTCCTTGTTTTCTTTACTTTACTTGTTGGGTGATCTTATGTGTGAAAGATCCTAACCCGGATCTAGTGTACCTTAGGTAAATGGAAATAGACCAAGGAAACTGTACAGCGTATACCGATATGGTTGATCTGGTGGCCATAGTTAGTGTGACTTCTTGGTTGGTACTTATGTTCCTTAAGAAAGTTGAGGATAATATGAGGCTGCCATATGTTGTCAATACACTAACTAACTTTTAGAACCCTAGTCATCCCATCTTGACCTTTAGAAAGTAGTGAGATAGCCGGATTTGGTGAAGACTGAAGTTGGTTGATACTCGATACTACGCTCATTGAGATTCTAAACTTGGGGGGTTTTGGTTGGCAAGTAAGTTGCCTACTGAACAACCACCCTTGTGAAGGATCAATGATATTGAGATCCCTTAGAATCCGGTTACTTTTGTAGGATAGGATGAACCAACTAAACTTCAGGGGAGGGTACTTACCTTTAAACCTCATGCAAGCCTTCAAAACTAGGGCCATTGTGTGACTTGTTTGTGTGTGCCACATGTTTGTGATTGAGCATAACATCATAGAATAATCATGCATCATAAGCATAACATTTTCACTAACCATTTCAAGGACCAAAGGATTTATCTTTGTTCTTTGTTGCAGGTCATGGCTTCTGCTCGTAGGAATACTATCCGGATCAATTTTGTAGGGATACCTCCTAAGCTTAAGGAATTGGTCTCTCAAGTTTCTGAAAACTCTCAATTCATCAAGAGACATGGTCACCTACTGGATTTAGTCACATCAGGGTTCAATGAGGACATGATGAGTGTTCTGTTTCAGTTCTTTGATCCTAAACATCACTGTTTCACATTCCCCGACTATCAGCTGGTTCCTACCATGGAAGAGTTCTCTAAGCTTCTGGGTGTCGCTCCCGATAGATGGGACCAGGCCCAGATAAAGGTACAGACGCGAACGGTCGGCGAAGGGACAATGAGAACACACAGCCGTGAACTCACTGGAGATGAATAGAGTCGCCAGCTAGGCATTTTTATCCCGGAGGAAAGGTAATGCTGCATAGACCTAGAAAGAGATGGATAAGACGGTTGCGAACCAGAAAGACTGAGAAAGGGGGTTGGTTACAACCTGGGAAGGTATTAGCACCCAGATTGTCCGCCGTACTCGACGGGATCCACGCTTGAAAGGTTTGTGTTTTAAAGGGGTAGTGTCAGTGCAATTTGTGTGTAAAAGAGCTGGAAAACAAAATGTACAGGTGTCAGTGTAAGAGAAAAGTGAAGTATATAAGTGAAGTGTCAGTGTAAGAACAGGAGTGAAATGCTCAAGATCACGAGGCTAAAAGAATGAGGCTAGAAAGAGGGGGAATATACAGAGACTTTTGTTCGATAACTGTTAAGTTATGCCTACGTATCCTCTCGTGCAATGAGGAAGTCAGAACACCGTAGTTCGGCCCAATGAGACTGAAAGATGACTTGACTTGTGAACTGCTTGTTTGTCAATGCTCAAGTGTATGATCTGTCTGGCACAGATGCAAACTGTCTTGCATTAGACGGAAGAAGCAAGTTCTCGTTTATGAGTGAATGAGATGAGAAAAGAATCCCGAAGGAGACGATTATTGTTTGTTTTTGTGTTTTCAGTCTTTTATTGCTTTTGAAAATTTGCCATAAATTAATGAGCTTAAGCCTAAACCAATGGATTTAGTAAACTCATCACATCTTCCCTCTGATTAGGGGTAATGAGAATACCTTAAGTGTGAAGTCAGCTTCTCACACTTAATCACCTTTGATGCAGGATTAAGATCATTAACCTATTTGTGATTATTTAGATGTTTTTGTGGTTTTTGTTTAGTGTTCAGTAATGAGGTTAATCCATAAGCAGGGATTGAACAGACTCATTACACCATCCTAATAGAAGGATAATAGATGAGAATGTTTAAGCTGAGGAAAACTCCTCAACTTAATCCATGATTAGGGATTAAATTCATGACAAAACAAGCCTTTGATTAAGTGGATTTTATTTAATGATATGATGAAGAAGTGAGTTTTTTAGGGTTTGTAAGACAACTTGAGGGGGACTTGTCCATTAACACTAGGGTTGGTCCTTCTTAACCAGTTAAGGAAGAATTAGAACCCTAATGCAAGGCCCAAGTTACAAGTGTGAAGTCTTGATGATTATTAAGTGGATTGATTAAAGGATTTAAACACATTAAGGGTTTAACACTTAGGATTAAAGTTATACACTCCATCCTAAGAGAAGGATGCAGGCATAAACTTAATTACAAAGCCTTAAAGCCTTTAGGGTTTAGTCCCTGATTATGAGGTGAGAAGAGAAGACTCAAAAGAGACACAAAGGTAAAACTAAGAGGGGAGACTAATCAAAACCCTAATCATTGTCATGCTTGGTTGTTCCTAGGGTTTGTGAGGTTTATCAAGAACAATCTTCAATGAAACCACCAGGAAGCAGATGAACAGGATCAAGAGAAGCAAAGTGACTTGCTTCATTCAAGAAGTCAAGTCACTTGAAGAAAGAAAGTGGGAGGAACAAGAATGAGCAAGCTCAATCTCATACACAAACAAAAATTCAGCAATAGATGCAAGAGAGATGAAAAGTGACAATATGAGAAATGAAGGCAAATTCACTTCTCAAATCACTTACCACCTGAAAAGATTAGAAAAAGAAATGCAATGCAAAGTGGGATGAGATGACATGATGATAAACAAAACCAGAAGCATGTTGATGATGAAAATGATGCTATGAGATGCTACAAACATGAGGCAACACATGGAAATGATCATACAAGTTTATGAATGCATGTGAAGCAAGTTAAGGAGCATGAACATACACAAAAAGTTATGAAGGGCACAATGCAAACAACATGGCTAACACATGATGCAATGATCAAACATGCTTTCAATATGTCTTATGATGCCAAATGAATCAAATGGATGCTTGATTTGTCATGGCAAGTCATGTTATACAAGAGAATGCAAGAGGTATGCAAATGGAAGCCCAAATTAGGGTTTATGAATCAAACATCAAACAAAAACCAAAAACAGAAACAAACCCTAAGATAAAAAATGGAAAATGCCACACAAAGTAACCCTAAGCCTATACTAAACCAATGTCCAAAGGGGAGGTCTCAACTCTTAACCAATCTCAAGTTATGGTTTTTACAAGTTATTAGGGTTTTTAGGGTTCCTAAACAAAAGAAATACCAGAAAAATTGAAAATGAGGAATCAAATCAAGGCCATTTAATCCCAAAGACTACATGCTAAACACAATGCAATGCAAAAAGAATCAATGTCCAACTCTTCCTAGATAGGCAGAAATGATTTTTTGAACTTATGATCAAAATAATGCACAAAAATGATTTTAATTCAAAGAAAATTTCTCAAAATGCATCAAGATCCAAAAAGAAATTTGGTTTGAAGGTTGGACAATGTTTCTAAATGTCTTAGAACATTTCATGAATTTTTTGGTGATTTTTAGATACCTAAAAGTATTTTTAATAAATTAATTTCCATTAATCAATTAAAAATAATCTTTTAAATATTTAAAAATACTTTTTTAATGGTAAAAATAAAAATGAAAATATTTTTGGGTCTTAAAAATTAATAAAACTTATGAGAAAAAGTTTCATAATTTTTAGACATTTTTTACTATTTTTAATAAAATATGCAAGTTAAATGAAAAAGAAATGAATAAAAATAAAGAAAAAGGAAAAGTAATCAGAAGGGATGGCTAGGATTGAATCTGGATTCAAAAGGGTGGACTGCGCGCGTGAATGGAGGGTCTAGATTCACTCTGGACGAATTAATTTAATTATAATTAATTAAAACTAATTAAGTGGATTAGGGCATAATGACTTGATCTGAGCCATTCACACGCGCGGGAGGTCAAGGGAGTCAACGGATCCTACGACCCAAATTCAAATGGCACTAATTACAGGGGTTATGCCCTAATTATTTTCAGGTGGCCGGAGAAGACCTCCGGTCGTCTTCTCCGGTGGGAAGTCCACCTGAAAATCTCCAAACTCTCTCAAAACGTAACAAAAATGAAAACCAAACATACAGAAATGATTCCCATGATCCACTGAATCAAAACCCCATCATAAACAACATTTATTTTTCATGAAAAGGCTGAATCGAAGCAAACAAAAATTAGGTCAACTGAGTTTCAGAGATCAATTAAACTCTCATTTCATCACCATTTCAAAAACTAAAAGCATCAGGATACTCAGTGAAGCATGGAGAACAAGTTTAGAACATAAAAAATGATTTCTGGAAAAATATTTCTTGAGCTACCTGAGATTCGAAGCTTTCACTCCAGCAACTTTCAGGCCTCCCTTCTTGGTGAAATCCACTCCACTTGACCCTCTGGTGATGCTTGGATGCTCAAGAGAAATTTATATTGGCTGGATGAAGAGTTTGAGTAACTTCTGCTCAAGCTCAGTTGAACATGGCAATGGTGATTCAGGCTATTTCTGGCAAGGGTGGAGGGTTGTTTGTGGTCCAGATGATGAGTAGAGAAGGTTTATGGAGTTTGTTTGGATGTTTGTGAGCTGTGGAGAGAGTTTCGAATGAAACTGCAAGTTGGAGTGAAAATGGTGAAGTGGTGTTATGGCTTGTTTCAGGCTTGGTTCTTTGATGCTTTCTACTCAATGGAACATGGTGAGATGATTGGTGAAAATGGTTTGGATGTTTGAAGTTTGGGCAGAGAGATTCGAAGAAGTTTGCAAGAGGGAGTGTGTTTGAGTATGTGATGCTTGAGAGTGTTTCAGCCTTGCTTCCTTTATGAAATGGCTTGCAAATGGATAGTATATTTTAATCCTATAGGTCAGATGATTTGACATGGCCTACATTGATTGGTAAGTTTGCTTTTGCTCAAAGTCCACCTTTTGTGTAAGAGAAGTATGTCTTGGTTCTAGGCTAGTACATGGCATGGGGCTGCGCAGCAAGGGTGAGGGGAAAGGCTAGCCAAAGTCAGCATCCAATGTTGCAAGTTGTAAGAAGTGTGATGAGTGGTTTTGCAAGTTGTTACTTTTGAAACTTCATGAGAAATGCCTTGTTACACAAACCATACACATGTGATCTTTGGTTCAATTCTTATTTTTAGGTCACATAGAATGTTTATTTCATGGTTTGAAGTGAATTAGAAGTTACAAATGGCATTGGTTCATGATTTTGCAAAATTCTCATTTGGTGCACATCTTGAAAATCAATGATTTTTGCCAACTTTGTCACACCATAACTTTTGATCCAAGAAGAATTTGATCATGTTATTGTACTTTTTGAAAAGGGAAAGATGTAATCTACAACTTTCATGACCAAAGTTTTTCCATTTGGAGCATTTTTGGACCAAGAATCAAGGCTTGAAAAATGACCTAAAATGAAGCATTCTTGAAAAGTCAACTATGCCCAAAAAGTCAACACTTGCAAAAACTCCAAATTCTTGATTTTTGTGGACTTCAACCTTCTTCCATGATCAAATAAAGATCAAATACACTCAAAATGATGAAGATCACCCATTGGTTGGGTCATTGGGGGCCTCAGATGCCCTGATTTTACACTGACTTGTCCAGAAAGTCAACTCTTGATCAGATGACTTCCCCATGGAATTTCTTCATGAAACTTGATATGCATACTCCCTATACCATATAGAGACCAATGGAAACAAAAATGACCAAAAATTTTGAGGTTATGGCCTCTGAAACCAAAACCCTAATTTTAGGTCAACTGTGCAGTCTATCCTGGCTCTGCTTCCATGCAAACCTCAGTTCTTGTGATTCTTTTGAAATCTTGACTTTTGAGAGGATGGAATATGATACTTGAATACTTATGGATCCCTTTGAAGGGATTGGTGACCTTTGGAGTGGCTCAAGATGCCCTTGGATTGCTCAGATCACAAACCCTAGGTGCAGATGACTTGGAGACTATGCAATGAACCAAAAATGAGATATGAGATGATATGATTGTGTTTATGCATATGAAATGATCACAAGTCATGGTGTGAATGGGTGAGGGCAAATTTGGGGTGTTTACACTGGGTATACCTATTCTTGATCAGAGACCTTTCACAGGCTTAGAAAAAGAGCCTAAACCTGAAGCCATTGCTTCAGCGTTACATCTGAAGAAATCAGACATTGTCCTAGAAACAAGAAGTGGAGTTAAGGGTATTTTTGCTAAGGTATTGATGGAGAAAGCTCAAGTGTTCCTGAAGGCTATGAGCTATGATGCTTTTGAGGAGATCTTAGCCCTACTGATCTATGGCTTAGTATTATTCCCCAATCCAGACCAGTTCATAGATGTGCACGCCATCAACATATTTTTGACTCATAATCCAGTGCCTACATTACTTGGAGACATCTTACACTCTCTTCATACCCGTACTACAAAGGCACGAGAAACTCTGATGTGTTGCATACCTTTACTATCTAGGTGGTTTATTTCTCACCTTCCTCGATCCGTGATGAAGAATGAACAAGGGTTCAGGTGGTCCAAGAGGATCATGTCACTTTCTCATTCAGATATTCATTGGTACTCTAAATCCATGGAGAATATTACTATCATTGACCGTTGTGGGGAGTTCCCTAATGTGCCACTCCTTGGCATAAGAGGGGGAATTACCTACAATCCTTCCTTAGCTCTACGTCAGTTTGCTTACGCTCGGAGTGATGGTCCTCATGACCTACTTATTCAGGGTATTGTGTTCGACTACGACAACGATCTGCAAGGTTACCGTCAAAGGTTTATACGAGCATGGGGTAAAGTGAACAAGGTTGACAGCAAGACTCTGGAACCCAAGTACACCATTCATATGGAACCTTATCTCAGATGGGTGCGATCTCGTGCTCAGACTCTTATGATGCCATATCCTGCTATCCTGCCAGTTACCATGGAGCCTGTTGCTGAAGGAGATACTTCTTATATCATTCTTCATCCAGACATGCCCACTGACATGGAGGAATTACAAAGGTCCTGGATCCAGTTGAAGGAGCAAAGAGATACTTTTGAGACTCATTACAAAGCAAGTCAAGAAAGAATCTTGGAGCTAACAAAACAACTTCACGAGGAGCAGAATCTCAACTCATACCTCAACACAAAGAGGAAACGTCCATGGGAGACTTAAAACCCCATTTTTTGTATTCATTTCATTTTTATTGTAAGCCCAAGGGGAAAACAAGTTTATTACTAATAAAAGTTTACTTTTGGTGGTTTAAACAAATTTAAATCCTACGGTCCTTGAAAACATTGCATACGCATTTACACATCATATCATTGCATCACAGGTTTCTTATATACAGGTATCTTATCTTCTCGCTGTTTATTTCAGCAGAAATGGCTCTTGAACAGACTGTCAAAGATCTCCAGGCATAGAATGCACAATTCCAAGAGTTGATTCTGAACTTGTCCAAGGGGCAAGATGAGTTGAAGACACTGCTGGCTAAGAAGAAGAAGAAGAAGACTAGAAGATCAGGAGGCCTTATTAATCTGGGAAGAAGGTTCAAAGGTCATATCAAGACAAAGGAACAGATTGATGATTCTGAGTCTGAAAATTCTGAGAAAGAGGGAGGTAGTCTTCATGATACTGTGGGAGATTCTGATTCTGAGGCAAATTACTATCATGACCCAAGTGAAGATAAGTACAAGATGCTAGTAGACAGAATGAATGCCATGAAGTTACAAAAATCTTCTGGGCTGGATTTTGAAGATCTGAGTTTAGTATCTGGAATGGTTATACCTATTGGCTTCAAGGTTCCTACTTTTGTGGTGTACGATGGTGTCTCATGTCCCAAGCTGCATCTAAGGTCCTATGTCCGGAGGATTCAACCGCATACTGCTGATAAGAAGTTATGGATTCAGTTAGAATGGTATTACCAATTGGAGAGTGTTAATATTCGTGATTGGAATGATCTTGCTGAAGCCTTCTATAGGCAATACCAATACAATGCTGATTTAGCACCTACTCGCATGCATCTCCAAAGCATGTCAATGGGTGCTAAGGAGAATTTCAAGGAGTATGCCCAGAAATGGAGAGACCTGGCTGGCAGAGTTCAACCTCCTCTGACTGACCGGGAACTGGTGGATATGTTTATGACTACGCTAAATGGTCCTTTCTATAGTGTTGCACCCCAAAATTTGCCCTCACAATACAAGACTTTGTGTGCTAAGAGGTTCACAAGGTTCACAAGACATCTTATGAGGTTCACAAGGTTCACAAAGTTCACAAATAGTCAGAAGATGTGACAATTCCCTCAAACAATGCATCCTCCTAAGTAGTGCATCCAAAACTAGGGTTTTGACTTTAATCAGGCTAAATGAACTTACAATACTTCAAGTGAGCTTCATAACATCCCATATGTTTTTAAGAATCCCCATGACAAGTTTCAAGACTTTTCTCAAAAGTTTGCTCAGTCAGATGATCAGATAAGTCAAAATCAGTCAAAGCAGTTAAAAAGTCAAACTGAGGTCAACTGTGGTCAAACCAAAGTCAAACTTCATTATTTTTTGCCAACATCAAGTATATGAAGTAAAATTCATCATTTGATCAAGGGTTGATCATGATTCATCAAGGATATTTCAGATCATCAAGAATCAGAGGTTTCTAAATTAGGGTTTCCTCAAGAAAAGTCAACTGAACTTTGACCAGCCATAACTTTCACATGCTTCATCAAATTTTTCTCATCCAAAGCTCATTTTGAAGGAAATTGAATTCTCTACAACTTTGTGTCTCATAAGCCAAGCCCAAAAATGCTTCATTTGGAAGGTATGAGCTAAGACATTATAGGTCCTTTTAAAAGTCAACAAAAAGTCAAGAACTTCAAAAGGGCATAACTGGAGAATGGTAAATGATATGGACATTAAACCAATGGTGTTGGTTAGAGGACTCTTCAAGTTTTCCAAAATGTCCAAGAACACCCTCATAGCATTAAAATTGAAGGATATGTGCCCTTGCAAAGTTGGGAAATTTTTGGGTGGTGTATGAAGAAAATAGGGTCTTAAAACCAAATTCTCTCAAATGGGCTGAACTTTTTGTGACCCAAGGTGTTCCATGACATCATGCACTAAATATATTTGATATTTTCATAATTTTATTTTATTTATTTTATTTATTATGATTTTTTATATTAAAAATCATTTTAAATTTAAATAAAATATCAAATATGAAAATTTAAAATATATTTTGGTTCTAGAAGGTCATTAACATGAATTGGATTAAATTGATATACAATTGATGATGATTGTCTTGAAATAGAAAGGTCTCATTCAAAAATATATGAAATTTAAGTCATAATCTTTTTCAATCTCCAAAAATCAAAAAGTCCAAACAATGATCCAATTTTTTGACCTAGCTTCACTCAACTATAAGTATGCAAACCATCACAATGCATAGGGGACAAATTTTCTGCCTCAAGGATAAGTGTCATAAGTTCAAAAGTTCATCAAAATTTGAAATTCGGTTTCTGACTTTGGGTGGTTTTTCAGGTGAAATAAGGACATCAATCCCTTCCTTGAACATCCCTGATCATGTAGCAATAGTCATACGCATCTCAAACCTCAAGAATTGATGAACCCGAATCCAACTTTTCATGTTTTTTTGATTTTTTCGTTCATGATTATTTAACTGTTATTAATGGATTTTGTTTGTTTGTTAGTGTTCAATGAAAGCTTGTGATGGATTCTGGGTGGTTTAATTGAAGAAACCATGGCCGAATCGTGTGATGCCATTTTAGGGTTCTTGACCTTCAAATTAGGGTTTCGTGTTTAAATGAATATAAACAAATTCTAAAGCCATGGATCAATGCCAATCCACCTCTGGATCATATTTGTATAATTAATTTGATGAAATTTTGCAGTTTTGATGGTGGATAAGATTCGTAGGTTTTGCTACAAGTTTGAATTCGCAGGAAAACTGGTAGTAAAATTCGCAGCTAAATCCTCAGGTCTGGAGGAAGAAGAAGATGATCAGTGGCGCCAAAAATTTGATTTAAAAATTTGTTTTAATATTTTATTGATTTTGTTTGAGATTATTACACAAATGCAGAGTTGGCTCAGCTGGTTGGGGTGCGTATGCGTGTTGTTAATGGTCCTGGGTTCGAATACTCCCCAGGCCATTTTGTTTTTGTTTTATTTTCTATGATTTTTTGCAGGTAAGCAACAAAACGCATTGTTGCTCATCCTCTAACACCAGCGCGCGCCTGGCCTGGTGGTTGTGCTATTGGTCCAAGACGCATAAAGCCTAGGGCCTGGGTTCGAATCCCAGCCCCAAGTATGTTTTCTTTTCTTTTATCTTTTATTTTGTATATTAATAAGTAAAACCCTAATATTTTCTAAAAAAACCCTAAAAATATTTTTATAAAACCTAATTATTTTTGTAAACCCTAATTGTAAATATTAATTTATTTATTTATTTAAATTTCATAAATTTTGTTTATATTTTAATTAAGAAATAAACCCTAATGTATTTTTCTAAATAATCAAACCCTAATTTTCTTTTACATAAAATTTAATTATATTATAACTTTTAATTAATTTATTTATAAATCTTAATTATGTGCATATTTTTATAATTTGTTTATAATTATTATTTAATATAATTCTTGTATGTAAATATTTTTAAATTATGCTTAAAATAATTAAAACTCTTAATTTAATTTTGTAAATATAATTTATTTTCATAATATGTTTATTTAATTATAATTAACCTTATTTTTATAACATGTATATAATTTAAATCTTTCTAATAATTAGAATATAATATGAATTGTTTAAAAATAATTATCCATTAAAAATTGCACTTTTAAATTTATTATTATGTTAATTTCTTGATTTTATTCTTATTAAATTTTTATTATTACTAACCCCATTTATTTATATATTATTTTTATTATTATTATTATTACTAACCCAATTATTTATTATTACTTATTTTGCTTATTTATTTAATTTATTTTAATTATTATTATTATGTAATTGTATCCTTTATGTAATATTTGTAGTATTAATTTTTATTATTTATTTTAAATGCTATGGTTAGTAAAATAGGGAGTGAAACATGTTTGTAGTTAAAAATTAATTTAGCTCATTAAATTTAAAGATAAATATTTAAATTGGTACACTCACACACGTAAGTCGATCCTGGATCGCCATCTCACTTCTTAAGGGTTTCCTCTCAAGTTGCCTAAACAAAAGGTCAAGTAGGGTGTATAAAGCAAAGTCCCTCATCTCACATCATCTAGTCCCTAAACAGATAAAAAGATCAAGTCCCTTCGAATGTTGCCTTCGTAAATGATCTGGTCCCTTTCAAATAAAGATGATAAGTCCCTTCGAATTGCTTATACACCCCACAGTTGCCTAAATAACAGATGTCCCTTTACTTGTCCCATACATCCAAGGTAATGACTACCTATTCCTTAATAATAGGGATAGTCTTACCATTTAAAGGATTTAAGAACAGAAAAGACTTAACTTAGGATAGGTTCCTCTTATGTACTTGCTCACTTTTCAAAAACATTTCAAACACTTTACATTTTCAAACAAATTTTCAAAACAAAGGTTTTATATATATCCGTACATGGATCATTATAAAACACTTAAGAAAATTTCTAAACACACACTACACATTTCAAAAACATTTTAAAGTGAGCTAAGTAACTAAGAGCCCATGGATAACCATGGATGTAAAGGGTGCTAACACCTTCCCTTTACATAACCTACCCCCCGGACCCAAAATTCTTTTAAAAGGTCTTTCCTTTGGATAAAATAAAAGTCGGTGGCGACTCTTGCTATCCGCAACATAACTAAAAGTCAGTTCTCCCACCGTGTTACATATAGTCACCTCATTGGAAGCTCCTCATCTGGTTTCACCGAGCTGATAATGACTGGAGAACGTGTGGAGAGTGGTATAAGAAGTGGTAAAATACAGGTGGTTGCCTCTTCATCAAGCACTGCTAAGAAGCCCCCTAGTGGGAAGAAGGAGTCTAATGTTGTGTATAGTCAACATAGTCGTAACAGAAGTCATCAGTTTGTGGGAGCAGTTCACATCTCTAATCCTATTCCTGCAGCACCAGAGCTACCACAAAACAATCAACAGAAGCCTAGAAGACAATTCACCAAGATCAACATGTCACTGGCCCAAGCCTTGCAACACATGTTGAAAGGGGAACTCATTACTCTGAAGGACCCTCCTCAGAATCCTAATACTTCCTCTCCTCGATATAACCCTAATGCACGATGTGCCTATCATTCTAATTATCTGGGACATGACACCAACAACTGTTGGGTGTTGAAAAACAAGATTCAAGATATGATTGAAGCTGGGGAGATTGAATTTGACCCTCCTGGGACTCCAAATGTGATCACTGCTCCTATGCCTAACCATGAGAAGACTGTTAATGTTGTTGATGAAGTTTCCTATGTTTCCTCAATTGCATATGTGACTACTCCATTATCCATTATCAAGAAGAAGTTGGTACAAGATGGATTCTTTCCAGGTTGTAATGAAGACTGTTTTTATTGTGCCTACAAACCTGATAGCTGCTGGAAGTTGAAGGACGGTATTCAACGCCTCATGGACAATTATACTATATTGTTTGAGAGAACTCCTTCTGTGGAAAGTATGTGCGAACATCTAACTCGAGGTACGAAGGTTGAAGATGTGGCCATGGTTGATAAAGTGCCAGTAAAGATTAACTCCAAGGGTCCTGTCAAGATCACTCATAAAGGACCTATCAAGATTACTGCTGAAGGCCTGGTGAAGACTGTTGCTGAAGTCAGAGTGCCTCCCATGATTATTACTACTCCTGGCCCTATTCCTTATACTTCTGATAAGGATATACATTGGAATTACGGTTCTGATGTTTACATCCATGGTGTGAAACAGGAACCTTTGACTGATACACCTGTTACTGATGTTGATAATATTGCTGGATCTAGTAAGATCACCAGAAGTGGAAGAATTTTCTCTCCTTCGGCTACCTCAAAAAGTGCAGTTACTCCAACTACTACCTCCACTTTTGAACCAAGTACTGATGCTCGGGGCAAAGGTCTTGTGGTTGAACCTGGGAAAGTTGAGGCACCGACTGCTGAAAATCTCTCTAAACAGATGGAAGAAGTGCTGAAAATCATTCGCAAGAGTGATTATGATATTGTTGACCAGTTGGGGCATACTCCCTCCAAAATTTCCATGTTATCTTTGTTGCTGTGTTATGAGGCTCATGTTAAAGCCTTGATCAAGTTCTTGAAGACTGCTCACGTACCAAATGAAATTTATGTGGATCAATTTGAGAATTGTGTTGCACATATGACTTATGATAATGGGTTAGGCTTTTCTAATGCTGACTTGACTCCTGCCAAGAGAAACCATAACAGAACTTTGCATATCTCCATTAAATGTAGGGGCACTACCTTGTCTCATGTGTTGGTGGACAATGGTTCTTCATTGAATATACTTCCCAAAGAGGTTCTGAACAAGCTCAGTCCTGAGGATGTTGTGTTAAGACCAAGTAATGTAGTGGTGAGGGCCTTTGATGGCTCAAGAAGAGTGGTATATGGAGAAATAGATCTCCCGATCAAAGTAGGCTCTCGAGTTTTCAATTCTACTTTCTATGTAATGGATATTCGTCCTGCGTACTCCTGTTTGCTTGGGCGCCCCTGGATCCATGGGGCAGGTGTTGTGACCTCCACCCTACATCAGAAGTTGAAATACCCGGTGAAGGGAAAGATCGTCACTTTTTATGGAGAGGAAGAATATATGGTCAGTCATGTGAATACTTTTAAGTATGTTGAAGTGGATGGTGAATATGTTGAGACTCCTTGCCAGACATTTGAGGTAGTTTCTTGGGTCATTCATGCTACTGAAGCTCCCCCTGTTGTTAAAAGAGTTCCTGTGGTTACCAGAGTACCTCCTACAATGGCCTCCCTCAAAGATGCTAGAGTTGTGGTTGAAGAAGGTGGTTGTACTATTTGGGGTCAGCTTCTTGACATTCCTTACAAGTCTGACAAGTTTGGTTTGGGTTTCACTGCAGAGTCCCAGAAGGCTGTTCGTCGTGCTCGTGTTGTTCGTATCACCAATCAAGGGGTCATGAGAGATCAAATCAATGTTGTGGGTGACTATAGTGAAGACTACAACCTGGATGATTGGATCTTTCCTACTGTAGGTGATGGGCTCAACAACTGGAAGACCGAAGACGTTATTCCTATCTCCTTTAGTCAGGAGTAAATACTATTACTGTGTTGTTATTTTTAAGTTTGTAATTTTGAACAATTAAACTTTTAAGCCTTGTGTCTGACCCGGGGCACAATGGCATGCTTGTTTCGGGATGTCATTTCATTTGCATACTTCATTCAATAAAAATCAATGGACGTTTCGTTTTCGTAAATATTGCGCTCCTTGTCTTTCTTTTATTTTTATTTTTTGTTTATCAGCTATGTGTTCTTACACACACCCACATCACTAAAATGCAAATCCTCATCCACTCTGGATCTTGTTGATAACAGTTCTACTATTGCCAATTATAATTTTGAGAATCCGATCTATCAAGCTGAAGATGGAAAGGAGGAAGATTATGAAGTACCTGTAGAGCTTGCTAGGTTATTACAACAAGAAGAGAAAGCTATACAGCCACATGAAGAGCCAATCGAAGTTGTGAATCTGGGAACTGAAGAAAACAGGAAAGAGTTCAAGATAGGGGATGAACTAGAAGATGGTGTTAAGAGCAGACTAATTCAGATGCTACATGATTATGTGGAGATTTTTGCTTGGTCCTATGAAGATATGCCAGGGTTGGATACAGACATTGTGGTTCACCGTTTACCAGTAAAAGAAGATTGTCGTCCAAAGAAACAGAAGGTTCGTGGCATGCGTCCTGAAATGTCAGAAAAGATTAAAGCAGAGGTGATGAAACAATTTGATGCAGGGTTCTTAGTTGTGACTTCTTATCCTCAATGGGTTGCAAATGTAGTACCAGTACCTAAGAAAGATGGTAAGGTACGTATGCGTGTAGATTACAGGGATTTGAAGAAGGCCAGCCCTAAAGATGACTTTCCACTTCCTCATATTGATGTTCTAGTAGACAACACTGCCCAGCATAAGATATTCTCTTTTATGGATGGTTTCTCTGGTTACAATCAAATCAAGATGGCACCTGAAGATATGGAGATGACTACATTTGTTACACAGTGGGGCACCTTTTGTTATAAAGTGATGCCATTTGGTTTGAAGAATGTCGGGGCAACATATCAGCGTGCTATGGTGGCTTTGTTTCACGATATGATTCATCATGAGATAGAGGTATATGTGGATGATATGATAGCCAGGTCCCAGAATGAAGAGCAACATCTTGATCATCTACATAAATTGTTTGAAAGGTTGAAGAAATACAAGTTGAGATTGAACCCAAACAAATGTACTTTTGGAGTTAGATCTGGTAAACTCCTGGGGTTCATTGTCAGTGGAAAAGGTATTGAAGTAGACCCTGCAAAAGGGAAAGCTATACAGGAGATGCCAACTCCCCGTACTGAAAAGGAAGTTAGAGGTTTCTTGGGACGACTGAATTACATTGCAAGATTTATTTCCCAGTTAACTGCTACCTGTGATCCCATCTTCAAGTTGTTGAAGAAAGATCAGGTAATGGAATGGAATGATGAATGTCAGACAGCTTTTGATGAAATCAAGAAATATCTCCTAGAACCTCCAATCTTGATGCCACCAGTTGATGGAAGACCCTTGATTATGTACTTAACAGTGTTAGACAACTCAATGGGATGTGTGTTGGGGCAACATGACGAGTCTGGTCGAAAAGAGCAGGCAATCTACTACCTTAGCAAAAATTTTACCGACTGTGAAAAAAGATACTCACTGCTCGAGAAAACTTGCTGCGCTTTGGCATGGGCTGCTCGCCGACTAAGACAGTATATGTTGACTCATACTACCTTGTTGATTTCAAAGATGGATCCAATCAAGTACATATTTGAGAAACCTGCTCTCTCCGGACGAATAGCAAGATGGCAAATGAACTTAACAGAATATGATATACAATATACTACTCAAAAGGCCATTAAAGGAAGTGTTGTAGCTGATCACTTGGCTCATCAAGCAGTGGATGATTACCAGTCAATGAGTTTTGAGTTCCCTGATGAAGACATTATGATTATTACCAAAGAACCTGGACGATATGACGGACCTGAACAAGGATCCCGATGGACTATGGTTTTTGATGGAGCTTCTAATGCACTTGGTAATGGTGTTGGTGTTGTGATCATTTCCCCTGAAGGTTGTCATACCCCGATTACTGCAAGACTTTGTTTCTATTGTACCAATAACATGGCTGAGTATGAGGCATGTATCATGGGTATCAAAGCTGCCATTGATATGAAAATTCAGTTCCTGGACGTATATGGAGATTCAGCCCTGGTAGTGAGTCAGATTAAAGGAGATTGGGATACCAAGCATGAGAACCTCATTCCTTGCAGAGAGCATGTGTTGTCTTTGATCCCATATTTTGAAGAGATTACCTTTGGACATATTCCACGAGGAGAGAATCAGTTGGTAGATGCATTAGCCACCATGGCATCTATGTTTGAGATTAGCTGGGATGATGAAGCTCCCAAGATTACTATTGATAGATTTGAGAAGTCTGCATAATGTAATGAGATTGACGCTGAAGGAGGAGAGGAAAAGCCTTGGTTCTATGAAGTGAGAAATGAAAAGATATCTTGAAGCTCAAGAGTTCCCTGAAGGGGCATCTGTCAAAGATAAGAAGTTTCTAAGGAGGTTTTCTGCTAAGTTCTTCTTGAGTAATGGAATTTTGTATAAGCGCAATCATGATTCAACTTTGCTTCGTTGTGTGGATAAGAAGGAAGCAACAGAGATTATGGAAGACATGCATGATGGGATCTTTGGCACTAATTCTAGTGGTCATACCATGGCAAAGAAGATATTGAGAGCAGGTTACTATTGGTCTACCATGGAAGCTGACTGCTATCAACATTCCAGAACATGTCACAAGTGTCAAATATATGCTGATAAAGTGCATATACCTCCAGCTCCATTGAATGTGTTAACTGCTCCTTGGCCTTTTGCCATGTGGGGAATTGATATGATTGGTGAGATCAAGCCCACTGCTTCTAATGGGCATCGTTTCATCCTGGTTGTTATTGATTACTTTACAAAGTGGGTAGAGGCAGCTTCATTTGCATCTGTTACTAAGAGTGTGGTGGCTCGATTCATTAAGAATAATCTCATATGTAGGTATGGCATCCCTGAAAGGATTATCACAGACAATGGCTCTAATCTGAACAATACCATGATTACTGATCTCTGCACGCAGTTCAAGATTAAGCATCACAACTCTTCTCCGTATCGTCCGAAGATGAATGGGGCAGTAGAAGCTGCTAATAAGAACATTAAAAAGATTCTACAGAAGATGACTGTTACTTACAAAGATTGGCATGAGATGTTACCATTTTCTCTTCATGGTTATCGTACTACAATACGCACTTCAACAGGGGCAACCCCATTCTCCTTAGTCTATGGTATGGAAGCAGTTCTGCCCATTGAAGTTCAGATACCCTCCTTAAGAATCATGAAGGATGCAGGCTTGGATGGAGATGAGTGGTTTCAGACTCGACTTGACCAGATAAATTTGATTGATGAGAAAAGGCTGGCAGCTGTTTGTCATGGTCAGATGTACCAGAAACGGATGATCAAGGCTTTCAATAAGAAGGTTAAGCAAAAGGTATATCAGGTTGGTGACTTGGTAATCAAACGTATCATACTACCAAAGGGTGATCCTAGGGGTAAGTGGACTCCTACATATGAAGGACCATTTGTGGTCAAAAGAGTATTCTCAGGAAGTGCCATGATGCTTACTACTATGGATGGTGAAGACTTCCCACAGCCTGTAAATGCAGACATAGTTAAAAAATACTACACATAAAAAGAGACCCGCTAGGTTGACTGGCCTAGGCAAAAATAAGGGCATCCCGGCGAACCAAAAGGGTTCGGGCAAAAATTAGGGATATATATATATATTAAAAAGTGTACACCCGGCAAGTCGAAAACCTGAAAAGGCGGCTTGGGCAAGAAAGGGTATCCCGGTGGATTGAAAACCTGAAAGGGCAATCCAGGAAAAAGTTAGGGATTAAAGCGTATGACTATGTCTCGTTTGGATCACTCATGTAACTTCCACTGATGGTGCTACCTAACTCAAGTTCAAACAGATAAAGCTCAATTCAATCGTTTCCTTCTCAACAGCAGAGGATGAGATACTTGAAGATAATGGCAATAGTAGAATTGAAACTCGATAGGATTATTTCTCACATAGTTGTAAAAATGTTTACGACAAATTCCTCTTACTAGGATTTCTGTCTCCTTGTACAAACTTGCCTGTGTATAGGTCACTTTATAATATAAATAAAATCTTATCTTTGAATCCAGATTTACTTTTACCCTGTTTACCTAAACGAAAACGTCCAGTGGTTGTGTTTGAATGTATGTATGCATTTGAATATGATTGATGTTTACCAGAAATGCATAAAATGCAGTAATAGTATTTACTAAGGACGAACGAGGGTAGGAGTTCAACGAAGCTTCGCTGGTTCATCCCCACAAGATAACTACAAGTCCCCAGTAGGGCAAATCTATCTTTATAGATACTTCGAGTTACATCTCCCCTTGAATTTATGTCCATCTCTTTTATCCTCAGTCGGGATACTCAGAAACTTATTCCTTTAATAGAAGTACGACGAACGAAGACGTGAAGTTATGAATACTATACTACCAAACGAAACGGGAACAAGTTCCTCATATTCCTCAGTAATGAATCGGGATTTATTTTCCCTAGCCAGCAGTTGTTATATAAAGATATCCAGACGCTTCAGGCTGCATACATACATCATTTATATCATACCATAACATATCCATAAATACATAATACATTTTGCACCATGCCATGCATGCATACATATTGCCTAAACTAATCTTTTTCCTTGCAGGATGGTTATATGCAGATAAAATTCTATCAAAACAGGTCAGAAACGATCTACACGAAGGTCTAGTGCTGATACTTAATCATTACTCAAGATGTCCTTGGATAGTAGGCAAACGGTCTATACGAAGATCCATTCCCTAATCCAGGATATTTTCAAGGGATATAATCACCGTGAAGATTTAATCCTGATACTCTTTTTATCCTCGGATAATAGGCAAACGGTCTGTACGAAGATCTATTCCCTAGTCCAGGATATTTTCAGGAAATTTAATCCTGATACTTTTTATCCTCGGATAATAGGCAAATGGTCTGTACAAAGATCTATTCCCTAGTCTAGGATATTTTCAGGAGATTTAATCCTGATACTCTTTTGTCCGTGGATAGTAGGCAAACGGTCTATACGAAGATCTATTCCCTAGTCCAGGATATTTTCAGAAGATTTAATCCTAATATTCAAGTTGTCCATGGATAGTAGGCAAACGGTCTATACGAAGATCTATTCCCTAATCCAGGATATTTCCAGAAGAGATAATCGTCACGAATATTTATTTCTACTGGTCTATTCAACAATTCAAAACAGTTCAGAGACGATTTATACGAAGGTTTAGTGCTGATACTTAATTCAGAAAGAAATCGACACGAAGATTTGGTTCTGACACTTAAATTAGAAGTATGTTCTTAGATACGATTCAGAGACGGCCTATACGAGGATCTAGTACTGATATCCAGTATCAACATCAAGATATTATCACCTCGTGATATTATGGATGACATCTATAAGCCCATCTCCAGTTCTTCCAAGTGGCATCTTCAAAGCCCACTTAAGCATATATAATTAATCATCAGTGTTACTTTACGCACCGGTGAGTGCAAATTTTTGGGCTTTTGTGTTCAATCCCCTTCAACCTTCCAGGTCACGACTGGCATATATACCAATCTAACCCCTCAGGTTTCAGAAAATTGAACAGGGGCAGCTGTTGCACCCCAAAACTTGCCCTCACCAAGATAAGACATTGTGTACTAAGGTGTCCCAAGAGGTTCACAAGGTTCACAAGGTTCACAAGATATCTCATGAGGTTCACAAGGTTCACAATTAGTCAGAAAGTTTGACAAATCCCTCAGACAATGCATCCTCCTAAGCAAGGCATCCTAAACTAGGGTTTTGACTTTCATCAGGCTAAATGGACTTCCAAGACTTCAAGTGAGCTTCATAGCATCCTATATGTGTTTAAGAATCCCCATGTCAAGTTTCAAGACTTTCCCAAAAGGTTTGCTCAGTCAGATGATCAGATAGGCTAAAATCAGTCAAAGTAGTTAAAAAGTCAAACTGAGGTCAATTGTGGTCAAACCAAAGTCAAACTTTATTATTTTTTGCCAACATCAAGTATATGAAGTAAAATTTATCATTTTATCAAGGGTTGCTCATGATTCATCAAGGAAGTTTCAGATCATCAAGAATCAGGAGTTTCTAAATTAGGGTTTTCACAGGAAAAGTCAACTGAACTTTGACCAGCCATAACTTTCACATGCTTCATCAAAAAATTTCCATCCAAATCTCATTTTGAAGGAAATTTAATTCTCTACAACTTTGTGTCTCACAAGTCAATCCCAAAAATGCTTCATTTGGAAGGTATGAGCTAAGACATTATAGGTCCTTTTAAAAGTCAACAAAAAGTCAACAACTTCCAAAGAGCATAACTTGAGAATGGTAAAAGATATGGACATGAGACCAAAGAGGTTGGTTAGAGGACTCTTTAATCTTTCCAAAATGTTCAAGAACACCTTCATAGTATTAAAATTGAGGGATTTGTGTCCTTGCAAAGTTGGGAAATTTTTGAGAGGTTTATGAAGCAAATGGGGTCTTAAAACCATAATTCACCAAATGGGCTTGCTTTTTTATGATCCAAACACTTCCATGACATCATGCACGAATTAAAATTTATTTATTCATATTTTTATTCATTTTATTTTATTTATTATGATTGTTTTTATTAAAAATCATTTTAAATCAAAATAAAATATAAAAATGTGAATATTTGATTTGATTTTGGTTCTAGAAAGTCTTAATGATCATTTAGAGGTGATTGAAACTACATAAAATCAGATCATTCAAAAATAGTAAGGATATATCAAGATTTTTCAAATTTTGGAAGCTTCTCTTTTTCAATCTCTAACTATCCAAAAGTCCAAAGTAAAGATTGATTTTTTGACCTAATTTTGTTCTATCATATATATACAACATAAAGCAATGCACAAGACACGAATTGGCAGCCTCAAGAACACCTTGCAAAGTTCAAAAATTCTTCAAAATAGTTGCATTCGGATTTTGAGATTAAGACAATTTCAAAGCTTCACAAAGGTGGCATTGGCTTCCTTGACCTTCATTGATCATGATTCAATACTCATAAGCATCAAAATCATGTTATAATGGCCAAACCGAACACATGTTCATGACACTTTGTTGATTTTTTGATTACGATTATTCATGATGTTTTGCTTGTTTTTGTTTAGCTAATCTTGTTTGTGTGATGACATAGAAGCTTTTTGGACAATTCTTTTTTAGTTTAATCGCAGGAATCGTGAGAAGCCATAGCTAGGGTTTCAAAGTTGAAATTAGGGATTTGCGATTTAGGTTATATAAATGACTTTGAATATGATATTTGGATTGTATGAGACCTGGGCAAGCTTTTGATATCATTAATTTGGATGATTCGTATCTGGATTGTATGTTGCTAGTTTCGCAGGTTTAGCTACAAAAAAAAAATCGCAGGAAAACTTGTAGAGAAATTCGCAAGTAATTTCGTAAGTCTGGAGGTTGAAGAAGAAGCAACTTTGGCGCGAAATCAGAATTCAAAATTTGACTTGTTTTTATAATATGTGGTTGTTAGTTTGTTATCAGGTAATGCGCTTGGCTCAGTTGGTAGAGTGGTGATGGTTGTAGGCATCAGGGCGTGGGTTCAAGTCCAGCCCTCAGCAATTTTTTTATTTTTCTCAACTATTTCACCTGATTTATCATATAATGTTTGTTTGATGGTTTTAGGTCACCAGCTGCGTGCGCACCCCAGTGGTAATCCCCTTGCAGGTACAGGGGAGGTCCTGGGTTCAAATCCAGGCCTCCCCATTATTTTTTTAACCTAATTTTTCTATTTCTTCTTTCTTCTTTATTTAATTATATATATTATATCATAAATTAATTTCTTCTTTAAAATAATAGTCTAATATTTTATATATAATAAAAAAATTAAAAGAAAACTTTATAGTTTATTTTTGTTAAATATAATTTGTTGATGTTTATATTATATATATTATAATTTGTAAATAAATCAATTAATATTTTAATTCAAACCCTAATTTTATTTTCTTAAATTTCTAACCCTAATTTCTAACCCCAATTTTTTATATTAAACTTAATTAATTTTTTTTCTAATATATAATTAATCTTGTTTTTGTAAATAATTATTATATTGTTTATTATCAATATTCTAACTTTATTATTTTCTTTTTTAAAAGTTCTTTAAATCTATTTGTTTAACTTAAAAATGTCCTCTTAAAATTTATATTTTTGTATATTTGTGCTAACCTCTTTTCTCTTATGATTATTTCTATTACTAACCATTTTAATTATAGTCTATTTATTATATATTTATTATTAATTATTTCTATTATAATGTAATTGCGAAAGCCTTGTAATAGTCGTAGTTTTATTTTTGTCTTTATTTTATTGTTTATAAATATTTTTATTGCCATGGTTAGTAACTATAGGGAGTGATAACATGTTTGTGATTTAAAATTAATTTAGAATAACTAATCTAATAAGATAAATATATGAATATGAACACTCACACACGTAAGTCGATCTTTGATCGCCATCTCACACTTTCTAGGGTTACTCCTCAGGTTGCCTAATTATAAGGTCAAATAAGGTGTCTTAAAGCAAAGTCCCTTCATTAATATCATCAAGTCCCTTTAAGATTATAAGATCAAGTCCCTTCGATGTTGCCTACGGAATAATGATCTTATCCCTTCGAATAAAAAGATGATAAGTCCCTACGAATTGCTAAAAACACCTCACAGTTGCCTAAATACAGATGTCCCTATACATGTCCCTTAATACATCCAAGGTAATGACTACCTATTCCTTAATAATAGGGATAGTCTTACCATTGAAAGAACATATAAGAACAGTAAAGACTTTATATAGGGTAGGTTCCTCTTAAGTACTTGCTCACCTTTTCAAAATATTTCATTACACTCCACATTTCAAACAAATTTTCAAAACAAAGTCTTTATATACATCCATACGAGGATCATTATAAAGTACTTAGAAAATTTTTAATCACACACTACACCTTTCTCAAAACAATTTAAAGTGAGCTAAGTAACTAAGAGCCCATGGATAACCATGGATATAAAGGGTGCTAACACCTTCCCTTTGTATAACCTACCCCCCGAACTCAAGTCTTTTAAAATAGGTCTTTCCTGTTCTTTTATGTCCTTTCCATTTGGATAAAATAAAAGTCGGTGGCGACTCTTGCTATCTGCAACATGATTAAAAGTCAGTTCTCCCACCGTGTTACATGGACACTTTGCTTAGGAGGAGGCATTGTCTGAGGAAACTTCCACACTTCTTGACTAATTGGGAGTCTTGAGGATCTTGTGATCATTTAGAAGTCTTGAGAGAGGTTGTCTTGATTGTGGGAGGGAAAATTTTGGGGTACAACAGCTTCTCCTTGTTCAATTTTCTAGAATCTGAAGAGTTAGATTGGCATGTACGCCATTTGTGACTTGAAGATTGAAGAGGATTGAACATAAAAACCCAAAAATTTGCATTTGCTGGTGTGTAGAATGATATTGTTGGTTGATCGTGATGCTTGAATGGGCTTAAAGATTCCATTTGAATAAAGAGTCTTCTGATATGCTTATTAAATATGGAGATGACATTTTTGGGAAGAATAAACGACGGCCCAAGGTAAGTTGATTTCTGGGAAGAATAAAAGACGGCCCAAAAATGAGATAACCTGCGGGAAGAATAAACGATGGCCTGAGGTAACAGGATAACCATTGGGAAGAATAAACGACGGCCCAAGGTAAGTTGACTTTTGGGAAGAATAAACGATGGCCCAAAATGAGATAACTTGCGGGAAGAATAAACGACGGCTCGAGGTAACAAGATAACCACTGGGAAGAATGAACGACGACCCAAGGTAAGTTGACTTTTGGGAAGAATAAACGACGGCCCAAAATGAGATAACCTGCAGGAAGAATAAACGACGGCCCGAGGTAACAAGATAACCATTGGGAAGAATGAACGATGGCCCAAGGTAAGCTGACTTTTGGGAAGAATAAACGACGGCCCAAAATGAGATAACCTGCGGGAAGAATAAACGACGGCCCGAGGTAACAAGGTAACCATTGGGAAGAATAAACGACGGCCCAAGGTAAGTTGATTTTTGGGAAGAATAAATGACGGCCCAAAATGAGATAACCTGCGGGAAGAATAAACGACGGCCCGAGGTAATAAGGTAACCATTGGGAAGAATAAACGACGGCCCAAGGTAAGTTGACTATTGGGAAGAATAAACGACGGCCCAAAATGAAATAACCTGCGGGAAGAATAAACGACGGCCCGATGTAACAAGATAACCATTGGGAAGAATGAACGACGACCCAAGGTAAGTTGGCTTTTGGGAAGAATAAACGACGGCCCAAAATGAGATAACCTGCGGGAAGAATAAACGACGGCCCGAGGTAACAAGATAACTGATCGTACCTGGAGACCAGGATCCGATACGGCTGGCTTCGAGCGTAACTGAAAGACGGTTGGTGAGGAGAGGAGGGGGTGTACCTGCAAGGCACTCCGATGCTAAAGTAAGTAACCGAGCAAAGAGTGGGCAAGTACGAGAATTAAGGTCAGAGAGTTGAATACCTGACCCTCCCAAATGAGAGGGTTTATATAATGGGCTAAGTGGAAGATTATTGGTCTACACTATTGGGCGCGGATCGAGGAATCCGTAAAAATAGGTAACGGTCAAAACTAGCCATTGGAGGGCTTTGTCTTGGTCGGTACGCTCTTGGTCGACAGAGACCACTATCCTTGATTCTTCTCGACGTCGAGCGCTTCTGCCAAGTTGGTTTGCTTGGCCCAATTATGGGAATTGGGCCAGTCCAGAACAGGAGCCCCCCAAGTCATTGCTCGTGCGGAGGAGCAGTGACTTAGTAATGGTTTCGTGCTCGAGCAGTATCTGGGCTAGGAATTTTATGCTGCCGACCTTCGAGGGGCGAGCAGTTGGTACGTTGCTCGACTGGAGAATGTGAAATGAAAAGCTGGAATATTTGGGAATTCACGCTTATTAATGATATGACGGCTAGCCTAGGGGCTAGCGCGTAGGGGTCACGCGTGTCTGCACGTGTTTCCCTCCCTATAAATAGGATTTCCATGCTTCATTTTGAACTTTTCGTTTCATCTTCTTCTCCGACGTCTTGCTCGTTCACCCACCTCCGTTCACAGCCGTCGACCACCGCATTTTACCGTTGACCACCGATTCCAGACTCTATATCCTCTGCAAATGGCTTCTCAAGCACAAGGTACGGCTCATTTTCGTTGTTTTCAGTAGTTATAGGTTAGATATCATAGAAATGCATGCGGTTTAGGGTAGTTTTAACGGTAGTCTTAGATTTAGAGCCGGTAAGCCCTAGAACTTCTGCCACCATTGTTGGTCGGCTGCAAACCCTAATTCATGGTCGACGTAGGTGTTGGTCGACCTTGACTTGGGATTTGACAAGTATTTTAGGCTATAGATCCCGTAATTTCTGACGTTGGGCGTAAGCCATCGCTTTGAGCGATGGTCAGCCAGGGCTACAGCTCGGGACCCTGTTCCTAGGTTGATGCGTGCCCTTTCACTTGTCGAGCGGTGGAAGGGTGGATTTGATATTCTTAATCGAATTCAGTGACGCCTTTCCTCTGCTTTTCAGGTGAAAACTCGCTCATGGACCCGTTGGAAGTGTCCTCGGAAGAGACGTCCTCGGAAGATTCTGGGTCTTCTGCATCAGTCCCCTCCGACTCCGGGAGTTCCTCGGGAGACTCGGACGCGAGCACTATAGAAGAAGGAGCGTCAACAGACTCGCCACGATGCACTAAACAGATAAGGATCTCGCCCGAAGAATGGGTGGTGGAGGATCTGCTGGACAAAGTGTCCTCGTTTTCAAGGCCTCGAGCGGAGCCGCTGCCCGTCGTTAGCGACCCTGCTGACTGGGTTGTGACTTGCCCAGGAGATGATGACCGCATCTTCTCGGATTTTGGAGGTCGGGCGTTCTCCATGTACGAGTATGCGATTTCGGTCCTGGGGGTAACTTTTCCCTTTAGTGACTTGGTGAGTGTTGTGCTCGGGCATCTGGGTGTTGCTCTGTCTCAGCTACATCCTAACTCGTACGCGTTTTTGAAGGCATTTGAGGTGACGTGCGTCCATCTGGGTGTTGGTGCCACGCTCCCTCTGTTCTTCCGTCTGTTCTCCCTGCAGCGTCAAGTCGGGCGAGGGACTGATCGAAAGGGGTTCGTCTCTTTTAAACAGAGGACGGAAATTTTCAAGGCTCATTCAGAGTCCATCCGAGCTTTCAAGATGGACTATTTCCTGATCAAACCCACGAGCGTGGTGGCTGTGAGGGCGCTGAGCTTTCTGGGGATAGATACCGATAAGAATGATGAACCCAAGCTCGACGACCAAGGGCATGTGATCCCGAGGAGGCTTTGGTTATTCCCTTACTCCTGGAGTTACACCCACTATGAGAGGTCGGTGAGTGAGTTCGTCCAGGTGGGGGACTCTTTGAACGAGGATGACGCGGCCAGTTTCGAGGCCTTCAGGAAGTTGATAGCGTCTTTTACCCCGACCCCCCTGCTGGACGGAGAAGGGAAAGTTATGCTAGATCAAGATGGGGGGGAAGTTGTGGAACGTCCCTTGATCGATGTCACAGTTTTGCTGGCGTGCAATACCGGGCAAGAAGTGTCTGAGTTTTTTGGTATCCGTTTTACTTCCGTGATTAACCTAATTTTCTTTTTCCCTTTTCAGGCTCCCTGTCGAACCCGCTCGACAAAATACAAGAACGTTTGCGTCAGCAGCAGCAGAAGAAGAGATCAAGGGTCGTGCAGACTAAGCTGACCGAAACCAGTGGCTCTGGGTCGGGTCCTTTGGTCCAAGGTTCTCCAAGCGCTTCGACCGGGTCTCTGATGAAAAAGCATAAGTCTGCAGCGACTGTGGACCTGACGGCTCACGCTCCTCCCAAGCCGAAGCACGCGCTGCCTCCGTGCTTCGTGAAACGCAATTTCTTTGAGGGGACGAGCATGGAAGTAGACCGTGCAGATTCCCTGTTCCTGGAAGGTATGGATCGTCCTGCCCGGAGGTTGTCTCTGGCCCAGGACGCAAGTGTTGTCATGCGGGTCTTGACGATGGCCTGGCTGACGGCTGAAGGAAATCCTGGGCAGGAGAGGGAGATGGGGAGACTGAAGGAGCAGCTGGCTGCCGCTGAGGAGAAGCTGAAAGCGACCACTGAAGAAGCCAGTGCCACGGCCAGGGAGTTGACCGAGCGAGGCAACATTATCGCTAAACTGGAGGTCGACAAGAAGAGAGCCCTGGAGAAAAACAGGAAACTGAAGGATGCCTTCTGCCCAAATGAGGATGAAGATGCTGAAACTAAAAGCATTGCGACCAGGATATGGAAGATCTGAACTCGTCAACTGAGCTCAGTTTCCAGAACGTTGTGGAGCAGATAAGGGCTCTTCATCCTAACTTGGCCTTGGACGTCAGTCGGATCAGCTATCTATACAAGGTCGAGGATGGCCGGATTGTGGTTCCCTCTGACCTGGTAGCGGAGGATTCACAGCCGGGGATGACTGTTCAGCCTGGCCGACCCGAAGTGCAGTCGGACCAGGACGAGGCTCGAAAAGGGGAGGATCGACCTGATGGTGAAGATAGTTAGTTCTTGGCCTGCGTGCCTTGTAATTTATTTTGTTTCTTTTTGGGGGGTGTGGTCCCCTTTGTAAGTAATTATGAACAAGTCGACCCATCGAGGTCGCATTTTTGTGCTCACAATTGATGTTTACTAATGCTCGTTCGTTTCATTATATTTACTGTTCAATTGCTCGTCCGTCGGAGGACTATTTACTTTATATTTAAAATGCTAAGTGTTTGTCGTGCGTTTTTGCACTAATTGGATATGATCGAATGTATACGCAGTGTGTTTGTGATCCATTGGTTTGGGGAACTAATTAGATTCTAGAGTTTTCGCTCCTGGCCGGTGCCCGGGCCAAGGTAATGGCCCAGGCTCCGTGGCTTGAACGTCCCATCGCGAGCTGGGGTTCTACCTGATCGTGGTACTTAGGCGACGTCGGACTTGTTTGAGTATCCGCCCGTGCGACAGGTTTCTCCTTCCCTTGGAGGGAGATCCTGGTGATCATGTTATTTTTGGGCTGTCGTGCTTGTACCTGGGCACGCAGTTCTTGGTCAGTCATATTGCTCCTCGCTTGAGAGTTGAGCAAGGTGACCTTGTGAGTTAGCTGTAATATTGCTTGAGCTTCTCGGCGTTCCACGGCCGAGCAAGCTCTTCCCCGTGTAAATTTTCTAAATAATAGGCTCCGTTTTCGGTTTTTGCTTGGATGCGATATGGTCCCTCCCAATTGGGTGTAAGCTTTCCCTCGCGAGGGTCCCTGTGATTTATTCTGAGAACAAGACTGCCTACTTAGAGCGTTCGTCTTATGACTTTAGAATCGTACCAAGCGGCTATTTTCTGTTTGAGAACGGTCTCCCGAAGAGCAACTTCTGATTGAACTTCCTCGACCAGGTCAAGCTCGTCCCTCAAAGCCTCGGAGTTGGTGTCCTGGTCCATAGGGGATTCTGTGCATCTGGATAAGACATGCATTTCTATAGGGATCACTGCCTCGGTCCCATACGCCAATCGGAATGGGGACTCCCCGGTTGTTGAGTGGGGGGTGGTCCTATATGCCCATAGCACGTTGTGTAGCTCCTCGACCCAGTGCCTCTTATGTTCGTCTAGTCTTCATTTTAAGCCTCTTAGGATTACCCTATTCGCGGCCTCTGCTTTCCCGTTAGTTTGGGGGTGCTCCACCGAAGCGAATTTTTTTTTCGTTCCTATTGATGCAACAAATTCTTTGAAGTATTTATCCGTAAACTGAGTGCCGTTGTCGGTCACAATGGCGAGCGGTACTCCGAATCGGGCGAGGATGTTCCTCTTGAAGAAACGTAGTATGTTGAGTGCAGTAATCTTGGCTAAGGCCTCAGCTTCTATCCACTTGGTGAAATAATCGACGCCTACAATTAGGTATTTGTTTTGGCCGGATCCGACGACGAATGGTCCTAAGATATCCATCCCCCACCATGCGAACGGCCACGGCGACGATAGCGATTTTAGCTCGGATGGGGGTGTTACGTGTACGTCCCCGTGTCGTTGGCACTTGTCGCACCTTTTCACGTGCTCCTTTGCGTCGTGTTGGAGAGTGGGCCAATAGTATCCTGCTCGAAGAATTTTTCAGGCCAACGACCGTCCGCTTGGATGTTGCGCATTAATTCCTTCATGGACTTCTCTTAGCACGTGTGGGATGTTCTCTTCTTCTATGCACCTGAGGAGGGGTGTAGAGAATCCTCGACGATACATACGTCCACCCACTAGAGAATATGAGCATGATCTTCGTCGTATTGTACCGGCCGTTTTTGGGTCGGTTGGTAACTCTCCTTTAGTCAGGTAGTTGAATACTAGGGTCATCCAGCAGTTCGTGTCGCCCACGAGATTAACGTCTAGGTGGATTGATGATTGCCCAATGCTTGGTCGGGGAAGCATCTTCTGTATGACGGATTTATTGTTTCCCTTCCTTCTAGTGCTTGCCAACTTGGAAAGGACGTCGGCCCGGGTATTGTTCTCTCGCGGGACGTGTTTGACTTCCACGCTTCTGAATCGCTTTAGTTTGCCTTTTACGAGGGCCAGGTATTCGGCCATGTTATCGTTTTTGGCTTGAAAGTCTCCTCGGACTTGGCTAGCGACCAGCTGAGAATCTGTGCAGATTGTGATTTCTTCTGCCTCCAAGTCGATCGCGAGCCGTATGCTTGCTAGGAAGGCCTCGTACTCCGCCTGGTTGTTGGAAGTGGGGAAGATAAGGTTAAGGATACTTCGATGATGTTCCCTTCCTTGTTCTCCAGAATAACCCCAGCTCCGCTGCCCGCTGGGCCGGATGCCCCGTCCACTAAAATAGTCCACCTGGAGGAAGATTTTGGATCTTGCTCAGTGAAAGTGAGTTCTGCTACGAAGTCGTCCAGTGCTTGAGCTTTGAGAGCTTGTCTTCCCTCAAATTTGATGTAGAATTCGGATAGTTCCAACGACCATTTTAACATTCGCTCGGCCATGTCTGGTCGACCGAGCAATTGTCTTATGGGTTGATCCGTTCTTACAATGATGGTGTGGGCCAAGAAATAATGGCGTAGCCTTCTGGCTGCGAAAAGGAGGGTCAAGGCCACCTTTTCCACCTGGAGATACCGAATTTTCGGGCCATGGAGTGCTTTGCTCGTAAAATAAACAGGCTTCTGCCCCTCGGGTAAGTCGCGTACGAGGGTCGCGCTCACTGCTTCGTTTGCAACGGCAAGGTAGAGATAAAGTATCTCTCCTTCTTCAGGTCTGGATAAAACTGGGGGTTCACTTAGTGCCCTCTTCAGGTGGGACAAAGCTAGCTCGCACTCCTCCGTCCATTCGAAAGTTGCCTCCTTGCGGAGGAGCTTGTAGAAGGGGAGAGCGTGTTGAGCGGATTTCGCTACGAACCGAGCGAGGGAAGTGAGGACCCCATTTAGAGATTGTATGGATTTTTTAGAAGTGGGAGTTGGGAGTTCCGCGAATGCCCGACATTTGTCGGGGTTGCTTCGATGCCTCGTTCGGTCAAATAGAATCCGAGGAACTTCCCTGCTCGGACACCAAATGTGCACTTCTCGGGATTGAAACGCATTTTGCATTTTCGTGCTTGATCGAACACTTTTCGTAAGTGGGACGCGTGGTCCGTCTCTTGTTTTGATTTGACGATCATGTCATCCATATATACTTCAAGCATGTCCCCGATTTCTGCTCGGAATACCTTATTCATCATGCGCTGATATGTCGCGCCTGCGTTTTTTAGACCGAAGGGCATGACGTTATAATAGTAGTTGCCCGATTCGGTCATGAAGGCCGTGTATTTTTTGTCGGACACGACCATGGGTATTTGATTATACCCTGAGTAGGCGTCCACGAAGGATAATAGTTTGAAGTCGGACGAATTGTCGACCAATTTATCAATGTTAGGTAAAGGGTATGCATCTTTCGGGCATGCCCGGTTGAGATCAGTATAATCAACACACATTCTCCACTTTCCATTAGATTTTTTCACAAGTACAACATTTGAGAGCCAGGTTGTGTACCTGGCCTCGGTTACAAATTTTGCCTCTACAAGGTCTTTAACAGCGGATTCAGCTACTTCAGTTTTTTCGGTCGACTGCTTCCTCCTGCGCTGGGCGACCGCTTTGTGTGTTGGGTCGATGGAGAGGTGATGGCAGGCTGTCTCGGGGTCGAGTCTTGGCATCTCTGCGGAGCTCCAGGCAAACAGATCTGCGTTCCCTTTGAGGCAAGCTTCCAACTGTCTTTTTTCCAAGTCGGGCATATGTGCCTCGATCTTAATGCACCGGGTTGGGTCATCTCCCAGGGGAATCAGCTCGAACTCTCCGTCTGGGATTGGTCGGGATAGTGAATCTGTTGGCTTTTGGATGCCCTCGTTGTCGCCTGAGAACCTGCAGTCCAGGTCGATTGAGTCTACCTGAGGGAAGGCCTTGGGCGTTTGTGGAACATCTGGTGAAGTTAATGCTGAAGGGTTTGGTTGGTAAGATATTGAGCTAAGACCTTTAGATGCTGCTTCGAAACACCGGCGAGCAGCATTGACGTCCCCGTGCAGTGTGGCAACCTTGCCCGAAGTAGTATAGTACTTCATCTTCAGGTGGACGGTGGATGGCACAGCGATTAGCTCGGCTAGTGTCGGTCGTCCCAGAATGCACTGGTATAGCGACGGGCAGTCCACGACTAGGAACTGGACTCGGACCGTTCTGGCTGTTTCAGCTGCTCCAAAGGTGACAAACAGATCGACGTAGCCCCACGGTCGGGAGACCGCCCTGTTGAAACCCTGCAAGTCTGATCCGACGTACGGAGTCAGGTGTGTTTCGTTCAACTGGAGTGTTGAAAATAGCTGGGAGTACATAATGTCGCGGGAGCTGCCTTGGTCCACCAAGATTCTTCTCACATCGAAATTCTCCATTCGCGCCCGGATGAGTAACGGGATGCTGGAGTTTGGTGCCCCTCCTAAGAGTTCTTCTCGGTAAAAGGCAAGGGGTACCGAGCCCTCTCTTAGTGGGTCCAGGGTTGCGTTCTGCGCGAGCCCCTTCGCAATCAGCTGGTCGAATTTCCGCTTTACATATCCGACTGTGATTTTGTTGAACCCTTCTCCTGAGATGACCACTGCGGATGGAAAGGTTTCCCATGGACTATGGGAGGAAACGTATCCCGGGCTCCCGGTGTGATCGGGTAGGAAGAAATCTTCTGGGCGATAGATGCTCAGGGAAACCTGCATGTTCGCATCTGCAGGAACGGGTAGAACCTCCTCGACCTTTTGAGTCTCCTGCGCTTCTTGTTGAAGAGTGTCTCTGGATTTGGTGAATCGTTTAAGGTGCCCGTCCTTGATAATAATTTATATTGCGTCCTTGAGATGGATGCAGTCTACTGTGTTGTGGCCATGACTTTTGTGGAATCTGCAATATTTTGTTTTGTCTGTGCCCGGTTTGCTGGGTTGCTGTTTCGGAAAACGTACCCCTGCTTGCCTGAACTCTGAGTTGGCACACTCGGACAAGATTTTCTCCCTGGAAGCCAGGAGTGGTGTATATTCGTGGAACCGGCCGACGGGTCCTCTGTGCTTCCGCAGTTCACGGGAGCGATCGTCCTTTCTTTTGTCTCCTCCCCGACGAGATGTCGAGGGTTCATCGACTCAGGGGGGTTTCGCATCTTCGCGACGTCGAGCGTCTCTTACGGAGCTGGCTGCCTGCTTTTCCTCATACTGGATATAAGCATGGGCTTTCAGCAAGAACGCGTAGAGGGTGGCAGGGGTCTCGATACCGACTGCCCGGTGAAAATCTGTTGACGGGCGTAGTCCTCGTTCCAGCAAATACTTCTTCATATCGTCGGTTGTGGACACTTGGACTGCCTCTTTGTTGAACTTTTCGATGTAAGTTCGCAAAGGTTCGTCTTTCCTTTGGATGATCGCTTCAAGCGAAGCTTCTGTCTTTGGGTGCCGCCTTGAGGCGGTGAAGTGTCTGGAGAACGTGCGTCCAAGTTGTTTCCAGGAAGTGATGGATTCAGCCTCAAGGCTTTTGTACCACGTCATCGCTCCTTTCCTCAGTGTCGTAGGAAAGAGGAGACATTTGAACGCTCCTCGTACTCCTCCGTAGTCGATCAGCGCATCGATATTCTCGATATGCTCGTCCGGATCCGTGGTTCCGTCATATGAGCCTAGCGGTGGAGGTTTCTCTAAACCTCTTGGAAGTTTAGCCGCCATGATTTCTGACGAGAGGGGACCCCGAGCATCCTCGTCCTCGCTGGAGTTGAATGAAGGGGATCTGTGAGCGCGCTTCTTCGTTCGCCGAGGAGATACAGATCTTGATTTGCTCCTTCTTGACTTTCTTGGAGGGGAAGACCGCGGAGGGGATTGACGAGGTCGTTTGTCGCCAGTGGATTCGTCGACGTGTCCCTTTCTCTTTCTCTTGGGAGGAGAGGGATTGCGCCTTCTATGGTGTCTCGCGGGAGACTGGGGTCGACAGTAGTTGTCTTCGAGACGGGTGATTTTCTCGCCATGGGCAAGGAGCAGCAGATTTGTCTGATTCAGGATTTCGGCCAGGGCGGCGAAGTCAGATCCTGAAGGGGTCGAGGGAAAGAGGGCTTCCGGGCGACTCTCCAGAGGTTGATCGCGGTTTGGAGAAGGCGATGTTGTCTTCCCGTCCGGATGATCTTGCACGGTTTCTTCGTGCGGAGGATGATGAATGTTGCTTTCACGTTGCGTGAGGATCATGTCGTCGTTTGATCGGTTGTCCGGATTGTCTCGAGCATCCATGGATCTTGGTAAAAACTTTGGTTCTTTGAAGATTCTGAGAGAGAGAAGAACGGGGAAATCAGTTTCCCACAGACGGCACCACCTGATCGTACCTGGAGATCAGGATCCGATACGGCTGGCTTCGAGCGTAACTGAAAGATGGTTGGTGAGGAGAGGAGGGGGTGTACCTGCAAGGCACTCCGATGCTAAAGTAAGTAACCGAGCAAAGAGTGGGCAAGTACGAGAATTAAGGTCAGAGAGTTGAATATCTGACCCTCCCAAATGAGAGGGTTTATATAAGGGGCTAAGTTGAAGATTATTGGTCTACACCGTTGGGCGCGGATCGAGGAATCCGTAAAAATAGGTAACGGTCAAAACTAGCCGTTGGAGGGCTTTGTCTTGGTCGGTACGCTCTTGGTCGACAGAGACCACTATCCTTGATTCTGCTCGACGTCGAGCGCTTCTGCCAAGTTGGTTTGCTTGGCCCAATTATGGGAATTGGGCCAGTCCAGAACAATAACCATTAGGAAGAATAAACGACGGCCCAAGGTAAGTTTTTGATGAAGTTTGCCTACTGGAGAATTAACCTGAAAAACAAGGTTAGTTCGGTGCAAATATAATGATATATATATATATATATATATATATATATATATATATATATATAACAATCTGCAAGATAATATTTTATGAGAATGCATATAATATGATATGATATGATATGATGTATGTATGAATTAAATATGATGTGATATGATGTATGAATGAATTATGATATGATGTGATATGTAGCTGAAGCGTATAAGTAGCTTCGTAGAACAACTGCTGGTTGGGGAAAATAAATCCCGATTAGTTGCTGAAGAGTATGAAGACTTCGTTTCCGTCTTGTTTGAGAACATCGTACTTAGAACTTCCCGTTTTTTGTTCTTCGTACTTCTTATTGAAGGATTAAGTTCCTGAATATCCTGACTGAGGATAAAAGAGATGGACATATATCCGAGAGACCTATGTAGTTGAGTATCCATTATTCGGAGGATATGAAACTGCCTGGAGACTTCATAAAGTTGGAAGTGTAAGATATTACTTGAGGTATTCTGTAAGGATATCCGTAAAGATTACTTTGTGGGGATGAACCGACGAATCTTTATTGAATTCCTACCTCCGTTCGTTCTTAGTAAATGCTTTTATTGTATTTTATGCATTTCTGGTAAACATCAATCATATTCAAAAGCATATATACATTCAAACATAACCAACAGACGTTTTTCGCTTTAGTAAAAGGGGAAACGTAATCCTGAATAAAGAGGGAAAAGTAAAGTTGAACTCGAAAATATAATCGTTTCAACCTTGAGAGTGTATAACCAATTGGATTTAGAGCTCCTGAGATTCTTAACTTTCCTGAATACCTTCCCAGAAATCCTCATAGCTGGATCTGAAGACATGATACTGACACCATCTGATACTACTGGCGTAGACAATTAATTTCCACAATGGATTTTGCTGAGAATCCAATATCAAGGTAATACAATGAGAGGAACGTGTCTTCAAATTGTGATGGACCATATACGCTCCGGGTATTAGATTTGAAAAGAGAGCATTGCCCCTTGGTTGAGGATGAATTGTCCCATAATGGAAGTATCTGAATGTAGTTACCTCAAGAGAAATAAGCAGAATGCCCCACAATAATATGCCCCTGGCATCATGAACTTTGTAATGTTACCCTTGGTAATTCAAATAGATGAGGAAAACTACCCCTGGCTATTAAGCATTATTGAATCTGGACCTGATTGCCCCGAATAAATTAAACAATAACTTGGTATGCCCCCTTGATTGGGAAACAATGACTATGCCCTTGGCATTATGAACTCTGTAATGTTACCCTTGGTAATTCAGATAGATGAGGAGATTTTCCCCTGGCTACTTAAACATGGTTGAATCATGTCTTGATTGCACCAAATGAGTTAGGAAGTATCATGGCCTGCCCCCTTGATTGAGAGATAATGACTATGCCCCTTTGTATACATGGACTTTGATCCAGGAAGCAACTTTGTTTATCGGAAGGACTTTGGTTTATTGAACATTCATCCTGTACGTTTCTCTGTTTATCAAACACTCAGGTATATGCAAACAAATATATTCAAAAATGCAATGCTTATGTCTGTCTTGAAGTTTTGAGAAAGAGTTATTTTAGTAAAACAATGCTTATAAAAACTGTGATATTAACTCAAGATTTATAATAAGCCCTAAAGGAGTCAGGATACCTTTTTGTAGCAGTACGCTTTCGAACTAACCATGCTTCAGTTAGGACTTTTAAAGGGTTGTAACGTGGTCTGGTTCACGGTTTAAGAAACAAAGGATAGAGGCTCAAATTTTATTTGTACCCAACCCAATCTCCATGATGTTCTTCAGTCCTATGTTCGGTTAACTTATGCATTGAAGCTCCAAAGAAGTTTGGAATCGTAACACTGATATTTGTGATGATTCAGGAATCAAAAAATTTATTTGAAAATTCAGTCATCTTTCTTTGTTTAGGATCTATAGTGACCTCCTTTTTTTTGACTTTGTTATCCCTTCTTTTTGCCTGAACTGTTTATTTCAAGGTTACAGTCAACGGGATGTCTTAATTTTTTTACTAAGTCTCCTTCATAGGTTTTGACTTAGTGAGCTTTTCTTTTGCTAGATATTGACTTGCAGACTTTAGTGATTACAGGGAAACATCATTAGTTGTGTACAACACAAACAATTGGCATAATTGAGTTAACTGAGTAACTACCCTTTTCCAGGTTATGAATAAGGATTTTAATTTGCGTGAGAATGAAAACTCCTACTTCATAGGCTCAAAAGGGTTGACTAGGGATTAACTTCCTTATATCTTCACTGTTTAGGAATTGAAACAATGCCTGTACATCGTCAGCATAGTCTGTTCAAAAGCATACTGCATAAGATTATGGTATTGTTTTCGTCATCCTCCCTCTACAGGCTTATAACTTTATCAAGATTTAAATATCACAAAATAGAAATATGAAACATAGTTCAAAATATAGTGAAACGAATGGATTGATTCAAGACAAACATATGCAATGCATTAATGAAAACAAAAGTTTAACATAATAGTAAGTGTTTAAACAAAATAAAAGAAATTACAAATGAAAGTTCAAATGTTGTCCCATCCAGTTGGCTGAATGTCTTCAATTGCAATCTGTGAACTTTCAGGAGCAGTATATTTCACCATGAAATCAAATTTGCCACTTGGATGTCCCAAGGTGCCCCATATCTCAACAGGAATAGGTAGGCTTTCTTTCTTGCTACTTTGGGCAACTTGTCTTGCAGCTTCGATGTTTGATGGACGATAGTAGAATTCAATTTGGCCTTCTGGAGTAACCTCGAGGATTCTTTCGTCAATCAGGTCTTGAATATTTTTCTTCAATGTCCAACAACTATTAGTATCATGTCCGGGGCAGTTGGAGTGATACCCACACCTTGCCTTAGGATTATAGCGAAGAGAGGAAGTATTAGGATTTTGAGGAGGATTTTTCAAGGAAATTAGTTTCATCTCCAACAAGCATTGCAGAACTTGCAACATTGGAGTGCTGAATTTGATAAACTGTCTTCTACATTCCTTATGTTGAGGAGGATTAACCTTACCAGGTCTTTTTTCTTCAACTGAAGAACAATCAGTGGCAACCTGTCTCTTACCTTCTTTTATATCTTCCTTTCAACCAAGTCAGCTTGTTTTAACGGAGGTTGACTGACAATTAGATTCCTGGCCCCATTACTTTGAAGTTTGTGGACAAAGGTTCCCAGCTCTTCTTGCCCCTGAGCTAAACTTTGGATTAGAGCCACCTGACCATTCATTTGGATCCTCATTTCTGTCATCTCAGCTTGCAGTTGTTCCAACTAATTATCCTTGTTATATTCAGGATTCTTCATTTTCATATCCTTAGAGAGGAATGCTTTCAACTCTTCTTTCCCCTCGGACAAATTCAGGATCACTTCTTGGAACTGAGCATTCTGAGCCTGGAGATCCTTGATAGTTTGTTCGAGATCCATTTCTGTTGAAATAAACAGCGAGAAGATAAGATACCTGTTCATAAGAAACTTGTGATGCAATGATATGGTATGTATATGTTTATGTAATGTTTCCAAGGACTGTAGGATTTAAATTTGTTTAAAGAAAACAAGAACAAAATTTTAGCAGTAAATACTTAATATAAGTTTTGCCCCTTGGGCTTACAAAAAAAAGATAAATATATGGGGTTTTAAGTCTCCCATGGACGCTTCCTCTTTGTGTGGAGGTACTTGTTGAGGTTTTGCTCCTCGTGAAGTTGCCTTGTTAGCTCCAGAATTCTTTCTTGACCAGCTCTAAAATGAGTCTCAAAAGTATCCCTTTGCTCCTTCAACTGAATCCAGGACTTTTGCAATTCTTCCAAATCAGTGGGCATGTCTGGATGAAGGATGGTATAAGGAATATCTCCTTCAGCAACAGGCTGGTAGAATAGCAAGATATGGCATCATAAGAGTCTGAGCACAAGATCGAACCCATCTGAGATAAGGCTCCATAGGAATAGAATACTTTGGCTCCAAAGTCTTGCTCTCAACTTTATTTACCTTGCTCCAAGCTCGTATGAACCTTTGACGGTAACCCTGAAGATCGTTGTCGTAGTCGAACACAATACCCTGAATAAGCATGTCATGAGGACTATTACTCCGAGCATAACCAAACTGACGTAGTGCTAAAGAAGGGTTGTAGGTAATGCCCCCTCTTATGCCAAGGAGTGGCACATTAGGGAATTCCCCATAACGGTCGATGATAGTAACATTCTCCATAGATCAAGAGCACCAATGAATGTCTGAATGAGAAAGTGACATAATTCTCCTAGACCACCTTAACCCTTGCTCATTCTTCATCACTGATCGAGGAAGGTGAGAAATAAACCACCTAGACAATAAAGGTATGCAGCACATCATAGTTCCTCTCGCCTTCGTAGTACGAGTGTGAAGAGAATGTAAGATGTCTCCAATTAATGTAGGCACTGGATTGCGAGTCAGAAATATGTTGATGGCGTGTATGTCTATGAACTTGTCTAGATTAGGGAACAACATTAAGCCATAGATCAATTGGGCTAAGATCTCCTCAAAAGCATCATAACTCATAGCCTTCAAGAACACTTGAGCTTTCTCCATCAATACCTTAGAAATAATATCCTTAACTTCGCTTCTCGTTTCTAGGACAATGTCTGATTTCTTCAGATGTTGGGCTGCAGCAATGACTTCAGGTTTAGGCTCCTTTTCTAAGCCTGTGAAGGGTCTCTGATCAAGGATAGGTATACCCAGTTGTAAACACCCCAAATTTGCCCTCACCCATTCACATCATGGCTTGTGATCATTTCATATGCATAAACACAATCATATCACCTCATATTACATTTTGATTCACTGCATAGATTCTAAGTCATCTGCACCTAGGGTTTGAGATCTGAGCAATCCAAGAGCCACTTGAGCCACTCCAAAGGCCACCAATCACTTCAAAGGGGTCTACATGTGTTCAAGTATCATATTATATCCTCTCAAAGACAAGAATTCCAAAGAATCACAAGAACTGGGATTGGCATGGAAGCAGAGCCAAGTTTGACTGCACAGTTGACCTAAAATTAGGGTTTTGGTTTCAGAGGCCATAACTCCAAATTTTTTGGTCATTTTTGTTTCCATTGGTCTCTATATGGTATAGGGAGTATGCATATCAATTTTCATGAAGAAATTCCATGGGGAGGTCATCTGATCAAGAGTTGACTTTTCAAGCAAGTCAGTGCAAAATCAGGGCATCTGAGGCCCCCAATGACCCAACCAAGGGGTGATCTTCATCATTTTGAGTGTATATGATCTTTATTTGATCATAAAAGAAGGTTGAAGTTCACAAAATTCAAGAATTACAAGTTTTTGCAAAGTTGACTTTTTAGGGCATGGTTGACTTTTCAAGAATATGTCATTTTAGGTCATTTTTCAAGCCTTGCTTTTTGATCCAAAAATGCTTCAAATGGAAAAACTTTGGTCATGAAAGTTGTATATTAGATCTTTCCCTTTTCAAAAAGTACAAGAACATGATCTAATTCTTCTTGGATCAAAAGTTATGGTGTGACAAAGTTGGCAAAAATCATTAATTTTCAAGATGTGCACCAATTGGAAAACTTGCAATTTCATGTGTCAAGCATTCTTGTGACTTCTAATTGACATCAAACTAATATGCAAGCATCATGTAAGTCACAAAGTTCAGATTGAACCAAGATTTTCTCATGTTTCATGGCTTGTGGAATGAGAAAATTTCATGTGAACCAAAAGGAACCAACTTGCAAAACTCATGATCACACTTCACCAACTAGTTGCCTTGGCTGCTGAACCTTCCTAGCATCACACACACACCATGCTGCACCAGCCCATGCTCTTGTACCAAGCTAGAACTTAGCCCATGCCTCTCTTACAACAAAGTGGACTTTTTGCAAAAGTAGACATCCCAATCACAGCAGGCCAGGTCACATCACCTGACCAATGGGAATGCTTTATGCAAGGAAAATGCTGGCCATAACACTCAAGAGGCAAGGCTAAAACAGATCACAACATCACATTCACAAAATCACCCTCACTTGCTTTTTCCTTCGAAACTCTTGGCACAAACCAAAAACATTCAAACAAGTTTCACCAATCATTTCACCATGTTCCATTGAGCCAAAACCAACAAGACACAAGCCTGAATCAAGCAAGAACACCATTCCTCCATTTTCACTCTCAGAAGCAAAACCATTCGAAACTCACTCCACAGGCCATAAACACCCAAACAAACTCCACAAACCTTCTCCACTCATCATCCTGATCACAAAGAACCACTCACATTGACCTGAAACAGCCTGAATCACCATCACCATTTTCAACTGAGCTTGAACAGAACTTGTTCAATCTCTCAAACCAGCCAACATAAACTCCTTCTAAGCATTCAAGGATCATCAGGGGACCAAGTAGAGTGGATTGCACCAAAGGGAAAGGTCAGAAAGTTGCTGGGGTGAAAGCTTCGAAACTCAGGTAGCTCAAGAACATTTTTTCCAGAAATCATTTTTTAAGTTCTTAAGTTGTTCTATATGCTTCACTGATTGTTCTGATGCCTTTAGTTTTGAAAATGGTGGAGAGATGAGAGTTTAATTTGTTTCTGAAAGTTTTGCCCTAAAATCTTCTTTGTTTCGATTCATGAGATTAATGGAATATAAATGGTTTCTAGCTTAGGGTTTTGATTCAGTGGGTTATGGGGATCATTTCCATGTTCTTAGATTTCATTTTGGTTAGGTTTTGAGAGTTTTGGAGATTTTCAGGTGGGGTTCCCACCGGAGAAGACGACCGGAGGTCTTCTCCGGCCACCTGAAAATCATTAGGGCATAATCCCAGTCATTAAGGCAGTTTGAATCTGGAGCGTTGGATGCCTTGACTCTGTTGACTTCGCGCGCGTGTGAACGGTCCAGATGTGGTCATTAAACCCTAATCTCTATTATTTATTTAATTAATTGAGTTTAAGTCAATTTGAATATGGGCCATCAGATGACGCGCGCAGTCAACCCATTCAAACCCAGAAGCCATCCCAGCCCTCCATTCAGTTGACTTTCCCTTTTTCTTTGTTTAATTCATTTATTTCATAATTGTTTTGCATAATTTATTAAAAATAGCAAAATTGTTTTAAAAATTATGAAACTTTTTGTCAAGAGTTTCAATAATTTTTAAAACACAAAAATATTTTTATTTTCATTTTTAGCATTTTAAAAGTATTTTTAAATATTTAAAAGATTATTTTTAATTGATTAATGAAAATTAATTTATTAAAAATACTTTTAGGTATTTAAAAATCACCAAAAAATTCATGAAATGTTCCAAGACATTTAGAAACATTGTCCAATCTTCAAACCAAATTTCTTTTTTGATCTTGATGCATTTTGAGAATTTTTCATTGAATTAAAATCATTTTTGTGCATTATTTTGATCCAAAGTTCAAAAAATCATTTCTGCCTATCCATGAAGAGTTGGACATTGATTCTTTTTGCATTGCATTGTGTTTAGCATGTAGTTTGTGGGGTTAAATGGCCATGTTTTGATCTTTCATTTTCAATTTGTTTGGTAATTTTCTTGTTTAGAAACCCTAAAACCCTAGAAATCTTAAGAAAACCATAACTTGAAATTGGTTAGGAGTTGAGACCTCTCCTTTGGGCATAGTATAGGATTAGGGGTCCTTTGAGTGGCATTTTCAATTTTTTATCTTAGGGTTTGCCTCTGATTTTGGTTTTTATTTGATGTATTGTTCATAAACCCTAATTTGGGCTTCCATATGCATCCATCTTGCATTCTCTTGCATAACATGACTTGCCATGACATTTCAAGCATCCATTTGATTCATTTGACATCATAAGACATATTGAAAGCATGTTTGATCATTGCATCATGTATTTGCCATGTTGTATGTCATGTGCACTTCATAACTTTTCATGTACGTTCATGGTTCCTAGTTTGCTTCATTTGCATTCATGAACTTGTATGATCATTTCCATGTGCTGCCTCATGTTTGTAGCATCTCATAGCATCATTAGCATCATGTATATGCTTCTGGTTTTGTTTCTCATCATGTCATCTCATCTCATTTTGCATTGCATTGCATTCCTTTTCTAACCTTTCAGGTGGTAAGTGACTTTGAGAAGTGAATTTGCCTTCACTTCTCATAACTTTTCTTTTCACCCCTCTTGCATCCATTGCTGCATTTTCATATGTGTTTGAGTTTGAGCCTACTCATTCTTCTTCTTCCCACTTTCTCTCTTCAAGTGACTTGACTTCTTGAATGAAGCAAGTTGCTTTGCTTCTCTTGATCCTTTCATCTGCTTCTTGGTGGTTCCTCTGAAGACTCCTCTTGAAAACCTCACAAACCTTAGGAACAAACAAGCATGACAATGATTAGGGTTTTGATTAGTCTCCCCTCTTAGGTTTACCTTTGTGTCTCTTTTGAGTCTTCTCTTCTCATCTCATAATCAGGGACTAAACCCTAAAGGCTTTAAGGCTTTGTGATTAAGCTTATGCCTGCATCCTTCTCTTAGGATGGAGTGTATAATTTTAATCCTAAGTGTTAAACCCTTAATGTGTTTAACTCCTTTAATAAATCCATCTTAATAATCATCAAGACACCACACTTGTAACTTGGGCCTTGCATTAGGGTTCTAATTCTTCCTTAATTGGTTAAGAAGGACTAACCCTAGTGTTAATGGACAAGTCCCCCTCAAGTTGTCTTACAAATCATAAAACTCACTTCATCATCATACCATCAAATAAAATCCACTTAACCAAAGGCTTGTTTTGTCATGAGTTTAATCCCTAATCATGGATTAAGTTGAGGAGCTTTCCTCAGCTTAAACATTCTCATCTATTATCCTTCTATTAGGATGGTGTAATGAGTCTGTTTAATCCGTGATTATGGCTTAACCTCATTACTCAACACTAAACAAAAACACCAAAAACATCTAATTAATCACAAGTAGGTTAATGATCTTAATCCTACATCAAAGGTGATAAAGTGTGAGAATCTGACTTCACACTTAAGGTATTCTCATTACCCCTAATCAGAGGGAGGATGTGATGAGTTTACTAAATCCATTGGTTTAGACTTAAGCTCATTAACTTATGACAAAATCCAAAAAACAATAAAAGACTAAAAACTCAAAAACAAACAATAATCGTCTCCTTCGGGATTCTTTTCTCATCATCTTCACTCACAAACGAGAACTCGCTTCTTCCGTCTAATGCAAGACAGTTTGCATCTGTGCCAGACAGATCATACACTTGAGCAATGGCAAGTAAGCAGTTCACAAGTCAATTCATCTTTCAGTCTCTTTGGGTCGAACTACGGTGTTCTGACTTCCTCATTGCACGAGAGGATACGTAGGCATAACTTAACAGTTATCGAACAAAAGTCTCTGTACATTCCCCCTCTTCCAGCTTTATTCTTTCAGCCTCATTATCATGAGCATTTCATCTTTGTTCTGCACCGACACTTCACTTATACACTTCACTTCTTTTACACTGACACCTGTACATCCTTTTCCAGCTCATTGCACTGACACTACCCCTTTAAAACACCAATCTTTTAAGCGTGGATCCCGTCGAGTACGACGGACAATCTGGGTGCTAATACCTTCCCAGGTTGTAACCAACCCCCTTTCTCAGTCTCTCTGGTTCGCAACCGTCTTATCCATCTTTTCCTAGGTCTATGCAGCATTACCTTTCCTCCGGGATAAAAATGCCTAGCTGGCGACTCTATTCATCTCCAGTGAGTTCACGGCTGTGTGTTCTCACTGTTCCCTTCGCCGACCGTTCGCGCTTGTACCGGGATGCAAATCTTTGGGAGCGACAGCTTGGCGACTCTGCTGGGGATCCTTATACTGCAACCAGGGCTTCTGGTTCTTTTTGTGGGTTCCTCCTAGCGCTTGTTTGATTTGTGTTTACTGGGGTGTTATGTGCTATCTGTGCTTGTATATTTATTTTGTTTATTGCTTTATGTACAGTTTGTTTTATTGCTTTCTTTATAGCTTTATATATATCATACTGTCATGCTGTCTGGCTGGATCTGGTTTTGCTTTGGTGGGTGGGTGTTCCATTGAGAGTTAAGGTCCTATACCTGGGACCTGAGTGACACCTAGGCTAGAGTGAATCATATTCTTTCCCATTCCATCTCGGTCTGGTGCGGGAATATGAAACACGGTTCAGATATGGGTTTCTTCTTGAGAACTCTGTGCTGCAGATTTCCTGCAATGCTAGGGCTATCTGGGAAGCCTGCTAAGTCTGGATGACCTTTTAGTATTGACCTTCAGAAACTGAGGTGAATTAGTGGAGGAATTGTTATGGTTATTGTAAACACTGTACCTCCGGGTTAGAAGTGTTTACACTTCTCATAACTGATCCAAGTCTGAGGATCCTTGTTTTAGAACACCACCTGTGAGGGGGTTGGGCTGTTTACAGGTTTGCAGGTACCTTGACCTCAGAATACCCTGTTACTTTGATTTGATTAAGAGTACTCCATGTTGGAACAGTTCTTGTGATTCTAAACCCTGGACATATGACTCTTTATTTGAGTCCCCCACCTTGGTTACTGGATTTATAGACCTCCATCTGGATTTCTTGGACATATTTGGACCTACATCAGGCATTTTGATCAGATCCAGCTCAGTCACAAACCCTTGCATATCATTTGCATACATAATCATTGCATCATATTGACATTTGCTTATTTGTGTTTCAGGGTATCCACCTTCATTTTTGGCTTAGGTTTTGACCCCTTCATTGGTATTGACCTATCTTCATCAGCATCTGCTTCAGTTATCAGCTATCTGCTTCAGTCACCTGCACCAGCCAATCATTGGCCCATTCTTCAGTATTATCATCAGCACCTGTCTCTACTCATCTTCAGCATCATGGCTCCTAAAAAGAGTAACATCACCTACCATTTCTTCCAGCCAGAGCTATCTGACATCAGGAGGATTCAGACCCTGATCACTCCAGATCACATACCATTGTTCAGGGAACATTATGGAGATATACTTGATATGGTTATGGATCTGGACCCTTCACAGAGAAGCCTGATCCACACTTGCCTTCAGTTTTATGATCCCCCACTGAGATGCTTCACTTTTCAGGACTTTCAGCTGGGCCCTTTATTGGAGGAATACTCATCATTGGTTTGTATACCTATCAGGGGTGGGATCCCTTTCAACCCTGAGATGGTCTTTCCTGGTAATGAAGAGGTAGCAAAGGCTTTGCATCTGGAACCTGTTCTGATTGAGCAGCATATGACTTCTAAGGCTGGAATCCCTGGCCTGCATCTGGATTTCTTGATCTCTCAAGCTACCCTGAAAGCTTCTTTAGGAGAGTGGGAAGCTGTCTGCGCTTTATTGGCCTTGAGTATATATGGAATTGTGTTGTTTGCAGATGAGCCTCGATTCATTAGCAAGAATGCAATCCATCTTTTCATCTTGAAGAACCCAGTGCCCACCTTGTTGGGGGATCTCTATTACTCAGTGCATCAGAGGAATGAAAAGCAGAGGGGAAGATTAGTGAGGTGTTGTGCTCCATTGTTCCACACTTGGCTTCTCAGGCATCTACCCAGGACAGATGCATTTTTGAATCCTCATCAGCAGAGAAACTGGGCTAAGAGACTCACTGCTCTAACTTCAGACGATATCAGATGGTGCACTCAAAGCACCAAGGGCAGGGATATCATCACCAGCTGTGGGCATTTTCCCAATGTGCCCCTAATAGGAGTTAAGGGTAGTATTAATTACAACCCTCTGCTGTTTAGAAGACAACTGGGCTATGCACTGGTCCACACTCCTAAGGCACAGGACTTGGTGGAGACTCTTTATTGTGAGAACAAGCCTAATTTGGTTGTTGTTAGGCAGGCTGCCTGGGCCTGGGATAATGTTCAAACCAAGGGAGTAACCATTCTGGGGAAGTGCAACAATGTGGCATCAGCACAATATTATGAGTGGTCCTATGCCAGGGCTCAATACTCTGGAATGCCATTTACCATAGAAGATATGCCTGAGTCATCTTCAGCACCACCCCCTGCCACCATCAGTTTGGAGGAGTTTGAGAGCTTGAAGGAAAGAAATGAGAAGTTAACCCAGGCTTTGCAGAAGACCCTCCGGGAAAGGAGTGATGGCAGGTTGGAGATTGAAAGGTTAGAGAAGTTGAGAGTGGAGCATCTGACTAAAATTGGGAAGTCTGGGGATTATATCAAAAAGTCTAAAGCTGGAGAACAAATTCTGAAGAATGCTTGCAAGGAAGCCCAGTTCCAGAGAGCAAGGACAGACTTGTATCTGAAGGAGAGTCAAGCTCGGTGGGTCAGGATCACCGAGGCTCGTACTCTGGAGGACAAGAGGGTCCAAGACAAGATGGAGCAACTGGAAGCTAGTGCAAAAGAACAGCAAGAAGCCCTGGCAGCAGCCCAGAGGGAGATATCAGAGCTGAAGATCAAAGCTGGAGTGAAGAGGTCGAAGGACCAAAGCCAGCACAAGAAACTAACAGCAGCTGTTACGACCCGGAATCTCCTCATCAGGAATCTCACGGAGCGTCCGGCTGATCCTGTGACCGAAGCACTTCTCAAGGAAGTTCGTGAGGATGAGTTTGGTCTTGGTGTTTGACCATTTGTTTGTTGTTGCTTTCATTCCATGTACTTTTATTTTCCTGTAATGCATTTTGACCCCTCAGAGGGCTTGTATTTGTAAACAAACTGTGTACCATTCCGCTTTTGTAATATATGTATTAGTTTGTTCCATCCGGGTTTACTTCGAAAGCAACATCAACAGCATCTTCAAGGGTCTGGAAGGGTCAAAACTGAATGCCAAACCGGATACCTTGAGAACAAATAAGCATAACTGCATTGCATGCTAACCCCTTTTGTTTGTTTTGTAGGTTTTTGATTTATTGCCACTAACTCTGTTGTGATGTTCAGGAACTATTGCTCGGCGCCGGGTATTTCCCCTCAACCGGCCGCACCGTTATCCGACCCGTAACAATCTTCCGGGCATCCAAATGGATCAGATGCAGCAGGACCTTACTGAGGTCAGAAACCAAATGGCCAATGAAAGGCTAGAAATGAGGAATCAAATGACGTAGTTTATGGAAGTAATGAACAACATGGCTCAGAGCCAAGAAAGATTGAGGGCCATGGTGGAAAGGCAAAATCAAGAAGATCCACATATAGGGACTGCCGGCACCAGCAACAATGAAAGGGTCCAACCTCATGTTAACCCCCCTGTATTTGGCCCCCATCTTCATCCAGAGGTCAATATTCCTGCAAATGTTCAAGGGACTGCCACTGCAGCCAGGGTACTTCAAGAAGACCCCCAGGAGGATCATTTCACAGTAATGGGTGCCGGGGAAGAAGCCTATGATAGGAGGCTGGATGAGATAGCTGAGAAGTTAAGGTCCTTAGAGTCTCAAAACTCTTTGGGTTTCGACGTCATGGACATGGGCTTGGTAGACGGGGTCAGGATCCCCCATAAGTTCAAGCCTCCTTGTTTTGAAAAATACAACGGGACTTCATGCCCTCGGACTCATTTACAATCATTTCTGGGGAGGATGAAGGCCTATACTATGGATGAGAAGCTCTGGATGTTCTATTTCGAGGATAGCTTAACAGGAGCTTCAAGAGAATGGTACTCTCACTTGACAAGGGAAACTATCAGGTGCTGGAAGGACCTGGCAGAGGCCTTCATCAGACAGTATCAGTACAACTTAGATATGGCACCCAACAGGACCCTCCTAATGGGAATGTCACAGTCGTCAAGGGAAAGTTTCCGAGAATATGCCCAGAGATGGAGGAAATTGGCTGTTGCTGTTCAACCACCTATGTCTGAAAGGGAAATGGCAGATATGTTCATGAACACCCTTCAAGGGACTTACATTGACAGGCTGGCTGCTTTCTCTTCCACTAGCTTTGCAGATGTTGTCATAGCCGGGGAGAGAATTGAAAGCCTATTGAAGATGGGTAAGATCTCAGACAACGGTGCAAGCTCGTCCAGTAGTACAAGAAAGCCTTTTGCAGGCCCAAGAAGAACTGGCGAGACCAATGCCATCCACGCCAACAGGGGCAGGCCCCAATATGTTCACAGATCAGTGGCAGCAGTCACCATTCCCGCTCCAGCTCATCCTCAACCAACTCATCAACCTCCGCAACAAAACTATCAACAACAACCTCAGTACCATCAACAGAATCAGTATCCTCCGAGAAATTACAACAACAGCAACACCAACAACAATAACCAGCAAAGGCCATTCCAACAGAGGCCTTCTCAAGCCAATAGGGTGATCGATCCGATCCCTATGCCATATGCTACATTGCTGCCACAACTCCTAAAACTCAACCTGGTTGAGCTAAGGACGCTGGCACCTCCAGATCCCAACAGTCTACCCAGGAATTATGACTCCAATGCCAGATGTGCTTTTCATTCAAATGCACCTGGCCACAGTACAGAAAAGTGCAGAGCTTTGCACATGAAGGTACAAGACCTGGTAGACTCAAAAGCTCTGAATTTCGCACCACCACCTAATGTCAATAAAGACCCAATGCCAAACCATGGTGGTCCCAGAATTAACGCTATTGAAGAAGACAAGCCGTCTTATTTAATAACCAGTGTGGGTCAGATCCGGACACCGTTGGTGGAAATTAAGGCTCAACTCCTCGAATGTCAATTGTTCCCGGGGTGTGAATTGGGGTGTGCTTACTGCAATATTTCAGTAAATGGGTGCGATCATTTGAGGAATGGCATAGATGGTCTTATTCAGAGTGGCCAGCTTCAGATCACTACATCATTTCCTACAAATCCAGCAATCTCAACAGCAACAACTCCGGAACCTCCTACAACTGCAGCAACCATTGTTCCCGACAATTCTTCGGCTTCATCAACAAGTACTTCATCTATTATCTCAACTGATCAGTTATCAACAAATGTTCCTTCTACAACTCCAGCACCACTCCATTTTGAAACTCCTACAACAACAACATCCATCCTTCCACCAATGTCTCCTACAACACCAGCAACAAATCATGAAGATGTCTCAACTGTCACAATATTTTATGATCCTGAAAACAACTCTGCCTACAATTCAGAAGGTGATGCTCCCATCAGAGCACCAGTCACAATTTATTACGATCCACAGACTATCACAGTTCCTTCCGCAGCTGCAATTAGTCCAGTCACTATCACGGTGCCTGGACCAGTACCTTATGAAAGCAGTAATGCTATCCCCTGGCATTACGGCTCTGACCTGTACTGTGAAGGACAAAGAATCACTTTTGAATCATCAACCCCTGCACCACAAATTGACAATGTGGGAGGAGGAGGAGGCTTCACTCGAAGCGGACGTCTTTTCGCTCCACAAATTCAGAGACCCACTGCCGAAGCAGAAGCTGCTGCTAAGGCGAAAGGAAAAAGCTTGGTGCAGGAAGAGCAGACTGTTAAAGAAGCTTTGAAAACACCCTTTGATCAAGAGGTTGATGAGTTCATGCGAATCATCAAGAAGAGTGATTATAAAGTAGTGGATCAGCTTCATCAGACGCCTTCCAAGGTCTCAATCCTATCATTGCTTATGTGCTCCGAAGCCCATCGGAATGCACTACTCAAAGTCTTGCACGCAGCTTACGTGCCTGAAGAGATCACTGTCAATCAGTTGGAAGCTGTAGTTGGAAATGTTAATGCTAGTCACGGACTAGGGTTCACCAATACTGATTTGACAACGGAAGGCCGCAACCATAACAAAGCCTTGCACATAACCATGGAATGTAAAGGTGCTGTCCTTTCCCATGTGCTGGTAGACACGGGGTCATCCCTCAATGTCTTACCTAAAAAGGCCCTGGTGAAGCTAGAATATGATGGATTGGCATTAAGACCCAGCAACCTGGTGGTGAGAGCCTTTGATGGTTCAAAGAGATCGGTTCTGGGGGAGATTGAGTTGCCCATAACGATTGGCCCGCAGACCTTCAAAACGACCTTCTACGTGATGGATATACAGCCTGCCTACAGCTGTTTATTGGATAGGCCATGGATTCACGCCGCTGGCGCCGTGACCTCAACCCTTCACCAGAAGTTAAAATATGAGTGGGAGGGTCAAATCGTTACAATCTGTGGAGAGGAGGATATTTTTGTTAGCCACCTGGCTACCTATAAGTATATTGAGATGGACGGGGAGATCCATGAAACAATGAGCCAAGGTTTCGAAGCCTTGAATGTCAATGAAACATCTGCTGTGCCTGGTACTTCAATATCATCATACCAACAAGCCCGGAAGGTTGTTGAGGGAGGAAACGCCCAAGGATGGGGCAAACTGTTATCGGTGGAGAAGAAAGAGGATAGATTTGGGTTGGGTTACAAACCAACTCAATAAGATCAAGCAGAGGCTGCGAAAGAGCCCAACTTTGTGAGTGGGGGGATGCTCACCCCTGACGCTATCAACTATTTGGAAGACGAGCTGGAAGAGGAACGCAACCTGGAAAGCTGGATTCGTCCAAAGATCCCGGGGAGCAGTATCTCAAACTGGTCTTCCCAGGAAATTATAAGAGTTACTCATGTAGAGTAATTATTATTTCCTGTAATTTTATAGCATGCATCAAAGTCTTGCATCTTGCCCAAGATGACAAGGCTCATTTTGTAATCGGGCCATCTGTACTTTTTGTGCAACAAGATTAATCAATGAAATATCAGACATCTTTTTGCAAACGAGTCTTTTTCTTTTTCGCTCACTGTTTTTCCATTTTTCTTTTTGTACAAAAAATAAATGGCAGTGTTTTCAAAATGACAACTTTATTTCACTTTTCTAAAGCAAGATTAAAATCAAATCACTAAAATGAACAAACTGAACCCTTGCAGAGTGTGCCTTCCAGACAGCACCGACAACAGCACGGCTATGACTTCGTATGACTTTGACAATCCAATCAATCAAGCTGATGAAGAGGTTGAAGAAGAATATGAGCTTCCTGAAGAGCTAGCCAGGTTATTAAGGCAAGAGGAAAAGGTTATTACTCCTCACTAGGAGGAGGTTGAAGTGATCAATCTTGGTACGGATGAAGACGTGAAAGAAGTCAAAATCGGGGCCTGCCTACAAGACTCAGTGAAAAGACAACTAGTTGACCTGCTTCGAGAGTACGTGGACGTGTTCGCTTGGTCTTATCAAGATATGCCAGGGTTGGATACCGACATTGTTGTGCACAAGCTACCTTTGAGAGAAGAATGCCCGCCAGTTAAACAGAAGTTGCGCCGTACTCGCCCAGACATGGCAATGAAGATCAAGGAAGAGGTACAAAAGCAATGGGACGTCGGGTTCCTTGCTGTAACTAGCTATCCACCGTGGGTTGCTAACATAGTACCTGTGCCTAAGAAAGATGGCAAGGTAAGGATGTGCGTTGACTACCGGGATCTGAATAAAGCTAGCCCAAAAGATGATTTCCCTTTACCTCACATTGATGTATTGGTGGATAACACAGCTCAGTTCTCGGTATTCTCCTTCATGGACGGATTTTCAGGATACAACCAGATTAAGATGTCACCTGAAGACATGGAGAAGACAACCTTCATCACACCCTGGGGCACGTTCTGCTACAAGGTAATGCCATTTGGGCTGAAGAATGCTGGTGCCACATATCAACGGGCTATGGTAACATTATTCCACGATATGATCCATAAAGAAATAGAATGTTATGTGGATGACATGATTGCCAAGTCCCTTACTGAAGAAGACCACCTGGTGAATCTGCTCAAGTTGTTCAAGCGTCTGAGGAAGTACCAACTGAAGCTGAACCCCAACAAGTGCACATTCGGGGTAAGATCCGGTAAGCTGCTGGGGTTTATTGTAAGCGAGAAAGGGATTGAAGTTGACCCTGATAAAGTCAAATCCATCCAAGAGATGCCTGCACCGAGAACTGAGAAAGAAGTTCGAGGGTTCTTAGGACGATTGAACTACATCTCACGGTTCATATCTCACCTCACTGCAACCTACGAACCTTTGTTCAAGCTGTTAAGAAAAGAACAGACGGTCAGGTGGAATGAAGACTGCCAAAGGGCTTTTGACAAGATCAAGGAATACTTACAAGAGCCTCCAATCCTTATGCCTCCAGTTGAAGGAAGACCTCTGATAATGTACTTGACAGTATTAGAAGAGTCAATGGGGTGTGTGCTGGGCCAGCATGACGAGTCTGGTCAAAAAGAGTATGCAATATACTACCTAAGCAAAAAGTTTACCGACTGTGAACAACGTTATTCACTGCTCGAGAAAACTTGTTGTGCTTTAGCGTGGGCTGCTCGCCGACTGAGACAGTATATGTTGACCCACACTACTTTGTTGATCTCAAAAATGGACCCAGTCAAGTACATATTCGAGAAGCCAGCTCTTACCGGACGGGTTGCAAGATGGCAAATGATCCTTACTGAATATGACATCCAGTACACATCTCAGAAAGCCATCAAGGGCAGTGTATTGTCTGAATATCTTGCTGGGCAACCCATTGATGACTACCAGCCTATGAGATTTGACTTCCCTGATGAAGACATCATGTTCATAAAATCAAAAGATCATGAAGAGCCTGTTCACACTGAAGGGCCTGACCCAGAAGGAGAATGGACTATGATGTTTGATGGGGCTGTTAATATGAATGGTCGTGGTGTTGGTGCAGTACTCATTACACCCAAAGGAGTTCACATGCCTTTCTCGGCAAAACTCACCTTTAACTGCACTAACAACGAAGCTGAATACGAAGCTTGCATTATGGGTCTTGAGGAAGCCATTGACCTCAGGATCAAGACATTGACCGTATTCGGAGATTCAGCTCTGGTAGTTAATCAGACCAACGGAAAATGGTACACACACCAGGATCATCTGATACCTTACAGGGATTATACAAGAAGGTTATTGACTTTCTTCACAACAGTCAAGCTTGAGTATATCCCTCAGGATGAGAATCAGTTTGCAGATGCTCTGGCCACCATTTCGTCCATGATCAAAGTTCAAGCTGCCAACTTTGTGCCTCAGATTTCAGTGTCCAGACTTGACAGACCAGCATATGTGTTCGCAGCAGATGTTGTCAAAGATGATAAGCCTTGGTTCCATGACATTAAATGCTTCTTAGAGGATCAAACATACCCACCTGGGGCATCTTCCAATGATAAGAAGACTTTGAGAAGGCTTGCTGGTAGTTTCTTTCTGAACACTGATGGGTCTTTATACAAAAGGAACTTTGATATGGTACTCCTCAGATGTGTTGACAAGACGGAAGCAGATTTGTTGATGCATGAAGTGCACGAAGGATCTTTTGGTACCCATGCCGGAGGGCATGCCATGGCTAAGAAATTGTTAAGATCAGGCTATTACTGGATCACAATGGATGCAGACTGTTGTGCCTACGCCAGAAAGTGCCATAAATGCCAGATTTATGCAGATAAGGTGCATGTGCCTCCCAACCCTTTGAACATCATGTCTTCACCCTGGCCCTTTGCTATGTGGGGCATTGACATGATTGGTAAGATCGAGCCAACTGCTTCAAATGGCCACAGATTCATCCTGGTCGCCATCGACTATTTCACCAAGTGGGTTGAAGCAGCCTCCTATGCAAATGTTACAAGGCAGGTGGTAGCCCGATTTCTGAAGAGAGATATTATCTGTCGGTACGGAGCGCCCGAGCGAATCATTACTGATAATGGTTCCAATTTAAACAACAAAATGATGGCAGAACTGTGCCGGGACTTCAGGATCCAACATCACAATTCTTCTCCTTACAGGCCAAAGATGAATGGCGCTGTTGAGGCAGCAAACAAGAATATCAAGAAGATTGTGCAGAAGATGGTAGTCACTTACAAAGACTGGCATGAAATGCTACCGTTTGCCTTGCATGGGTACCGCACGTCAATCAGAACATCCACTGGGGCAACACCGTATCAGCTTGTATATGGTATGGAAGCAGTCCTACCGGTTGAAGTTGAATTACCCTCTTTACGAGTGTTGATGGATGTTAAACTGAATGAAGCAGAATGGGTTAGGTCCCGATACGAACAACTGAGTCTGATTGAAGAGAAAAGATTGGCTGCAATCTGTCATGGACAGTTGTATCAGAAAAGAATGAAGAAAGCCTTCGATCAGAAAGTCAGGCACCGAGGGTACCAAGTAGGAGATCTTGTGCTGAAAAGAATCCTCCCTCCTCATACAGACCGCAGGGGCAAATGGACTCCAAATTATGAAGGACCATTTGTGGTAAAGAAAGTTTTCTCTGGTGGAGCGTTGATGCTCAGCACCATGGATGGTGAAGATTTCCCGTCCCCTGTGAATTCAGATGCAGTTAAAAAATACTTCGCGTAAATGACCCGCTGGACATAAAAACAGAATGTAAGTCCAGGCAAAAATAGGGCATCCCGGCGAGTCAAAAACAGAATAAAAGACTCGGGCAAAAATAAGGGAAAGTAAACAAAAGAATGTACGCCCGCTGAGTTGAAAAGCCACATTGGACAGCTCAGGCAAAAATGGGTATCCCGATGGATTGAAAACCCGAAAGGGCGATCCATGCAAAACAAGGGAATAAGCAAACAACTGCATTCTGAATTCGTCTGTATCATCTACAACTTGGTAAGCTTCGAAAGGATCAAGCTTCAATCAGAATCAACATTCTTCAAAAAGCAAGATGAGAGGAACGTCAAAAGTCATACGGGTCATAGTGAAGAGGAAGCTCCCTAAAGCGTCATCAACACTGCCAGCATTTTGTTTCTCAATTTGTAACAATCTCCTCATTCCAGGGGATTTGTTTCTTTGACTGTATCTCGCCAATTCAGGGCATATGAATTAATAAAATCAGATTTTCAGTCATGTCTCGTTTTGTACATTTTATTTGCAAAAATGTCTGATGTCTCAAAGAAAAACGATTGCATGAATACAGATGCTTATCTTCAAATAAAAACATGCTTGCAGGAAATATGCTTATTCTCAGAAGTATCTAAACTCCTATGACGGAATCCAGTAAAGGGTACCTCGGGATTATCATGTGTGTTTCTCTATCTTTTTCAGGATTGCAGGTATCCGGAACGCAACTTGGGGCATGAAAACTTTATCCCAGCAAGCTGGCAAATCCACACTCAATTTTAGCACCCGAAGTGCTCTTTCCCCAGCTGAGTTGCCTTTCATGACTTCTCCCAGCTGAGTTGGCCACTTGTTGCTCATCCCCACCAGAATGGGCAGGTATCACGAAAGAAGGCACCTATATCCCCGGCTGAGTCAAGGATCCTCTTCAACAGAATCCCTAGGGAGGCCTCTCAATGATCTCTTTTTCCTCCCCGGCCCAGTTGCCATTTCATCCTCAGTCGGGTACAAAGGTCAGAGAGCTATCTCCCCACAGAGTTACAGCCTCTATCCAGAAGAGCAGCGCATAGAAGATCACAACAGAGTGAAGAAAGCTTCTACAAACCCCAGCTGGGTCCTATATTCATCGGATAGGTCTACCAGTGACCCGTATCCCCAAGCAAATATCATCTTATTAGATCCACCAATGATCTCCTCCCCAGCTGGGATGTCCATTTCAAACAGATCGATCAAAGATCTTCGCAGCAACGGGATCCGAATCCCGGTTTGGTAGCTTTGCATAATCATAGCATTTGCATCATATTCACCCACAAAGCGTAGCATTCCGTTTTAACGCGGAGCATTACGGCAAAAATCCAACACATAGCATAAGCCATGTTTTAAACCAGCACTTGTGAATAATGACAGTTCACCAACGTATAGAAAAATCCCCACCAGGGTCCCCAGCAAAAGCAGTTGCCTCACAAATCACAAACACCAGTATATACTCCTTTCTGACACCCGTCCGTATCACTCTCCCCAACAGATAGACACTCATCTATATATACTCATACTACCTATACAGATACTCGTCCGTACCTTATATATACCACTTATATATCCCCACAGATTCAACATTGGCCCTTGTTCTTTGTTAACCAGATGGTACTCGTCCGTATCATCATCTCAGAACATGCGTCAAGCGTTTGTTTCTACATGATACTCGTCCGTATCATAGTCTTAAGGATGCTCGTCCGCATCTTTAATCCATACACTGTGTCAAACATTCATGTCCTCTTGAATATAGATACTCGTCTGTGTCTACTATTCCCCAGAAAAAATCCCTTCAGATTCAACACTCGTCCGTGTTCTCTGTTAACCAGTTGATACTCGTCTGTATCATCATCTTTGAACGCGTGTCAGTATTTGTTTCCACCCGATACTCGTCCATATCGTAGTCTTAGGGATGCTCGTCCGCATCTTTAATCTATACACAATACCAAACACTTATACCTTTTGTTTCTTGGATGTAAACACTCGTCCGTGTTTACCTTTCCCCAGTAGACTACCAACAAAGCATTTTCTTTTTATCTGACACTCGTCCTGTGTCATGATAAACCCTGAGAGCAGCCGTACCCTGCTAGGTGGTCGTCCTCCACCTCTTGATGGTCGTCCTCCATCCTGCTCAGCCGATGGCCGTCCCCATCGTTGATATTTTTAGCAGCCGTCCCCTGCTAGGTGGTCGTCCTCCACCCGTTGATGATCGTCCTTCATCACTTTATCCAATGGCCGTCCCCCATTGTTGATTTTGGTTATCTAACATTCGTCCTATGTCATGATAAACCCTGAGAGCAGCCGTCCCCTGCTAGGTGGTCTTCCTCCACCCCTTGATGGTCGTCCTCCATCATGCTCATCCGATGGCCGTCCCCATCATTGATATTTTCGGCAGCCGTACCCTGCCAGGTGGTCGTCCTCCACCTTTGATGGTCGTCCCCATCATAATTCCTTTATTTCCCAACAGAGCAGCCGTTCCCTGCTAGGTGATCGTCCTTCACCTTTGATGGCCGTACCCCATCATCTGTTTATTTCATTTATTCTTTAACCCGATGGCCGTCCCCGTCGTGGTCCCCTTTCCTTTTCTTTTAGCCTGATGGTCGTCCCCATCGTTGGATACTTTGCTTTATGAACTTGATGGCCGTCCCCGTCATGTTTCATCAATCCCCGGAGAATTTTACAACTTTATCTTGATGGCCGTCCCCATCATAATTTCGTACTTTTCCCAGCCAGTCGGCCGTCCCCGTCTTGACTTTACCCTTTCCCCAGCTAGTCGGCCGTCCCCGTCTTGGCTTTACCTTTTATCCCCAGCATGTCGGCCGTCCCCGTCATTGCTCTTTACCCAGCAGTCGTCCTCTGCTCGACGGTCGTCCTCCGTCGCCCACACTTTTACAATATACTTTATTTTCTTTTACAATCTATATCCCTTTTCTTTTTCATTCTGTGAGTGCAAATTTTGGACTGTCTTTGGTATTCAACCACAAGTTATCTTGTTTGCCTGTTAAGCCGTTGCTTACATCCTGCACAGCTAACTCATGTTTGAATAGGGGCAGCTGTAAACACCCCAAATTTGCCCTCACCCATTCACACCATGGCTTGTGATCATTTCATATGCATAAACACAATCATATCACCTCATATTACATTTTGATTCACTGCATAGATTCTAAGTCATCTGCACCTAGGGTTTGAGATCTGAGCAATCCAAGAGCCACTTGAGCCACTCCAAAGGCCACCAATCACTTCAAAGGGGTCTATATGTGTTCAAGTATCATATTATATCCTCTCAAAGTCAATAATTCCAAAGAATCACAAGAACTGGGATTGGCATGGAAGCAGAGCCAAGTTTGACTGCACAGTTGACCTAAAATTAGGGTTTTGGTTTCAGAGGCCATAACTCCAAATTTTTTGGTCATTTTTGTTTCCATTGGTCTCTATATGGTATAGGGAGTATGCATATCAATTTTCATGAAGAAATTCCATGGGGAGGTCATCTGATCAAGAGTTGACTTTTCAAGCAAGTCAGTGCAAAATCAGGGCATCTGAGGCCCCCAATGACCCAACCAAGGGGTGATCTTCATCATTTTGAGTGTATATGATCTTTATTTGATCATAAAAGAAGGTTGAAGTTCACAAAATTCAAGAATTACAAGTTTTTGCAAAGTTGACTTTTTAGGGCATGGTTGACTTTTCAAGAATATGTCATTTTAGGTCATTTTTCAAGCCTTGCTTTTTGATCCAAAAATGCTTCAAATGGAAAAACTTTGGTCATGAAAGTTGTAGATTAGATCTTTCCCTTTTCAAAAAGTACAAGAACATGATCTAATTCTTCTTGGATCAAAAGTTATGGTGTGACAAAGTTGGCAAAAATCATTAATTTTCAAGATGTGCACCAATTGGAAAACTTGCAATTTCATGTGTCAAGCATTCTTGTGACTTCTAATTGACATCAAACTAATATGCAAGCATCATGTAAGTCACAAAGTTCAGATTGAACCAAGATTTTCTCATGTTTCATGGCTTGTGGAATGAGAAAATTTCATGTGAACCAAAAGGAACCAACTTGCAAAACTCATGATCACACTTCACCAACTAGTTGCCTTGGCTGCTGAACCTTCCTAGCATCACACACACACCATGCTGCACCAGCCCATGCTCTTGTACCAAGCTAGAACTTAGCCCATGCCTCTCTTACAACAAAGTGGACTTTTTGCAAAAGTAGACATCCCAATCACAGCAGGCCAGGTCACATCACCTGACCAATGGGAATGCTTTATGCAAGGAAAATGCTGGCCATAACACTCAAGAGGCAAGGCTGAAACAGATCACAACATCACATTCACAAAATCACCCTCACTTGCTTTTTCCTTCGAAACTCTTGGCACAAACCAAAAACATTCAAACAAGTTTCACCAATCATTTCACCATGTTCCATTGAGCCAAAACCAACAAGACACAAGCCTGAATCAAGCAAGAACACCATTCCTCCATTTTCACTCTCAGAAGCAAAACCATTCGAAACTCACTCCACAGGCCATAAACACCCAAACAAACTCCACAAACCTTCTCCACTCATCATCCTGATCACAAAGAACCACTCACATTGACCTGAAACAGCCTGAATCACCATCACCATTTTCAACTGAGCTTGAACAGAACTTGTTCAATCTCTCAAACCAGCCAACATAAACTCCTTCTAAGCATTCAAGGATCATCAGGGGACCAAGTAGAGTGGATTGCACCAAAGGGAAAGGTCAGAAAGTTGCTGGGGTGAAAGCTTCGAAACTCAGGTAGCTCAAGAACATTTTTTCCAGAAATCATTTTTTAAGTTCTTAAGTTGTTCTATATGCTTCACTGATTGTTCTGATGCCTTTAGTTTTGAAAATGGTGGAGAGATGAGAGTTTAATTTGTTTATGAAAGTTTTGCCCTAAAATCTTCTTTGTTTCGATTCATGAGATTAATGGAATATAAATGGTTTCTAGCTTAGGGTTTTGATTCAGTGGGTTATGGGGATCATTTCCATGTTCTTAGATTTCATTTTGGTTAGGTTTTGAGAGTTTTGGAGATTTTCAGGTGGGGTTCCCACCGGAGAAGACGACCGGAGGTCTTCTCCGGCCATCTGAAAATCATTAGGGCATAATCCCAGTCATTAAGGCAGTTTGAATCTGGAGCGTTGGATGCCTTGACTCTGTTGACTTCGCGCGCGTGTGAACGGTCCAGATGTGGTCATTAAACCCTAATCTCTATTATTTATTTAATTAATTGAGTTTAAGTCAGTTTGAATATGGGCCATCAGATGACGCGCGCAGTCAACCCATTCAAACCCAGAAGCCATCCCAGCCCTCCATTCAGTTGACTTTCCCTTTTTCTTTGTTTAATTCATTTATTTCATAATTGTTTTGCATAATTTATTAAAAATAGCAAAATTGTTTTAAAAATTATGAAACTTTTTGTCAAGAGTTTCAATAATTTTTAAAACACAAAAATATTTTTATTTTCATTTTTAGCATTTTAAAAGTATTTTTAAATATTTAAAAGATTATTTTTAATTGATTAATGAAAATTAATTTATTAAAAATACTTTTAGGTATTTAAAAATCACCAAAAAATTCATGAAATGTTCCAAGACATTTAGAAACATTGTCCAATCTTCAAACCAAATTTCTTTTTTGATCTTGATGCATTTTGAGAATTTTTCATTGAATTAAAATCATTTTTGTGCATTATTTTGATCCAAAGTTCAAAAAATCATTTCTGCCTATCCATGAAGAGTTGGACATTGATTCTTTTTGCATTGCATTGTGTTTAGCATGTAGTTTGTGGGGTTAAATGGCCATGTTTTGATCTTTCATTTTCAATTTGTTTGGTAATTTTCTTGTTTAGAAACCCTAAAACCCTAGAAATCTTAAGAAAACCATAACTTGAAATTGGTTAGGAGTTGAGACCTCTCCTTTGGGCATAGTATAGGATTAGGGGTCCTTTGAGTGGCATTTTCAATTTTTTATCTTAGGGTTTGCCTCTGATTTTGGTTTTTATTTGATGTATTGTTCATAAACCCTAATTTGGGCTTCCATATGCATCCATCTTGCATTCTCTTGCATAACATGACTTGCCATGACATTTCAAGCATCCATTTGATTCATTTGACATCATAAGACATATTGAAAGCATGTTTGATCATTGCATCATGTATTTGCCATGTTGTATGTCATGTGCACTTCATAACTTTTCATGTACGTTCATGGTTCCTAGTTTGCTTCATTTGCATTCATGAACTTGTATGATCATTTCCATGTGCTGCCTCATGTTTGTAGCATCTCATAGCATCATTAGCATCATGTATATGCTTCTGGTTTTGTTTCTCATCATGTCATCTCATCTCATTTTGCATTGCATTGCATTCCTTTTCTAACCTTTCAGGTGGTAAGTGACTTTGAGAAGTGAATTTGCCTTCACTTCTCATAACTTTTCTTTTCATCCCTCTTGCATCCATTGCTGCATTTTCATATGTGTTTGAGTTTGAGCCTGCTCATTCTTCTTCTTCCCACTTTCTCTCTTCAAGTGACTTGACTTCTTGAATGAAGCAAGTTGCTTTGCTTCTCTTGATCCTTTCATCTGCTTCTTGGTGGTTCCTCTGAAGACTCCTCTTGAAAACCTCACAAACCTTAGGAACAACCAAGCATGACAATGATTAGGGTTTTGATTAGTCTCCCCTCTTAGTTTTACCTTTGTGTCTCTTTTGAGTCTTCTCTTCTCATCTCATAATCAGGGACTAAACCCTAAAGGCTTTAAGGCTTTGTGATTAAGCTTATGCCTGCATCCTTCTCTTAGGATGGAGTGTATAATTTTAATCCTAAGTGTTAAACCCTTAATGTGTTTAACTCCTTTAATCAATCCATCTTAATAATCATCAAGACACCACACTTGTAACTTGGGCCTTGCATTAGGGTTCTAATTCTTCCTTAATTGGTTAAGAAGGACTAACCCTAGTGTTAATGGACAAGTCCCCCTCAAGTTGTCTTACAAATCATAAAACTCACTTCATCATCATACCATCAAATAAAATCCACTTAACCAAAGGCTTGTTTTGTCATGAGTTTAATCCCTAATCATGGATTAAGTTGAGGAGCTTTCCTCAGCTTAAACATTCTCATCTATTATCCTTCTATTAGGATGGTGTAATGAGTCTGTTTAATCCGTGATTATGGCTTAACCTCATTACTCAACACTAAACAAAAACACCAAAAACATCTAATTAATCACAAGTAGGTTAATGATCTTAATCCTACATCAAAGGTGATAAAGTGTGAGAATCTGACTTCACACTTAAGGTATTCTCATTACCCCTAATCAGAGGGAGGATGTGATGAGTTTACTAAATCCATTGGTTTAGACTTAAGCTCATTAACTTATGACAAAATCCAAAAAACAATAAAAGACTAAAAACTCAAAAACAAACAATAATCGTCTCCTTCGGGATTCTTTTCTCATCATCTTCACTCACAAACGAGAACTCGCTTCTTCCGTCTAATGCAAGACAGTTTGCATCTGTGCCAGACAGATCATACACTTGAGCAATGGCAAGTAAGCAGTTCACAAGTCAATTCATCTTTCAGTCTCTTTGGGTCGAACTACGGTGTTCTGACTTCCTCATTGCACAAGAGGATACGTAGGCATAACTTAACAGTTATCGAACAAAAGTCTCTGTACATTCCCCCTCTTCCAGCTTTATTCTTTCAGCCTCATTATCATGAGCATTTCATCTTTGTTCTGCACCGACACTTCACTTATACACTTCACTTCTTTTACACTGACACCTGTACATCCTTTTCCAGCTCATTGCACTGACACTACCCCTTTAAAACACCAATCTTTTAAGCGTGGATCCCGTCGAGTACGACGGACAATCTGGGTGCTAATACCTTCCCAGGTTGTAACCAACCCCCTTTCTCAGTCTCTCTGGTTCGCAACCGTCTTATCCATCTTTTCCTAGGTCTATGCAGCATTACCTTTCCTCCGGGATAAAAATGCCTAGCTGGCGACTCTATTCATCTCCAGTGAGTTCACGGCTGTGTGTTCTCACTGTTCCCTTCGCCGACCGTTCGCGCTTGTACCGGGATGCAAATCTTTGGGAGCGACACCAGTAGTTTGGAGAACTCCTCAATTGTAGGAACCAGCTGATAGTCGGGGAATGTGAAGCAATGATGTTTAGGATCAAAGAACTGAAATAGGACACTCATCATGTCTTCATTGAACCCTGAAGTGACTAGATCCAGTAGGTGACCATGCTTCTTGATGAATTGGGAGTTTTCAGAAACTTGAGAGACCAATTCCTTAAGCTTAGGAGGTATTCCTACAAAGTTGATCCGGATAGTATTCCTACGAGCAAAAGCCATGACCTGCAACAAAGAACAAAGATAAATCCTTTGGTCCTTGAAATGGTTAGTGAAAATGCTATGCTTATGATGCATGATGTCATGATGTTATGCTCAATCACAAACATGTGGCACACACAAACAAGTCACACAATAGCCCTAGGTTTGAAGGCTTGCATGAAGTTTAAAGGTAAGTACCCTCCCTGAAGTTTAGATGGTTCATCCTGTCCTACAAAAGTAACTAGGTTCTAAGGGATCTCAATATCACTGATCCTTTCCAAGAGTGGTTGTTCAGTAGGTAACTTACTTGCCAACCAAAAACCTCCAAGTGTAGGATCTCAATGAGCGTAGCATCGAGTATCAACCAACTTTAGACTTCTCCAAAGCCGGCTATCTCACTACTTTCTAAAGGCCAAGATGGGATAACTAGGGTTCTAAAGGTCAGTTAGTGTATTGACAACATATGGCAGCCCCATATTATCCTTAACTTACTTAAGGAACATAAGCACCAACCAAGAAGCCACACTAACTATGGGCACCAGATCAACCATATCGGTATACGCCGTACAATTTCCTTGGTCTATTGCCATTTACCTAGGGTACACTAGATTCGGGTTAGGATCTTTCACACAAAAAAGCCCAACAGAAAAGTAAAGCAAACAAAGCAAACAATTTAAGTGATCTAATTCCTAAGGGTACCCCTATTTTACTTAGTAAATCCCCAGTAGAGTCGCCAGTTCTGTAACACGGTGGGAGAACTGACTTTTAGTCATGTTGCGGATAGCAAGAGTTGCCACCGACTTTTGTTTTATCCGTAAGAAAAGGACATAAAATAACAGGAAAGACCTATTTTTAAAAGACTTGAGTTCGGGGGGTAGGTTATATAAAGGGAAGGTGTTAGCATCCTTTATATCCATGGTTATCCATGGGCTCTCAGTTACTTAGCTCACTTTAATTGTTTTTGGAAAGTGTAGTGTATGATTAGAAATTTTCTAAGTACTTTGTAATGATCCTCGTATGGATGTATACAAAGCCTTGTTTGAAAATGTTTTGAAAATATTGTGAGGTGTGAAAAGTATTTTTGAAGAGTAAGCAAGTAACTATGAGGTACCTACCCTAGACTAAGTCATTCATGTTCTTATATGTCCTTTCAAGGGTAGACTATCCCTATTATTAAGGAATAGGTAGTCATTACCTTGGATTTGTTTAAGGGACGGGCGTAGGGTCATCGTATGGTCAATGAAGGCAACTTAAGGGGTGTCTTTAGCAATTCGTAGGGACTATCATCATTTATTCGAAGGGACAAGATCATTATTCCGTAGGCAATGTAGACACCCCAAATTTGCCCTCTCTTTTTCATAACATTTAGCATATTATTTTCATATTCCGCGTTGCATCATGAGCATAGAAAAATGAATCATGACATTCATTGTTGAAGCATAACATAAGCTGGCAGTGATTTCATTTCAGGTGTATTTGTTCAGTTCGCGATTCATTTCAGATGGATGTTTGACTTAATCTTGGACAAACCATCAAAAGATTGGTTGAATCGCAAGTTATTTGTGCCTGTGGTTATTTTTTCGGGCAATGTGTTTCAAAGTCGAGTTGTGTTGTGTGCAAAATTCATCGGTTTATCAAGCAGTGGTTCGTGTGGAGTTTGGTCCAAAAATCTAGCCCTGTCATGATTCTATCTTCAGTTGTATGCATTTACGAATTTATCTTCTCAGAGATTTAATTCAGGTGAATTTAATATGTTCGTTTCGTTTGATCAGAGATTCAGAGATGACTAAGTTGGGGGCCGTATTTCAGTTTCAAGCTGCTCAGTAGGGCGTGATTGACTTTAGTTGGAGATTGTGGAATAAGGCAAGTTGGTTTAGAGATTGTGCGCATGTGGATGATATCTTTCATGAAAATTACTTCATATCTATTTTCTTATCTAATCCATTTCGATTTTTTTCATTACCCATTTCCTACAATTATTCTATAGCCCATTTTCGATTTCTTTTCCATTTCCAAAAAAAAAAATATTCATTTTTGTTTCATATACCCATTTTATGTTTATTCATTTTTTTTACTGATTCCATTTTCCAACGACTATATTCTCATTTTTATCCACATTTCAAATACAAAAAAGATCATTCTAATCAAATTAGATCAAGTTTTTTTATGATAAAATTCATTTCTAGTTTTAGTCCATACTCATGTTCAATTAATCTTTTATTTTCCATCTACCAAATCAAACCATTTCACCATTTAAATCCTAGTCCTCATTCAAGGCCCATTTATTCTTAATATTTTCTTCCATCTTTTACCATTTTTCTTCACAACTTTATTTTAGTGGGTCTTTGTTGTTTCCACGTGACCAAGAGTACAAGATGTCTCACATGTTACTCATCTTATTTCTAATTTATTTGGTGTGGAAAAATGACAAATGATAGTACAAAGATGGTACCAAAGGAAAAAAATAACAAATGGCTTCAGCATGGTGTCTCCATGCACGCCACCTCTCTCTCTTTTTTTTCTTTCTCACACGCGTCACCTTTCTCTTCCCACTCACGCTTTGTATCACCCACTCACATGATTTGTGTACAAGAGACAAAAAGCCCCACGTGATAAACCACCCTCCTAGCAAGCATCACGCACACTGCAAGCATGAGGTCTATGTGAAGGCCAAAACGCAGATGACTTCACATGAAACGCACAAAAAAAATACTCAACAATGGTCACACAAATAACCTGATCCAAAATGCAAAGTATGACACCAAAACTCAAAAGAGAAGAGAATACAAAAATTCATTGGAAAAAAAAAATATCAAAAGAGAAAAACATAGAGAATTCAGTGACAACAAAGCAAAAAGAAATCTTCAACAGAAATAAAAGAAGAGATTCATATTTTTTTTCTGACTCTTTCACAAGGATTTTACCCTTAAATTCACCATGAATTCATTCTGCTCCATTATTCTTGGATTGAAACCAAACAAATCAGAAAAAATAATCTTCAGCAATCTCAAATTCATCACAGAAAGCAAGCCAATTTCATCACACTCTTCACCATCTTACAGAAGCTGATTCACTCACCCCAATATCAACTTCTTCGGTAACAGGAAGTGAAGCATACACTTCATTGCTCCATCAGTTTTGACTCACTGTGTTTCAATTGTCATCGGGCGAAATCATCAACGTTACCTTCACCATCGACATCGTGTAGCCGTCAACGTCATCAACATCACATTGACAAAGGTTCATCACTCTTCTCCTTCGCTCAAAGGACAGAAAGCTTCATCAACTTATATCGTCGTTTTCATCGCGTGTCGGCATCTTCGTCAATAGATCGTTATTTCTCCGGCGTAACCGATGCAAGTCGCAGCGTTGAAGGTTGGTGAAGTTTGTTTTTCATGCTTGATTGTTGTACTGTTATTGCAAATTGTTTGGTTGTGACTTCGTGCTTCTGTTCATTCGATCCGCTCCGTTGATCGCGTTTTTGAAAGTTAGGAATCCAGATTTGAGGGGAAGGAGGTTGGTTGAGGGAGTTTGATTTTTGTATTTGGGTGATCTTCAGTGAAGGAGAGAGGTGAGGTGCGATGGAGCGGTGGCCGACGAGAAGATGAGGATGGCGGCTAGGGCTTGTGTCGAAGAAGAAGATAATGAGCGGTTCGCAGAGAGAGAGAGTGGCTGTATTTCGTTTTCTGCTTTGTTTTTCTTTTGTTGATAAATTGGTTTTGTTTGTTAATAAAGTGATGGAGAATAATAAGTTTAATGGAAAGAAGAAGAGTAAAAGAATTTCATAAAGATGTGTTGAGAATTGAGACTACCGAAGTGATAAGAGATAAGGTGGAGGATTTTTTTGTGATTTTGTCCATACCGGCGGTGACACTTGTCACCGTCTGGTAGGACCTGTGTTTGTGGATTTCGTGTGCGTGCGTGCACCTTACTATCATGCACCTGCAACTCTAGAACCGCGCGATGAGATTATTTTGAGAAACCTAGATCCAACGTCCATGCTTCAATCAACAAAGTTGACCGCAGCTCATCTCATGCACCCTCAGCTTTTTGCGTTGGGCCTAGGGAACCTGTTGCTACTCGCACCCCCCTCGTAGGCCCATTCTTGTTTTTCTAACCATTTTTCTTCCTGTTTGCACCCCTTTCCTTTTTTTCCTTAGAATTTTATTTTCTTTTTCACATTAGCTTCCTTTTATTTCTTTTAAAATAGTAAATCAATTTAGAAAATTCATAAAAAATATATTTTAATATCATAATCCATTTTAGAATTTTATCGTACTTTTTATTTTCTGTTTTTGTTAATTTCTCATTTTATTTCGAATTTCCATTTATTTTCTTTTGTCATTTAAGTTCCATAATAACGCCTTACCTTGTAAAATTTGTTTCTTCCGCCTCGATTAACATTTTTACTCCGTTCTTTTTGCATTATTTCATAGACTCATAAAAGTACCTAAAAGCATTTTTATTATATTTTTAATTCCATTTCATCCATAGTTTTGTAAGATGTATTTGTGTGTTTCTGTTACTTGCTCTTAAGCGATTTCGTGCGATTATTTAGTGGAGTTTCATTGTGAATTTTTGTGAGATATTTTGATGCATTGTTAGTTGCTGGTTGTTGACTTTGGGGATTTATTTTCATAATTTTCTCATGTCATTTGATATTTGTTTGGAGTCTCGTTTCTTAGGTAGCGTTTCGTGCCTCTTTCTTCCCTCTTCCTAACATAATTTGAGGAAGGCATTTATGCCATCCTATTAGGATTTGTGGGTCTTTGTTTTAGGTCACTCATAGGGTTAGGTACTGACTTTTTGTTTGGTTTGGCTTGTGATTGTCATATTTTGGTTTGCGTAAATATTTTCATTTCACTTATATGCTTTACTAACCTTGCAGGGGCTTGGTAAGTGTGAGGTGTGGGAATTGAGTTCCACATCTCCAAATCTCATCTTCTCCTCTTATGTTTATCTTGAGCTAACTCTTTGTTGTTGGGCTTAGGCCTTTCTTATCCCTTCTTCTATCTTCTTCTTCTCTTCTTCTTTCCTTCCTCATTAGGATAGAAACCTCACTAACCCTTAGGACATCCATGCATGTTAACACTTAGGATTATTTTAGTCCCCCTTTAGAACTTTTCCTTTGAGATCCTTTTGGTTCTTCTTCTCTTCTCATATCATAACTCTTAAAAAAACATCTTAATAATGTTTGAAGTGATGTCTTGATCCATAGCCTTATCCCATGAGGTATGCTTATAGTCTTCCCATCTTGGGATAGTACAAGTTTACCTTGTGATGCACAAGTCTGATCAAGGTATCTTCTTCATCAAGAAAGGCATAAAAAAAACACTTCTTCATCTGTAAATAACCAAAGACACTTAATAATTCAACAAGTTAATGAGCTTAGGCCCTAATCTGTGGGTTCAAGTTTTGGGGATCTTCTCCTTACTTGAGTGTGCTTGTTCTATTATTCCATCTTGGAATGTAGTGACAAGTACACATACCATTTAAAAGAGCTTGAGTTCACTTCCTTGTGACACACTCATAAAAGCTTCATAAAAAACACCAAACAAACAATAAGCGTCTTTCCTTCGGGAATTCTTTCCTCATCTCATTCACTCCTTACGTGAACTTGCTCCTACTTGTCACTTTGCAAGACGGTTACGCACTCGTCGTCCGAGTCTGCAACACCTGAGCAATGGCATAGGAAGTTCAAGCTTTAATTCACAAGCATTTTCCTTGTTACCCCTAGTTATGGGAACTACGGCGTCTCTGATCCTCATTATCCTGATGAGGTACGTAGGCAGCGGGGTAGGGCCCGTTCGAGCACAATCTTTATTTTCCCTACATTTTTCTCTTTGTTTTCTTATTCAGTTCTTTTCTCAGTTTCTTTTCCAATTCATTGCTTTTTCTTTGCTGCAGCTTTCATACCCTCACCTTTTTTAAAAAACATTTTCTTTGCAAGCGTGGATCCCGTCGGGTACGGCAGACGATCTGGGTGCTAACACCTTCCCAGGTCGTAACCGACTCCCGAACTCAGTTTCTTTGGTTCGCAGGACCCGTGTCCTTCCTCTTCTTTCTTCTGGTTTGTGCAGCATTACCATTCCCTCTCTTCGGGATAAAAATGCCTGGCTGGCGACTCTATTCTTTTTCCGCGCCACTTTCGCGTTTGTACCAGGATGGAAATCCGGGGAGCGACAGACAACTTCGAAGGGACTTGATCTTTTAAACCGTAGGGACTATGATGATTTATACTTGAAGGGACTTTGCTTAAGACATCCCTGTATTCGAGGGACTTGACCATATTAAAGGCAACCAAGAGGAATACCCTAGGAAGTGCAAGATGGCGATCAAAGATCGACTTACGTGTGTGAATGTTTATATTCAAATATTTATCTTATTTTTTAATTATCTAAGTTAATTTTAATTACAAGTAAATATTGCACTCCCTATTTACTAACCAAACAATTAAATAATATAATTTAAAAAAGACGGAAAAATAAAACTACGTTATTACAAGGCTTTGGGACAAATACAAAATAATCGGGCGGAAAATAAATTATATTAAATATAAACCTATACTTTTGTCTAATAATTTAAATAAAGCAAAATTAAATATAAAAATAATAAAGCAAACAAAATAAATTAGGGTTGGCATTATATTAGGGTTTAGGATTAGAAATTAAATTAGGGTTAGAAATTAAATTAGGGTTAAAATTAGGTTAGGACTTGAACATTTGATTTTTATTAAGAAAAGCTTAAAATTTAGAAAAATAAATTAACTATAAATTATGATATCTTTATACAAATAATTAATTATTTACCTTGTTAGAAATTTTAATTAGAACAACATTATTGAAAAGATTAGACAATATTTACTTGATTAAAAACTTATTAGTTAAAAGAAGTATTTAATTGAGAAATTAAAACATATAGTGATTAAAAGAAAACTAAGTAATTTTATAAGTTAATTAAAAAAAATTTGTTTGAGAAAATATTATTAGAAAATAAACAAGTGATTTATTTTATTTTGTTTAATGTTTTTATAAGAAGAAGAAAATAATGGTGATTAATTAATTATAATTAGTTTTAATTGTTTAATCTTATATAATAATTAATTATTAAAAAAACAAGAAGAAAACAAGAAAATAAAAGAAAAGGAAATCAAATAGCCAAAAACAAGGGAACCCGGGATCGAACCCAGGTCCCTCTGCCTCCAACCCCATGACCATACCACCAGGCCATCCGCGTCATTTGGATATTTACCTGCAAATAATAATATATAAAATAAAACAATTATTTGAATTCAAAAATCGCGCCAAGAGGTCGTCTTCTCCGCGCATTCGTCTGATTAGCTTCTAGTGACGCTTTGTCGTAGCTAAAGGTTATAGTGACAAATTTTGTCTGTCACTATATGTCATGCACCTGGAAAAAAACGTCATACGCAAAAGAAATTGATTTCAAACACACCAATCGATCAAAGGCAATCCCCTAAGTCTTATAATTCCTTCATTTTCACATGAAATTGCTTCTATGTCAGCTTCCCAATCTCAACCTTTAGGAACCCTAATCATGGCATAATACGACTCCGGTCATGAAGCTTTAATCTAATTGCCCAGAAATCATCTACACATAATAACAAACAAGATTAGACATTTAAAAACAGTTTATAATGCGTGAATTAGAGAAAACGAAAAATTGAAAATTCAAGACAAAATAGAATTCAGATTCCATGATTTATGGGGTTTATGATTAATGTAACGATCCAACCATGTTCTATCTCCCCCAAAGAAACTACATCAACCTTTAAATAGCTTGGAGAGGGCTTAAATGTGTGAAACAGAAATTGAGTTTTTCTTGAAAAAATTTGAAGTTTAGAATGATCTATTTTTGCCTCTGCCAATCCCCCCACATGCTTGTGTTGTGTTGTATACTTATAGGTGAATGAGATTAGGTCAAGAACTTGGTGGATTATTGGGCTTTTGGATGCCTTGTTCATGAAGTAATTCCATCACCTTAAATGTAAAAAAAGTCAAATGATATCCTTCCCAATTCATTGTGCACGAAATTGGATGGTATATAATCAACTTGAATGATCTTTAAGAGTTTCTAGAAGAAGAATCAAATCAAATATTTGAGTTTTCATATTTTATTTTGATTTAAATTGAATTTTAATGAATAAAATCCAAATAAATAATAAATAAATTATAAAAATCAGAAATATTTGTAATTGGGTCGTGCTTGATGTTATCATGAAGATTGGGTTGCAAAATGATTGGCCCATTTGGAAAATTTTGGTTTTAAGACCTTATTTTCTTCATACACCCCTTAAAAATCTCCCAACTTTGACAAAGCATAAATCCCTAAATTTTAAGGCTATGAAGGTGTTCTTGGACATTTTGGAAAGCTTAAAGAGTCCTATAACAAGCCTATTTGGTATCATGTCCATATCTCTTACCATTTTCAAATTATGCCCTTTGGAAGATGTTGACTTTTTGTTGACTTTTGAAATGACCTGTAATGTTTTAGCTCATACCTTCCAAATGAAGAATTTTTAGGCTTGGCTTGTGAGACAAAAAGTTGTAGAGAATTCAATTTCCTTAAAAATGAGCTTTGGATGGAAAATGTTTGATGAAGCATGTGAAAGTTATGCCTGGTCAAAGTTCAGTTGACTTTTCCTAAGAAAACCCTAATTTAGAAACTCTTGATTCTTGATGATCTGAAACTTTCTTGATGAATCATGATCAAACCTTGAACAAATGATGAATTTTACTTCATAAACTTGATGTTGGCAAAAAATCCTGAAGTTTGACTTTAGTTTGACCACAGTTGACCTCAATTTGACTTTTTAACTGCTTTGACTGATTTTTGCATATTTGATCATCTGACTGGGAAAACTTATTGGGAAAGCCTTGAAACTTGACATGGGGATTCTTGAATACATGTGGGATGTTATGAAGCTCACTTGAGGCCTTTAAAATCATTTAAAACTGAAGAAACACAAAACCCTAGTTTTTGACACTTTGCTTAGGAGGAGGCATTGTCTGAGGAAACTTCCACACTTCTTGACTAATTGGGAGTCTTGAGGATCTTGTGATAATTTAGAAGTCTTGATAGAGGTTGTCTTGATTGTGGGAGGGAAAATTTTGGGGTACAACAAGGTGCAAGGTATTTTCTATCTATAGTTGATGATTATTCTGGAAAGCTATGAGTATTCATTCAGAAGACGAAGGATGAACCTTTTGAGAATTTCAAGAGTTGGAAGGTTCTGGTCGAAACTCAAAATGGCAGAAAGGTCAATAGGTTGAGAACTGATAATGGCCTTGAATTCTGCAATGAAGCTTTTGACAGTTACTATGTCGAGTGTGGGATTGTAAGACATAAGACTGTAGCAGGTAATCCTCAGCAAAATGGTCTAGCAGAGAGATTCAACGAACAATCCCCGAAAGGGTTAGATGCATGTTAGTTAGTGTTGGATTCAAGAAGGTGTTTTGGGATGAGTATGTTTCTATAGAAACATATATGATAAATAGATGTCCTTCGACTACGTTAGATATGAAGACACATGAAGAAGTTTGGTCGGGACATCCACCAGATCTCGACAAACTAAGAGTAATTGCCTGGGTAGCCTATACTCACATTAGGCAAGACAAGGTTGAACCTAGAGCTCCGAAATACATGTTCATGGGATACCATGAAGGATTCAAATCTTATAAGCTATGGTGCCTAGAGCCAGGTCACAAGAGGAGTATCACCAGTTGAGATGTAGTTTTCAATGAAGCTGAGACGACTTTCAAGAAAACTGATGGTGTTGAAGAAGACCTGGAACAGGAAGAGATTTCTGTTGAGGGGGAACATAGTGATGTTGAATTGCATAACCCATGTGAAGTCAAAGAGGAAGAAGCAGAAACTTCTTTCAAAGATGAGGAGATTAATAATGACTACCTACTGAAAAAAGACATGTCGAGAAGAGTCATCAAGCCACCTCAGAGACTTGGTTATGCAAATCTTATAGCTTATGCCTTAATCTCTGCAAGTGAGGTTCTAGACGAAGAACCTAAAGACTATAAGGAAGATATGAGAATTGGAAATAAAACTGAATGGCTGAAAGCCATGGATGGTGAAAACTAGTTTGTTTTCTTGTTGTTATAGAGTGTGTTCTAAGCTGGAGATTTTGAGATATTGGAACGAACTTTAGGTTTAGCATGTCGTCGAAGTCCACTCACATGCTGTTGTCAAATTTGACATTGTGTTATGGATCCAATTGTTTAAGTTAGCTTGTACCCTAAGTTAGCTTGTAATGGGTAATTGTTAAAAAAACTCATTATGTTAGTGTGTTAGTTTTCTTATAAATAACATATTAGTCTCTTATTTTTTCAATAAAGGAAAATAGAAAGATAAAACCGTAATTCAAAAGTGAGAGAGGTTATTTGTTATTCTTGTAATATTGTTTTAAGAGAAAGGAAAGAATAACAGTTTATAATCAATCTTTATTGTTATATATCTTTGGTTACCCTAAACCCTAACCCTTGTGGATTTCTTGACTGATCAAAAAACCAATTATACTTTGTTTCTAAGGTATCTGATTCACAATATATATATATATATATATATATATATATATATATATATATATATATATATATATATATATATATATATATATATATACTTGATACATGCATCATATCTAGTAAGATTCTAGAGTAAACCTACACGAAATCAGAATTTAAAAGCATTCTCATCATCTTCAACCTCTCTTTTAAGCATCCACATAATCAAACTACATATAATCATTTTTTTATTGGGTGACCATCTAGATTAGAGTTGATAACGTCCAATTAGGTTGTTGTATCAAGAATATTGGATTGAGAACATTGAGGATTTCAAATAAGAAAATCGAGTTGGAGTTTTCCTTCAAGATTGTTAAAGATTTGAAGATTTTGGGTAAGATTACGCAATTTGGATCCGATCGAGTGAAAAACTTGGGACAATGGGGTGCCTTGCAAGGAGGTAACGTGAGACAGTGGACCATGTTGGTAAATCTTGGGTTTCAACAAGTGTGAACTTGGGATTAATTCGACCGAGTGCAAACTTTGAGAGAATGAGTGTCTTGCAAGGTAGTAACAAGAATTAGTGAATTGAAGCGGCATTTTTTATTACTTGATCAATCATTGATCAAGGGTTTTGGAGGTGGTAAAATCAACAACAAACCTATGATTTGTAGGGTTAGAGTTATCCATCTATTGTATACACACATTTGCAAAGTAAGATATATAATATCTCAATTCAATTTGAATTGATGACAGACTACCCATAACGATGTCGATTGGGGAACTGTCTAGACAAATTCTTATGTATTCTCTCTCTCTCTCTCTCTCTCCCTCTCTTAATTTTGTGCTTGCAAATGATTAAATTCATTGTCCATTTGATTCGTTTGGGAATTATTTTTAATAAACATTTTAAAATAGATATTGTTGATATAATCATAATCCGTTTGATTATGATTGACTTTTAAGATCAACAAAACAAAGTAAATTTCCAAACGATGTCGATTGCACACAAGGTGTTTGATAAATTATTTTATTGTGTTTTTTTGTGTTATGAACATTGTGAATAAGCTCTATGTATAGTTTTGCATTCAATTATTTATGATTAATTAAGAGTTGTTGAAAAAATTGTGTTTATTATCATACGTTTGTGTACCTTTACGTATACCCGAATTTTTTGATAGATGTTCGGTTAGATAATTCAATTCAGATTGTTTATGCTATGTTATAAAACTCTTCAAAACAATTTTATGAAGAAAAAAAATTAACTTAATTGTGATTTATTCACCATCTCTTATCAGAGTCTACCACCTAACACTTCTTACTTATATATTACTCAATATCTAATTTAATAAACAATGTGAAACTTCTAACTTACATTTCTATCCAAACACAAAATTCAAATCATAAATCAGAAGAAATTCACCGTCTTCTCATTTTCATCATAAGGGATGTAAAAATGAGAAAGATACTCATCACATATGCCAATATAAATTGCAAGAAAATTGCTATTCTAATACCAAAATTCTTAGACCGTATGCCTATACCATGTAAAATATAGCAAGGCATGTGTTCCATTATATTAGAAAAAGTATAAAAAAAAAAAATTATTATATATAGAAAAGAATCAAACCGAATGAAAATAGGGTGGTGTAGTTGTTACATTTAGGTATAGGAATATGATTCCTCAAATTGCAATACACATTTTATCATAATTAATTAGTTTATTTGTGATAAAGACTATTATTCTATTAATTGATCTTTTTCCGTACCTATTTTTAACAAATATAAAGCTTGTTTCCTACTTCTAAAACCATAAATAGTAATTCAAGATATTTTTTACTTACCACATGTTGAACATAAAATATTAATGCTTAAAGAACTTGTAGCTCAGAATCATTGTAAAAAAAAAATCAAATTAAAGCCTAAGTTATTCTATTCTACTTTCAAAATCATCTTTAAACACTTACAAATAAATAAGTATCGGTACATACTATATCTCTAATCTTTAAATATTTATTTATGGACACACAAACATTTTCAGTGATACAAATGTCATGAATATAAGAGAGCCAAATATCACCTACCAAGCATCTCATAACGTGTTTCACCACTCTTGCATGGCTGCCACTTGTCCACACACCGACCTTTCCTGCCACGTGTCCCTCACCCCTCCAATTCATCATCACATAAACATTCCAAGTATTTATATATATATTCTACATCTACAACAAACTTGTAAAACACAACCGGATTTCATTCTTATTAGAAACCAAAAGCAAAAACAAAAGCTACATTCGTCTTCTACATTATACCTGAAATTCATCAATGGCTTCAAACCAACCAAGACATGTTGAAGAAATTCACAAAACAATAGAGACTGATTTAAGTCCTACTGCAACCCAACAACAACATGTTGAGGAGAAGCCTGGTGTGATTGGTTCCATGGTGCAGTCCGTGAAAAACACTTTTGAGAATGCAAAAGAAGCTGTAATTGGCAAGGGAAGCCCTACAGATTCCAACACTACAAGACAAGAAGTCCATGTTTACGACGACGACAAAGATTTAGTCTCGGGTGGTGAAGTTAGGGACATATCAGCCAACAAGTCCCGTGGATTCTATGATTCTGCTGCTGACAAAGCCAGAGAGTGCAAGGACACAACAGGTTCCAAAGGTGGCGAGTACACAGATTATGCAGCTCAAAAAGCTAAGGAAACAAAAGATGTAACCGCTCAGAAGGCGAAGGAAACAAAGGATGCAACAAAAGATAAGACTAATGAGTATGCAGATTATGCAGCTCAGAAGGCAAAGGAAACAAAAGATGCAACAGCTCAGAAGGCGAAGGAAACGAAGGACACGGCAAAAGATAAGACTAATGAGTATGCAGATTACGCAGCTCAGAAGGCGAAGGAAACGAAGGACGCGGCAAAAGATAAGACTAATGAGTATGCAGATTATGCAGGGCAAAAAGCAAAAGAAGCTAAGGATAAAGCTGCGGAGTACAAAGACTATGCTGCTGAGAAGGCGAAGGAAGGGAAAGATGCTACACTGAATAAGCTGGGTGAATATAAGGACTATGCAGCGGAGAAGGCGAAAGAAGGGAAAGACACTGCTGCTGAAGCAGCCAACAAGGCTATGTCTTACTTGGGTGACAAGAAAGAGGAAGCTAAGCAGAAGACAGCAGAGACTGCTGAGGCTGCTAAACAGAAAACAGCAGAAACTGCTGAGGCTGCTAAACAGAAAACAGCTGAGGCAAAAGACAAGACCAAGGTACTATCTTCATTTTATATTTTTTAGTATGTTTTTAATGTTGAAAAATGAAGTAATGGTTGTGGAATTTGGACATGGATGGTGAATGCAGGAGAAGCTGAGTGAAGCAGATGAAGAGGCAAGGAGGAAAATGGAAAGGGGGAATGTTGGAGATATGGGTTACAGAGAGGAAACCTGGAGGCGTGGAAATGAGGGTGTGATCAGAACTGAAGACACACGAACCGGAGCGGTGGCGGAGAGGTTGAAAGCGGCGGATCAGATGACGGGTCAGACATTCAATGATGTTGGAGCCTTGGATGATGAAGGAGTTACTCGTGTGGGTCTTCTTGATATTAAAAAGAAGTGATTTAATAGTAAAATCATGATATATGAATAATTATGCAAACAAAATACTATTATGTTTTCTTTTGTCTTCCAATATGTATCTAGTGTGTATGAAACATGTACAAAAATAAATTGTGGGTTTGGAATATGAATATAAGTATTTATAAGATTTGAAGGTTTATACTTTGTCATATATGCTTTGTTAAGAAAGCTAAATGGTTCAGTTAATGTAGTCACAGTCCTCGATCTAATCAGTTTCATCATTATTCAACCAAATCTGAAAACTTATAGAAGTAAGAAGTGAATAACAATTTTAAAAGAAGTGATAGGAAGTGTGTGTTAATGTTAGGTCAAACAGAATATTCTTTTAAGATTTTCCTGCCCTCCCATTACTTCAAATCAACACCAAATGTTGTTTGCCAACAATTGATCAAAATATATATTTTGTATTTTTGTATTTTGGGTTTTATCAAATAGGAGCAAGCTAACTCAACTATAGAGAGAGTAATTCCTATTCTTGTAATACATTGTATTCACATAATTTTTCATTTGTAAAGTGAATAAGAGAATTTTCACAGTTTATGGGTAGAGAGAAATTCTGTAGAAAATCATCATATTTTTTAATTTTCTTAAACCCTAATCTTCTTTCTAATTCAATCGTTTTTCTTCTTTCTTTGAACAATTGTTGCGTAGAATCATTCTTGTAATCAAGGTGTGATTGATTCACTTGAGTGAAGAGTGAAGAATAAGGAATTTTGATCTGTTGATTGAATCTTGTTCATCAAGTTTGGTTCGGAATTCTCAAAGTCTTTGGGTTAATTCCAACATCAGGTATCTGGAGCTTCGGTTATGATTCAAGAAAATAAAACGTGATGACGATGAATCATTCAAACAGGCATTTTTCAACGAATTTTCTAATTCTCAAGGATAATAATTATGAGAATTATTGCAAACAAATAAAAGTTGTTTTATGTTATCAAGATCTTTGGGATCTTGTGAAGGAATGAGTAACGCCACTTGCAGAAACCGTGTCGGATCAAGAAAATACTGAATACAAAGAATTGAAGAAGAAAGATTATAAAACCCTCTATATAATTCATCAATGTGTTGACTTAGATAATTTTGAAAAGGTTAGTGATAAGATCAACGAAAGAAGCATGGAGAATTCTGGAGAAATTGTTTGGAGGCGCATAAAAGGTGAAAGAGGTGAGGTTACAAACTCACCAAAGGACTTATAAATTGCTTCAGATGGAAGACAATGAAAGTATAACAAATTTCTTCACTAGGGTTACAAAACTGGTGAATCAAATCAAGGTATGTGGAGAAGTGTTGACATCAAGATCAGTTGTTGAAAAGATCTTGAGGTCGTTAACTGGCTCCAAAGTTCGACCACATGGTAATAGACATAGAATAGTCAAACAACTTGTCAATATTGACAACGAAATACCTTCAAGGGATGATTGAATCTCATGTAAATAATGGTTGAAAGAGCTGCAAGAAAGTCGAAGAGTGATGTGGCTTTGCAGACGCAGTCACCAAAAGAAAAGAAAGGCAAAGGAAGTTGGAATGACAACAAAGGCAGAGGAGCCTACAATAATTCGACTAGTCAAAATCAACAAGAAGGAAACTAATCGAATAAAAGAAAACCCTATAACCAAGGCAACCAAAGAGGTGGTGTTGTTGGTAGAGGAAAAAGTGGTGGTTAAAAACCTGACAAAAGTCACATTCAGTGTTACAATTGTCCGAAGTATGGTTATTATTCTAGTGATTGTTTTGAAAAGCAGAAGAATCAAGAAACTGATGCAAAACTGAAGAAACATGAAGAAAATAGATGTTGTTGATGATCATTATAAGAGGAAGAAAAATTCCAAGATCAATGGAACTTAGACTCAGGATGCTCGTCACACATGTCTGGAAGGAAAGATTGGCTTGTCAGCATAAAACCCTCAACGAAGAACATGGTGAAATTTGAAAATGACAATACTCTAGCAGTTTAAGGTATTGGTGATGTTCTAATTATGAGGAAAGATGGCAAGAGGTCAGTAATTTCCAATGTATTATACATATCAGGCATGAAGAGTAATTTGCTCAGTATAGGGCAATTGGTCGAAAGAACTACAAGGTGTCGATTGAAGACAAAATGATGAGAGTTATCGATGCAAGTGGTAGGTTGATCTTGAAGGCTCCAATGTCTTAAAATAAAACCTTCAAGATTGAACTTAATGTGATAGAGCATAAGTTCCTTGCAACTTCAGCCAACGAAGATGAATGAAAAATTGTATTATAGACTTGATCATCTCAATTTCAAAGACAACAGAGATTTGAAAAGAAGAAATATGGTTTCAGGATTACCAGGAATTGACATTCCAAATGAAGTATATGAAGAATGTGTGCAGGAAAAGCAACACAAGAACAACTTCAAAAAGGATGCAGGAAGCAAGTCGAAGGCAGTTCTTAAAGTCATATACTTTGATGTGTGTGGTCCTATCTAGGAGGATTCGATTGGGGGTAACAAATACTTTGTCACGCTCATAGATGATTTCAGTCGAAAATTGTTGACTTACCTGATCAACAAGAAAAGTGAAATGATCGAGGTATTTGTCTAGTTTAAATCTATGGTCAAAAGCTCAAGATTTAGAGGACTAATGGTGGTGGAGAATATGTGTCAAAAGACTTCAACAAATTATGTGAGAAAGAAAGGATTATGCATGAGGTGGTGTCACCCTACACTCCATAGTAGAATGGAACTGTAAAAAGGAAGAATATAACCATCGTGAACATAGTAATAAGTATGTTGAAAGGCAAGCATTTACCCAAAGAATAATGGGGAGAAACTATGCCGAATGCAACATATATTTTGAACAAATTATGGGGAGAAATTATGCCGAAGCAAAGCATCTACCCAAAGAATTATGGGGAGAAACTATCTCGAATGTGTGAAGTCAAGCTTCTCCATGGTCAACACTTGTTTTGATGAAGACACATCTCTTAGCTACAATGCGATAAAGAAGGCAAAGATGATATTCAAGTTTAATGCATCATGCTTCAAAGACTTATTTTCTCAAGAAGAAGCTTCATGAAGGTATATTAGCAATTATACACAAATATTAAAATCTTAGATGCTCAATCAAATACCTATATCATGGCATAATCATATCTTAACTTTAACATCATTTAAAATTGCATTTTTCAAAGTTAAACCCGTGTAAATCGATTTGCACTTACATGCAATCGATTTGCATCTGTTTGTTTTAAGTTTTTTGGCAATTTTAACTTGGTGCAATCGATTTTCACTTTCATGCAATCGATTGCATGTTTCAAAATTTTGAAAAATTGGGCAACGTATGCATGTGCAATCGATTTGCATTATAGTGCAATCGATTGTAGTCTGAACAATTTTGAAAAATCAGTATTTTTCATAACACCTCTTCATGTAACCTTTCATGAAACCTTTTCATAATGCATTGGCATTTGTTCATGAATTTTTACTGTTAATTACATTGTTTCATAAGGGTGTTATGTGCATATAAAATCCAAAAAATTTCAAATCATTTGTCACCTCTTTCAAAAATAATTTTCATAAAATATTCAAAAAACTCTTAAACTTTTGACAAGAATTTTTCTATATTCTTCATATCACATAATTGAAAAATTCTTGAGCTATCTAATATTTTATGATTGTGAAAAATTATTAAAAGAAAGAGAAGATCAATTTATATTGATATCAATCATTGTATTTCTCACTTAAACAAATTATAGAAATTGTTTTCTATTTGTGACTTATGTTCCAAGGATTGTTTGGACATAAGGGTTAGTGTGGCAAGATGATTGTTCTTGCACACTTGATTGTTTAGTTTGTTAGAAAGTAGGCCTCACCATCAAAGGTGTGATAGGTTGTACTGTTCTATAAAAACTAGTGGAAATCTCTTTCATATTGAAAGGGGACTGGATGTACCTTCGGATTGTGAAGGGAACTAGGATAAACCTCTGTGTCATTTTTACTTTTCTACTTTACCGTTTTCAAAACATAAACCGTAAAAAGCAAAATCCATCCATCAAAGAAAAAGAATAGAAAAAATTCTAAGAACCTAATTCACTCCCCTCTTAGGCGCACTTGTATACTTACAATTGGCATCAGAGCAGGTTTAGGTAACCTGTTCCTACAAGATCCTGTATGGCTTCCGCAAACTCGAATCCTGTTTTCAAAGATGGTGGAAGTAGCAACAAGCCTCCGCTCTTTTCCGGCGAATACTTTGATTTTTGGAAAATCAGAATGAGGGCACATCTTGAAGCCTAAGGAGAAGGCATATAGGAAGCAATCGAAGAAGGTCCTCATAATCCTGTTAATGTAATCAATGGCATTGGAACCGCAAAGTTGAAGAATATGTATGATGAAGATGATAAGAAGAATATCCTAAATGAGAAGAAGGCAATCAATATACTCCAAAGCGCTCTTAGTATGGCCGAATTCTTCCGCGTATCACAATGCAAATCCGCAAAGGAGATTTGGGATACTTTGGTAGAAACACATGAAGGAACAACAGAAGTAGAAAGATCAAGGCTTAACACGTTGAGTCAAGAATATGAAATGTTCCGTATGCAGCCTGGAGAATCTATCGTTGCCTTACAAAAGAGATTTGTTCATCTAACAAACCACTTGATTGCACTCGGGAAGACCTTCACCAACGACGATCTCAATTTTAAAGTCCTAAGGTCCTTAACAAGGGAATGGCAATCGAAGATGACCGCTATTTCGGAAAAGAAGAGTCTCTCAACGATGACATCCGCATCTCTATTCGGCAAACTTCAAGAGCACAAATTGGAACTCGGAAGGCTTGAGAAGCACGAAAGTCAAGAGAAAAAGTCCAAAGGAATTGCTTTGAAGATTGACACGAAGGATGACAAAGATGACGAAATTTCCGAAGATGAGAATTTCATGCTTCTTGTTAAGAAGCTTGGTAAGTTTTTTAACAAAAATAATAATTTCTCTTTTCCTAAAAAGAATAAACATTTCAGGAAGAAGGATGCATCCACATCGATTCAAGAAATTACATGTTATGAATGTGGGAAGCAAGGTCACATAAAACCGGATTGTCCAAGACTTGCAAAGAAAGGAGGATTGAAAGGCAAGAAGGACTTCAAAAATAAAAAGGCTTATGTTGCTTGGAACGAAAATGAAGTTAGTTCCTCATCGGAATCGGAAAGCGATGAATGTGCAAATATGGCTCTAATGGCTTCACATCACTCCGATGAAGAAAATGACGAGGTTAGTAGCAACTTTTATATTTATGATAATGATGCACAAGATGTAATAGACGAACTCTTAAAAGAATGCAAGACTTTGTATAAAAGTATTTCATCTCAAAAGAAACAAATTTCATCTTTAGAAGAAAAAAATATTGCTTTAGAAAAATATATTGAAAGTGAAAAGAAAAAGTTGATAAATGAAAAACAAAGTCTTGTATGTAAAAATTGTGAGTCTTAATCTTTCCAAATTGTTCAACTTAAAAGAGTTTTAGAAAGATATGAAAAAGGTCAAATTGGCTTGGAGGAAATTCTTAGGAACCAAAGGTATCCTAATGATAAAAGTGGATTAGGATATTCTATGTTTTCCAAACCAAGCACAGATGAGACTATTTTTGTTAAAGCAAGTGAACAAATTGTTAAAGAAAAGGTAAACAATTCTAAAAGTGTGCATCAAAGTCATAGAAAGAAAAGAATTGTTAAGAAAAAGAGTTATATTCCAAGATATAGAAGTCATTTTCAACCTACTTGTTTTTATTGTGGAACCAAAGGACACACACCTAATGCTTGCTATGTGCGCAACATTGATGTTGCTAAAGGGCATTATGTGTGGGTTGAAAAGGGTACTAACTATCAAGGACCCAAAGCAATTTGGGTACCTAACAATACTTGATTTTTGTTTTGTAGGTATGCTTGAAAACAACTTCGAATCAATGGTATCTTGATAGCGGTTGTTCAAAGCATATGACCGGTGACATCAACAATTTTTCAAGTCTATCACTTAAGGCTAAAGGATACGTTACTTACGGTGATGATAATAAAGGAAAAATTCTTGGAGTTGGAACCGTTGGTGCACCTCCTCATACAATCATCGAAGACGTCCTTTATGTGGAAGGCCTTAAACACAACCTTATTAGCATAAGTAAATTATGTGACAAAGGTTTCCGAATCAAATTCACAAAGGAAGAATGCTTAATAGAACATGAAGTCACTCATGACCTATTGCTAAAAGGTAAAAGAATTAATAACATTTTCATGATTTCTTTTGATGACTCTTCCTTGAAGGTAAAGTGCTTAATGGCAAACAACAACGAGGCATGACTTTGGCATAAGAGATTTGCTCACATTCACATGGAGCATTTAAACAAATTAATAAAGCATGATCTAGTTGTTGGTCTTCCGAAGATAAAGTTCATCAAGGACAAGCTTTGTGACGCATGTCAAAAAGGGAAGCAAACCAAAACATCCTTCAAATCCAAGTATTGCAAAGAATTATTAAAAATATTCGATATGGATAGTTGCAAAGTAATGTCCACTCCTATGGGATCCGGAACGTACGTTGATCAAGATGAATCTGGCACTTCAATTGATATCACAAAGTATCGAGGTATGATCGGTTCATTATTATATTTGACGGCAAGCCGTCCTGACATTATGTTTAGTGTTTGTTTGTGTGCACACTTTCAAGCAAATCCGAAGAAATCGCATCTCACCACCGTAAAGAGGATTATGAAGTATCTCAAAGGGACAACGAATGTCGGACTATGGTATCTAAAAGGTAGTACATGTTCTTTAATTGGTTATTCTGACGCTGATTATGCAGGATGTAAGACCGATAGAAAAAGCACAAGTGGCACTTGTCATATTCTTGGAAATGCACTAGTATCATGGACATGCAAGAAGCAAGCTTGTGTCGCACTTAGCACGGCCGAAGCAGAATACATTGCGGCTGGCAGTTGTTGTGCACAAATTATGTGGCTCAAGCAGCAACTTCTTGATTATGGCGTAGATCTCGGTTGCATTCCTCTTCGATGTGACAACACAAGTGCCATCAACATCACAAAGAACCCGGTCATGCATTCAAGAACAAAGCACATAGACATTCGACACCATTTCCTTCGTGATCACGTTCTTAACGGAGACGTAGATGTTACATTCGTGGATACGCATAATCAATTAGCGGATATTTTCACAAAGCCACTCTCAAGAGAACCTTTTTACAAGATTAGAAGAGAACTTGGAATCCTAGATGAAAAAGATATATAAATCATCCATTAACAAAGGTGCACAATATTCATTCTTTTCTTATCTTAAGCAAAATATTTCAATATGTTTTTCTTCTTATAATTATGCCATATATGAATATGTTTCATTAAACTTGTTTAAAAATGTCTTAGAATGCTTATTTTTTCATATTTTTTCAAATTTTTAAACATGCAATCGATTACATGCTTACTGCAATCGATTGCAGTCTGGAAAAAAATGACTTTTTACGTAATTTTGACATGGTGCAATCGATTGCATAAAAGTGCAAATCGATTGCAGTCTGTAGCTTTTGAAAAAATTTTATTTTTAATTATTCCCTCTTATTTTCTTTGATCCTTGGTATCATAAACTCATATACATCAAATCACATCATTTCCTAGGCCAACTTTTCAGTTTTTGTTCCCTCATAGCCCTAACCTACAAGATTCCCTACTTTGACTCATTAACTCACATTTCACAACAACATCAATGACCGCTACAATACCGTTAATGCATCTGTCAACACAAGGATTTCAAACTTTCAGCATGATGTCAACCAACAATTCTCATACATTTATTCCCACCTCTACATACCGCCTTATGATCCATCCAACCCGGCTGCCCCACCAACTCGCCAAGCACCTCTCAACCAACAATTTCCTAACCAAGACCCTTTTGACCCCAATATGGATCTGTTTTGAAAATGTTTTTCATGTTTGGATGTTTGGATGTTTCGTTATGTAGTCGTTAATGCTTACTAGTTGTAATGTTTCATTTCTATTTTATTTGTTTCCGTTTGTCTCGATATGTTTCTTTGCAATATAAAATTCTGCATTTATGTTATGTATGCAACTCAAGTTTTAATCTATGCTATGTTATTTCTTTTTTATTATTTCTTGTTTATGACTTTTATTATTTTCACCCATCTTTCCCTTCTTTTTGATAATGTCAAAGGGGGAGAAAGATGTTATGCTTGTACATTTTCTTGTTTTGAATTTCCTAAAGGTACAAAGCTCCAATTCACATACAAAGGGGGAGATATGCATCTTAGGGGGAGAAGTATTACGAAAATGTTAAAGCATCTAAGAAGATTGTTTGTCATCATCAAAAAGGGGGAGAATGTGAAGTCAAGCTTCTCCATGGTCAACACTTGTTTTGATGAAGACACATCTCTTAGCTACAATGCGATAAAGAAGGCAAAGATGATATTCAAGTTTAATGCATCATGCTTCAAAGACTTATTTCCTCAAGAAGAAGCTTCATGAAGGTATATTAGCAATTATACACAAATATTAAAATCTTAGATGCTCAATCAAATACCTATATCATGGCATAATCATCTCTTAACTTTAACATCATTTAAAATTGCATTTTTCAAAGTTAAACATGTGTAAATCGATTTGCACTTACATGCAATCGATTTGCATCTGTTTGTTTTAAGTTTTTTGGCAATTTTAACTTGGTGCAATCGATTTGCACTTTCATGCAATCAATTGCATGTTTCAAAATTTTGAAAAATTGGACAACGTATGCATGTGCAATCGATTTGCATTATAGTGCAATCGATTGCAGTCTGAACAATTTTGAAAAATCAGTATTTTTCATAACACCTCTTCATGTAACCTTTCATGAAACCTTTTCATAATGAATTGGCATTTGTTCATGAATTTTTACTGTTAATTACATTGTTTCATAAGGGTGTTATGTGCATATAAAATCCAAAAAATTTCAAATCATTTGTCACCTCTTTCAAAAATAATTTTCATAAAATATTCAAAAAACTCTTAAACTTTTGACAAGAATTTTTCTACATTCTTCATATCACATAATTGAAAAATTCTTGAGCTATCTAATATTTTATGATTGTGAATAATTGTTAAAAGAAATAGAAGATCAATTTATATTGATATCAATCATTGTATTTCTCACTTAAACAAATTATAGAAATTGTTTTATATTTGTGACTTATGTTCCAAGGATTGTTTGGACATAAGGGTTAGTGTAGCAAGAGGATTGTTCTTGCACACTTGATTGTTTAGTTTGTTAGAAAGTAGACATCACCATTGAAGGTGTGATAGGTTGTACTGTTCTATAAAAACTAGTGGAAATCTCTTTCATATTGAAATGGGACTGGATGTACCTTCGGATTGTGAAGGGAACCAGGATAAACCTCTGTGTCATTTTTACTTTCCTGCTTTACCGTTTTCAAAACATAAACCGTAAAAAGCAAAATCCATCCATCAAAGAAAAAGAATCGAAAAAATTCTAAGAACCTAATTCACCCCCTCTTAGGCGCACTCGTATACTTACAGAATGCACTTTAGGTTATGACACATTTCTCATTCAAGAATGGATTTGTTAAAACCCTATTTTCCTTTCATTTTTGTAGACCACAAAGGCATTTGTGATGTATGCCATTTAGCCAAACATAGGAATTTACCTTACAGTACAAGTTTTAATAAAGCTGTAAAACCTTTTGACCTCATTCACTTTGATATATGGGGTCCTATTGCTATAAAATCTATTCATGGTTTCTCTTATTTTCTTATTGTTGTTGATGACCATATAAGATACACTTGGCTTACACTTTTGAAATCAAAAGCTAAAGTTATAACACACATCATAAATTTTGTACAACTAATTCACACAAAACACACTTGTTAAAACTATTAGAACTGACAATGGTCAGGAGTTCATCATGCATGAATTGTATTCATCCAAAGGGATAACCCCTCAAAAAAGTTGTGTGGAATCTCCCCAACAAAATGGTAGGGTGGAGAAAAAACACCAACAAATTTTATGCATAGCCATAGCACTTCTATTTCATTCAAACCTACCTAAACAGTTTTGGTGTTATGTTGTCTCTCATGCTATCTACATCATGAATAGAGTAGCTAGCCCCATTCTTCACAACACATCTCCTTATTTTCTAATGCACCAAACACTACCTGACTTACATTCACTAAAAGTGATTGGATCAGTTGTTTATGCATCTATATTACACTCCCACATAACCAAACTTGAACCAAGAGGCAGAAAGTGCATTTTTCTAGGATATAAAATTGGCATGAAAGTTTGCATCCTTTTTTATCTAAACAACAAAGAAATATTTGTTTCTAGAAACACCAAGCACCATGATAACATCTTACCCTATAACCCTACTTCTAAAACACCAAACTGGTCATATCATACACATCCTCAACCCTTGAATACTGAAGACATAACACCATATACTCCTGACAATAATGACTACCTTGTTGCCACTCCCAACCATGATCCTACTCATAACCATAATTCTCAAGACTTGTCAATCACTATCTCTAATATTTCACCTCCTATAACATAAATTCCTACACCACCAGAACCAACCCACATCCAAAAACCTGCCATACTCAAACACCCTCTCACTTATTTGGCAGATTATGTGTGCAATGCTTCCAATGGTTCAACTGAGTCACCATCTTCAGGTACACCTTTCCCTATCACTTCTTATCATTCATTCTCACACTTATCACCTGCTCATAGTGTTTTTTCCACTAACATCACACATAATTCTGAACCTAAATCCTTTAAAGAAGCTAGCATGCATGATTGTTGGTTACTAGCTATGAAATCTGAGCTTGAAGCTTTGGAGAAAAATGGTACTTGGATCATTGTAGATTTTCCCCCACATGTTAAACATATAGGAAACAAATAGGTTTTCAAGGTCAAACATAGGGTTGATGGATCCATTGAAAGGAACAAGGCACGGTTGGTAGCTAAAGGCTACAACCAAATTGAAGGACTTGATTTTTTTTATACATTTAGCCTGTAACAAAACTCATTATAGTCAGGATGTTGCTTGCTCTAGCATCTGTACACATTTGGCATCTTCATCAGTTATACGTCAACCATGCCTTCTTACATGATGATTTACAAGAGGATGTGTACATGACTATACATGATGGTGTAACTTGTTCCAAACCAGGTCGGCAAATTACTCAAAAGTTTCTATGGCCTGAAGCAGTTCAGAAGGAAATGGTATGAAAAATTAACCTCTTTATTAATTCATGAAGGATACACACAATCTACCTATGATTATTCTTTATTCACATTGAAAACTGCCAATGACCTCACTGCACTACTCATTTATGTAGATGATGTTATCCTAGCAGGCACTTATTTACTTGAATTTCAAAGAATTAAAGACATTCTTGATTCTTCATTTAAAATCAAGGACTTATTCTTAAATACTTCCTAGGACTAGAGGTAGCCTACTCCAAATCTGGCATATCAATTTCCCAAAGAAAATATTGTTTAGATTTTCTTAATGACTTAGGATTATTGGGATCTAAACCTGCTGCCAACCCCCTTGATCCTGCAGTTAAGTTGCATCAGGATAATGGAAAAGCCTTTGAAGACACTGTTGCCTATAAAAGACTCATTGGTAGATTGCTTTACCTCAATACAACATGGCCAGATATCACATTTACTACTCAGTAATTAAGTTAATTTCTTCACAATCCCACCATGGCCCACTACAATGCAGTATGTAGAGTTATTCGATACCTGAAGCATAATCCTGACAGAGGACTATTCTTTCCTAGAAATTTAGAACTGCAGATCTTGGGCTATTCTGATTCTGATTGGGATGGGTGTATTGACTCTAGACAATCCATATTGGGTATTGTTTCTTTATTGGCTCCTTGCTAATTTCTTGGCGTGCCAAAAAGCAACAAACAATTTCCCAATCATCCTCTGAGGCAGAGTACAAGGCTCTCTCAATTGCCATATGCGAATTACAATGGCTGCTGCATTTACTCAAAGATTTACATAGAGTTTCTTCCAGACAACCTGTAATGTACTGTGATAGCCAAAGTACTATTCACATAGCCTCTAACCCTGTGTTCCATGAGAGAATAAAACACCTTGACATTGATTGTCACTTGGTAAGAGAGATGGTTCAAAATGGGACACTTAGACTCTTACCTATTCCTTCTGAAGAACAACTTGCTGGTTTTTTTACCAAGGCTCTAGCTCCTCCAAAGTTTAACTCATTCATCTCCAAGCTTGGCATGATAGACATCTATAATGCGTAGCTTGAGAGGGGCTATTAATATGGTGTAATCCAATGGTTGAGATTGGATATTGTAATCATATGGTTGATATTGAAAGGTGTATAACATAGGCCTATATTGTATATAATATAAAAGGATAAGATCAACATCTTTTGTATTCACTCTATTCAATGAATGAGAATGAGTCATAAGCTTCTTATCTCTTTCAGTCTCTTTCTATTATAATTATGTTACATTTTGTTACAATATTTTCCACCATTAATGCTTCCTTCTGCTTTTTACAATATGGTATCATTGAGCCTGTGAATCCATGGCTTGGCGCAACACTGTCAACTCCGGTGGCAACTCCATCTATTCTGATCCCGTTTTAGATCCGACGAGTTCGTATTATGTCCATCCAAGCGATGGTCCTTCCTTTGTGTCCATTACTTCGGTTCTCAATGGTTCGAACTATCACAACTGGGTACGTTCAATGCGCAGAGCTCTCTGAGGAAAGATGAAGTTTGATTTTGTAGATGGAACAATCTCAGTCCCCCACTGATTCATTCAATCCGACTTTTCATGCTTGGAATCACTGTAATATGCTCGTTCATTCATGGATTATGCGTTTTGTATCAGAATCCATTGGTCAATCCATTATATTTATGGAGAATGTTGTGGATGTGTGGAACCACTTGAAAGAACGATTTGCGCAGGGAGATTTGGTTCGCATTTTTCTGAACTTCAATAAGAAATCTACTCTTTGAAGCAAGAAACTCGCACAGTAACTGAATTCTTTTCTCATCTGAAAATTCTTTGGGAAGAACTTGAGATGTACATACCTATGCCTAATTGTAGTTGTTGTATTCATTGTTCTTGCGAAGCTATGAGAAGTGTTAGATTTAACCATAACATGTTGTATGTTACTCGTTTCTTGATTGGATTAAATGATGAATTCAACATAGTTAAATCTCAAATATTACTTCTTGATCCACTGCCTACTTTGAAAAAGATCTTTTATATGGTTATTCAACATGAGCGCCAAATTTCTCCTATACAAATTTCTCTAGAAGAGCCTAAGGTTCTTGATAATGTTGTTGATAATAGGAAACCCCCTTTCAAGAAATTTGGACATAAAATCTGCACATTTTGTGGGAAAATCGGTCACACAATTGATACTTGTTATCGTAAACACAATGTACCTCCCCACTTGCAGCGTCATTCAAATCCCAATGCTCATAATGCTCAAGTTGATTGCGTGGATAATAATCCTATTTAAAAAATATCAAAAAATTGATTATTTTTTCAAAAATATCATAAAATCGATTTTTTTTTAAATATCAAAAACACGTTTTTTCGAAAATATCGAAAAACCAACTTTTTTTCTAAAATGTCAAAAAACCGATATTTTTTTGAAAATATCATAAAATCGATTTTGTTTTCAAAAATATCAACAAAAAAAATCGGTTTTGTTTTCGAAAATATCAAAAAAATGATTTCTTTTAGAAAATATAAAAAAAATCGATATTTTTTTCGAAAATATCAAAAAATCTACTATTTCTTTCGAAAATATCAAAAAAAAGATTTTTTTTCAAAAATATCAAAAAACTGATTTTTTTTCGAAAATATAAAAAAAAACGATTTGTTTTTCGAAAATATTAAAAAATTGATTTTTTTTTGAAAATATAAAAAAAAACTGATTATTTTCGAAAATATAAAAAAACGACTTTTTTTCTCGAAAATATTAAGAAAAACCAATTTTTTTTTTGAAAATATAAAAAAAAACTATTTTTTTTCGAAAATATCAAAAATCAATTATTTTCAAAAATTAAAAAATCGATTTTTTAGAATATAAAATAAAATAATTTTTTTCAAAAAAAAAATATTCGAAAATTAAAAATTAAAAATTTTGGATGGATGGATATTCATCCATTAAAATATATGTTAACATATGGATTGAATGGATTTTATCCTTAATGGATGAATGAGATTTGATATTTTTCAGAAATTTTTAGTGGATTGTTAATAGACTAATAAATTGTTTTGATTCACTCATTAACAATCCAATTCATTCATTTTGCCACCCTCACTTGAAATGAGGTAACGTAATTAACTGTCCCTGGAATCATTTTGATTCGGATAAAACTCAATATGAAAAACTAAGAGTCGGTTTGATTTGATTTAGTAAAATTGTTTTTTTAGTTTTTAAAATTTGAAAATTAAAAAAATTATTTGTTAATCTAGTTTTACAAAATTATTTTTGAAAACTATTATCTATTTAAGAATTTTAAAGGTTGATTTTTTTAAAAAAAATTAATGATTTTTATAGTGTAACATTATTTTGTAAAAAATAAATTTACAAAGAAACTTTCAATAAAAGTTTCAAATAATTTTTTTTTATTTTAATAGTTATTTTTAAAATACTATTTTAGAAATTTAATCATTTTATTAAAATAAAATTAGTTATTGTTCTGGACTGGGCCTCTAAGACAATGTCGGGCAGAAGCCCAACAAATCGGGCAGATGCCCAAATCGTCAGACACGATTCGCAACCCACTAACTCGGACATGGGGAGACAGTGTCTCCCCCACGTGCGTCACGTCACCTAACTGTCCTCCAATATCTCCTCAAATATAGGGACAGTTGGATCAAGGGCGAGACCACGTCCTAGGTCTTACTTGCTCTTGCGCATTCCTTGGCAGTTCTTCCTTGGACCTCGCTGACCCAACCCAAGTAAGGACTTTGTCCCAGCGCTGGGGGCACTCTATGAATACCCTCTTTCATTAGAGGGTCAGGTATTCTAAAACCATTATTCTCTTGCAGGTACACCCCCCTACAGTCCAACACCGTAATTGATGCTCAACGCTTGGAAGGTACCTTCTGATCAGGTCAGATCAAATATCAAAATTTAAAAAAAAAACACTTAATTTTGAAGCTATTTCAAATAGATTTTTATAAAAATCATTTTTGAGATACAACTTTTTGAAAAAATTACGATTTTGACTATCTTTTAATCTTCAATAATGTATGAAAAAATTGCTAGTCTTTCATTTTAGAAAAAAACAAATATAAAAAAAATTTGTAATATTTTAAAAAACAGTTTTACAAAAGTTATAAAAAAGATCCATTTTTTTAAAAGTTGAAACAAACAGACTTAAAATCCAAAAAAAACTAAAATAGATTTTTGAAGTTTTTGATTTTTGTTTTTTGTTTGTAAATTAGGAAGAGAAAAAAAATCAGAAAAATGGTATAGTTTCAAACTTTAATATTGTTCAATTTTAAAACAATTTTATAAAATTAGATTATTAAATATATTTTTCATTTATTTTTTTTATAAAAAAAAAAAACCTTTTATAAAATTGATTTACAAAATAGTTTTAAAAACTTAAAATTAAAACTTACTCAAACAAGCTCTAAGAGTATATTTGTTTTAAGTGAAATTGAGAAGTGAGAAGTTGGTGAGAGAGAAGTTATGTTAATTTTTTGGTGAGAGAGAAGTTTGCATTCCAAGTTCAAGGGTTAGCTTATGAAGGAGTTTCAGAAGACCAACCTAGATCTTATGAGATATTTTTTTCGTATTGAGTTTTACAAATCCAAGAAGGGACTACTCGTGCACCAAAGAAGATATGCGCTTGAAATTTTGAAGAAATTTGAAATGGAGTATTGTAATATTGTTATTACTCCGGTTGAATTGTGGTTACATTTTTCGAACAATAAGGATGAGCAAGATGTTAATTCAACTTTGTATCGGATGTTGATTAGATCCTTGTGTTACTTGTGCAATACACAGTCAAATTTGGTGTTTAATGTCGGTATTATGAGCATATTCATGGATAGATCAAAGGTGTCTCACTTGACAGGATTCAAAAGGATTTTGTAATAAGTCAAAGATTTTTATGGCTACGGAATTCTGTTTCCCGCAATGGGAATGACAAAAAGTACAATTTACTCTGATATACTAATTCTTACTGGTGCGGAGATAAAGATGATAGAAAATCTACAACCGAATACATATTTATCTTCAGATAAACGTCAATCTCTTGGTGTTCGAAGAAAGAAACGATAGTTACGCTATTTTCTTGTGAGACTAAGTACATTACAACTTCATTGTGTGCGTGCCAGACCATATGATTGATGAATTTGTGGAAGAAACTGGTCAGGGAAGAGAGTGATGTTATTGCAATCATGGTTGCTAATGTTTTCGTTATAAACCTATTTAAGAATCTCATTTTACTACTTGAGAGAACTTGTTAATGAAAAATAGTTTAAATTTGGATATTATAGAAATAAATATTATGTGGTCAATTTGTTGATCAAGTAAAATCATAATTGAAGTGTTCAAGAAACTTAAAATGACAATATACGACCGATTAATATATAATATGTCAACCAGTTACACCTGAAACAGGAAAAAATTGAGTCTATAATTACATGTAAACCATTGGCATAATAGTACAACAGCTAGGTCTAGGAGTTTTTAGTTTTCTTTTATAAATAGGTTTTGTTATTTTATTTGTTAAAAAAAATTGTATAAATACTCGTTGGATATCTCTGGAATGAACTAATCCACGTATTTCCACCCTCAATTATCACTCTTTCTCATTCTCTCTTCCTCTCCCTCCAAACTATCTCTTTTTACAATTATTCACCATGGTTACAAATTCCAACAAAATTTAAAATATTGAGTCAATAGTATGAATATGGAAAATTTTGATTGAAGGTATAATATCGAGTCATTACTTTCTATCCTCAAGCGCACAAATTAAATTATTATTTATTAATCCTATTTTGAATTCTACGTTACTTCATTCCCTCTGCAACATACTCCCTCAATAACCCAAACACAAACAACTGTGTCTTGTTGCTTTTGTTTCTCATTCTCACCCTATCAATGTCCACCAAAACCTTCCTCGTTTATATACTATCATGTTTCTCTTTCGCTCTTCTCTCTGCACTTTTTCTCATGCATAATAACCAAAAACCGTTCTCATCTTCATCATTATCATCAACCTCTACTGGAACCGACAGAATTTGGCCGGTAAATTCTTCTTGCATGTTTTTTTCTTCATCTAATATTGCACTCTTCAATCTTGATTATTTGTGTTTTCTGTGTAGGAATTGAAACCGAGTTGGAAACTTGTTTTGGCCACGGTTATTGGCTTTTTTGGATCAGCATGTGGAACCGTTGGTGGTGTTGGTGGAGGTGGCATTTTTGTTCCCATGCTTAATCTTCTTCTCGGTTTTGATGCCAAATCTGCGGCAGCTCTTTCTAAATGTAAGACTAACATAGTTTGCAACACTTGAACTCTCGATATTTAGGGTTTACATTAACACTTGCATATAATTTTCAAGACTCATGAGTTTGAATTGTTGTGGAATTGGTTTAGGTATGATAATGGGGGCATCTGCATCTTCTGTATGGTACAATTTGAGAGTGGCGCATCCGACGAAAGAGGTGCCGATATTAGACTATGATTTGGCTCTTTTGTTTCAGCCAATGCTTATGCTTGGGATTACTCTTGGTGTTACTCTCAGTGTTGTTTTTCCTTTCTGGCTTATCACTGTCCTCATTATCATTCTCTTCATAGGTTTCTCTTTTTCTTTTATCAACGAATCAATTCTCGAGCCGGAAGAGAATACTGTTTTTATATTTATCTATTGGTTTTGTTTTTGTTCAGGAACTTCTTCAAGGTCGTTTTTCAAAGGAATTCAAATGTGGAGGCTTGAGACTATTCTTAAGGTCAAAATTTCTTGACTTGAGATAATGAAGTCAATAATTGTCGACTCACTATGTTTTTTTTGTATTTTTTGTTTTGCAGAATGAAACTGCTAAGCAAGCTGCTTTGGTTGATTCCAATGGAGAATATGAAACAGGTATACAAAATTCCAAAATATGTCATGCTCTTATTGTTTTGAATGGAAACAGGTACTAGTAACTCTATTTTCCTGAAATTTTGCAGTTCTAATCGACACGAGATATGAGCCATTGATTCCTAGAGAAGAGAAGTCAACTATGGTATGTTTTTTTGCATATGACAAATTTTTCATTCTGCTGTTTTCTAGAGGAAATGAGATTTTCTCATGTGAAACCCTTTCAGCAAATTCTGTGTTTTAACCTTAAATGGAAGAGGATTCTAGTGCTCTTGGCTGTATGGATTTCTTTCCTCCTAATTCAAATCATTAAGGCAAGTTTTCCTCTCGCTGGCTCGCTCACACAGGTCTATTAAGTTTTGTTTTGTTCGTTTTTCACAATAACCAATTCATTGTTGGTTTGCAGAATCATGTAGAGGTCTGCAGTGTTTGGTATTGGGTGCTCTTCGGCTTGCAGGTTCGATCACATACCCTTAACTGATTCATGAATCATAGTAACGGCCACTGTCTCATTGTGATATGCAATGTGGTTAGACTTTGGCTAATTGGCAATGCTTGTGTCTTTTTTCTGTTTCAGTTTCCAATTGCGCTTTTGGTATTCGGCTTTGAAGCAGTAAAGTTGTACAAGGATCACAGAAAGAGGAAGGGTACAGGTAGCCTAGAATACATATGCGAGGCTTCAATCGAATGGAGTGCTACATCGCTTGCGTTTTGTGCTCTGTGTGGTATTGTAGGTGGAATTGTTGGAGGCCTACTTGGTTCTGGAGGTGGATTTATTTTGGGGCCTCTTCTTCTTGAGATCGGCGTCATCCCCCAGGTACATTATGCGAATTCTGTTACACAACAATGCTATAGCGACACTACAATCACAATGTGACAATATTTTCTACTAACTTGTGTATCGCATATACCAAACTTGACTTCTAATTGGTGTTTTGATCATTTAAATTGTAGGTTGCTAGTGCAACAGCAACATTTGTGATGATGTTTTCATCATCTTTGTCTGTTTTTGAATTCTACATTCTCAAGAGGTTCCCTATTCCTTACGGTACATTTCATCAACTCTTCAAACCTTTGATTCATTTTCAACATCTTATCAATACGAATGTAACAACTTTTGTCGATTTCCTTGTATTCGTACGCAGCCTTATATCTCGTCGCAGTGTCTATTTTGGCTGGCTTCTGGGGACAATTCTTTATAAGAAAATTAGTTGCGTTTCTCGGGAGAGCATCACTCATTGTATTCATCCTCTCAGCTGTTATTTTCGCTAGCGCTCTCACCATGGGTAAATAATCGAAAACCAACCTCAATTATAATCTATGTATAACGATTTTCGCGCAAATATTAATATTAATGTAATACATTTTTTATTTCAGGTATTGTTGGCACTGAGAAAAGTATTCAAATGATACAGAACAATGAATTCATGGGATTCTTAGGATTTTGTACCACTTAAATGGTTTAGAGTAAAGTAGGAATATCAAAGGTTGGTTAATGTCTGTTGACCAACATGAATGTGTAAATCTCTAGGTAATTTTTTGTAATCAACAAAGATTAGAAAGATAATGGCTATGTTAGTTTTCAGGGTTTAATTAAATTTTGGATACCATAGAATATACTTTTCTCATTTCATTCAATTTTATAGTTTGGCCACAATATGTGGTGCAGAACTGTTGGATCTGATTACCACATGCAGGTTTCATGATAATGGCATTCAACCAAAATATATATCATTGTCATAGCTTTTGTCTATACTTGTGTGTTTGGATTTTGCCAACAAGTTGAATGAATTGAAGTTTTTGTATTGATTGAGATTATTCCTTGTGTGGAAATTAATGTACTTTATGGTTTTTTTGTTTTGGAAAAATGTCTGTTATGGTTATGTTGGAAACTTGGATTTTTGTTCTTTACTGGTGCTTAGAGTACTAAGTACACATTGCACATGTTAATAAACTTTCTCAGCTATAGTAATAGAATCAATAATTATGTAAGCATGCTCAAACTCAATTTATTTAAATTTACACAAATTCAGTTACATATGAACATATAAATCCAATTTACTAGCTACAAGAAAAATTTGATATTAATATTTTAAAAGAAAGGTGAGTTCACTATAATTCACAAACACGACAAAAAATGAAAAATGTAAAAAATTATCCCTCAAACAAAGTGGAAGAATTAATAGTCATTGATTTGAAGACTAAAGTGTTTATAGGCACACCTTATTGTTGATACTAAGCAGAAGATCGTAGTATATCTAGAAACTTCTACAATTCTTTCAATGACTTGTGTTAAGATTATGAATAATTAATCTCTTTAGTGTTAGGGATAGGTTATTGTCAATGATGACCTGAATTGATTCTTGTAATAAATATGTATTTTATTCATGTGTGATTTATTCTTATACTCTTAATTCTCTTTACTCTCTTATCAATTATAAATGGATATATCATTATCTGTAAGAGAGAAATTTCAACAGGTAATGTTTGATAAGAACATTATTGCTAATTATCACCGAAGTCAAACGATATTACCTTAAAATTAAATTATACTTAACAATTATATATTTAGTTTTATATGTAATTTACTGAAAGTCATAGGGAATTATTTTAAGAATAAAGGTTTATCATTAAGAAATTAAGGATAAATAATCTAGAAAATCAGTAGTCATGCTAAATAGTATCTAGCAACAATTTAAGATACATTGGAAAATTAAAGTCAGATTCGTCCCTCATACATTTCAACATATCAATTTCAATTCAATTAACATTATTTTTAGGGTTAAATATGTTTTTGTCCTTATAAATATTTAATTTTGATTTTTAGTTCTTATAAAAGAAACGTCCAGTTTTATTCTTTATAAAATTATTTTTGCACGCAGTTTTAAACCCTCTACATAGACTAAATCTGCATGCAAAAGTAATTTTATATTGACTAAATTCGACGTCTTTTTTACGGGAATTAAAATCAAAATTGAAAGATTTATAAAGACTAAAAGTATATTTAACTCTTACTTCTATTTTATATTCTAGAATAGTTATAGAGTTTTTAATATCTGTATTATTTAAAATGTTACTGCTCTGCAGTAAAATTTTATTCTTAAGAAAAATCAAAGATTGGTTAATGTTTGTTGACCAACATGAACATCTACATGTGTAGGTAATTTTTTTAATCAACAAAGATTAGAAAGGTAATTTTTTATTTCTCTTAACTCACTGACTGTTAACAGAAAATTAAATCTTGTATCCCTATAATTATCCTTTACTTCTACACAAATTTTTTTTTGACGAAATTGCCCTGATATAAATAGTTTGTATTTCAAAAATTTAAATTTTTTCTAATCATTTTTGCAAGAAACAAACTCTCTCCAAAAAAATTTCTATTTTTTTGGCTTCCGGATAATCCAACCCTTCTACTTCCGGCTCAGTAAATATACACACCGGATAACTTAAGTGAGTTAAACCCGGTTCACGTTTTTTAAAATTTACAAATCGGATGTAGCCTCTATGCTACTTCCGGTATTTTTTTTAAATACTCACCGGAAGTAGCCTCTATGCTACTTCCGGTTGAGGAATTTTGTGTTAATACACACCGGATGTAACATCTATGCTACTTCTGATGTATTGATGTATTTCGTAAATAAAAAAAAATCTTTTTTTTTTATTTGTTTGATAATTTTTTTTTTCTTTACAGTGTCTCGAATCAGAGGGCGCGATGGATATATTCATCGGCGATTGTCCGATGGAAGGACAGTTCATACGCATCTATACCAGCAGGAACTTGAGGCACTAGAGGCTGCTAATCATGTTGCGCCTCATGTTCCACCACATCCACCATTCCCCGGAGGACCTTCTGATACCTCACTTTTGGTGAGGTACCAGAATCATGTTGCTAGACATTTGTAGGATGGCAAGGTATGGCAACATATAACCTTTCAATAGTGAATAAATGTTATTTTAATTTTTAGTGGATAATAACATATAATATGTATCATTTTCAGGAGAGACGACCGAAGAAGGAGCTTAAGGTTGCTGCACATGGCAGCAAACTTATAGGATGAGTTCCACCGATGCTCCCACCTCAGATAGAGGAATGGATATCTCAGTCAGGTCTATCGTCCCTTCAGAGGACCAACTTGTCCAGGATCGATACGAACCTCCTATCTGCATTTGTCGAGAGGTAGCATCCTGAGACTTCGTCTTTTCATATGTCGTTTGGCGAGATGACCATCATGCTGGACGATGTATCCTGCCTCCTTCACACACCTATTAGAGGAGAGTTATTTATCCCCGCAGAAGGCATTACTGACTCAGATGCCATCAGTCTTGCTATTCGTCTTATGGGTATTTCGCTGGAGGATGCATCCGAGGAGGTTCGTGCATCCAGAGGTCCATATTATAGACTTGAGTGGTTGAAGATTCAGTTTGTTCGCCTGCGATCTGATGGGAGATTTGATTGTGCGGCCAGGGTGTATATGTTGTTGATACTTTGCTGCACTATTCTTATAGATAAGACTTTTACTCTGGTAGAGACAAAGTATTTACCCCTATTTGAGGACTTGGACATATGTGGTAGATACTTCTGGGGAGCTTCTGCACTGGGTCATACTTTACAGATACCTCGGAGATGCTTCATTTTATTCGTGCAAGCAGCTTGGTGGATATGCCACTCTTCTACAGGTACAAATATTTTATTTTAAGTTACTTAATAATTTTCATATTTTGTAGGTACAAATATTTTATTTTAAGTTACTTTATAATTTTCATATTATGTAGGTATAAATATTTTATTATAATACATTTAACTGATAAATTTCATATTTTGATGATAGTGTTGGATTCACGAGTATTTCCCAACTATTGGGAAGAGAGGCTGCTCGAAGATTTCTGGTGGTGCTGGTTCTCGACTTCCGAGGGCGATGAAATGGTGCTACAAGAAATCGTCGATGAAGGTTGACGAGATCAGAGCTCAGTTAGATGGACTGACACCCAGTGATGTGATATGGCGCCCATTCGAGGATCATAGGCAGGACACGCCCTTTGATGATATCACACTGTACAGAGGTGGTTTGCGATGGTACGATACATTTGTCCTTTATTTACCTGACAAATGCTTACGACAGTTTGGATACCAACAGTACGTACCATCACACCCCCTGACATTGATTCACTGGACATAGTCATTGACTGGGTCAGTTATCATCAGAGCGTTAGACGAGTGATTCAGCATGCACGTTTTACAGATGTTCCATATGATACAGTGGAAGAGTACATGGCTTGGTACTACACAGTATCTCATCCTCATTTGACTCCACCATCTCGGGGAGAGGACATACAGATTCCAGTTCCTGAGTTTGATGTTGGACCGTCAGATCCGAGGTTATGGCATATTTCTCATGAGCTGAGTTGATATCTGCAGCGTCACCAGGCTGAGGAGGATGGTGATGAGTTTGTTGAGATCTCCTGAGCACTACGTCTAGCACAGGGTGGACCGGTTCCTCAGGATGATATGTGATCTTTTGTTGTAATTATTTTTGTTATAGTAATCTTTTGTTTTGTATATTCAGATAACTTGTATGGTTCATAATTATTCAGACGAAATGAAACTTATATTATTTATACAGATTTGTATCGACCAAACTTATATTATTCATAATTGTTTACCCAACATAAAAAAGAAATAACATATTAAGAATAGTATTGTACAAATATATATAAAAAATGAAAACATATCATAATTTAATATGGTTTGGGAGAATCGAGGTAAGCTTGTGCCAATGTTGTAACCGTCCAGAGAATCCTGTTATCCAAGATGTTGCATCTGATGTGCGATTATTCAGCCAATCCATTGTGACGGGTGGTAAGGTAAATCCTTCGTTCATGTTGACCTGTTACAAAAATGAATAGATATAATGTTAACCTGTAACAAAAATGAATAGATATAATATTAACCTGTAACAAAAATGAATAGATATAATTACCTGAACCCAATGATTTGAGTTTACAAAACCAATGCAGTAAAGGGATACATTAGGATTATGTTTAGTCGTCATAGGGAATAACGTCAAACTAAGAGAACTTAATGAGACAAGAACGATGTTATAACGATTTGCTATCACATAACCCATTTCTGGTAGTGTCATCCATTTATCATATGGTTGAGAACCTAAAGATGATATCAACAAGGATTCTCTTACTTTTCCTAAGCGATCACCAAATAACATTGCATAAAGACTATTTCTAGGTCCTCTGATTTCAATATCCAAATCACGATGAACCATTGACCAACCATCTTCACCATACCCATGCATTGATGTAATGGCTCTAAACCCACAATTTCCATCATCCTTAACATCAACAATGTCGTCAATAAAAGGTCTGATATGTGTAGGAAATTGTGCAATGTACCTCTGAGATGGTTTTTTCTTTGACGTATGTGATAATTGTGAACATGGCTTCTTCGAATATTTTTGAGAATTGTTTTGTGATTGTTCAACATACTCATGATACGAAGGATCACGATAAACATCATACCCAACAGGTTTTTTCCCTTTTCTTTTCGCTCCTCCTTTTGTGTTTATCTTATCATGTGGTGGTACCATCTTTGTTGTATTGGGGTAAGCTATTTCACACACCTTACTTTATTAATGATCTCTTACTTGCAACATCTAATGAATGAAACCGTTTCCACAACGCCTCAATGGCATTTGTCATATCCAACTCTACTCCTTCCTTTGTGTCCACCTCTTGTTCACCTTCCATACTTAGTTTCCTCCAATGGATATGAATAGCATCTATTGGTATTGGTTCACCTCTCAATGTGTATTTTCCTAACTCACAGGCACAAGGTAAACCATAAACTGTTCTACGAAAGCACCTACACATCTGGGTGTTTGTACCCACAATGTCAACCCTGTACCATTCTTCACCAATGTGAGGCAAAGCTGCTCTAGATACTGAATTAACCAAATTCACATAAAATGGACCTCTATGGACACGCTCAACCTCGTAAAAACTCTTCTGAAACGAAGCTCTAATATTTCCCACTTGAATCTTGATGTTGCCATTCATAGCCTCCCAGCATTTGACCAGATCACCTAAGCTGTTCTCCAACATCTGCTTCAGCTTCCAATGCGCAGATTCAACTCTAAAAATAAATAAAAAACTATATCATTACTATTACTATAAAATAACAATGTCTAAACCCATAAAATACAAACACATTACCTGTTAGTCGTGACATTTCCTAAATGCATTACTTTATTGATCCAAGCTTCAACAAATCTATGTCTATGAGGTGTCAACCATGTGTCTTTCACATAATCAATAAAAGATCCATAATCTAAACAAGCATTCTCAAATAATTTCAATCTTTGATGATACTCAACCTCATCACTAGCCACAATGAGTTCGTAGAAAAGCTTCTCTATCGGTTCTCGCATATCATCCATAACATATTCCTTGCACTTCGCTTTCACATTCTTGGTTATGTGAAATCGACAAAGCATATTAATTGTCGTTGGAAATATAGTTTCAATTGCTTTCATCAAAGCAAGATCTCTATCGGTTAAAATTACTTGGGGCCATAACCCTTGTTTCTTGAATAACTGTTTCAGTTTATCTAGTACCCAACACAAAGTCTTTGTTTGCTCATATTCCATATAGGCAAATGTGACAGCAAATGTTAATTTAGATGATGTGACACAAACTATTTCAAACAAAGGTTGCCTATACTTATTGGTTTTATACGTACTATCCATAATCAACACAATCGGGAACATATTCAACAATTTCACAGAGTCTGGATGAGCCCAGAAGATGTCTTTCACAACTTCTGATTCAACTTTTTTCCTACTATAATAAACATAATTCGATTCATCAATCAACTTAAGCAAATGTTGTATTTCTATTCTACTTCCCCTGATTTTTTCCTCAATTTTACTCTTATGTTTATATATTTGGGTGATTCGACTCACATTGTTTGTATCTCACTCTTGCAAAGACAACAATATATGTGTTGGAGGAACACGACGTTTTGACAAATATAAAATATGTTGTTGGTCATTTATCGTAAAATAGCAAGTGTACTATTTTTATCGATGTAGTAATAGAAGGGAGGAACCCCAAATATCGATCTCAAGGACTGCTTAATAAAATAAGTTCTTAATGATTAATTTCAATTGGACAAAAGTTATGGTTTAAAGGTTTGATTTTAGATTGAATAAACTAAAGTTATTAAAACGTAGACTAAAACAAAGAGTTTTTACTAATATGAAAGTAATGTCAGGGACGGTGTATGATCCGTAGTGCAATGACTCAATGGTTTCTTAATTTTACAGAGATATGCTTTAAAAAGTGTCTTTCCTAAGTCGATAATGTTTTTCCAAAATTCCTTTAAAGAAAAACCATTGGTATTCTTCCTCGACCTTGATTCCTCAACGGTCAAAGAAGAATATCAAGCAATAATTCTGACATAAAAAGGTTTTCACAAAAATATTCCAATTCCCCAGTAATATTTATCGCGATAAAATTTATGCAACAAGGTTAGGATGGTTGGTCAGACCAAATCCTAACCACGATCAATTATCCCATTTTCCAACAAAGACAAAGCGTTAAGGACGTTGCATACAATAAAGAAACAGATTTAAAAGCATAATCTCGAAATGAAGAATTCAAATTGTCATTACATAAAGCAAATCAGGGACACCCCCTGGCATTGGGGGGTTTAGCTACTCATGTTCATAACTGCAATAAAAACAGAGCAAGAAAATTGAGACATTACAATTAACGTAGGATTCGTTGGATCGTCAATCGCTTCCGCTCTTGATCAATCCTTCTTCTCCCGTATTCGTTCCAATGCCCCAAAAATCCCCAAATCAAAAAGTACCTCATTACAGTAATAATCGTCAAATATAAATCAGTCTTCCAAAACACCGTGAAAAGTCCGGAATACCCTTGCAGCAACAAAAGACAAGATTTTCTTTTGGTCTTCACAACACGGGCCGTGTTGTGTAACACGGGCACCCGTGTTGTGCCTCTGGTTCATCACACTGTGGCCTCTTCATCAGATGTTATGACACGGGTCGTGTTGTACAACACGGGCACCTGTGTCACATCACTGATTTTCTCATTTTCTCTACAAGTCTCCTTTTTCTTCTGTTATTCACAACACGGGCCGTGTTGTACAACACTGGCACCCATGTTGTGCCTCTGACATCCCATTTTGCTGTCATCTTTCATGCTTGGATCATCTCTTCGGACGCGTTGAACAACCGATTACATATTGACCTGAATACACATCAAAAAACAACCACATAACCCATACCAAAGATAAAAACAGAATAAAACGATTAAAACTAACTTGCATGCTACATTAAGAAAACTACGACGAAACATGAACGAAATACTTCAAACGAACAAACTTAGACTCAAAAGACACTGAAAACCGGCTTGAACACTACAACTAAATATCACTGATCAAACTCCCCCAAACTTGAATTCTTGCTTGACCTCAAGCAAAAATCCTGGATTTATACATTAAAACACTAGCAAGATGAATTATGATACTCATACGTGGATCCTTTGTTCCAAGTCACCCAATAAGTTCTTTTTGGTACTTCTCTCTCAGTAAAGGTATCACACAAACACTACACCGTGGGAAACCCCGGATCTGAATCTCCTTTTCGGTAACCTCTCCGACTATGCTTCGGGCTTAGGTCTTATTTTTCGATTTTCAACCCTTTTCATTCGGACAATCACTTTTAAGGATTTTTATGATTTTCACTATGTGTACAAAATTGATCCCCTTTTTAATTGTTGGCACCGATATTTCTTTGTCCCTTAGGGAAACATTTATGTTCAACCGCCGTTAGGTTGAATAACCTGATGAGGGTTACCCGACTTAGAAGGATCGATCGTTCTAATGTTTTTATTCATTTTTTTTCGGTGCCTTCAAGCCTTTTTCTCTTTTGGATCAACTTTGCACACACAATTATTATAGATAAAGCCAAATATGTCAATAGAAACTACTTCGGGTTTACTTCTCAGATCAAAGTACCATGGCACGAATCTACATGTCGAACTCGTTCCTAATTCCGGAGACTCAGTGTGTTCATGTAGTACCTACACATCAAAAAATTTTCCATATTTTGCTCATCGGGTTTCTTTTCACTCACATCCTATATACTTTCTCATTATTCACTCGCAACACACAACAGGTCAACTCATGGGTGTTTTTCAAATAACACATAGCTATAATTTTCAAGCCGACACTACGACACCACTAAAAATAAACATAGATTAAAACAAAACAGACGAAAACATGAAAACTAAAACTAAACCCCCCCACACTTGAACTCAACAGTGTCCACACTGTTGAAGAACCAATGTCGGAGGGGACTCACAACTATCACTGCTCAGGTGGAAATCCATGAAGCCTCATCTGTTGCATCCATGAATGCAACTCATCGATGAGGTCCCCTTGTCGGGTCTGCTCTTTGATCATTTCGTCCCACTGCTCCTTGGACACACTCCACTGACCGGTTGCTTGGTTTGATGATCCACCAGCAGTTTGAACCGGGACCTCTTCAGCTTGGTTCCCTTCATCCTCCTCACCTGAAAAATACTCATCAAACTGATCGTTTCCACCCTGCATAGGGTCCTCATACAACCAGTTAGCTCTATTGTCTATAGTAATCATATTAGGAGCAGGTAAAGAAATCAAATGCCGGTTACGAGTCATCACAGAGTAATAATTATGATAGCTCTTTATCATACCTTGGTTGATTAAGGTTTCAAGATCAATTTTGGTCTTACCCGCCACTGCAGGTACTTCAAGCAACCTATCAGCATACCCAAGTTTTTCAGCAATTTGCGTAATCATCCCTCCAACAGAGATCTCACCAGAGGCAGCATTGGCTACCCGCTTCAGGTGGTATGCTGCGAAGGCTGCAACGTTGATCAACTCATCATTTGCCATACCATACAGGAAGTACAGCTCTCTCAGTGTAGCCACTCCTGTGCTATCGCCTCGGCAGAAAAGGGTATAAGCCAACCCCTTCTGAGCATACCTAAAGCATGAGTTATGGATACATGAAGCTTTTGCCGCCGACGCGGCATACTTGGTACTGCCGGTGATATCCTTCCAGAATTCTCCTGCCACAAATGTACTCGGCGGTGCACCAGGCCCGTAAATTGGAAGATCTAATATCTTTCCCAAATCAGCAACTGACATCACATGATCATTGTCAAATAGGCGAAACTTCAAATTACCGAAGTACTCTGTGTCTGATCCGGTCCACGTATGCTTGAGCTGAAACTGAACTAAAAAATTCCAAGGTTATGCGCTCAAAAGTTGGCGCTTCATACAGCATAAAATTTAGCATGCCAATACTGTGAAACATTCTATGAACTTCGAATTTAAGCCCTAGATTCTCAAGAGTTTCATTACACATATATCGGGCCGGTATCAATTTACGCCTTACCAACTTTGAATACTTTGCTTGATGCTCCGGGTCCTCAAACAAAATGCCATGAGCATTAGGCATTCGGTGTGCTCGCTTACGGGGGCGAGAAGATTCGGCAACACTCTTACCGGTATCCTTTCGAGGAGGCATTGTTCTCACCTGCACAAATTAAGCACACGAAAAAAAATCGAAAGATTAGAGAAATCTGTCACCGTAGAAGTGACAATGGAGGGATGGGGAACACTTTTTGTGAACGGGGTAGTGTATTTTGGTGAGTGGGTTATGGAGAAAATGAAGCTTTTATGAAGAATGAAAATGGGGTTAGGGTTCTTGTAAGAGAATGAAGGTTGAAGAAGATGAAAGTTTATGCTAAATGAGTGGTTAATGAGCCACTAATGAGTGGTTAATGCGCAACACGGGCACCCGTGTTGCATCCCTGGTTTTCCTCAAAGTCTCATTTAAAAGAAACTCTTCTTCAGACATTGCAACACGGGTCGTGTTGCACAACACGGGCACCCGTGTTGCATCCCTGGATCTCCTCAAAGTCTTAGCAAAAAAAACTCTTCTTCAGACATTGCAACACGGGCCGTGTTGCACAACACGGGCACCCGTGTTGCATCCCTGGATCTTCTTCAGATTCACATAAAAACCAGATTTCTTCTGCCCTTTGCAACACGGGCCGTGTTGCACAACACAGGCACCCGTGTTGCACCCCTGATTTTTCAATTTTCCTTGATTTTTCTTATCTTCCTTGCCCGACATCCAACCTCTTTCGTTCCTTCTCAGAACCAGTGATACACACAACCTACAAAACTGAAACAAACAAAAGTAAGAATGATAAAATCGTGGGTTGCCTCCCACTTAGCATTGCGTTTAACGTCGCATGGCTCGACGGTCCGTCGTCCTACTGAGTAAGACGAGTGACATTCACATCACCAGTAGTCTGTCCTTTGAAGTAAGGCTTTAATCTCTGCCCGTTCACTTTGAAAATATCTCCATTGGTCTGATTTTTAATTTCGACGGCTCCGTGAGGAAATACCTTGTGAACTACAAAAGGTCCCGACCATTTAGACCTTAGTTTGCCTGGGAATAGCTTCAACCTTGAATTGTACAGAAGGACCATTTGTCCTTCCCAAAACTCTTTTCTTTGAATCCTTTTATCATGCCATTTTTTCGTTTGCTCTTTGTAAACTTTAGCATTCTCATACGCCTGATTCCTGAATTCTTCTAACTCGTGAAGTTGAAGAATCCTTGAACTTCCAGCTTTTGACAGATCCATATTAATATACTTAGACGCCCAAAAAGCTTTGTGTTCAAGTTCCAATGGTAGGTGACATGCCTTTCCGTAAACCAGTTGATATGGTGACATACCGATAGGCGTTTTGAAAGTCGTTCGGTACGCCCATAAAGCGTCATCCAACTTAATAGACCAATCCTTTCTAGACGAATTCACTGTTTTTTCCAGGATTTGTTTCAGTTGTCTATTTGACACCTCAACTTGGCCGCTTGTTTGGGGGTGGTATGGAGTAGCTATCCGGTGTTTAACATTGTACTTTTGCAGCAGCCTCTCCATGAGGTGATTCAGGAAATGTGTTCCTTCGTCGCTTATTAATGTTCTCGGGACACCGAACCTTGCAAAGATGTTTTCTTTCAGGAATCTCACCACAACCTTAGCATCATTGGTGGGCAATGCAACAGCCTCCACCCATTTGGACACATAATCCACTGCCACCAAAATATAGTTTTTTCCGAACGATGGTGGAAACGGCCCCATGAAGTCTATCCCCCATACATCGAATAACTCAACCTCGAGCATAGAGTTTTGGGGCATCTGGTTTCTTTTTGATATATTCCCAGTCCTCTGACATCTGTCACACGCTTTCACTAATTCTTGAGCATCCTTAAATAAAGATGGCCAGTAAAGTCCGGATTGAAGGACTTTAGCTGCTGTCCGATCACCACTGAAATGTCCACCATACTCAGAGTCGTGACATGCTTTCAGCACATCTTTTTGTTCTTTGTCTGGTACACATCTTCTTACAAGGCCATCCACCCCTCTTTTGTAGAGAAACGGACCGTCCCATAAGTAAAACCTGCAGTCATGAACAAACTTTTTCCTTTTGTTAGAATCAAAATCGTCGGGTATAATACCTCCAATGAGGTAGTTTGCATAATCTGCAAACCAAGGCACCCCAATAACAGCTAGGATGTGTTTGTCAGCGAACTCATCCTTTATTGGGCGCTGCTCTTCAGTCTCCTCAATTGGTGACATCCGAGACAGATGATCTGCAACAGTGTTTTCACACCCTTTCTTGTCACGGATCTCCACATCAAATTCCTGGAGGAGTAAAATCCACCTCAACAGCCTGGGCTTTGAATCCTGCTTAGCAAAAAGATATTTCAAAGCAGCATGGTCAGTGTAAACAATCACTTTTGAACCCAACAAATATTGCCTGAATTTATCGAAGGCATACACAACCGCTAGCAACTCCTTCTCGGTAGTTGCATAGTTTATCTGTGCGGGGTTCAAAACATGACTAGCGTAATAAATCACATGAAGCAATTTCCCTCTTTGCTGTCCAAGAACAGCCCCTACCGCAATCTCACTAGCATCGCACATAATCTCAAAGGGTAGGGACCAATCAGGAGCAATAACAATAGGTGCAGACACTAATTCCTTTTTAAGTGTTTCAAAAGCATCGATGCACTCCTTATTGAAAACAAAAGCCTTCTCTTTAACCAACAAGGTAGTTAAAGGTTTGGCTATCTTCGAGAAGTCTCTTATGAACCTGCGGTAAAAACCCGCATGTCCCAAGAAGCTTCTTATACCTTTCTCATTAATCGGCGGTGGCAACTTCGAGATCACTTCCACTTTGGCTTGATCAACTTCGATCCCTTTTTGTGAGATCTTGTGACCAAGAACAATGCCTTCTCGCACCATGAAATGACATTTTCCCCGTTCAATATTAGATTGCTTTCTTGACATTGCTGCAAAACAAGTGAAAGGTTAGACAAACAGTGATCAAATGAGGATCCGAACACGGAGAAATCGTCCATGAACACTTCCATGTGTTTTTCTAGCATATCCTCAAAAATGGATGTCATGCATCTTTGGAATGTAGCGGGGGCATTACATAGCCCAAATGGCATCCTTCTATATGCAAAATGCCATAGGGACATGTAAACGCCGTTTTCTCTTGGTCCTCCGGTGCAACAGCAATTTGATTGTATCCGGAGTAACCATCAAGAAAACAATAGTAATCATGTCCCGCTAGTCTTTCCAACATTTGGTCAATGAATGGCAACGGAAAATGGTCCTTTCTCGTAGCCAAATTCAATCTTCTATAATTAATGCACACTCTCCATCCAGTAACAGTTCTAGTAGGAATCAACTCATTCTTTTCATTTGTTATAACGGTTGTTCCCCCCTTTTTGGGCACCACATGTACCAGACTCACCCAAGCACTATCGGATATAGGATAGATTAATCCTGCATCCAATAGCTTAACAACTTCTTTTCGCACTACCTCCTTCATCACCGGATTCAATCTCCTTTGGGGTTGCACTACCGGTTTGTGGTCTTCTTCCATAAGTATTTTATGCATACACACCGTAGGACTTATACCTTTAAGGTCTTCAATCTTCCACCCAATTGGTCCCTTGAATTTCTTAAGAACTTCAATTAACTTGTCTTCTTGCACACTTTTCAAATTAGCGCTAATAATAGCGGGACATTTTTCTTCCGTGTCAAGAAAGACATATTTGAGATTCTCGGGAAGTTGCTTCAATTCTGGTATTTTTGGCTTGTCTTTGCCTTCATCAACCGTTATAGGTTGTCTCAACTCTTCCCACCGGTGCATTCTAACTCTTTTAAGGATAGGTTGAGTGTCAAGCATAGCTACCACTTCCATATCACTATCTCCAACTTCCTTATCATCTTCAAAAATGGACATACCCAGCACCCTCTCTAGAGGCAATTGGGACACACTTTCTAGATGCTCACTAGCTTCCATTTGTTCTAACACTTGTATGTTACTACTAGTGCCCACATCATCTTTATACTTCAAAGTGTTCCTAACATCAATTTTCAACTCTTCATCGTACACCTTCAACGTTAGTGTTCCCCCTTCCATATCTATCATGACTCTCCCGGTTTCTAAGAAATGTCTTCCCAAAATCAAGGTAATTTCTTCATCTTCAGGCATTTCAAAGATCACAAAGTCAACCAGAAACACAAATTTGTCCACTCTAACCAGGACATCATGGACAACTCCATATGGCCGCTTCACCAAATGGTCCGCGAATTGGAGAGTCATCCTAGTGTCTTGAACAACACCAATACCCAACTTTTTATAGATGGATAAAGGCATTAAAATGATGCTCGCTCCCAAGTCAATGAGAGCTCTCTTGAATGATCGGTCACCGATAGTGCATGGGATGGTGACAGCTCCTTTATCTTTTTTCTTCACCAGAATCTTTAGTCCCTGCAAAATAGCACTACAAGTTTCGGTTAGAATAATAGGTTCAGCTCCCATAGTCCTCTTTTTAGTAATGATATCTTTCATGAACTTGGCATAAGTGGGCATTTGTTCAAGTGCTTCAAGCAATGGAATATTCAGCTCCAGCTTTTTGAACAAGTCAAGGAATTTCTCAAAATTCTTTTCTTGCTGCCCTTTCTTCTTGTTTCTTGTAGGATATGGAAGTTTGACCACCGGTTTCGGTTCAACCGCTTTTTCTTTGATGTCCGGTGCTGGGGTAACTTCTTTTTCTTTATCAACCTCTTCATTTTCTTTGATTTCCAGTTCCACCTCAATCATTTGACTTTCACCTTCAGAGATTTCTTGAACCTTCTCACTAACTTTACCTCTTCACATTGTGACTGCATTTACTTTGTGATTATCTCTAGGATTTGTTACAGTAGCACTAGGAAGAGTCCCTGGAGTTTGTGGAATGGCGAGGTGTTGGGCAATTTGGCTCATTTGCACTTCAAGATTCTTTATAGAGGCTCTAGTATTCTTGAAGTTACTCCTAGTTTCTTCTTGAAATTGACAATTGTGAGCTGCCATCTTTTCAATGGCAATTTCTCAATCAGCTTTTCTTGACACTGGAGGCTGATATGGTTGTTGCTGGGGTTGATACTGTTGTTGGCCTTGAACCGGTTTTTGGATGTTCCCTTGATGATCTTTCCAAGAGAAATTTGGGTGATTTTTCCACCCCGGATTATACGTGTTGGCATACAGATTGTTCTGCCTCAACATATTAATCTGTTCAACCTGTTCTTGAGTTGCCAAACAGTGCATGGCAAAGTGAGATCCACAACATATCTCGCAAATCACCGCTTGAACGGGTTCAACCTGAGCAACTGTTTGAGTTCCCAGATTCATCTTTTTTAACCTTCTTTCAACTTCTGCGGCAATTTGATCTTCCATTTTTACAACCTGCTCTGTCAGCTTTAGATCAATTTTTCCATCTGGTTGACTCACTGTGCGATCATATAATTCAAGGTGTTCATTGGCAGCAATGGCTTCTATGATTCTTTTAATACATATGGTTGTTGAAAAGTTTGTTGAGCCACCTACAGCAGTATCAATAAGCTGCTTTGTCTTGAGTCGCAATCCATTCACAAAGTTTTGCATCTGCTCGGTCGCGTCCATATTATGAGTAGGACACGAAGTCAAACACCTTTTGAATCTTTTATAAGCATCTCCAAGTGATTCACCCTCTTTTTGTTTAAAATTGACTATATCATATCTTTTCCGGATGAACACTGAAGCAGGAAAGTATTCATTAAGGAAAGTTGTTTCCATCTCTTGCCATGTTGTGATACTCGCTACGGGAAGAGAGTAGAACCACTCTTCTGCATCGTCAGTAAGTGTGAATGGAAACATCACAAGTCGTTTTGCCTCCTCCGAATGACCTTCGATCTTCAAAGAAGTTGTGGTAGTAAGAAATCTCTGAAGATGCTTATTTGCATCCTCATTGATTCTTCCGGAGAAAGGCTTGCTCTCTAACTGGCGGATAGTAGATGGATGCAACTGAAAGTGTGCTACATTCACCGGTTGATTAACAATCGTCATCCTGTTAGGTTGAGCATTTACCCCTTTGTAATCCCCTAAGAGTCTCTCTACAACAGGTTGATTCCCTGCCATGTTGTTGAATTCTGGGTCAGTTTCTCTGTCTGAATCAGAGTCACTGTGCTCAGAGTGAACGGATATATAGTCCTCAGTTTCCTGATTCGGGACACTTGAACCAGTCTTAGCCAGACTATCAATTCTTTCCTTGCGGCGTCTCTCGTGCAAAGCTCTTTCTGGTTCTGTGTCAAAAGAAAATTTAGCTGAGGTCTGACCTCGCATAAACAGTTAGACACGAGTTAGAAAACAAAATTTCAATAACACTAAAATGATATACAGAGAAAAAAAGGTAAACTTTTAGTCGCAGAGCAACAAAATTCCAATTGATATAACACAAACAACTTAGTTCTTTGGCAGTCCCCGGCAACGGCGCCAAAAACTTGATCGGAAAATAGCAAGTGTACTATTTTTACCGATGTAGTAATAGAAGGGAGGAACCCCAAATATCGATCTCAAGGACTGCTTAATAAAATAAGTTCTTAATGATTAATTTCAATTGGACAAAAGTTATGGTTTAAAGGTTTGATTTTAGATTGAATAAACTAAAGTTATTAAAACGTAGACTAAAACAAAGAGTTTTTACTAATATGAAAGTAATGCCAGGGACGGTGTATGATTCGTAGTGCAATGACTCAATGGTTTCTTAATTTTACAGAGATATGCTTTAAAAAGTGTCTTTCCTAAGTCGATAATGTTTTTCCAAAATTCCTTTAAAGAAAAACCATTGGTATTCTTCCTCGACCTTGATTCCTCAACGGTCAAAGAAGAATATCAAGCAATAATTCTGACATAAAAAGGTTTTCACAAAAATATTCAAATTCCTCAGTAATATTTATCGCGATAAAATTTATGCAACAAGGTTAGGATGGTTGGTCAGTGTAACACGGTGGGAGAACTGACTTTAGTTAAATGTTGCGGATAGCAAGAGTCGCCACCGACTTTTATTTTATCCAAAAGGAAAGGGTATAAAAGAACAGGAAAGACCTTAAAAGATTTTTGGGTTCGGGGGGTAGGTTATGTAAAGGGAAGGTGTTAGCACCCTTTACATCCATGGTTATCCATGGGCTCTTAGTTACTTAGCTCACTTTAAAATTTTTTTGAGAAGTGTAGTGTGTGTTTAGAAATTTTCTTAAGTACTTTATAATGATCCATGTACGGATATATATAAAGACTTTGTTTTGAAAATTGTTTGAAATGTGAAGTGTTTTTAAATGTTTGAAAAGGTGAGCAAGTACATAAGAGGAACCTACCCTAAGTTAAGTCTTTTCTGTTCTTAAATATCCTTTAAATGGTAAGACTATCCCTATTATTAAGGAATAGGTAGTCATTACCTTGGATGTGATTAAGGGACATTTGTAGGGTCATCTGGATATAGGCAACTGTAGGGTGTCTTTAGCAATTCGTAGGGACTTATCATCTTTTATTCGAAGGGACAAGATCATTTATCGTAGGCAACCTTGAAGGGACTTGATCTTTAAAACTATAGGGACTTGATGATATTTATGAAGGGACTTTGCTTAAGACACCTTACTTGACCTTAGAAGTAGTCAACATGAGAGGTAACCTTAGAAAGTGTAGGATGGCGATCACAGATCGACTTACGTGTGTGAGTGTTTATTTTCAAATATTTATCTTATTTAATTAATTTTCTAAATTAATTTTAATCACAAACATGTTATGCACACCCTATAGTTACTAACCACACAGTTAATATCTTTACAATAAAAATAAAGCAAAAATATAAACCTAAACTATTACAAAGCTTTGGGATAGTTACAATATAATCGGAAAAATAATAATAACGATAAAATAGAAAATAAATAAGCAATAATTTAAATGGTTAGTAATAATGAAATAATAATAATAATAAAAGGGTTAGCAAAAATATAAAAGAAAAATAACAATCTAAGAGAAAATATTATTTTTTAAGTTAAATAAATGATTTAGAAAATTTTTAGAAGAAAATTATAACAATTATAATAATAAACAAATAATAATTACTTATAATAAAAAATGATTAATTATTTAATTAAGTTAAATATTAAAGTTAATAAAAATTAGGGTTAATAAAATTAGGGTTTAGGGAAAAAATTAAGGTTTATGAAAAAAAAATTAAGGTTTATGAAAAAAAAAATAAAGTTTATAATAAAAATGTAAGTTTTAAAAATAAAATAAAAAAAGGATTATGTTTTATCTTTTAGAAATTAGTTTAATAATAATAATAAGGAAATTCAAAGAAAATACATAATTTGATGAAAAAGGGAAAAATAAAGTTAGAGATACCCAAAATATTGGGGGTTTGTCCTTTTTGCTTCATTGAGTTCTTTGCCACTGGGACACCCACGTTTCTTCATCAAAATGCTTCAAACCTCAGTTCCTTGCCACTAGGTTGTGGGCCTGTATATGAATAAGTGTAACAAATACCTATTATATAATAAAAATGAAAAAAAACATGTTAGTAAAACAAAATTTTCCAAGGTTGAGTTTTACAAAAGAAAATAATAAACAGTTTATATTAAAATAGCCTAATAATTAAATAAATCTAAGAAAAATAAATTATGAGAATTAATTAAATTAAAAAACATTTAAAGGTTGATTAAGGTTTTTATAAAAAAAAAAGTTTGAGGTTTCAATAAACCTAAATATAAAAGTAATAATACTAATAAAAAAATGCTAACCTAAATTTAATAAAAAAAAGATTTGTTAAAAAAAGTTAATTAAAAATAATAGGTTAGCCATGTTTAAAAGATAAATTAAGGAAAAAAAAATGATGAAGAACCCATGTTTCTTTGCCAAAATATTGAGAATGAGTGTTGAACCAACACCCTCATACTTTCAACCTTAGGTCTTTGTCACTAGGTCAATCAGCGCATGCCACACACCATCTTCTTCCTCCCACCTGCATATTTTTGGTATATACTGTTGGAAGAATAAAAAAAAGAAATAAACAGGATCAAATAAAATTGCTGCAGATTTTAAAATAATGAAAAATAAGAAAAGCGATTAAAATAAAATCTAAAAAATATTAAAACGATGCTAAAAATCTAATAAAATCAAATAAAGAACGCACAATTTTTTTTTAGATTTTTTTGAGAATATGAAAATAGAAAATAAATCAAATAAAATAGAAAAAAGAGGAATTTGCGATTTTGAGGGTCGAAATCTTTTAGAATTTTATTCTAAAAGAGTATTGTTTGTCGATTTTTTTCTGAATTTCTGGAAAAAATTCGGAGCAAATCGAAATAGTAGTACTTACCTGACTTACCTGTCAGCCTGTAATGTTTATCACTACTGCAACCTTCGAAGTATCGACGAAAACAGATTACATCAGATTAACCAATAGTTTAGTTCTCCATGGTGCCCTATGATTCCTGCATCGAAACTTAAATCCAACTATCCAAAAACCATCTACACAATCAAACAAACATATTATGTAATCAAAATCAATTAATCATACGTAAATCATTGAAATTGAAAAAAATCAAAAGAAAGGCAAGAATATGAATTTGGTTTGTATGATTTGGCATGAATTTGATGATGAGGATGATTGGAATAGGTTCAGGAAACCTCAAGGATTCATTTGCAGCCTTTAATCAATTAGTAAAAGTGGTGGATTGTGGAAACCTAATTTTGAATTATGTGAGATTTTAAAGTATGAATATCATCCTCTTGCTCTCCATCCTTTTTTTTTGTCTTGTGATGTGGTTGTGGTTATATAGTAAAAGAAAATTAGGTCAAAAAATCAATCTATTCTTTGGACTTTTGGATAGCTTGATCATGAAGAAAGATATGATTCAAATATTGAAAAAAAATCTAATATCTCCTTGCTATTTTGGTTGATCTAATTTTATATGATTTCAATTAACTTTTAAATGAATATTAAGACCTTCTAGAACCAAAATCAAATCAAATATCCATCCTTTTATATTTTATTTTAATTTAAAATGATTTTTAACATAAAAAATCATAATAAATAAAATAAAATGAATAAAATTATGAATAAATAAATTTTAATTTGTGCATGATGTCATGGAAGTGTTTGGATCATAAAAAAGCAAGCCCATTTGGTGAATTATGGTTTTAAGACCCCATTTGCTTCATAAACCCCTAAAAAATTTCCCAACTTTGCAAGGGCGCAAATCCTTCAATTTTAATGCTATGAAGGTGTTCTTGGACATTTTGGAAAGCTTAAATATTACTATAACCAACCTCTTTGGTCTCATGTTCATATCTTTTACCATTCTCAAGTTATGCTCTTTTGAAGTTGTTGACTTTTTGTTGACTTTTAAAAGGACCTATAATGTCTTAGCTCATACCTTCCAAATGAAGCATTTTTGGGCTTGGCTTGTGAGACACAAAGTTGTAGATAATTCAATTTCCTTCAAAATGAGCTTTGTATGGAAAAAAATTGATGAAGCATGTGAAAGTTGTGGCTGGTCAAAGTTCAATTGACTTTTCCTATGAAAACCCTAATTTAGAAACTCCTGATTCTTGATGATCTGAAATCTCCTTGATGAATCATGATCAACCCTTGATCAAATGATGAATTTTAATTCATATACTTGATGTTGGCAAAAAATCATGAAGTTTGACTTTGGTTTGACCACAGTTGACCTCAATTTGACTTTTTAACTACTTCGATTGATTTTGACCTATCTGATCATCTGACTGAGCAAACCTTTGGGAAAAGTCTTGAAACTTGTCATGGGGATTCTTAAACATATATAAGATGCTATGAAGCTCACTTGAAGTCTTGGAAGTCCATTTAGCCTGATTAAAGTCAAAACCCTAGTTTAGGATGCATTGCTTAGGAGGATGCATTGTCTGAGGGAAATGTCAAATCTTCTGACTAATTGTGAACTTTGTGAACCTTGTGAACCTCATGAGATGTCTTGTGAACCTTGTGAACCTTGTGAACCTCTTAGTACACAAAGTCTTGTCTTGTGAGGGCAAATTTTGGGGTGCAACAGTCAGACCAAATCCTAACCACGATCAATTATCCCATTTTCCAACAAAGACAAAGCGTTAAGGACGTTGCATACAATAAAGAAACAGATTTAAAAGCATAATCTCTAAATGAAGAATTCAAATTGTCATTACATAAAGCAAATCAGGGACACCCCCTGGCATTGGGGGGTTTAGCCACTCATGTTCATAACTGCAATAAAAACAGAGCAAGAAAATTGAGACATTACAATTAACGTAGGATTCGTTGGATCGTCAATCGCTTCCGCTCTTGATCAATCCTTCTTCTCCCGTATTCGTTCCAATGCCCCAAAAATCCCCAAATCAAAAAGTACCTCATTACAGTAATAATCGTCAAATATAAATCAGTCTTCCAAAACACCGCGAAAAGTCCGAAATACCCTTGCAGCAACAAAAGACAAGATTTTCTTCTGGTCTTCACAACACGGGTCGTGTTGTGTAACACGGGAACCCGTGTTGTGCCTCTGGTTCATCACACTGTGGCCTCTTCATCAGATGCTATGACACGGGCCGTGTTGTACAACACGGGCACCCGTGTCACAGCACTGATTTTCTCATTTTCTCTACAAGTCTCCTTTTTCTTCTGGTATTCACAACACGGGCCGTGTTGTACAACACTGGCACCCGTGTTGTGCCTCTGACATCCCATTTTGTTATCATCTTTCATGCTTGGATCATCTCTTCGGACGCGTTGAACAACCGATTACATATTGACCTGAAAACACATCAAAAAACAACCACATAACCCATACCAAAGATAAAAACAGAATAAAACGATTAAAACTAACTTGCATGCTACATTAAGAAAACTACGACGATACATGAACGAAATACTTCAAACGAACAAACTTAGACTCAAAAGACACTGAAAACCGGCTTGAACACTACAACTAAATATCACTGATCATTCATCTTCAGTGAGTCGGCTTACAAATGCATGACCTTCAAATCTATCAGGTAAACCATGGTTGTGAACTCCATATTTTACATCAATTTTCCAACTAGAATCATCCTTTGAAGGTGTTGATCTAACTTTGATAGGACACTCGAATCTTTTGGAAGCACTTTGTGTTTCGCTTTCTCGTTCTTTGTCCTTTCCACCTCTATCGCAGCCAAATATAACTTTGTCACTTCTTCCTCTTTTGTATGTCTTTGTGTCTGAATGAGTGATTATAATAGTAACCCTATTTCTGAGTCCAGCCTCCCTTATCCATCGAGTCGCCTATTCTCTTGTAGGAAATTTTTGTGTTGTAGAGAATATCTCTGTAGTATCTACTTTTGAGTCATCATTCGCGCATATCATCAAAGGCAGGTTCTTGTCTCCTAAAAAATAGAAATATTATAAATATAAAAAAAATCCGAACCGGAATACCCAGCCAAGCTACTTTCGGTTAAGAAATTTCACAACCGGATAACACATGCGTGTTACTTCCAGTTTGGAAATTTTCTGAACTGGAAAACGTAACAAAGCTACTTCCGGTTTGTAATTTTCTACACCGGATAACTGATCATTGCTACTTCCGATTTGTAGTTTTCTTAACCGGATAACTTACTCATTTTACTTCCGGTTCGTCTCGTCCAATGTTAAAAAATATTATTATTTTATTCAGACTTCGCGGTAAAAAATTTATATTATTAATTAAATATTAAAAGGGCAAAACTGGAAGTTAGAATTTATGTAGGGGTATCAGGCTGATTGTAGGGGTACAAGGTTTAATTTTCATGTTAACACTAAGATAGTCAGACTCGAGATCCTATACAAGATCGACCTGGAGTTATTAGATTGTGAATAAGAGGATCGTAACACAAATCATAAATCTTATCAAATTTAAAAATTCATATATTATTGCATATAGATTAATAATATGCATATGACACAACATAATATAAAAAATTCAAATAACACTGAAATTATTTTTAAAAACTGAAATTTTATAGGATAATATTCATTGAAACTAACTCAAGAAAATTCAAAACAACACAAAATATTCAAAATAGTAGGATATAACAATTGAAAACTTCTTAATAAAGAATACCTTTGATCTGACCTAATCAGAATGTTCCTTTTTGATAGTGAGACTCTAGTGGTTGAAGAGGAGGAGGGGTGTACCTGCAAGGTACTCCGATGCAAATGTAAGAATAAGAACAGAGAGAAATCAAGTACAGAGTAAAGGTGTAGAGTGTTTTGAATACCTGGCCCTCTAATGAAAGAGGGTATTTATAATGTGTCCCCAGCACTGGGCCAAGGTCCTCATTGTGGGTTGAATATTTAGGCCCATGATGAGAACTACCAAGATCTGTGAAGAAGCAGGGGAAGACCTGGCATGTGGTCTTCATTCTGGTTCAACTTCCCCCTTGAATCTAGGAAGTGGGAGACTATTTCGTGGGGCAGTTGACTGCGTATTATTGATGAGCACGTGGGGGAGGTGTCTCCAACAGTCATCAATCTATGGGCCTCCCGTAGTGGACATTTGGCCACGCTGAATTGGGTCGTACCTGAAGGTGGGGAAGCCCGTGAACCCAATCATGGTTGGCCCTTTCCCGATAGTGGGGCAGTCCAAGACCTAGTCCAAAATATGAGCCCCCCAGATCGCAGCTACAATATGGAGTAATGACTTAAGGGTAATTATGTGTTGGGATGAGGGGTGTAGCCATATTTTTCGTGACCGATTCCTTGAGCCTTAAAATTTTAGGAGGAGTGAGATTGTTTGTATTACTCGAGGAGGTGGGACGCTCAAGGGAACTTTTCGGCGTTTGGTGTCGCGAGGAGTGACACGGAAATGTTTTTCGGTGAACTTTATATCGAAGAGGGAAGTATGCTCGAGGAGTGACACGAAGATGTTTCTTGGTGAAATTTATGTAGAGGAGGAAAGTATGCTCGGCACACGTGTTTTCCTTGGGAAGGTCACCCAATGTGTCTGCCTCTTCGTCTTCCGTGTGGCGCAATTAATGTTCATCTCTTTGTTTTCCGTGTTACAGCGCATTAATGTTAGCCCATTTGCTTTTCGAGTTACAACGCATTAATTGTGTCATCATTACCTAGAGAATTTATGGGGCCTAGGCAACGATGGACTAGGACGTGTTTCCCCGTGCATTGGGATATAAGAGGAGCCTGGGGGAATTTTCGTTTTCACTTTTCGTTTGACAACCACACCAATTTTAACATGCTCCTCTAATACCCTAATTTTTGCCCTAATTTTTCTTCGCATTTCATCCGCATCTTGCATACGAACAAGATCGCACTGGTTGCTAGGTTCTTCTCGGGCTAGGATTATATCTCATAGGGGATCACCGTTGCCCTTTTATTGCTTTATTTGTTTATGTTTACTAACCATTAATTAAAATAAAATAAAAATATTTTTGTTTTCTTTCACTAACATTTTCAGGAAAGAGGAATCATTGAAAAAATGCCAAAAATAGCAGTCCTGCAGCTCGAATAAAATTTCACAAACAAAAGTCGAAGTCGATCCGTAATTAATTCAAATTTATCTAATCAAGGATTTCCCAAGTTAATTGATTCATTCAAGGAATTCCAAGGTTCATGTGTTTATTTCCATTCCTTCTTCGACGAACAAAAAGAATCGGGCCACAACAACCAAACAATCATGTTTGAATAAAAAATTCAAATTTATGCTTGGTTAACCTGTTAACCATTTCTAGTGTAAATTGTGAAATTCTGTAATGAGATGTCCTAAGAGATGTTCCAACACTTAATAGGACATTTGACAAATTTAACCAAAAACTTAAACAGCAGAAAAAAATAAACAACACAGAAGTTTGTTAACCCAGTTCAGTGTATAACCACACCTACATCTGGAGGCTACCAAGCCAGGAGGAAATCCACTATTAGTAATATTAATTCTAGACTTAAACCACCCTGTTTAATCTATCACTTAATACTTACCCAATGCAATTTCTACCTAAGACTCACTTAGATAAGAGTACCCTACTCACTCCCCCTCAATCACCCAGTGATCAAGTTTACAAGTTTACAGAAGTTGAAGACATCCTTCAAAAATAACAGCTTGATTTTACTTCACAGTTTCAATCAAGTCACAAATGCACTTTTGCTTAAAAGCTCATAAAGTGGTACATAAAAACAGCCTGCTATTAAAACACTAGACACCCTATTTATTCTTCTAAAATTCGTACTCAATTCTATGAGATTCTGTTGTTTAAATAGGTTCTGAATTTTGGGCTTTCTGTAGAATGATCCAGCCCTAATGTGCAGCAGCTGTCACCTTGAATTTAGGGTTTGTTACCTCCTATATTCTAGGTGCATTAGGTCTTCTGTTTTAATCTGAATCTTCAATTTAAAACTCCCTACAGATGCGCCTTGTTCTGTTTTATATCCATCATTAATTAATTCCAGATAATTCTCCTTAAATATCTCTGATCTGTTAATCAATAATTAATTCTGGTAGCAGGTCTGAGATGTCTCAACATCTGTTGGGACATCCTGACAAAACTGAACTTAGTCATTTAAACAATGTCCCAACATCTGGTAGGACATCCTGAACCAAGTTCACATACTCTGTTTGCTAATGTCCCAACATCTGGTAGGACATTCTGAACTGAATTTAACATTTCTTGTTTGGTCAAAAATTCTGCCAATTCTTAAACATCTACAAACTCCCCCTTTGGCTAATTTTTGGCTAACATCTTTTCTGGTTTTCAGAGTGCAGCAGAAGTTCTTTTTATCAGAGTATATCATTACTTTTCTGTTGAATTTTATTTGAGATTACTCCCCCTCAAACATATATGTGTCCTGTCTTTATCCAGTCTTGTTCCAACAGAAAAACTTATTCAGTTCAGAAGCAAACAAACAGATCTTTCATTCATTTAAACAGCAATTACATTTGATGTTGTTCTCCCCCTTGGTAGGCACAAAATTAGGGGCCAAAGAACTATTATCCAGAAATACAAATCATTGCTGTCATTACAAATGCCTCACATACAAAGATCACTCAGATTCATCACTCTCAGTAGCTTCCTCCACTTCAGTGTCTTCATCTTTATCAGCTTCACTGTCAGCTTCACTGTCTTTATCAGATGCAGCTGTCTGATCTTCTTCACTTTCCAACCTCTTAATTATTTCCTCCAGCTTCTTCTTTCTAGCTTCAAGCTCTTTGCAGGTGTACTTTAGCTCAGCAATTAATTCTTTCTTGGAGATTGGATTCTTAGCAGAGGAGGGACCAGCAGATGTCCCAGCAGGTGTTTCAACATCTGCAGCATGGTGACTGAGAAATAATTTGTAGTGAAAAGCCAGGGGGCTTTCTCTCTTGCAGACAATGTCCTTCTCAGTTAAAATTCCAGGGTATTGATTTAGAACAATACCACACAGCAATGATGGAAAAGCTATTGGCAGCTTTGTTGCAGTAGAGATGGCATGCTTCATAGTCTGATCAAAAATATATGCTCCATAATCCATCTTGGTTTGAGTCCCCACAGCAAAGATGAATCTGGCCAGACCAGTTGAGATTGATGAAGTGTGATTGGTAGGCACCCAGTTTGCAGTTCCAATCCTGTTAAGCATGGCATATTTTCTAGTAAGCATGCTCACAGAGAGCTTTCCCTTCACAGGCCAAGCTTTGACCTGGTTTGCAGTGATCACCTTACAGATTTGATTATCTGTTTTCCCTAGCTCATTGGGTCCATCTGTTTCTCTTCCTAGATACTCATTGATGATTTGAGGAGAAAACTGTACACATTTACCTCTAACAAAAACTTTTCTAAACTCAGAGGACTTACCATTTGAGCAATCCTCCTGAAGATTCACAATGAACTCTTTGACAAGCAGTTCATAGCAGGGAGAGAACTCTGAGACTGTCTTGAACAGTCCTGCAGCAGAGATTAGGTCAATGAGTTCTGTGCACTCAAGTGCATTGCTGCTCAGTTCTCTTTCCAAAGCAACCCTTCTTTGGTACACATATTTCCATCTGTTGACACTGGAGACATGATGGAAGGATATATTGTCCAAGGGAGCTTCTGGAACAACAGTTGAAGCTCTAGCTGGAGCTGGTTTCTTCTTGGGAGGAGATGTTGGGACATCTGATCCAACATCTGAATCTGATGGTGTTGCAGCTTTTCTCTTCTGAGTTTGAACCTTGCTCCATGGTTTTGCTGGACCAAAAGTGGCTTTAGCTTTGCCTTTCTTTGGACTAGCCTTCTTCTTCTCAGGAATGACAGGTTCATCTTGCATCTTTCCTTTCCTGGATCTTAGCCTTTTGGCAATGCTGGGATTCACAGATGATATGATTTCTGCATCAGAATCCTGTTCCAGATTGACTATTGGAGGGGATTGAGCAGTCTCCTCATCAGCTTGTTGATCAGTAGAAGATTGATCTTCATTTGAGTCTTTAGCCTGTTCCATAGAAAATTCTTTATCACTTTTACTTGAGACCTCTTTCTTGTCCTCAGTCTGTTCAGTATCAGCATTAGATGAGTTTGCTTTCTCATCTGCATATGTTCCAACATCCGTTGGGACATCTTGTTCTGCAGCAGTGTTCTTTGTACCTTGAGCAGGTTCTTCTTGAGGTGCAGGAATGGTGTTCAAGGGAACAGAGATTCCTTTCACTACTCTTTGTTCAGAGAAAACTTGGTTGACAATCTCCTTGATGGAATCATCAACATATTTGGAGTATTTAACATGTGAAGGAATTTCTTTAGCTTTGCTTCTGATTTGATCTTTACCTCTTTTTGGTGTTCTTGCCTTCTTAGTGTGGGAGGCATTTCCCCTGAGCTCGTCTAATGGTGTTGATTGCATTGGCACCATAGAAATAGGGGTGGCATGAACCACGTCTTCCTGGTTGAGAACTTCTTCAGCTGTTTTAGGGTTTTGAGACATTTTTGAGGAAGATGAATGTGCAGCTTTAGGGTTTAAGATTTCTGAAGGATTACTAGTTAATGTGATTCGCTTGTGATGATGTGATGAGACTCTTGATAGCTGCTTATAAGGAATTACCAAATAAGTAGCCGTTACAGTCCAAATGATTAGGAATGAAATTCCCAAGGATCTAGTCCAGACTAGTTTTGCCATCTGGAACTTATGCCATGCAATGTCATATGACATGTTGGCACATCTCATTAACTGCTAGATATCACATAAACAGATTCCAAGTTTGCCCCTTAAGTTCTCAAATTGTGCAGCATCCAATGCCTTGGTAAAGATATCAGCTAACTGCAGATCTGTAGCTACATGCTCCAATGAAATCACCTTTTCTTCTACAAGATCTCTGATGAAATGATGTCTGATATCAATATGCTTTGTCCTGCTGTGTTGGATAGGATTCTTAGATATGTTGATTGCACTCAAGTTGTCACAGTACCATGTCATGACATCCTGTGGGACATTGTACTCAGTGAGCATATGCTTCATCCAAACCAACTGAGAACAACTGCTACCTGCTGCTATATACTCAGCTTCAGCTGTAGATAAGGATACACAATTCTGTTTCTTACTGAACCAAGAAATCAGATTGTTTCCTAGAAAGAAGCATCCTCCTGAAGTGCTTTTTCTGTCATCAGCACTTCCTGCCCAATCAGCATCACAGAAGCCAGTGAGAATTGGTTTGCACCCATGAAAGTACATTATGCCATAGTCACAAGTACCATTAACATATTTAAGGATTCTCTTGACTTGATTGAGATGACTGACTTTTGGATCAGCTTGATATCTTGCACAAACTCCTACTGCAAATGCAATGTCTGGTCTGCTAGCAGTCAAGTATAACAAGCTTCCAATCATGCTTCTATATAAACTTTGATCTACCTTCTCACCCTTTTCATCTTTAGTCAGCTTTAAATGTGTAGGAGCAGGAGTTCTTTTATGAGAAGCATTTTCCATTCCAAATTTCTTCACTATGTTCTTGGAGTACTTGCTTTGTGAGATGAACATTGAGTCTTCCATTTGCTTAACTTGCAGACCAAGAAAATAGGTTAATTCACCTACTAGACTCATTTCAAATTCAGCTTCCATCTGCTTGACAAAATGTTTGACCATCTTATCAGACATTCCACCAAACACAATGTCATCAACATATATTTGTGCAATCATGACATTTCCTTCTTCATTTTTAACAAACAAGGTTTTATCAATCCCACCTTTTCTGTATCCTTGCTTGATAAGAAATGTGGTAAGTCTCTCATACCAAGCCCTTGGGGCTTGCTTCAGACCATAAAGTGCTTTCTTGAGTTTGTATACATGATTTGGACAGCTTGGATCAACAAATCCTTTAGGCTGTTCTACATAAACCTCCTCATTAAGATAACCATTAAGAAAGGCACTTTTCACATCCATTTGAAATAACTTGAACTTTAAGATACAAGCAATTCCCAACAGTAGTCTTATTGATTCAAGCCTTGCTACTGGTGCAAAGGTTTCATCAAAGTCTACTCCTTCAATTTGAGTGTATCCTTGAGCCACAAGTCTAGCTTTGTTCTTTGTAACAATTCCTTGTTCATTTGACTTGTTCTTATACACCCATTTTGTACCAATCACATTTATGTCATCAGGTCTAGGAACAAGATTCCACACTTCATTCCTTGTGAATTGACCTAATTCCTCTTGCATAGCACAAATCCAGTATTCATCAGTGAGAGCTTCCTTGACATTTTTAGGTTCTATTTTGGAAACAAAACAAGAACCTGAAATCACTTCTCTTGATCTAGTGCTCACACCTCTGTTGGGATCACCAATTATTAAATCTTTGGGATGATCCTTCTGTATTCTGATGGAGGGAGGTTTGCTTGAATCTTCTGACCTTGTATCATTATGAGTGAAGTTATATTGATCATTCTTTTCTTCAACCTTGATATCAGCAGATGTTCCAACATCTTCTGGGACATCTGTAGGAGTATCATCAATTATCACATTTATGGACTCCATGATAACATTTGTTCTGTAGTTAAATACTCTATATGCTCTGCTGTTTATAGAGTATCCAAGGAAAATTCCTTCATCACTTTTAGGATCCATTTTTCTCCTTTGCTCCCTATCTGTCAGAATATAGCATTTACTTCCAAACACATGAAAGTACTTCACAGTGGGTTTTCTGCCCTTCCATACTTCATATATTGTGGACAAAGTTCCTTTTCTCAAGGTAACTCTGTTATGGATGTAGCAGGCAGTGTTCATAGCTTCAGCCCAGAAATACAGAGGTAACTTTTTAGCATGGATCATAGCTCTTGCTGATTCTTGAATAGTTCTATTCTTTCTTTCAACAATCCCATTCTGTTGAGGAGTGATAGGAGAAGAATACTCATGATTGATTCCTTCTGAAGAACATAAATCTAAGAATTTTTGATTCTCAAATTCCTTTCCATGATCACTTCTAATTCTGATCACACAGCTGGATTTTTCCCTTTGTAATCTTTGACATAATTCCTTGAATACATCAAAGACATCTGACTTTTCTTTAATGAAATTTATCCATGTATATCTTGAAAAGTCATCAACCACCACATATGCATACCTCTTACCACCAAGGCTTTCAACTTGCATAGGTCCCATGAGATCCATATGTAACAATTCCAAAACTTTGGAAGTTGTCAGATGTTGGAGCTTTGGATGGGACATCTTGGTTTGTTTGCCTATTTGACATTCACCACAGATTTTTCCATCATCAATCTTCAGTTTAGAGATACCTCTTACAGCATCCATAGATATGATCTTCTTTATGCCTCTGAAATGAAGATGACCTAGCCTTTGGTGCCATAGTTTTACTTCTTCTTCTCTAGCTAGAGAACAAGTTAAACTGGGGCTGAAGTCTAATGGCTCCCACATGTAACAGTTGTCTTTAGACCTTGCACCTTTCATGATAACTTTTTGCTCTTTGTTAGTCACTATGCATTCAGTTTTTGTAAAGTTTACACTGTATCCTTGATCACATAGTTGACTTATGCTGATCAGGTTAGCAGTTAAACCTTTAACAAGCAATACATCATCTAGTCTTGGAACATCTTGACAGTCCAAGGTTCCAACTCCTTTGATCTCTCCTTTAGCTCCATCTCCAAAGGTAACATACCTGGATGAATATGACTTTAAGTTTACTAGCAAATTCTTCAATCCAGTCATGTGTCTTGAGCATCCACTGTCAAAATACCAGTCTTCTTTAGCTGATACTTTCAGTGATGTATGTGCTATGTATGCAGTACTTTTCTTTGACCAGATGAGTTGAGATTTCTTTTGATGCCTCTGCCCTGTGTGTTGTTCAGCTGATCTCAAAGTTTGATTGTTGATCTGGTTCTTGGGACTGTGGCTTTGATCAGTCTGAGTGTCAGCTTTTGGTCTCCAAACTTTCTTGATTACTTCTGTCTTTTGCTTAGGAGGTTGCTGATTTCTAAGCTGCATATTCTTGGTACCTTCTACTTTCTGCTTGGAAGGTTGCTGACACATCTGATTTGGATATCCATGTAACTTATAACAGTGAGGTTTGATATGTCCAAATCTTCCACAGTAATGGCATCTCCATCTTTGATACTTCTTCTTCATCTTGTTCTTTCCAGAATGTTGGGACATCTGTTGGAACATTATGTTTGTCTTTGTGTTCTGATGTTGAAGCATCTGTTGGGACATCTTGTTTGACTGTATAGTTTTTGAAGTAGTTTTGCTAGAGCTTGCTTCATCTCTGTTATATCCCAGTCCACTTTTGTCCCCTGAATGTTTATTATTGCAGAGAATAGCATCCAGTGTATTTGAGCTGCTGTTCATCATTCTAACAGATTTGGACATATGTTCCAGCTTAGAATTGAGAAGAGTTACTTCACTTTTTAAGGTATCAATGATTACTTGATCACTTGCTTTTTCTTCTTCTAGTACTTCATTCTGCTTCTTTAGCTTTATGACCTCACTGCATACTTCAGTACTTCTCTTGTACAGATCCTTGAAGGCTTGCTCAAGATCTGCATAAGTAAGCTCTTCACAGCTGGAATCACTGTCATATTCACACAGTCCAGCTAAAGCAGCAATGTGCTTAGCTGATTCTTCTTCTGAATCTCCTGAGTCTTCATCAGACCAGGTTACAGATAGTCCCTTCTTTTGTCTTTTTAAGAAGTTGGGACATTCCTTCTTGATGTGTCCATATCCTTCACATTCATGGCACTTGATTCCTTTTTCTTGACTGGTCTTTTCAGCAAGATTTGATCTTCTGTTAGCATCATAGGTTCTCTTGTTTTCAGAAGAGTTTGTGAATCTTCCACTGGAATTTGATTTACCTTCCATACCTCTGAGAATCTGTTTGAACTGTTTTGTAATCAATGCAAGATTTTCTGAGAAGCTTTTATCATTTGCTAGTTCATCATCTTCTTCTTCATCTGCATTTGAAACCAAGGCAATGCTTTTGTTCTTTTTAGCAAGTGTGTCATTCATTCCCATTTCAAAAGTTTGAAGGGAACCAATGAGTTCTTCAGCTTTCATGGAGCATATGTCTTGAGCTTCTTCTATTGCTGTGACTTTCATGTCAAATCTTTTTGGCAAAGATCTGAGAATCTTCCTTACAAGCTTTTCATCAGTCATCTTTTCTCCCAAGGCTCCAGAAGTATTGGCTATATCCAAGATGTTCATATAGAACTCATGAATTGATTCATCTTCCTTCATTCTCAAGTTTTCAAACTTGGTGGTGAGAAGTTGAAGTCTTGACATTTTTACTTTTGATGTTCCTTCATGAGTTGTCTTGAGGGTATCCCACACATCTTTGGCCAGCTCACAATGATGCACCAGTCTGAAAATATTTCTATCAATGCCATTGAATAAAGCATTTAGGGCTTTTGAGTTGCCTAGTTCTGAATCTTCTTCCTCTTTACTCCATTCTTCTTCAGGTTTCAGAACTATTGATCCATCTTTGGTGTCTTTAACAGGATGTTTCCATCCAACAATTACTGCTCTCCATGCCCTGTTGTCAAGTGACTTTAAGAATGCAATCATTCTTGGCTTCCAGTAGTCATAATTTGAACCATCCAGTATAGGTGGTCTATTTACTGACCCTATATCTCTGTCCATGTTACAGAATTTGTTTTCCCTAGATCTCACCCAGTATAAACAGGCAGGGTGCCTGCTCTGATGCCAATTGAAATTCTGTAATGAGATGTCCTAAGAGATGTTCCAACACTTAATAGGACATTTGACAAATTTAACCAAAAACTTAAACAGCAGAAAAAAATAAACAACACAGAAGTTTGTTAACCCAGTTCAGTGTATAACCACACCTACATCTGGAGGCTACCAAGCCAGGAGGAAATCCACTATTAGTAATATTAATTCTAGACTTAAACCACCCTGTTTAATCTATCACTTAATACTTACCCAATGCAATTTCTACCTAAGACTCACTTAGATAAGAGTACCCTACTCACTCCCCCTCAATCACCCAGTGATCAAGTTTACAAGTTTACAGAAGTTGAAGACATCCTTCAAAAATAACAGCTTGATTTTACTTCACAGTTTCAATCAAGTCACAAATGCACTTTTGCTTAAAAGCTCATAAAGTGGTACATAAAAACAGCCTGCTATTAAAACACTAGACACCCTATTTATTCTTCTAAAATTCGTACTCAATTCTATGAGATTCTGTTGTTTAAATAGGTTCTGAATTTTGGGCTTTCTGTAGAATGATCCAGCCCTAATGTGCAGCAGCTGTCACCTTGAATTTAGGGTTTGTTACCTCCTATATTCTAGGTGCATTAGGTCTTCTGTTTTAATCTGAATCTTCAATTTAAAACTCCCTACAGATGCGCCTTGTTCTGTTTTATATCCATCATTAATTAATTCCAGATAATTCTCCTTAAATATCTCTGATCTGTTAATCAATAATTAATTCTGGTAGCAGGTCTGAGATGTCTCAACATCTGTTGGGACATCCTGACAAAACTGAACTTAGTCATTTAAACAATGTCCCAACATCTGGTAGGACATCCTGAACCAAGTTCACATACTCTGTTTGCTAATGTCCCAACATCTGGTAGGACATTCTGAACTGAATTTAACATTTCTTGTTTGGTCAAAAATTCTGCCAATTCTTAAACATCTACAAATTGGTTAACCGGTTAACCAATGCGAAAATTTGAATATTTCATTCAAATTCAGCACCCTTGGATCATTGATATATTTGGAATATTCTAGATCCATTAGCCTCTAATTTCTCTACATCACTTTGATCATTTCCTACCATAAACCCTCACTAATCACCACTCTTTTCCATTTCCCACCAAATTTTAATTACCAAAGCAAGCTCCATTCCACCAAATTCTCATACCTAAGGCCTTTAAATAGGACCATAATTTCATTCATTCACCAAGCTTTTGAGAGCCAACAAATCCCTTGCAAAACACTTCCCCAAAACTAAATTTCACTAAAGCATTTTTCCTCTTTTTGAAGTTATCAAGAATTCACATTGAATTCTTGATTAACTTGAGCTAAACCTTCATCCTATTCCTTTCTTGTTCATCAATTGCAGTAGATCTAGCTTGATTTGGTCCAATTTGAAGAAATGTTTTTGGTAATTCACTCTTTCCACAAACCCATACTCACCATCAACATTCAAGATGTAGATCTTTGGTGCCTTTGTTTATAGATCTTTTGGATCTTAATTTGTTGTTTGATTGCAGGGATTTCACTGTGTTTTGGTTTTAAAATTCGTGCAAATTCAGATCATGATCACCAAGTGTTTGAAAAAGGTTTTGAAAATGGATCATGCTGAATTTCTGCATTTTTTATGTTACTGGTTCAGTGTTAACCGGTTAACCATTTCTAGTGTAAATTGGTTAACCGGTTAACCAGTTTTAAACTGCGCAGGATTTAAAAATTGATTGCGTTAACCAGTTAACCATTATGGTTAACCGGTTAACACAAGTCAAAATTGTGTTTTTGGCTTGTTTTAAGCTCCCTTTTGGTTCCTCATTCTTCTTCTTCCTCCTTTTTATTTTTACCTTGGGAAGTACTTTTGGGAGTGATTTCTCTTTAATTTCAATGAACTTTGGGTGTAGATTAGAGTAGTTAATGTTCATTAGTTCAAAACTACCTTTAAGTGAATTATTTAATTCACTTAAGGTACTTTGCATTAGTGATACATTTTCATGCTTGAATCCACCAAGATGAATGATTGAACTTAAGGATGGAATAATACTATGAGTGTGACTCAATTTGGTATTCATCTTTAGTTTTGTGCGGTATTGCGTCCGGATAGCGATTTACATATCGTTTGTCTCGCATGCATTAGCACTAACATCGTTCACCTTAATTGGTGGTGGCCGACCTCATTTGTAGGGTAATTACTTCGTAAATTACTCGGCGATTGCTTAACATAGATCTAAATGTATCCCGAATTTGGAATAAAAATCTAATTGGGTACTTTCACTTTCGTGGACTGGACCTCTTGTTGGTCGCGTAATCCCAAAGCGTTTAATCATATTGCACTAAGAATCGAGACATATGATGGTTTGATGTGTAGGTGCTTTGGGTCTCCCAATCGCCTTTCAAATTTCATTGAATTCGATTTGGTTTGCCTTGATTAATCACTATAGTGTAAGATTCTAAGCGGATCCGGTTGCCTTTCGATTTTGGTTACTCTTTTGGTTGTGGTTGATTAAGTTCACCATACCACTTTTATGTAAATATTATTATACTACTATTACTCTTAATATTTTAGATTCTTGCACTTTTATTGCTTTTATTTTATTTTTCTTTATTATGTTTTATTCATCCATTATCATGTTTATTATTTGCTCTTATTTTTGTTATGTTGATTTTCATTTTGTCCATTTGGGCACAAAAACATTAATAAAGGATTAAACCTCTAAAAAACTTGTGATCTTAATCTTTGGACTATTGGTTACTATCTTTGGCATGGGAATGAAGTTTTGGACCTAGATTTTAGGACACCTTTCATTTGCCTTGATCTTCATGAAGTTGGTACTTTCCTTTATTTGACCATTTGCTAGCTTATAAGGATGAAACTCTTATGCTCATAATTGGAAGTGTCATCAAGTTTGGTTAGATATTTCTTTCTTTATCTTCTTATTTTTCTTTTCTAGGATAGTCTTTTCATCTCCACCTTTTCTTTAATTTTCAAAATCTTCTCTCTTTTTAAAAGGATTCTTGTTTTCTAAATCATCACTTCTTTAATAAACAAAACCTTGACTTTTGTCAAGTGGATTTTTCCATTTTTCTTTTCTTTTAAAACTAATGAATCTAATCATTTTTTAATTCCAAAAATAAAAAGAATCAAACTCATTCAAGTTGTTTTGTGCCTTTGTGCACTTTTGTTTATTTTCTTTAAAAAGTGCCGATTATGAGTCATTATTCTTTAGTCGGGTGTAAGTCTTCCAATCTCCATGGTTGTAGTTTTATGTAATTGAGTCTTTTGTCATTCTTGGGGGTTTAGCAGCATACTCGTTGATTTTATCCGAGTTGGCTCCCTCCCCATAATGATGTATGAGTCCATGCCTTCATTCTCATGGTAGTTTGTTTGGCTATCCACTTGAAGATGACAAGTTCTCTTCACTTAATCAAATCAATTACAACCTACCCTTTTCATTATTTGTACCACAAACTACGGGGTTTTGATCTCGCATTGCACTTTGTGTGTACTTAGGCATGAGGTAGTAAACCTCTCTAAACACAAAAATATTAAAAAATAATTTTTTTCTCATCCCTCCACTCTCATTTAATAAACCTTTTTTCAAACCAAAAGCAGTAAATTTTTCAAAGGGCTCCCGTGGACTACCACGAACATTTTGGGTGTGTAAAACCTTCACATTGTGTAACATATCCCCTTACTCGTTTCTTTGTTGTGTTTCTTTAGCTTTTTTCTTTTAGATTCATTAGGATTTATTTACTCTTTTTTCCTTTTCCTCTTGGAATAAAATAAAAGCGCAGTGGCGACTATGTTTACTTTGAGTTAAGTTAACTAATAGCTTACACTCATGTTTTTACCGCTATAGTTCCCACCGAAAAATTCTTCTTTCCTACCATCACCGTCATTGGAAGACTCCTCTGTCGTCATCTATCATCGTCAATAATATCGAATTAAGTTCCTCATCCCCTTCTCACGTAATCGTAGATTTTTATCAATGATCGTTGTCTTGGAAACGTATGAAGTTCCTGGCGACTGGACCTATACCGATGAGTTTTCCACTAGGGATATGAATTTTCTGATGAACATTCATCGGTTATAGGCCGAGGAAGGCCTTCCTCTAGTGTTTTTTTTATCAATGGTTCATTGTGGTTAAGACGAGGAGGGTTCCCATCACGCCTTTGGTTTTTCCATAAGGGGATCCGAGGACGCTTTCCTCAGCAGTGTGTTTAGTCATTTATTCGTCATGCATCTCCTTCCTCGATGTCCCTTCTCGCTCTTTCACTTGAACTGCGATGGAAGGGTGGATTTGATATCGACGTTGAATTCACTATTTCCTTCTTCTTTTCCAGTAAAATGGATCATCTTGGGGTGGATGAGCAGATGCTCGATATGAATAACTTGGCTCCTTTGATCGCTGAATACGTCACGACCGACTTGTCTTGGGTCAAGGAATAACCTTCGGAGACACCCTTCCGCTTTGTGGACGACCCTCGGAGTGCTTACAGTGTCTTGGAAGATTTGTAGGAAGAAGCCCCCAAGAACTGGGAATGTTACGCTCCTCATCGAAGCCAGCAGATCTGTTCAGTGTCTGCAAGGACACATTTTCAGACGCAATCGCATTTGTTCGGGCATTCAAACTCATGTTCTAGTATCTCGAGGTCGGTTGCACTTTCCCTCTGTTCTTTTGCGTCTTCCACCTGCAGCGTTGATCTGTGAACGGGAGGCATAGTTGGGTTTCTTTCAAGCAACCGAGTAGGTTTTTCAAAACATACGCTGATTTTGTCTGAACCTTCAAGGACAGGTGGTTCACTGTGAATCCCTTGACTCCCCTGGCCATTGACACCATCTACGTGGTGCAGAAATATTCAGTGGCTTTAAGCATCTTCACTAGACAATACCTCTTGAATGGAAGCAGGGACATTTTGACCGCTCGATGGATTAGTTCCTCATGAAGCCCGAGAATCTCGGGCCCGACGATACATCTGCCTATAATAAGTTGGTGGCTTACATTGATAGCTTTACCCTGGCACTGCATATGGATTGGAATAACAATTTTATTTTGACAGAGAGTGGGGAGAATTCATATGGTACCTGTCTTATTGATACTAAGGCGTTGCTCGAGTGTCAGAACGACGAGGAAACTCTTAGGCTTTTAGGCAAGTGTGGTCGACTGGTATTTGTTTTGCCTTTTTCTATATGTAACAACCCTGACCATGTTTATTTTCTTTTCTCAACTGTGATGGTCACCCTCAGGGAGTGCATTCTAAAGCTCTCAAACAAAAGTCAAAAGAAAGGGACAAAGGATGGGTTGAGCAGGTGATCGTCGAACATGAGACAAGCGACTCTCGACTCTTCCTCCTCATACTCCTCAGAACACCCAGTCACTCGTGCCAGAGGAGAATCATCCCTCCAAACACTAGCATTACGATGACCCTTCAACCGTCGACCTGGCCGAGTCCACAGAGAAGTTCATGTTACCCATTTGTCATCTTCCTAGGGGAATCCTCGATGAAGAGGGATTTGTGGGTGTGCCCAAAACGGAAACTAAGGCTATCATAGGTCTGGACAAGTTGACCATGAGGAATAATGTGTCCCAGGACATAACTTCCATGATTACTGTCATGAAGACAATTTTAGTCCTGAACGACGATGATGGTTCGACTGTCGAGGTGGAGGGGCTCCGGGAGAAGTTGGAGGCCATGAGGATCAAGAAGGAGAAAGTTAAAAGTAACTTTGAGCATTACAAGAGTCGATATGAGCTTTAGGTCAGGTTGATGACTGAGTTGGGCGAGGTCAAGGCTGCCTTGGAGATAGCGAATGAGGAAAACAATGCCCACAAGCTGAAAGAGGCCGATTTGGAATTCGCATTTGATGACTTTTGTGTCATGGCGCAAAGTTATCTTTTTTTTCAGTGATGTTTCATGGAGATATTCTTCGGACCATATCTCTTCCACGAGGCCGAGTTCTTCTCGGAGAGCTTCGTCATTCATTTCCTCGTCTAGAGGTGCTTCTGATTGTCGTGATGGTTCTCTAGTTTCCACCGGGATGACTGTTTCGGTCTCGTACGCGAGTCGAAAAGGAGTATCCCCTGTGACCGAGTGGGGAGTCATGTAGTAAGCCCAGAGTACAATGTGTAACTCCTCGACCCATCCCCTTTTGGCTTCTCCTAGCATATGCTTTAAACCCCTCAGAATCACCATATTGTTCGGTTCTACCAGCCCGTTTATTTAGGAGTGTTCGACGGATGTATAGTGTTGTTTCGTGCCTATTTTGGTGATAAAGTCTTGAAATTTTCCGTCGATAAATTGTGTCTCATTATCAGTGAAGAGTGCTTGGGGTACGACCTAGTGGGAGAGGATGTTGCTCTTGTAGAAACGAAGTATGTTGTACATTGTGATCTTGGCGAGGGCTTCGGCTTCGATCCACTTTATGAAGTAATCGACGCCGACAATCAGGTACTTGTTCTGATAGGATCCTATCATGAAGGGTCCCAAGATGTCCATCCCCCACCATGCAAAAGGCCATGGGAATGATAGGGCCTTGAGCTCAATGGGAGGACTAAGTGCATGTCCTCGTGTCTCTGATATTTATCGCATTTCTTAATGTGTTCCTTTGCGTCGTGTTGCATTGTCGACCAATAATAGCCTGCTCACATGGCTTTTCGTGCAATGGATCTTCCTCCGAGATGTTGGGTGTTGATTCCTTCATGGTTTTCTTTCAAATGTCGAGGACCTTAGTCTCCTTGACATATTTCAGAAGGAGGATGGAGAATCCCCGCTTGTAAAGTTTATTTTCGATTAAGACGTATGAGAGGACTCTCCTTTTGGTTATTGTGGCCTCTCTCTGGTTGCTTGAGAGTTCTCCTGCAGTGAGGTATCGATACACCAGGGTCATCCAGCAGGTGATGTCGTCGATGGAGTTCACCACAAAAGGCACGAAGGGTTTTCCGATGCTCGGGTGGGGGAGTATCTCTTTGATAATGGACTTGTTGCCTCCCTTTTGTGTGTGCTCGCCAATTTCGACAGTACGTCGGCCCCCGTATTATGTCTGCGAGGGACGTGTCGGACTTCCCTGGTGTCAAAATTTTCCATTTCTTTTCTAACCAGGATCAGGTGTTCGACAAGGTTGTCGTTCTTGGCATGGTATTCTCCTTGTACTTGGGAGGCAACGAGTTGGGAATCAATGTAGATCTTTACTTCGTTCATGCCTAGGTTCTCGGCCAAACGCAACCCTGCGAGGAAAGCTACATATTTCGCTTGGTTATTTGAGGTTGGGAAGGATAAGGCCAAGGATACCTCAATCAGGACGCCCTCTTTGTTTTCGAGGATGATGTTTTCCCTGCTCCCCGTCGATCTGTAGGCTCCGTCCACGAATATTGTCCCTTTGTGTGCATCGCTCGTCGGGGACGGCAGATGGGTCATCACTTCCACGAAGTCGGCCAGGACTTATGCTTTGATGGCTTTCCTGCTCTCGTATTGGATGTGAAATTCTGATAGTTCCAAAGACCATTTAAGCATTTTGCCAGCCATGTCTGGGAGTCTGAGCAGTTGTTTTATGGGTTGGATTGTTCGTACCTTGATCGTATAGGCGAGATGATCAGTTACCATCTTCACTTGTTCTTCGTCCATCACCCAGCAATAAAACCACACAATCGGTAACATACTAGGAGTTTTGTTAATGTTTTCTTGAATTTATTTATGTTTTTAGCATTTCCCTTCTTTATGTATTGTTTACTTGAAGCATTTGATGTTATTTTGTTGTTTTAACGCATTTTGGTAGTTTTTTTTGTTTCTTAGGTATAGTTGAAAACACAATGATCTGATGTTATGAGACAGGAAGTCCTAAAGTGCATAATGGAAAATTTGAAGATACAGTGGTCCTGACACCGACACCCGTGTCACCTGACACGGGCCGTGTCAGGAGAAAGATAAAATTTCATGAAGAAAGCACAAGGCAGTGGCCTGACATGAATGCCCGTGTCCCATGACACGACCCGTGTCATGAGGTTTGGGAGTGATGTTTGAAAATTATTTGGATGAAGAGGAATAGTGTTCCAACACAGGTGCTCGTGTCCCATGACACAACCCATATTGGCTTGCGCACATACTTTGCTGACTTTTATGATTTTCTAATTCTTTAAGCTCAAAGGGTAGTTTGGGAAATTCCAAGGGTAGGAGACACAATTCTGAGTACTTTAGGAGTATTCTTAGACAGAAGAAATGACTTATACTAGGACGGATAAATTTTTACTTCGGAGTTGATGCTAACAAGGAGATTTGGAGAAAGGAGGTCATTCATGAGCGGAAGCAATTGAATATCAAATTTCACTCCGATCAAATGTGATGTCTACCTGTAATTTTATTTTTGTTTTTGTTTTTAGAACTATGAGTGACTAAACCCCCCACCCCCAATACTATGGGGTGTCCTTGGTTTGCAATGTAACGAATATTTATGTTATTACTCTATGAGATTATGTTTATCGTTAATCTTTTATTATGCAATGCTCTTAATGCATTTTTAATCTGAACAATTGAAATCGATTTACGGTTAGGGTTTAGGTCGGACCAACCGACATAACGCTTTTGCATAATAATATTACAGTAGATATTGTCTATGAATGGGGATACCACATAATAAACTTTATAATTTTGTTAAAACTATTTCTTGATGTTCTTCCTAGACAGCTAAGGAATTAGAGTCGAGGAAGAATATCAAAGGTTTTTCCGTTAAAGAATTAAATAAAAATACTCTTGAAATTGAGTAAGATAAGGTTTAAGGCATGTCTCTTTTGAGTAATGATTAGGGTTGTTAAAGAGCATATCATACACCTTCCCTAGCATGTTTTTTCATAATTGTTAAAGTTATTTTATTATTCTGCTTATTTTCTATTTTTGTTATTTTAATTATTCTAAAACCAAAACACCCCCCCCCCCCAACGAACTTTTGTCTAATTGAATTTCTCGAAAGCAACTTATTCTTCTTGTGCAGTCCTCAAGAGATCGATATTGGGGATAACCCCAACTATTACTACATTGATAAATATAGTACACTTGCTATTTTTCCGATCAAGTTTTTGGCGCCGTTATCGAAAACTGCCAAATTATAAGTTCTTTTTGTAATTCAATTGGAATTTTGTTGCTCTACAACTAAAATTTTTGTGTTATATTTTTTTTTTATAACTAAGAATTTCTAACCTGTGTATGCGAGGAAATACCTCAACTGATTTTTCTTTTGACGCAGAACCAGAACAAACTTTTCTCGGTAGGCTCAGACAAGTGAAAAGAGAAAGACTGGCAACGACTATAGCAGACCTGGTGATACAAGAGCAAGAAGACAAGCATATTAGTGTTCATTCTGAGCATTCTTATTCAGGCAATGAAACAACCACTAATTCACATCCAGAAATTGTTATCATGATTGCAGATCCACCTCCAGCAGAGAGACTTCTAGGTGACTATGGCAGATAGAATAATCCAGTAGTGCGGTTGACAATAGTTAACCAACTAATCAATGTTTCTCACTTCTAGTTGCTCCCGTCGATGATCTGTTACCTAGAAAATAAACCTTTTTCGGGAAAGATCAATGAAGATGCAAATAAGCACCTATAAAGGTTCCTGAATATGACCACATCATTGAAAATTGAGGGGCATTCTGAAGAGGAAATGAGGTTGGTCGTGTTTCCATTTATCTTATCTGAGGACGCTAGAGAGTGGTTTTATTCCTTACCTGCAGGAAGTATTACTACTTGGAAACAAATGGAGACGACATTTTTGAATGAGTACTTTCCCGCTTCTGTGTACATCCGTAAGAGATATGACATACTGAATTTTAAACAGGAGGATGGAGAGTCACTTGGAGATGCATACAAATGGTTCAATAGGTGTTTAGTTGCATGTCCTATTCACAATTTGAATGCAACCGAACAAATGCATAATTTTGTAAATGGGTTGAAGATGAAAACTAAGCAACTCATTGATATAGCTTATGGTGGCTCGTCTAACTTTCAACAGCCACTGGTATCAAAAAGATCATTGAAGCCATTTGTAATTCCCATATAATATACATGTCTTATTTTGGTACTGACACCATCATAAGTGCCTAATAGTACAATTCACAATCTTGACCAATTCTAAAATTCTATACAACAAAGGAACAAGACATGGAAACCATACTAAAATAAAAACACTAGGATCAATACAATATTTATTATTGTACAAAGATAATTTACACAACGGAATCTAAATTTACGCTTCCCTTGAAACATCCCGAGCATACCTCCACTTGTAAATCAAACATGCAAAAGAAACCTGAAAAGAAACAACAATAGTGGGGTGAGATATCAACATCTCAGTGGGTTCCCTATCTTAGAGTTCTCTCGACTCTAAAGGTGCAATCTAAACAATCCGCAAGATCCCCAGTTACTTCTCACTAAGTAACCAAAACAGGATGAATAACATCCATACAACGCTCAAAACGCCTTACATAGAATTCCATGGAATACCTATCGTAAGTGTTAACAGCAAGACTTCCCGTGGGACTCAGTGTAATACCCACCACAAGCCACTACCATGCTTCCCGTGGGACTCAGTGTAATATCCACCACAAGCCTAAACCATGCTTCCCGTGGGACTCAGTGTAATACCCACCACAAGCCTAAATCATGCTTCCCGTGGGACTCAATGTAATACCCACCACAAGCCTAAACTCGGCAAGACTTCACGTGGGACTCAGTGTAATACCCACCATAAGTCACTACCCGCCTAACCAACGATACCTCAAGCCTTTACAGATGCTTCCCGTGGGACTCAGTGTAATACCCACCACAAGACTTACTCAAAAGTTAACGGAGGACACTGTGTAATACGCGCCAACGATTTTGCATCAACCTAGGGTAGTCCTGACATCTCACAAGTTATACCATCTAACAATTTCTAGTTACATTACTAGGCCACACTATTGGTTTATGGTAAGGTTTCCTCACTCTTTCTCCATTCTTGATGCCTTTAATTATATAATTCTCAATCATATAATCTAACATTTTAATTTAATTATCACAATTAAACTAATCCCACAATGATCTCATTGTCTCTACTCTCATTCAATCCTCATGATTAAACATACATTCCACGATTCCCTAACTAACATAATTACGGTTAATTAGAAAAGTCAGGTAAAATTCGGGTAAAAAAAAATTTTATTGGCATCATAAGATAGTACAAGTTTTATAGCTTTAAAACAATATAAAGTTTGCCTCAATCGGATTCCCGAGTAAAAAGTTATGAATTTTCAAAGTTGGATCAATCAAGCATTTTTCACCACCCTTACAGTGTTAATCGGTTAACACCTGGGGTTAACCGGTTAACCACACCAGAACTCAAAATCACAGCAACGCATACAACACCGTTAACCGGTTAACACCCTGGGTTAACCGGTTAACCAATAACCAGTGGCAGAAAATACGTTTTTTCGACTTAACAAAATTTTTCAAAACTCTCATAAATCATCATTTAACATCCAAATAACATAACAACAAGGTCCCTACACCTATAGTCAGCGCACTCATGCATATTTATCGGTTTTCAACCGTTTAAACTACCAATTCTATGAATTCTAACATTTGACCTAAAACTCATAAAGCCCAAAAGCTCATTCAAAACTAAAACAAGATTTTCTAACTATGAACCCACCTTACAAACGACGAGGAGTTTCATGAAGATGAAGATGATCCAAGCTTTTCCATGAACTTCTTCCTCTTCTCCTAGGGTTTCTTCTTCTTTTCCTCTTTCTCTTCTATTTTCCTTTCTTTCTTCCTTTCTTTCTTCTTTTTCTTCTTACTAACTTTTTATATTTCTTTCTTTTTATAACAAATAACAATTATCTATCAGTTAGTAACACTAACTGGTCCAAATTGATAGTATCCAAAAATTTCTCTAAGTCAAATATTTAATAAAACCTCTGAGTCAGATAATTCTTAATTAATTAATTTAAGTTCAGTTGCTCTAATCATTTTAATTGAAAACTCTCAGCGCACACTGGAACCCTATTAAATTTAATTAATATTATGCAGAGCATTTTATTAAAGTATGGGGTATTACATATTCCCCCCCTAAATTAAAAATTGTCCTCGAATTTCCTTTACTCATCCACAACGACAGTTTACAACATTGTCTTAGATCCATACTTATCCTTACTTCTGATACATACTCTGACATATTCAAATTCCAATCTGACTTCACGGCTCAAGGTCCTTGTTTCATAACAAACCAAACTTTATGTCCTTACTCATACGCTTGTTCCAACATTAGGTTAATTTCTAACTTACTATTTTCGCAATCCATTTGTTGTTTCATACCAAAATTATTAGGCCCGTCTCTCCTTCGAAGAAGCATACCACTCTAATTCCTGCTATTGAGTCACAACACAAAAGCATAACACTCCAACTTGATTTTGATACAACCACACCCGACAAAACTACACATGGTATCTGGGTGAAATCTTATTGTTGCACCCCAAAATTTGCCCTCATAATACAAGACCTTGTGTGCTAAGAAGGTTCACAAGGTTCACAAATTTCTCAATGCATTCAATACCTTTCATGAGGTTCATGAAGTCTACAAGTCACTTCTTGAAGGTTCACAAGGTTCACAAGCTTCTCAACATTTACAAGACCTTTCATGAGGTTCATGAAGTCTACAAGTTACTTTATGAAGGTTCACAAGGTTCACAATGATTACAATGATTACAAAGCTCTTCTAGGGTTCATGAGGTCTACAAAGTCACTTTATGAGGTTCACAAGGATCACAAGCTTCACAATACCTTCCATGAGGTTCACAAGACATTTTATGATGGTTCACAAGGTTCACAAAGTTCACAATTGGTCAAAAGAGTTGACAATTCTCTCAGACAATGCACCTCCTAAGCAGTGCATCCAAAACTAGGGTTTTGACTTTAATCAGGCTAAATGGACTTCCAAGACCTCAAGTTAGTTTCATATCATCTTATATGTGTGTAAGAACCCCCATGGCAAGTTTCAATACTTTTCTCAAAAGTTTACTCAGTCAGATGATCAGATAAGTCAAAATCAGTCAATGTAGTTAAAAAGTCAAACTGAGGTCAACTGTGGTCAAACCAAAGTCAAACTTCATGATTTTTTGCCAACATCAATTATATGAAGTAAAATTCATCATTTGATCAAGGGTTGATCATGATTCATCAAGGATATTCCAGATCATCAAGAATCAGGAGTTTCTAAATTAGGGTTTCCTCAGTAAAAGTCAATTGAACTTTGACCAGCCATAACTTTCACATGCTTCATCACCAAGTCTCCATCCAAATCTCATTTTGAAGGAAATTGAATTCTCTACAACTTTGATCTTTCAAGTTAATCCCAAAAATGCTTCATTTGGAAGATATGAGCTAAGACATTATAGGTCATTTCAAAAGTCAACAAAAAGTCAACAACTTCAAAAGGGCATAACTTGAGATTGGTAAATAATATGGACATGAAACCAGTGGGGTTGTTTAGAGGACTCTTCAAGCTTTCCAAAATGTCCAATAACACCCTCATACCTTTAAAATTGAGGGAGATATGCCCTTGCAAAGTTGGGAAATTTTGTGATGGTTTATGTTGAAAATGGAGGTTTAAAACCACTTCTTTCCAAATGGGCTTGTCAAATTGTGATCCAATCCATACCATATCATCATGCACGACCCAATTGATAAAAAATCAGAATTTTTATTATTTTATTTTTATTTATTTTGATTTAATTCATAAAAAAATCATTTTAAATAAATATAAAATATGAAAATATATTATTTGATGAAGATTGAGCTTCTAGAATCTCTTCAATGCTGATTTGAATCAAAAGGGAAGGAAATCATGAGATTGGTACAAAAATAGCAAGCCTTCATGAACAAATATTTGAATTTTAAACCATGATCTTTTTCAATCTTCAAATATCAAAATCTCCACACAACAATTGAATTTTCTTAACCTAATTCATTCACATATAAGTACTGATCATAACCCTAGCACTCAGACACGATTTTGCAGCCCCTAAGTGTAAGTTCAAAACCTCAAAAATCCATCCAAAACTCATATTCGGATTCTTCAATCCAGGGCACTAGAAGGTAAAATAAGAACATGGAGAGCTTCACTAGACATCACTGATCATAAATCATCATTCATATGCATCCAAATCGTGCTATAATGATGAACCCGTGGCTTGTTTATCCTTGAAAATTATTTTTTCGATTCTAATCTTTTATGCATTGTTAATGAATTTTGTTTGAGTTTTTGTGTTTGTGAGGTTCCAAGGATCGATTCTGGACAAGAAACTTGAAGTTTTGTGACCTAATGGACAAACGGCCATAGTTAGGGTTTAGAGTTCAAAAATGGGGTTATTCGATTCACACAATTTAAATGCATTCTCTGGACATAATTGAATTGTACAGGTTGTAAGAAACTCAAAGATGTCTTTGATTTGGTAAAATGATGCTGTTTGATAGTAGTTTGAAAAACGCAGGTTGTGTGCGTATGAAAATTCGCAGGTATACTCATAGCAAATTTCGCAGGTAATTTGGCCAGTTTCAAGGAAGAAGAAGATCTCTTCCCGCGCGTGTTTAAATTCAAATATTTAGCATTATATTTGATGAATTGTTTGCTGTTTGTTTATCACCACAGACTGTGTGGTCCAGTGGAAAGCCATGCGCATGTTTGACTATAGGGCCAGGGTTCGAATCCTGCCTTGTACCACTATTTTGTTATTTTTTCAGGATAATAAGAAGACTTAATATATTATGGTTTATTGCCATTCTATTACCAGAAGGGCTCTCCCAGCCAGGTGGTAATGCGCGCGTATGAATAGCTATGAGGTCCTGGGTTCAACACCACCCCAGGCCTTTTTGCTTTCCTTTATTTTCCTGATTATTTTCAGATGATGAACAAAATGAATTGAAGCTATTTTCTTATCACCCACGCATGGTTGGTCTAGTGGAAGGTTTTGATGCTTGCAGGCAGAATGACCTGGGTTCAAACCCAGCCAAGGTAAGTTCTTATTTTTACCACTTTTTCTATTTTCTTTAATTAATTAGTTTAATTGTTTCATATTCTTAATAAAAAATAAATTATGTATTGTATATATATATATATGTTCAAACATCTAAAATAGCTTTTTATTTTCTAAAATTCTAAACCTTTTATTTTTTTCTAAAGTCAAAAATTATTTTCTTTATTATATATGTAAATATAATATATGCATGTTAATTAGAATAATTTTGTATATTATAAATTAAACCCTAAAAATATTTTTCTAACAAAACCCTAATTTATTTTCTAATAACTTATTTAAAACCTAATTTTTATTTTATAATTTTTGTACATATTTATTTAGCATAACTAATTTTAGTAAATATACATATAATCAAACTTTTCTTCTTGTTATAATATGTCTAAAAAATAAATTAATAATTTGTATATAAATTAAAATATTATTATAATTATTTAATTGTCCATATTCTTAAATAATTGTTTATAATCTAACTTTTGTTTATTATTTTAATTTTTGTTCTTATCATATTTTTTTTGTTAATTCAATTTATTTTGATTTCTATTATTATTATTAACCATATTATTACTAACTTTTTTGCTTATTATAATTTTACTAACCTTTATTTAATCTTTTATTATTATTACTAACCCTTATTATTGCTTATTTATTTATTTTTCACCTATTATTTATATTTTTGCTTCTATATTTATTTTGCTATTTATATCTAATTTGCTCATTATAATTATTATGTAATTGCTCCTTGGTGTAAATTTTGTAAATATGTAATTTATTTAATTTTTATGCTATGGTTAGTAATATAGGGAGTGTAAAACACGTATTCTATTTAAAATTAAATTTAGATCATTTTAATTAAAGATAAATAAAATTAAACACTCACACACGTAAGTCGATTTTTAATCGCCATCTCACATTTCTAAGGCTATCCCTCAATGTTGCCTAATCATAAGGTCAAGTGGGGTGTATAAAGCAAGTCCCTTAAAAGAAAAATCATCAAGTCCCTAATGGTTTCCTTTAAAGATCAAGTCCCTTTTCGAATGTTGCCTTCGTAATGATCTTGTCCCTTTCGAATAAAGATGACAGTCCCTCCAAAATTGCTTAATACACCCCACAGTTGCCTACATAAACAGATGACCCTTCACATGTCCCTCATATCTAAGGTAATGACTACCTATTCCTTAATAATAGGGATAGTCTTACCACTTAAAGGATAAAGAACAGAAAAGACTTAATCTTTAGGGTAGGTTCCTCTTATGTACTTGCTCACTTCATTCAAAACTTTTCAAACTTTCCACAATTTCAAACAAATTTTCAAAAACAAGTTTTTACGCATCCGTACATGGATCATTATTAACTACTATGGAAATTTTTCTATTCACACACTACACTTTCAAAAACAATTCAAAAGTGAGCTAAGTAACTAAGAGCCCATGGATAACCATGGATGTAAAGGGTGCTAACACCTTCCCTTTACATAACCTACCCCCCGGACCCAAAAATATCTCTTAAGGTCTTTCCTGTTCTTTTATACCCTTTCCTTTTGGATAAAATAAAAGTCGGTGGCGACTCTTGCTATCCGCAACATAACTTAAAGTCAGTTCTCCCACCGTGTTACAGAACTGGCGACTCTGCTGGGGATAAGCTAAAAGAGGGGTACCCTTAGGAATTAGATCACTTTAAATTGTCTGCCTTGTTTGCTTTATACTTATCTGTTGGGTGCTCTTATGTGTGAAAGGTCCTAACCCGGATCTAGTGTACCATAGGTAAATGGCAATAGACCAAGGAAACTGTACGACGTATATCGATATGGTTGATCTGGTGGCCATAGTTAGTGTGACTTCTTGGTTGGTGCTTATGTTCCTTAAGTCAAGTTGAGGATAATATGAGGCTGCCATATGTTGTCAATGCACTAACTAACTTTTAGAACCCTATTTAACTCATCTTGGCCTTTAGAAGGTAGTGAGGTAACCGGCTTTGGTGCAGACTGAAGTTGGTTGACACTCGATACTACGCTCATTGAGATTCTAAACTTGGAGGGTTTTGGTTGGCAAGTAAGTTGCCTTCTGATCAACCACCCTTGTGAAGGATCAATGATATTGAGATCCCTTAGAACCTGGTTACTTTTGTAGGACAGGATGAACCATCTAACTTCAGGGGAGGGTACTTACCTTAAACCTCATGCAAGCCTTTAAACCTAGGGCTATGGTGTGACTTGTTTGTGTGTGCCACATGTTTGTGATTGAGCATAACATCATGACATCATCATGCATCATAAGCACAGCATTTTCACTAACCATTTCAAGGACCAAAGGATTTATCTTTGTTCTTTGTTGTAGGTCATGGCTTCTGCTCGTAGAAACACCATCAGGATCAACTTTGTAGGGATACCTCCCAAGCTTAAAGAGTTGGTTTCCCAAATGTCAGATCACTCCCAGTTCATCAAGAGACATGGTCACCTATTGGATCTAGTCACTTCAGGGTTCAATGAAGACATGATGAGTGTCCTGTTTCAGTTCTTTGACCCTAAGCACCACTGCTTTACATTCCCCGACTATCAGCTGGTTCCAACCATGGAGGAGTTCTCTAAACTTTTGGGCATACCTGTTCTTGATCAAAGACCCTTCACAGGCTTGGAGAAGGAGCTTAAACCAGAGGTCATTGCTGCAGCCCTACATCTGAAGAAGTCTGATATTGTTCTAGAAACGAGAAGCGGAGTCAAGGGTATTCTTGCCAAGGTGCTAATGGATAAAGCTCAAGTGTTCTTGAAGGCCATGAGCTATGATGCTTTTGAGGAGATCTTAGCCTTGCTGATTTATGGCTTAGTATTGTTCCCCAATCCAGATCAGTTCATAGACGTTCATGCCATCAACATATTCCTGAGTCATAATCCAGTACCTACATTGCTTGGAGATATTCTACATTCTCTTCATACCCGTACTACAAGGGCAAGAGGAACTTTGATGTGCTGCATACCTTTACTATCCAGGTGGTTTATTTCTCACCTTCCTCGCTCAGTAATAAAGAATGAGCAAGGGTTCAGATGGTCCAAGAGGATCATGTCACTTTCTCACTCAGATATCCATTGGTGCTCCAGATCTATGGAGAATGTCACCATCATTGACCGTTGTGGGGAGTTTCCTAATGTGCCACTACTAGGCATAAGAGGAGGCATCACCTACAACCCCTCTCTAGCTTTACGACAGTTTGGTTATGCTCGGAGCGATGGTCCACATGACATGTTGATTCAGGGCATTGTGTTTGATTACGACAATGATCTTCATGGTCACCGTCAGAGATTCATACGAGCATGGGGAAAAGTAAACAGGGTTGACAACAAGACACTGGAGCCTAAGTACACTATTCCTATGGAGGCTTATCTCAGATGGGTACGATCTCGTGCTCAGACTTTCATGATGCCATATCCTGCCGTCCTACCAGTTACCATGGAACCTGTTGCTGAAGGAGACACAGCTTATACCATCCTTCACCCAGACATGCCTACTGATATGGAAGACTTGCAGAGATCATGGATCCAACTGAAGGAGCAAAGGGATACTTTCGAGGCTCATTACAAAGCAAGCCAAGAAAGAATCCTGGAACTAACGAAGCAACTTCACGAGGAACGGAACCTCAACTCATACCTCAACACAAAGAGGAAACGTCCATGGGAGACTTAAAACCCCATCTTTTGTATTTATTTCATTTCATTATTTGTAAGCCTAAAAGGCAAAACAAAGTTATTACTAATAAAAGTTTACCTTCTTGTTTGTCTAAGCAAATTTAAATCCTGCGGTCCTTGAAAACATTGCATATGCATTCACATACCATTTCATGGCATCACAGGCTTATATTTGTGCACAGGTTTCTCATCTTCTCGCTGTTTATTTCAGCAATGGCTCTTGAACAATCAGTTAAGGATCTCCAGGCACAAAATGCACAGTTCCAAGAGCTGATCTTGAACCTGTCCAAGGGGCAGGATGAATTGAAGGCACTGCTGGCCAAGAAGACTAAGAAGACTAGAAGGTCTGCTGGGTTGATCAACATGGGAAGAAGGTTCAAAGGTCTTGCCAAGACCAAAGAACCAGCTGAAGACTATGAATCTAAGGAATCTGAGCAAGAGGTAGGCAGTCTCCACCATACAATGGGGGACTCTGATTCTGAGGCTAATTACTACCATGAGCCTAATGAAGACAAATTCAAGATGCTGGTGGATAGAATGGATGTTATGGAGTTACAGAAGTCATCTAGGCTGGATTTTGAAGATTTGAGTCTGATATCTGGGGTAGTCATACCCATTGGTTTCAAGGTTCCTACATTTGTTGTTTATGATGGGGTTTCTTGTCCCAAGCTGCATCTGAGGTCTTATGTCAGAAGAATTCAACCCCACACTGCTGACAAGAAGTTGTGGATCCACTTTTTTCAAGAGAGCTTATCTGGAGCTCAGTTGGAGTGGTATTATCAGTTGGAGAGTGTTAACATCAGGGACTGGAATGATCTTGCTGAAGCTTTCTATAAGCAGTATCAATACAATGCTGACTTAGCCCCCACTCGCATGCAGCTTCAGAGCATGTCAATGGGTGCCAAAGAAAGTTTCAAAGAGTATGCTCAGAAGTGGAGAGACTTAGCTGGAAGAGTTCAACCCCCTTTAACTGATAGGGAGCTGGTTGATATGTTCATGTGCACGCTGAATGGTCCGTTTTACAGTCATCTCATTGGGAGCTCATCATCTGGCTTCACTGAGTTGATAATGACAGGAGAGCGAGTAGAAAATGGTATAAAGAATGGTAAGATCCAAGTGGGTACTTCTTCATCAGGTGCTGCAAAGAAGCCTCCCACTGGGAAGAAAGAATCCAATGCTGTTTATGGTCAACCTGATCGTAACAGAAGGCATTAGTCTGTTAGTGCAGTTCATATTTCAAATCCAACTCCTGCAACAACAGAGCAGCCACAGGGCAACCAACAGAGGGCTAGAAGACAGTTCACGAAGATCAACATGTCAATGGCTCAGGCATTGCAACACTTGTTGAAGGCTGAACTCATTACTCTGAAAGAGGCTCCGCAGAATCCCAATGTTACCTCTCCCAGGTACAACCCCAATGCACGGTGTGCATACCATTCAAACTGTCAGGGACATGATACTAATAACTGCTGGATCTTGAAGAATAAAATTCAAGATATGATTGATGCTGGAGAAATTGAGTTTGATCCTCCGGGTACTCCCAATGTGATTACTGCTCCAATGCCAAACCACGAGAAGACTGTCAATGCCATTGAGGAAGATCTGCATATCCATTCAGTTGATGAATTGACCACACCATTGTCTGTCATCAGAAAGAAGTTGGTACAAGCTGGGTTCTTTCCGGGTTGTCGTGAAGATTGTGTTTATTGTGAGTATAATCCAGAGAAGTGCTTCAGATTGAAAGATGGAATTCAGCGTCTCATGGATAAGTATACTATAGTGTTTGAAAGAAGACCGTCTTCTGTGGAGAGTATGGTAGATCATATTACGCAGGGTAAGAAGACTGAAGAGGTTGACATGGTTGACAAAGTACCAATAAGAATCACTTCAAAGGGTCCCATTAAAATCACTCATCAGGGTCCAATCAAAATTACCGCTGAAGGTCCCGTGAAAGTTGTTGCTGAAGCCAGAGTAGCTCCTGTGGTCATTACTACTCCTGGTCCTATCCCATATACGTCTGACAAAGCTGTGCCTTGGCACTATGGGTCTGATGTTTACATCCATGGTGTTAAGCAAGAGCCTGTAGCTGATGTGCCTGTTGATGTTGACAATATTGCTGGATCTAGTAAGATCACACGTAGTGGAAGAGTCTTCTCTCCTCCAGTTACTTCCAAGAATGCAGTTACTCCTGCTGCTACTTCCACCACTGATGCTCGGGGCAAGGATCCTGTTATTGAGCCTGTATCTATTGATATGCCAGCTGCTGATGACCTCTCTAAGCAGATGGAAGAAGTATTGAAAATCATTCGCAAGAGTGATTATGACATTGTTGATCAACTGGGACATACTCCCTCAAAGATTTCTATGCTATCCTTGTTGTTATGTTCTGAGGCTCATGCCAAGTCTTGGATCAAGTTTCTGAAGACTGCTCATGTACCCAGTGCAATTTCTGTTGACCAATTTGAGAACTGTGTTGCCCACCTGACCTATGACAATGGGTTAGGATTTTCCGATGCCGACTTGACCCCTGCCAAGAGGGATCATAACAGGGCCTTGCATATCTCAATTGAATGTAGGGGCACTACCCTGTCACATGTATTGATAGACAATGGTTCCTCTTTGAATGTGTTGCCTAAGGAAATCCTGAATAAGCTGAGTCCTGAAGATGCTGTGCTGAAGCCCAGTAACATTGTGGTGAAGGCTTTTGATGGTTCTAGAAGAGTAGTACATGGGGAAATTGATCTTCCAATCAAAGTTGGCTCCCAGGTGTTTACTGCGACATTTTATGTGATGGATATTCGTCCTTCATACTCTTGTCTACTTGGTCGTCCCTGGATCCATGGGGCAGGTGCTGTAACCTCTACATTACATCAGAAGCTGAGATATCCGGTAAATGGAAAGGTTGTTACTGTCTATGGAGAAGAATAATACTTTGTCAGCCATGTAAACACTTTCAAGTATCTGGAAATGGAAGGTGAATACATTGAAACTCCGTGTCAGACCTTTGAAGTGGTTCCTTGGGTTGTTAATGATTATGTAGCTCCTCCTGTTGTGAAGAAAGTTCCTGTGATCACCAGAAAGCCTCCAACAATGGCAATGGCTTCCCTCAATGATGCTAGAGCTGTGGTGGATGAAGGTGGTTGTACTATTTGGGGTCAGCTTCCTGATATTCCATACAAGTCTGACAAGTTTGGTTTGGGTTTCACTGCAGAGTCCCAGAAGGCTGTTCGTCGTGCTCGTGCTGCCCGTATCACTAATCAGGGGGTTGTGAAGGACCAGATTAATGCTATGGGAGATCAAGATGAAGACTACAACTTGGATGCATGGATTTTTCCTACTGTGGGTGCTGGACTCAATAATTGGAAAGCTGAAGATGTTATCCCTATCTCCTTTAGTCAGGAGTAAATACTATTACTGTGTTGTGTTTTTTAAATTTGTAATTTCTTGAACAATAAAACTTTCAAGCCATGTGCCTTACCCGGGGCACAATGGTGTGTTTGTTACGGGCTGTCATTTCATTTGCATACTTCATTCAATAAAATCAGTGGACGTTTCGTTTTCGTAAATATTGTGTTCCTTGTCTTTCTTTTTCTTTTATTTTGTTTTATCAGCTATGTGTTCTTACACACACCCACATCACTAAAATGCAGATCCTCATCCACTCTGGATCCTGTTGATAACAGTTCTACTATTGCCAATTATAATTTCGAGAATCCGATCTATCAAACTGAAGACGGAAATGAGGACGATTGTGAAATACCTGTAGAGCTTGCTAGGTTGTTACAACAAGAAGAGAAAGCTATACAGCCACATGAAGAGCCAGTCGAAGTTGTGAATCTGGGAACTGAAGAAAACAGAAAAGAGGTCAAGATAGGGGCTGATTTAGAGGACAGTGTCAAGAGCAGATTAATTCAGATGTTACGTGACTATGTGGAGATCTTTGCTTGGTCTTATGAAGATATGCCAGGGTTGGATACAGACATTGTGGTTCACCGTTTACCAGTGAAAGAAGATTGTCGTCCAAAGAAGCAGAAGGTTCGTCGTATGCGTCCTGAAATGTCAGAAAAGATCAAAGCAGAGGTAATGAAACAGTTCAATGCAGGGTTCTTAGCAGTGACTTCTTATCCTCAGTGGGTTGCAAATGTGGTACCGGTTCCTAAGAAAGATGGTAAGGTACGTATGTGTGTGGACTACAGAGATTTGAACAAAGCTAGCCCCAAAGATGACTTTCCACTTCCTCATATTGATGTTCTGGTAGACAACACTGCTCAGCATAAGGTATTCTCTTTTATGGATGGTTTCTCTGGTTACAATCAAATCAAGATGGCTCCTGAAGATATGGAAAAGACAACATTTGTTACACAGTGGGGCACTTTTTGTTATAAGGTGATGCCATTTGGTTTGAAGAATGCAGGGGCAACATATCAGCGTGCTATGGTGGCTTTGTTTCATGATATGATACATCACGAGATAGAGGTGTATGTGGATGATATGATAGCCAGGTCCCAGAATGAAGAACAACATCTTGATCATTTGCATAAATTGTTTGAGAGGTTGAAGAAATACAAGTTGAGATTGAATCCAAACAAATGCACTTTCGGAGTTAGATCTGGAAAGCTCCTGGGTTTTATTGTCAGTGGAAAAGGTATTGAAGTGGATCCTGCAAAAGTGAAAGCTATACGAGAAATGCCAGCTCCCCGTACTGAGAAGGAGGTTAGGGGTTTCTTGGGAAGATTGAACTACATTGCAAGATTTATTTCTCAATTAACTACCATCTGTGAGCCAATCTTCAAGTTGTTGAAGAAAGATCAGGTGATGGAATGGAATGATGAGTGCCAGACTGCCTTTGATGAAATCAAGAAATATCTGTTGGAACCATCAATTTTGATGCCACCAGTTGATGGAAGACCCTTGATTATGTACTTAACAGTGTTAGACAACTCAATGGGGTGTGTGTTGGGGCAACATGACGAGTCTGGTCGAAAAGAGCAGGCAATATACTACCTTAGCAAAAAGTTTACCGACTGTGAAACAAGATACTCACTGCTCGAGAAAACTTGATGCGCTTTGGCATGGGCTGCTCGCCGACTAAGACAGTATATGTTGACCCATACTACCTTGTTGATTTCAAAGATGGATCCAATCAAGTACATCTTTGAGAAACCTGCTCTCTCCGGAAGAATTGCAAGATGGCAAATGATCTTGACAGAATATGACATACAGTATACTACTCAGAAGGCCATCAAGGGAAGTGTTGTTGCTGATCATTTGGCTCATCAAGCAGTGGATGATTACCAGTCAATGAATTTTGAGTTCCCTGATGAAGATATCATGATTATTACCAAAGAACCTGGACAATATGACGGACCTGAACAAGGATCCCGATGGACTATGGTTTTTGATGGTGCCTCTAATGCACTTGGTAATGGTGTTGGTGTTGTGATTAGTTCCCCTGAAGGTTGTCATACCCCGATTACTGCCAGACTTTGTTTCTATTGTACCAATAACATGGCTGAGTATGAGGCATGTATCCTGGGTATTAAAGCTGCTATTGATATGAAGATTCAGTTCCTTGATGTGTATGGAGATTCAGCCCTGGTAGTAAGTCAGATTAAGGGAGATTGGGATACCAAGCATGATAACCTCATTCCTTACAGAGAGCATGTGTTGTCTTTGATCCCGCATTTCAAAGAGATTACCTTTGAACATATTCCACGAAGAGAGAATCAGTTGGCAGATGCATTGGCCACCATGGCATCCATGTTTGAGATCAGTTGGGATGATGAAGCTCCCAAGATTACTATTGATAGATTTGAAAAGCCTGCATACTGCAACGAGATTGACACTGAAGGGGCAGAGGAGAAGCCTTGGTTCTATGAAGTGAAAAGATATCTTGAAGCTCAGGAGTTCCCTGAAGGGGCATCTGTCAAAGATAGGAAATTTCTGAGAAGGTTTTCTGCTAAGTTCTTTTTGAGTAATGGCATTCTGTACAAGCGCAATCATGATTCAACTTTGCTTCACTGTGTGGATAAGAAGGAAGCAATTGAGATTATGGAAGATATGCATGATGGGATTTTTGGTACTCATTCTAGTGGTCATACTATGGCAAAGAAGATTTTGAGAGCAGGTTACTATTGGTCTACCATGGAAGCTGATTGCTATCAACACTCCAGAACTTGTCACAAATGTCAAATCTATGCTGATAAAGTTCATGTACCTCCATCTCCATTGAATGTGTTGACTGCTCCTTGGCCCTTTGCCATGTGGGGCATTGATATGATTGGTGAGATCAAGCCTACTGCTTCTAATGGGCATCGTTTCATCCTGGTTGCTATTGATTACTTCACGAAGTGGGTGGAGGCAGCTTCATTTGCATCTGTTACTAAGAATGTTGTGGCTCGATTCATTAAGAATAATCTCATATGTAGATATGGCATCCCTGAAAGGATTATCACTGACAATGGCTCAAATCTGAACAACACTATGATTACTGATCTCTGCACGCAGTTCAAGATTAAGCATCATAACTCTTCTCCGTATCGTCCGAAGATGAATGGGGCAGTTGAAGCTGCTAATAAGAACATTAAGAAGATTGTACAGAAGATGACTGTTACTTACAAGGATTGGCACGAGATGTTACCATTTGCTCTTCATGGTTATCGTACCACAATACGTACTTCAACAGGGGCAACCCCATTCTCCTTAGTCTATGGTATGGAAGCAGTTCTGCCCATTGAAGTTCAGTTTCCCTCCTTAAGAATTATGAAGGATGCAGGCTTGGATGAAGATGAGTGGATTCAGACCCGACTTGACCAGATAAATTTGATTGATGAGAAGAGGTTAGCAGTAGTTTGTCATGGCCAGATGTACCAAAAACGAATGATCAAAGCTTTTAACAAGAAGGTTAAGCCAAAGGTATATCAGGCTGGTGACTTGGTAATCAAGCGTATCATATTACCACAGGGTGATCCTAGGGGCAAGTGGACTCCAACATATGAAGGACCATTTGTAGTCAAGACAGTGTTCTCAGGAGGTGCCATGATACTCACTACAATGGATGGTGAAGATTTTCCACAGCCTGTAAACGCAGACATAGTTAAAAAATACTACGCATAAAAAGAGACCCGCTAGGTTGACAGGCCTAGGCAAAAATAAGGGCATCCCGGCAAACCAAAAGGGTTTGGGCAAAAATTAGGGATATATATAAAAAAAGATGTACACCCGGCAAGTCGAGAACCTGAAAAGGCGGCTTGGGCAAAAAAGGGTATCCCGGTGGATTGAAAACCTGAAAGGGCAATCCAGGCAAAAGTTAGGGATTAAAGCGTATGACTATGTCTCGTTTGGATCACCCATAAAACTGCAACCAGTTGTACTACTTACTCAAGCTCGAACAGATAAAGCTCAATCCAATCATTTCCGTCTCAACAGCAGAAGATGAGATACTTGAAGATAATGGCAATAGTAGAATTGAAACTCAATAGGATTGTTTCCCACATAGCTGATTTTCTCTGTTTTGTAAAAACTTTATGACAAAATCCTCTTACTAGGGTTTATGTCTCCTTGTACAAACTTACCCGTGTATGGGTTACTTTTTGATATAAATAAATTCCATCTTTTGAATCCAGATTTACTTTTACCCTATTTACATAAGCGAAACGTCCATTGGTTGTGTTTGAATGTATGTATGCTTTTGAATATGATTAATGTTTACCAAAAATGCATGAATGCTTAATATGATTGATGTTTACCAGAAATGCATGAAAATGCAGTAATAGTATTTACTAAGGACGAACGAGGGAAGGATTTCAACAAAGCTTCGCCGGTTCATCTTTACAAGACAGTTACGAACCCTCAGTAGGGTAAGTCCATCTTCACAAAGTCTTATCTCCCCTGGAATTTATATCCATCTCTTTTATCCTCATACGGATATTCGGGAATTTTCTTTCCAATAAGGGTACGACGAACGAAGACGGGAATTTATATCTGCCCTACCATCAAACGAAGACGAAGGTTATGAATACCTTACTATCCCCAGCATTCGGGAGGTTATCTATACCTTGCAATCCCCAGCATTCGGGAGGTTATCTATACCTTGCCATCCTCAGCATATGGAAGATTATGTATAATATATTCTTCAACAACGAATCGGGATTTATTTTCCCTGGCCAGCAGTTGTTATACGAAGACATCCAGACTCTTCCGGCAGTATCATATCATACATACATCATTTACATCATACCATAACATACATATATATGAGTGCATAATACATTACTTAGGTGCATCATGTTATACATGCATACATAATGCATAAACTAATATTATTATACGGAATGTCACCTTGTTTTCAGGTTAATTATCCAACAAATAAACTTATGATCATCAGGATTGCTCTATCCTCCTGAAGACATGTTGTTACATCAGGATTACTCCAGTCTCCTGAAAGCATATCATTAATATCATCAGGATTGCTCTATCCTCCTGAAGACATGCTGTTACATCAGGATTACTCCAGTCTCCTGAAAGCATATCATTAATATCATCAGGATTGCTCTATCCTCCTAAAGACATGCTGTTACATCAGGATTACTCCAGTCTCCTGAAAGCATATCATATTATTACCTCAAGATTGCTCCATCCTCTTGACAGCTATCATCATTGCTTCTGGACTGCTTCATCCTCCAAGACGTATTTCAGGGGAACTAATCCTGACGTTCTTTTGATCCTCAAGAGCAAATCATGACGCTCTTTTAACCCATTGTTCAAGACATTTTTCAGAGGAACTAATCCTGACGTTCTTTTGATCCTTAAGGGCAAATCCTGACGCTCTTTTGGCCCCTTGTTCAGGATATATTTTTCAGAGGAACTAATCCTGACGTTCTTTTGATCATTAAGAGCAAATCCTGACGCTCTTTTGGCTACTTGTTCAAGACATCTTACTCAGAAGAACAAATCCTGACGTTCTTTTGATCCTTAAGAACAAATCCTGACGTTCTTTTGGCCCTTGGAGAATAGGCAAATGGTCTGTACAAAGATCCATTCCCTAATCCAAAATATTTCCAGAAGAGATAATCATCACAAGATTTATTTCTACTGGTCCATCCAACAACTCAAATCATGTTGCATAAATGATTCAGAGACGGCCTATACAAAGACCTAGTACTGATATCCAGTATCAACACAAAGACATCATCATATTCTGATACTTTAGATGGCATCTCCAAGCCCATCCCCAGTTCTTCCAAGTGGCATCTTTAAGCCCACACAATCATATTCAACTAGCCATGCACTGATGAGTGCAAATTTTTGGGCTTTTGTGTTCAATCCCCTTCAACCTTCCAGGTCACGACTAGCGAATTTACCAATCTAACCCCTCAGGTTTCAGAAAATTGAACAGGGGCAGCTGTTGCACCCCAAAATTTGCCCTCATAATACAAGACCTTGTGTGCTAAGAAGGTTCACAAGGTTCACAAATTTCTCAATGCATTCAATACCTTTCATGAGGTTCATGAAGTCTACAAGTCACTTCTTGAAGGTTCACAAGGTTCACAAGCTTCTCAACATTTACAAGACCTTTCATGAGGTTCATGAAGTCTACAAGTTACTTTATGAAGGTTCACAAGGTTCACAATGATTACAATGATTACAAAGCTCTTCTGAGGTTCATGAGGTCTACAAAGTCACTTTATGAGGTTCACAAGGATCACAAGCTTCACAATACCTTCCATGAGGTTCACAAGACATTTTATGATGGTTCACAAGGTTCACAAAGTTCACAATTGGTCAAAAGAGTTGACAATTCTCTCAGACAATGCACCTCCTAAGCAGTGCATCCAAAACTAGGGTTTTGACTTTAATCAGGTTAAATGGACTTCCAAGACCTCAAGTGAGTTTCATATCATCTTATATGTGTGTAAGAACCCCCATGGCAAGTTTCAAGACTTTTCTCAAAAGTTTACTCAGTCAGATGATCAGATAAGTCAAAATCAGTCAATGCAGTTAAAAAGTCAAACTGAGGTCAACTGTGGTCAAACCAAAGTCAAACTTCATGATTTTTTGCCAACATCAATTATATGAAGTAAAATTCATCATTTTATCAAGGGTTGATCATGATTCATCAAGGAGATTCCAGATCATCAAGAATCAGGAGTTTCTAAATTAGGGTTTCCTCAGTAAAAGTCAACTGAACTTTGACCAGCCATAACTTTCACATGCTTCATCACCAAGTCTCCATCCAAAGCTCATTTTGAAGGAAATTGAATTCTCTACAACTTTTATCTTTCAAGTTAAGCCCAAAAATGCTTCATTTGGAAGATATGAGCTAAGACATTATAGGTCATTTCAAAAGTCAACAAAAAGTCAACAACTTCAAAAGGGCATAACTTGAGATTGGTAAATAATATGGACATGAAACCAGTGGGGTTGTTTAGAGGACTCTTCAAGCTTTCCAAAATGTCCAAGAACACCCTCATACCTTTAAAATTGAGGGAGATATGCCCTTGCAAAGTTGGGAAATTTTGTGATGGTTTATGTTGAAAATGGAGGTTTAAAACCACTTCTTTCCAAATGGGCTTGTCAAATTGTGATCCAATCCATACCATATCATCATGCACGACCCAATTGATAAAAAATCAGAATTTTTATTATTTTATTTTTATTTATTTTGATTTAATTCATAAAAAAATCATTTTAAATAAATATAAAATATGAAAATATATTATTTGATGAAGATTGAGCTTCTAGAATCTCTTCAATGCTGATTTGAATCAAAAGGGAAGGAAATCATGAGATTGGTACAAAAATAGCAAGCCTTCATGAACAAATATTTGAATTTTAAACCATGATCTTTTTCAATCTTCAAATATCAAAATCTCCACACAACAATTGAATTTTCTTAACCTAATTCATTCACATATAAGTACTGATCATAACCCTAGCACTCAGACACGATTTTGCAGCCCCTAAGTGTAAGTTCAAAACCTCAAAAATCCATCCAAAACTCATATTCGGATTCTTCAATCCAGGGCACTAGAAGGTAAAATAAGAACATGGAGAGCTTCACTAGACATCACTGATCTAAATCATCATTCATATGCATCCAAATCGTGTTATAATGATGAACCCGTGGCTTGTTTATCCTTGAAAATTATTTTTTCGATTCTAATCTTTTATGCATTGTTAATGAATTTTGTTTGAGTTTTTGTGTTTGTGAGGTTCCAAGGATCGATTCTGGACAAGAAACTTGAAGTTTCGTGACCTAATGGACAAACGGCCATAGTTAGGGTTTAGAGTTCAAAAATGGGGTTATTCGATTCACACAATTTAAATGCATTCTCTGGACATAATTGAATTGTACAGGTTGTAAGAAACTCAAAGATGTCTTTGATTTGGTAAAATGATGTTGTTTGATAGTAGTTTGAAAAACGCAGGTTGTGTGCGTATGAAAATTCGCAGGTATACTCATAGCAAATTTCGCAGGTAATTTGGCCAGTTTCAAGGAAGAAGAAGATCTCTTCCCGCGCGTGTTTAAATTCAAATATTTAGCATTATATTTGATGAATTGTTTGCTGTTTGTTTATCACCACAGACTGTGTGGTCCAGTGGAAAGCCATGCGCATGTTTGACTATAGGGTCAGGGTTCGAATCCTGCCTTGTACCACTATTTTGTTATTTTTTCAGGATAATAAGAAGACTTAATATATTATGGTTTATTGCCATTCTATTACCAGAAGGGCTCTCCCAGCCAGGTGGTAATGCGCGCGTATGAATAGCTATGAGGTCCTGGGTTCAACACCACCCCAGACCTTTTTGCTTTCCTTTATTTTCCTGATTATTTTCAGATGATGAACAAAATGAATTGAAGCTATTTTCTTATCACCCACGCATGGTTGGTCTAGTGGAAGGTTTTGATGCTTGCAGACAGAATGACCTGGGTTCAAACCCAGCCAAGGTAAGTTCTTATTTTTACCACTTTTTCTATTTTCTTTAATTAATTAGTTTAATTGTTTCATATTCTTAATAAAAAATAAATTATGTATTGTATATATATATGTTCAAACATCTAAAATAGCTTTTTATTTTCTAAAATTCTAAACCTTTTATTTTTTTCTAAAGTCAAAAATTATTTTCTTTATTATATATGTAAATATAATATATGCATGTTAATTAGAATAATTTTGTATATTATAAATTAAACTCTAAAAATATTTTTCTAACAAAACCCTAATTTATTTTCTAATAACTTATTAAAAACCTAATTTTTATTTTATAATTTTTGTACATATTTATTTAGCATAACTAATTTTAGTAAATATACATATAATCAAACTTTTCTTCTTGTTATAATATGTCTAAAAAATAAATTAATAATTTGTATATAAATTAAAATATTATTATAATTATTTAATTGTCCATATTCTTAAATAATTGTTTATAATCTAACTTTTGTTTATTATTTTAATTTTTGTTCTTATCATATTTTTTTTGTTAATTCAATTTATTTTGATTTCTATTATTATTATTAACCATATTATTACTAACTTTTTTGCTTATTATAATTTTACTAACCTTTATTTAATCTTTTATTATTATTACTAACCCTTATTATTGCTTATTTATTTATTTTTCACCTATTATTTATATTTTTGCTTCTATATTTATTTTGCTATTTATATCTAATTTGCTCATTATAATTATTATGTAATTGCTCCTTGGTGTAAATTTTGTAAATATGTAATTTATTTAATTTTTATGCTATGGTTAGTAATATAGGGAGTGTAAAACATGTATTCTATTTAAAATTAAATTTAGATCATTTTAATTAAAGATAAATAAAATTAAACACTCACACACGTAAGTCGATTTTTAATCGCCATCTCACATTTCTAAGGCTATCCCTCAATGTTGCCTAATCATAAGGTCAAGTGGGGTGTATAAAGCAAGTCCCTTAAAAGAAAAATCATCAAGTCCCTAATGGTTTCCTTTAAAGATCAAGTCCCTTTTCGAATGTTGCCTTCGTAATGATCTTGTCCCTTTCGAATAAAGATGACAGTCCCTCCAAAATTGCTTAATACACCCCACAGTTGCCTACATAAACAGATGACCCTTCACATGTCCCTCATATCCAAGGTAATGACTACCTATTCCTTAATAATAGGGATAGTCTTACCACTTAAAGGATAAAGAACAAAAAAGACTTAATCTTTAGGGTAGGTTCCTCTTATGTACTTGCTCACTTCATTCAAAACTTTTCAAACTTTCCACAATTTCAAACAAATTTTCAAAAACAAGTTTTTACGCATCCGTACATGGATCATTATTAACTACTATGGAAATTTTTCTATTCACACACTACACTTTCAAAAACAATTCAAAAGTGAGCTAAGTAACTAAGAGCCCATGGATAACCATGGATGTAAAGGGTGCTAACACCTTCCCTTTACATAACCTACCCCCCGGACCCAAAAATATCTCTTAAGGTCTTTCCTGTTCTTTTATACCCTTTCCTTTTGGATAAAATAAAAGTCGGTGGCGACTCTTGCTATCCGCAACATAACTTAAAGTCAGTTCTCCCACCGTGTTACACTTATCTACACACAAATTCCAAAAAACGTTCTTATTAAAATCCTTCAATTACTAAGATCATCTCAAATTTTGTCAAACGACTCCTGTACCAGTTCCACTTAGTTTGATGTTATACGTTGTATCCATTTAAGGCTTACACTTCATCCTTTCAGTGTTTTACATATGGACAACACACTTAGAATAAAACAACTTAAGTCTAACAGTGGGGATACCACAATTCCTCAAGCAACACTAGGTAGTTGATAGTTTGTGGAGAAAACACTCATCCATTGAAGTTCTCACCAACCAACGAAATAAAACTTGCAGACATTCAGGGATAAAACAACTTACTTATCAACTACACCATAATAATATCGGTTCAAACTCTACAATGACAGAGATATTGGAGGCTGTACGGTTGCAATCATAAATGATACAATTCCGATTCCATTCTAATACTCGGAACAATTTACCCAATTCGGCTTACCAAATCTGCCATTGTTACTATACTTCATGTCAATCCTCTTCACATGACTCTATTCACTCAAGGTTTCTACTGACACAAGGTCTCCCTTAACAACAACTTAGTAACGTCACAGAGCTTACATTCATTAGTGAGTCACTCGTACCAAACTGCGATCATCCTTAGTATACACGTAGATTTCCAGAACACTTGCCTATCGCATACCATATTCCACACACTCACCTTTAAAGACCATACAAAACTTCTCGTTCCATTCCATTTCTCTCAAGGGTCTCATTCCTTAAACGATCCAATTTACATGTTTAACTTTGGAACATTCATCTCTCACTCTTACCTAGAAGGTAATTTAAAAATCCATATCCCTGAGTACGACTCAACTGCACACATCTGATATTACTCTTACGGAGTCCATAACTGATGTTGAGAATTAACGATACTAAAACTGACCAATTGTTCATCTCTTATCCACACAGTAATTAAGATACCAAACTGTTTCCCGAAAGATCGACGCTTTATCAATCTCTTATAAATTCTCAATTTAGGTCCTCAATTGTCGCAACAACAACACACCAAAATTCAAATCATTTACTTTCTACCAAAACATGCTCAAAATAAAGTACAACATTTTATCCTCTGATACTTCAAACGGAAATCAAAACGGACTTATAGTTCAGAAAGTACGATTCTCTAAAGTCCTCCACAAAAGTCATGTGTCAATTGATTACCTATCCAAGGCTAAATGGTCGAACACAACTGAACTTGTTCCTTTTTGTTGACAAACAATCCAACTCCAAACTATCAATCTAGTCCAGACTAACTTGCAAAATGATTCTCACTCGCAGTTTCTAGACATGTGTAACAATCACTCACCACTCACAACTCAAGGTAACACAAAACAAGCATAACATGCAGATCACATACTACAACAAGCGACGAAGTAGAACTGCCATTTCTGTTACGGTCACACCACGAATATTCAATGGAAAAGTTCGATTCCACTCGTACAATGACATTAGTAGGAAAACGAGAATGACGACATCAAAAAGGGTTTTAGCCACAAGCTAACACTTTGTTCTCCCGTAAGCAAAATCAAACACACAATCCTTATCGGGTAAAACAAAAAAATGGACATCTCATTTATTAGTACACAACTTTGTCCTCTCCCTTTAATTCCTTGGCGAGAATTAAAATAACGACATGCTTAATCCCACCAGAGGTAAATTATAGTCATTCACAAATACAAGAGTTTTCCTTACACTTGAAAATGAGGTAAAGCACTCTTCTGAAAAACCTTGCTGTCTATACTTACATATTAATCGGGGTTCCCTTACCCTCTACTAATCATTGCATAGAAAGTCTCCATAACTTCCTATCAGTACCAAGAACGCTTCAATCGGGAACTCCAGTCAAAATGTAAGAATCTTAGAAAACAAATTTCCAAAACTTAACAATGATAACCGGCCACTACTAGGAGGGTAACCGATTACTCCGTGCAAATCTTAACTTCCAGTAGCCACAAGAGATTTAGAAACACAATTCTATAACTAGGTACGACCCAGAGGGTAATCCGATTACTTCAAACGTAGAAGCAAAGTTCTGGTTTTCATTGCTATCTAAACCTTTCAAACTCATTCCAATCGTAACCAAAAGTTGTGACAATTACCAACAGACGATTCCACACATACAGTAATCATACTACCAAAGTCCTAATGGGAGACCCATCATTGCTTACACTTCCTTAACTTTAGTTTCAACAACAACTTAACAACTCCATTGCACATTCATCCAAAAATACATTTTGTTATCACCTTCTCATATTGCGCTGCTAATATCGTTCCCATACCATGTTCACTTCATGCTCTGTGGTAATCCTTTCATACCCAAACATACTCCGTCTTACTAGAGTTATCCCAAACCCAAGGTGCTTACTCTAACTCTTAACACAACTTCATCTGGTCCATACTAAATACACCTCATGCTACTAAATAAAGCCTATTCTTCCTCCGATATTATACCTCATACAATTTCTTGGGTAACTCAACATTTTCCAACTGACCCCTTACTAGATACAACATCCTGATGTATTACTCTAAGCCTTGTCTCCTCGATCATAATCAAAAATACAACAACGACCTTCTACTCTTTGTCCAGGGTATGCTTGATGTCGCTCCCGCTAAAAGACACCCGGGTCAGATAGGGTACAAACGCGAACGGTCGGCGTAAGAGAAGAAAATGAAGTGAACTGAATAGAGTCGCCAGCTAGGCATTTTTTATCCCGAAGGAAAGGTAATGATGCATAAACCTAGAAAGATATGGATAAGACGGTTACGAACCAGAGATACTGAGAAAGGGGGTTGGTTACAACCTGGGAAGGTATTAGCACCCAGATTGTCCGTCGTACTCGACGGGATCCACGCTTGAAAGTTTGTGTTTAAAGGGGTAGTGTTTGTGCTATCTGTATGCAAAAGCTGGAAAAAGAATGTACAAGTGTCAGTGCAAGAAAGTGAAGTGAAAATGCTCAGGAATGAGGCTTAAAAGAATCCTGAAAGAGGGGGGAAACACAAAGACTTTTGTTCGATAACAGTTAAGTTATGCCTACGTATCCTCTCGTGCAATGAGGAAGTCAGAACACCGTAGTTCGACACAAAGAGACTGAAAGATAGATTGACTGTGAACTGCTTACTTGTCTATGCTCAAGTGTATGACTCGTCTGGCTCGAGTGCTAACTGTCTTGCATTAGACGGAAGAAGCAAGTTTTCGTTTGTGAATGAGTGTGATGAGAAAAGAATCCCGAAGGAGACGATTATTGTTTGTTTTTGTGTTTTCAATATTTTATTGCTTTTGGTGTTTGTCATAAGTTAATGAGCTTAAGCCTAAACCAAGGGTTAATAAACTCATCATATCCTCCCTTTGATTAGGGATAATGAGAATACCTTAAGTATGAGATAAACACCTCAAACCTAATTACCCTGATGATGTAGGATTAAGATCATTAACCTACTTGTGATTATTTAGATGTTTTTGAGTTTTGTTTAGTGTTAAGTAATGAGTTTAAGCCATAATCAAGGATTAGTGAACCCATTACACCATCCTAATAGAAGCATAATAGATGAGCACACTTAAGCTGAGGAAGATACCTCAACTTAATCCATGATTTGGGATTAACCTCATGACAAAACAAATCCTTTATTAAAGTGGATTTTAATTAAGGATGAGATTAAGAAGTGAATTTTATGATTTGTAAGACAATTTGAGGAGGACTTGTCCATTAACACTAGGGTTAGTCCTTCTTAACCAATAAAGGAAGAATTAGAACCCTAATGCAAGGCCCAAGTTACAAGCTATTGTCTTAATGATTATTAAGATGGATTGATTAAGAGGTTTAAACAAATTAAGGTTTTAACACTTAGGATTAAAGTTATACACTCCATCCTAAGAGAAGGATGCAGGCATAACCCTAATCACAAAGTCTTAAAACCTTAAAGGTTTAGTCTCTAATGATGAGATGAGAGGAGAGACACAAAGAAGACACAAAGTTAAAAGCTAAAGGGGGACTAATCAAAACCCTAATTATTGTCATGCTTGGATGTTCCTATGGTTTGTGATACTTAAAAGAGATCTTCAGATAAGCCACCAATGGAAGAAGCAGATGAAAGGAGGAGAAGCAGAAGAAACAAATTACTTACTTCACTGAAGAAGATAAGTAACTTGGAGAAAGAAAGTGAATGAAGAACATGAGTGAGAAAGCTCACTCTAAAGCAAATAAAAATTCAGCAATTATGCATAAGATGAATTAGAAGAGAAATGAGAAGTGAAGGCAAATTCACTTCTCAAGTTACTTACCACCTGAAAATGTTAACATAAAGGAAAGAAATGAAATGAAAATGAGACATATGCAAAAGTAAAATCAAAACCAGAAGCAAACACATGATGCAAATGGTGCTATGAGATGTCTAAGATGGCATACAAATGCTTAGAATATCATAGAAAGTTCACATGTTCATGCAATGCAATGTAAGATGCAAGTATGGATGCAATATTAGGGTTACATGAAAGGATGAGATGCAAAAGTCAAAAACAGAAGCAAATCATAAGATAAAAATTGCAAATGAACTCAAAGGAACCCTAATCCCATATGATATCACACCCCAAAGGAGAAGGTCTAACTCTTAACCTAAAGAAAGTTGTGATTTTTCTAAGTTAACTAGGGTTTTAGGGTACCTTAAAGGGGAAAATGCAATTCAAATGGAAAATTCAAGATGAATTCATGACAAAAATATGCTAGATACTACATGTTATATGAAGAACAATGCAAAAAGAACCAATGTCGAACCATTCATAGTTAGGCAGAAAAGAATTTTTGAAGTTAGGGTTTCAAAAAGGGATTTTTATGAACCCTAAATTCAAGAAAAATGTCAAAGTTGGATCAAAACCAAAAAGAAATTTGTATGAATGGTTTGAAAATGTTTCTAAATATCCTAAGATGCAATGTGAATTTTTTTGGGATTTTTAGAAACCTAAATGGTATTTTAATTAATTAATGTCCATTAATTAATTAAAATAAACATTTAAATATTTTTAAAATGGTTTTTTAATGTAAAAAATAAAAATAAATTTTTTTTTGGGTGAAGAAAAATATTTGAAATCAAAATGCAGAAGAAAAATATTTTTGGAATTTTCTAAGTATTTTAAATTAATTGTACAAAATAAATGCAATAAAATGAATTAAAAATGAAAATAAGTGAAGTCAACTGATCCAAAGGCTGTGGTTTAAACCTGGTTTGACTGCGCGCGCAGATGTGTGGGCAGGATTGAATCTGACTTAATTATATAATTAACCTAATTAATTAATAATTAATCTTAAGTGAAGTGATCTGAACCATTCACACGCGTGGGAACTAAGATCCTATGGCTGACATTTAAACCTGGCCACTAAACCCTAATTAGGGTTCTAACCACTTTCAGGTGACCGGAGCTAGCTCCGGTCATCTTCTCCGGCCACTCACTCTTGCTATCTCACTCAAAACGTAAAATAAACTCACCAAACTCTCCAGAAATGATCATCACCTCATTCTAAACAAAAATCAACCAACAAATTTCATTTATTTCACATGAACATCAAGATTCGAAGCAAAACGGAAAATCACACAGAAATTTCAGAAGCTTCATACATGCTTGTTTCTCACTCATTTTCAAAACAAAATAGATCATGATGATCAGCAAAGCATAAAGAACATTTCTATAACCTAAAATTACATTTCTAGAAAATTTGTTCTTGAGGATACCTGAAGTGGAGCTTTCTTAATCTGAGCTATCTGGCCTCCTCTTTGGTGCAAAATGACTCCAATGATCCCCCTGGTGATGCTTTTATGCTTGAAGAGAGTTTATAATGGTTGGTTTGAATGGTTGTTCTTTAACTGGCCAGAAATCGTGTTTCAGTTTTGTTTGGTTTTTGGCTGCAATAAAGGGTGGGAAATGATCCTCTTGTGATGCTGAGTTGATTGATGAAAGAAGTTTTGAGTTTGAATATGTGTGCTATGAGTTTCGAAAGCTTTTTCTTTTAGGGTGATTTTTGGGAACTTAGTGATTCTGAGGTTTCAGCCTTGTGTGATGTGTGTTATGGCTTGCATTTTGTCCACATAACAAGCTTTGATAGGTCAGAAGAGTTGTTGTGGCCTATGGTGATTGGTATGGGCTTTCTTGCAAAAAGTCAACAAAACTTGTACTTGAGGTATGGGCTGGTTCAAAGGTTGTACAAGGGCATGTCTGGCCTCAGCATTGATCATGGAGAGCCATGGAATTGAGATTGAGGTGCTGCAGCAAGTGGAAGCATGGTTGTATGAGTTCTTGCAAGCTTTGTGCATTTTGGCCCCTTTGTGATTTCTTGATGTGCAAGGCATAGAAACTTGAGATTCTTGGGCCAATTCTGATCTTTAGGCAATGCACTATGTTTGTATGATGCCTAGAAGTGTATTAGAGGTCACAAAATGGCTTGGATTGTGAAATTGCAAAAAATCCTCTTTGGCATGAAAGTGAAAATTATAGGATTTTTGCCAACTTTGCCAAGCCATAACTTGAGTTCCATAATGAATTAGAACTTGTTCTTGTACTTTTTGAAAAGGGAATGATCTAATCTACAACTTTCATGACCAACAATTTTTCATTTGAAGCATTTTTGGTTGAGAAAGAGGAGGTTGAAGAACTTTCCCAAAATGGAAAGTTTCCATTACAAGTCATTTCCATTTTTGGCAACTTTTGGTTTAGCTCAATTTTGTGAACTTACAAGCACTTAAATGATCAAATAAAGACCATATAACTTCAATTTGATGAAAAATCCACTTTGGTTTCATTGTTGGGGGCCTCAGATGCCCTGATTTTACTCTGGCTTGCTCAAGAAGTTACCCAGTGAACAGATGACTTCCACAATGAATTTCTTCATCAAACTTGGTACACATGATCCTCATAACATATTGAGACTATTAGAAACAAGTATGACCAAAAAATTTGGAGTTATGGCCCCTGAAACCAAAACCCTAATTTGCCCTCTTATTTACCGTCACTAACTGACTTATGGTTCACATTTCGTCTGCATCATCCAAATCCTCCTGTCCAAAGGTGACTCGTCAGATCAGTATATTCAGAATGAGACAAAAGGTTGAGTTCGCGCCATCACAAACATATTCATACTCTGAAGTTCATGAGTACCAAGGCCATCTCCTTTAGGAGGTATCAAGAGCATCATATGATTAGGGTGGCTATTATTTTCAACATCTCGGAGTGCTCTCTTCAATTGATGTAAATCTTAGGGAGGTTCGGGAGTTCTCGTTCATGATTAAGTTCTGGAATATTTCATTAACTGGAGTTTATTTGATTAAAGAGGCACTATAATTAGGGTATTGTTTGCGGTTTGATTTCAATTTTTTGGGATCCGTGAGTCCCAATTATTTAGAATTTATCATCGTATAAAAGTTCATGAGAAGTGGTTTTATTCAAGGATTCATTTCGAGTGGAGGACACAAAATTCCAAATATTTGTTTTGCCCATAATTGTATACCAGACATATATGCGAAATCCATCAATATTTTCTTGCAATAACGAGATCATGATGTTTGAGTTTAAAGGGAACTAGAGATTGAGGGTTCAATACAAGTTGGTTTTGGGATGAAAGTTTTGTTGTAAATTAAACGCATACAATGAGTTTACTTGGAATTCAAGATCTCCATTCCATTTGTTTATGACCAAAATCCATTTATTAATATGTGGATAAAGAAGGAAGAGAAACACCTTTTGATTGTTTGCTTAAATAAATCCTGAACTGAACTTTACAATATTGCAAAAAAAAAGAGGTTGATTGAACTTGGTTGACGGTTAAGAGTATGCATTGAAAGTATCACTATTTCCGCCAAGAATCAGCAGGTTTTCTTTAGTGTGTTCCCATGTGCTAGAGTTTATGGTTTTAATGGAAATTCTCATGATAATTTTAACGTAAAGAATTCAGTTACATATTGAAGAGAACAAATTTATAATAAGGACTTCTATAAAAAAAAAACTTAACTTAATACAAGTTCTAGCAGGAATCAGTTATAACAAACTGATATGGCAGAAGGTTAAAGAAAGAGGCTGCATAGGAAAAAGTAAAAAAAAAAAAAAAGGGGCTAATGGAAAATATTCAAGAAATCTCTGTTTTTTTCGTCAAATCGCTACCAACAAAAAACTTCACATAATCAGAACTTTCCTCGAACTTCACGGTGACCCGTATCACTCTTCAACGTTCTTCGTCGAACACTTCAGATAAAACTCTCCAACCACATCAATATTTCTCCTGCACGATCGCCAAAAATTCGATATTTTCATGACAGCAATCTCCCTCCAATCCCTTATCCTCATTTTCACTTTCATAACTCTGCAAGTCCTACAAAAGAGGAGGGACTTAGAACTCAGAAAGGAGAAGGAAAAAAGATCAACAAAAACTCAGGAAGGGTCAATAACCGAAAACAGTTAGAAATCTCAACAAAAAAATTCTAACAGAAGTCATAACCAATTCATAACTGAAATCAACTCAGAAATCCATAAAAATAACAAACTCTAAACATAATTTTTTTCTAGAAACTTCACCTGAGTTTCTTCACATAAGCCCCTCCAATCTTCTATAAAAATCGGTCAATCACTCTTCTGCGGGGTCCCGGGATCATTTTCTCAAACCTCTGTTTCATCCATTTCCTTCTCAAAACCGATTGGCCACATTCTTCATCCTCAACTCTCTTTAAGTTAATGACCATCATAATCTGTGATCCTGAACCTCCATTGCCATCCCCAACCTTCAATCTTCTACATAAACCACAATTTGGAAAAATCATAGAAACTCAGCATCAGAATGCATAAAAAAGAATTGAAAGACAAAGATCTCGGAACAAGGACTCAACATCGAGTTCGGATGCGAGAAAAAGAAGAACTCAATCGTTTTCGGAGCTTACCAGGACGAGCCGTCGAGCCGACAAATGAATCTTCAACTTCTTTCTTTCAAAATCACCATCTTCTAATCACCGCTAATCTTCATCAAAAATTCGTCAGCATCATCAAAAATTCGTCAGCTTTCAGGTTTTCATTCCTAGTCTTCAACGAGCTCCAAAAAATTTCCCTACCTGCATATTCAATAAAAACGTCAACAAGATCAGCGTTGACTCGTAAGAAGAAGCCTAGGGAAGAACAAGCATTGGTAATGAGAGATCGGAAGGCATCTATACCGATGATTAATCCCTCATCATCATCGCGGTAAACTCCTCGTTAAGGCTATTGCGTCGAAGACGCAATCTCGTCTGATCAAAGAGCGCGGTTTCTTCGCCTTCATCGCATAACGACGATCGGCGTCTTCATCCCCTTCACGATTACGGTTTCAGCGGATCTTCGTCATAACAATTGAAGGTAACAATCGCTTCTTCTTCTTCTTTGTCATTCCGGAAACATTGCGATTTAGGGATTTGAGAGGGTTTCAAGGCAATTTGGTCGTGGTTTGGAGACAAGGAAAGGATTTAGTTGGGGTTTCATTCACGGGGTGGGGGTGTTCCATGAAGGTCCGCCGGAGGCGCCTCCGTAAAGGATTTTGTTGGTGAAGAAGCTTTAGGGTTTGTACAGAGGGGTGCGGCGCGAGGAAGAAGGAGGGAGAGATTTAGGGTTTGTGTTTTGGGGATAGCTTCTGATAGCCTGAGGTTTTTTTTTGCTTTGTATTCAATTTGTTAATTCTGAATTGATTTCAATTAATTGAAAAGATTAAGATAATTAAGCTGGTTAAAAGCACCGAAAATCATTAAATTAGTATGAAATCTCATCAATTAATATTATTTGATTTTCCATAAAATGGAATAAAAACTGTAAGGCCAATTAACCCTCCACCGCCCAAGATTAGAGGCCGCACACCTTCAGCCCTTTTGTGAATTGGGCCTTCCCTTCTATCCGCACCCCCTGTCTCAGGCCCATGCTCATTTTAACTTAAAAAACAATTACCTACTGCACCCCCCAGTTCTATTTTCTTATCATTATTTTCTGTTTATATACCTTTTAGTTTAATTCCATAAAAAATACGAAAATTAATAATAAAATTCCACAAAAATTATATTAGCTTTTTAATTCAATTTAGAAACTTTCCCCATTTTTACTTTCTAAATTTTGTCATTTTTCTATTTAATTTCGATTTTTTCCATCTAATTGATTTTAGATAGAATTCTCTCACAAACACATAAATTTGTACAATTTATTTACACCACTTCCCATAACATTTTTTGCCCATTCTTTTTGCTATGATTAAAGGACAAGTTAAAGTACCTAGAATATTTTTGGGGTATTTTTTAGGACATTTTTTCTACTGTTTCGGTAGTATGATTTGTATAAATTTGTGATTAAACTTTCGATAGATTTAAGTGACCATTTACCATAGTTAGACTTAGAATTTTTAAGATATTTTTTAACATAGTGTTATAATCAGGTTAGAGACCCTAGAAAATTAATTTCATTTTTTTCCATGACTTTTGATATTTTTTGTCATTTTAATCCATTTCCACCATATTATGCATATTCATGGTTCATGTCATTCACTAACTATTTGCTTTTTGTGCAAGGTATGTTTTCAAGGATTGGCTAATGGACTTGGATATTTTTGTGCCTCAATTATGTTTGTATGCTTTGTGATGTAATAACGTAATACTTGTATGTTTGTATAGTTTTTATAACTAGGTTAGAAAAGATAAAATGAATCGATAGAAAACCAAATCTCAAAAAATGAAATAAATAAAATTCGATCCAACGTCGAGTAAGTTTTCAAATAAATAAATAAAGTTGCATGTGGCTTTAGGGTTCCTCGATTACCATCGTTCCACTCCATTCAACCAAAAGCAAGCCTTGTATGTTTCATACCATAAGTCGTGCGTCTTAGCACCACGCAATCGACCCACCCGATCCATCGTTTTATCCCATTTATGTTTCATTCACGTTTTCTTCCCACCATGACTTAGGAGGACCATATTGTTCATTATTTCCTTTTATGTTATCATGTCTAGTTCTAGTATCTTTAGGTAGATTTAATCTCTCAAACCTCACTAACCATAGGTTATCCGTAAATTCAAACTAACTTAGAGTAAGTCTAGTTTCCCTTAGAATTTTTCCTTTTACAACTTGAGTCTCTCTTCTCATCTTAAAAGAAAATCAAAAACACTTAATAAAGGAAAGGGTGTACAATGCGCCACGAGCCTTAAGCTATACGGGAAATGATTAGTGGAGGTCTCCTTCACTCTTCTAGGATGCTTTACAAACGTTCCATTGGGGGCGATCTTGGAAAGTATTCGCTCCTGTGTCATAGTCTTTAGTATTGTACATTCAATAAACATAAACTTAAAAACACTTCTTATAAAAGACAATAAACCAAGAAGTCACGTCTTCTCTTCTCATCTCATACTCTTTGCGGACGAACATGACTTGTCTCTACAGTTCAAACAGCGATACGGTAAACACCCTCGAGTCAGAGCCGGTAACACCTGAGCTAGAGCTATGGCAACGTCATCCTAAACACCACAAACAAGTTTCAGCCTTAGTTAGACGAACTACGACGTCTCTGATCCTCATTTATCCCGATGAGGTACGTAGGCAGTGGGGTAGGGCCCATTCGAGCACAATCTTTATTTTCCCTACATTTTTTCCCTTTTTCCATTTTTTTAATTCCATTCCCTTTCTCCTTTCATTTCATTCCAGATAGCCATTCCTTGATTCAAACAGCATATTATTTCGCACCCTTTGAAAACAGACTTATAAGCGTGGATCCCGTCGGGTACGGCCGACGGATTGGGGTGCTAATACCTTCTCAATTCGTAACCGGCTCCCGTATCCAGATCTTTAGTTCGCAAGGCCTCGTCCTTTTCCTTCTTCCTCAGGTTTGTGCAACATTACCTTTCTCATTCCTTCGGGATAAAAATGTCTGGCTGGCGACTCTAACTTTTCCGCGCCACTTTCGCGTTTGTACTAGGATGAAAATCCCGGGAGCGTCAAGAAGGTATTCTGGCGACTTATGGGGGATAGGATGACACGGACGGGTGTCAACAAGAGTGTATTATAATAAGTGTTTGGTTTGCAATAAGTGTTTAGGTAACCGTGCTGGGGAGTGGTGACACGGACGGGTGTCAAAAGAGAATGTATAGATATTTGTAATCACAGGGGCTATTTGTGGCTTATCTACGGGGGATGATATGACACGGACGAGTGTCGAAAAGGTATATATGAACACGTATCTGTGTTGGGGGAGTGCAAAGGGGATGCTTTGCCTTTTTACTTGCAAGGGATGTGAGCTTTTATATACATTGCTGGTGGAATACTGGTGATATTTACAGGTGACTGGTTCGAACCTGACTTGTGATCATGCAAATGTTTGATTTTTGCCGTAATGCTCCGTTTTAGACGGAATGCTACGCTTTGTGGGGAAAGATGATGCAAATGCTATGATTATGCAAAAGAAACCGATCCAGGATTCGGATCTTGCTGCTGTGAAGATCTCTGGCTAATCTGCTTGGAGGGATATCCCCAGCTGGGGAAGATCATTGGTAGATCTAATAAGATATATGGTTCTGCTTGGGGGAAATAGATCACTGATAGATCTATCCAGTAAGGAGAAACCCAGCTGGGGATAAGGAAGCTTCTGTCACTTTGTTGTGTGAGAGTTTCAAGCATTGATCTTTTGGGGAGTGGCTGGGAATTCTGTGGGGAGACGATTCTTTTATGTTTGAGAGACCTGGTACTTAGTTTGGGGAAGAAAGATCACTGAACGACCTTCCTAGAGATACCTGTGGGGATCCCGGCTACGGATGAGGAGGCTTTGACAACTCTGTTGGGGAGAAAAGCAATTCAGATGCTGCTTGGAGGAGGTGATGCTTGGCATGCCCCATGCTACGCATTTGAATACCTGCAATCCTGCTAAGACAAATAAACGTACGAGTATCCCGAGGTATCCCTTACCGGATTCCCTTATAGGAGTTAGATATTCCTGAGAGCAAATACATTTCCTGCAAGCATTTATTAATAATGGCCCATTTATTTTATGCAAATATTATATCACAGATTGGACATTTTGTAAATGAAACAAAAATGTACGAAATGAGGAGTAACTGAAATCTGATTTTATTAATCTGGGTGCCCTGAATTGGCAAATACAGTCAAGGAAACGGATCCCCTGGAATGAGGAGATTGTTACAAATTGAAAAAGTAAAAGTGTTGGCAATGTTGACGACGCTCCGGTGAACTTCCTTTGCTATGACCTGTATGACCTTGGCGCTCTTCTCATCTTGCTTTTTTTGAAGAAGGTTGATTCCGATCGATGCTTTATCCTTTCAAAGCTTGCCATGTTGTAAGTGATACAAACGAATTCAGAATGCAGTTGTTCGCTTATTCCCTGATTTTGCGTGGATCGCCTTTTCGGGTTTTCAATCCACCGGGATACCCATTTTTGCCTGAGTTGTCCAATGTGGCATTTCAACTCAGCGGGTGTACATTTTTTTATTTTTCCCTTATTTTTGCCCGAGTATTTTATTCTGTTTTTGACTCGCCGGGATGCCTGATTTTTGCCTGGACTTACATTCTGTTTTTATGTCCAGCGGGTCATTTTATGCGAAGTATTTTTTAACTGCATCTGAATTCACAGGGGATAAGAAATCTTCGCCATCCATAGTGGTGAGCATCAGAGCTCCACCAGAGAAAACCTTCTTTACTATGAACGGACCATCGTAGTTCGGAGTCCATTTGCCCATGTGGTCTGTATGAGGAGGAAGAAATCTTTTCAGCACAAGATCTCCCACTTTGTATTCCTTTAGCCTGACTTTCTGATCAAAGGCTTTCTTCATCCTTTTCTGATATAACTGCCCATGACAGATTGCAGCTAATCTCTTCTCTTCGATCAGATTCAGTTGATTGTACCGAGAACGGACCCATTCTGCTTCATTCAGCTTAATATCCATCAGTACCCGTAAGGAGGGTAATTCAACTTCAACAAGTAGGACAGCTTCCATACCATACACAAGTTGATAAAGTGTTTCCCCGGTGGATGTTCTGATTGAGGTACGATACCCATGTAAAGCAAATGGAAGCATCTCATGCCAGTCTTTGTAAGTAACCACCATATTCTGCACAATCTTCTTGATGTTCTTGTTAGTTGCCTCAACAACGCCATTCATCTTTGGCCTGTAAGGAGAAGATTTGTGATGTTGGATTTTGAAGTCCCGGCACAGTTCTTCCATCATTTTGTTGTTCAAATTGGAACCATTATCAGTAATGATTCGCTCGGGAACTCCATATCGACAGATGATGTCTCTTTTCAGAAATCTGGCTACCACTTGCCTGGTGACATTTGCATATGAAGCTGCTTCAACCCATTTGGTGAAGTAATCAATAGCTACCAGGATAAATCTGTAGCCATTTGAAGTAGTTGGTTCAATCTTTCCGATCATGTCAATGCCCCACATGGCAAAGGGCCAAGGTGAAGACATTACATTCAAAGGATTTGGAGGTACATGCACTTTATTTGCGTAAATCTGGCATTTATGACACTTTCTGGCATAAGCACAACAGTCTGCATCCATTGTGATCCAGTAGTAACCTGATCTTAACAATTTCTTTGCCATTGCATGTCCTCCAGCATGGGTACCGAAAGATCCTTCATGCACCTCGTGCATTAGCAAGTCTGCCTTTTTCTTATCAACACATCTGAGAAGAACCATATCAAAGTTTCTCTTGTATAATGAACCATCAGCATTAAGGAAGAAACTACCAGCCAGCCTTCTTAGTGTCTTCTTATCATTGGATGGTGCCCCAGGTGGGTACGTTTGATCCTATAAGAAGCATTTGATGTCATGGAACCAAGGTTTGTCATCTTTAGCAATGTCCACAGAGAATACGTATGCTGGTCGGTCTAGTCTGGATACAAAAATCCGAGGCACGTAATTGGCAGTTTGAACCTTGATCATGGAGGAAATGGTAGCTAAAGCATCTGCGAACTGATTTTCGTCTCGAGGGATATACTAAAGTTTGACTGTTGTAAAGAAAGTCAATAATCTCCTCGTATAGTCACGGTATGGAATCAGATGCTCTTTGTGAGTGTACCATTTACCGTTAGTCTGATTGATTACCAGAGCTGAATCTCCGAATACAATTAAAGTCTTGATCCTGAGGTCAATGGCTTCCTCAAGACCCATGATATAGGCTTCGTATTCATCTTCGTTGTTAGTGCATGCAAAAGTGAGCTTTGCCGAGAAAGGCATATGAACTCCTTTAGGTGTAATGAGCACTGCACCAACCCCACGACCATTCATATTGACAACCCCATCAAACATAATTGTCCATTCTTCTTCTGGGTCAGGCCCTTCAGTGTGAACAGGCTTTTCATGATCTTTAGCTTTCAGAAACATGATGTCTTCATCCGGGAAGTCAAATCTCATTGGTTGGTAATCATCAATGGGTTGCTCAGCCAGATAGTCAGACAGTACAATGCCTTTGCTGGCCTTTTGAGATGTGTACTGAATGTCATACTCTGTCAAAATCATTTGCAATCTCACAACCCTTCCGGTAAGCGCTGACTTCTCAAATATGTACTTGATGGGGTCCATCTTTGAGATCAACAAAGTAGTGTGAGTCAACATATATTGTCTTAGTCGACGAGCAGCCCACGCTAAAGCACATCAAGTTTTCTCGAGCAGTGAATAACGTTGTTCACAGTCGGTAAACTTTTTGCTTAGGTAGTAAATTGCATACTCTTTTCGACCAGACTCGTCATGCTGGCCCAACACATACCCCATTGATCCTTCTAATACTGTCAGGTACATTATTAGAGGTCTTCCTTCAACTGGAGGCATAAGGATTAGAGGTTCTTGTAAGTACTCCTTGATTTTGTCAAAAGCCTTCTGACAATCCTCGTTCCACCTGACTGTTTGTTCCTTTCTTAACAGTTTGAACAAGGGCTCACAGGTTACAGTAAGATGAGATATGAACCTTGATATGTAGTTCAATCTACCCAAGAACCCCCGAACTTCCTTTTCAGTCCTAGGTGCAGGCATCTCCTGAATGGCTTTGACTTTGTCAGGATCAACTTCAATTCCTTTTTCACTTACGATAAATCCCAGCAACTTACCGGAATGCACCCCGAATGTGCATTTGTTGGGGTTTAGCTTCAGCTGATACTTTCTCAAACGTTTGAACAACTTCAGCAGATTTACCAGATGATCTTCTTCAGTGAGGGACTTGGAAATCATGTCATCCACGTAGCATTCAATTTCTTTGTGGATCATGTCATGGAATAACGTTACCATAGTCCGTTGATAAGTAGCACCGGCATTCTTCAGTCCAAAAGGCATTACCTTGTGATAAAATGTGCCCCAAGGTGTGATGAAGGTAGTCTTTTCCATATCTTCGGGTGACATTCTGATCTGATTATATCCGGAAACTCCATCCATTAAGGAAAATACCGAGAATTGAGCTGTGTTATCAACCAATACATCAATGTGAGGTAATGGGAAATCATCCTTTGGGATAGCTCTGTTCAGATCCCGGTAATCCACACACATCCTTACTTTGCCATCCTTCTTAGGCACTAGTACAATGTTAGCAACCCACGGCGGGTAACTAGTCACAGCAAGGAAACCGGCGTCCCACTGTTTTTGTACCTCTTCCTTAATCTTCATGGCCATATCTGGACGAGTACAGCGTAGCTTCTGTTTCACTGGAGGACAATCTTCTTTCAAAGGCAGCTTATGCACAACAATATCAGTATCCAGACCCGGCATATCTTGGTAGGACCATTCAAAGACGTCGATGTATTCTCGAAGCATGTCAATAAGTTGTTCCTTCACTGAATCTTGCAGACTGGCCCCGATCCTCACTTCTTTCAAGTCTTCTTCGGTACCAAGATTAACTGTTTCAACCTCCTCCTGATGAGGAGTAATCACCTTCTCTTCCTGCCTCAACAACCTGGCTAACTCTTCTGGTAACTCATAGTCTTCTTCAACCCCTTCATCAGCTTGATTAATTGGATTGTCGAAGTCATACAAGGTCATAGCGGTGCTGTTGTCGGTGCAATCTGGAGGATAATCTCTGCAAGGGTTGAGATTGGTTCATTTTAGTGATCAGTTTTAATCTTGTTTAAAAAGTGAAAATGAAGTTATTTATTTTGAAAACATTGCCATTTTATTGTTTTGTAAAAAAGTGAAAAATGAAAAGACAGTGAGCGAAAAAGAGACTCGTTTGCAAAAGATGTCTGATATTCATTGATTAAACATTTGCACAAAATTACAATATGGCCCTATTACAACATGAGTCCTAACACCTTGGGCAAGATGCAGGACTTGATGCATGCTAAAAAGGACAGGAAATAATAATTACTCTGCAGGAGTAACCCTTATAATTTCCTGGGAAGACCAGTTAAGGACTTGGTTCCCTGGGATCCTTGGACGTATCCAGCTCTCCAGGTTGTGGTCGCTTTCCTCCTCGTCTTCCAGACTATTAACAGCATCTGGGGTGAGCATCCCCCCACTGACAAACCTAGGCTCCTTGGCAGCCTCTGATCGATCTTGTCGGAATAGTCTGTAACCCAAACCGAATCTATCTTCCTTCTTTTCCACTGGCAGCAGCTTGCCCCAGCCTTGAGCATTACCGTCTTCAACAACCTTCCGGTCTTACTGATAAGAGATGATTTAAGTACCCATTTTGTCTTCCTGGGATGCAGCCAAAACTCCAGTAGCCTCATTAACATTTAGGGCCTCAAACCCTTGGCTCATTGTCTCATGGATTTCACCATCCATCTCAATATACTTGTATGTAGCCAGATGGCTAACAAATATGTCTTCCTCACCACAGATGGTGATAATTTGTCCTTCCCATTCGTACTTCAGTTTCTGGTGAAGGGTCAACGTTACTGCGCCTGCGGCGTGAATCCAAGGTCGACCTAGCAAACAGTTGTATGTCGGCTGTATGTCCATCACATAGAAAATGGTCTTAAAGACTTGTGGACCGATTATCACTGGTAACTCCACCTCTCCCAGAACAGATCTTTTGGATCCATCAAAAGCCCTGACCACAAGATTACTTGGTTGGAGAGCTATCCCATCATATTCTAGTTTGACAAGGGCTTTCTTGGGTAAGACATTGAGTGAGGACCCAGTGTCTACAAGAACATGAGATAGTACAGCTCCTTTGCACTCCAGGGTTATGTGCAAAGCTTTGTTATGGAGACGTCCTTCTGTTGTTAAATCAGCATCAGTGAAACCTAGCCTATGGCTAGTATTGACATTTGACACTACTGTTTCCAGCTGATTTACAGTGATCTCTTCTGGCATGTAGGCAGCGTGCAGAACTTTGAGAAGTGCATCCCGATGGGCTTCGGAACACAACAGCAGCGATAGAATTGAGATCTTTGAAGGAGTCTGGTGGAGCTGGTCCACAACTTTATAGTCACTTATTTTAATGATTCTCATAAACTCATCCACATCTTGATCGAAGGATGACTTATGAGTTTCTTTCGGCACAGATTCTTCCAGTATCACACTCTTCCCCTTGGCTTTGGCAACAGCCTCTTCCTCAGTGTTGGTTCTAGGGACTTGTGAAGCGAAGAGACGTCCGCTTCGGGTGAAGCCTCCGCCTCCCCCAACATTATCCACTTGGGGAGTAAGAACTGGAGAATCAAGAAGGACTTTCTCTCCGTTGCAGTACAGATCAGCACCATAATGCCATGGTATAGCACTGTCTTTATCATATGGGATTGGCCCGGGCACCGTGATAGTGACTGGGCTTACTGCAGCGGATGTTGGGACTGTAATAGTCTGTGGATCATAAAAAATAGTAATAGGACCTTTGGTGGATGTTGGTGGAGGTGAATTGAAGCTTTGTTGAGACTATTGTTGATGTTGTTGAAAGTTGTTGGAACTCGTAACCGTTGTCGGGTCATAATAAATTGTGACAGTGGAAACATCATTGTTGGTTGTTGAAGTTGTAGTAGCCGGTGCAAATGAATTGTTGTGTGTTGAAGTGACAGATGGAATGATTGCTGAAGTTGTAACTGAATCGGTTGGAACAATGGTTGTTGCAGTTGTAGAAGAATCAGTAGGAAAGATGGTTGTTGCATTTGTAGAAGATTCACTTGTTGTTGACAAAAGGGTTGCTGGTGTTGTAGAAGATGTGGTTGTAATTTGCAGAATGCCTTCTCTGATCAAGCCATTAATCCCTTTCCTCAAGCTAACACACCCATTCTCAGAAAGCTTGCATAATTCACAACAGGCCTCACAACCTGGGAACACTTGGCACTTTAAAAGCTGGGCTTTAACCTCTGCCAGAGGTGTCTGAATACATGCAATGTCTTCTATTAAACTCATGGGCGAACCATCCTCTACAACATTAATCCTTGGCCCACTGTGGCTCGGCATAGGATTCTTCATTACATTAGGAGGAGGTACAAAGTTCAGGGCTTTTGAATCTACCAGATCCTGAACCTTCATATGCAGAGCTCTGCATTTTTCCGTAGAATGACCAGGTGCGTTAGAATGAAAAGCACACCTAGCATTGACATCATAGTTTCTTGGAAGGTTTTGAGGATCAGGTGGAGCCAATGTCCTCAACTCAACAAGATTGAACTTTAGGAGTTGTGGCAGTAGTGTAGCATATGGCATTGGAATGGGGTCAATTACCCGGTTGACCTGAGATGGCCGCTGTTGAAACGGGCGTTGTTGTTGATTGTTGTTATTGTTGTTGTATGATCTCTGTTGTGGAAACTGTTGTTGTTGCGGAAAGTGTTGCGGTTGTTGAGTATACTGAGGAGGTGGAGCAGGGATAGTAACAGCAGCAACTGTCCTGGGCAAGTATTGGGGTCTCCCTCTTCCCATGTGCACAGAGTTTGTCTCACCAGATCTACGGGGCCCAGCAAATGGTTTTCTTGTACTTCTTGAACTGGCACCATTATCGGAGATCTTTCCCATCTTCAATAGGATCTCTATTCTTTCCCCAGCTATCACCACATCTGCAAAGCTTGTAGAAGAAAAAGCAGCCAATCTGTCAATGTAGGTTCCTTGAAGAGTATTCATGAACATGTTTGCCATTTCCCTTTCAGACATGGGGGGTTGAACTACAGCAGCAAGTTTCCTCCACCTTTGGGCATATTCCCTGAAACTTTCACGGGAAGATTGAGACATTCCCATCAGGAGGGTTCTAGTTGGAGCCATGTTAGACTATCCTCGAAGTAAAACATCCACAGCTTTTCGTCCATGGTGTATGCTTTTAACCTTCCCAAGAAAGACTGAAGGTGGGTACGTGGGCATGATATGCCATTATACCTTTCAAAACACGGGGGTTTGAACTTGTGAGGAATTCTCACCCCTTCCACCAGTCCCATGCCCATTACATCAAATCCTAGGGAATTCTGGGATTCAAGAGACCTCAGCTTCTCTGCAATTTCATCCAGCCTATGGTCGTAAACTTCATCCCCAGCCCCAACAACTATAAACTGCTCTTCTTGAGGATCCTCTTGCAAGATCCTTCCTCCAGCAGTGTTACCCTGAGTATTCCTTATGGCATTGATTTCTGGGTTTAGATGAGGCCCAAACTCTGGTGGATCAGTGCGAGGCTGCACGTGATCGTTGTTACTAGTACCTCCTGTACCTGGATGGTGTTCCTCAGGAGTTTATCGCTCAACCAACTCCCTCAGTCTTTCCTGGCTCTGAGCTAGACCAGTCATCACTGTCATGAATTGAGTCATTTGATTCCTCATCTCAACCCTCTCATTTGCCATTTGGGTCCTCACCTCATTCAAGTCTTGCTGAAATTGATCCATCTGAAGTCCCGGAAGGTTGTTTCTTGTCGGGTACTGGTGTATTCTGTTGACAGGGAACACTCTTCTGCGAGCAATGTTTCCTGAAACCACAACAAAGTGAGAAACAACAATAAAACAAAAACCTACAAAACAAAGAAAATGTTAGTATGCAATGCAGGATGCCAATTTGTCTTCCAAGGGTATCCGGTTTGGTTCTTTGGTTTTGACTTTTCCAGACCTCGAGGAAATGCTGATGATGAAGAGAGATTAAGCCCACCAAAAAATAATACAAACTGATATATTACCAAGCGGTGAAAATACATAGTTTGATTACAATACATCCCCATGGTGGGTCAAAATACAACAACAAAAGAAAAGTATAACAAAAGGAAAGTACAAGCAAAAAGTCAAACATCCAATCCAAAGTCATCCTCCCTGACTTCCTTCAGGAGGGCCTCAGTCACTGGACCCACTGGGTGCTCTGTAATAGTCTTGATGAGGAGGTTTCTGGTAGCAATGGCACTGGTTAGCTTCTTATGCTTGTCCTGATCCTTTGACTTCTTCAACCCCGCCCGGAGTTTCAATTCAGATATCTCTCTCTGAGCTGCCAACAAAGCCTACTGATGCTTCTACTCATTAGCCTCCAACTGCTCTATCTTAGCCTGAGTCCTTTGATCTTCCTGTGCACGGGCTTTAGTGATCCTGATCCACCTAGCCTGGCTCTCCTCCAGATAATGCTCTACCCTAGACTTATGAGTCTTTGCTTCCTTGCAAGCATTCTTCAGTACTAACTCCCCTGCCCTTGCCTTCCTGATGTAGTCATCCGTCTTCTCAATCTTGGTCAAGTGCTCAATCCTGAGCTTTTCCAATCTCTCATTATCTAGACGGCTGTCATTTCTCTCCCAGAGAGTCTTCTTCAAGGCTTCAGCTAGCTGAGTATTCCTCTCTTTCAGCTTTTCAAACTCTTCCAAACTGACAGTAGCTGCAGGTTGTACTGTAGAAGGTCCTGGCACATCTTCTAAGGTGAATAGCATCCGGGTGATCTGAGCTCTGGTACGAGACCAATCAGAATACTATGCTGAAGCAATGTTGTTGCACTTGCCAAGGATGGCTGTATCTTTAGTCTGGATGTTGTCCCATGCCCAGGCAGCTTGTCTGACAACAGCAGAGTTGGGCTGGATTTCACAGTAGAGGGTCTCAGCCAAGTCTTGTCCTTTGGGAGGGTGAACCAAAGCATACCCTAATTGTCTTTTAAACAGTAAAGGGTTGTAGTTGATGCAACTTTTCACTCCTATCAAAGGCACATTAGGATATTGCCCACAGCTAGTAATGATGTCCTTGCCCTTGGTGCTCTGAGTGCACCACCTGATGTCATCTGATGTCAAGGCAATAAATCTCTTATCCCAGTTCTTCTGCTGATGAGGGTTCAGGAAAGTATCTGATCTTGGCAAGTGTCTTAGCAGCCAAGAGTAATAAAGAGGAGTACAGCATCTGACCAGTCTTCCTCTTTGCTTCTCATTCCTCTGATGTACTGAGTAGTAGAAGTCTCCCAGCAAGGTAGGAACTGGATTCCTCAGTAAGAACAGGTGAATGGCATTCTTGCTCACAAATTTTGGCTCATCTGCAAACAAGATAACCCCATATATATTGAGGGCTAGAAGTGCACAGACAGCCTTCCATTCTCCTATTACAGCATGTAGAGTAGCCTAGGAGATCAAGAAGTCTAGGTGGAGGCCTGGAACCCCAACCTTGGTTGTCATATTCTGATCAATGAGGGCAGGCTCCAAATGCAATGCCCTAGCTATGTCCTCATTTCTGGGAGCAACCATCTCTGGGTTGAAAGGAATCCCTCTTCTGATAGGAACTTCTAACAACATGGAAAATTCTTCTAACAGAGGTCCTAACTGGAAATCAGGAAATATGAAACATCTGAGTGGAGGATCATAAAACTGCAAGCAAGTATGGATCATGCTCCTCTGAGATGCATCTAGATCCATGACCATGTCCAATATGCCTCCATAATGCTCTCTGAATAGTGGGACATGATTAGGGGTAATGAGGAACTGGATCTTCCTGATGCCAGTCAGGGTGGGCTCGAAGAAGTGGTAAGTGATGTTGCTCTTTCTTGAAGTGTCCATGGATGCTGGTGAAGAGGCTGAGAGCAACTGCTGATGAAGATCACTAATTGAGAAGCTGGATATGGGTCTCTGATGAAGATAGCTGGAGGGGAATCACTGATAAACTAATGAAGGTGCTGGAGAAGATAACTAAAGCAGTCTGAGCAGCAGAAGGGGTCAAAACCAAACCAAAGACAAAGATGGATACCCTGTAAAACAAATAAGCAAATGTTAAATGATGCAAAAATGATGTATGCAAATGATATGCAAAGGGTTTATGACCAAGTGCTGGATCTGTTTATCTGCCTTGGTAAAAGTCCATGTATGTTCATAAGTCCGGATGGAGGCTTAGAAATCCCGTAACCAGGTGGGGGACTCAAATAAAGAGTCACAAGTCCAGGGTAATCACAAGAACTGTCCAAAGTGATGCATTCTTAAAACAAAACTAGTAACAGGGTATGATATGGCCAAGGGTTCCTGCAAACCTGTAAACATCCCAACCCCCTCACATGTAATGTTCTAGAACAAGGATCCTCAGACTTGGATCAGTTATGAGAAGTGTAAACACTTCTAACCCGGAGGTATAGTGTTTACAATAACCATAAAAGATCCTCCTCTAATTCACCTCAGATGCTGAAGGTCATAAAAAGGTCATCCAGACTTAGCAGGCTTCTCAGATAGCCCTAGTACTACAGGAAATCTGTAGCACAGAGTTCTCAAGAAGAAACCCATGTCTGAACCGTGTTTCATATTCCCGCACCAGACCGAAATGGAATGGGAAAGAATATGAAGCCACTCTAGCCTATGTGTCACTCAGGTTCCCAGTATAGGACCTTAATCACTCAATGATCCCCACCTACCAAAGAAAACACAGATCCAACGCATGATAATGACAGTATGAAATGCATAAAAAACTGTAAATGAAAGTAATAAATAAAGCTGTACATAAAGCAATAAATAAAGCAATAAACAAATAAGCACAAGTAGCACATAACACCCCGTAAACATAAATCAAACAAGCGCTAGGAGGAACCCACAAAAAGAACCAGAATCCCTGGTTGCAATATAAGGGTCCCCAACAGAGTCGCCAAGTTGTCGCTCCCCGAAAAGACACCTGGTCAGATAGGGTAAAGACGCGAACGGTCGGCGAAAGAGAAGAAAATGAAGTGAACTGAATAGAGTCGCTGTTGCACCCCAAAATTTGCCCTCTATTTTTAACTTTAACCGACTTTTTGTTTCACATTCATTTGCATCATCTTCATAGCATAACATTTTTTTCCGTCTTAATATTAGCCGGAATAATTTCTCGGAATTTACAAACAGACTGGTCAAATTAACTTTTTAACTGTGCCTAAAATTAGTCAACGAAAAAATGTCAAGTTTAAGTTTGCAAATGTCGGTAACATTAATATGCGGTTCACGTGGTTTAAATTGACATGCTAAAATTATTTTTACGACTATTTTTGGTCATATGTTGATCAGTCTGAGCAGTTTAAACGGTCATAATTTTTATTTCAAAATCCGACCAAATGCTGTATTTTTCCGAGTCATTTATTTCGCGCTGATTATTTTGATGTGTTCATTTTATTTTTTCGAGCACTTTGGCGCCCAACTTTTATTTTTTGAGTCTATTTATTTTTATATAGGGTCTAGAATAAATAAATAGGATTATTAGTTATTATTTTTATTTTAACTATTTTAATTATTAAACTTTATTTAGTTTTAAATTAACATTTTATTGGTCTAAAATAAATAAATAAAATTGTTAGTTTTTATTTTAATTTTAACTATTTTAATTATTAAACTTTATTTAGTTTTAAATTAATATTTTATTGGGTCTCAAAATAAATACTTAAGCCCATTATTATTAACCCTAAATTAGTCCTATATATACTTACTAGTAGAGAGACCAAGAGAGGAGGGAAAATATTTTGTAGCGTAAGCGGCAGGTCTGATATTGGGATACATAAACATTTTTTGTTGGCTTCCGTACACTGATATTGGGATACATAAACATTTTTTGTTGGCTTCCGTACACTGATATATTACTTTATACTGATGCTTATTGGTTATTATTTTCATGTTTTGTTAACACTTAAATTTATCGTGGTATATATATATTCTCACATCTCACGTTTGATTAGGTACATTCACATGTGTGCGCGTGTCTTAGTGTCAAGAAGGCAATGCTGGTAACCTTGAGGGTATTTTGACAAAGAAACATGGGTTTTTCATTCTTTTTCCTAATTTTCTCTAATCCCTTTAATTCTCTAATTTCCTAATTAACTAACCTCTTAATTTTTTTTCTACTATAATTACTTATTTCATAAATTTATAATATTAGTTATTATTTCTTTTGTTTTAAATTAATAGTTAGATCTAGTTTTTCTTAAACTTCTTTGTTTACCTAAAATTAAACTTAAAATTTTTATTATCAATATTTGTTTATATATATTTTTTAGAAAATTAACTAATTAATTTTTTTTATATATAAACCTCAAACTTTTCATAAACCTTAATTTTTCATGTAAACCTTAAAACTTTCTCATAAACTTTAACCGTGTTATTTCCTTTAAACCATAAACCTTTCCACAAACTTTAACAAACATGTTATTATTTCTTATTTTCGCTCATGTTTATGTTATTCATACACTGTAATTGCTTCGCCCTTGTAATATTTTAAGTTTTAACTTGTAATATTTTCAGTTTTACTTTTCGCCATCTTTATTATGTAACTGCACCAAAGCGTTGTAATAGTTAGGATTTTATTTTCTGCCATTTATTTTCTGTCATTTTATTTTCTGCCATTTATTTTTCTGCCATTTAAATTCCTGTCATTGATCCTATATTAACTGCGTGGTTTAGTAATGTAGGGCGTGAAAACCTACTAAATTAATTATTTAATATTTTTCTATAATCTTTATATTTTTTGTAAATAAATAATAAATACTAACTATTTTAATAACTTTTTTTATTACTTACTTATAATAATAAATCCTTATGTATTTTGTAAATAAAATCTAATTGACCATTTTTCTAATTGAATAATAATAATTCTAAAATCTTGTTATAAATAAACCTATTAACCTAATAATTTGATATTTTCTATAATCTTTATTTATTTTGTAAATAACTAACTTAATATTTTTCATATAACTCTTTTATTTTATAATTTGTACATTAATATTTTTTTAAATTCTTTTATTATTACTAATTTATTTTAAACTCATATTTTTCTAATAACCTCTAAAAAATCTAACTTGTCTAACCTAAACTTTTTCTTTTTAATTAAATGTTTAATTGTCATTTCTTTAATTTATTTTAACTTTATTATTATTATTATAATTACTTTATTATTATTGCTTTATTGTTATTATTGCTTTATTATTTTTGCTTCATTATTATTATTATTGCTTATTTATTATTTTATTATATCTATTATTCTTGCTTTATAATTTATTTTTATCCATCTGCCAAAGCCTTGTAATAGCTTATAGATTTATTTTTCCGTCTTTATTTTCTTTGTAAATATTTTACTATATGGTTAGTAACCTTAGGGTGTGTATAACTTATATGTAATTAAATTGAACTTAGATAATTAAAATAAGATAAATACCTGAATATAAACACTCACACACGTAAGTCGATCTTTGATCGCCATCTTGCACTTCCTAAGTTACCCCTCTCAGTTGCTTTAAACATGGTCAAGTCCCTCGAATATAGGGGTGTCTTAAGCAAAGTCCCTTCATAAAAATCATCAAGTCCCTACAGTTTAAAAGATCAAGTCCCTTCGAGGTTGCCTACGGAATAATGATCTTGTCCCTTCGAATAAATGATGATAGTCCCTACGAATTGCTAAAGACACCCCTCAAAGTTGCTTTCTATGACCATGCGATGACCCTTCATATGTCCTTTATAACATCCAAGGTAATGACTACCTATTCCTTAATAATAGGGATAGTCTTACCATTGAAAGAACATTTAAGAACAGAAAAGATTCAAACTAGGGTAGGTTCCTCTTAAGTACTTGCTCACTTTTCATCAAATTACTTCATTACACTTCACATTTTCAAACAAATTTTCAAAACAAAGTCTTTATATATATCCATACAAGGATCATTATAAAGTACTTAAGAAAATTTTTAATCACACACTACACTTCTCAAAACAGTTTAAAGTGAGCTAAGTAACTAAGAGCCCATGGATAACCATGGATATAAAGGGTGCTAACACCTTCCCTTTATATAACCTACCCCCCGAACTCAAAATCTTTTTAAGGTCTTTCCTGTTCTTTTATGCCCTTTCCTTTTGGATAAAATAAAAGTCGGTGGCGACTCTTGCTATCCGCAACATTTAACTAAAGTCAGTTCTCCCACCGTGTTACAGTCGCCAACTAGGCATTTTTTATCCCAAAGAAAAGGTAATGCTGCATAAACCTAGAAAGATATAGATAAGACGGTTGCGAACCAGAGATACTGAGAAAGGGGGTTGGTTATAACCTGGGAAGGTATTAGCACCCAGATTGTCCATCGTACTCGACGGGATCCACACTTGAAAGTTTGTGTTTAAAGGGGTAGTATTTGTGCTATATGTGTGCAAAAGCTGGAAAAAGAATGTACAAGTGTCAGTGCAAGAAAGTGAAGTGAAAATGTTCAGGGATGAGGCTTAAAAGAATGCTGAAAGAGGGGGGAAACACAGAGACTTTTGTTCGATAACAGTTCAGTTATGCCTACGTATCCTCTCGTGCAATGAGGAAGTCAGAACACCGTAGTTCGACCCAAAGAGACTGAAAGATATTTGAATGTGAACTGCTTACTTGTCTATGCTCAAGTGTATGACTCGTTTGGCTCGAGTGCTAATTGTCTTGCATTAGACGGAAGAAGCAAGTTCTCGTTTGTGAATTAGTGTGATGAAAAACGAATCCCGAAGGAGACGATTATTGTTTGTTTTTGTGTTTTCAATCTTTTATTGATTTTGGTGTTTGTCATAAGTTAATGAGCTTAATCCTAAACCAAGGGTTAGTAAACTCATCATATCCTCCCTTTGATTAGGGATAATGAGAATACCTTAAGTATGAGATAAACACCACAAAATTAATTACCATGATGATGTAGGATTAAGATCATTAACCTACTTGTGATTATTTAGATGTTTTTGAGTTTTGTTTAGTGTTAAGTAATGAGTTTAAGCCATAATCAAGGATTAGTGAACCCATTACACCATCCTAATAGAAGGATAATAGATGAGCACACTTAAGCTGAGGAAGATACCTCAACTTAATCCATGATTAGGGATTAACCTCATGACAAAAAAAATCCTTTATTAAAGTGGATTTTAATTAAGGATGATATTAAGAAGTGAATTTTATGATTTGCAAGACAACTTGAGGAGGACTTGTCCATTAACACTAGGGTTAGTCCTTCTTAACCAATAAAGGAAGAATTAGAACCCTAATGCAAGGCCCAAGTTACAAGCTATTGTCTTAATGATTATTAAGATGGATTGATTAAGAGGTTTAAACAAATTAAGGGTTTAACACTTAGGATTAAAGTTATACACTCCATCCTAAGAGAAGGATGTAGGCATAACCCTAATCACAAAGTCTTAAAACCTTAAAGGTTTAGTCTCTAATAATGAGATGAGAGGAGAGACACAAAGAAGACACTAAGGTAAAATCTAAAGGGGGACTAATCAAAACCCTAATTATTGTCATGCTTGGATGTTCCTATGGTTTGTGAGGCTTAAAAGAGATCTTCAGAGAAGCCACCAATGGAAGAAGCAGATGAAAGGAGGAGAAGCAGAAGAAACAAGTTACTTACTTCACTGAAGAAGATAAGTAACTTGGATAAAGAAAGTGAATGAAGAACATGAGTGAGCAAGCTCACTCTAAAGCAAAGAAAAATGCAGCAATGATGCATAAGAAGAATGAGAAGAGAAATGAGAAATGAAGGCAAATTCACTTCTCAAGTTACTTACCACCTGAAAATGTTAACATAAAGGAAAGAAATGAAATGAAAATGAGACATATGCAAAAGTAAAACCAAAACCAGAAGCAAACACATGATGCAAATGGTGCTATGAGATTATGCAAAGGCATGCCAAGTACTATGAATGTTCATACAAGAGATGGAATGCAAAGGAAGCATGCTTTGAAGTTTGAAAACACATGTATGTTTATGAAATGAAATGGGTGAAAAGCATAGCAAATGTATGAATAAATGACCAAGCAATGTCTTATGATGTCTAAGATGGCATACAAATGCTTAAAATGTCATAGCAAGTTCATATGTTCATGCAATGCAATGCAAGATGCAAGTATGGATGCAATATTAGGGTTACATGAAAGGATGAGATGCAAAAGTCAAAAACAGAAGCAAATCATAAGATAAAAAATTTCAAATGAACTCAAAGGAACCCTAATCCCATATGATATCACACCCCAAAGGAGAAGGTCTAACTCTTAACCTAAAGAATGTTTTGATTTTTCTAAGTTAACTAGGGTTTTAGGGTACCTTAAAGGGGAAAATACAAATCAAATGGAAAATGCAAGATCAATTCATGACAAAAATATACTAGATACTACATGCTATATGAAGAACAATGCAAAAAGAACCAATGTCAAACCATTCATAGTTAGGTAGAAAAGAATTTTTGAAGTTAGGGTTTCAAAAAGGGATTTTTATGAACCCTAAATTCAAGAAAAATGTCAAAGTTGGATCAAACCCAAAAAGAAATTTGTATGAATGGTTTGAAAATGTTTCTAAATGTCCTAAGATGCAATGTGAATTTTTTTGGGATTTGTAGAAACCTAAATGGTATTTTAATTAATTAATGTCCATTAATTAATTAAAATAAACATTTAAATATTTTTAAAATGGTTTTTTAATGTAAAAAATAAAAATAAAAAATTTTTTGGGTGAAGAAAAATATTTGAAATCAAAATGCAGAAGAAAAATATTTTTGGAATTTTCTAAGTATTTTAAATTAATTGTACAAAATAAATGCAATAAAATGAATTAAAAATGAAAATAAGTGAAGTCAACTGATCCAAAGGCTATGGTTTAAACCTGGTTTGACTGCGTGCGCAGATGTGTGGGCAGGATTGAATCTGACTTAATTATATAATTAACCTAATTAATTAATAATTAATCTTAAGTGAAGTGATTTGAATCATTCACACGCGCGGGAACTAAGATCCTATGGCTGACATTTAAACCTGGCCACTAAACCCTAATTAGGGTTCTAACCACTTTCAGGTGACCGGAGCTAGCTCCGGTCATCTTCTCCGGCCACTCACTCTTGCTATCTCACTCAAAACGTAAAATAAACTCACCAAACTCTCCAGAAATGATCCTCACCTCATTCTAAACAAGAATCAACCAACAAATTTCATTTATTTCACATGAACAGCAAGATTCGAAGCAAAACGGAAAATCACAAAGAAATTTCAGAAGCTTCATACATGCTTGTTTCTCACTCATTTTCAAAACAAAATAGATCATGATGATCAGCAAAGCATAAAGAACATTTCTATAACCTAAAATTACATTTCTGGAAAAATTTGTTCTTGAGGATACCTGAAGTGGAGCTTTCTTAATCTGAGCTATCTGGCCTCCTCTTTGGTGCAAAATGACTCCAATGATCCTCCTGGTGATGCTTTGATGCTTGAAGAGAGTTTATAATGGCTGGTTTGAATGGTTGTTCTTCAACTGGCCAGAAATCGTGTTTCAGTTTTGTTTGGTTTTTGGCTGCAATGAAGGGTGGGAAATGATCCTCTTGTGATGCTGAGTTGATTGATGAAAGAAGTTTTGAGTTTGAATGTGTGTGCTATGAGTTTCGAAAGCTTTTGCTTTTGGGGTTATTTTTGGGAACTTAGTGATCCTGAGGTTTCAGCCTTGTGTGATGTGTGTTATGGCTTGCATTTTGTCCACATAACAAGCTTTGATAGGTCAGAAGAGTTGTTGTGGCCTATGGTGATTGGTATGGGCTTTCTTGCAAAAAGTCAACAAAACTTGTACTTGAGGTATGGGCTGGTTCAGAGGTTGTACAAGGGCATTTCTGGCCTCAGCATTGATCAAGGAGAGCCATGGAATTGAGATTGAGGTGTTGCAGCAAGTGGAAGCATGGTTGTATGAGTTTTTGCAAGCTTGGTGCATTTTGGCCCCTTTGTGATTTCTTGATGTGCAAGGCATAGAAACTTGAGATTCTTGGGCCAATTCTGATCTTTAGGCAATGCACTATGTTTTTATGATGCCTAGAAGTGTATTAGAGGTCACAAAATGGCTTGGATTGTAAAATTGCAAAAAATCCTCTTTGGCATGAAAGTGAAAATTATAGGATTTTTACCAACTTTGCCAAGCCATAACTTGAGTTCCATAATGAATTAGAACTTGTTCTTGTACTTTTTGAAAAGGGAATGATCCAATCTACAACTTTCATGACCAAAAAATTTTCATTTGAAGCATTTTTGGTTGAGAAAGAGGAGGTTGAAGAACTTTCCCAAAATGGAAAGTTTCCATTACAAGTCATTTCCATTTTTGGCAACTTTTGGTTTAGCTCAATTTTATTCAATTTTGTGAACTTCCAAGCACTTCAATGATCAAATAAAGACCATATAACTTCAATTTGATGAAAAATCCACTTTTGTTTGATTGTTGGGGGCCTCAGATGCCCTGATTTTGCTCTGACTTGCTCAAGAAGTTACCCAGTGAACAGATGATTTCCACAATGAATTTCTTCGTCAAACTTGGTACACATGATCCTAATAACATATTGATACTATTAGAAACAAGAATTACCAAAAAATTTGGAGTTATGGCCCCTGAAACCAAAACCCTAATTTCAGGTCATCTGTGCAGTGAAACCCTAGCTCTGCTTCCATGCTTTCCAAGTTCTTGTGATTCCTTGACTTCCTTGAACTTTTAGGGATATAAAATGATGATAGAACATACATGGACCCTCTTGGAGTGATTGGAGACCTTTGGAGTGGCTCAGATGGATCCTTGGATTGCTCAGATCACAAACCCTAGATGCAGATGAACTTGAACTAATGCAGTGAAACAAAAATGCAATATAATATGATATGCTTAAACTAATGCAAATAAGGAAGATCACAAGCCATGGTGTGAACTTAGTGAGGGCAAATTTTGGGTGTTTACACTTGCCTCATTTGAAACATGTAAGCACATCCTTGTGTTTCTCTTCACGCTTCACCATGCCTTTAGGTTCTCAAAAGGACTGAACATTTTTAACTTGTAACTTCTATCCATCCTTGAGGTATTATCTGAATACATTCCTTGAAGTATTCTCATTCATATAAGATGTCACCGCGACCTTAGAACTGAAACACTAACTTTTTACTCATTCCTGAACCTTAAGTCACACGTTCCACAAAACATCTTCACTTTTCATGGAATGAGATTTCTCAAAACTCTTGTCCATATAAATGACCAATAATGATCCACTAGTGACTTTACGTATTCCTTGATGCACTAACCACTCATCCTGTAGATATCTATACCTTTCAGATTCTATCCATTCCAAAGGATTTCTCGAACAACACAATACTCTAAAACTCTACGTTATAGGAAGAACAACTCTTATGAAGACTCCAACTGAGCTGACCAAAGCTCCCTTTGCTAACTCTTGGCTTGAGCCTATCCCACAGCACAAGTTCTGACAACACTTTAGAGCCCTAATGGTCGCACAACCATGATCCTACCTATCACATACATAGCATTAGGTTGATCAGGCCCAATACTACATAATATGATATTAAGAGCCATGCTAGCAAGACACACTTAAGAGGCAGGAAATATTTACTTATGATGTTTCAAGGCTAGGTCTCGGATACGACCTACTCTGATACCAACTGTAACGCCCATATAATATATATCTAGAATAATATCATACAAGTGTTATTTTGGTACTTACACCATCATAAGTGCCTAATAGTACAATTCACATTCTATACCAACTCTAAAATTCTATACAACAAAGGTACAAGACATGGAAATCATACTAAAATAAAAATACTAAGATCAATACAATATCCATTATTGTACAAAGATAATTTACACAGCGGAATCTAAATCTATACTTCCCTTGAAACATCCCGAGCATACCTCCAGTTGTAAATCAAACCTGAAAAGCAACAACAATAGTGGGGTGAGATACCAACATCTCAATGGGTTCCCTATCTTAGAGTTCTCTCGGATCTAAAGGTCGCAAGATCCCCAGTTACTTCTCACTAACTAACCAAAACAGGATGGATAACATCCATACAATGCTCACGACGCCTTACATAGAATTCCATGGAATACCTATCGTAAGTGTTAACAGAAAGACTTCTCGTGGGACTCAGTGTAATACCCATCATAAGCCACTACCATGCTTCCTATGGGATTCAGTGTAATACCCATCACAAGCCTAAACCATGCTTCCGTGGGACTCAGTGTAATACCCACCACAAGCCTAAACCATGCTTCCCATGGGACTTAGTGTAATACCTACCACAAGCCTAAACCATGCTTCCCGTGGGACTCAGTGTAATACCCACCACAAGCCTAAACTAGGCAAGACTTCCCGTGGGACTCAGTGTAATACCCACCACAAGTCACTACCCACATCACCCATGATACCTCAATCCTTTACGGATGCTTCATGTGGGACTCAGTGTAATACCCACCACAAGACTTACTCAATACTTTATGGAGGACACTGTGTAATACGTGCCAATGATTTCGCATCAACCTAGGCTAGTCCTAACATCTCACAAGTTATACCATCTAACAATTTCTAGTTACATTACTAGGCCACACTATTGGTTTATGGTAAGGTTTCCTCACGCTTTCTCCATTCTTGATGCCTTTAATTATATAATTCTCAATCATATAATCTAACATTTTAATTTAATTATCACAATTAAATGAATCCCACAATGATCTCATTGTCTCTACTCTCATTCAATCCTCATGATTAAATATACATTCCATGATTCCCTAGCTAACATAATTACGGTTAATTAGAAAAGTTAGGTAAAAACCAGGTAAAACTAATATTTATCGCCATCATAATATAATAGATGTTTTTAGCTTTAAAACGATATAAATTTTGCTTCAATCGGATACCCGAGTAAAAAGTTATGAATTTTCAAAGTTGGGTCAGTTTAGCATTTTTCACCACCCTTACAGTGTTAATCGGTTAACGCCTGGGGTTAACCGGTTAACCACACCAGAACTCATAATCACAAAAATGCATACATCACCGTTAACCGGTTAACACCATGGGTTAACCGGTTAACCAACAACCAGTGGCAGATAATACGTTTTTCAGCTTAACATAATTTTCCAAAACTCTCATAAATCATCATTTAACATCCAAATAACATAACAACAAGGTTCCTACACCTATAGTCCTCACATTCATGCATTTTTATCGGTTTTCAACCGTTCAAACTACTGATTCTATGAATTCTAGCATTTGACCTAAAACTCATAAAGCTCAAAAGCTCATTCAAAACTAAAACAAGAGTTTCTAACTATGAACCCACCTTGCAAACGACGAGTAGTTTGATGAAGATGAAGATGATCCAAGCTTTTCCATGAAATTCTTCCTCTTCTCCTTGGGTTTCTACTTCTTTTCCTCTTTCTCTTCTCTTTTCCTTTCTTTCTTCCTTTCTTTCTTCTTCTTACTAACTTTTTCTATTTATTTCTTTTTATAACAAATAACAAATTGAGAGTATCCAATAATGTCTCTAAGTCAAATATTTAATAAAACCTCTGAGTCAGATAATACTTAATTAATTAATTTAAGTTCATCAGTTGCTCTAATCATTTTAATTGAAAACTCTCAGCGCACACTGAAACCCTATTAAATTTAATTAATATTATGCAGAGCATTTTATTAAAATATGGGGTATTACACCATTGCTGCAAATGAGCATTTGGAATTATATGATCGTATTGTGAGTCAACTTGAAGGAAAAATTGACTTGAAACTGAATAATCAAGTGGTGCACATGGAAGATTAGATTAAAGTTGAAGTTGAGAGAAGATTGAAAGGTATGAATATTGGTACTCAGATTGTGGCACAGGTTCAACCAATTCGAGCTGTTAGTTCTGAAATCTGTGGTGGACCGCATATCATAGTGTATTTTATGGCAACTGCGAAACAAATCAAAGAGATAAAGTTTCAGAAGCAAAATAAACCGTATTCTAATACTTACAACTTATGTTGGAAGAATCATCCTAATTTCTCTCGGAAAGAGAAACAAAGGAATGTTCAATAACATAGACCTAAGTAGTATCAGACTCGCCCGCAGCAACAATATCAACACCCATAACAACAATATCAGCAACAGTTATCAAAGAAAGCAGATTGGGAGATGGTTGTTAAGAAGATGGTTGCTCATAGTATTCAATTTTAAGAAGAGACCATAAATAATCATATGAACATTATTGCTTCTAATAAAAATTTGGAAGTTCAACTGGGTCAGATAGCATAATAGATATTAAGTTCTCAAGCATCAGGTGCTTTACCAAATGCAACTATTACAAATCCAAGAAATCAAGAGAATATAAATATGGTGACCACGAGAAGTCAGAAAGTTATGGAAAAAGAAGAAGAAGAGAGAGAGAGAGAGAGAGAGAGAGAGAGAGAGATAGAGAGAGAAACTAATGAGGAGTATTGTATAGAGGTAAACTTGGAAGTAAGAGAAAATGAGAAAGAACCAAAAAAAACTACACCTCCAATTAAGCCAAAAGAAGAAAAAAAGAAAAAGGAGATCAAACCAAAGATTAAGCTACCTTATCCTCATAGAGTGGCAAAGAAAGATCCTAAAGAGAATGACTTTGATAAATTTATCTCAATGTTCAAAAAGTTAGAAGTCCATATGTCATTCTTTGAAGCACTCGACCAAATGCCCTTGTATCATAAATTCATGAAAGAAGTGATAACTAATAAAAGACCTATTGGAGATGAGTTGGTTGTTCCAAAGGAAAAGTGCAGTGCAATCTCACCGGAAAGGAAGATCCCAATCAAGTAGAAGGATCCCGGATCGGTTGCAATACCTTGCACTATAAAAGATAGAAATTTCAAAAAGGTTCTGATTGATTTAGGTGCTAGTGTTAGTCTCATGCCATTATCCATTTATAAAAAGTTGGGAATTTGAAGGGTGAGCAATGCGGGAACAAATTTAAAATTTGCAAACCACAGAACTAAAAGATCTTATGGGTTAGCTGAAGATGTGTTGGTGATTATCGGTGAATTTGTTTTTCCGGTTGACTTTGAGACCGTGGATATTCCAGAAGATGAAGAAACTCCTATCATCCTTGGTCGACCTTTCCTGCACATTAGTTGGTGCAACCTCGATATTAAAAAAGGCACAGTGACTTTTAAAATCCTTTGATGAGGAAATCACTTTAAATGTGTTGGATATCAAAAAGAGAAATGAAGGTAAGGGTAAGCAAGCTTCATTTGGAATGATCGAAATGGTGGAAAAAAGAATAAGTGTAAAACCACCTCCTAAAAAATATCGGACAGTATCATTAAGGTTGAAGTCTCTTGGCCATTTAGTGCACATGTCAACACTTTAAAATCCATTTGTGCAAACAAGAAAAGAAAGAAAAAGCATCGAAGGAAGGATAAGGAAGTTGGAGTTGAATTGATGCACAAAATTCCTCTTATCTCTGAACCAAGTCATTTCTCTATTGCCGAAAGGTCACGCAACAAGGTGTGGAAGTTGTAGTATCCCCCATAAAGATGGGGAGTAAACTGTCGAGCCATACGACGTAAAACGAAGTGCTTCATGGGAGGCAACCCACGAGTTTTATTTTTAACCATTTCATTATTTTTGTTTTTTAGGTACACACATAGTCTTTCACTGGAAAGTTGAGGCACCCCAAAGAATGGTATTTTGAGTAGGCATAAGCAGGATACAGTATGCTAGTGAAAAAATGGAGAAAAGTCGGAAAAATGACAAAATTGTATGAAAAATAGAGGCCTGAAATGGCCAGCCGTGTCACCGGACATGGCCCATGTCAGAAGATGCTAGCAAAGATAGAAAATTGAGATTTTACAGTAGGTTGGCACGGTCGCCCATGTCAGCCCTACTGTAGCTTTATGAAAAATTGGTTTCATGGATTGGGACAAAAGCCTGACATGGGTAGTCGTGTCATCGGACACGGCCCGTGTCAGGCAGGTTTGTTTTCAAAAAATGTAAATTCTCCCCCTCGTGTGGACCCCACCCAAGCCTAATCTCGTTTACTACCCTGTTGCAATTCTCTCCTTCGCAATGAGGCTTTGTGAGTTCCCTTCTCTAGCTTGTTCTAAAACACTGAGGCCAATGTTTGGTTCAAGTTTGGAGGGGATTTTATTTGTGTGCTTTCAGTATTAATTTTCATTAATTCAATTCCATATTCATTTTTTTCTGTTATTTTTATTTGGTTTGGTATCTTGTTTGTGTGTATGTTACAAAATAAAGGTATTTGTGCCTGATGAATGATTAGGATTGTAGTTAGTGGATGAAAAGACACAATCCTAAATTTGTGTTCAAGGAAACCCCTGAAGGTTGGTATTTTTGAAAGAAAGATTGGACGCATTTTGCGACATTGGATCAAGACCAAGTATTGTGCATCTGAGGTGAAATGACATTACATCACACCGAAGGCACCTTAGAAATGTCAGTATGCCAACATGGTGAGAATCCTAAAAAGCCATACCCTATTGCATCATGAGATATGTCAGGTATGTACTCGTCTCTTTTAGTTTGCGCATGTGTCAGTTGAATTTCCACTATACACTTACACACACTGAGGCAATTGTTTCTATTTAGCCCTGAGCCTTTATAGCCAACCCTTATAATATATTCGTTTCTTACCTCCTTCGAGCCATATATCCTTTTTGTTTATATTAACCTCCTCATGTAGCCATAAGCCCAAACATGTCCTTACCCTACTAGGATTGGTGTTAGGAATTTCTGATATGTGTAAAAACTCTAAATTTGGGGTTGAGACACTAGCAATAATAGTGAGTGAATGCACTCAGAGAAAAAAAAAGAGAAAAAAAAATTAAAAAAAAATTAAAAAAATAAAAAGGAAATAAAATGTCTTGAATAAGAAAAGAATAAAGATATGAGAATGCACTCATCCAAGAGAGGATCCAGTTGAAAGAAAGAGAAATTATATACCTTCCAAGATACACTTGAGGGAAGCAACTGGAGAATCTTGAACAAAGTTGTGTCCGACCCTTTGAGTATAAAAATAGCGAATACACAATGATGAGAGGAATAACACTGAATCTGAGCCAAAAACCCGTTTGTTTTTTCCTTCTATTTATTTATCCCACCATGTCTTGTAGTCCCGTTACAGCTTGTAAAGTCCTCAAATAGTGTGTATGTGTGTGTGTTATGATAATAGATGTTGTGTAAGCTTATGATATGACGATGCATGCCTTGATTAGAGAGTGTAAATACTTGAACCCGGGCAATTTGGTGAAAGTGTGAATAAACTAACAGAGAAGAGGTGCTGAATTGTGGAAGTGTGGTCGATCGCCATAAGTCGGGTAAGAAGGAAAGGTTGAGAAAAAAGTGAAAGAGTCGCGAAAAGTATCAGCAGTATTGTGGTTGGTTAGAATAATTCAGGGTTGAACTAATTTTTGTATTGAGCATTGCTTGAGGACAAGCAATGAGATAAGTTTGGGGTTGTGATCGGTCACCATCTTCACTTGTTCTCTATCCATCATCCTGCACAAAAACTGCATAATCGGTAACATAATGTTGAGTTTTGTTAATGTTTTCTCGAATTTATTTATGTTTTTAGCATTTCCCTTTATGTATTGTTAACTTGGAGCATTTGATGTTATTTGGTTATTTTTACGCGTTTTGGTAGTGTTTCTTTGTTTCTCAGGTACAGTTGAAAACCCAAGGATCTGATGTTGCGAGACAGGAAGTCCCAAAGTGCAGAATGCAAGATTTTGAAGATACAGTGGTCCTGACACAACCAAGCACGTCAGCTGACACGGGCCGTGTCAAGAGGAAGACACGATTTTATGAAGAAAACACAAGGCAGTGGTCTAACATGTGTGCTTGTGTCCCATGACACGGCCCGTGTCAGGAGGTCTGGGAGTGATGTCTGGAAAATATTTGGATAAAGGGGAAGAGTGTTCCAACACGGGTTCTTGTGTCCCATGACACGGCCCGTGTTGGCTTGTGCACATACTTTGCTGAATTTTGTGATTTTGTAATTCCTTAAGTTTATAAGGGAAGTTTGGGAAATTCCAAGGGTAGGAGACACAATGCTGAGTACTTAAGGAGTATTCTGAGGCAAAAAAAAATTACTTTTACTAGGAAGAAACAATTTTTTACATTGGAGTTGATGCTATCAAGGAGATTTGAAGAAATGAGATTGTTCATGAGCGGAAGCAATTGAAGTTCAAATTTCACTCCGATCAAATTTTGATGTCTACCTGTAATTTTGTTTTTGTTTTTAGAACTATGAGTGGCTAAACCCCCAAATAGTAGGGGTGACCCTGGTCTGCAATGTAACGAATATTTATGTTATTACTCTATGAGATTATGCTTTATTGTTAATCTTTTATTATGCAATGTTCTTAATATCTTTTCAATATGAACAATTGAAATCGATTTACGGTTAGGGTTTAGGTCGGATAAACCAACCTAACGCTTTTGCATGATAATATTATGGTAGATATGGCCTAGGAATGGGGATACCCTGTAATAACCTTAATAATTATGTTAAAACTATTGTTTGATGTTCTTCCTAGACAACTAATGAATTAGGGTCGAGGAAGAATATCAAAGGTTTTTCCGTTAATGAATTAAGGAAAATACTCTTGAAATTGGGTAAGATAGGGTTTAAGGCATCTCTCTTTTGAGTAATGATTAGGGTTGTTACAGAGCAGATCATACACCTTCCCTAGCATATTTTCTCATTATTGTTAAAGTTATTTTATTATTCTTATTATTTTATATTTTTGTTATTTTAGTTATTCTAAAACCAAAACAACCCCCCCCCCCCACCCAAGGAACTTTTGTCTAATTGGATTTCTTGAAAGCAATTTATTCTTCATGTGCAGTCCTCAAGAGATCGATAATGGGGATAACCCCAACTATTACTACATCAGTAAAAATAGTACACTTACTATTTTTCCGATTATGAGGAAATTGTGTCGCAATCTTATGGCCTCATTGATTAGGGCTAAAGGAACCTTCTCGATCTATTGGTACTTTAGCTTAGGGCCCTGTAAGGCCTTGCTTGTTAAATACATGGGTTTCTTCCCATTGGTTGTCTCGTGGATGAGGTTTACGCTGACCGCCTCAGTGGTGACGGACGGGTAGAGGCAGAATGTCTCTCCCATTTATGGTCAGGAGAGGACTGGTGGCTCGGAGAGGGCCTATTTGAGGTGGAGCAAGGTCTGCTCGCATTCCTCGGTCCACTCTGTAACACCTCATTTCTACCCGACAATCAATAACAAAATCAGAGTTACTAAATTTCCAACGAACAAATAGAATGCTACACTTTTGACTTAAACAATGACATTCAATCACTTGTAGTTCATATACATAACACACAATTTCGTGTGAACCGATAACAACCTGATTAGTCTTTAAAAATAAAACAACTTCCATTATTATACAACGGATTCACAAAATTCAACTTAAAATAACATAACTCATGTCCAACTCAAAACAGCTTTAAGACAACAAGTATTTAATGAAAACAACTTAAAAATCCAGCATCATAATGAAAACCAACAATAAAGAAACCATGTATTTATCCCCCCGAGTGCTACGTATCAAAGCGACAACACAGACTTGGACTAACGAAGGTAAGCAACTATATTCTAGATTAACTTCACGTTACCAACAAGGGGCAACATTCAAACAGAAGGGGTGAGATATCAAACTATATAATTGAATATATGATAAATAATATATTAGATCAAATTATATAAAAATCACCATTTCACAAATTGCAACCAACATTAATCAACACAATTCATAATGCAACAACATAATTATGCAACTTGGAATGCGACTTATAAAATGCACATGCATGTGGTACCATGGAGCAGAACTTCCAACTTAAAAATCTGCCAATTAAGAGAGGCATCAACAACGCATAAGCCTTCAACTTAATTTTTCCAATCCAGACCAACTTACCGAGCAACAGCTCCAACTTGATATGATATGTATGCGAATCAACATGAATGTCAGAGTAACAACAACAATAGTTATGTAACCACACAACAACAAATACTACCACGACTTAACAACAACAACATACTACAACAACTTAACAACATCACCATACTACAACAACGACATATTACAACAACTTAACAACAACATGCTAACATCACTCGGCAATAACAACAAATCAATATTAGCCATAGGCCTACAACTTAACAACAACAACAACAAATCAACATTGGCCATAGGCCTACAAACTAATTTATGCCACTAATAAGGGCAATGCAACAAAATTCATACCAGCAACTTCACAACTTAATCACGACGATATCACAACAACTTATATCCTACTTTGTACCAACCAACTTATTTCACAAACATTTCTCGACATTATTCGAACAATACTACCAAAACTGGCCAATTATTCTTCTGCTAGATTTACTAATATTCCTACTCTGCATTAATATTATTATGATTGTTCTGATATTGTTATTGGTTAAGTTCTGTTGTTGAAATATTACCTACTACATATTAATTATTACCACTGCTACTAATTTATCACTACATTGTTATTCAAAGAATTCCTACCACCTAATTGTTATTACTATTGCTGCTTATAAACTTAAGTGATTCGCAACTCAATTAATTACTATTGCTCTTATACTAATTCTCAACTTAATTATGTTTCTGTAAATTTAATTATGTTTCTGGAAAATCATTACTTAGTTCAATTATGCAAGGCAAGAGACCGAAAAAACACAACGCAGAAACAAAAATATAACACAGACCAGTGTGACGTTCGTCACACTTTCATGACCATCACACATGTGACGGTCGTAACATAAGGGGTGACAATCGTCACGCCCTCCATACGGGCGTCACACGCCCTCTGGGACAGTCGTCCTATCTCCAACCTGCGTTCTCTCTATTTTCTCATTCTTTCTAGAATTTTCCTTTTGTTCGATCTCAGACCAATCCCTCAACCATCTCAGTAAACATAATTTAGGAATATTATTATACTCACATTAACCTACATTAATTTCTTATGAAAATTTCAACAACATCAACCAATTATCCATTTTCAATATCAACTACAAAATCAACATACACAGATGTCGCTCCCCGGATTTCCATCCTGGTACAAACGCGAAAGTGGCGCGGAAAAAAAAAATAGAGTCGCCAGCCAGGCATTTTTATCCCGAAGAAAGGGAATGGTAATGCTGCACAAACCAGAAGAAAGAAAGAGGAAGGACACGGGTCCTACGAACCAAAGAGACTGAGCTCGGGAGTCGGTTACGACCTGGGAAGGTATTAGCACCCAGATCGTCCGTCGTACCCGACGGGATCCACGCTTGCAACAGAAAATTATTTCAAAGGGTGAGGGTATGAAAGCTGCAGCAAAAGAAATGAAAATGGAAAGAAACTGGAACTGGAAAAGAACTGAAATAAGAAAAGCAAAGGAAAAATGTAGGGAAAATAAAGATTGTGCTCGAACGGGCCCTACCCCGCTGCCTACGTACCTCATCAGGATAATGAGGATCAGAGACGCCGTAGTTCCCCTAACTAGGGGTAACAAGGAAAAAATTACTTGTGAATTAAAGGCTTGAACTGCCTATGCCATTGCTCAGGTGTTGCAGGCTCGGACGACGAGTGCGTTACCGTCTTGCAAAATGACAAGTAGGAGCAAGTTCGCGTACGGAGCGAAGGAGATGAGAAAAGAATTCCCGAAGGAAAGACGCTTATTGTTTGTTTGGTGTTTTTTAGAAGCTTTTATGAGTGAAAGTTTGCATAGGTAAGTGTACCTAAGTCTTACTCAATGGGATGTGTACATCTCACATCATTCCGAAATGGAATGCGCAAGAGGCACACCTATCTATGGAGGAAATCTCCAAAGCTAGTCCCACAAGTGAAGGCTTGAGCACACTGGCCTATTACCATTATTAAGTATTTTTGTGGTTTTTTGGTTAAGAAGTGTTTTTTTGCTTTTCTGTGTGAGGTACTCATGCTAAGACCTATCCACCACGAGTGATGACTCACACCTCGCCCCGAAACGGAACGCGTGCAAGTATCTCATAGCAAAGTCTCATGTCACAAGAAAGTACTCAACCTTTATTAAGTGAATTAAAATTGAATTTGAAGATGAGAAGAGAAAGCACCAAAGGAGCAAGAAGGAAAAAACTAGGGGGAAGTTTTTATCCTAAGTTAGCATGCATGGAGCTCCTAGGGTTTGTGAGGTCTTTCTAACCTAAAAACAAGATCTCAAGAGAAGAAGAAGAATATAAGAGGAGAGATGAGAAAGGCCTAAGCCCAACAAGAAGATGTTAGTCCATATAAACAATATGAGAAGAGATGAGAAATGGATATGTGGAACTCAATTCCCACATCTCACACTTACCATAGCCCCTGCAAGGTTAGTGTAACAACATAAAATCAAGGCATGGACCAACAAGTCAGAAGCTACACAAGAATATAGGCATGGCAAAGAGTTCACAAGATGATAAGCAAAGCAACACAAGATCATATTGAGATGATTGGAAGTGAAACAAATGCAATGAAGGCATGCTTAACACTTAAAGAAATAAAGCACATAAAAGAGACCCAACACCGAGACTCAAAGAGATTCAAACCCTATCCTAAGACCAGGAGCAACCATAAACCTCTAAAGGACCCCAAAAGATGAAGAGAAGTTGGCACAAGTGCCCTTCTAAACTTAAAAGAGACTAGAAGACTCAAAGGATGCAAAACAAGGCAAGGTGAGGAAGAAAATACCCAAGAAAAATATCCAAGCACTTAAAAATTCTACCCAACCAGCAAAGCACTCTACAAACACAAGGAAATGATAATACAAAAGGGTTTGCAAAAATACAGCACCAAACTAGGTCAATGAAGCTCAAGGATGAAAGGTATTACCATTTAGGGTTTTGAAACTTAAGGCACAAGTAACTCAAGCAAAGTCCAGCAAGGAAATTTGTGAAAAATCCAAGATAAAACATGAAGATAGTAGAGTGTCTTAGGGTTTGAATGCAAAAACAATGGGGTTCATAACTTAAAGGATGAGAAAAATAGAAATTGGACAAGGCAGATTGGTCTATGAGAGTTCACAAGAAAGCAATGCTCAATGTTGAATTTATTTGGCCACGTGGGATGAAAATAAAAATTTGGAAAAATCATGATAAAAAACTAGATGAATCAAGGAGTGCATATGAATTTTTTTGGATTTTTTAGAGTTAAGGAAATATTTAAAATAAATTAAAAGCAAATGAAATAAAATTGGTAAAGAAAAGAAATGAAAATAAAACAAATGGGCCAGGGGGGTGTAAAGAGCAAACACGCCCAGTTAAAAAACTTCATGGGCCTTGCAGGGGGGTGCAGATAGCGCTGAGGACTGCTGCACCTTCTTCTTCATGTAAACCCTAAACCTCTCACCACCATTAATGAACTAAAACCCTAACCCTAACCCTAGCCTCACGAAAATTCAAATCAAGCCACGGCCAGCCATGAAACTCTCCAGAATAGACAAACCAACATCTCTAAACACGAATACATGCTTGGATTGGATCAAAACTAAAATAATCTCAAGATATGAGTGACAATAAAATTGTCCATCAAACTTTAAATCAACATAACTTTGTAAATACTCAACCATTTCACAAACTACAAAGAGCAGTGCAACCAGCGCAACATGAGGATTCTAAAACACACAACCAAACACATTTCTATGAGATGCGAATTTTGAGTGTACCTGAGGTGTTGTCCAAAATTTGAAGTCAAGAGTGGTATAAAATGATGGCAAATGATCTCCTTATCCCCTTAGATGCAAAATAAATGCATCTAAGGCTTTGCAAGCTTGTGAATCCAGCAATATGCTTCCTTGTGCTTCAAAGCTCCTCAAATGTCCACTTGAACAAACTCCACTATAAATCTAGATCCATGGGTGCTTAATGATCCTTGAGATGAGAGGAGTATGGATATGGTCTTGGATTGGAGAAAGCTTGCCTAGATCAAAAGTTATGGCACAAAATGCAAATGTGCACAAGAAATGGGAAATGAATGATTCTTGAAGAATAATCCAAACAAATGGTATGGAAATGATCTATGAGTGATGAGGATCAAGAATCCAGCAAGAGTTTTGTGAATGGAGTCTTGTAGCAAGAGTTTGTGGAGAATGAGCAATTTTGCACAAGAAATGAGAATGGATGAATGAGTGTGTATTCTGGCTGCCTCCAACCCTATTTCTAGTTGTTATGGAATATATAAGGCAATGCAAAAGGGTTAGAACAAATGCACGTGAGAGAGAGTTGATTTTTGTGAAAATGCAAATTTGGCCCAAGTGTGCCATAAGCATGCCAAGCTCATGATTTGCTGGCTTCTTTTGCATGTGCATTCACCATCCCAGCAATGATTCACAACAAACAATTTCAGCCTTTGGATGCAAGCTATCACACAATTGTCATGCCTTGTGCAAATCCAAGTGTAAAATGCAAGTTTTATGGAACTTTCTCATGTGCACGAATTTTGCCACTTTTCTTTGAGCCAAATGACCTAAATGAGATGCATTTTGATTGTGTAAACTTAATTTGGACATAGCATATCAAACTATCCACTTTTGAGCCTTTGTGCAAATGGCTTGGCCTTGAATTTTTGAACTTTGCCCTAGAATACCCATTTTTTCGAGGGACTTATAGAAAAATCTATGAATCTCCAGAAAATGCTCTTGTACTTTTTAAAAATGGCAGCCCTTACTCTCCAACTTTCATGTTTACCTTTGGTCCATTTGAAGATTTTTTGATCAAGTTAAGGCCTTGTGAAGTTTTAGGTCAAAATAGCCAAAAATAGTAACTTTTCCATAACCAAATTTGTGCACTTTTGCCAAAACCCCTCAAACCACCAAAATTCTTGGACTTTAAGCTCACCAAACATCTTATAACATTTAATATACCTCATTTGGCCAAAAAAGTTGGGTTGGACCCCTTGGAATTGCACAGTTAACTTTTTCTGGGCTCAGTTGACTTTCTGCTTCATCTGCAAGTAACTGAGGCAAAGACTGACTTCCACTTGGAATTTTTCCATAAAAATTTACATGTAGGAACATATTATCATATAGAAAACATTGCCCAAAAAAGTTGGCCAAAATTATGAGGTTAAGGCCCTTGAAACCAAAACCCTAATTTGATCGCACTGCTTAGGAGTCTTGCATTGTCTTGAAACTTGTGATGATTAAGCAATCTTATGAGCTTTTGCAAGTGAACTTGGCCTTGCCAAAGGAGTATAGACTCATCATATGCCTCTCACAAATCCATTGGAACCCTTGTCTTGGCTTAAATGGCCTTCAACACCTCCCCAGATGGCCATATGCCTCATGCTAGGGCTTGATGCTTGTCATGCTTTATTTTTCTATGCTATAATGCTATATATATGATATGCTTATGATGAAAATGGTGTATTATGATGCTTAAAATGAAGAGGGAAAATTTGAGGTTCTACAGCTGCCCCTATTCAAGCAACTGTTGATCTGAAAAGGACGATTGCTTCCGCTTTCGGCCGTTCAAGATAAACTGTGGTTGAATACCCAAGAAAAACGGAAATTTGCGCTCTGATGCAGAAAACAAGAAATGGGAAATAAACCCAATCCAATGACGTTGCCACTGAGCTGAGAGATGAGCTGACGAGCTCTTTCCAACGAAACCAAAGGTTCTGATTGTCGCTCCCGGGATTTTCATCCTAGTACAAACGCGAAAGTGGCGCGGAAAAGGTTAGAGTCGCCAGCCAGACATTTTTATCCCGAAAGAATGGGAAAGGTAATGTTGCACAAACCTGAGGAAGAAGGAAAGTACAAGGTCCTGCGAACCAAAGATCTAAGTTCGGGAGTCGGTTACGACCTGGGAAGGTATTAGCACCCATATCGTCCGCCGTACCCGACGGGATCCACGCTTGCTTATTTGTTTCAAAGGGTAAGAAATATAACTGCTGCTGAATAAAACCGCTACTGGAACTGGAATGAGAAATGAACTGAAATAAGAGAATGAGAGAAGAGAATGGAAAGAAAGGGGGAAACGTAGGGAAAATAAAGAATGTGCTCGAACGGGCCCTACCCCGCTGCCTACGTACCTCATCGGGATAATGAGGATCAGAGTCGACGTAGTTCGCCTAACCTAGGCGGGAACTATTTGTTTGTGTTTTTTACAGCTGGAACTGCGTATGTCTATGCTCAGGGATTGCAGGCTCGTCTGGTACGAGTGCGTTTACCGTCTTGCATGAAAGACAAGTCGTCGCGAGTTCGCGTTGTGAGTGAATGAGATGAGAAGAGAAGTTCCCGCGGATAGTCGCTTGTTATTTGTTTTTGTCTTTTATGAGAAAGTGTTTTTGAATTTATTTGTTTTATGAAACAATCCCTTGATGAGACTTGTGCATCATGATAGACGAGCTTACACCACTCCAAGATGGAATGAATGCAAGTGCTTCATGGAATAAGGCTATACACAAGGAATCCTTTCATTTATTTGTTAAGTGTATTTTTGGATTTTGTTTGAAGATAAGAAGAGAATGACTCAAGTTGGAAAAAGGGAAAAACTAAGGGGACTAAGACACAACCCTAAGTTATTTATATGCAAAAGGGAAATCCTAATGGTTAGTGTGGCTTTCTAATCCTAATGGAAAAAACTAGAAACTACTAGAATTCAACTTACTTCCTAAGGAAGTTAAGTTGATTCTAAGAACGATGGGGAAGCCTATGCAAGTTATAAAATCAAATGATAAGGCAAAAACAATAAAATCGAATTAAGAAATAAACTTCTAAACAAGACAATTAAAGGCATGAAAAATAGTCCTATTTATTTATTCTAATTCTAATTAAGATGAAACTTTAAGCCTAAGTCCTAAATCAAAGTCAAGCCTAATATTTTCATTCCAAAAAAATCCAAATTTAAACTAACCTAAGTCTATATTAAATTCTAAGGCTCAATTTAAACTAAACCATATTTTTGTGTGACTTTATTTTCATGGCCTAAACTAAATGGAAATTATATGTAACAAAACCTAAAAGTTAATATCCTAAAAAAATATTAAAAGTTCTGGAAAAAAAATGAAATTTATTCTATAGGGTTCTAAAACTACCTATACTAATGTGTCAAAAGGAATCCTAAAAATTCAGAATTTAACTAGGCCTAAAAATTGATTATTTTCAGCTACAAATTAATCCCTAATTTCTAAAGAATTGGCCTCTAAAACCTAAGATAAAATATTCTAAAAAATCTACAAAAATTATCCTAAGTACTAACATTAGTCTTCTAACTACAGTAAAAAGAGTGGGCTAAAAAAATTACTGGAAAGCTAAAACATAAAATCAACAAAATTATGTATATTTAAAGGAAATTCAATAAAAGCTAGTCACAAGAAAAATCAGAATTAAATCAAAAAATAACCAAAATTCAGAAAATAAAAATACCAAAAATTTCTAATTAGATTTATTAGCCTACTGGAATTTTTATAGAATTTTCTAGTGGATTTTACTATTTTTAATGAATTATTTATGAACTAATGGAAAATAAAAACTAAAATCTAAGAAAAATAAATGGGGGTGAATTTAGTAAGTTTTTTCATTGATTTTTCTAATGGGCCCAGAAATGAGGGTATTAACAGCAAAAACCAGGGCCCATGCGCAGGCCAGAAAGGGAGGTGTTGAAATGATTTTTTATGGTGTTTTCTTTTAAAGTGGGCTTAATAGAGGGTTGCAATTAGCAATATGCCAACAGGCCCATTTTCATAAGAAGCCTGGGGGTGCAGGAAGCGGATTCTTTAGTTATTATTTTTTAATGGGCTTAATGTGGGGGTACAAACAGCAATAACACCTAACTATACCTTAATGATTAGAAATGAAATTAAATAGACTAATCTGGTGCTTATTATTCTTTAAAGCCATCTTAATGTCATAATAATCCTGATTATACTTAATATATTTTATTAATATCTAACTAATCCATATGATATTTTAATAATTACAATAAATCACATTAATTAAATGAAAATTATAATTCTGATTAAAACCAAAAAAACCAAAACTGAAGAACAACATGAACCCCCCAAACCCTAAATTTCCTCTCCATCCGCCGCAGCCTACCCCTTCCCTTCTTCTTCGTCTTCCCCTCAACGCCACTTCTCCTCTTCGTCCTCCCCTTCTTTTCTTCCGTGAAAACCCAAGAATCTCCCTCACCCTCTTCTTCTAAACCGAATCACCATAACCTAAACCTCTCTATCTTCTTCATCGATTGACAAAAAAACGTTCCTCCTCTTCCTAATTCAACCTCACCATACAACACCAAAAACCTAATCCTAATCTCCAATTGAAAAAAACCACATCACGACATCAATCTGTTCCCTCCTCTGAAGCAACGCCCATGGAAACAAAGAAGCCACCATCTTAACACCAACAACAATGAGACCAATGACTCAACAACCAACCGATCAACTACGTCTAAAAGGTGCTCAAATTCGTACCTGGAATGGAATGATGTCAACGATGCAATGTGCTTTAGGTAAGCTTGACCTTGTTCCGTTCTTTTTCTTTTGCGTTTTATTCTAACTCGAGCTTGTTATGATTGAACCGGTTCTTGTTGACGCGAGTTCAACTCCTTTCTTCCTTTCGGTTCTGTTTTTGCGATTTGATCCTAATAACCTGGTGTTGATTCTCATTGTGATGATTTACAGATTGACAACAGCGATGAAGATCATGGGAGAAGCAACAGGTTACGATAATGCTGAAGCAGAGATGATGTTGCAAGGAGATTGAGGAAAAGTTTTGGAGGTGTGAGAAGACGAATCCGAAGCTGTGGGAAGATCAGAAGAGGTTTCTTTTTGGCTGAAGTGTGAGATTCAGAAGGAGAGTTCGTGAGGGGTGAATGAATTGAGAGAAACGGTGAAGAAAAATGGTGAAGTGGTGAAGAGTTTAGAAGAAGAAATTGAGGAATTGTTCAGGAATGGCAGAGAAGGATTGAGAGGAGAAGAGAGGAGAAAATGGTGGCAAGGATTAAAAATGGTGAAGAAGATTGAAGATGCAATGGAGCTTCTGATTTATAGAATGCTTGAGGATGATTCTAGAAACTTCAAGTAAGAAAATCAGTTTCGATTCTGTTACTCTTTCTGTTATTTTCTGTTGTGGTTGTGAGATGTCGGTTAGAAGCTGATTATTGATTTTTTTGGTTCTTTCTCAATTCTATTATGAGTTTTGGTTTTTTATCATTGAATTGGAGAGTTGGTTATTCTGTTATGAGCTGATAAAGTTTGTTATGAATTGATATTTACTTTGATTTCTGTTTCGAATTGTTATGTTGAATTGAGTTTTTGTGGTTTCTGCTATTGAATGGTGCAATATGGAATCACAGGATCATTAGATCGTTGCTGAGATTTTTTCGACGTCAACATTGTCGAAGCCAGACTAATTGCTCTTGTATGACCCTGAACCAATCTGAATTGTGACGGTGGATTTGAAGGCTTGGATGGCAGAGATCAGAAACATGAGGCTAAGGATTTGGTTACGGTAATTGAAACTTGAAGATGGATCCAGGTTGATAATTACCGAGGCTTTGTCAAAAGTTAGTGCCTGCATTTTCTTCTCTTCGTTGTTTTTTCAGTTGGCCTGCTGTTAATTCTTTTCTTCTAATTTCTTCGTGATAATCATGCAGGCTGTTGCGGAAAGCATTGAAGACACGAAGGGATTGACGAAGATTTGGGGTGTTGATGGTGAGATGGAAGCACTGTGCAAAGGAACTCAACCACTCCTAACATGAGCTTTAGCTCGTGACGTGAATTTTCCATGCCACGGCAAGTTGGAAATTGACTGAGGGCGGTAGATGGCGGAAATGAATATTCCGACGATGGCCCGATAATTAACTCAGTTGCGTGTGTGAGAGAGGGAGCAATTTGTGAGAAAGTTTCATAATCACTCTGTTGTTTTTTCCTTGTAATAGAACTTGTAGGAATTTTCCTTTTTTATCTTATTCTGAATTTCCTGGTGCAATATTGTAATCCAAAACTGGACTTTATCATTGTAATTGATTCTTTCTTGGATTTTACTTCTCCTCCTTCTTCTTTTTTTTGGGGGGGGGGGGGGGGGTCACCACTGAGCATCAATGTTGTATACTCATAACAGAATAAAAATAAACTTATTTGGCTTATTGATTCCTTTGACTGCTACTCACATTTTCGAACACCAACAGGGGACTTGATATATATTAATATTCCTTTTTTTTTCAATTTTTTTTAAAAAGAAGAAATTGACTAAGAGAACTTTGTGAATTTCAAAAGTGAATATGACTATGATGTGCACTAACAAATGATCTTGGCTTAAAAACATACATGGGTTTTGGTTTAAACAAACATAGGGGTTTCGGAAATGAGATCTGAATTCCACAAAATGACTTATGACAGGGATAGGTAAATGAATTTGGTAACAAATATAGATTTGGATAGTAAAATGGATCGAGGATGAATTTGGATAAATGGGCTTGAAAAAATGGTTAGAAATGAATTATATTTGAATTCGAATGAAACTTTCCAAATAGACCATAATTGCTCACTTTTCATCCTCGATTCGAACCTTATTCTTGAACCAAACGCTGATGTTACGATGAATCCAAATATCAATAATCCATGAACCATCCTCCTGTTAAAATCACTTAGAAATCCCGAACTTAAATGCATATCTCCATCAAATCATCCCAAATCGGGCTTCAACATTAAGAACCTCAGTTAATGGCAAGCCATAATCCCATAATCCATGACACACTTTCCAGCGAAATAGACACCACAAAACAATGGAACAACCTGACTCTTCAGAGGACACTGATCTCATGCCTTAATAGCCAATGAAATGCATGACCGTGAACGTTAATGACCTAATGAAAAATGCAGATGAATGCAAAATGATAAGCCAATAGAGGGAATGAATATAAGGGCAAATTTTGAGGTGTTACACTGATGAATCATGAGACGGACGAGTCTTCAAATGACCTGTGACGCCAGGTGTAGAGAGCGGACGAGCCCTTAAGAATCTTCAAAGTAACCTGAGATAGACGAATCTCCTTCACTAATCCTTACGCAGATAAGTGGAATAAGACGGACGAGTCTTCTTCGGATAACCCTTACGCAGGTTCCGGAAATGCATATAAGTCTGTGGGATAGACATGCAACTAGGATGAACGAATCCTCTTCACGAATCCTTACGCAGATAAGTGGAATAAGACGGACGAGTCTTCTTCGGATAACCCTTACGCAGGTTCCGGGAATGCATATAAGTCCGTGGGACAGACATGCAACTAGGATGGACGAATCCTCTTCACGAATCCTTACGCAGATAAGTGGAATAAGACGGATGAGTCTTCTTCGGATAACCCTTACGCAGGTTCCGGTAATTGTTTTGACGCTTTAATCCCACCGTCAGGATTTTCAACCTCTTCAATGCGGACGAGCATTGGAATGAGCATCAAAGAAACACAGACGAGTGTCATAAGTCGACGATACGGACGAGTACCAGACGATGATCCAAGAAACACGGACGAGTGCTTCTGATAATGATACGGACGAGTATCAATCACTGGTATAGACGAATACCAGAAATCCAACACAGACGAGCATTGGAATCTTCAATAGGGAACAATCTAACACACACGAGTGTCAGAAAATATACGGACGAGTATCAGCTTATTCCAGACGATCTTCAAAAGAAAATACCAAACACGGACGAGTGACAGGGCGTGCAGACGAGCACTAGATAAGTAATAGACACGGACGAGTGTCGAAGGATGCGAACGAGTAATCTTCAAAGGAGCAACAAGCACGTACGAGTGCTAAGAGATGCGGTCGAGCATCAAAATAAAGATGCGAGCACGGACGAGTACTGGCGACTTTCTTGGGGATATGCCTCAAATAAAGAGGAATCGAAAAATAAAATGCACGGACGAGTGCTGCAGGGATGCGGACGAGCACCAAATAAAGATGCTAGCACGGACGAGTGCTAGTAGATATAGACTCTACTGGGGAAAGTGCACAGACGAGTGCCACAAGGTGCTAATTCTTCTGGAGACTGCGGATGAGCAAACTGAATCATCAGATAAGTGTCTAAGAGTGCGAACGAATACTGAATAAGTATCAACACAGACAAAGGCTGATTATGTTGGGGAAGTAGACAATTTCACTTTGGCTGGGGAATGAAGTCCTGGCGACCTGTGGGAGAAGATTCCGGCAACCTGTTGGGGTCTCAAAACTTTTAACTCTGATGGAAATGAAGTGTTGGCAACCTGATGCTTGCTGGAGAGGCTTTCACTGGAAGAAAGACGACTCTGCGTGAGGTATACTTCGTTCGACTGCTTTGAACATCTGCTAAAGATCTGATCACCCTACTCTGACTCCACTGGGGAGAATTTCTTCTTGCTCTGCTGGGTAAACTACTTCTTGTTCTGCTGGGGAACTCCCTTGGAAATGAGAATCCCGATGACTCTGTGGGGAAATGAAGTTGCCTACAACTCTGCTGGGTAAGGAGAACTTCTAGCGATTCCGTTGTGGATAATAATCTTCTGATAACTCCACCGAGGATGGGAGACTTCTACTAACTCCTGCTGGGGATTGACTCGACCTCTGGGGAGTGCAGGTGTTCGGATACCTGCTGAGAATAAGTCACTTGTAGACAGGCGCTCTGCCGGGGAAGTGCCTCTGCTTGGAGAATAACCCTCTTCTGCTTGGGGATACGGTGATAACCTGCAAATCCTGCAATAACAGAATACGCACGTATGCACAAAGATTGGTACGGCCTGATCTATTCATCTGACGTCACCTGACACTCAAAGCGATGTTAAGTGTCTCTGCAATGTCATTTTTATCAATTTGAAAAGCAACATGTTTCGCATGCAATGTCATTTGTCAAAAATTCAGGACATTTTTGCAAACAAAATAAACATAACACGGTGTTTGACTGAATATTCTTTTTATTGATTGGCCTCTGAATAGGCAAAATTTTACATCAGGAAGTAACCACCTGGAAAGAGGTAACTACTGTAAAATTGAGAAAAGAAACTATCCTAATGGCAATGGCACGGCATTCCAAAGAGTTTCCTTCCTGCTATGACTGGCATATCCTCAAGACTTTCCGTTCCATCTTCGGCCTTCTGAAGAGAATGAGGGGGCTGATCTCTACCCTTCTGATATGGTCAAGTTGTTTGAAGCGGTGATGTGGTTCAGATTACCCGGAGCGCAGTTGTTCGTTTATTCCCTGATTTTGCGTGGATCGCCCTTTCGGGTTTTCAATCCACCGGGCTACCCTTTTTTGCCTGAGTTGTCTGATGTGGCTTTTCAACTCAGTGGGTGTACGTTTTTTTTTATTTTTCCCTAATTTTTGCCCGAGCTTTTATTCTGTTTTTAGCTCGCCGGGATGCCCTTTTTTTGCCTGGACCATAATTCTATTTTTGTGTCCAGCGGGTCTTTTATGCGAAGTATTTTTTAACTGCGTCCGAGTTAACAGGGTATTGGAAGTCTTCGCCATCCATAGTGGTGAGCATCAGTGCTCCGCCTGAGAATACTTTTTTCACTATGAATGGTCCTTCATAATTTGGGGTCCACTTGCCCCTGTGATCTGAACTGGGAGGAATGATCCTCTTGAGTACAAGCTCGCCTACTTGGTACTCCCGAGTACGTACTCGCTGATCGAAGGCTCGCTTCATTCTCCTTTGATAAAGCTGGCTATGACAGATAGCTGCTAATCTCTTTTCCTCAATTAGGCATAGTTGATCGTATCGAGCACGCACCCACTCAGCCTCATCAAGCTTGACATCCATCAGCACCCGCAGTAAAGGGATTTCCACTTCACACAGGCAAGACTGCCTCCATGCCGTAGACTAAAGAGAAGGGGGTTGCCCTAGTTGACGTCCTGACTGACGTTCGGTACCCATGTAACGCAAACGGTAGCATCTCATGCCAATCTTTGTAGGTGATAACCATTTTCTGTACAATCCTCTTGATATTCTTGTTAGCTGCCTCTACCGCACCATTCATCTTTGGTCGGTAAGGAGAGGAATTGTGATGCTGGATTTTGAAGTCCCGGCACAGTTTTGCCATCATCTTGTTGTTCAGATTAGAACCATTATCATTAATGATTCGCTCGGGGACTCCATACCGACAGATGATGTCTCTTTTCAGAAATCGGGCTACCACTTACCTTGTAACATTTGCATAAGAAGTCGCTTCAACCCACTTAGTAAAATAGTCAATAGCAACCAGGATGAATCTGTGGCCGTTTGAAGCAGTTGGTTCAATCTTGCCAATCATATCAATGCCCCACATGGAAAAGGGCCAGGGTGAAGACATCACATTCAGAGGATTTGGAGGCATATGCACTTTATCCGCATAAATCTGGCATTTATGACATTTTCTGGCATATGCACAACAGTCTGCATCCATTGTGATCCAGTAATAGCCTGATCTTAGCAACTTTTTAGCCATTGCATGCCCTCCAGCATGGGTACCAAAGGATCCTTCGTGCACCTCGTGCATCAGCAAGTCTGCTTCTGCCCTATCAACGCATCTGAGAAGTATCATATCAAAGTTTCTCTTATACAGGGAACCATCAGTGTTCAGGAAGAAACTACCAGCTAGCCTTCTTAATGTCTTTTTATCATTGGAAGATGCCCCAGGTGGGTATGTTTGATCCTCCAAGAAGCATTTGATGTCATGGTACCAGGGCTTATCATCTTTGACAATGTCTGCTGAGAACACATATGCTGGCCTGTCAAGTCTGGATACTGCAATTCGGGGCACAAAGTTGGCAGCTTGCACTTTGATCATGGATGAAATGGTAGCCAGAGCATCTGCAAACTGATTTTCGTCTCGAAGGACATACTCAAGCTTGATTGTTGTGAAGAAAGTCAACAACCTCCTTGTGTAGTCCCGATAAGGTATCAGATGATCTTGGTGCGTGTACCATTTGCCGTTGGTTTGATTAATTACCAGAGCCGAATCTCCGAACACAGTCAAAGTCTTGATCCTGAGGTCAATGGCTTCCTCAAGACCCATAATACAAGCTTCGTATTCAGCTTCGTTGTTAGTGCAGTTAAAGGTGAGTTTTGCCGAGAAAGGCATGTGAACTCCCTTAGACGTAATGAGTACTGCACCAACACCACGACCGTTCATATTAACAGCCCCATCAAACATCATAGTCCATTCTTTTTCTGGGTCAGGCCCTTCAGTGTGAATAGGCTCTTCATGATCTTTTGCTTTTATGAACATGATGTCTTCATCAGGGAAGTCAAATCTCATAGGCTGGTAATCATCAATGGGTTGCTCAGCTAGATAATCAGACAATACACTGCCTTTGATAGCTTTTTGGGATGTGTACTGAATGTCATATTCTGTGAGAATCATTTGCCATCTTGCAACCCGTCCGGTAAGTGCTGGCTTCTCAAAAATGTATTTAACCGGGTCCATCTTTGAGATCAATAAGGTAGTGTGGGTCAACATATACTGTCTTAGTCGGCGAGCAGCCCACGCTAAAGCACAACAAGTTTTCTCGAGCAGTGAATAACGTTGTTCACAGTCGGTAAACTTTTTGCTTAGGTAGTATATTGCATACTCTTTTCGACCAGACTCGTCATGCTGGCCTAACACACACCCCATTGATTCTTCTAATACCGTCAAGTACATGATCAGAGGTCTTCCTTCAACTGGAGGTATAAGGATCGGAGGCTCCTGTAAGTATTCCTTGATTTTGTCAAAAGCCCTCTGGCAGTCTTCGTTCCACCTGACCGTTTGTTCTTTTCTTAATAGCTTGAACAAGGGCTCGCAGGTTGCTGTAAGATGAGATATGAACCTTGAAATGTAGTTCAATCTACCTAGGAACCCTCGAACTTCTTTCTCAGTTTTTGGTGCAGGCATTTCTTGAATGGCTTTAACTTTGTCAGGGTCAACTTCAATCCCTTTCTCACTTACAATAAATCCCAGCAGCTTACCAGATCGTACCCCGAATGTGCATTTGTTGGGGTTTAGCTTCAATTAGTACTTTCTCAGACGCTTGAATAACTTCAACAGATTTACCAGGTGGTCTTCTTCTGTGAGGGACTTGGCAATCATGTCATCCACATAACATTCGATTTCTTTATGGATCATGTCATGGAATAATGTTACCATAGCCCGTTGATAAGTAGCACCAGCATTCTTCAAGCCGAATGGCATCACCTTATAACAGAATGTGCCCCAGGGTGTGATGAAGGTTGTCTTCTCCATGTCTTCAGGTGACATTTTGATCTGATTGTATCCTGAAAATCCATCCATGAAGGAGAACACCGAGAACTGAGCCGTATTGTCGACCAATACATCAATGTGAGGTAAAGGGAAATCATCTTTCGGGCTGGCTCTGTTCAGGTCCCGGTAATCTACACACATCCTCACCTTGCCATCTTTCTTTGGTACTGGAACAATGTTAGCTACCCAAGGTGGGTAACTAGTCACAGCAAGGAACCCGGCGTCCCACTATTTCTGTACCTCCTCTTTGATCTTCATTGCCATGTCAGGGCGAGTTCTTCTCAGTTTTTGCTTAACAGGAGGACAGTCTTCTTTTAACGGTAGTCGATGCACAACTATGTCTGTATCCAACCCTGGCATGTCCTGATATGACCAGGCAAAGATGTCAACATATTCACGCAACATTTCAATCAACCCCTTCTTAACTTTAGTCTGCAGGCTGGCACCTATCTTGATTTCCTTCTTAACCTCTTCTGTGCCGATGTTGATAACCTCGATTTCCTCCTGATGAGACTGAATAGCTCTTTCCTCTTGCTTCAACAACCTGACCAGTTCTTCAGGGAGTTCATAATCTTCCTCAACCTCTTCATCAGCTTGGTAGATTGGATTATCGAAGTTATGCTCAGTCATAGCAGGAGAGTTGTCGATGGAATCCGGTTGATCGACACTGCACAAGTGATGTGCTCATTCAGAATCTGTTTAGAGAAAACACACACCAAAAGCAAGAAAGAAAAACACATTGCCATTTTCTTTATTTGTGCAAAAAATTAAAATTGAAAGAAAAGGAACGATTTGATTGAAAAATGTCCTTTATTTATGACAAATAAATGCTTTTAAAACATGGAGGCCCATACAATGGATCCTTGTACCTTGGGCAGAGTACATGATTTGACATGCAGTATGTAGAAAAATGACAAATAAATAATTACTTTGTGATCCAGGTGACTTCGACGATGTCTTCCGTAGACCAATTGGGCAGCTCCTCTCCCGGTGCACACGGGCGGATCCAATTATCCAGATCGCACTCGCTATCTCCGTCTTCACTGGTAGCACAGATATGGTTGCGGTCCAGCAACCCAGCACTAGTAAAGGTAATGGTCTTGTTGTCTGATGAACGGACGAGCCCATCAGGCTGATACCCAAGCCCAAACTTGTCTTCCTTCTTTTCCAGCTCCAGTAATCTGCCCCAGACCTGGGCACTGCCTAATTGCACAACCTCCTTGGCCTGCTTGTAGGAGGTAATAGACGTACCTTCTTTATCTTCAGCCCTACTCAGAGGAGACAAGGAACTAACATTCACTGCTTCGAATGCCTGACACAGGGTTTCATGAATTTCACCATCCATCTCCATATATTTGAATGTAGATAAATGGCTCACAAATATGTCCTCTTCACCGCACACAGTCACAACTTAACCATCTGCTACGTACTTGAGCTTCTGGTGCAAGGTTGACGTCACAGCCCCTGCGGCATGAATCCAGGGTCGACCAAGCAGATAGCTATAAGCAGGTTGGATGTCCATCACGTAGAACGTGCTCTTAAACACTTGTGACCCAACCTTGATTGGCAACTCAACCTCTCCAAAGACAGACCTCCGAGAACCGTCGAAAGCCTTTACCACCAAATCACTTGGCCTCAAAACAACCCCTTCTACATTGAGTTTCATTAACGCCTTCTTCGGCAAGACATTAAGAGATGACCCAGTATCAACCAGGACATGGGACAGCACAGCCCCTTTGCACTCAATTGTGATGTGGAGAGCCTTGTTATGATTCCTCCCTTCAGTAGTAAGGTATCTATCAGTAAAGCCCAGACCATGGCTCGCATTTACACTTCCCACCACAGCTTCTAACTTATTCACGGTAATCTCCTGAGGAACATACGCCATCTGCAACACCTTCAGAAGGGCTTCTCTATGAGCTGGTGAGCACATCAGCAGCGACAGGATAGAGATTTTGGAGGGAGTTTGATTTAGCTGCTCGACTACCTTGTAGTCGCTCCTCTTAATAATCCTCATGAACTCCTCCATTTCCTTCTCGAAAGTACTTTGACCAGTAGCGGGAGTGGCATTATCGTCAGTTGTTATTTGCTTCCCTTTGGCTTTAGCAGAAGCCTCAGCATCAGTGTCTCCTCTCAAAGTCTGGGGAGCGAATAAGCGACCACTTCTCGTGAAACCTCCACTTCCCCCAACATTCACCACAGCTGGGTCCATGGTTACTGTCTTATTTTCCACTTTCTGTCATCCGACATACACTTCTGATCCGTAATGCCACGGAATAGCCTTCTCATCTGAATATGGAATAGGCCCAGGCACCGTGATGGTGACGGGACTTACTTCCGGGACATAAATAGTAACCGGCTCTCTTCGCGCTGGCATTTCAGCAGGATCATAGTATATGGTCAGCGTTGACACTTCATCGGTCCTCTTATCAACCCTGTTGAACTGTAACAGCCCATCATCCATCAGTCTCTGTAAACCAGTCTTCAATCTGTCACAACCATTCTTTGACTCAACACAGCCTTCGCAATCGAGCCCACAACCCGGAAAAACCTGACCCTTCAACAATCTCTCCTTGACCAGCAACAAGGAGGTCTTCACTTCTTCAACCCTCTCCACCAAGTTCAACCTCTCATCCATCTCAATAGTATTAACCCTGGCTCCCCCATGATTAGGGATAGGGTTAGTCGTGACATTCGGAGGCGGCGCAAAATTGATTGCTTTGGAGTCGATCAATTCCTGAACTTTATAGTGCAAAGCCCTGCACTTCTCCGTTGAGTGCCCGGGTGCCCCAGAATGGAAAGCACATCGAACATTGGCGTCGTAACCTGGAGGAAGAGTTCCAGTAGGTGGAGCCAAGGTCCTCAGTTGAATTAAGTTCAGTTCCAACAATCTCTGGAGTAAAGCTGTGTAAGTCATTGAGATCACATCAAAAACCCTATCAGCTTGGCGTGGCTGCCTCTGTTGATACGGTCTCTGTTGATAGTTGCGCTGCTGTTGTTGCTGAGGCTATTGTAGAGCCTGTTGAGCTGGTTGAATTGGTGCAGTGGGAATTGTGACTGCAGCTATCTGATTGTATTCTCGTCTATAACCTCTGCCTCTGCCTCGGCCATATACTGCGTTAGCTTCCCCTTCTCTTCTTCTAGGAGGTCCACCAAAGGCTTTCCTCGCTCCTCCAGAGCTACCAGCAGTATTAGGGTCCTGAATCTTCCCCATCTTTAACAGAGTCTCAACTCTCTCTCTAGCAATCACTATATCATTGAACTTGGTGGCCGAGCTAGATGCCAACCTCTCCAGAAAAACACCTTGGAGAGTGTCGCTCCCGGGATTTTCATCCTAGTACAAACGCGAAAGTGGCGCGGAAAGGTTAGAGTCACCAGCCAGACATTTTTATCCCGAATGAATGGGAAAGGTAATGTTGCACAAACCTGAGGAAGAAAGAAAGGACAAGGTCTTGCGAACCAAAGAGACTGAGCTCGGGAGTCGGTTACGACCTGGGAAGGTATTAGCACCCAGATCGTCCGCCGTACCCGACGGGATCCACGCTTGCAAAAGAAACTATTTCAAAGGGTGGGGGTATGGAAACTGCAGCAAAAGAAAAGAAATGGACTGGAAAATAAACTGAGAAAAGAATTGAAATAAGAAGCAAAGAGAAAAATGTAGGGAAAATAAAGATTGTGCTCGAACGGGCCCTACCCCGCTGCCTACGTACCTCATCAGGATAATGAGGATCAGAGACGCCGTAGTTCCCCTAACTAGGGGTAGAAAAAAGGAAATTGCTTGTGAATTAAAGGCTTGAACTGCCTATGTCATTGCTCAGGTGTTGCAGGCTCGGACGACGAGTGTGTTACCGTCTTGCAAAGTGACAAGTAGGAGCAAGTTCTCACGTAAAGAGTGAATGAGGTGAGAAAAGAATTCCTGAAGGAAAGGCGCTTATTGTTTGTTTGGTGTTTTTTAGAAGCTTTTATGAGTATGTCACAAGTAAGTGAAATCAAGCTCTCACCAATGGAATGCGCACTTGTCACTACATTCCAAGATGGAATAATAGAACAAGCACACTCAAGTAAGGAGAAGATCCCCAAAACTTGAACCCAAAGATTAGGGCTTAGGCTCACTAACTTGTTTGCTTATTAGATGTTTTGATTATTTACATGAAGAAGTGTTTTTTATGCTTTTCTTTATGAAGAAGATACCTTGATCAGACTTGTGCATCACAAGGTAAACATGTACTATCCCAAGATGGGAAGACTACAAGCATACCTCATGGGATAAGGCTATGGATCAAGACATCACTTCACATTTATTAAAGTATCTTTTAAGAGTTATGAGATGAGAAGGGAAGAAGAACCAAAATGATCTCCAAGGAAAAATTCTAAAGGGGGACTAAAATAATCATAAGTATTCACATGCATGGATGTCCTAAAGGTTGGTGAGGTTTCTATCCTAATGAAGAAGGAAGAAGAAGATAGAAGAAGGGATGAGAAAGGCCTAGGCCCCAAAAAAGAGAGTTAGCTCACATAAACATAAGAGGAAGAGATAAGAATTAGAGATGTGGAACTCAATTCCCACATCTCACACTTACCATAGCCCCTGCAAGGTTAGCATGCACAAGTGAACAAAAATGAACAAATTAACATAACATCATCCAACAATCAGAAGTGAAATGAAGTAAACAAATGCTTAATGCTAATTCAACTCAAAGAAATAAAGATGAGAAGCTTATGACTTAAAATGAGGCAACATGAATACATATGGAAACAAGTGCGCACTTATGAAAGATGTAATACAAAACACACAAAATACAAGCACAAAGTTCAAAACCAGAATCAAAATGATATGAAGAATGGCCTAAGAGGCCAGCAAGATGAAGAGAGAAGTCACACAATACCAAACAATATCAAAATAGAAGCCATGGAACCAAAAGATGGAATTTAAACACTTAAAGAAACAAATGACTTGAATATGAAGCAAACTCAAAAATTCAGAATAACCAAGACCTATCCTAGGACCAGGAAGGTACCCATACCCCAAAGGAACCCCAAATGAGAAGAAGAAGTTGGCACAAGTGCCCTTCTAAGCCTATAAGAGATCTGATGAACCAAAAGAAGCAAAATGGGACAAGGTGAGAACAAAAATCCACAAATAATCAACCGGCCATCTAAAAATTCTACAACTGAAACCAAATGATCTTAAAACACATTACATCAACTTTCCAAAAGGATTTGCAAAAATTCAGAAAGGAACTAAGTCAAATGGAGGTACAAACACAAGCTGGGACAGAAAACTTACACCACAAGATATCAGATCAAAACTCAAGAAATAATTTTCTAAAAATTCTGAGAAAACTCACATGAAAACTAGAAGATCTTAGGAACACAATGCAAAAAGAATGGGATCAAAACTCCAAATATTGAAGTCTATAGAAAATAAACAAAACAGACTGGTCAAGAAAAGAAGCAAATGAAGCTATGCACCTTGGTGAATTATTTCTGGATGAATGCTTAAGATGATTGATGTTTACCAGAAATGCATGAAAATGCAGTAATAGTATTTACTAAGGACGAACGAGGGAAGGATTTCAACGAAGCTTCGCCGGTTAATCTCTACAAAACAGATACAAATCCTCAGCAGGACAAAATCCATCTTCATAAAGTCACATCTCCCCTGGAATTTATATCCATCTCTTTTATCCTCATACGGACATACGGGAATTTACTTTCCAATAAGGGAACGACGAACGAAGACGGGAGGTTATATTTGCCCTACTATCAAACGAAGACGAAGGTTATGTATACCTTACTATCCCCAGCATACGGGAAGTTGTATATACCTTGCTATCCCCAGCAGACGGGAGGTTATATATACCTTGCCATCCCCAACATACGGAAGGTTATGTATAATATATTATCAAGCAACACGGGAACGAGTTCCTCATATTCTTCAACAACGAATCGGGATTTATTTTCCCTGGCCAGCAGTTGTTATACGAAGATATCCAGACGCTTCCGGCAGTGTCATATCATACATACATCATTTACATCATACCATAACATACATATCCATAGATACATAGTACATTACCTAAGTGCATCATATCATACATGCATACATAATGCATAAACTAATACTACCATACAGAATGCTACCTTGTTTTCAGGTTAATTATCCAGCAAACAGACTTATGATTATCAGGATTGCTTTATCCTCCTGAGAGTTATCATCCCTCAGGATTGCTTTATCCTCCTGAAAGCATATCATACATCAAGACTGCTTTATCCTCCTGAAAACTTCTAGTACATCAGGACTACTTTATCCTCCTGACAGCTATCATCATTACCTCAGGATTGCTTCATCCTCCTGAAAGCATATTATCAATCTCTCAAGACTGCTGCATCCTCTTGAAAACATATTACTACCTCAGGATTGCTTTATCCTCCTGACAGCTTATTATTACCTCAGAATTGCTTTATCCTCCTGACAGCTTATTATTACCTCAGGATTGCTTTATCCTCCTGACAGCTTATTATTACCTCAGGATTACTTTATCCTCCTGACAGCTTCTTATACCTCAGGATTGCTTTATCCTCCTGAAATCATATTATTACCTCAGGGCTGCTTTATCCTCCTGACAGCCATCATCATTACCTCAGGATTGCTTCATCCTCCTGAAAGCATATTATCAATTTCTCAAGACTGCTTCATCCTCTTGAAAACATATTACTACATCAGGACTGCTTTATCCTCCTGAAAGCTATCATTATATCTTGGACTGATTTATCCTCCAAGAAATGTATCTGAAGAACTTTTTTCAAAGTGGTATCTTTAAGCCCACTCAAGCATATTCAACTAGCCATCTGTATCACTTTATGCACTGGTGAGTGCAAATTTTTGGGCTTTTGTGTTCAATCCCCTTCAACCTTCCAGGTCACGACTGGCAAACATACCAATCTAACCCCTCAGGTTTCAGAAAATTGAACAGGGGCAGCTGTTGCACCCCAAAATTTGCCCTCACAATACAAGACTTTGTGTGCTAAGAAGGTTCACAAGGTTCACAAGATTCACAATGCTTTCAAGACCTTTCATGAGGTTCATGAAGTCTACAAGTCACTTTATGAGGTTCACAAGGTTCACAAGATTCACAATGCTTTCAAGACCTTCCATGAGGTTCATGAAGTCTACAAGTCACTTTATGAGGTTCACAAGGTTCACAAGATTCACAATGCTTATCAGACCTTTCATGAGGTTCATGAAGTCTACAAGATACTTTATGAGGTTCACAAGTTTCACAAGGTTCACAATACCTCCCATGAGATTCATAAGACATTTTATGATGGTTCACAAGGTTCACAAAGTTCACAATTGGTCAGAAGAGTTGACAATTCCCTCAGACAATGCACCTCCTAAGCAGTGCATCCAAAACTAGGGTTTTGACTTTAATCAGGCTAAATGAACTTCCAAGACTTCAAGTGAGCTTCATAACATCTTATATATGTGTAAGAACCCCCATGACAAGTTTCAAGACTTTTCTCAAAAGTTTGCTCAGTCAGATGATCAGATAAGTCAAAATCAGTCAAAGCAGTTAAAAAGTCAAACTGAGGTCAACTGTGGTCAAACCAAAGTCAAACTTCATGATTTTTTGCCAACATCAAGTATATGAAGTAAAATTCATCATTTGATCAAGGGTTGATCATGATTCATCAAGGAGATTTCAGATCATCAAGAATCAGGAGTTTCTAAATTAGGGTTTCCTCAGTAAAAGTCAACTGAACTTTGACCAGCCATAACTTTCACATGCTTCATCACCAAGTCTCCACTCAAAGCTCATTTTGAAGGAAATTGAATTCTCTACAACTTTGTGTCTCACAAGCCAAACCCAAAAATGCTTCATTTGGAAGGTATGAGCTAAGACATTATAGGTCTTTTTGAAAGTCAACAAAAAGTAAACAACTTCAAAAGGGCATAACTTGAGAATGGTAAATGATATGTACATGAAACTAGTGGGGTTGGTTAGAGGACTCTTCAAGCTTTCCAAAATGTCCAAGAACACCCTCATAGCATTAAAATTGAAGGATATGTGCCCTTACAAAGTTGGGAAATTTTGGGTTGGTTTATGATGAAAATGGAGGTCTAAAACCAATTTCTTCCAAATGGGCTTGCCAAATAATGACCCAATCCACATCAAAACATCTTGCACGAAATTAAATTAATTTATTCATAATTTTATTTATTTTGTTTTTATTTATTATGATTTCTATATTAAAAAGTCATTTTAAATTCAAATAAAATATAAAATAATGAAAATTAATTTTAATTTTGCTTCTAGAAAGTTTTAAATCACATTTAAGCTTGATTGATACAAGAGTAATGAGGATCATACCAAAATAGCAAGAGTTTATGCAAGATATTTGATTTTTAAAAGGCCATCTTTTTGAATCTTTTTAGATCAAACTTTCCACACAAGTGATCAATCTTTTTGACCTAATACATTGTCCTATAAGTACTTAGTGTAACCCTAACCAAAGACACGAATTTTCTGCCTCCCAAGAGTAAGTTCCATAAGTCAAAAAACCTCTCCACAACTCACATTCGGTTTTGAATTTCCAGGGCATTTGAAGGTATTTGAAGCACATAGCCATGATCACTGAACACCATTGAGTGAAAACCAATACTCATATGCATCCCAAACGCTCCATATCATGCTAACCGAATGCATCTTGTTCTTCTTTAAAAAAATTTCGATTTGAATGATTTGTGCATTTATAATGAAAACTAACTGTGGATTTGTGTTTGTTATGATGTTTAGAAGCTTTCTGGATGGTTTAATTTGACTCTTATGGACTGTATCAAAATCCACCATTGTTAGGGTTTGGAGTTCAATTTCGGGAACTTAGTATTTAGGACACCTAAATGAATTCTAAGAACATGGCCGTGACCTATAATGCTTGTATAATTGATCTGGGCTCTTAATTTGAACTAATGTTATGGTTTGATTGATGTTTGAAAAAATGTAGGATTCTGGTTTTGGAAATTCGCAGGAAAATGTGCAACAAATTTCATAGGTGATTTCGCAGGTAATCCAAGGAAGAAGACGACTGGCCTGCGCGCGAAATTCACATTCAAATTATTGTCTTAAAATATAATGAATTGTTTTTGTTTATTATCACAACCCAGTGGAAAGGCTAGTGTGTGTTTGGCTATAGGACCTGTGTTCGAATCCTGGTCTTGTACAATTTTTTTCTATTTTTTTAGGTTAAACATGAGGCTTAATATATTATGCCTTCTTGCCACCATAATATCAGATTCGCTCACCTAGCTGGGATGGTAATGTGCATATGCGTTTGATTGAGAGGTCCTGGGATCGATTCTCCCCCCAGGCCTTTTGCTTCTTGTTATTTTTCTTGATTTTTCATGATAAAGAACAAAACCAATTCCACCCCCTTTCTTACTGCTTGTGCGCATGGTGGCTTGGTGGTGGGTTTTGTTGCTGGTAAACAGGGTGACCTGGGTTCAAACCCCAGCCAGGTGAGTTCCAACTTTTTTTTTTTTATTTGTTTTGATTAAATAGAAATAATTGTATATATTTATTATATATCTAAATAATTCCAAAATAAAACATATGTATATACTATATTTTTCTAAGTTCTAAAATTATTTTTCTTAATTCAAAAATTAGTTTTTTATTTTATGTATTTAGATTATAATATATACATTAAATTAATTTTGTAAATAAAACAAACCCTAATTTTGTAAACCCTAATTTATTTTCTAAACAATTAAAAAACTTAATTTTATCTTGTGATTTAAATTGATAATTTTTGTAAATATAAATTATTATGTATATATTTTATTTAACATAATTAAATTATAATTAATCCCATTTTAATATATAAATATTCCATCATTGTTTATAATTAATTATATATGTAAATAATTTCTAAAAAAATTGCAAATTTAATAGTTTCTCATAATATGTTCATAATTTATTTAATTTGTTTATAATTTTAAATTTTTTAATTAATTAATATAATTATTCATATTTTTCTATTAACCACTAAAATTTTGTTTTGTTATTATTACTAATCATGTTTATTACTAATCCATTTATTTTTTAATTATGCTTATTATTATTATTTCACTAACCCCATTTATTTTTTTAATTATTATTATTACTACTAACCCTAATTAAATTGCTTATTTGTTTTACTCGTTATTTATATTTTGCTTATTTATTTATTTATTTATTCTTGCTATTTATTTAAATTGCTTTATTTATTATGTAATTGCTCCGGGATGTAATTTTCTTAAATATTTAAATTGTTTATTTTTCATGCTATGGTTAGTAAAAATAGGGAGTGTAACATGTATTTGTATTTAAAATTGAATTTAGATCATTTAAATTATAAGATAAATATAAAATTAAACACTCACACACGTAAGTCGATCTTTGATCGCCATCTCACTTTCTAGGGTTACCTCTCAATGTTGTCTATCCAAAAAGGTCAAGTGGGGTGTATAAAGCAAAGTCCCTTAAAAGAAAAGTCATCTAGTCCCTTAAATAAATTAAAGATCAAGTCCCTTAATGGTTGCCTTGCAATATGATCTTGTCCCTTTCGAATAATGATGACAGTCCCTCCTAAATGCTTAATACACCCTACAGTTGCCTTCATTAAACAGATGTCCCTCACTTGTCCCTCACATCCAAGGTAATGACTACCTATTCCTTAATAATAGGGATAGTCTTACCATTTAAAGGATAAAGAACAGAAAGACTTAAACTTTAGGGTAGGTTCCTCATAGTTACTTGCTCACTACTTCAAAACAAATTTCAAATACTTCACAATTTCAAACAATTTTCAAACACAAGTTTTTTACGCATCCGTACATGGATCATTATCAAACTCTTATGAAAATTTTTATTCACACACTTCACACTTTTAAAAAACAATTCAAAGTGAGCTAAGTAACTAAGAGCCCATGGATAACCATGGATGTAAAGGGTGCTAACACCTTCCCTTTACATAACCTACCCCCCGGACCCAAAAATCTTTTAAAAGGTCTTTCCTGTTCTTTTATGCCTTTCCTTTGGATAAAATAAAAGTCGGTGGCGACTCTTGCTATCCGCAACATAACTAAAGTCAGTTCTCCCACCGTGTTACAGGTGCAAAAATAGAAAAACAATGAATCCGAAAATGGCCTAAGCCCAACCAAGGTCATTGCAATTTCTCTCAAAAAAACAAAACAAACTCTTATTTCTTGATTAATCCTTTACTAAACCTTTCATTATGTTTCTTAAACTTATTATCCTAATCATCATTATATTAATACTAAAAACATAATTTCGAAACTTTCTATTACCTTTCCTAAAGGCTGTATTATCCCAAACATTATACTAAATTAATTAAACATTATTATACTGATTATTCTTTCTATGTTTTCTAAACCTTATTAACTTTCCTAAACAATATATTAGATTTACTAAACAATATATTCGTATTTCTAAACATGATTCAAGGAAACAAACAATACAGCAACCCTAAAGAGCTTCCTCTCTCTCTCTCTCTCTCAAACACATTCCCCTTTCCTAACCCTAGACCCGCCGCCAACATTCATCCTCAACCTCCGACCGCCACCTTCAACGTCTCCCACCTCCCTCAAACGCCATGTTCCTCTTCTTCTTCTCCCTCTCACAACCTTTCCATCTCCCGGCCATCACCTATATCCCTCCATGACCTAACCTACCCGCCGCCACCACTCATCCTCAACCTCCGACCTCAATCGGCTTCCGCCTCCTCCTTCAGAACCGCCACTGCCTCCGCTTCTCCTGCCTCACAACAGCCACCATTCCTTTTCTCCAACAACACACAAACGAACGGATGAATGCCACTCCTTCGGCCTCTTCCATTTCGAGCTCAACGGATGAGCTACGAACCTCCTCCCTCAACCTCAAAACGCCGTCACTCACCGTCAATTCCGAACAAACAAACTAAAACAAAACTCTATCTCCTCCTCTCGATTCGAAATAATCACTAGCCTAAAACTCCTCCTAGCCGGAAAATTAACCTTAACCGCAAAATCAGTATACACTCCAATCCTATTTCTATCTACGTCACAATTCCAAATTCGAACGAACAGATACACAACAATGCGAATCACAAGCATAACCAGATGTACCAAGTTCATGATGCAACAAAATCATGATACAGCTAGCATTCATAACAAATCGGAGTAATCGAATGCGTACCTGTTATTCAACGATGCCACAAACAACGCGTGAGCTAATCTCGATTAGGTAAATGCTTCCTCTTACACTTTTGCTTCCACTTTGAATCTTCTTTCTCTTTTTTCGGATTCGGCTTGCTTCTCCTCCTTCAGAATCTGTGTGTTGAATCAAACTTGCAGGTCTTGTTAATGCTGCTATGAAGGCTTTGTCCGATCGAAGGAACTGAAGCAGATTGTCGAAGGTTGAAGCGCGGATTCGAGATTGGATTCTAATCCATGAAGCTGATGAAGATGATGCTTGATGAATGTTGCAGCGAATTGGTGATTGTTGAAGCGTCTCTATGCCATTTGTGATGAAGATTGAAGAAATAATGGAGGAAGATTAGGAAGGAGATTGATGAGATTGTGAAGAATCAATTGAAGGTTTCAGAGAATTGATGAGAAAAAAGAGGGTGAGAAGTCAGAATTATGTTCTTGTGATTCTGTTAGGATCCTCATTCAGTTATTATGAGAGCTTTTTTCTTCTGTTCTGTTATTGTGTTGTTATTGAATGAGGATTGAAAAGAAAATGGTTCTGTTTTGGCAATTTTTCGTGACCTCTCTCCCTTCTCCAATTCTCAAATTCTATTCCCTTTTTTTTTTTAAAACAGAATTCTGTTATATTATCTTGGTGACGAAAATTGAAGAGGATCCAAATTGAAGTGAGTTGATCGTTTTCCAGTTTGTTATTGCCACCCTTTCAGTTTGTAATTTCTCATGAGGGAAATTAATGAATCCCCATTCTGTTATTTTTTTCATAACTGAATTCTCTTTTTCCAGCATTTTTATTGTGCTTCTTTTTCTTGTGTGTATGTTGTGCGTGTGTAGTGATAGGAGAAAAAATTTAACTTTCAAATATCATCAAGTGGAAAAAATGTGAGGTGAGTGAAGTGAGTGTGTGTGGGTCACGCGTGGGGCCGTGATTGGTCATGGAGAGATGCTGGAAGTTTTTCCTTCTCTCTATCTTGTGAGATTCATCATCAACTTATTTGGCCATTCTTCTTTTAGCATACTTTTGACATACTTTTGGTAATGGGCTCTTGGGGGAAATGGGCTTATGAACTATAATGGTAAATACCCAGGCTAATGGTCTTAAAATATGAACAAAATTTGATATTAAATAGATACTAGACATTGTTCTAAAGAATTAAAAAAAAGGATTTTGAGATGAGTCTTAGAAGAATATGGAAATGATATGGATGGTTTATGAACTTAATGAAAAGATAAAGATGGTCTAAAAAACAATAGTGCGGATTTGAATATAAAACGGAATCGAAGGTGACATCGTTTTGGAATGGATATAAATTGTGAAAGTAAACATATAGTCAAAACAAAAAGTATTGGGAATAAGCATGTGTATAAAAGGATCATGGGCATGAATAATTAGATGAAAAGTGGATTATGAGGATTTGGGATGAAATGGCTACGGAATAAAAATCAGATAGAAATATGAACAATGAAATGGAGAAAACAGTGGATGAAACAAGAATGGGTTAATAACAGATACAAAGCCTTGATTTTAGCCCAGAACCGATCTTGAATTTTTTTTTTTACAAGCCTCTGATTAAAATGGATGGGACCAATTTTGAGCCACTGAACAACTCACTACCTTCACTAATCATTGCTTGATAATATGATGAATTCCACACAACACAACTTGACTTGATAAGCATTGCCCGAGAAACAACCACCCATACAGATAACTTGCAGCTGAAACAAACTCTCGACAATTTGACCAAGCTAGGTTAAATATTCATCTGAATCAAATCGCGGACTGAATAGCCTCACCGAACTGAAATCACTGCCAGCTCATGCTATGCTTCAACAATGGATGTGATGTTTCATTTTTCTATGCTAATGATGTACCGCGAAATATGAAAGTGATATGAATATGATGAATATGATATGATATGATGCTAAAAAAGGAGAGGGCAAATTTGGGGTGTTACAGAGAGTGCCCATAAACATGTCGGCCATTTCGTCTTCTAATAGGGGTGGTTGTACCCTGGCAGCTAGCTGGCGCCACCTCTGGGCATATTCTTTGAAACTTTCTTTTGCCGCCTGAGCCATGTGCTACAATTGCGTGCGTTTCGGAGCCATGTCCATGTTATATTGATACTGCCTCACAAAGGCTTCAGCTAAATCCTTCCAACTCTTGATATTGACCCTATTGAGCTTCATGTACCATTCAAGAGAAGCTCCCACCAAGCTATCCTGAAAATAATACATCCAAAGTTTCTCATCATCTGTGTGAGCAGCAATTCTCCCGACAAATGATTGCAGATGGGTCTTCGGGCAAGTAGTGCCATCATACTTCTCAAAGATTGGAACTTTGAACTTGTACGGTATCCTGACCCCAGGAACCAAGCCCAAGTCGGTTATGTCAAATCCCAAAGAGCTTTGGGACTGAATAGCTTTGTTTTGCTCCGCCATCTCTTCGAACCTCTTGTTCATCTCTGCTCCTTGACCTTCAGCTTCATCAAGTAGAGTGAACTAGTCGTCATGATTGTCCATCTGAATGTTGTGCAACCCATCGTTGATTATTGTCACTCCTGGCTGTGTAACAGGAGGTTCGACCTGACGTGCGCCCGCACCGGTACGATTGTCAGCAGTAGCAGCAGCCGCAGTGTTCCTGTTCTGATTCTCAACCATCTCCCGCAGACGCTCTTGGGTCTGCCCCATGCCGACCATTAGTGTCATAAAATTATCCATCCTTTGTCTCAAATCTGTCAAGTCCGCTTGTAACTGGTCCATGACTCGTTCTCTGTTAATCTTGGTTGGATATCGGTGTACTGCTGGTTGCCCCCGAACTATACGAGGAGCTATAGTGCCTGAAACACAAAACACGTTAGTAACCGAGACACTACCTGCAAAACAACAAACAGGTTATATGGATGCAATGCAGTTGTCTATGTTTCCAATCACAAGTCATTTATGCCCCGACTCCGGTATTTAGCAAAGAAAACCAGATGGGCACTGATCCTCGACTTCCAGAAACCTTCACGAGAGACCACATTCAAACCACAACAGCAAGCGAACCAAGAAATAATGGAAAAAACCATAACATAAATCAACCTATTAGGCAAATAAAACAGAATTCCCCGTAGGGTACAAGTCTTTACAAAGGAGAAACAACCAACTAGGACTCCTACAACATGCATGTAGGTAATCCAGATACAAGAAAAGTAAACTAAGAAGCAGAACCAACGCCTAAGGACCCTGAAGCACCATCACTAAGCCCCCCATCAGACCTGACCTTCTTGACTCCCGCCATCAACTTTAGGTCTTTAATCTCTTTAAGTGCTGCTTCGAGGGCTTGTTGATTGTCTGCGAGTTGTTGGGTCTTCTCTCTGCGAATTTTGTGGACCTGCTCCACCTCTTCTTTTTTGTAAGCCATCTGAACTTCAAAGAACTCTTCTTTTTCTTTATATTGCTTCATCTCTTGCTCTCTCTGTCCCTTCAACCAGACAATAGACTGACGAGCATCTCTGAGGGTCTTTGACTTCTTTTTGCGCTCAGCTTCTCTTTGGGCTTCCATCATCCCCAATCTGCGGAAATGTGCTTCTCTACCTGCAAAGTCCTTCTCCTTAGCCTCTAAAGTCGTTTGTATCTTCAGCAACTTCTCTTCAGCTTCAATCTTGGCCCTGTTGGCTTGGTGATACAGGCTTACCATCTCAGTATTTTCAACTCTAACTGCATGTAGCTGGGCTTCCAACTTCTTGAATTCCTCTAGAGGCACAGTATCAATGGACTCAGCAACTGGGGGAACTGGTGTTGAAAATGGTAACAAAACTCTTCTAGCTCTGTCTTTCAACCAAGCTTCATACTCTGGGAATGTCTGATTGTTACACTTCCCAAAGCTAGCTATCCCTTCTCCCTTAATGCACTTCCAAGCTCCCGCAACCTTCCTCACTAAGGGCATATTATCTTTTACTGAGAAGTAGAAAATAGGGGTCAGTTTCAAATCTTCAGGCACCTCTCTCAAAGCGTATCCCAATTGTCTTCTTAACAGGATTGGATTGTAATTAATCCCTCCAGTTATTCCCAACAAAGGCACACTATGATAACTCCCGCAGCTGGTGATGAAACGTGCACCTTGCAGCCTTTGAGTGAACCATCTAACATCTTTGGCCAGCAACTTTTCCAGCTTCTGAGCCCATACCAGAGTGTGGTCACTAAACACTCCCGTACTAGGCAAATGCCTCATGAACCACATGTGAAATAATGGAGCACAGCAACGAACCAAACCTCCCCTCTTCTTCTCAGTTTTGTAATGAACTGAGTAATACAAGTCCCCGAGTAAGGTAGGCACAGGATTCTTCAGCAAAAAGAGATGTATGGCGTTTATATCTATGAACTTCTCCATATCAGCAAACAAGATAATGCCATAGATAGAAAGAGCCAAGATAGCACAGACAGCATCCCATTCTCCTTCAACAGCCAATTCTTCTGCCTTCTTCACCAGAGCCTCCAAAGAAAACCCAGACACACCTCCTTTAATAATGGTCAAAGACTTCACAGCAGAAGGGCTCAAATAAAGAGCCTTAGCAATAGCCTCAGGTGCCGATCTACTCATCTCAGAATTGAAAGGAACTAGGTCTCGAACCGGCACACCCAGGATCAGAGCATACTCCTCCAGCATAGGGCCCAACTGAAAATCAGGAAAGGTGAAGCAACGGAGCTGAGGGTCATAATACTGAAGCAATGTATGAATGGCACTCCTCTCGGAAGGATCTAGCTCTATCACCACATCAAGAATACTCCCGTAAGCTTTTCTGAATCTCTCTACCTGGTTGGGTGTAATCAGCTTTACCATCTTTTTCAACAAGCCAACCTTGATATCAAAGAACTTGAAATGAATATTCTGCTTGCGAGGATCTTCCATCTTTGAAGAGAATACCGGAACCGGAAGCAGAGATATGAACCTGTGAATGAAAACAAAAACAATGATTAACGATGCAATGATGCAATGCAGATGCAAATGCAAAGACATATGGTCATCTGAGACTGTCTGGAATCTGGACACTGACAAGGGCCCCTCTGAATAACTTGACAAACCAAAAGTCCACTGAGTCACACTCTCTGATAATCACAACTCTCTGAAGAAGATCTCAGGCCCACAGTATCAAGAATACCAGAACAAGAAAACCAGATCTCCGAAACTGTATCATAACGTGAACTGCACTGGTAACAAGGGTATGATGAGGTCAAGGGTTCCTGCAAACCTGTAAACCCATTCCCAATCTCACAGGTGTGCTCCAGGTCAAACATCACAGACTCTCAAAGCCGAATAGTAATAATACTTTCACCATTTCCGAGAAATGGCTCATGACCAAATCAGGGAATCAGTTAGGCATTATATACTACGCAGGGAGGCCTCAGCTGAGTCCAGGAAAAACAAGCATCCCTTATAAGTCCCCAGCTTCAAGCGCTGAAATCGAGAAACAATAGTACATTCAGCCCGTAGGATACAGTACTAATGTCATACGACCAGATGCTTTGACTGAGTTCCTATAAGAGAACCAGGCCATCCTATGCGAGTCCCCAGTGGACCCTCGGGTGCGAATGGGTTTGCCACAAAATGTGGTCTGCCACTGCCACCACTGGAGAGGGTTGTTTTCACAAAGGTTCTCAATGATCGGTCCCCAGATGCACATAACTATCAAGGTCCTATCCCGAAGTGGAGGAAATCCCCACACAAGATATTTCCAAGACAATCGCAATCTGGGCGTGAAACACATTGCCACTCATCATGTCACATGCGAGTACAATATGTCCACTCTAATCCTAGGGTGCACTCAAGCCGGGTACTTGGCTTATCTCTCAGAAATAATATCCCCCGAGCCCACCAAACAGAAAACCAGTCCAGACAGTCCAGTATGATATATGATGCGGAAAATAAATACTGAAAACTGTAAATAAAGCTGTAAATAAAACTGTAAATAAACAACAATAATATACAACACACAACAGCAAACAAACATCACCCAATGAAACAGAAACACACAAGCGCTAAGAGAGACTCACAGGGGAACCAGAGATTCTGGGTTCGATCCCCAACAGAGTCGCCAGCTGTCGCTCCCCGGATTTCCATCCTGGTACAAACGCGAAAGTGGCGCGGAAAAAACAAATAGAGTCGCCAGCCGGGCATTTTTATCCCGAAGAAAGGGAATGGTAATGCTGCACAAACCAGAAGAAAGAAAGAGGAAGGACACAGGTCCTACGAACCAAAGAGACTGAGCTCGGGAGTCGGTTACGACCTGGGAAGGTATTAGCACCCAGATCGTCCGCCGTACCCGACGGGATCCACGCTTGCAACAGAAAATTATTTCAAAGGGTGAGGGTATGAAAGCTGCAGCAAAAGAAATGAAAATGGAAAGAAACTGGAACTGGAAAAGAACTGAAATAAGAAAAGCAAAGGAAAAATGTAGGGAAAATAAAGATTGTGCTCGAACGGGCCCTACCCCGCTGCCTACGTACCTCATTAGGATAATGAGGATCAGAGACGCCGTAGTTCCCCTAACTAGGGGTAACAAGGAAAAAATTACTTGTGAATTAAAGGCTTGAACTGCCTATGCCATTGCTCAGGTGTTGCAGGCTCGGACGATGAGTGCGTTACCGTCTTGCAAAATGACAAGTAGGAGCAAGTTCGCGTACGGAGCGAAGGAGATGAGAAAAGAATTCCCGAAGGAAAGACGTTTATTGTTTGTTTGGTGTTTTTTAGAAGCTTTTATGAGTGAAAGTTTGCATAGGTAAGTGTACCTAAGTCTTACTCAATGGGATGTGTACGTCTCACATCATCCCGAAATGGAATGCGCAAGAGGCACACCTATCTATGGAGGAAATCCCCAAAGCTAGTCCCACAAGTGAAGGCTTGAGCACACTGGCCTATTACCATTATTAAGTATTTTTGTGGTTTTTTGGTTAAGAAGTGTTTTTTTGCTTTTCTCTGTGAGGTACTCATGCTAAGACCTATCCACCACGAGTGATGACTCACACCTCACCCCGAAACGGAACGCGTGCAAGTATCTCATAGCAAAGTATCATGTCACATGAAAGTACTTAACCTTTATTAAGTGAATTAAAATTGAATTTGAAGATGAGAAGAGAAAGCACCAAAGGAGCAAGAAGGAAAAAACTAGGGGGAAGTTTCTATCCTAAGTTAGCATGCATGGAGCTCCTAGGGTTTGTGAGGTCTTTCTAACCTAAAAACAAGATCTCAAGAGAAGAAGAAGAATATAAGAGGAGAGATGAGAAAGGCCTAAGCCCAACAAGAAGATGTTAGTCCATATAAACAATATGAGAAGAGATGAGAAATGGAGATGTGGAACTCAATTCCCACATCTCACACTTACCATAGCCCCTGCAAGGTTAGTGTAACAACATAAAATCAAGGCATGGACCAACAAGTCAGAAGCTACACAAGAATATAGGCATGGAAAAGAGTTCACAAGATGATAAGCAAAGCAACACAAGATCATATTGAGATGATTGGAAGTGAAACAAATGCAATGAAGGCATGCTTAACACTTAAAGAAATAAAGCACATAAAAGAGACCCAACACCAAGACTCAAAGAGATTCAAACCCTATCCTAAGACCAGGAGCAACCATAAACCTCTAAAGGACCCCAAAAGATGAAGAGAAGTTGGCACAAGTGCCCTTCTAAACTTAAAAGAGACTAGAAGACTCAAAGGATGCAAAACAAGGCAAGGTGAGGAAGAAAATACCCAAGAAAAATATCCAAGCACTTAAAAATTCTACCCAACCAGAAAAGCACTCTCCAGACACAAGGAAATGAGAATCCAAAAGGGTTTGCAAAAATACAGCACCAAACTAGGTCAATGAAGCTCAAGGATGCAAGGTATTACCATTTAGGGTTTTGAAACTTAAGGCACAAGTAACTCAAGCAAAGTCCAGCAAGGAAATTTGTGAAAAATCCAAGATAAAACATGAAGATAGTAGAGTGTCTTAGGGTTTGAATGCAAAAAGAATGGGGTTCATAACTTAAAGGATGAGAAAAATAGAAATTGGACAAGGCAGATTGGTCTATGAGAGTTCACAAGAAAGCAATGCTCAATGTTGAATTTATTTGGCCACGTGGGATGAAAATAAAAATTTGGAAAAATCATGATAAAAAACTAGATGAATCAAGGAGTGCATATGAATTTTTTTGGATTTTTTAGAGTTAAGGAAATATTTAAAATAAATTAAAAGCAAATGAAATAAAATTGGTAAAGAAAAGAAATGAAAATAAAACAAATGGGCCAGGGGGGTGTAAAGAGCAAACACGCCCAGTTAAAAAACTTCATGGGCCTTGCAGGGGGTGCAGATAGCGCTGAGGACTGCTGCACCTTCTTCTTCATGTAAACCCTAAACCTCTCACCACCATTAATGAACTAAAACCCTAACCCTAACCCTAGCCTCACGAAAATTCAAATCAAGCCACGGCCAGCCATGAAACTCTCCAGAATAGACAAACCAACATCTCTAAACACGAATACATGCTTGGATTGGATCAAAACTCAAAGAATCTCAAGATATGAGTGAAAATAAAATTGTCCATCAAACTTTAAATCAACATAACTTTGTAAATACTCAACCATTTCACAAACTACAAAGAGCAGTGCAACCAGCGCAACATGAGGATTCTAAAACACACAACCAAACACATTTCTATGAGATGCGAATTTTGAGTGTACCTGAGGTGTTGTCCAAAATTTGAAGTCAAGAGTGGTATAAAATGATGGCAAATGATCTCCTTATCCCCTTAGATGCAAAATAAATGCATCTAAGGCTTTGCAAGCTTGTGAATCCAGCAATATGCTTCCTTGTGCTTCAAAGCTCCTCAAATGGCCACTTGAACAAACTCCACTATAAATCTAGATCCATGAGAGGAGTATGGATATGGTCTTGGATTGGAGAAAGCTTGCCTAGATCAAAAGTTATGGCACAAAATGAAAATGTGCACAAGAAATGGGAAATGAATGATTCTTGAAGAATAATCCAAACAAATGGTATGGAAATGATCTATGAGTGATGAGGATCAAGAATCCAGCAAGAGTTTTGTGAATGGAGTCTTGTAGCAAGAGTTTGTGGAGAATGAGAAATTTTGCACAAGAAATGAGAATGAGAGAATGAGTGTGTATTCTGGCTGCCTCCAACCCTAATTCTAGTTGTTATGGAATATATAATGCAATGCAAAAGGGTTAGAACAAATGCACGTGAGAGAGAGCTGATTTTTGTGAAAATGCAAATTTGGCCCAAGTGTTCCATAAGCATGCCAAGCTCATGATTTGCTAGCTTATTTTGCATGTGCATTCACCATCCCACCAATGATTCACAGCAAACAATTTCAGCCTTTGGATGCAAGTTATCACACAATTGTCATGCCTTGTGCAAATCCAAGTGTAAAATGCAAGTTTTATGGAACTTTCTCATGTGCACAAATTTTGCCACTTTTCTTTGAGCCAAATGACCTAAATGAGATGCATTTTGATTGTGTAAACTTACTTTGGACATAGCATAGCAAACTATCCACTTTTGAGCCTTTGTGCAAATGGCTTGGCCTTGAATTTTTGAAATTTGCCCTAGAATACCCATTTTTTCGAGGGACTTATAGAAAGATCTATGAATCTCCAGAAAATGCTCTTGTACTTTTTAAAAATGGCAGCCCTTACTCTCCAACTTTCATGTTTACCTTTGGTCCATTTGAATATTTTTTGATCAAGTTAAGGCCTTGTGAAGTTTTAGGTCAAAATAGCCAAAAATAGTAACTTTTCCATAACCAAATTTGTGCACTTTTGCCAAAACCCCTCAAACCACCAAAATTATTGGACTTTAAGCTCACCAAACATATTATAACATTGAATAGACCTCATTTGGCCAAAAAAGTTGGGTTGGACCCCTTGGAATGGCACAGTTGACTTTTTATGGGCTTAGTTGACTTTCTGCTTCATCTGCAAGTAACTGAGGCAAAGACTGACTTCCACTTGGAATGTTTCCATGAAAATTGACATGTAGGAACCTCTTATCATATAGAAAACATTGACCAAAAGAGTTGGCCAAAATTATGAGGTTAAGGCCCTTGAAACCAAAACCCTAATTTGGTCGCACTACTTAGGAGCCTTGCATTGTCTTGAAACTTGTGATGATTAAGCAATCTTCTGAGATTTTGCAAGTGAACTTGGCCTTGCCAAAGGAGTCTAGACTCATCATAGGCCTCTCACAAATCCATTGGAACCCTTGTCTTGGCTTAAATGGCCTTCAACACCTCCCCAGATGGCCATATGCCTCATGCTAGGGCTTGATGCTTGTCATGCTTTATTTTTCTATGCTATAATTCTATATATATGATATGCTTATGATGCAAATGGTGTATTATGATGCTTAAAATGAAGAGGGCAAATTTGAGGTTCTACAACAGACAACATACACAAAGGCAATCCTATAAATCTAATCCCACATACCATTCATCATCAACCCAATTATTGAGTCAGAACCTCACCCTTACCTTGGATTGAAGGCGACTCTAACTCTCCGATTGAAAACCTAACTTTTTGCATCTTTCCCCTTTCCTCTGCAACTTCACGTAACTCCTCAAAAACTTCTTATTTTTCCCTCTTACTGATAAACCTAATTCTCTTATTATTTAATTAACTTATAATTCTATTATAAATAATAATTTCATTGGGCCTAATTCATACACCTCCACTCTTACTACTTCCAACCACAAGTAAGCTCACACTCATAATAATTGTATCATTTTAACATTATTTCTACAACTTGATCAACTTAATTTAATTTAACTACCAACAACACAACTTAAATCGACATTCTACAACTTCGACAATTAAATCAAACAAATGTCATACAAAGATATTTAATTAAATAATTAATTAATTAAATAAATAGGGCGTTACAACTCTCCCCCGCTTAGAATATTTCCGTCCTAAAAAATTTACTCAATGCAACTACTCCAAATACGTTCTCACATCCAACTAATCAACTTTCATGCCACGAATGGCAACACCACGAATAACGCAATACAACAATACACCTTATCAAAGACAACAACAACAACATTCAATGCTCATGCAATGCACTCGACGACCAACTCAAAACATAAAGAATAACCAAGTTAAGAACACACGTGTTCACTATGAACCAGGACACAACACGATTGTTACCATCACCATAGGCAACACTCACTTAATCCCCCCATCATAGAAATTATCTACTTGCACTCGAACCATCACCATAGGTAACGAGGCAACAACAAATATAAGAATACAAAAGCCCATAGCACAACATCAACGTAACCAAACTACCAACATCGTTGTTACCCACATAAGAACAAACTGCACTACACCACGTTTTCGCTGCGCACTCTGAGTACTCACAACTATCAAATCTACAACGTTCCCATCAACCTTCCAATCACCAAAGCAAACATAAGAAAGACTTTCGAATTAACTCATGGGAAATTCCGACCAACAGGTATTCTACACTCTTGTGATTACTGAATACTTCGAACCTAGATCCATAAAAATAATACCTCTGAATATCCATTACAACTACAACTGCAACCACTTCCAAATCTTGAATAGGATAGATACTTTCATGAATCCCCAAGTATCATAAAACATAAGCTATAACTTTACCATCTTCTATTAACACATTTTCTAAACTCATCTTAAACACATAACATCATTACAAGTTGGTCGGGGGCATCCATCAGGAGTTCTTCGAACTTTCTCTTCACCGACACCATGGCATTTTTGTTGTTCATCCTGCCTCCTGAAATAACCATGGCCGTTGGGAAGTTTACCCAAGGTTTGTGGGATGCTAAGGGGAGTTCTTTCATTTCCTCGGGGATATGGAAATCTTCTGGTCGGGATATGCAGAGGGCTACTTGAAAAGGAATATTGTCGGGTGGAGTGTCTTCTCGATCTCTTTTGGTCACATGGTCGTCATGTCGGGGAGGCTCGCTCCTCTTGGTGTATTGCTTGATGTGGTCTTCCTTGATATGTATTTCAATTACTTCCTTCAGGTGGACGCAATATTTCGTGACATGGTTGTGACACCTGTGAAAACAACAATACTTAGACTTGTCGGTGTGGGGCTTAGGTGTTGTTGCTTTAGGGAAGCGGACCATGCCCTGCTTGAATTTAGAGTTGATACACTCGGCCAAGATACGCTCACAGGGACCGTTCAGTATGGTGTATTCTGAGAAGCAGCCAGCAGGCCCTCTACCCTCGGCAGGGCTTGCGAGGTTTGTCATATTTCATTCTTTCCCGCCGCCTCGAGGGGCATCAGGGTCTTCGTATTCGGAAATCTTGAGGTCTTCTTGGTTGCAAAGGTTCATGGCATTATGGCGACCTGTTTTTCCTCGTATTTAATGTATGCATGCATTTTATGCAGTAGTTCGTCCAATGAACGAGGAGGTTCGATCCCGACAGCTTTGGAAAACTCGTTGTTAGGGAGTAACCCTTTCTCAAGGAGATATTTATTCATATAGTTTGAGGTATCGACTTCAACAGTCTCTTGGTTGAATCTTTCAATCTAAGCTCGGAGGGTTTCATTTTTCACTTGTATGATGGCTTCGAGTATGGCTTCAGACTTAGAATGACGTATAGAGGTAGTGAAGTGTATGGTGAATGTCGACCTCAGGTTTCTCCACAACATGATGGACTCTGGGGGCATGTTTTTATACAAGGCCATGGCACCCTTCCCGAGCGACGAGGAGAACAATATGCATTTGAAGGCTCCCCTAACATTACGGTAGTCGAGCATTATGTTAATGTTCTCGACGTGATCTTCAGGGTTGGTTGTCTCATCATACGTCAAGAGGTTTGGGGTTTTTTCCATTCCCATGGGGAGTTGGGTCTCCATAATGGCACAAGACAGCGGGAAGCATGGGTCCTCTTTGTTATTCCTTATTGGCGAAGCAGAATCATTCCTGGGGCTTTTACTGCGGCGAGAACATTCTCTAAGTTGGCCCGTTGGCTTGTCGGGGCGTCCATTGGCCTTGTTCTTCTTGGGGTCGAGAAAGTATCCCTCATTTCTAGGGGGAGATCGACCTCACTTCTTGGTGATCCCTGGATGATTTCTCTCCAGGCGTGGTTGGCATCCTTGTTGGTGGGGCGATGGGTTGCGGGACGTTTCATGTCGTCGTCTATGTATGGGAGAACATGAACGATGGTCGCATTGTTGCGATGACATGCTGCACGATTCCGTTCGGCAGTGTCTCCACAGGGGAGAGTTGGAATGATGGTCAGCCTCCAGCAGGGAGATCCTTTCATTTTGTTGAAACAACATGAATTTCGACTAGTTGAGGGCATGAACCATATCCACCAGTGTAGGGTCTCCGTTGGCGGGCACGTGGATGGGCTCGAAAGATCCAGGGACCACATACTAATGGGCAGCCCTATTATCCACGGGTTCAGGAGTGGGAGTGACAGTTTTCCCATCCCTGGAGTCAGCTTCGTGGATGACGTGAAGGTTGTTGTCCTCACTGGAGGGGAAGTTGATGAGGGCGTTGTTGTGGTTGTCACCGTGTTCGCTAGTCATGATGGAAATTGATTATTTGGTCTTTCATTTGAGGAACACAGGGGAGCAAAATGTTCCCACAGATGGCGCTACCGATTTGACCTGATCAGAAGGGACCTTCTTGCTAACGCGGCTCCGGTGGTTGAAGAGGAGGAGGGGATGTACCTGCAAGGTACTCCAATTTCAAAGTAAGAATAGGAACGAATAGAATAAAAGTACAGAGTAAAGGTGTAGAGTGTTTTGAATATCTGACCCTCTAATGAAATATGGTATTTATAATGTACCCCCAGTGTTTGGACAAGGTCCTCATTGTGGGCTGGATAGCTAGGCCCGTAATGAGAACTACTAAGATCTGCAAAGAAGCAGGGGAAGACCTAGCACGTCATCTTCATTTTGGTCCAACTGCCCCCTAGAATCTAGGAAGTGAAAGACTATCTTGTGGGGAAGTTGACTATGTATTGTTAATGAGCACGTGGGGGAGGTGTCACCAACGGTCATCAGTCTATAGGCCTCCCATAATGGGCCTTTGGCCATGTTGGATTGGGCAGACCGTGACACCAGTCATGCTTGGTCCTTGCCCAATAGTGGGGCAGCCCAAAGCCCAGTCCAGAACATCTTTTTTTACACCATTAAAATTCTTTTGAATTTTCTCCTTTGTTTGGTCAATGCCCATATATTAATCACATGACTGATTTTGATCTGAATATACTAAATGAAGCACTTTAGTGAGACGTGACACACCCCTAAAAGAAATAACAATATTCTTCCAATTTTGTTTGTCCAAAACCACATTTTCAATTATTTTCCCATCTATTAACTTTTCACATTTTATGGACTTTCATTCTTTGAAAGTGAACATTCTTATCAAAGATTCATTGTTCTCATATAAGCACCATAAGTAAGGTAAGTTTTGGCAAATCGAGTAGCGTATGACCTCACCATATCATTGTTTTTTGTGTAATAATGCAAAATAGAAATGAGAGAAGTTCTTGAATAAGTAGGAGTTGAAATTTTTTTACCCTTTCAAATTGTCTCTTCACGAACCGATATCTTCTTCTCCAAATCTTCAAGCATTAAATCAAGATAGTGTGCGGCTCAAGTTGTCCAATATAATATGTTCCTCTTTCGTATCAACATCTCACCGACAACCTTCTAATTGCATTATATGTCACAACCTGAATGACATTATCTTCTCCAACCTCTTCAACAACAATATCAATCATTTAAAAAAATGGTAGTTTTGCATATTTTGGATGCATTGACAAGCTTCGAAAATACAGTACCCTTTAGACTATTAACCAAGAAACTCAAAATTATCCTCCTCTTCAGATTAGTCCATCCATCGATCATTATGTTGCAACCAATATTCCTTCGTTCCTTCATATGTTCTTTATGTTCTTCCAAAGCTTCATTTGTCAACTTCATTTCATGGTTTAACAACTTAATTATCAAGTCATAATAAGATGGTGGTTTGAATTCATTATCAGGTCTTGAAATCATCTCACACTTAATAGTGAACTCCTCACTCCTTCCTACATTGAATGGTGTGGCGTTATTGTAAAAAAAATATTGCAATTATTTGGCATGCATCATCTCTTAAACCCTTCTTAAGAATTGCATTGATGCTAGGTTATAGAATGAAATACCTTTTCTTAAATATGTTTTCAGTTATTATTGATAATTATTCTTTTTTAACCCACCTCTGAACTTTCCTCCTCCATCATTGTATCAATTTTTTTTGGATGGTGGGTATTGATTACTCCTAGTTACTTCTTTCGGTCTATTTTATAAGGGACATTTGATTTTTTTTTTTATATTCATTAAGTAATTAATGTACCTAGTCTAAATTTACATTAATTACTTAATAAATTTAAAAAAGTGAAATATTCCTTATAAAAAGGATCGGAGGGAGTATTATCCTATTTATTAAGTAGAAACTCTTTAAAAGTCTAGGAATTAAGAAACGTTTTAGATTTAATTTTAAAATAAAAAAACATTTTTTAAGATTTTTTTGAACCGGGTCGCAAACCCGAATTCATGGGGTTTTAAACAAAAGCAATATTTTAAAATAGAAACGACGATTCTACCGTTTTTACTTAATATCAAGGCAATTTCAGTCACACCTACCAAAAATCGATTTTGATCATTCTCTGACGCAATGGGGAGTTATAAGATCATAAAATCGTATTATTTTGACTACCATGCTTAATAGTATATCTTCAAGTAAATAATAGAAGGCCGGTTTATCTTCTCATCTATGAAAATAATTGTGGTTGAGTATTGTTAGTTAGTGGCATACACATACCTTATTGTAGTGTGGCATATTTTTGGAAAAGAAGTCAATTTTTGTCAAAGAGAGTGTAATTGAATTTACATTTTTCTGCATATTTAAATGATAAAAGATAAAAATACCTGAGATTTTCTTTAAAAAAAGAGGTGGTCCCATGCTGAGAATAGTATATATTGTTCGTTTTGGACTATCATGGTTCTTACAAATGAACTAAAAATTGTAAAGCTCGGAAGCTTAAGAATATACTTTTCCCAATTCAATTCTTCCCATTTTCTAGTTTGGCAATAATGTGTGGTGCAGAACTGTTGGGATCTGATTACCACAAACAGGTTTCATGATAATGGCATTTAACCAAAAGAAATAAAAATTAAATAAATAAATATCACTGTCATTGTCTTTGTCTATATTTGTCTGTTTGGATTTTGCCAACAAGTAGAATGAATTGAAATTTTTGTATTGATAGAGATTATTCCTTGTGTGGAAATTAATGTACTATGTTTTTTGTTTCGGAAAAATATTTGTTATGGTTGGTTATGTTGGAAATTTTTGTTTCTTACTGGTGCTTATAGTACTGCACATGTAGACATTGGTGGTGGTAGTAGTACTGTTTGGATTTGAACTTATTGATTACATGTTAATAATTTTTTTCACCTATAGCTCAATGACATTGGGGGTAAAGTAGAAAATCATCCCTCAAAACGCATAAATTTATTAACTTGTGCAATATAATATTAGTTGAAGATCTTGTAATTCAATTTTTAAGCATTCGTTCAGTTTGACAACATATCTATAGTCTATATAGTGTCTATATTAGTTAAATTTCATGGAGATTATTTTCTCTAAAACCCAACATCAATTCGGAAGAAAAACAAAAAAAACTAAATTCTGTATATCTGGCTAACACTCACAATATGTGAGGTCCAAATAAACACTTCTAAAAACATGGATTTTTTTGTTTAAGCATCAAGAACAGGATGGAAAATACTACCCAAAGGGAGGGAAATTTGCAATATAAAAAATAAAAAATAAAAAACCTTGCCTATTTTAAAATCCAAGACTCACATTAAAAGAGAGAAGACTTTAAAAAAAAAAGTTATAAACAATGGCATCTCTTATTTTTGTGTTTTCAACTAACTTGTTTCTACAAGACTAATATTGAAAAATGAGTTGATGAAAGGAAGAGGCTGATGAAATGAAGAATGCCTCTGAAGGCGCATGTCAGCAATGTTCTCATATATCAAGAGTATCATTCCGCACAAGAGTACATACATCACAAGTCATGACAATGAGCAACTGTTAATAAACAAGTCAATGGGAACATGGAACAAAGGCCATCATCATCTTTGACATTAGAACAAGGTACATGATGATATATCATAATGGTATTAATGGTAAGAGAAACAAGGTACATGATGATATATCATGATGGTATTAATGGTAAGAGCTCACGGAGTATTCTTGTGGTGTTGTATGGCAGACTTGAAGGTACTAGTTAGCACCTAGCCTGGCCGCTAGCTTCAAACAAGGCAACTCCGTCGAATCCAGCAGTTCAGAAAACATGCCCCCGGAACAATTCACACAGACATCATTGGGCATGCGCAGACAATAAATACAATTACACGGGAAAGAGTTCTTTCAAGATGAACTACTTGCGGATGCCTTGAGGGGCTTTATTTGATGGAGAATGCATGAGTGGTTTAATATCAGAATTGATGGCAATATTTCCCATTCCAGCCTCCATGGCCTCCCTCTCATCTTTGTCCTTATTCTTCTGGTCAGAAGTAGCAGTTTCAACAGCAGGGTTGTGATTAGAAGAAGGCACTGATGGTTCCAAATTCTTCTGGTCAGAAGTAGCAGTTTCAGCAGCAGGGTTGTGATTAGAAGAAGGCACTGATGGTTCTAAAGTTCGCGGACCTGCATTCATCCATGGATGTAGCAGGCATTGACCAGCTGTAGGTCGTTTCTCAGGAACAAAGTCAAGGATAGAAACCAAAAAGTCACTCATGTCACTTGCATCTTTCTCATTAAAATCATACTTCTCCGTGAGCACTTTTGTTAAAGGCCAGAATCGTAACCGACGGATATGTCTCAAATCACCATATCTATTGAAGAAATCCCGGGAATAACGCCCCCCTAATGCGATCTGAAAATTATTATCCACAGACTCAAGTTAAACTGTGAATTAAATATCATAACTGCAAAGAAATGGGTGAAAAATATTTATTACCTTGCGTGGCATCATTCCAAGAAGTTCCATCATTAATGCTAAGTGGTCCTGAGATAAATTAAAGATAAAGCACAGTTCTCATCAGGCGTTAAAACCAGAACCAAAGCACAAATTCAAGTTAAAAGTTTTTTTTAAATCTCAGTATTAAAAGTGCAAGAAATGGGGAAATCAATCAGCCTTTTCCCACTTGGATCTCGAGCCTGGCCCAAATCATTTCATAATTTTACAAAGAACTTATAGGTTAAAAGATTATGGTGAGTGTAATACAACAACAACAACAACAACAACCAAGTCTTATTCCACTAAGTGGAGTCAGCGACATGGATCAACTTTCGCCATAATATTTTATCCAGAACCATATTTCTATCTAAATCGTTAATCTCAAGATCTTTCTTAATAACTTCTCTTATAGTTTTTCTAGATCTTCCTCTACTTCTAGCTTATTGACTTCTCAAAGGGTGACACAGTTCCAAGTATATCAAAGCAGACCCAGACCAACAGCCATCAAATGCATATACCTAAACCTAAAACCTGCATCATTCATCATCTATTTATTTTGTGTCACTATCCATTCCCCTTTAAATTCAGTTCATGGAAATCGAGTTTCTTAAAGCTCATTATTGTATCAGTACCATTTTTTTATAAAATACACACTAGTACTGTCAATAAAGGAAAAGGAGGGCATTTTCAGATTGCGCAAATTAACATGTTTTTCACCAATCACCAATTCACCATGCCATCACCCCAATTCAAAAGGAAAATCTTACTGCCATGGAAGCAGAAAAAGAAAGTGCTTAACCTTGTGTGCTTCTTATCATGACCTAACATCTTAATTACATATATTATCCACCGATAATTATGCTTACACCTCATAATACAGTTTTTAGTTTTGTTTAAAACCTTGAGAATTAGATTTTTTCATGTTTCCAACTACATCATCAATTCTCTATTTGTTTCATTAGCCATAATAAATCCATCTATTAAATGAAAACTAGGTAGATTCTTATCCTGAAAAAAGTCTTCCAGATATTGTAAAAGGATAATATATAAATTGTAAAAGATCCTCAATTGCACACATTTGTATTGATTACTCTCCTGTTCTGGTACTTAAACTTTTAATTCCTATATACATTAAGTATTGTATGAGTTGTTTTATTAAAACCTTCAAGTATTTGGACTGGGAAAGTTCAGACAAAGATAATCCTTTCATGTTTCAATCAATGAATGATGTGAACAGTTTTATAAAACACGCAGCCGTAAAATTCATCAACTCCAGCAGCCAACTTGAGGGTGAACAAGGTGGGGTACAATACTAGAATACTTCGCTTTTTAACCATATCAAAATCTGAATAACGATCAATATCAGACTTTTGTAGATCTATGTCAGCCTATGTGAGGATGAAAGGGGAAGATACCTCAACTCAAGAAACCACATTAGTTGATTATCATAACAGCTAAGAACGGAAATCTCAAATATATTACTGAAAACATTTGCAAATTCTGCCTTCATTGCGTTTCGCCCCTAACTGCCTAATTGCGGCATTTGGGTTGCCTTCGTTGCAACCTCTAACACCTTCATTGTGTTGGGTGTGAAGGTGTGTATTTAACCTCACATTGCCTAGAGATATTATTACATGTGTAGTGCTTATAAAGCCCGGGCAGCCTCGCCTTACAAGCTGGTTGTGTAAGCTTGAGCTAGTTCCAATGCAAAAGCTCTAAGAAAATATGATAAATTATAAATTATATTAATTTCCAACCTTTTTTTGTAGTCAATTCAGGGACCATAAAACCTAATTTCTTCACTGTGCAGAGTTAGAAAGTGATCAGATAGAAGCATAGAACATATAAATATGTAACAAAAAAAAGGCATACCTCGTCCCTATCAAAGTTGTCACCACTATGAGGATCAAATAACACGTCTCCAGTTGCAAGCTCAAAACATATGCAAGCAAACGACCAAAGATCTGCAGATGTAGAATATTTTGATCCAAGGATTACCTCTGGGCACCGATATTGCCTAGTTTGAATATCATTTGTAAACTGTTTATATGTCCAGCAAGCATTACCGAAGTCAACTAACTTGCATTTGTTATCAACAGAGGCAAGCAGTTTCTGTCTCGCTGTGCAGCTTCCCCTTCTGTTGCCCTGCTCTTTTGACTTCGCTTCATCAGCATCTGATAACTTACTAGTACCAGCAGAACTAGAAGTTTGTTCTCTTGCAGAACTTGCATTGGGAGATGATTCTACAGCACCAGAGGATTCAGGATTACCATCAACTCCTTCAGATGCTTCCTTCTCAGCACATCCATGAGCTGCTTGCTTAGCCTTTCTCTTAATATTTTTCTTATGATTCTTAAACAAATCTCCATTTGATGTTTTTGTGTCTCTTGAAACCGTTGACTCTAGCATTTTATCTTTACTATTAGGAAGAATAAGAGGAGCACCGGACTTTCTAGGATCCTTAGACGGGTCTATCGTTGATAAAAGAAGGATATTTTCAGGTTTCAAGTCAGTATGTATGATAGAAAGCTGTTTATGTAAGTAATCCAATCCAACCAAAATATGATAGCATATCTCTTTAACCATGTTGATTGGCATTCCACGATAATCACTATACTTAATAAGAGTTAAGAGGTTATCCCCAAGGTACTCAAAAACCATACAAACATGCTGTCCGTTCGGGCCAAAATGCTTGAAATGGTCCAAAAGCTTGACCACACATTTTTTATCATCCATGTCTCCCTCCGCAATCTGTTGCAAAATAGTTATCTCATCTAGCGCTGCCTCGGTGTAATGCTGAGCACTTTTTTGAACTTTCAAAGCCACATATCTCTGCAGATCTCCACACACAAAAAAGCAAAAAACAAACTAATAATGTGAAAAAACATGTCAAACCACTGCGCTATAGCCAACAACAACAACAACAACAAAAACAACTAAAAATTGTTCAATTTTTGTAAGAGTGTGATTGGTTTTGCGGTGAAAAAAATTGATTATGAATGAATTGATTCTAACTAAAAGTGAAATGAAGGTAAAGTAATTTATGTTTAGATAAATTCTTGTAAAAGTGAGTTGAATAATAAATTTCAGTGTAAAAATCATGTTTAGACTCAAAAGCTACAACTTCTAGTTTCAAGTTGAATCAATTCTGAAAAAGCATAATCAATTCTACTCGAAAACCACCAAACATGTCAAAATCAATTTTACAAATCTATAATCAATTTTAAGTGCTCCAACCGTGAAGCCAAACATAGACTAATATTGAAAGTGCAACTTTCTTCCTATATTATAAATTAATTACTCAATCCCTAAAATTCAAAGTATTATTTTCTTCCTAGATTATAAACCAAAGCACTAAAAAGTACTCTGCTCAATCCTACAATCCCTAGCATATAAATGAACTCAATTGCTCAAGCAAAAAGATTTTACAAAAAACTTAGCCTCAATCGGAAAATGAAACAGTAAACGAATACAAACAATTTGGGACAAAAGATGAAATAATCATAAGCGAAGATTATGAGAGAGTAAGAAGAACGAACAGAATGAAGAGTATCCCAAGCGAGCCAAACAGTGGAGAAATGGCCCCAGCCAAGCTTGCTCTGAACGACATATCGACCGGAGTTGAAAGTATCGCCGATTCGGACAGCGTGGTAGCCGCCGCGTCGGTAATCTTCCGTTCCTTCGTCTTCGGAGGTGAAATCGCTGCTTTCGGTATTGGTGTCACCCATTTGACGCAACAATTAAGAGTTGGAGTAAAATAAGAGAAAAAGAAAATGGGGTTTTTGCAATTGGAATTTTGCAGAAATTTTGGTTTTCCTTCAATTCGTTTTTCTTCGCGGTTAATTTAAGTCAGTAAGGTGTCATCTTCGTTCATAAATAAAATAAACTCGTTTTCATATGATCCTTCGTCGTTATTATTCAACACTCACCGCAGTTTATACAAACATTATAATATTAATATTAATAATAATATCGATTGTAATTTATAAATTATTTTCATAAAAGTTTAAACAATCCCTATCCAAAAAAAAAGCATGTCGGTCAAATGATTAAGTGCAGTGTGTTAAGTTTTCTTTTATAACTAACATTTCTATGCATACAAATATAAGTAACATCTATGCATACAATTATTGGATGTTAATTTAGGAGGAAGAACCCTGATAAGATCTCATATAATCGTTAGTTGGTTTATTGATCAATCGAAAAAAAAATTAGTTAAACATACTCTTTATATGTTGGAATAAATTTGCCTTTTATTTTTAAAATATATAAAATAATATAAACGGGTGATCGTGATGATTCATAGTGTAAAATTACATAGCAATTAATCTCATAAATGAAATAGACTATTAATATTACATTGTCAATGCATCGCAACCATCTGTATGTATTGTTTTTCAAGTGGTTAAAATAAAAGTCATATATTTCAAATAAATTTGCAGTTGTGATTAATTGACGATATAAAAAATCTTTAAATTATCGGTTCATATCAATTAAATTTTTAATAAACTTTGTAATTGAAATTCTGGGATCAGATATGTGATGTCGAACCAGATGTTTAGACGCTGATATCCTAAACAATAAATTAATGAGCTAGTAAATTAAATAACATAGGAAATTGTTAACCCAGTTCAGTGTATCTCCACACTTACATCTGGGGGCTACCTAGTCAGGAAGGAAATCCAATATAAGTAATATTAATTATGGAGTTAAACCAATCAGTTTAATCATTCACTTAATATCTACCCAAGGCAATTTCTACCTAAGACTCTACTTAGATATGAGTACCAACTCACTCCCCCTCAATCACACAATGATCTTTAACTTAGACTGGAAAAAAATTGAAGTCACACTTCAGACACACCAGCTTGATCTTACTTAAAAGTTTTAATCAAGACACAATTCACTTTTTGCTTAGAAGCTTATAAAGTGACTAACAAACAATTAAAATCTGCTAGCTTCACAAACACCCTGGACAGTCTTCTTAAATTCATTAGGTTTACTTGAGTGTATCAGTTTCTTAAATAGATGCTTAGTTTGTGGGCTTTTTGCAAATTATCCAGACTTTGATAAATCCCACAGATATCTCCTTGAATTAAGGTGAGTTAGTTTGTTATCTCCTTGAATCAAGGTGAGTTAGTTTTTTTCTGTTTCCTTTACACTGGAACCAGATAACTAAGCTTCCTAAAGATGCGCCTTGGAGTGCTTATCCTTTTACAATTAATTCCAGATATTTTCTCCTGATTTTAATCACTTCTGTTACGCATCATTTAAGTCAGATAGCAGGTTTGCGATGTCACAACATCTGGTGTGACATCCTGATGTCCTGAACTAAGTTCACAACTTATACTTTGTTTGTCAAAAATTCTGCCAATTTCTAACATCCACAGTAATTAAAATTTATACTCTCTCATCTTATTTTTATGTTATTTATAAAGAAAATTTTACTAATTAGATACATTGAACGATCAATGTATTTGATATATTATAAAATCCATATACATTTATTATTCAATGAACTTAAAAAAATAGTTTGTTTCTACGATTGAAAGTGATATTTTTTTTTCTCAACTAAATCGGTTGAAGAAAAAAAATAATGTAATGAGATATTAAATCTCAACCTTTAATTTTAAATCAAACGGTTGTTATCTCTTTTTCTCACTCTCTCTCTCTCATATAAGGTTACCCTTTTCAATATATATATATATATATATATATATATATATATATATATATATATATATATATATATATATATATATATATATATATATATATATATATATATATATATATATATATATATATATATATATATATATATATATATATAATGAATAAAATATTAACTTTGACACCAAATCTTAGTCTTTTATTCTTAGCAATTCAATGGATAAGATAAATTCCCTTAAAAAATTTATGTGTTAGTTTTAAATGAATTTATCTTAGTCATTGAATTGCTAAAAATAAATAGGTAGAATTTGGTGTTAAAGTTAATATCTTGATACCGGTGTCAAATGATTCTCTCCCATATTAACTTATTAAGGGTATCATTTATCTTAGCCATTGAATCGCTAAGAATAAATGGGTAGAATTTGATGTCAAATGATCTTCAAATATATATATATATATATATATATATATATATATATATATATATATATATATATATATATATATATATATATATATATATATATATATATATATATATATATATATATATATATATATATATATATATATATATATATATATATTGAAAAGGATAACCTTATATGAGAGAGAGAGTGAGAAAAAGAGATAACAACCGTTTGATTTAAAATTAAAGGTTGAGATTTAATATCTAATTACATTATTTTTTTTCTTCAACCAATTTAGTTGAGAAAAAAAATATCACTTTCAATCGTAGAAACAAACTATTTTTTTAAGTTCATTGAATAATAAATGTATATGGATTTTATAATATATCAAATACATTGATCGTTCAATGTATCTAATTAGTAAAATTTTCTTTATAAATAACATAAAAATAAGATGAGAGAGTATAAATTTTAATTACAAAGTTTATTAAAAATTTAATTGATATGAACCGATAATTTAAAGATTTTTTACATCGTCAATTAATCACAACTGCAAATTTATTTGAAATATATGACTTTTATTTTAACCACTTGAAAAACAATACATACAGATGGTTGTGATGCATTGACAATGTAATATTAATGGTCTATTTCATTTATGAGATTAATTGCTATGCAATTTTACACTGTGAATCATCACGGAAATTTATATTAATAGTCTATTTTAATGAATTTATAAGAATTAACAACTTGTTTATGTTAATACATTATGAGAAGATTTAAAAAAAAATGCTTTTAATTAACTTAATTATCTAATATTAAGAATTTATGTGGTGTGCGTGTATAATTATTTGCATTCGAAAGATGATCTTTTTGGTTTTGATGATGATAAAACTCATACGTGTACCAGACGCAAACGACCAGAGAGTCTGCAAAAAATCACTCTTCATACGCATAACAGGCCGCGTAACCACCATATGTTACACGTAACACCTGCCCCATACGCGTATCTCATATTTGATACGCAATCCACCAGAGACCTCCTCAATTCAACTTCTGCTACGAGCTTCATCATTCTATCACTCTGATTTACTCCTATTTGGGTTTCTACCATATTTTAGAGTCATAATTCTCCATCTTATCACTTATCTATCATTACTACATCGATTTTACCAACCTATTATCATCATCTAACTCAGATTCGTCACAAAATTCACCACACATCTCAGGAAATCATTACAGTAATTATTCATAATAGCAACAACAACAGATTCATCACAGACACACCAACATCAATTCATCTAATTCATACGAATTCAGACACAAAACATCATACAACAACAACAGGGAAAATCAAACGACCCTATCCCATACATACAAATTATTTTCTCCCGGTTATAAGATTCGAGTCCCACCCTTACCTTTGGATTGAATGGATCTCGAATCTACGGTTGAAACTCTCTAAAAAAATCTCCACGAAAATCCTTAGCCCTAGCTCTTGCTCTCCCAAAGACTCATTCTTCTCTCCAAAATTCTGATTATGACTAATTCCCTCTAAACCCTTACTAATCCTCTTTTCATTATTTTAATTAAAATATCATGAAATAATACTAATATTATTATTACTAAAAATTCATTTAATTAATTCACTAACGGGCTTCTATTTACACCTCTCAACATTACTATTAAGACCTCCCTAAAGTACACACAACTCAACTTAAAACAACTTAAATCAATCAATCATCTTATTAACAAACACCGCACATCGCAATTAACAACAAAGCTTCTCAGAATAAATTAATTAAATCGGGGTGTTACAGTCATCAGGGTCGGTGGTACCGTCATACAATGCCAGGGGAAGAAGCTTCTCCAACCCGCGAGGAATACGAGTATCCATGATTTCTTGGAATAGTGGACCACAAGCATCATCATCATTACTGCTGCTTGAAAACCCATATGGAGATATCGCGACGAGGACTTCTGATACGTCGAGGAGAATGTTTGGGTCGACTGACATGCTTGTTCGACCTTCTGGCATCTTTGCTCCTTTTCGTAACCGGAGAATGTTGCGCCTTCCGAGGAGGAGTGCGGTCACGTTTCCTAGCATTCTCTCGACGTGGTCTTTCTATATCTGGTCGTTCTTTCTCGACAGGTAGACTTCAAGGTGTATCTTGTTTACGTTTCTGGGGTGCAGAACGTGAACGAGGAGGTGGACCACGATTCTCATTTTGTTGGTGTCTTCGCGGGGGGAGAATGTGAATGATGCTCGTTTTCTAGCACATAAAATCATTCACTTTGCTGGAAAAGTGCGTAGTTGGATTTGTTGAGGGCAACGACGAGGGGCGCAATGTTTAGATCCGCGTCTTGGGGGACAAGGATAGGCTCGAAGGTCTGATCAAACTAGGGGACGATCGTAGGCTTTAAGTTGCCTGATGAAGGGAAGCAGTTCGTCTATCACGGTGGTCGGTTTCGTGAACGACCGTTCCATAGTTGTTGGGGTTGTCACCGCCGTTGGGAGGGGTGGTGGTGACAAAGTTGTTGATGACATCGTTGTTATGCTTAGTGGTCGTGAAGATCAAAGAAAGGTTGGAAGCAAATGCTTTGTTATTATTTCAAGAAATAATGGGGAATCTTGCCAAGAAAGACAACGAAACAGAGTTTCCCACAGACGGCGCCACTGTTCAGGACAAATCAAAACAAATCTCTTGCCCTTAAGTGTAGGGCAATAACAATAGTTGTAGGAGAGATGAGGGTTACCAGTAAGTCATATCGACGCTCAAGTAAGTATCAGATGGAGAGAAAAAACTAGTACAAGAATGTTTAAATTTGAATTATAATGAATTAGATACTTGACCCTCTAAAATGAGAGGGTATTTATAAGAATCTCCTATTGCGGGGTCAAGGTCTCCAATGTGGTCGAATTATCAGGTCGACCAATGGGATACTGCCAGATGTGCGAAGGGCGTGGAAGATCTAGTGCGTGATCTTCGAACTAATCCATTCGTGCCCATGATTTTCGGAAGGACAGTTGCTCACGTGAACTGTGGAGCGCGTGAGGAGGATATCCCCAACGACTATAATCCTAACGACTATATTCTCCCCAACGACTATATTATCATAATCTTCTTATTAGGTCTTGCCCATAGTTAGACTGAATTAAACCTTGTCCAACTGTAGGCCATCTGTCAGTACAATTCAAAACAATTTTATTTGAAGATTTTGGTATTTATAAATATATCTAATATCTAATATTTTAATTTTTAGAATTTGCTGTTTTATCTTAATTTTTGTAAAATTAATTTATATTAAATCCTAATATAAAATAATTTTGAAGAACTAAAACAAAATAAAAATGACCAAAATAAAATTAGGTTTTTGTAAAGGACAAAAAAGAGAATGCACACCCGAAAACCTAATGAACTATATAAAGTTATCGACTAACATTTTAACCTAGAGTTTCTGGCACAAGAGAAGGCAGGCAACAGCGGTAGCATCAACAAAATGGTTCTCAAGTATGTTTCTCCCTGTGTTTTGATTCATTCATCTTTCTCATGATGTTTTGTTTCTATTCATTTGTCTATGATGTTTCGATCGAGTTTTTTTTTCTTCTTTTGTTGATATTAATATCTTGTATTGCAAATAGATTAGTTTACCCAAATAGATTTACTCTAATGGTTTGTATTTGAATTTTTTCTGCTTGGGGTTTAGGACCGAGCTGTGCCGTTTTAGTGGTGCCAAGATCTATCCTGGGAGAGGAATTAGATTTATCCGTAGTGATTCACAGGTGATAAGAATATGGATGAGTTTGAAGTTCTGAATTTGATATTTTGGTGATTGGTTGTTTATTTAATGGTTTTTCTTGATTTATTAGGTTTTCCTTTTCGTTAATTCGAAATGCAAAAGGTACTTCCATAACAAGTTGAAGCCGTCCAAGCTTACCTGGACTGCCATGTACCGGAAGCAACATAAGAAGGTGAATGTTAATGCTTGATTGAAATTACTTTTGTATAAAAGTGTTTTTCTTCAATTTTTTGCACCTGAAGCTGTGAAATAATGGTTTTGATATATTATCTAATGACAAGCTACTGCAGTTATACATGTTGAGATTTTTATTTGTGTGTTTTTGATGTTCAGGATATTTCACAAGAAGCTGCAAAGAAGAGGCGTAGAGCTACCAAAAAGCCTTATTCAAGGTCTATTGTTGGTGCTACTTTGGAAGTTATTCAGAAGAAAAGATCAGAGAAGCCTGAGGTTCGCGATGCTGCAAGAGAAGCTGCTCTTCGGTGTGTTTTTTCTTTTATTTCTTGCAATGAGTGGATACAATGAAAGTTTCATTTCTAATATCATATCTGTATATCTGCCCTCTCATTACTTGTACTATTGGTATGCATATGAAAGTTACCATTTCTCACTAATAGAAGTTATTATGTTTTTTTGCAGTGAAATTAAGGAGAGAGTGAAGAAAACTAAGGATGAGAAGAAGGCAAAGAAGGCGGAAAGTCAAGCTAAGGCACAAAAGGGTGTGGTAAAAGGGAATGTTACCAAGGGTGCATCAAAAGGTCCTAAGCTTGGTGGTGGAGGCGGGAAGCGCTGAACACTTGGTGTGTTGGATTTTTGGATAGCTCTTGAATAGAGTTTTTGAAATTTTTGCTTTGATAATTTATTTGTTGGACCGTTCCTGTATTTTGTTGTCTTGTCAAAAGCTTATTTTGAAAGATTTTCTAGTTACTGATTAGATATTCCTGTGGAGCAAATTTGAGTGGTGTGACTCCTCTTCCATGCTTTCTATTACTTGAACTGTATCTGGTTATGTGTCAGTTGTTTTATTAATGTTCTCATATCAGATAACCTACTCACTATAAGTCTTGAGCTGAGACCCAAATAAGTGAGTTTTTTAGAAATGAGGTTGATCATGTGTGCCTGTGAGAAGATTAGTTGATACGGGATCATTACTTCCATTGGCATATGGCTGCACCTTGCGTGTACCTGCATTGCAAGGATTGTTGGAAAACTGAAATGTTGGGCCAGCATGTAGCAAATGATCTGTATCAGCTTCAATGCGAAGCTGTCATTTTCTAGCAAGCCTAGCTTTGAAAATATCTGAATAAAGATAAACAGGTCCTAAGTATTTAAGGAGTTCCAATGGTGTGATGCGTTTGAGTAAACTACTGTCAAACATAACCACAGGTTTTGTGGATGTTACAATTCGCAAAATGTTCTTGAATTATCATTGTTGACCGCCCTATGTTCTATATGCATGATCAAGAAAAAATATAAGAATGCTGTCATTATTTTTGAGTTTAATTTTAAATTTATTTTAAATTTAATTTCTTTTTTAATAGAGATTATGGGGTAGTGGAGATAATGAATGGTTGAGATTTATTCTTGCATTTTTTGTTTTCATCTTTTTTTTACTATATTATGGGGTAGTGGAGAGAATGAATGGTTGAGATTTATTCTTGTATTTCTTGTTTTCATTTTTTTTTTTACTATCAAGTATTTTTCATTTTGATATGTTCTATAGGCTTTTTATATGAGTTTACATGAGTTTATAGCTTTTCAAAATCCAAAGAACTGAACCAAGTCACCAAATCAAAATGAACCGTTGAAAAGTAATAGAAATGTTATCTTTGATTTATGAACTGAACTTCAATTTCTCAATAGTTCAATACTCAAACTGAACTATAGTTAAACAAACTGAATAACAATGAATATTGTATTATTTGATTATTCCTAACTTTGATATGTGTCATTTTCTTCAAATTGATATTTTAACATTGAAGTTTATTTTAAATATGAAAAAAATAATTTGTTTAAAAAGTATTTGTTTAAACAGTAGTAATAAAATTTAGTTTTGTATGTGGATGATAAATGTGATAAATAATGTACGGAGATTCAATTAAGTGGATATTTGGAGTGTGGTTAATTATTCGAAATATAATGTGTTAGTGGTTTAAAATAAAATCAATACTAGTAATCAATAATATTGTTTTGGAGAATATGTATAAATGAAATGAAATTAGTTGGTTTTAAAAAATATCATCAAAATAGAATGTAATGGTTGTTATATACGGAACATTGGAAACCGATTGAAAACATCATTTTTATATATTGTGGCATTTTTGAAAAATGATTAAATAGAATATCATTGTTATAGTACTATTTATTTATTAATATAATTTTATATCTTTATTAATGCATTGGTTTAAAAGATTAATCTAAAATTTGATACGAGCATGTCTAATAATATAAATTTATGTAATTTTAATTTTTTTATTAAGTTTGTGATTTTAATTTAAACCAGTTTAAATTTACATAGATGACAAAAAAATACTTATAAAAATAGTTTAGAAAAATAAAAAATGATTTTTTTATATAAAAAAACAATAAAAAAGAATTAAATATATTTTTAGTGCCTATAAATATTTCATTTTGGTTTTTAGTTTCTATAAAATTATTTTTGTATGCAGATTTAGTCTATGTAGAAGGGGACTAAAAGTGCGTGCAAAAGTAATTTTACAGAGAATAAAATTCGACGTTTTTTTTATCGGGATTAAAAATCAAAATTGAAATATTTATATGGATAAAAAATATATTTAATCCTAAAAAGTAATGGTTTGATTCATTATAACAAACGATTACTAACAATTTGGTATTTTGGTAAGGTTCAAAATTAAGAATCGGTATACCTAACCATTTATTTGGTTCAGTTCAGTTCTGAACAAATCTAAACGGTTCAATTCGATTCTTATAACTATTTATTACAGTTTGATTCAATACAATTTGATTTTCTTAAAGAACTATATCATGAACACCCATAGAGTTCTGTACAGAAATGATTCGGACAGTTTCTCGTGGCCTTCAGTTGTGATTGTTATGGTGTTTGTAGGAGAGGGGGTGGTGTACCTGGAAGGTACTCCGACTCTTAAGTAAGTTTCAGTGTAAGACAAACTAAAGCGTAAGAATTTGGGTGATTAGAATTGAATACCTGAACCTCTAAGGGTGGAGGGTATTTATAAGGGCATGTGCCCGAAGATTATGGGCGCATAGCCTTTGATTGAGAATAACTGCCTCCTGTAAATCTGGAGGGCAGTTGGCCGCGTGAAAGACGTTATGGCGCGTGAGGGGAGGTTCTCAACAGCTATATGCCAACAAATCTTTCTTACAACGGTCATATCTCCGCTAATCTCTTATTGGGTTTATGCCAAGACGAATACTGGATTTGACTTCAATTCGGTGTAGGATACTTGCTAGGCCAGTCCAGAACAGGAATCCCCCAAGTCGCTGTGCTCGAGCGAGGATGGTGACTTAAGGTGTTGAGAATCCTGGTCGACGTAACTTTCTTGTAGATGTTACGAGTACATATTTCCTTTGGTTTTGGTTACCATTTAGGGCAGTTGTCCGTAGGAGGAAGGCGTACAAACATTTCAAAAAGATTCTCTTTTTTGAGAATACAAAATTTCTAGAGCTTCAGTGACACGTGTTAAAAAGCGTCGTAATTCATTTATGACACCTGAGGGCTAGCCCTAGGTAATAATTACTTGACTTTTGCGATTCCCCATGCGAGCTTAAGACATTATAAAAAAGGGGGAGAAAAGATTCATTTGTTTATTTCGCACGAACTCTTCCTCTCACCGTAAAACCTTTTCTCTGCAACCTCTCGCCGGACATTCACCGTCGCCACCGTTAACTTCCCAGAAATCTGCCATGGATCAAGGTAATCTTCATCCCCTTCCTTCTTTTCTGCAGTTTTCAATGATGAACATTCATCAATTTCTCATGAAGTTCATAGGATCTTCAACATTTTTGGGGATTCCTATGAATTTCTTGAAATTTTGATGAATGTTCATCAAATGCGTATGAATCTCATGAAGAACTAGGGTTAGCTTCAGGGTATAAATAGATTAATGTTAGATCCATGCTAGATTCTGGTTAGGATAATTTATTGTTAGTTGACCGGGAAATGGGTCGTTGTAGCTGGTGGTTCGTGTAGGGGATTATCCTCGACGGACTTTAGTTTGAAAGTGACGTGGCTGAGTTCAATATGTCGGCTTCGTCCTCGTAGTGTCTTCCTTGGTTAAGGGGATGACTCGGGGCACGTCCCCGATCCTTATCGAAGCCCTTTCACTTGATTTGCAGTTGAAGAGTGGATTTGAGATTGTCAAATTCATTGTGTTTCCTCTGCTTTTCAGGTAAAAGGAGTCAGAAAATTGCACATGGGGTCGAGGAGAACCCTGCTGCTGATTTCGCTGATGTCGCGGATGTCCCCGCTGCTGACTATTTGTAGATTATGGACGATCCGCTCGAGACGGCATCTCAGTTTGTTGTAAATGCATCTGATGCATGGGGCAAATTTGAGAAGAGGAAGAAATGGGGACCTGTAAACTGGCGGGCGTTACCTCCGAAACCTGATCAAAGGATTTGCTCGCGTTATCCTGCCATTCGCTTCCCGATGTACAAGTTCGCATTTCGTGAGGCTGGGTACCACTTGCCTTTCACAAACTTTCAAGAGGAAGTTTTCAACCATCTCGAGCCCTCTCAGTTACACCCAAATTCCCTGGCCTTCATAAGGGCATTCGAGCTGGTGCGTCGTTACCTAGAGATAGGAGCGACCGTTAACTTGTTCTTCAGGATCTTCCATCTTCAGAGGAAGTCCTAGGATGACCGACACAACTGGGTATCATTAAAACAAGTGAGAAGACTTTTCAAAGCCTATCTGGATTCTGTTCATGATTTCAAATACCGCTTCTATGTTATTCAGCCAAGTTCGTAGGCGGCCAAGGATTCGTTGTATGAAAGGGAGGTCGTCGACGACAAGGAGAGGTTGGTGGCCCATTTCCCGTTGGAATGGGTGGATGTTCATTTTCGACATCCCAACGAACATTACATCACTAAACCCGAGGATATCAGCGCTGATGACACAACGGTGTATAACACGCTGTTTAACTTTATTGCTAGCTTCCGCCCTTCAGAGCCTGTAGACTCTGACAGACATACACTTCTTAGGCCTGATGGAATACCGACCTCTACAGCCAGGTTGATAAATGTGAAATCGTTTCTCAGCTATCCGAACGAGAAGGTGGTGATGCGAATCCTAGGTGGATTTTTAGCTTTTTCAGTTTTTTATCCGAGGAATTGTTCGGTAACTGACTTGTTTCTTTGTTTTTTTGCAGCACAAATGGCTGAGATGCATGAACGGTTGGTGAAGACCAACAAGGGTAACCTCAAGAAGGGCCCTAAGAGCAGGGTTGAAAATTTTAAGGATCAGGCTACCCTTGACGGGTTTGTCGCTACTGGCAGTTATACTCCGAAGAGCACCCCGCTGGGCAACTCTCCACTAGGAAAGATGAATAGGGTCGAGGAACCCCCTTCTCCTCCACAAGCTGATGCGACACCTTCGGGCACATTTGTACTGCCCTAGTGTGTGACCCAGAGGTCGTTGTTTGCTGAAGGGTCATCCGTCCTGGTCCCCGATCTAGATGTGGCGGCCATCTTATCCACTGATCGTAAAGCTATAAGAACTGACCTATGTCAGGACGCGGCAAGGATCATACATATCTTGGAGTTTTCCATTGCCTTCAATGATGCTGACATGGTGCCCAGGAAGGACTTGGTTGCATCCAAAAAGAAGATAAATGATCTCGAAGAGGAAAGTGCAGAGCTTTACAATAAACTGAGTAAGCTCGAAGGGCACCTGGAGGCAAAGAAGGAGTTGCTGATCGTGTTAAAGGACAAACAAGAGAAAGAGAAGGAAATCATCACAGAGAATAAAAGGCTGAAGGAAAAGGTCCAAGATCTAGAGAGAGCCTTGGCTTGTGGCAAGGATGGGACTGAGGAGGATAAAAGCATGATGTCCAGGGCAGATCTGATTGCTCGTATCCGTCTGTTGGCGCAGGATAACCTGGCCATGACCGTGTTTGGTTATTATAATGCTATTGAACAACTTAAAATGACCAACCCCAGAGTAGAGTTGATCATGGATGGTACCGGTCCTCTTAACTGCATGGAGAACGACGTGGTTGTCCCTCCTCATGATGAGTAAAGTCTTTTGTCCTGCGTGCCGTAATTATCTTGGCATGCGTGCCTCTTTTTGATGTACTTTTTGTTGTACGGGGCTTAGTTCCCTTTTAATGTATATTATGACAATGTTCGGCCTTGTGGTCGATATTTTTTGATAATATGGTATTTTTGCATTGTTCAAGCATTATAACTTAAATTGTATGTATGCTTTTATAATTTTAAGTTAGAGTACTGGGTGAATGCTCGATGTGATAGTGTTAAACTCGACAATGAATGGAACTTGCGAGGGGCGAGATCTGTTCTCGCTAGAGGGGATCAAGGACGCAGTTGTGTCCCTTTTCCCCCAAAGGCTTATACCTTTCCCATTGCGAGCTAGGGGTCTGCCATGTTTGTATGACAACGACGAAGCTTGTTCGAGGTGTCCCCTTTGGGCGATTCATTTTCCCGAATAATGGGCAAGTGATTGCACACGTTGATACTAAGGGTTGTATTTATACCATGATACATTCCCATGGTCGGACACTTCTTCCCCTGTTGATGGGATTTATTAGCCGACAACTATTCCGCACTTTGTCTGGACATTAGCTGTAATATTGTTTAAGCTTTTCAATGTTCCATAGTCGAGCAAATGTTTCCCCATTCAGTTCTTCAAGGTAGTATGCCACTGTGCCTGCTTTTGACTTAACGCAATATGGGCCTTCCCAGTTGGCCGCGAGCTTGCCTTCGTGCAAATCTTTCTGGTTTTTGCGTAGGAAAAGGCTGCCTACTTGGAATTCTCATTTGACGATCCGGTTGTCGTAGCGCAACGATAATTTTTGTTTTAGGGACTCTTCACGGAGAGCTGCCCCTAAACGAATTTCCTCGACCAAGTCGAGTTCCTCTCTTAGTGCTTTGTCGTTGAGTTCTTCCTCTAAAGGGAACTCTGTGCATCGAGAAGGTTCTCTGATATCTATAAGGATGACTGCTTCCATACCGTACGTCATCCGGAATGGAGTCTCCCCGGTGGTCGAATGCGGAGTGGTCTGGTAGGCCCAGAGTATGCTGTGGAGTTCCTCGACCCACCTTCTCTTTGCCTCGCGAAATCTTTGTCTTAGGCCCCGTAAAATGGCTCTGTGGAGGCTTCGGCCTGCCCGTTTGTCTGGGGGTGCTCGACAGATGCGAATTGTTGCTTGGTTCCTGTCTTGGAAACGAAGTCTTGAAAATTCCTATCCGTGAACTGGGCACCATTGTCCGTGATAAGGGATTGGGGTACACCAAATTTGGCCAGGATGTTCCTCTTGTAAAATCGCAAAATGTTGAACACATTGATTCTGGCCAGGGCCTCAGCTTCTATCCATTTGGTAAAGTAGTCCACGACCACGATCAAATATTTGTTTTGGAAAGAACCCATCGTGAAGGGTCTGAGGATGTCCATGCCCTATTGCGTAAACGACCATGGTGATGACATTGTTTTGAGCATGTCGGGGGGCACGATGTGCGTATCCCCTGATGTTGGCACTTTTCGCACTTTTTTACGTACTCTTTGGCGTCGTTCTGTATGGTTGGCCAATAGTATCCTGTTCTTAATGCCTTTTGGGCAAAAAACCTTCCACCCAAGTGTTGAGTGTTAATCCCCTTGTGCATTTCATGCAAAACGTAAAATACGCTTTCCTCGCCTACGCATTTTATGAGCGAGTTTGAGAATCCTCGGCGGTACATCCTGCCATCCACAAGGATGCACAACGTTTGGTGGCCCTGACTTCTTTCTTGTCCTCGGGCAACTCGCCAGTTGTCAAGTATTGGAATACATGAGTCATCCAACAACTGCTGTTACCTATGATGTTGATGATAACACGGGGCTTTTCAATCCTAGGGCGAGGAATTGTTTCCTGGATAATTGATTTTTTTCCGCCTTTCTTTCGCGTACTTGCTAATTTTGACATGACATCTTCTCGCGAGTTACGCTCGCGCGGGATATGCTGGACATCCCAAGACTTGAATTGTGTAAGAATTCGCTGTACCAGCGCCATGTATTCGATCATATGGTCATTTTTCTTCTGATATTCCCTTTTGACCTGTGATGCGACTAGTTGAGAATCGATGTAGATCCTGACCTCATGGGCGCCCATGTCCTTTGCTAGGCGGATTCCTACTAGGAAGGCTTCGTACTCAGCTTGGTTGTTAGATGTCAGGAAATAAAGGACTTGAGATACCTCGATCATGAGGCCTTCTTCATTCTCGAGGATGATACCCGCCCTACTTCCAGACGGACCAGATGCTCCATCGATGTAGATGACCCACTTGTGGGCGCTTTCTAGCGTGGTTTCTGTTGGGGGAATCTTAGCGACGAAGTCGGCCAGGGCTTGAGCTTTTAGAGCTTTCCTACTTTCATAACGTATGTCAAATTCAGACAACTCTAGAGACCACCTTAGCATTATTCCGGTCATATCTGGTCGGGATAACAATTTCTCGATGGACCGGTCGGTTTGTACGACCACGATATGCGTCAAGAAATAGTGTCGTAGTCTCCTGGAAGCATTTACGAGCGCGATGGCGACTTTTCAATTCGCTGATACCTAAGTTCTGGCCCTTGCAAGGCCTTACTCGTTGTAACACGGTGAGAGAACTGACTTTTAGTCATGTTGCAGATAGCAAGAGTCGCCACCGACTTTTATTTTATCCATAAGGAAGGGACATAAAAGAACAGGAAAAATCGTTTTGAAAAGACTTGGATTCGGGGGGTAGGTTATATAAAGGGAAGGTGTTAGCACCCTTTATATCCATGGTTATCCATGGGTTCTTAGTTACTTAGCTCACTTAAATTGTTTTTGAAGAGTGTAGTGTGTGATTAGAAATTTTTCTAAGTACTTTGTAATGATCCTCGTATGGATGTATACAAAGCCTTGTTTTGAAAAATGTTTAAGAAAGTGAGGTGTAAAAAGTACTTTGAAATGTGAGCAAGCAACTAAGAGGTACCTACCTTAGATTAAGTCTTTCATGTTCTCGTATGTTCTTTCAATGGTAAGACTACCCCTATTATTAAGGAATAGGTAGTCATTACCTTGGATGAGTTAAGGGACAAGCGTAGGGTCATCGTATGGTCATAGAAAGCAACTTAAGGGATGTCTTTAGCAATTCGTAGGGACTATCATCATTTATTCGAAGGGACAAGATCATTATCGTCGACAACCTCGAAGGGACTTGATCTTTTAAACTGTAGGGACTATGATGATTTATACTTGAAGGGGCTTTGCTTAAGACACCCCTCTATTCGAGGGACTTGACCATTTTAAAGGCAACCAAGAGGAATACCCTAAGAAGTGCAAGATGGCGATCAAAGATCGACTTACGTGTGTGAGTGCTTATTTTCAAATATTTATCTTTTTTAAATTAGTTATCTAAATTAAATTAATTACAAATAGTTTCCACACCTTATTTACTAACCACGCAATAAATATAATAAGAAAATAAAGACGGAAAATAAATCTAGAATTATTACATGGCTTTGGGATAATTACAATATAATCGAAAAATAAATAATAAAGCAAATATAAGCAATAATAATAAATAAAGCAATAATAATAAACATTAGAAAAAGAAAATAATAATGAAGCAATAAAGAAAAATTAGAAGTTTTAAAGAAATTATTTTAAGTTAAATAAGTTAGAATTTTTTAGAGTTTATAAGAAAAATAATATAATTTTAAATGATAATAATAATAGTAAAAGAATAATGTATTAAAAATTTATACAAAATAAAAGAAGTTAGTATAAAAATAATATTAAAGAAAATTAGTTTAAATTATGATAATCTAAAAATCAAATTGTGGTAAGAAATACATACATAAAAATTATAATTAAATTATTTATATTAAAAAAAGTTATAATTAAATTGTGATTATTTTTATTTTTTTGTAAGAAAATAGTAATTGTTATTCTAATGAAAATAAATTAATTATAAATTATAACCTAAATCCTAATTAATCTAATTATAAGAATTAATAATTAAAATAAATAAAAGTTAACAAAAATTAAATAAAATTAACGCCTAAAATAAATATGGGGATGCTTGGTTTTGATCCCATGACCTCCCCTTTACCAGATATGGGATCCTCCACTAGGCTGCGCACACTTTGAGAATATATCCTAAACAATATGACTTAAATATTAAACCTGCAAAAAGAATGAAATGTTAAAAAAAATGAGAAAACCTGGGATCGAACCCAGGTTCTGCGTTTCCCAGCATCACAACCTTTACCAACCAAACCAAGCGCGTGTGGTAACATTAATCTGAAACACAAATATTATAAAATAAAACAAGTTTTTAAATTCAAAAAATCGCGCCAATGTCATCTTCTCCAATCATCCGTCCACTTTGGCTATAGCTACGCTTGTCCGTTGCTAAAGGCTTTAGTGACAGTTCTTGTTCGTCACTAGAACACATGAAAATCTCAAAACCCAGAACTCATCAAATAAATTAGTTTCAATCATATATTTCTATTATGAAACGTCCTAGGAGTTCATTGAAACCTTCAATTTCCCCTGAAAACACGTTTTAATGGAGATTCCCAAATTTGAAGACATAAACCCTAATAATGGTAAAACCTAATTCCTGCATCAAAACTTAAATCAAATCACCCAGAAACATTCAAAAGGTTAATACAAACAAGAATATATGATCAATTAATATTTATAACGCGTAAACAAGTGAAATCGAAAAATTCAAAACAAGCAATAATATGGACGCGGTTTATGCGATTCTGCGTGTTTTTGAGGATGGTGATGATGTATTCATGTTCTACAAGTCCCAAGGAACACAATGCAACCTTCAAAATCCCTTTAGAGTGGCTGGAAGTATCAAACCGAATTTGAAAGATTTCTTGATTTTTTGAGTTTTGATAGATGTCCTTGAACCAGAAAAATCGTCCCCTTTTGTTTGTGTTCAGTTGTATACTTATAGAGGAATCATTTTAGGTAAAAAAAAATCAGATGTTTTGTGGGCTTTTGGATAGCTTGAATGTGAAGAAATCCTCTTACCAATTTGGTCAAAAAATCAAATATATTCATGCCATAATGCCTTAGCACGAATTTGGAACTTCTCAATCAACTTTAAATGACCTTTAAGAGTTTCTAGAAGAAGGATCCAATCAAATAATTGTATTTTTAAATTTTATTTTGATTTAAAATGAATTTTAATGAATAAAATCCAAATAAATATAAAATAAATTATAAAAATCTGAATAAATAAGAATTGGGTCGTGCATGATGTCATTGTAAGGATTGGATTACAAAATTGCAAGCCCATTTGGAAAAATTTGGTTTTAAGACCTCATTTGCTCAATATACCCCTAAAAAATTTCCCAACTTTGCAAAGGCATAAATCCCTCAATTTTAAGGATATGAAAGATATTCTTGGACATTTTGGAAATCTCAAAGAGTCCTCTAACCTACCTTTTTGGTCTCATGTCCATATCCTTTACCATTTTCAAATTATGCCCTTTGGAAGATGTTGACTTTTTGTTGACTTTTGAAATGACCTATAATGTTTTAGCTCATATCTTCTAAATGAAGATTTTTTAGGCTTGGCTTGTGAGACACAAAGTTGTAAAGAATTCAATTTCCTTCAAAATGAGCTTTGTATGGGAATTTTTTGATGAAGCATGTGAAAGTCATGGCTGGTCAAAGTTCAGTTGACTTTCCTTAAGAAAATCCTAATTTAGAAACTCCTGATTCTTGATGATCTGAAACTTCCATGATGAATCATGATCAACCCTTGATAAAATGATGAATTTTACTTCATAAACTTGATGTTGGCAAAAAATATTGAAGTTTGACTTTAATTTGACCATAGTTGACCTCAGTTTGACTTTTGAACTGCTTTGACTGACTTTTGCATATCTGATCATCTGATTGGGCAAACTTATTGGGAAAGCCTTGAAACTTGAAATGGGGATTCTTGAATACATGTGGGATGTTATGAATCTCACTTGAGGTCTTGAAAATAATTTAAACCTGAAGAAACTCAAAACCCTAGTTTTGGACACTTTGCTTAGGAGGAGGCATTGTCTGAGGCAACTTCCACACTTCTTGACTAATTGGGAGTCTTGAGGATCTTGTGATCATTTAGAAGTATTGAGAGAGGTTGTCTTGATTTTAGGAGGGAAAATTTTGGGGTACAACAGCTTCCCCTTGTTCAATTTTCTAGAATCTGAGGAGTTAGATTGGCATGTACGCCATTCGTGACTTGAAGATTGAAGAGGATTGAACACAAAAACCCAAAAATTTGCACTCGCTGGTGTGTAGAATGATACTGTTGGTTGATTGTGATGCTTGAATGGGCTTAAAGATGCCATTTGAATAAAAAGTCTTCTGATATGCTTCTTAAATATGGAGATGACATTTTTGGGAAGAATAAACGACGGCCAAAAAATGAGATAACCATTGGGAAGAATAAATGACGGCCCGAGGTAACAAGATAACCATTGGGAAAAATAAATGACGGCCCAAGGTAAGTTGATTTCTGGGAAGAATAAACGATGGCCCAAAAAATCAGATAACCTGCGGGAAGAATAAACGACGACCCGAGATAATAAGATAACCATTGGGAAGAATAAACGACGACCCAAGGTAAGTTGACTTTTGGGAAGAATAAATGACGACCTAAAAAATGAGATAACCTGCAGGAAGAATAAACGACGGCCCGAGGTAACAAGATAACCATTGGGAAGAATAAACGACGACCCAAGGTAAGTTGACTTTTGGGAAGAATAAACGACGACCCAAAAATGAGATAACCTACAGGAAGAATAAACGACGGCCCGAGGTAACAAGATAACCATTGGGAAGAATAAACGACGGCCCAAGGTAAGTTGACTTTTGGGAAGAATAAACGACGACCCAAAATGAGATAACCTGCGGGAAGAATAAACGACGGCCCGAGGTAACAAGATAACCATTGGGAAGAATAAACGACGACCCAAGGTAAGTTGACTTTTGGGAAGAATAAACGACGGCCCAAAATGAGATAACCTGCGGGAAGAATAAACGATGGCCCGAGGTAACAAGATAAACATTGGGAAGAATAAACGACAGCCCAAGGTAAGTTGACTTTTGGGAAGAATAAACAACGGCCCAAAATGAGATAACCATTGGGAAGAATAAACGACGGCCTGAGGTAACAAGATAAACATTGGGAAGAATAAAAGACGGCCCAAGGTAAGTTGACTTTTGGGAAGAATAAACGACGGCCCAAAATGAGATAACCTGCGGGAAGAATAAACGACGGCCCGAGGTAAGAAGATAACCATTGGGAAGAATAAATGACGGCCCAAGGTAAGTTGACTTTTGGGAAGAATAAACGACGACCCAAAATGAGATAACCTGCAGAAAGAATAAACGAAGGCCCGAGGTAAGTTGTTGATGAAGTTTGTCTGCTGGAGAATATAACCTAAAAAACAAGGTTAGTTTGATGCAAACATAATGATATATATAACAATCTGTAAGATAATATTTTATGAGAATGCGTATGATATGATATGATGTGATGTGATATGAATTATGTAGCTAAAGCGTATAAGTAGCTTCGTAGAATAACTGGTGGCTGGGGAAAATAAATCCCGATTAGTTGTTGAAGAGTATGAAGTCTTCGTTCCCGTCTTGTTTAAGAACACTGTACTTAGAACCTTCTCATTTTCATTCGTCGTACTTCTTATTGAAGGATTAAGTTCCTGAAAATCCTGACTGAGGATAAAAGAGATGAACATAGATCCGGGAGACTTAATTCTTCGGAGGATATGAAATTGCTTGAAGACTTCGTTGAGTTGGAAGTATAAGATATTACTTGAAGTATCTTGTATGGGTATCCGTAAAGATTACTCTGTGGAGATGAACCGGCGAAGCTTCGTTGAATGCTATTATAGTATTTTATGCATTTTTGGTAAACATCAATCATATTCAAAGGCATATATTCATTCAAACATAATCAATGGACGTTTTTCGCTTTAGTAAAAAAGGGAAAAGTAAAGCTGAATAAAGAGGGAAAAGTAAAGCTGAATATAAAAATGGAGTTTTTTCATATTCTTAGAAATAGACCTATAACTTGACATGCTTTAATACAGAGACAGAAATCCTAGTAAGAGGAATTCGTCAAAGAAATTTTTACAAGGAAAAATAGCTATGTGTAAATAACCCTATTGAGTTCCAACTTTGCTATTGCCATTATCTTCAATTATCTTATCTTCAGCTATTGGAGAGGAAACGATTGGACTGATCGCTATCTGTTGAACTGGACGTAGATAACACAACTAGTAGAGGTTGCATGGGTGATCTAATGAGACATAGTTATACGCTTTAATCCCTAACTTTTTCCTGGATTGCCCTTTCAGGTTTTCAATCCACCGGGATACCCTTTTTTGCCCAAGCCGCCCTTTCAGGTTTTCGACTTGCCGGGTGTACATTTTTTTATATATATCCCTAATTTTTGCCCGAACCTTTTTGGCTTGTCGGGATGCCCTTATTTTTTCCTAGGCCAGTCAACCTAGCGGGTCTCTTTTCACGCATAGTATTTTTTAACTATGTCTGCGTTCACAAGCTGTGGGAAATCTTCACCATCCATAGTGGTAAGCATCATGGCACCTCTAGAAAATATTCTCTTAACAACAAATGGCCCTTCATATGTGGGGGTCCATTTTCCCCTGGGATCACCCTGTGGTAATATAATATGCTTGATTACCAAATCACCAGCCTAATATACCTGCTGCCTAACTTTCTTATTGAAGGCTTTAATCATACGTTTTTGATACATCTGACCATGACAAATAGCTGCTAATCTTTTCTCATCAATCAAGTTTATCTGGTCGAGTCGAGTCTGGATCCATTCATCTTCATCTAAGCCTGCATCTTTCATAATTCTTAAAGAGGGAATATGAACTTCAATGGGTAAAACTGCTTCCATACCATAGACAAGGGAAAATGGGGCTACCCCTGTTGAAGTACGCATGGTGGTATGATAACCATGAAGAGCAAATGGTAACATCTCATGCCAATCCTTATATGTAACTGTCATCTTTTGCAAGATCTTCTTAATATTCTTGTTGGCGGCTTCCACTGCGCCATTCATCTTTGGACGATATGGAGAAGAATTGTGATGTTTAATCTTGAACTGCATGCAGAGATCAGTGATCATAGTGCTGTTCAAATTAGTACCATTATCTGTGATAATCCTTTCAGGGATGCCATATCTGCATATAAGATTATATTTGATGAATCGAGCCACAACATTCTTAGTAACAGAAGCAAATGAAGCTGTCTCTACCCATTTTGTGAAGTAATCAATAGCTACAAGGATGAAACGATGTCAATTAGAGGAAGTAGGTTTGATTTCACCAATCATATCAATGCCCCACATGGCAAACGACCATGGAGCAGTTAGAACATTTAACGGAACTGGAGGCACATGAACCTTATCAGCATAAATCTGGCATTTGTGACAAGTTTTGGAATGTTGATAGCAATCAACTTCCATGGTAGACCAATAATAACCTGCTCTCAGAATCTTTTTAGCCATTGTATGCTCACTAGAGTGAGTACCAAAGATCCCCTCATGCATGTCTTCCATAATCTCTACTACTTCTTTCTTATCCATACAGCGAAACAAAGTTGAATCGTGGTTGCGCTTGTACAGAATTCCATTACTCAGGAAGAATTTAGCAGAAAACCTCCTTAGAAACTTCTTATCATTGACAGATGCCCCTTCAGGGAACTCCTGAGCTTCAAGATACCTCTTCACTTCCTGGAACCAAGGCTTTTCTTCTACTCCTTTAGTACCCACTTGATTGCAGTATGGAGGTTTATCAAATCGATCAATAGTAATTCTCGGAGCTTCATCATCCCAACTGATTTCAAACATAGATGCCATGGTAGCTAATGCATATGCCAGTTGATTCTCTTCTCATGGAAAATGTCCAAAGGTAATATCTTCAAATTACGAGATCAAAGACAACACATGCTCTTTATAATGGATGAGATTAGGATGCCTGGTATCCCAATCCCCTTTAACCTGACTGACTACTAAGGCTGAATCTCCATACACATCCAAAAATTGGATCTTCATTTCAATAGCAACCTTGATACCCATGATGCATGCTTCATACTCAGCCATATTATTGGTACATTTAAAACAAAGCTTTGCAGTAACTGGTGTATAACAACCTTTAGGAGAGATAATCACAACACTAACACCATTACCAAGCGCATTGGAAGCTCCATCAAAAACCATAGTCCATCGGGATCCTTGTTCAGGTCCTTCATATTGTCTAGGTTCTTTAGTAACAATCATAATATCCTCATCTGGAAACTCAAAATTCATAGATTGATAATCATCCACTACTTGATGAGCCAAATGGTCAGCTACTACACTTCCTTTGATTGCTTTCTGAGTAGTATACTGTATATCATATTCTATCAAGATCATTTTCCATATTGCTATTCGTCCAGAGAGAGCAGGTTTCTCAAATATATACTTGATTGGATCCATTTTTGAAATTAATAAAGTGGTATGAGTCAACATATACTTTCTTAGTCGGCGAGCAACCCATGCCAAAGCGCAACAAGTTTTCTCGAGCAGTGAGTATCTTGTTTCACAATCGGTAAACTTTTTGCTAAGTTAGTATATTGCCTGCTCTTTTCGACCAGACTCGTCATGTTGACCCAACACACACCCCATTGAGTTATCCAATACTGTCAAGTACATAATCAAGGGTCTTCCTTCAACTGGTGGAATCAATATAGGAGGTTCCTGTAAGTACCTTTTAATTTCATCAAAAGCTGTCTGGCATTCATCATTCCATTCCAATACTTGATTTTTCTTCAACAACTTGAAGATTGGTTCACAAGTAGCAGTCAACTGAAAAATAAATCTTGCAATGTAATTCAGTCGTCCCAGGAAACCTCTGACTTCTTTTTCAGTACGAGGAGCAGGCATCTCTTGTATAGCTTTTACCTTTGCTGGATCTACTTTAATACCTTTACCACTAACAATAAAACCCAGAAGTTTACTAGATCTAACTCCGAAAGTACATTTGTTTGGATTTAACCTCAATTTGTATTTCTTCAACCTCTCAAACAACTTGTGCAGGTGATCAAGGTGCTCCTCTTCATTATGAGATCTGGCTATCATATCATCCACATATACCTCTATCTCATGGTGAATCATATCATGGAACAAAGCTACCATAGCACGCTGATATGTTGCCCCAACATTCTTCAAACCAAATGGCATTACCTTATAGCAGAAAGTGCCCCATTGTGTAACAAATGTAGTCTTCTCCATATCTTTAGGTGCCATCTTAATCTGATTATACCCAGAAAAACCATCCATAAAAGAGAATACCTTATGTTGAGCAGTGTTGTCTACCAGAACATCAATATGTGGAAGTGGAAAATCATCTTTGGGGCTGGCTTTGTTCAAATCCCTGTAATCTACACACATGCGTACTTTACCATCTTTCTTAGGCACTGACACCACGTTTGCAATCCATTGTGGATAAGAAGTAACAATTAGAAACATTGCATTGAATTGTTTCATCACCTCATCCTTAATCTTTTCTGACATATCAGGACGCATACGACGAACTTTCTGCTTTATCGGACGACAATCCTGTTTCACTGGTAGACGGTGAACCACAATATCTGTATCCAACCCTGGCATATCTTCATAAGACCAAGCAAAAACTTCCAGATAGTCATGTAACATTTGAATTAACATGTCCTTGATACCATCCTCTAGTTCAACACCTATCTTGATTTCTTTTCTGTTTTCCTCGGTTCCTAAGTTCACAACCTCAATTGGTTCCTCATGTGGTTGTATAGTTTTCTCTTCTTGTTGTAGTAATCTAGCCAACTCTATAGGTACTTCACAATCTTTCTCCTTTCCATCCTTGGCTTGATAGATCGGATTTTCGAAGTCATAATTGGCAATAGCAAAATTATTATCAATAGGATCCAAAGTGGATGAGTATCTGAATTTAGTGATGTGGGTGTGTGTAAGAACACATAGCTTTTTTTTTTATAAAAGGAAAAATAAAAGAAAGATAAAGAGCACAATATTTACGAAAGCGCGAAACGTCCATTGATTTTATTGAATGAAAATATGCAAATGAAATGACAACCCTAACAAGCATACCATTGTGCCCCGGGCAAGGCACAAGGCTTAAAAGTATTTAGTTATTTAAAAAGTTACAAAAGATAAATTTAGAAAAAATGAAATAGCATTTACTCCTGACTAAAGGAGATAGGAATAACGTCTTCAGCCTTCCAATTGTTGAGTCCATCCCCCATGGTAGGAAAAATCCAATCGTCCAGGTTGTAACCTTCATCATAACCTTCCACAACATTGACTTGGTCTTTTATGATTCCTCCATGAGTGATACGAGCAGCACGAGCATGACGAACAACCTTCTGATATTCTGCAGTAAAACCCAAACCAAACTTGTCAGACTTGTAAGGAATGTCAGGAAGCTGACCCCAAATAGTACAACCACCTTCTTCAACCACAGCTCTAGCATCTTTGAGGGAGGCCATTGTAGGAGGCTTTCTAGTAATTGCAGGAACTCTTTTTACAACAAGGGGAGCTTCAGTAGTAGGAACGACCCAAGGAACTACTTTAAATATCTGGCAAGGAGTCTCAACAAATTCACCCTCCATCTCAACATATTTAAAAGTGTTCACATGACTGACCATGTATTCTTCTTCACCGTAAACCGTGACAATCTTTCCTTTCACCGAATATTTCAACTTCTGATGTAAAGTGGAAGTCACAGCACCTGCCCCATGGATCCAGGGGCGCCCAAGCAAACAGGAGTACGCAGGACGAATATCCATTACATAGAAAGTGGAATCAAAAACTTGAGATCCTAATTTTATTGGAAGATCCACCTCTCTATGCACCATTCTTCTTGAACCATCAAAGGCCCTCACCACCACATTACTTGGTCTTAACACTACATCATTCAAATTGAGTTTGTCTAGAACCTCCTTAGGTAATACATTTAATGAAGAGCCATTATCCACCAATACATGAGACAAAGTAGTGCCCCTAAACTCAACGGAGACGTGCAGAGCTCTATTATGGTTTCTTCCGCCAGGAGTCAGATCAGCATCATTAAAACCCAAACCATTATCACTAGTTAAATGAGCAACACAATTTTCAAATTGATCCACAGAGATTTCATGTGGCACTTGAGCAGTCTTCAGGAATTTGATTAAAGCCTTGGCATGGGCTTCAGAACATAATAGCAGAGATAGCATGGAGATTTTGGAGGGAGTATGCCCTTACTGGTCAACAACATCATAATCACTCTTGCGGATAATCTTCAGTACTTCTTCCATCTGCTTAGAGAGATCTTCCCTAACTGGTGCCTCAGCTTGAACAGGTTCAATCAATGGTCCTTTTCCCCGAGCCTCAGTACTTGGCCCAGAGTTAGAGATATGAACTGGAGTAGCAACAGCTTTTGAGGTGTCTTCTGGAGAGAAAATTCTTCCACTCCTGGTAACCTTACTGGATCCAGCAATATTGTCCACATCAAGATTAACATCAGCAACAGGTGCATCAGTCAAAGGTTCTTGTTTGACACCATGGATATAAAAATCAGAACCATAATTCCAGGGTATAGCCTTGTCAGAAGTGTATGGGATAGGACCAGGAGTAGTAATAATCATTGGAGCCACCTTTGGCTCAGCAGTAATCTTCACAGGACCTTTAGAAGTGATCCTCATTGGACCATTGGAAGTAATCTTCACAGGAATCTTGTTAACCATAGTCACATCTTCAATTTTCACATCTTGAGCCAAACCTCGACACAGACTCTCTATAGAAGGGGTTCTTTCAAATAGTATAGTATAATTATCAATCAGGCGTTGAATACCTGACCTCAACCTCCAACAACTATCAGGTTTATAGGCACAGTAAAAAAAATCTTCTCTGCAGCCCGAAAATAAACCGGCTTGCACAAGTTTCTTCTTGACAATAGCTAGAGGAGTAGTTATTTCAGCCACAGTACGAACATAAACAACCTCATCAACAACATTAACAGTCTTCTCATGTTTAGGCATGGGAGCAGTAGTCACATTAGGAGTTTCCGGAGGGTCAAACTCAATTTCTCCATTCTCAATCATATCCTGGATTTTGTTCTTTAACGACCAACAACTGTTAGTATCATGACCAGGGCTATTAGAATGGTATGCACACCTTGCATTGGGATTGTAATGAGAAGAGGATGTATTGATATTCTGTGGTGGGTCCTTCAAAGTAATCAATTCTCCTTTCAACATATGCTGCAAAGCCTGAGCCAATGACATATTGAGCTTGGTAAACTGCCTCCTAGGCTTGGGATGATTATTCTGTTGTTGCTCTTGTGGTGGAGGTGTAGGATTAGAAATCAAAACAGCTCCCACAAATTGGTTACGATCATTACGACCATGCTGGCTATACACATCATTGGATTCTTTCTTCCCAGGAGGGGGCTTCTTGGTGATACTTGAAGAAGCAACTATCCGAATCTTTCCACTTCGTATCCCACTTTTCACACGTTCTCCAGTCATTATCAGCTCAGTGAAGTCAGATGATGAGCTTCCAATGAGATGACTATAGAAAGGACCAGTCAACGTACTCATGAACATATCAACTAATTCCCTGTCAGTCAAAGGGGGTTGAACTCTACTTTCCAGATCTCTCCATTTCTGAGCATACTCCTTGAAACTTTCTTTGGCATCCATGGACAAGCTTTGTAGTTGCATGCGAGTTGGTGCTAAATCAGAATTGTATTGGTACTGCTTATAGAAAGCTTAAGCAAGATCATTCCAGTTGCGGATGTTGGTACTCTCCAGCTGATAATACCATTCTAGTTGGGATCCAAACAAACTCTCTTGAAAGAAATGTATCCATAACTTCTTATCAGGAGTATGGGGTTGAATTCTTCTGACATAAGACCTTAAATGCAGTTTTGGGCAAGACACACCATCATACACCACAAAAGTAGGAACCTTGAAACCCATAGGGATGGTGACTCCAGAAATCAAACTTAAATCTTCAAAGTCAAACCCAAAATTCATCTGTAGTTCCATAACATTCATTATGTCTACCAGCATCTTATACTTCTCCTCACTAGCAGGATCATGATAATAGTTCTCCTCAGAATCAGAATCTTCCATAGTATCATGGAGACTACCTCCTTCTCTCTCAGAATTTTCAGACTCAAGATTCTCAACCTCTTCTTCTGTCTTGACAAGACCTCTGAATCTTCTACCCAGGTTGATGAAGCCCACTGATTTTCTAGTCTTCTTATTTTTCTTAGTCAAAAGTGTCTTCAGCTCATCTTGTCCATTGGACAAGTTCAGGATCATTTCTTGAAATTGTGCATTCTGAGTCTTGAGATCCTTAACAGTTTGTTCGAGAGCCATTTCTGCTGAAATAAACAGCGAGAAGATAAGATACATGTTCATAAGAAACCTGTGATACAATGATATGGTATGTAGATGCATATGCAATGTTATCAAGGACCGCAAGATTTAAATTTGTTTAAACGAAAAACAAGAACCAAATTTTATTAGTAAATACTTAATATAAGTTTTTCCCCTTGGGCCTACAAAGAAATAATAAGATACAAAAGATAAATATATGGGGTTTTAAGTCTCCCATGGACGCTTCCTCTTTGCGTGGAGGTACTTGTTGAGGTTTTTCTCCTCGTGAAGTTGCCTAGTTAGCTCCAGAATTCTTTCTTGACCAGCTCTGAAATGAGTCTCAAAAGTATCCCTTTGTTCCTTCAACTGAATCCATGATTTCTGCAATTCTTCCAAATTAGTAGGCATGTCAGGATGAAGGATGGTATAAGGAACATCTCCTTCAGCAACAGGCTCCATAGTGATTGGTAGAACAACAGGATATGGCATCATAAGAGTCTGAGCACGAGATCGAACCCATCTGAGATAAGGCTCCATGGGAATAGAATATTTTGGCTCCAAAGTGTTGCTGTCAATCCTGTTCACCTTGTTCCAAGCTCGTATAAACCTTTGATGGTAACCCTGAAGATCGTTGTTGTAGTCAAACATAATACCCTGAATAAGCATGTCATGAGGACCGTTACTCCGAGCATAACCAAACTGACATAGTGCTAAAGAAGGGTTGTAGGTAATGCCCCCTCTTATGCCTAGAAGTGGCACATTAGGGAACTCCCCACAACGGTCAATGATAGTAACATTCTCCATAAATCGAGAGCACTAATGAATATTTGAATGAGAAAGTGACATGATCCTTTTAGACCACCTGAACTCTTGTTCATTCTTCATCACTGATCGAGGAAGGTGAGAAATAAACCACCTAGACAATAAAGGTATGCAGCACATCAGAGTCCCTCTCGCCTTCGTAGTACGAGTGTGAAGAGAATGTAAGATATCTCCAAGTAATGTAGGCACTGGGTTGTGAGTCAGAAATATGTTGATGGCGTGTACGTCTATGAATTGGTCTGGATTAGGGAACAACACTAAGCCATAGATCAATAGGGCTAGGATCTCCTCAAAAGCATCATAACTCATAGCCTTCAAGAACACTTGAGCTTTCTCGAACAATACCGTAGCAAGAATACCCTTAACTCCGCTTCTCGTTTCTAGGACAATGTCTGATTTCTTCAAATGTAGGGCTGCAACAATGACTTCAGGTTTAGGCTCCTTTTCTAAGCCTGTGAAGGTTCTCTAATCAAGGATAGGTATACCCAATAATTTGGAGAACTCTTCCATTGTAGGAACCAGCTGATAATCAGGGAATGTGAAGCAATGATGTTTAGGATCAAAGAATTGAAACATGACACTCATTATGTCTTCATTGAACCCTGAAGTGACTAGATCCAGTAGATGACCATGCCTCTTGATGAATTGGGAGTTTTCAGAAACTTGAGAGACCAATTCCTTAAGCTTAGGAGGTATTCCTACAAAGTTGATCCAGATAGTATTCCTACGAGCAGAAGCCATGACCTGCAACAAAGAACAAAGATAAATCCTTTGGTCCTTGAAATGGTTAGTGAAAATGCTATGCTTATGATGCATGATGTCATGATGTTATGCTCAATCGCAAATGTAACACCCACTTTTCCCATTTTCAATATTATATAAATTTTTCATTAAATCAGAGTTAATCAACTAAAGTGAGTCGCTACATCATCAATCAACCATCATTCTTTTATTCAAAAGTAAGCAGCGGAAATAAAGCTTTAATATCAAATTGCTCAAAAGCATTACAATTCATTCATAACAATGTTCCTTAACTCAATACTTAGTTATATAAAAGTTTATAAAAATCAAATGAAATATTATATTAAAAATCCCCGTTCCCGTTACACATCAGAGCTCCTAGGACACAGACATCAACATCAAAAGCGTTCCTCACGCACCTGAATTATCTGTACTTCCGAAGAAGCACAGACACAACAAAATAAACAATAGGGGTGAGAAATAGATTCATAATATAACGGCACATACGACATATATGAAGAAGTAATTCACCCCTAATCACACCAAACTATCAATCATATTATTCAATCAATCATATTATTCAATCAATCATAATATTCAATCAATCATAATGCAATGTGACTCTAATGCACAATGCAAATGCGGTACCGACTCATAATAACGGTTCATCAATAGAACCCCGAATGCATCGTTAACGTCTCCAACAAGACACGATCATCCCTGCAACCACGATTCTCAACGAATCCCGAATAATCACATCCACGACATGATTATTCCATCAAATGTATGCGCATGCAGACACAACAACACATACCATATCACAATACACATGAACACATCATGCTTTACGATCATCATGATCTCATCAACCAACCATCAGTGCATCTTATTCACACACAAAGCATACACATATCTCATGTTATTCACAATCATAACAATCTACATATTCATATAATTCAATCATTATTATCATAATCTCTTAATATACCTAAGGGAGGAAGGAACTCCCAATTACCCTTCTATGTCCTATCACCAATTATAAACCCTTTTCTCCCCCTTACCTTAATCGATGGCCGCTTCGAATCTCCGATCGAATTTCCAATCCTTTGCCTATGTGGCCCTTTTTCCTCTCCTCTTTCATCCATAGAGATTAGAAATACGAACATGCTGCCATTGAGTTCATATCTTGACCAAAATTTCGCCTTCATCACCATCAATCCCGTAACCACTATTTGACCAATTTCCAGCATGAACTTCCAAACTTCAAATGCATTTTTCTCATTCAATACTAAACTTATTGACACGAAATTATATATCAATTCGAAGGGAATTTCGTAAGCTTTCCAAAAATCCAAGAATCGTTTTAATCAGAATTACGAGTAAAAAGTTATCACCTGTTTAGTAGAGGCTGTACCGTATGTGCGAAAATTAAGATATGAACATGAATCCTTCTTTCTCCTTCTTTTCTCCCAAGTTGTTTTCTCTCCTCTAAAACCCTTATTTTTCTCTAAGACTTTTTCCTCGTTTTCCCTAATTTCCACTATTCCCTTTTGACTCATTCTATTATTCCTTTTTATTAAAATAATAATAATCCAATAAAACAATTAATGGGCCTAAACACTGCACCCCTTTAATTGCTAATTCCGACGAAATCCAAGCCCAATAACCAACATGCTCCAATAATCAATACTACCAATGATAATATTATTTCTTCGATTTTCCGATTTAACAACTTAATTTACCATAACGTTGAAAATCAATTAATAATTCACGACTAATTATTTTCTCCCGACTTAATTAGATTATCCTCCAACATTTGACCAAATGGTCCAAGCATCTAAACAACTTATCCAACCATAAACGGGAGAATATTCCACATCAATTCCCACAACTTAAATCGACTCATTCAACTTAATTCAAACGAACTTAGCAATTTATCACAAACAACTCTGATAATTCAACATAAATCAACGCCAATAACGCGAATATAATTAATTAAATAATTAATTAATAAACAGAGCGTTACAGCAAACATGTGGCACACATAATCAAGTCACACAATAGCCCTAGGTTTGAAGGATTGCATGAGGTTTAAAGGTAAGTACCCTCCCCTGAAGTTTAGTTGGTTCATCCTGTCCTACAAAAGTAACCAGGTTCTAAGGGATCTCAATATCACTGATCCTTTCCAAGGGTGGTTGTTCAGTAGGCAACTTATTTGCCAACCAAAACCCTTAAAGTTTAGGATCTCAATGAGCGTAGTATCAAGTATCAACCAACTTCAGTCTTCACCAAAGCCGGTTATCTCACTACTTTCTAAAGGCCAACATGGGATAACTAGGGTTCTAAAAGTTAGTTAGTGTATTGACAACATATGGCAGCCCCATATTATCCTTAACTTACTTAAGGAATATAAGCACCAACCAAGAAGTCACACTAACTATGGCCACCAGATCAACCATATCGGTATACGCTGTACAGTTTCCTTGGTCTATTGCCATTTACCTATGGTACACTAGATCCAGGTTGGGATCTTTCATACAAAAAGCCCAACAAGTAATATAAAGCAAACAAAACAAACAATTTAGTGATCTAATTCCTAAGTGTACCCCTCTTTTACTTAGTAACTCCCAAGCAGAGTCGCCAGTTCTGTAACACGGTGGGAGAACTGACTTTTAGTCATGTTGCGGATAGCAAGAGTCGCCACCGACTTTTATTTTATCCATAAGGAAGGGACATAAAAGAACAGGAAAGACCGTTTTGAAAATACTTGGATTCGGGGGGTAGGTTATATAAAGGGAAGGTGTTAGCACCCTTTATATCCATGGTTATCCATGGGCTCTTAGTTACTTAGCTCACTTAATTGTTTTTGAAGAGTGTAGTGTGTGATTAGAAATTTTTCTAAGTACTTTGTAATGATCCTCGTATGGATGTATACAAAGCCTTGTTTTGAAAAATGTTTAAGAAAGTGAGATGTAAAAAGTACTTTGAAATGTGAGCAAGCAACTAAGAGGTACCTACCCTAGATTAAGTCTTTCATGTTCTCGTATATTCTTTCAATGGTAAGACTATCCCTATTATTAAGGAATAGGTAGTCATTACCTTGGATGTGTTAAGGGACAAGCGTAGGGTCATCGTATGGTCATAGAAAGCAACTTAAGGGATGTCTTTAGCAATTCGTAGGGACTATCATCATTTATTCGAAGGGACAAGATCATTATCGTAGGCAACCTCGAAGGGACTTGATCTTTTAAACTGTAGGGACTATGATGATTTATACTTGAAGAGGCTTTGCTTAAGACACCCCTCTATTCGAGGGACTTAACCATTTTAAAGGCAACCAAGAGGAATACCCTAAGAAGTGTAAGATGGCGATCAAAGAACGACTTACGTGTGTGAGTGTTTATTTTCAAATATTTATCTTTTTTAAATTAGTTATCTAAATTAAATTAATTACAAATAGTTTCCACACCTTATTTACTAACCACGCAATAAATATAATAAGAAAATAAAGACGGAAAATAAATCTAGAATTATTACATGGCTTTGGGATAATTACAATATAATCGGAAAAATAAATAATAAAGCAAATATAAGCAATAATAATAAATAAAGCAATAATAATAATAAACATTAGAAAAAGAAAATAATAATGAAGCAATAAAGAAAAATTAGAATTTTTAAAGAAATTATTTTAAGTTAAATATGTTAGAATTTTTTAGAGTTTATAAGAAAAATAATATAATTTTAAATGATAATAATAATAATAATAAAAGAATAATGTATTAAAAATTTATACAAAATAAAAGAAGTTATTATAAAAATAATATTAAAGAGAATCAGGTTAAATTATGATAATCTAAAAATCAAATTGTGGTAAGAAATAAATACATAAAAATTATAATTAAATTATTTATATAAAAAAAAGTTATAATTAAATTGTGATTATTTTTATTTTTTTGTAAGAAAATAGTAATTGTTATTCTAGTGAAAATAAATTAATTATAAATTATAACCTAAATCCTAATTAATCTAATTATAAGAATTAATAATTAAAATAAATAAAAATTAACAAAAATTAAATAAAATTAACGCCGAAAATAAATATGGGGAGGCCTGGTTTTGATCCCAGGACCTCCCCTTTACCAGATATGGGATCCTCCACTAGGCTGCACACACTTTGAGAATATATCCTAAACAATATGACTTAAATATTAAACCTGCAAAAAGAATGAAATGTTAAAAAAAATGAGAAAACCTGGGATCGAACCCAGGTCCTGTGTTTCCCAGCATCACAACCTTTACCAACCTAACCAAGCGCGTGTGGTAACATTAATCTGAAACACAAATATTATAAAATAAAACAAGTTTTTAAATTCAGAAAATCGCGCCAATGCCATCTTCTCCAATCATCCGTCCACTTTGGCTATAGCTACGCTTGCCCGTTGCTAAAGGCTTTAGTGACAGTTCTTGTTCGTCACTAGAACACCTGGAAATCTCAAAACTCAAAACTCATCAAATAAATTAGTTTCAATCATATATTTCTATTATGAAACGTCCTAGGAGTTCATTGAAATCTTCAATTTCCCCTGAAAACACGTTTTAATGGAGATTCCCAAGTTTGAAGACATAAACCCTAATACTGGTAAAACCTCATTCCTGCATCAAAACTTAAATCAAATCACCCAGAAACATTCAAAAGGTTAATACAAACAAGGATATATGATCAATTAATATTTATAACGCGTAAACAAGTGAAATCTAAAAATTCAAAACAAGCAATAATATGGATGTAATTTATGCGATTCTGCGTGTTTTTGAGGATGGTGATGATGTATTCATGTTCTACAAGTCCCAAGGAACACAATGCAACCTTCAAAATCCCTTTAGAGTGGCTGGAAGTATCAAACCGAATTTGAAAGATCTCTTGATTTTTTGAGTTTTGATAGATGTCCTTGAACCATAAAAATCGTCCCCTTTTGTTTGTGTTCAGTTGTATACTTATAGAGGAATCATTTTAGGTCAAAAAAAAATCAGATGTTTTGTGGGCTTTTGGATAGCTTGAATGTGAAGAAATCCTCTTACCAATTTGGTCAAAAAATTAAATATATTCAGGCCATAATGCCTTAGCACGAATTTGGAACTTCTCAATCAACTTTAAATGACCTTTAAGAGTTTCTAGAAGAAGGATCCAATCAAATAATTATATTTTTATATTTTATTTTGATTTAAAATGAATTTTAATGAATAAAATCCAAATAAATATAAAATAAATTATAAAAATCTGAATAAATAAGCATTGGGTCATGCATGATGTCATTGTAAGGATTGGATTACAAAATTGCAAGCCCATTTGGAAAAATTTGGTTTTAAGACCTCATTTGCTCAATATACCCCTCAAAAATTTCCCAAATTTGCAAAGACATAAATCCCTCAATTTTAAGGCTATGAAGATGTTCTTGGACATTTTGGAAAGCTTAAAGAGTTCTCTAACCAACCTCTTTGGTCTCATGTACATATCCTTTACCATTTTCAAATTATGCCCTTTGGAAGATGTTGACTTTTTGTTGACTTTTGAAATGACCTATAATGTTTTATCTCATATCTTCTAAATGAAGATTTTTAGGCTTGGCTTGTGAGACACAAAGTTGTAAAGAATTCAATTTCCTTAAAAATGAGCTTTGGATGGGAATTTTTTGATGAAGAATGTGAAAGTTATGGCTGGTCAAAGTTCAGTTGACTTTCCTTAAGAAAACCCTAATTTAGAAACTCCTGATTCTTGATGATCTGAAACTTCCATGATGAATCATGATCAACCCTTGATCAAATGATGAATTTTACTTCATAAACTTGATGTTGGCAAAAAATATTGAAGTTTGACTTTAATTTGACCATAGTTGACCTTAGTTTGACTTTTGAACTACTTTGACTGATTTTTGCATATTTGATCATCTGACTGGGGCAAACTTATTGGGAAAGCCTTGAAACTTGACATGGGGATTATTGAATACATGTGGGATGTTATGAAGCTCACTCGAGGTCTTGAAAATCATTTTTACCTGAAGAAACACAAAACCCTAGTTTTGGACACTTTGCTTAGGATGAGGCATTGTCTGAGGCAGCTTCCACACTTCTTGACTAATTGGGAGTCTTGAGGATTTTGTGATCATTTAGAAGTCTTGAGAGAGGTTGTCTTGATTGTGGGAGGGAAAAGTTTGGGGTACAACACTCGTGAAGTATATGTGCTTTTGCCCGTCTGGATCTTCTCTTATGAGAGCCACGCTGATGGCTTCAGTATTGACAAAGAGATATATGTAGAGGATCTCCCCGGTGGTTGGTCTAGATAGAACCGGGGGCTTCGATAGTGCTTGTTTGAGGTGTCACAGAGCCTTCTCGCATTCTTCTATCCATTCAAACGCTGCTTCCTTGAGAAGTAGCTTGAAGAAGTGTGAGGCATGTGTAAACACCCCAAATTTTCCCTCACCCATTCACACCATGGCTTGTGATCATTTCATATGCATAAGTTCAATCATGGCATCCCATATTGCATATTTGATTCACTGCATTTATTCTAAGTCATCTGCATCTAGGGTTTGTGATCTGAGCAATCCAAGAGCCACTTGAGCCACTCCAAAGGTCATCAATCACTTCAAAGGGGTCCATGTATGTTCAAGCATCATATTATATCCTCTCAAAGTCAAGAATGTCAAAGAATCACAAGAACTGAGGTTGGCATGGAAGCAGAGCCAGGTTTGACTGCACAGATGACCTAGAATTAGGGTTTTGGTTTCAAAGGCCATAACTCCAAATTTTTTGGTCATTTTTGTCTCTATTGGTCTCTATATGGTATAGGGATCATGAATATCAATTTTCATGAAGAAATTCAATGGGGAAGTCATCTGATCAAGAGTTGACTTTTTGAGCAAGTCAGTGCAAAATCAGGGCATCTGAGGCCCCCAATGACCCAACCAAAGGGTGTTCTTCATCATTTTGATTGTGTATGATCTTTATTTGATCATGGAAGATGTTAGAAGTTCACAAATTTGAAGAATTTCAAGCCATTTGCAAAGTTGACTTTTTGGGGAAGTTGACTTATAATGAAAATTGCCATTTTGGGAAACTTTTTCAACCCTTGCTTTTTGATTCAAAAATGCTTCAAATGGAAAAACTTTGGTCATGAAAGTTGTAGAATGGGTCATTCCCTTTTCAAAAAGTACAAGAACATGACCTAATTCATTTTGGATCAAAAGTTATGGCTTGTCAAAGTTGGCCAAAATCACATAATTTCAAGTTTTCTACAAAAGGGGCAAAGTTGCAAAACCACTTGCCAAGGCAAATTGAACTTTCAAATGGACTTCTAATCTTCATACAAGCATGAACCAAGACCTAAAAGTCAGATTGCATCAAAGAATCACTCATTTTTGTGACTTGTGGGACAAGAAATTTCAAAAGGGCCAAAGGTGAACCAAGTTGCAAAACCACATCCAAACCCTAATCCACTTGCTTGCTGACTTCATAATTGATCCTAGGGCTCTCCACACTTATTGCTGCGCAGGACACCCCATTTGTCCTTGGCTAGCTATGAGCCCATACCTCTCTTACACAAAGTTTGACATTTTGGCCAAAGACCCATACCAATCACAATAGGGCACACCAACTCCTCTGACCTCTCTAGTTGTGATAAGTGGACCAAAGCCAACATAACACACCACACACTTCATGCTGAAACACACTCCAAGCCATAGTTATCAAATTTGCTCCAACTTGCAAAACCATTCGAAACTGATTCCACAAGCCTCAAACACACAAGCCAACTTCACAAACAATCTCAACATGCCTCATTGATCACAAACTACCCATCACCATAGCCTGAAACCCTCTGAAACCAAGATACGATTTCCACCCCCCCCTTGAACAGAACTTCTGCCATCTCCCAAACCAGCCATAAACAAGAGTTGTGAAGCATTCCATTGAGCTCAGGGGGACCAGAGGAGTCAGTTTGCATAGGAGGAAGGCTCAGAAAGCTCCTGTTTGAAGAACTTCAGTTCAGGTAACCATCCAAAACATTTTTTCCAGAACTCATTTCTTTTGCTACAATGTGATTCTTTATGTTATGCTGGTCGCACTGATGTGTTTAAAAATGAAAATGGTGGAGTTTTGAGTACGTATGAGCTGTCTGAAACTTTCTGCCCTAAATATGTTTTGCTTCGATTTGCATGATTAATGAATGAAAAATGATTTTTGTTTGGGGGTTTTGATTCAGTGTTGAATGGGGTTTGATTCTGGGCAGTTAGTTTTCATTTTTATGGAGTTTGGAGAGAGTTAGAGAAATGGCTCGTCGGAGAAGACGACCGGAACCACTGTTCCGGTCGTCTGAAGGTCATTAATGTTAATTAGGGTTTTAGTCCAGGTTTGAATGTGGAGCGTTGATTTGGTTGACTAAGTCAATCTCCCGCGCGCGTGTGTGGTCCAGATTTATCATTAAGCCCTAATTCCACTTAATTAAATTAATTAATCAGCTTTAGTCCAGTTTGAATTTCAACCACTGGATCACGCGCGCAGTCAACTCCCGCGCGTCCAGTTTGAATGCTGGCCCTTGATTCTGATTACTTCTCATTTTATTCATATTTATTTCCATTTTATTTCATTTGTTTTGTTCATTTATTTAAAAATAGCAAAAATTATTCAAAAATTCTGAAAATTCTTATAAACCTTTTATTAATTTTCAGAAACCAAAAACATTTTCATTTTTATTTTTTGCATTAAAAAATATTTTTAAATCATTTAAAATATTATTTTTAATTAATTAATGAGAATTAATTAATTAAAAATACTTTTAAGTATTTAAAAATCACAAAAAAATTCATGAAACATTTAAAATCATTTAGAAACATTGTCTAACCTTCAAACCAAATTTCATTTTTGATCTTGATGCCTTTTGACAATTTTCAATGGATTTAATTTCATTTTAAGGCATTATTTTGATCCAAACTTCAAAAATTCACTTCTGCCTAACCATTAAGAGTTGGACAATGATTCTTTTTGCATTGCATCTTGTATAGAATTTAGTTTATAGGATTAAATTGGCATGAATTTATCTTGCATTTTCAATTTGTTTGACATTTTTCTTGACAAGGTACCTTAAAACCCTAGCCAACTTAGGAAATTCATAACTTTCACTAGGTTAAGAATTGGATCCTCTCCTTTGGGCAGTAAGTTTGTATAGGTTTAGGGTTCCTTTGAATGCATTTTCAAATTTTTATCATGATGTTTGCTTCTGGTTTTGATTTTTGTTTTGTGTATTGATCATAAACCCTAATTTGGGCTTTCTTTTGCATTCATCTTACATTTGCTTGCATACCATGACTTGCCATGACATTTTATGCATTCATTTGATTCATGATACATCTTAAGACATATTAGAATCATTTTTGATCATTGCATCTTTCATTTGCCATGTTGTATGTCATTTGCACTTCATAACTTTTCATGTATATTCATGGTTCTAAGCATGTTCCTTTTGCATTCCATATGCTTGTATGATCATCCTCATGCCTTGTTTCATGTTTACATCATCTCTTAGCATCATTAACATCATGTATTTGCTTCTGACTTTGTCTTGCACCATGCCATTGCATCTCATTTGCATTGCATTTCATTTCTTTCACTAACTTTTCAGGTGGTAAGTTACCTTGAGAAGTGAATTTGCCTTCACTTCTCACAATCTCTTTTCATCTCTTATGCATCATTGCTGCATTTTTGTATGTGTATTGGATTGAGCTTGCTCTTTCTTATTCATCTTTCCTTCTTTCTTCAAGCAACTTGACTTCTTAAGTGAAGCAAGTTGTCTTGCTTCTCTTTGCTCCTTTCATCTGCTTCCCTCCTTGGTGGTTCTTTGAAGATCTTTCTCTTAAACCTCACAAGCCTTAGGAACAACCAAGCATGACAATAATTAGGGTTTTTGATTAGTCCCCCACTTAGATTTTACCTTTATGTCTCTTTTGAGTCTTCTTTTCTAATCTCATGATCAGGACTAAACCCTAAAGGTTTTAAGGCTTTGTGATTAAGCTTATGCCTGCATCCTTCTATTAGGATGGAGTGTATAACTTTAATCCTAAGTGATAAACCCTTAATGTGTTTAACTCCTTTAATCAATTCATCCTAATAATCACCAAGACATCAAGCTTGTAACTTGGGCCTTGCATTAGGGTTCTAATTCTTCCTTAATTGGTTAAGAAGGACTAACCCTAGTGTTAATGGACAAGTCCCCCTCAAGTTGTCTTACAAACCATAAAATCCACTTCTTAATCTTACCATTAACTAAAATCCATTTAATAAAGGCTTTGTTTTGTCATGAGGTTAATCCCTAATCATGGATTAAGTTGAGGAATCTTTCTCAGCTTAAATGTTCTCATCTATTATCCTTCTATTAGGATGGTGTAATGAGTCCATTAAATCCTTGATTATGGCTTAAACTCATTACTCAACGCTAAACAAAAACATCTAAATAATCACAAGTAGGTTAATAATCTTAATCCTACACCATGGTGATTAAGTGTGAGATGCTGACTTCACACTTAAGGTATTCTCATTACCCCTAATCAGAGGGAAGATGTGATGAGTTTGCTAACCCATTGGTTCAGGATTAAGCTCATTAACTTATGACAAACTTTCAAAAGCAATAAAAGACTGAAAACATCAAAAAAACAAACAATAATCGTCTCCTCCGGGATTCTTTTCTCATCTCATTCACTCATAAACGAGAACTTGCTTCTTCCGTCTAATGCAAGACAGTTTGCACTTGAGCCAGACAGGTCATACACTTGAGCATAGGCAAGTAAGCAGTTCATAAGTCAATTCATCTTTCAGTCCCTTTGGGTCGAACTACGGTGTTCTGACTTATTCATTGCACGAGAGGATACGTAGGCATAACTTAACAGTTATCGAACAAAAGTCTCTGTATATTCCCCCTCCTTCCAGCATTATTCTTTTAGCCTCAGTATCATGAGCATTTCACTCTTTCTTTTACACTGACACTTCACTTATATACACTACACTTTTCTTACACTGACACCTGTACATCCTTTTCCAGCTTTGATACACAAATTGCACTGACACTACCCCTTTAAAACACAAATCTTTTAAGCATGGATCCCGTCGAGTACGGCGGACAATCTGGGTGCTAATACCTTCCCAGGTTGTAACCAACCCCCTTTCTCAGTCTTTCTGGTTCGCAACCGTCTTATCCATATCTTTCTAGGTCTACGCAGCATTGCCTTTCCTCCGGGATAAAAATGCCTAGCTGGCGACTCTTTTCTTTTCTTGTGAGTTCACTCCTGTGTGTTCTCACATCCTCCTTTCGCCGACCGTTCGCGTCTGTACCCCTTCTGACCCGGTTGTCATTTGGCAGGAGCGACATCTTGGCGACTTTGCTGGGGACCCTTATACTGTAACCAGGGCTTCTGGTTCTTTTTGTGGGTTCCCCCTAGCGCTTGTTTGATTTGTGTTTACTGGGGTGTTATGTGCTAATTGTGTTTATATAGTTGCTTTTATTGCTTTATGTACAGTTTTGTTTACTGCTTTCTTTATATCTTTATATACATCATACTGTCATACTGTTCAGGCTGGATCTGTTTTTTTGTCTTGGTGGGTGGGGTTTCTACTGAGAGTTTAAGGTCCTATACCTGGGACCTGAGTGACACCGAGGCTAGAGTGGTTCATGTTCTTTCCCATTCCATTTCGGTCTGGTGCGGGAATATGAAACACGGTTCAGATATGGGTTTCTTCTTGAGAACTCTGTGCTACAGATCTCCTGTAGTGCTAGGGCTATCTGGGAAGCCTGCTAAGTCTGGATGACCTTTACTATGACCTTCAGAAACTGAGGTGAATTAGAGGAGGATCTTTTATGGTTATTGTAAACACTGTACCTCCGGGTTAGAAGTGTTTACACTTCTCATAACTGATCCAAGTCTGAGGATCCTTGTTTTAGAACTTCACCTGTGAGGGGGTTGGGCTGTTTACAGGTTTGCAGGAACCCTTGGCCACATCATACCCTATTTCTTATTGTGTTTAAGATTGCTTCACTTTGGACAGTTCTTGTGATTTAACCCAGGACATGTGACTCTTTATTTGAGTCCCCCACCCTGGTTACTGGATTTTTGAACCTCCATCTGGACTTCTTGAACATACATGGACTTATATCAAGACAGTTGATCAGATCCAGCTTGATCACAAACCCTTGCATATCATTTGCATACATCATCATTGCATCATTTAACATTTGCTTATTTGTTTTTCAGGGTATCCATATCACATTTGGCTTGGTTTTGACCCCTTTTACCTGCATAGACCCTTGTTCATCAGCTATCTGCTTCAGCCATCTGCATCAGTTGCCTGCTTCAGCTACTGTTATCACCAGTCTCAGCCTGTCAGTGGCTCATCACCAATATCAGTCTTCATCATCAGCATCTATTCTCAGCTCTTCATCAGCAGTCATGGCACCCAAAAAGAGCAACATTTCATATCACTTCTTTGAGCCTGTGCTGACTGGCATCAGACAGGTCCAGGCACTCATTACTCCAGACCATATCCCATTATTCAGAGAACATTATGGAGGCATCCTTGATATGGTTATGGATTTAGACCCTTCTCAGAGGAGTTTGATTCACACTGGCCTACAGTTCTATGATCCTCCTTTGAGATGTTTTACTTTCCAGGATTTTCAGTTAGGGCCTTTATTAGAGGAGTTTTCATCATTGGTTGGAGTACCTGTCAGGGGTGGTATCCCCTTCAATCCAGAGATGGCTTCTCCCAGCAATGAAGAAGTGGCAAAGGCACTATATTTGGAACCTGTTCTGATTGAGCAAAACATGACTACAAAGGCTGGAATCCCTGGCCTACATTTGGATTTTCTCACTTCTCAGGCTATCCTGAAGGCTTCCTTGGGAGAATGGAAGGCAGTTTGTGCATTGTTAGCCCTCAGTGTATATGGGGTTATACTTTTTGCAGATGAGCCCAAGTTTATTAGCAAGAATGCTGTCCACCTCTTCCTTTTGAGGAACCCAGTACCCACCTTGCTGGGGGACTTCTATTATTCTGTTCACCAAAGGAATGAGAAGCAGAGAGGGAGATTGGTGAGATGCTGTGCTCCTCTATTTCATACCTGGCTGCTTAAACACCTACCCAAGACTGATGCTTTCCTGAACCCTCACCAACAGAAGAACTAGGCTAGAAGACTCACTGCTTTGACCTCAGATGACATCAGGTGGTGTACCCAGAGCACCAAGGGCAGAGACATAATTACTAGCTGTGGACAGTTTCCCAATGTACCTCTGATAGGAGTGAAGGGTTGCATCAACTACAACCCTTTGCTATTCAAAAGATAATTGGGCTATGCTTTGGTTCACCCTCCTAAAGAGAAAGACTTGGCTGAAACTTTGTATTGTGAGATAAAGCCTAATCTGGCTGTTGTCAGACAAGCATCCTGGGCTTGGGACAATATCCAGACCAAAGGGATGGTCATTCTTGGGAAATGCAACAATGTGGCTTCAGCACAATATTATGAATGGTCTCATGCTAGGGCTCAGATTTCTGGGATGCCTTTCACCGTTGAGGATGCACCTGGACCATCCACAGCACCCCCTCCAGCTACTGTCAGCCTAGAGGAATTTGAGAAACTGAAAGAGAGGAATGAGAATCTGACTCAAGCTCTGTAGAAGACCCTCTGGGAGAGGAGTGATGGTCGTCTAGACATTGAGAGGTTAGAAAAGCTAAAGGTGGAGCATCTAGCCAGGATTGAGAAATCAGAGGACTACATCAAGAAATTAAGAGCAGGAGAGCAAATTTTGAAGAATACCGGTAGAGAGGCCCAGTTTCAGAAGGCTAGGACTGATCTCTATCTGAAAGAAAGTCAAGCTAGGTGGGTCAGGATCACTGAAGCTCGCACTCAGGAAGATAAGAGAACTCAGGATCAGATTGAGCAGTTGGAGGCTAATGAAAAGAAGCAACAGGAGGCTCTGCTAGCAGCCCAGAAGGAGATCTCAGAATTGAAGCTTAGGGCTGGTGTGAAGAGGTCAAAGGACCAAGACAGGCACAAGAGTTTGACCACTGCTATCACCACCAGGAATCTTCTTATCAGGAACCTCACAGAGCATCCAGCCGATCCGGTAACTGAAGCACTTCTGAAGGAAGTAAAGGAGGATGAATTTGGCTTAGATGTTTGACTTATTTGCTTGTTGTTGTTGTTTCCATTTCATGTAATTTCCTTTTTTATGTTGTATTTTGACCCCACAGGGGCATGTGTTGTAAAAACAAACTATGTATTATTCCCTGTTTGTAATATATTTGTCAGTTTGTTTCATTTAAGTCTCTCTCTCTCAAGCAACATCAAAGCATCTTCCTCAGGGTCTGGAAAGGTCAAAACCAAGTGCCAAGCCGGATACCTTGGAAACAAATAAGCATACTGCATTGCATACTAACCTTTGTTTTGTTTTGTAGGTTTTGTTTTGTCTGTTACTAACTCTGTTGTGGTTCAGGAACTATTGCTCGCCGTCGGGTGTTCCCACTCAACCGTCCGCACAGATATCCTACTCGCAACAACCTTCCGGGTATACAGATGGACCAGGTACAACAGGATCTTACAGAGGTCAGGACTCAAATGTCCAATGAGAGGTTGGAGATGAGAAACCAGATGACCCAGTTCATGGAAGTGATGAATGGTTTGTCTCAAAGCCAAGAAAGATTAAGGGCATTGGTAGAGAGGCAGACCCAAGAAGAACCCCATCTAGGGACTGTAGGAACGAGCAACAATGAGAGGGTTCAGCCTCATGTTAATCCACCAGTGTATGGGCCTCACCTTCACCCAGAGATCAACATCCCTGTTAATGTGCAAGGGAAGGCCACTGCATGCAGAGTATTACAAGAAGACCCCCAAGAAGATCAATTCACTGTAATGGGAGCTGGGGATGAAGCCTATGACAGAAGGCTAGATGAAATTGCTGAGAAATTGAGATCCCTGGAGTCTCAAAACTCTTTGGGCTTTGATGTCATGGATATGGGCTTAGTGGACGGGGTAAGGATACCTCACAAGTTTAAGCCCCCGTGCTTCGAGAAGTACAACGGAACTTCCTGTCCGCGAACCCACTTACAATCCTTTCTGGGGAGGCTGAAGGCATACACCATGGATGAAAAACTGTGGATGTTTTACTTTGAAGACAGTTTGACAGGGGCTTCAAGGGAATGGTACTCTCACTTGACCAGAGCAACCATCAGATGCTGGAAGGACCTAGCTGAGGCCTTCATCAGACAGTACCAATATAACCTGGACATGGCTCCTAACAGGACCCTCCTGATGGGGATGTCTCAGTCATCCAGAGAAAGCTTCCGGGAATACGCCCAGAGGTGGAGACAGCTTGCCGCTGCTGTCCAACCACCCATGTCGGAAAGGGAAATGGCCGACATGTTTATGAATACCCTTCAAGGGACATATATTGACAGGCTAGCTGCCTTTTCTTCCACCAGCTTCGCTGACGTAGTCATAGCTGGAGAAAGTATTGGAAGCCTATTGAAGATGGGCAAAATTTCTGACAATGGTGCGAGCTCGTCCAGCAACCCCAGAAAGCCTTTTGTAGGCCCAAGAAGAACCGGTGAGACCAATGCTATTCAGGCCAACAGGGGCAGACCTCAGTATGTTCATAGGTCAGTGGCAGCTGTCACTATTCCCGCTCCAATTCCTCAGCAACCAGCATATCAACCACAACAACAACCCCACTACCAGCAACAAGTCCAGTATCCGCCTCAGAGGAACTACAACAACACCAGCAACAACAATCAGCAAAGACCTTTTCAACAGAGACCATCTCAGGCCAATAGGGTGATTGATCCAATCCCTATGCCTTATGCCGATTTACTGCCACAACTCCTGAAACTCAACCTGGTTGAGCTAAGGACATTGGCACCTCCAGATCCTGCCAGTCTGCCAAGAAATTATGACACCAACGCCAGATGTGCTTTTCACTCCAACGCACCTGGCCACAGTACAGAGAAGTGCAGAGCCTTACAAATGAAGGTACAAGACCTGGTAGATTCTAAAGCTCTAAACTTTTCACCCCCGCCAAATGTCAACAAGAATCCCATGCCCAACCACGGAGGACCAAGAATTAATGCTATTGAGGAAGATAAGCCGTCTTTCTTAATAACCAGTATTGGGCAAATTCGGACACCTCTGGTAGAAATTAAAGCTCAGCTCCTAGAATGCCAGATGTTCCCCGGGTGTGAGCTCGGTTGTGCTTATTGCAACATTTCGATAAATGGGTGTGATAACTTGAGAAGCGGCATAGATGGTCTTATCTGGAGTGGCTTACTTCAAATCACAGCATCAACACCTACAAATCCAGCAATCTCCCTAACAACAATTCCTGAGTCTTCTACAACTGCAACAACAATTATTCCAAACAATTCTTCAATCTCATCAACAAATGCTTCATCTATCACTTCAACAAACCAAATATCAACAACCATCTCTTCTACAACTTCAACACCCATCCAGTCAACAGTGCCTCCTACAACATCAATAGCAATTAATGAAAGTGTCTCAACGGTTACAATATACTATGATCCTGCAAATGTTCCTGCCAACAACTCACAAAATGCTACTCCTGTCAGAGCACCAGTTACCATATACTATGATCCACACACTATTGTGGTCCCTTCTGCAGCTGCTATCAGTCCAGTCACTATCACAGTGCCTGGGCCAGTTCCTTACGAAAGCAATAATGCCATCCCTTGGCATTACGGCTCAGATCTATACTTCGAGGGGCAGAAAATCACTTTAGAATCATCAACTTCTTCACCTCAGATAGACAATGTGGGGGGAGGCGGAGGCTTCACTCGAAGAGGACGTCTCTTTGCCTCGCAAATTCCCAGACCCATTGCTGAAGCAGAAGCTGCTGCCAGGGCAAAAGGGAAGAGCATGGTGCAAGAAGAACAAGTTGCTAAAGAAGCTTTGAAGACTCCTTTTGATCAAGAGGTTGATGAATTCATGAGAATCATAAAGAAAAGTGATTACAAGATAGTAGACCAGCTTCACCAGACACCTTCCAAAATCTCCATATTATCATTGCTAAAGTGCTCCGAGGCTCATCGGAACGCACTATTAAAAGTCCTGCACGCAGCTTATGTGCCAGAGGAGATTACCGTCAATCAGTTAGAGGCTGTGGTTGGAAATGTCAACGCTAGTCATGGACTGGGATTCACCAACACTGATCTGACAACGGAAGGTCACAATCACAACAAGGCTTTGCACATTACCTTGGAGTGTAAGGGTGCAGTTCTTTCTCACGTATTGGTAGACACGGGGTCATCGCTCAATGTCCTACCCAAGAAAGCCCTTGTGAAGCTGGAGCATGATGGATTGGCATTACGCCCAAGCAACTTGGTAGTGAGAGCCTTTGACGGTTCTAAAAGATCAGTTCTGGGAGAGATAGAGTTGCCTATAATGATTGGCCCACAGGTTTTCAAAACGACCTTCTTTGTGATGGATATACAGCCTGCCTATAGCTGTCTATTGGGTAGACCATGGATACACGCCGCTGGCGCCGTGACGTCAACCCTTCACCAGAAGTTAAAATTCGAGTGGGAGGGCCAAGTCGTTACCATTTGTGGGGAAGAAGATATCTTTGTTAGCCATCTGGCTACATACAAATACATTGAGATGGATGGGGAGATCCATGAAACCATGAGTCAAGGGTTTGAGGCCTTGAACATAAATGAAACATCTGCTGTACTTGGAACCTCAATGACATCTTATCAGCAAGCCAGGAAGGTTGTTGAAGAGGGGACTACCCAAGGCTGGGGCAAGCTGCTTCCTGTGGAGAAGAAGGAGGACAGATTTGGGTTGGGTTACAAACCAACTCAACAAGATCAATTAGAGGCTGCTAAGAAGCCCAGTTTTGTCAGTGGGGGGATGCTCACCCCAGATGCAGTGAACAACTTGGAAGACAAGGATGAAAGCGACCGCAACCTGGAGAGCTGGATACGTCCAAGGATCCCGGGGAGCCGTGTCTCAAACTGGTCTTCCCAGGAAATTATAAGGGTTACTCCTGCAGAGTAATTATTATTTCCTGTATTTTTAAGCATGCATCAAGTCTTGCATCTTGCCCAAGATGACAAGACTCATTTTGTAATCGGGCCATCTGTAATTTTGTGCAAATAGATTAATCAATGAATATCGGACATCTTTTGCAAATGAGTCTTCTTTCTTTTCCGCTCACTGTTTTTCATTTTTCTTTTTGTACAAAAATAAAATGGCAATGTTTTCAAAATGATAACTTCATTTCACTCTTTCTAAACAAGATTAAAATCAATCACTAAAATGAACAATCTAAACCCTTGCAGAGAGTGCCTTTCAGACTGCACCGACAACAGCACAGCTACGACCTCGTATGACTTTGACAATCCAATCAATCAAGCTGATGAAGGGGTTGAAGAAGATTATGAGCTTCCTGAAGAGCTAGCCAGGTTGTTAAGGAAAGAGGAGAAGGTTATTACTCCTCATCAGGAGGAGGTCGAAACGATTAATCTTGGTACGGACGAAGATGTGAAAGAGGTTAAGATCGGGGCTTGCTTACTAGACTCAGTGAAAAAACAACTGATTGACCTGCTTCGTGAATATGTGGATGTGTTTGCTTGGTCTTATCAGGATATGCCAGGGTTGGACACCGATATTGTCATGCACAAGCTGCCTTTGAGAGAAGATTGCCCACCGGTTAAACAGAAACTGCGCCGTACTCGCCCAGATATGGCAATGAAGATCAAAGAAGAGGTACAAAAGCAGTGGGACGCCGGGTTCCTTGCTGTGACTAGCTATCCGCCGTGGGTTGATAATATTGTACCTATGCCTAAGAAGGATGGCAAGGTGAGGATGTGTGTGGACTACCGGGATCTGAACAGAGCCAGCCCGAAAGATGATTTCCCATTACCTCACATTGATGTACTGGTTGACAATACGGCTCAGTTCTCGGTGTTCTCCTTCATGGACAGATTTTCAGGATACAATCAGATCAAGATGTCACCTGAAGACATGGAGAAGACAACTTTCAACACACCTTGGGGCACGTTCTGTTACAAGGTGATGCCATTCGGACTGAAGAATGCCGGTGCAACGTATCAACGGGCTATGGTAACATTATTCCACGATATGATCCATAAAGAAATCGAATGTTATGTGGATGACATGATTGCCAAGTCCCTCACAGAAGAAGACCACCTGGTAAATCTGTTGAAGCTATTCAAACGTCTGAGGAAGTACCAACTGAAGTTAAACCCCAACAAATGCACATTCGGGGTGCGATCCGGTAAGCTGCTGGGATTTATTGTAAGTGAGAAAGGGATTGAAGTTGACCCTGATAAAGTCAAAGCCATTCAAGAAATGCCTGCACCGAAGTCGGAAAAAGAAGTTCGAGGGTTCTTAGGTCGATTGAACTACATTTCACGGTTCATATCTCACCTTACAGCAACATGTGAACCTTTGTTCAAGCTGTTAAGAAAAGAACAAACGGTCAGGTGGAACGAAGACTGCCAAAAGGCTTTTGACAAGATCAAGGAGTACTTACAAGAGCCTCCAATCCTTATGCCTCCAGTTGAAGGAAGACCTCTAATCATGTACTTGACAGTATTAGAAGAGTCAATGGGGTGTGTGCTGGGCCAGCATGACGAGTCTGGTCGAAAAGAGTATGCAATATACTACCTAAGCAAAAAGTTTACCGACTGTGAACAACGTTATTCACTGCTCGAGAAAACTTGCTGTGCTTTAGCGTGGGCTGCTCGCCGTCTGAGGCAGTATATGTTGACCCACACCACTTTACTGATCTCAAAGATGGATACAGTTAAGTACATATTTGAGAAGCCAGCACTAACCGGACGGGTTGCAAGATGGCAAATGATCCTCACAGAATATGACATCCAGTACACATCTCAGAAAGCCATCAAGGGCAGTGTACTGTCTGATTATCTTGCTGAGCAACCCATTGATGATTACCATCCTATGAGATTTGACTTCCCTGATGAAGACATCATGTTCATAAAAGCAAAAGATCATGAAGAGCCTGTTCACACTGAAGGGCCTGACCCAGAGGAAGAATGGACTTTGATGTTTGATGGGGCTGTTAATATGAATGGCCGTGGTGTTGGTGCAGTACTCATTACACCCAAGGGAGTTCACATGCCTTTCTCGGCAAAGTTCACCTTTAACTGCACTAACAACGAAGCTGAATACGAAGCTTGCATTATGGGTCTCGAGGAAGCCATTGACCTCAGGATCAAGACTTTGACTGTGTTCGGGGATTCAGCTCTGGTAATCAACCAAACCAATGGCAAATGGTACACACACCAGGATCATCTGATACCTTACAGGGATTATACAAGGAGGTTATTGACTTTCTTCACAACGGTCAAGCTTGAGTATATCCCTCGGGACGAGAATCAATTTGCTGATGCTCTTGCCACCATTTCATCCATGATCAAAGTTCAAGCTGCCAACTTTGTGCCTCGGATTTCAGTGTCCAGACTTGACAGACCAGCATACGTGTTTGCAGCAGATATTTTTAAAGATGACAAGCATTGGTTCCATGACATTAAGTGCTTCTTGGAGGATCAGACATACCCACCTGGGGCATCTTCCAATGATAAGAAGACATTAAGAAGGCTTGCTGGTAGTTTTTTCCTGAATACTGATGGTTCCCTGTATAAGAGAAACTTTGATATGGTACTCCTCAGATGCGTTGATAGAACAGAAGCAGACTTGTTGATGCACGAGGTGAACGAAGGATCCTTTGGTACCCATGCGGGAGGGCATGCCATGGCCAAAAAGCTGCTAAGATCAGGCTATTATTGGATCACAATGGATGCCGACTGTTGTGCCTACGCCAGAAGATGCCATAAATGCCAGATTTATGCGGATAAGGTGCATGTGCCTCCCAATCCTCTGAATGTGATGTCTTCACCTTGGCCCTTCGCCATGTGGGGCATTAATATGATTGGCAAGATTGAACCGACTGCTTCGAACGGCCACAGATTCATCTTGGTTGCCATTGACTATTTCACCAAGTGGGTTGAAGCAGCTTCCTATGCAAATGTTACAAGGCAAGTGGTAGCCCGATTTCTGAAGAGAGATATCATCTGTCGATACGGGGTGCCCGAGCGAATCATTACTGATAATGGTTCCAACTTAAACAACAAAATGATGGCAGAGCTATGCCGGGACTTCAAGATCCAACACCACAATTCTTCTCCTTACAGGACAAAGATGAACGGCGCTGTAGAGGCAGCTAACAAGAATATAAAGAAGATTGTGCAAAAGATGGTAGTCACATACAAAGACTGGCATGAGATGCTACCGTTTGCCTTGCATGGGTACCGCACATCAATCAGAACATCCACTGGGGCAACACCGTATCAGCTTGTGTATGGTATGGAAGCAGTCCTACCTGTTGAAGTTGAATTACCCTCCTTACGGGTGTTAATGGATGTTAAGCTAAGCGAAGCAGAATGGGTCTGATCCCGATACGAACAACTGAGTCTGATTGAAGAGAAAAGATTAGCTACAATCTGCCATGGACAGCTGTATCAGAAAAGAATGAAGAAAGCCTTCGATCTGAAAGTCAGGCACCGAGAGTACCAAGTAGGAGATCTTGTGCTGAAAAGAATCCTCCCTCCTCATACAGACCACAGGGGCAAATGGACTCCAAACTATGAAGGACCATTCGTAGTGAAGAAAGTTTTCTCTGGTGGAGCACTGATGCTCAGCACCATGGATGGTGAAGACTTCCCGTCCCCTGTGAATTCAGATGCAGTTAAAAAATACTTCGCATAAAAAATGACCCACTGGACATAAAAATAGAATGTAAGTCCAGGCAAAAATAGGGCATCCCGGCAAGTCAAAAACAGAATAAAAGACTCGGGCAAAAATAAGGGAAAACAAACAAAAAAATGTACACCCGCTGAGTTGAAAAGCCGCATTGGACAACTCAGGCAAAAATGGGTATCCCGATGGATTGAAAACCCGAAAGGGCGATCCATGCAAAATAAGGGAATAAGCGAACAACTGCATTCTGAATTCGTCTGTATCACTTACAACTTGGTAAGATTCGAAAGGATCAAGCTTCTTTCAGAGTCAGCCTTCTTCAGAAAGCAAGACGAGAAAAGCGTCGAATGTCATACGAGTCATAGCAAAAGGGAAGCTCCTTAAAGCGTCATCAACATTGCCAACACCTTTTGTTTCTCAATTTGTAACAATCTCCTCATTTTAGGGGATTTGTTTCTTTGACTGTATCTTGCCAATTCAGGGCACATGAATCAATAAAATCAGATTTTCAGTCATGTTTGGTCTCGTACATTTTATTTTCATTTGCAAAATGTCCGATGTCCTTAAGATACTGATTGCATAAATGCAGATGCTCTTCTTCTAAAAAATACGTGCTTGCAGGAAATATACTTACTCCCGAGAGTGTCTAAACTCCTATGATGGAACCCGGTAAGGGATACCTCGGGATTACTTGTGCATTTCTCCGTCTTTTCAGGATTGCAGGTATTTAAAGCACATCATGGGACCCGAAAGCTTCATCCCGACCGGCTGGCAAATCATTATCCACTCAGTCTTAGCACCGTAGGTGCTTTCTCCCCAGCCGAGTTGCCATTTACTTCCTCCACAGCAGCCAGGGAACCATCTCCCCCACAGAGCTTCAGCCTCCATCCAGAAGAGTAATGCCCGAAGAACTCACAACAGAGTGAAGGAAGCTTCTACAAGCCCCAGCTGGGTCCCTCATCATCAAGGATAGGTTTATCAGTAGCCTATATCACCAAGCAGAGTCCCAAGACAGATCTACCAACGATCTCATCCCCAGCTGGGATGTCCATTTCAAGAAGATCAACCAGAGATCTTCGCAGCATCGGGATCCGAATCCCGGATCGGTATCTTTGCATAATCATAGCATTCACATCATATTCTCTCCCACAAAGCGTAGCATTCCGTCTAATACGAAGCATTACGGCAAAAATCAAACATATTTCATAATCATAAGCCATGATCTGAATCAAACACTTGTGAATATTGACAATCCATCAACAGTATACAGCAAACTCCCCGAAACTCCCCACCAGAGAGCCAAGGCACCTTCCCTAAGGATACAGATGCTTCCTGGCACCCGTCCGTGTCATATCCCCAACAGGAAGCTAAAACATCGGCTTTACACTCGCAAACACAAACACACACTCCTTTTGACACCCGTCCGTGTCATACCCCAGTAGAAAGCCAAAAGCGTCCTCTTTGCACTCATAGATATATCCATACAAATTCCCTGACACCCGTCCGTGTCACCTTCCCCAACATAAATACCTGGCATCTTTGTAAGACATATATTTGTTTATATTACACTTTCCTCTTCTGACACTCGTCCGTGTCACTCTCCCAGCAAGTTGAACAATCCCGAACACCACTCATACTTGTTACTCCTGTTTTACTCGTACAGATACTCGTCCGTATCTTGCATACACCACTTATACATCCTCAGATTCAACACTCGTCCGTGTTCTTTGTTAACCCGTTGATACTCGTTCGTATCATCATCTCAGAACATGCGTTAAGCGTTTGTTTCTACCCGATACTCGTCCGTATCGTAGTCTTAAGGATGCTTGTCCGCATCTTTAATCCATACACGTGTCAAACATTCATGTCTTCTTGAATATAGACACTCGTCTGTGTCTATTATTCCCCGGAAGAGTCCCCTCAGAATCAACACTCGTCCGTGTTCTTTGTTAACCAGTTGATACTCGTCCATATCATCATCTCTGAACACGTGTCAGTATTTGTTTCTACCCGATACTCGTCCGTATCGTAGTCTTAGAGACGCTCGTCCGCATCTTTAATCTATACAACGTCAAAACACTTATACCTTTTATTTCTTGGATGTGAACACTCGTCCGTGTTTACTATTCCCCAGTAGGTCGCCCGCAAAGCTACCTTTTTCTATCTGACATTCGTCCTATGTCATGGTAAACCTTGAGAGCAGCCGTCCCCTGCTAGGTGATCGTCTTTCACCTCTTGATGATCGTCCTTCATCATGCTCGTCCGATGGCCGTCCCCATCGTCGACCTTTTATCCGGCATTCGTCCTATGTCGTGATTTTTAGCAGCCGTACCCTGCTAGGTGATCGTCCTTCACCTCTTGATGATCGTCCTTCATCATTTTATCCGATGGCCGTCCCCATCGTTGATCTTGTTATCTGACATTCGTCCTATGTCATGGTAAACCTTGAGAGCAGCCGTCCCCTGCTAGGTGATCGTCTTTCACCTCTTGATGATCGTCCTTCATCATGCTCGTCCGATGGCCGTCCCCATCGTCGACCTTTTATCCGGCATTCGTCCTATGTCGTGATTTTTAGCAGCCGTACCCTGCTAGGTGATCGTCCTTCACCTCTTGATGATCGTCCTTCATCATTTTATCCGATGGCCGTCCCCATCGTTGATCTTGTTATCTGACATTCGTCCTATGTCATGATAAACCTTGAGAGCAGCCGTCCCCTGCTAGGTGATCGTCCTTCACCTCTTGATGATCGTCCTTCATCATGCTCGTCCGATGGCCGTCCCCATCGTCGACCTTTTATCCGACATTCGTCTTATGTCGCGGTATTTTCGGCAGCCGTACCCTGCCAGGTGATCGTCCTTCACCTTAGATGACCGTCCCTCATCTTATCCCCAACAGAGCAGCCGTCCCCTGCTAGGTGATCGTCCTTCACCTTTGATGACCGTCCCTCATCATTATTTCATTTATTCTTTAACCCGATGGCCGTCCCCGTCGTGGTCCCTTTTCCTTTTCCAGGTGATCGTCCTTCACCTTTGATGACCGTCCCTCATCATTATTTCATTTATTCTTTAACCCGATGGCCGTCCCCGTCGTGGTCCCTTTTCCTTTTCCTGGTGATCGTACTTCACCAGTTTAGCCCGATGGCCGTCCCCATCGTTTGTTTACATTACTTTATGAACCTGATGGCCGTCCCCATCATTTTTACTAATTCCCATAGAATCTTATAGCTTTACCTGATGGCCGTCCCCATCATAATCCCTTTTATCCCCAGCATGTCGGCCGTCCCCGTCATTGCTCTTTCCCTAGTGGTCGTCCTCCGTCGCCCACACTTTACAATATACTTTATTTTCTTTTACAATCTATATCCCTTTTCTTCTTCATTCTGTGAGTGCAAATTTTGGACTGTCTTTGGTATTCAACCACAAGTTATCTTGTTTGCCTGTTAAGCCGTTGCTTACATCCTGCACAGCGAACTCATGTTTGAATAGGGGCAGCTGTAAACACCCCAAATTTGCCCTCACCCATTCACACCATGGCTTGTGATCATTTCATATGCATAAGTTCAATCATGGCATCCCATATTGCATATTTGATTCACTGCATTTATTCTAAGTCATCTGCATCTAGGGTTTGTGATCTGAGCAATCCAAGAGCCACTTGAGCCACTCCAAAGGTCATCAATCACTTCAAAGGGGTCCATGTATGTTCAAGCATCATATTATATCCTCTCAAAGTCAAGAATGTCAAAGAATCACAAGAACTGAGGTTGGCATGGAAGCAGAGCCAGGTTTGACTGCACAGATGACCTAGAATTAGGGTTTTGGTTTCAAAGGCCATAACTCCAAATTTTTTGGTCATTTTTGTCTCTATTGGTCTCTATATGGTATAAGGATCATGCATATCAATTTTCATGTAGAAATTCAATGGGGAAGTCATCTGATCAAGAGTTGACTTTTTGAGCAAGTCAGTGCAAAATCAGGGCATCTGAGGCCCCCAATGACCCAACCAAAGGGTGTTCTTCATCATTTTGATTGTGTATTATCTTTATTTGATCATGGAAGATGTTAGAAGTTCACAAATTTGAAGAATTTCAAGCCATTTGCAAAGTTGACTTTTTGGGGAAGTTGACTTATAATGAAAATTGCCATTTTGGGAAACTTTTTCAACCCTTGCTTTTTGATTCAAAAATGCTTCAAATGGAAAAACTTTGGTCATGAAAGTTGTAGAATGGGTCATTACCTTTTCAAAAAGTACAAGAACATGACCTAATTCATTTTGGATCAAAAGTTATGGCTTGTCAAAGTTGGCCAAAATCACATAATTTCAAGTTTTCTACAAAAGGGGCAAAGTTGCAAAACCACTTGCCAAGGCAAATTGAACTTTCAAATGGACTTCTAATCTTCATACAAGCATGAAACAAGACCTAAAAGTCAGATTGCATCAAAGAATCACTCATTTTTGTGACTTGTGGGACAAGAAATTTCAAAAGGGCCAAAGGTGAACCAAGTTGCAAAACCACATCCAAACCCTAATCCACTTGCTTGCTGACTTCATAATTGATCCTAGGGCTCTCCACACTTCTTGCTGCGCAGGACACCCCATTTTTCCTTGTCTAGCTATGAGCCCATACCTCTCTTACACAAAGTTTGACATTTTGGCCAAAGACCCATACCAATCTCAATAGGGCACACCAACTCCTCTGACCTCTCTAGTTGTGATAAGTGGACCAAAGCCAGCATAACACACCACACACTTCATGCTGAAACACACTCCAAGCCATAGTTATCAAATTTGCTCCAACTTGCAAAACCATTCGAAACTGATTCCACAAGCCTCAAACACACAAACCAACTTCACAAACAATCTCAACATGCCTCACTGATCACAAACCACCCATCACCATAGCCTGAAACCCTCTGAAGCCAAGATACGATTTCCACCCCCCCTTGAACAGAACTTCTTCCATCTCCCAAACCAGCCATAAACAAGAGTTGTGAAGCATTCCATTGAGCTCAGGGGGACCAGAGGAGTCAGTTTGCATAGGAGGAAGGCTCAGAAAGCTCCTGTTTGAAGAACTTCAGTTCAGGTAACCATCCAAAACATTTTTTCCAGAACTCATTTCTTTTGCTACAATGTGATTCTTTATGTTATGCTGGTCACACTGATGTGTTTAAAAATGAAAATGGTGGAGTTTTGAGTACGTATGAGCTGTCTGAAACTTTCTGCCCTAAATATGTTTTGCTTCGATTTGCATGATTAATGAATGAAAAATGATTTTTGTTTGGGGGTTTTGATTCAGTGTTGAATGGGGTTTGATTCTGGGCAGTTAGTTTTCATTTTTATGGAGTTTGGAGAGAGTTAGAGAAATGGCTCGTCGGAGAAGACGACCGGAACCACTGTTCCGGTCGTCTGAAGGTTATTAATGTTAATTAGGGTTTTAGTCCAGGTTTGAATGTGGAGCGTTGATTTGGTTGACTAAGTCAATCTCCCGCGCGCGTGTGTGGTCCAGATTTATCATTAAGCCCTAATTCCACTTAATTAAATTAATTAATCAGCTTTAGTCCAGTTTGAATTTCAACCACTGGATCACGCGCGCAGTCAACTCCCGCGCGTCCAGTTTGAATGCTGGCCCTTGATTCTGATTACTTCTCATTTTATTCATATTTATTTCCATTTTATTTCATTTGTTTTGTTCATTTATTTAAAAATAGCAAAAGTTATTCAAAAATTCTGAAAATTCTTATCAAACCTTTTATTAATTTTCAGAAACCAAAAACATTTTCATTTTTATTTTTTGCATTAAAAAATATTTGTAAATCATTTAAAATATTATTTTTAATTAATTAATGAGAATTAATTAATTAAAAATACTTTTAAGTATTTAAAAATCACAAAAAAATTCATGAAACATTTAAAATCATTTAGAAACATTGTCTAACCTTCAAACCAAATTTCTTTTTTGATCTTGATGCCTTTCGACAATTTTCAATGGATTTAATTTCATTTTAAGGCATTATTTTGATCCAAACTTCAAAAATTCACTTCTGCCTAACCATTAAGAGTTGGACAATGATTCTTTTTGCATTGCATCTTGTATAGCATGTAGTTTATAGGATTAAATTGGCATGAATTGATCTTGCATTTTCAATTTGTTTGAAATTTTTCTTGACAAGGTACCTTAAAACCCTAGCCAACTTAGGAAATTCATAACTTTCACTAGGTTAAGAATTGGATCCTCTCCTTTGGGCAGTAAGTTTGTATAGGTTTAGAGTTCCTTTGAATGCATTTTCAAATTTTTATCATGATGTTTGCTTCTGGTTTTGATTTTTGTTTTGTGTATTGATCATAAACCCTAATTTGGGCTTTCTTTTGCATTCATCTTACATTTGCTTGCATACCATGACTTGCCATGACATTTTATGCATTCATTTGATTCATGATACATCTTAAGACATATTAGAATCATTTTTGATCATTGCATCTTTCATTTGCCATGTTGTATGTCATTTGCACTTCATAACTTTTCATGTATATTCATGGTTCTAAGCATGTTCCTTTTGCATTCCATATGCTTGTATGATCATCCTCATGCCTTGTTTCATGTTTACATCATCTCTTAGCATCATTAACATCATGTATTTGCTTCTGACTTTGTCTTGCACCATGCCATTGCATCTCATTTGCATTGTATTTCATTTCTTTCACTAACTTTTCAGGTGGTAAGTTACCTTGAGAAGTGAATTTGCCTTCACTTCTCACAATCTCTTTTCATCTCTTATGCATCATTGCTGCATTTTTGTATGTGTATTGGATTGAGCTTGCTCTTTCTTATTCATATTGCCTTCTTTCTTCAAGCAACTTGACTTCTTAAGTGAAGCAAGTTGTCTTGCTTCTCTTTGCTCCTTTCATCTGCTTCCCTCCTTGGTGGTTCTTTGAAGATCTTTCTCTTAAACCTCACAAGCCTTAGGAACAACCAAGCATGACAATAATTAGGGTTTTTGATTAGTCCCCCACTTAGATTTTACCTTTATGTCTCTTTTGAGTCTTCTTTTCTCATCTCATGATCAGGACTAAACCCTAAAGGTTTTAAGGCTTTGTGATTAAGCTTATGCCTGCATCCTTCTATTAGGATGGAGTGTATAACTTTAATCCTAAGTGATAAACCCTTAATGTGTTTAACTCCTTTAATCAATTCATCCTAATAATCACCAAGACATCAAGCTTGTAACTTGGGCCTTGCATTAGGGTTCTAATTCTTACTTAATTGGTTAAGAAGGACTAACCCTAGTGTTAATGGACAAGTCCCCCTCAAGTTGTCTTACAAACCATAAAATCCACTTCTTAATCTTACCATTAACTAAAATCCATTTAATAAAGGCTTTGTTTTGTCATGAGGTTAATCCCTAATCATGGATTAAGTTGAGGAATCTTTCTCATCTTAAATGTTCTCATCTATTATCCTTCTATTAGGATGGTGTAATGAGTCCATTAAATCCTTGATTATGGCTTAAAATCATTACTCAATGCTAAACAAAAACATCTAAATAATCACAAGTAGGTTAATGATCTTAATCCTACACCATGGTGATTAAGTGTGAGATGCTGACTTCACACTTAAGGTATTCTCATTACCCCTAATCAGAGGGAAGATGTGATGAGTTTGCTAACCCATTGGTTCAGGCTTAAGCTCATTAACTTATGACAAACTTTCAAAAGCAATAAAAGACTGAAAACATCAAAAAAACAAACAATAATCGTCTCCTCCGGGATTCTTTTCTCATCTCATTCACTCATAAACGAGAACTTGCTTCTTCCATCTAATGCAAGACAGTTTGCACCTGAGCCAGACAGGTCATACACTTGAGCATAGGCAAGTAAGCAGTTCATAAGTCAATTCATCTTTCAGTCCCTTTGGGTCGAACTACGGTGTTCTGACTTCCTCATTGCACGAGAGGATACGTAGGCATAACTTAACAGTTATCGAACAAAAGTCTTTGTATATTCCCCCTCCTTCCAGCATTATTCTTTTAGCCTCAGTATCATGAGCATTTCACTCTTTCTTTTACACTGACACTTCACTTATATACACTACACTTTTCTTACACTGACACCTGTACATCCTTTTCCAGCTTTGATACACAAATTGCACTGACACTACCCCTTTAAAACACAAATCTTTTAAGCGTGGATCCCGTCGAGTACGGCGGACAATCTGGGTGCTAATACCTTCCCAGGTTGTAACCAACCCCCTTTCTCAGTCTTTCTGGTTCGCAACCGTCTTATCCATATCTTTCTAGGTCTACGCAGCATTGCCTTTCCTCCGGGATAAAAATGCCTAGCTGGGGACTCTTTTCTTTTCTTGTGAGTTCACTCCTGTGTGTTCTCACATCCTCCTTTCGCCGACCGTTCCCGTCTGTACCCCTTCTGACCCGGTTGTCATTTGGCGGGAGCGACAACATGTTGAGCGGATTTTGCAACAAAGCAAGATAAGGAGGCAAGCATACCGTTTAAGGATTGGATCAACTTCTTCGAGTCAGGCTTAGGAAATTATGAGAAGGCGCGATACTTTTCGGGGTTAGCCTCGATTCCTCTTTCTGTAAGATAAAAGTTGAGGAACTTGCATGCTCTTACACCAATGATGCACTTGTCAGGGTTAAAGCGCATTTTGTACTTCCTTGCCTAGTCGAACATACTCTGGAGATGAGAAGTATGACCAGACTCTTGGGTGGACTTGACGAACATGTCTTCCATGTAAAATTCTAGCATGTTCCCAATCTGTGATTGAAAGACCTTGTTAATCATGCATTGATATGTGGCTCCTACGTTCTTTAATCCGAAAGGCATTACGTTGTAGTAATGATTTCCTGTCGGGGTCATGAAAACGGTTTGCCTTTTATCTTTGTCGGCCATGGATATTTGATTGTACCTAGAATACGCGTCCATGAAGGATAACAATTTAAAACCCGTAAAATTATCTACCAACTTGTCTATGTTGGGCAGATGGTAAGAATCTTTCGAGCAAGCCCGATTAAGATCAGTGTAGTCAATACAGAGGCGCCATTTCCCATTATATTTTTTCACGGGTACAATGTTCGAGAGCCAGGTTGTGTACCTGGCCTCAGTTACCAAATTGGCCTCTAGGAGGTCCTCAACTAATTTTTCAACAACTAAAGTTTTTTCTTTGGACTGTTTGTGTCTACGCTGGGGAACTACGCATGTTGACAGATTGATGGCGAGCTCGTGGCATGCAATCTTAGGGGAAATTCTGGGTATATCGACGACACTCCAGGCAAAGAGGTCTGCATTTTCACGTAAGCATTGCTTCAACTGCTCCTTAAAGTCGTCAGGAAGTCCTGCGCCGATGCGAACTCCTCTGTCAGGATTGTCCCTGAAGGTTACAACTTCAAATTCTCCTACGGGAAAAGGACGCAAAATGGTGGCTTTGTCTGCAGCAATTTCGTCCTCAGAGCCAACTGGGATGCGAGAGTCGAGGTCGATTGTATTGATCTGAGGGGTTGGCTTCTTATAGGGTTGAACGTTGTTAGTTGGAGAGCCTTTGTCTCTTGCGCGCTTGTTGCTCTTTGGTGCGGTCTCTATCACGGTATGGCCTCTGGTCGTTGTTTCAAAGCACCTCCGCGCTGCCTCAATGTCGCCATAGAGAGTATCCATGTGACCTTTTAATGTGTAATACTTCATTTTGAGGTGGACCGTTGATGGGGTAGTGATGAGCTTGGCTAAAGTTGGTATCCCCAGGATGCATTGGTAGAGGGACGGGCAGTCGATCACCAGGAAATGTGTCTTAATTGTCTTGGATGCATCTCCTTCCTTGAATGTGACCTTTAGCTTAACGTAACCCCAGGGTTTGGCGGTGGCCACGTTGAATCCTTGTAGATCAGAACCAACATACAAAGACAGGTTTTTCTGATCAAGCTATAATGCTCGAAGAGCGAGGTGTACATGATATCGACCGAGCTCCCTTGGTCGAAGAGTATCCTGTGTACATCTGTCTTTACCATCTTGGTGCGGATCAACAAAGGGATGTGAGAGTTTGGAGAACCATCGAGGAGTTCCTCCATGTAGAAAGTGATCGATTGGGACTTCCCCCTGACTCTCTCGATAAATTAGAGCTGATTTGGTGATGAGTCGACCAGATGCTCGAGGTTTCTCCTAACAGACCCAATAGTCATCTCGTTATAGCCTCCACCCAAGATGAGCATGGCCTATGGGAAGCATTCCCAAGGGCTGTGTGATGCGAAGTATCCCGTGCTTTTGAGGTGCCGAGGAATGAAGAAATCCTCGGGTCTGGTGACCGACAGGGCGACTTGCATGGGAGCGGCTTCTTCGGAGACTTCGTAGACTCTTTTCGTCTCCTCTTGTAGAGGAGCTTCATCCTTGAAGTATTTCTTGAGGTGCCCCTCTTTGATGAGGATCTCGATCACTTCTTTGAGGTGGATGAAATACTCGGTGACATGCCTGTGACTATGGTGGAACCAACAATATTTTCTCTTGTCGATATTAGCTTTGGAAGCAATTGATTTGGGGAAACGAATGCCTCCCTGTTAGAACTCGGTATTGATGCACTCACTAAGAATTTTCTCGCGAGGAGCGGTGAGAAGGGTGTATTCTGAGAATCGACCCGCTGGCCCTCTACTCCCGTGAGGACGACCATCTCTTCATTTTTCGCGTTGAGGGGCCTCTTTATCGTCTTTATGCTTATGAGTTCTCGTGTTCTTCTGATTTCTCGAATCCCGTGTTTTGTACGCGACCTCCTTTTCCTCGTACTGAATGTACACTTGAGCTTTGTGGAGCAGTTCGGTGAGGGATTAAGGAGGTTCGATACCCACAACTCTTCTGATTTCGCTGTTAGGACGCAAGACCTTATCCAAAATATACTGCTTCATGCGGTCAGTAGTGTGCCCTTCAACAACCTCTTTATTGAATCTGTCAATATAGTCCAGTATAGGCTCTTCTTTACCTTGTATGATCCCTTTGAGGGTGGCCTGGGACTTCGAATGTCGTCTAGATGCTGTGAAATGCATAGTGAACTGGCTCTCCAAGACTCTCTACAATGTGATGGATCCTGCGGGGAGGTGCTTGTACCACGACCTTTCGTAATGTTATAGGAAAAATCCTACATTTCGTAAGGTGATAGGAAAAACCCGACATTTGATTGCACCCTCCACGTTGTGATAGTGGAGCATGGCCTTGAGATTTTCGATGTGATCATCGGGATCGGTGGTTCCGTCATAGGTGGCTAGTGGAAGAGGCTTATTGAGTCTGCATGGGATGAGGGTCTCCCAAATTTCGCGGCTAAACGGTCCACGATGATCCTCGTCGCCGCTATTTCCAAATGAAGGGTACGAAGATCTGCTCCAACAAGGACTCCTGCTACGCTGATGGGGACGACGATCTTCATCATAATTAGACTTATTTCTATGATCCCGATCTTTTGGCGAGCGTCTTGTCCTTCGGGGAGGAGATCGAGTACATTTTATGGCCCTTCCTGGACGTGATCCTTCAGGCCTATCTTGATCCCTAGGAGGAGAAAGGCGTCTGGGATCTTTCCCTTTGCGATTTTGCAGAGGAGATTGAGAGTGAGGGGGGGGGGGGGAGGTGTGCGAGAACCTCTACGACGATGTCTCCTGGATGGTGAAGGGGAACGATGGTTACCCTCGAGCCCTTCTATGCGTTTGCTCTATTGGAAGAGAGCGAGGTTTTCCCTATTGAGGGAGGTGATAAGAGCCTGGGTGGTAAATTCTGCATCCGACAGCACATGGATAGGTTCGAACACGAGATCTCTATGAATGACAGGCGGTTGTTTCAGATTATTTGAAGATGGGGAAGGAGGATGTCCTTCGTGGTGGTTGGCATTGAGTTGGGTAATCCCATGGTTTCCTGTGTTATCTCCGTCACTGATGACGATAGTAGGAGTATCTTTCACAATCTCGTTGACCTGGAAAGCCATGAAGACGAAAAGAAAATGAGCTTTGATCTCGTGGTGAAAAAAGAAAGGATCTTGGTCACGAAAGATGAAGGAGCTGCTAGTTTCCCATAGACAGTGCCAATGTACATAAATGATCCGGACAGGTCCTCGTGGCCTTCAACTTGGATTGTGATGGTGTTTATAGGAGAGGGGTGATGTACCTGCAAGGTACTCCGATGCTCAAGTAAGTTTTAGTGTAAGACAAACTAAAGTGTAAGAAGTTGGGTGATTAGAATTGAATACCTGACTCTCCAAGGGTGGGGGGTATTTATAAGGGCATGTGCCCGCAAATTATGGGTGCGTAGCCTTTGATTGAGCATAAGTGCCTATTGTAAATATGGAGGGCAGTTGGCTGCGTGAAAGACGTTATGGCGCGTGAGGGGAGGTCCTCAACGGCTATATACCAACGGCTCTTTCTTACAACGATCATATATTTGCTAATATCTTATTGGGCTTATGCCCAGACGAATACTGGACTGGGCCTCAATGCGGTGTAGGACACTTGCTAGGCCATTCCAGAACAAGTTCATATACTGGATTTTTCAAAATATTCGGTGTAGGACAATGGTTTTTAACAAGATTGTCTTTAATACTATCAAAATCCTCAAAACTGTAAGTAACCTAGTAACCTATACTAAGTACAAGATATATTGAAAAATTAGATTAACATACTAAATTTTTTGTATTTTTAAAAAATACGGTAGACATTGATTTTTTTAAATGTTTGTTTTTTAAATTTTAAAATCAATACCAAATAAAATATGTTCAGTAATTTCATTAAATCAGGATGTGTCCAAAAATTATCGGCAACAGTATATGTTTTAGCCCTATTTATTAGTAGATGCATTTCTCATCATGAATTAAACTTAGCAAATGTTACATTTCAGACAATGGATCTGTCTTTGTGTTGCTCGTCCTGTAGGTAGATCTTGCCTTGTACATCTGTGTAACACATTAGTTTTTTATGGATCTATATCTTTCAAAGTAACAACTATATACTTGGGAACCATATTATATTTTGTCATGTCATTTACAAATTGTCTTTCATCATGTTTTAAATGGTCTACCATGTCACAACCATCTAAATCCTTAGCTAGTTTATAATTGTGATATCCACACCTAACTATCACCTTCCAATCGCTACCATTTCACATGAATCTCAACATAAATGGACATTTGACTTTCATACTAAAATTGCCTTCAGATGAATTATTCTTTTTACAACTTCTTTCTCTCTCACAATCCAAAATCAATTTATCTTTTCTCTACCTGATCCCATTGGGGTATCACAACGAACATTAACAATAATAATACCATGCCGTTTACCAATGGATTATGCCCACACTAACACATCAATCCGAAAGAAAAATATATGTCATTTACAACATATAAAGAATGAATTATCATGAATAGAAGGGGTCCCAAGTATGAGTGTAGGGGAATGGGTGTCAGGATAAAATCTCCTGCAGTGGATACACGTAACATATCCGTGATTTATTTTCTTTGAATTAGTCGATTTTGAATAAAATTAATGATTTTCTCATATATTAATATAATTATATATATATATATATATATATATATATATATATATATATAAATTTTTGATATTGTAATTTTATTTTAATTTTTTTATTGGATTGTTTTCTTTTAAACCAAACATAATTATTTTTATTGTTATTAACATACTCGTACAATATTATTTTTCAAAAAATGGCATAACCCATTTGAATGCATTCTAGTTATGGCATAACTCACATAAATGCCATAACTTTTAGTATATATATATATATATATATATATATATATATATATATATATATATATATATATATATATATATATATATATATATTACAGTGGAATTAAGTCTTAAAGAAAATAATATTAATAATCAATCGCTATAATATTGCGAATGAGTTAGAGATATTAATTGTTCTCGGTTGGTTAGAAGACCCAAGAGTCGTGACTTTAAGAATACACCTATCCACCACATTACCCGCATAGTAGGTGTGATTTTATAGATTAAAGCGCAGGTGATCTAAATCTAGGACACCATTTTCTAGGTACAATTAAAATTCAAACTTCATTCACCCATCTTAATCTCACACTGACTTGAGCATTAAAGTGATAACCTTGTAGGCCAGTCCTTTTCCCATCGTACCAGACACTCAATTACACCATTGCAACTCGCAACCTCTGATCTCCGATCAATTCTGGTTCCTTCTTAAATCAGTGGCACGTCTCTAGGAATAGACATCTGATTCTCGCATCTTCCATGTTTGAACATTCATCTCCTAATTTACTAAACCCAAAAGCTTTCTCAACCTAGAAGATCAGATATTCTGAATTTGAATAAATGATCTTTGTTATGATCCCCTTTGATTGAAGATAAATGACACTCCTTATATCTCTTATAGATCCACTATAAATGGCAGGCTTCATCGCCACTCACTCCGCTGCATAACACGATGCAACAACCGTTGCTCAAGCTGAAAGAGATCAACCACATCCTCAGAGGGGTGGTGACGATCAAGTTATCATGAACACTTAGTATTCTCCACCACATCAATATTCTATTCAGACTCCCCAATTTGTAGTTTTGTTCCACAATTTCAACAAGGAAAACCATCATTCAGGCTGCCAGCACCACCAATGGTGCTAAGACCAAAAACACAATTTTAAAAATTCCACCTAACATAAAAATCAAATATCTTTAACATATAGTCAATAACATTTCCACCATCAAAGTCATAAGCATTCTAAAAACTCATTCTAAAGATATGACAATTCTTTTAGTTTTTTTTTTCAAATAAAAAATCTTGTTGTTCTGGACTGGGCCAACATAGTGTGCATCGAGCAGAGGCCCAGTCGTCGATCATGGCCCACGACCCAATACAAGGGGGCATGCAGAGAGCATCTCCCCCACGTGCTACATGTCACCCAACTGTCCACTATTATCTCCTTATATTTAGGGGCAATTGGACCAAGGGAAAGATCACATGCTAGGTCTTATCTGCTCCTACATAGTCCTTGGCATCCTTGCTCATACGTAGTTGAAAGCGGTCCTCTCGGTCACCAACTTTGGGTTGACGATCTTCAGATGCTCGACAACATTATCAAAACCCAGCTGAAGAGTTTCCACGCAGTCGCTCTCAAGCTGCCTGATTCGAGCAATCAAATCACCCTGACTCCTCAAAGCCCTGTCCTCCTCACTCTCTTCTTTGATGGGGGAGACCAGGCTTTCTAGCTCTGCCACCCTCAAACTAAGGTGCTTGTTTTCCTCGACAACCTCGTCGAACTTAACCTCTTTATCCTTGAGCTTCTTATTCTCATCTGCCAGGAAGTCCCACTCGAGTATAACCTCTCCCAGCTCGATCATCAACCCCTCATAGAGCCTATATTTCTCCTTGTAGTCGAAGAAGTCGTGCGAGAGCTGCTCCCTATTTGTTTTCTACGACTTCAGAGCTTCCTTTACGACCTCCATCTCAGACAACGGGCAGGTGTTGTCGGACAAAACCAAGGCCGTCTCCATAACCCGAATCATGGTGAAGATATCTTGAGACAAGTTCTCCTATCTGGTCCCCTTGTCTAGATCAAGGATTTCCTTGACTTTAGCATTTAATGCCCCAACAGAACCTTCAGCACTGAAAAGTTCCTGTTGGAGATGGCTAGAGAGTAGGAGGTAAGTCCCTTGGCTCTCTGACGGACCCTCACCCACAACAACAACATGGATCGGTGAGCCTTCACCATATTGACATTTGGGAGGAGACGTTTCTCGCTCGGCAACTGGGATGACTGACGTCACCATGACATGAGGAGAGTTTGGAGGAGGAGTAGGAGTCCCCGAGCCACCGACCATATTGTCGCTCCCCGGATTTCCATCCTGGTACAAACGCGAAAGTGGCGCGGAAGAGGTAGAGTCGCCAGCCAGGCATTTTTATCCCAAAGGAACGTGAATGGTAATGATGCACAAACCGGAGGAAAAGAAAAGGAAGGATACGGGTCCTGCGAACCAAAGAGATTGAGTTGGGGAGTCGGTTACGACCTGGGAAGGTATTAGCACCCCAGATCGTCCGCCGTACCCGACGGGATCCACGCTTGCAAAGAAATCTGTTTCAAAGGGTGAAGAAATGAAAGCTGCTGCAAAACTGAAACTGAAACTGGATAAGAAAAGAAAATAAAGGGGAAAAATGTAGGGAAAATAAAAGAGTGCTCGAACGGGTCCTACCCCGCTGCCTACGTACCTAATCTGGACAATGAGGATCAAAGACGCCGTAGTTCCCCTAACTAGGGGTGGAAAAGATTGCTTGTGTATTAAGGCTTGAACTGCCTATGTCAATGCTCAGGTGTTGCAGGCTCGGATGACGAGTGCGTTACCGTCTTGCAAAATGACAAGTAGGAGCAAGTTCGTACGATGAGAGTGAAGGTGATGAGAAAAGAAGTCCCGAAGGAGAGACGTTTATTGTTTGTCCAGTGTTTTTTATGAGTTTTCTATGAGTGTGGCACAAGGAAGTGAACTCAAGCTCTTTTCCATAGAATGCATACTTGCTACTACATTCCAAGATGGAATAATAGAACAAGCACACTCAAGTAAGGAGAAGATCCCCAAAACTTGATTCCAGAGATTAGGGCCTAGGCTCACTAACTCGTTGAATTTATTAAGTGTTTTTGTATTTTTGATGCAACAGTGTTTTTTAAATGATTTTCTTTGATGAAGATGGTCTCATGATCAGACTTATGCATCATGATGAACAAGCTTGTACCATCCCAAGATGGGAAAACTACAAGTGTTTCATGGAATAAGGCTATTGCACAGGAGACCACTTCAATCTTTATTAAGTGTTTTTTAGGTTTTGTTTTGAGATGAGAAGAGAAGAGAAATAAAAGGATCTTAAAGGTAAAAGTCTAATAGGGGACTAACACCTGATTGTTATCATGCATAGAAAATCCTAGGTTAGTGAGGTTTACTATCCTAAAGAAGGAAGAGATAAGAAGAGAAAGAGGAGAAAGAAGAAAATAAGAAGAAAGCTAGAGAAGGGAAAGAGAACCACATGATGGCACAAAGCACATCAAACATCACAAAGCAAAAGCAAAGCAAAAGAGGAAAGATGAAGAGTTGAAATGTGGATAAACATCCACACTTCTCTTACCATGAGCCCCTGAAATGTTAGCAAAAATCCAGCAAATCGATCAACACAATCATGGAATTAACATGCTCAAAGGTTCTAGCAAACAAGGATCAAACAACATGCCAAGCGTTGCAAATACACGACTTACGCGTCGAAAACATGAAAGAAAACATCAACCAGCAAGCAAATCACCCTAAAATATCATGTTCAATGATCATACAATGATCCATGGCAATTAAAACAAGCAAGGGGATCAAACAAGCTCAAAACAACCTTAAAAAGTCATTATGCTTCAGTGTTAACTGGTTAACCAAATGCGTTAACCAGTTAACCAGTTCAAACCTGCACAAAATACGCATAAAACATGTGAGCTAACCGGTTAACCATATGCGTTAACCGGTTAACACTGTTAAAACAACAACAAATCCTGCAAAAACAACAACTCAAACCAGCTTATTCAAATAATCTTACACCAGACCAGCAGTCAATTATACATGGAAAAATTAGATCAATTCACATTAATCCATATCAATAAGCTCATGAACATTAACAATCGGATCTGATTACAAATCAACCAATCAATTCATGCAACACAAGCAAATATACAAACACATGGTGGATCTAAAGCACAAGCATGCAAATAAGCTAAAAAACAGAGCTAGATCTGAAATTAACCAACCTACAAAGCTGAGATATGCTTTGGTAAATGTTGTTTGAGCTGGAAATGAGAGATATCGCGGAAAACTTAGAAGATCCGGTGCTAATCTTCACACTCCATGCAAAATAAATGCAAGTAAAAGGTCTTGATGCAGAATTTTGACTCCACAAGCACCTCTAATCTCCAAACTAGATATGAACCAAGTAATAAACCAGCAAAATGATGCAAAGAAGCTATGGATGGAGGTCTAGTTCCAAGATCTACACACTTTAATGCAAAGTTATGTGATCTTTAAAGGGGAACTTTGAGTGATTTGGAAAATGGGGAGAAAAAAGTGAGAGAGCTCAAAATTCAGAAAATGAGAAGTGAAAATTGTGAGAGAGTCCCCCTTGGTTTGGAGGGAAATGGAATAAATATGGTTTAGGTTTGGGGCCCAAAATTTTGGTTTGGGATCCAAAAATATGGCTTGCCATTGGCTTAGAAAGTGATTAGGATTTAGCATTGGAATTAGGCTTGGACAAATGCTCTAGATCCTTCTCCATAACTCCCAATTAATTCAAATGAATAAAAATAAAAAATTTGGAAAATGGAGCCAAAACACACATGCTGAACTTGCTGCTGGAATTCAAATTTCGCAGCCGTTAACCGGTTAATGCAGGGAAAATTTGAATTCCCTCTTTTTGGTGGGAAACCTCAAGAATAACCCGGCGCCAACCGTTTCAAGCTGATTTTGATCCTCATCCTTTTTTAGGGACTTGAAGATGATACATAACTTGTGCAAAATGATCCTGTGAGATTCTTGCCAGGTCACTATGCTCTTGATTTTGACTTGCAGTGCTTCAAATTTCCCGGATGGTTGATCATATGCCTTATGCTAGAACATGTGAGTGTTATGCTTCATTTTTCTATGCAAAATGCTAAAAAATGATATGCTGATGCTATGCTTATGATATGATGATGATGCAAAAAATAAGAGGGCAAATTTGGGGTGTTACACATATCTTCAACGACCACCTGGAGGACACGACTCTTTCCAGCCTTCTTCGGACCCTTGCCCGCACCTTTGTTGGACAACTTCAAGACACGATCCTTAAGGTTAGGCATATCGGTTGCAAAAAGAAAAGATCAATTAAGCTATTGAATAAAAACAACATAGGTAAAAAAGAGCTGAACACAAACTACCTAAAAGATGGAGGGACTCCCATCCAATTTGCACTCGAGCACTGCTTTGGTGTTTATCAACCGAGTCTCGAAGAGGGGCTCCCCGTCGTCATCCAAAACGAGATTGTCTAGCCGGTCCACACATTGAAAGAGGGTAAAACTCTGGACATATGCCACTAATCTATCATAGGCTATCTCTTCCTCGGGCCCCAGGTGTCGCTCCCCGGATTTCCATCCTGGTACAAACGCGAAAGTGGCGCGGAAAAAGGATAGAGTCGCCAGCCATGCATTTTTATCCCGAAAAAAGGGAATGGTAATGCTGCACAAACCAGAAGAAAGAAGAGGAAGGACACAGGTCCTGCGAACCAAAGAGACTGAGCTCAGGAGTCGGTTACGACCTGGAAAGGTATTAGCACCCAGATCGTCCGCCGTACCCGACAGGATCCACGCTTGCAAAAGAAACTGTTTCAAAGGGTGAGGGTATGAAAGCTGCAGCAAAAGAAATGAAAATGAAAAGAAACTGGAACTGTAAAAGAACTGAAATAAGAAAGCAAAAGGAAAAATGTAGGGAAAATAAAGATTGTGCTCGAACGGGCCCTAACCCGCTGCCTACGTACCTCATCAGGATAATGAGGATCAGAGACGCCATAGTTCCCCTAACTAGGGGTACTAAAAGGAAATTGCTTGTGAACTAAGGCTTGAACTTCCTATGCCATCGCTCAGGTGTTGCAGACTCGGACGACAAGTGCATAACCATCTTGCAAAGTGACAAGTAGGAGCAAGTTCGCGGACAAAGCGAATGAGGTGAGAAAAGAATTCCCGAAGGAAAGACGCTTATTGTTTGTTTGTGTTTTTTAGAAGCTTTTATGAGTGAAAGTTTGCATAGGTAAGTGTACCTAAGTCTTACTCAATGGGATGTGTACGTCTCACATCATCCCGAAATGGAATGCGCAAGAGGCACACCTATCAATGGAGGAAAACCCCAAAGCTAGTCCCACAAGTGAAGGCTTAAGCACACTGGCCTATTACCATTATTAAGTATTTTTGTGGTTTTTTGGTTAAGAAGTGTTTTTTAGCTTTTCTTTGTAAGGTACTCATGCTAAGACCTATCCACCACGAGTGATGACTCACACCTCGCCCTGAAACGGAACGCGTGCAAGTATCTCATAGCAAAGTCTCATGTCACATGAAAGTACTCAACCTTTATTAAGTGGATTAGAATTGAATTTGAAGATGAGAAGAGAAGAAACCAAGACCACAAAGGTAAAATCTAACGGGAAAGTCTAATCCTATTATTCACATGCTCGGATGGTCCTAGGTTAGTGAGGCTCACTATCCTAATGAAGGAGAAGAAAAGAAGAAGATGAAAGGAGAAGCACCATGGTGGCCTAAGCACACCTCAAGTTAAGAAAGAATAAAAGAAGATGAGGAAGAAGAAAATGGAAGAATTAGAAAAGATAAAGAGATGAGAATGCGATTTGGAGTAATCGAACAATGCACAAATAAAGCCTACACCAGTAGGAATTCCAGATGCAACAACATGCAATAAGTAAATCAAGCCTCAGTGGTACCTAACGGAGAAGGTCCGTTGCCTCTTCAATATGCAAAAGAGACTCAAGAAGAAGTATCAAGCCCGAAACAGATTTACAAGTCAAGCACAATTGTCAATTATCCGGGATATCAGACAAAGATCAAAATACACTTCCGGCATCCAAGCCAACCAATAAAGAGTGCCGGAGTTAGCCAAAACATTTACCATGCCGAGTCTTCAGGTCCAAGGAACAATTTGACATAAGGCGGTCACTGAAGTCGAACAATAAGCCTACAAAACAATGAGCACGAACTAGAACCAAAATTAAATGCCGTTCTATTTAAATAAACAAGAATTAAACAGAATTAAAACCACAACTATGCATAACTCTAACATAATCCTAAATTAAACTATTAACAATAATTAATTAAATTCTAATCGAAATCCCCTAATAGAAAAGAATAAAAATCAATTAATACCAATATTAACAAATAGAATTTACATTAAACTTTAATTAAACAAGATTAATATTACTAAATCAAACAAATGATGTTCAAATAAGGAAATAAAAAAAAATTTAAATCTTAGAACAAAACTTAATACTTTATCTATACTAATTAATAAAATTAAATAAAAAAATGAGGAATTAAGAAAAGGAAAAGAAAAAAAATGCCGCTGAAAGATGTCGGTGAGACTACTGGGCTTTACGAAGCCTATCAAAACAAACACAGCAAAGGAAGGTGCATCGATGGAGACAAGGCCTGAGAAACGATCCAACGGGTCAAGCCCATGTCCAGCAACAACAAGAACTTCTCTAAAATAAAATTAGCCACCAGAATGCGTACCACTTCCCCTGTTTTCAAAATCACAAAACAAACCCTCTTTCTTTCTCCACATGACCTGAAGTTCTAAAACAAAAGAGAAAGGACGGCGGCGTCTCCATCAACGCGGATCCTTCTTCCCTCCTGTTCGCAGATTTCGTCACTCTCACTGCTTCTCTTCTTTCTCAGTTCAAAACCAAACGCGAAACCAATTGATTCACGCCACCGCCACCTGATGTACTCTCCCCCGCGAATGATTCTTTCCCAGCGCCGCCTACCTAAGCCGCCGACGAATATTTCCGCTTCTGATCGCGCATAGTTTCATCACTCTCTGGGTTAATCGCGTTTTCCTTCTCCCGAGAAGTTTTCCGCCGAAATACCAACGAAACCAACGCGTCGGAGCTGAGCCTCTTCGTCTCACACGATCTCTGAGTAATGGTGAGTTTTTGATGTAAAACCTTTCTCAATCTCGATCTCCTCTTCGTCTTTTTCCTTTCTGATTTTGGTTCTGCTCTGAGTTCTGTTGGTTGTTGAAGGGAGAAGTGAGGTTGAAGGTGGTTGAAAGGGGATGAAGGTTTGAATTGGTTTGAGGGTTTGAGTAGGGTGGTGTGTGAGGCATTGCGATTGGATTTTTTGGTTTTGTGAGGATTCGCTGTTCAGGTGATTTGTTTTGCAGGGAGAGTTTTGCCGAAGTGTTGTGTGCTATGGCGAAGGAGATGGTTTGTCGGTTGTTGTTTATGAAACAGGGGTTGGCGGCGAGTTGAAGGAGGGGTTGTTGGGTTTGAGTTGAAGAAGAATGGGAAAACGATGGTTGTTTGAAGGAGCTGAAAGAGGACTTGTTTGGATGAAGCAATTCGGGAAAGGGAAGCAAAATGGTTGAGTGGTGAGTTTGTGGGATGAAGGAGATTGTTGCTGTGGTATTCTGCAGAAATTGAAGAGAGTGAGGTTGGTAGTGAAGCGGAAGAAAAATGTGTTGGTTGTGTGATGAAAAGTGATGCTGTTTTTGTGTAGAAAATGTTAATGAGGTTGAAGGTGAGGAATGTGTGAGTTGTTTGAAGGTTTTGTATAAGATTTTTGTGAAGGAGAGTCCAAAAAGAGTGATGGTATTGAAGGAGATTTGGTTGGTGGTATCAAGACGTATCCATTTTCTCCTGTGTGCGTGCTCTCTGTGATGCTTTTTTTTGCGGTACGGTTTTGGTATATGCCTCAAATAAGTGTGAACGTATGTTGTAAAATAAACTGAGAGAGCAAGCAAAAAAGAAAAAAGGTGAAATCGTTGCTGCTGTCCTGCGCTTGCGGAATTTGCTGAGGTGGTCCAAAAGTTGTTGTGAAATTATCATCCAAATCAAGGTGGGACCATGTGCATAATTTGTTGGAAAAAGAAACGTGAAGGTGAATATGATTTGTTAGAAATTATGTTTTAAATAGAATTAGGAATTGATTTATAAGAAATCGGATAATGGGTGAATATGAGAAATGGATAAATGAATAAAAACGGTTACAAATGCAACTGACGTCCACACCACATTTGAGTTTCTTCCAACAATCCCCGATTAAAACTGAACTTTCATAACCACTGAATAAGTCGCCACTGAAACAACGGCCACCTCACAAACCACTTGAATTTGCCTAAATCAAATCTCTGGAAAATAAAATTTGCAGATGAACCGCTACTAAATAGATGAATAGCCAATCCGATTCTTTTGGACAAAAAAAAAACTCACACGAACTATAACTTGTTAATCTGACGAATTTCGCACAACACAACCTGACTATGAACGCTCATCGCCTGATTAATAAAAATAGTGACACAAGTAAATTGCACTTGAAGAGATCTCTTGATAGTTTGACCCAGGTTAAGTCAAACATCCATCTGAACTTGATTGTGAACGGGCAACTGCATTTGAACTGAAACCACAACTTTTGAAGCGTTGAAAAGCCTTATAAATTGATGAGGAAGAGAAAAGCCCGATGACAGGCCAGAGGCATAGTGAATAGCCCATTGATGGCTGCACAGCGAAAACCTTGAACTTGTCTGATAATATGCAAATAGGGACGTGAAACCCTAATTCCAACAAAAAAAATGATCCCATGCCTCAGGAGCTCATGCAAATGACATGAAAAAAAATGCAAAATGCGTATGAATGCAACATGAAAAGCTGAAAAAAGGTAGAAAAGCCAGAGGGAAAATTAGGGTGTCTACACCAGGATCTTGGGATTCACAAAAAAGTGATCAGTCGGCCAATTAAAATGAGCTCGTTGCCACTCAAGTGGAATGGTCGAGACAAAATACTGCTCGTCCTGAGCGTTTCGCTGCGTGGCATATATACTATTCAGAGCATGCAGGGTGAGGGGTTTCACCGTATACCATCTATCCTTGAAATTAAGGACAATATCATGGTAAATATTGAAAATCCTCATCGGCTGCTTGAACGAGACCCAGCTGTATCGCCCGTTCGGCTCAACCGCTGCAGGTGGAAGACCTGGAAAAAGAGGGGCAGAGTGTAGCCGATTGCAAGGTGTTGACATACTAGTTCGAACACTCGTATGGACACGATAGCATTAGGATGAAGTTAGGAAGGGGCCAAGTCAAGCCTTATGAAGACGCCCGCCTGAAAGCTGGTGAAAGGAAGCTGGATCCCCACCTATCTAAAAGTGAACTCATACATCGAGAATTGCGTCCCTCGAAAGGCCGAGCAAATTCGTCGTTCAGGGAGAGGGGCATAACACTCCCAGTTTTGGGGTTCCCTCGGGGCCAAGTCCTCCACAACTGTATGAGTGATGCGAGAATCTTGTATAAAGAGCGAGCCCAACGGTTCTTCCCCGACCCAAGATAGATCGGGCTCCCCGGAGGCGGCAGGCACACTCCTGTCCGCAACATGCTTTTGTTCGTCCCATTCCTACTCGTCTCTGTAGGGACATTCCCGACTCTCTATTGATCCAAATTTTCTAAAAAGCAGAGGAAATTCGTGAATTCGACATCGCATCAAATTCACCCTTCCATCGCAGTTCAAGTGAAAGGGCGAGGGTCAGGGCCGGGGAAAGAAGCACCAGAAACATTCATCACAAACCTAAGGAATGCCCGAGACATTCATCAGAAGTTCAAGTGAATGCCCGGGACATTCATGGAAAATTCAAAAGATGCACGGGAAATTCAACAAAAATTCATAAGGCTGCCCAACATATTCATAACAAAATCAAGGAGTGCCCGAGACATTCATCGGAATTCCCTTGAACAAACCTCGAGGAGGGGTTTCCTCGTCTACTCCGATGGATGAAACCACCATGAAAAAGCAAATTAAACCTAATTACCAAAAAAAGAGAAAGGGTTTTACCTGACATGTTTGCTAACAAATTAAAAGCGCAGCTGCGGTGACGACGATGATGGTTTTCCGGTGAGAAAAGAAGAGCGTTCGACGAACGTCTGAGGAGATTTCAGAATGTGAAATTATAAAAGTGAGGGACTCTCCCAAAACCCCTTTTATAGGCTCCCACATGGGAGGGCGTGCCTATACAATCATTTCCTAGGCTTCCTAGATTCCCCTAGGCAGTTAGGCATTTAATGTGTCGTCACGCGTGAAACAAAGTGACACGCATTAAAAGCCATCATGGAAGGAAACGAAAAGAGAAACACATCACCCTTAGGAACTCCAAGGGCCACTAAACCACTCCTCGAGGCACCGGGCACGTACATCCTCGACACCGCAGTAACACAAATGCGCATATCCTCGACATCACAAGAACACAAAGGAAACCACTCCTCAAGGTACCACACGCACGTCCTCGACACCGCGAAAACGCAAAAGAAGTCTCGAGCACGACTCAATCGAGCAGGTAATCCTACTCGACATAACGAAGCTCCAATGAGGCTTCGCTTGCACCTCCTTTAGACGAGCCTCGACATCCATTGACCTCGCCACTAGTGAAACATCTTTCCGACATACTTGCACTTAAGTCATCACTATGAACCGTAGTTACGACTTAGGGGGCTCCTGTTCTGGACTGGGCCAATGCAGTGTGCATCAAGCAGAGGCCCAGTCATCCGGCATGGACCATGATCCAATACAAAGGGATGTGGGGAGAACGTCTACCCTACGTGCTCCATGTCACCCAACTGTCCACTATTATCTCCTGATATTTAGGGGCAGTTGGACAAAGGCAAGACCACGTGCTAGGTCTTATCTGCTCCTACGTAGTCCTTGACAGTTCTTCCTTGGGTCTAGCTAACCCAACCCATGGGGAAAATCTTGGTCCAGCGCTGGGGGCACACTGTAAATAACATCTGTCATCAGAGAGTCAAGTATTCTGAAAACTCTATTCTTTACTCTACCTATTTTGTACTTGCACTTTCTCACTTTAGCATCGGAGTGCCTTGCAAGAACATTCCCCCTAGTTCACCACCGTAGCTGCTCATCACTGGAAGGTCCCTCCTGATCAGGCCAAATCACTCGTTAAAAAGTACTATCACATCAACTAGAAGAAGACCTTTAATGAAGGTTAACTGATTAAGAGATATAATATTGTCAATTACTACGACCAGTCTAGATGCTAACCCTTTAACTACTAGCTTATAAAGGAAACTAATAAGGTAATGGGTTTAAAATCACCTAGAAAAGAAGGGCACTCCACCTTTGAGATGAAAATGAAAATAATAAAAATGGAATTAGGTAAGGAGGAAGAAGCCAACAATTAATCAAACATAACCCTAACATCCTTCCTAAGGAGTTGTCAAAACCTCATAAGAAAAGTAAGATTGAAACCATATGTGCCCAAACTTTTATTTCCCTTAGTCTGAGCAACAACCATGTTAATCTCCAAAATAAGGAAAGAGGAAGAAATATCAATTTGATCCTCGAGAGGGATTGTTTGGAAGCTAACCCCATCCAGAGTCGGTTTATCAAGAGAGGATTCTAAAATCTGGTTAGTAAAAAAAACTAACTACATTAATGCACACCTCGTCCATCTTATCCTCCCATTACCTACCTATAAGGTAGTGATGGTATTTCTCCTCATCCTACTCGTTACATAAACATGAAAATATCCATAATTAACATCATCTTCTATGAGCCATCTATCCCTAGACCTTTGGGAAATTTGAATACGCTTGGATCTAAAAAGGCACCAAAGATCAACAAGATTCATACTTCTAGAGGCAACATCATAACCTAAAAGAGGACTTTCTCCATCTTTAATATCATTGATCCTAATATTCTCCAACAACACACTAACCCTTGCTTCCACATCACCAAAAACCGACCATTGAGGAAAGCAGATTAATAATTTGAAATAGTCTTATCCATCACAATGGCTAGCCTAAAAGCTAACACTTTACCTATGAGCTTATAGAGGAAATCAACTAGAGAAATGAGTATGAAGTATTTCACCTTTGGGATCAACGTAACAAAATAAAAGGATGAAGAACTAGGTAAGTTAAGGTAATAAATTTATTTTAAAATAAGTTTAACATTACCTTGTCAGAGAGAGATGCTCTACCTTCTCTCTAACTTTCTCACATGTTTCTAGTTTCTGAGCCTGGTGGTTGCTTCTTCTTCTTTGTGTTAGCTCTGGTTGGCTTGTTTTCGTTGGTGCAGTGGTTGTTATCCCCATGGTGTGGACTAAGGTTAAAGGAAGGAGATATTACAAGAAAGAAGGGAAATGGGATATTTTCCCTTTTGGCGGAGGAGCCGAGCGTGTAAAGTTGAAGGAAACTACCTCCTATTTCCTCTCTGAATTCCCGGACAAGATTTGTGCTCAGGATTTGTTTGTTCTTTTCGGTTGCATAGGTAATATGATGGAAGTAGTTATAGCACCTCATATAAATAAGATCGGGAAACGATTTGGATTTGGTAGATTTGGCAATGTCGAAGATGTTCGTATGGTGGGGGTGAAGCTAGATAATGTAGTGATTGATGGGAGGAAGATTCACGCAAATCCGCCCAGATTTGAAAGAAGAGCGTTGGATGGGAAAATGAAGAGCATCTCTAAGTTAAGAAACATGGGTAGGCAGTTTCAGGTTGTAAATGCATAAGCTATTCCAAGAACTCTTTCAAGTGAACGTAACAGATACAATCATAACGTAAACGTAACAACGAGTCAAGTGAAGAATAACAGAACATTCACATATGTCGTGAATGAGAAGAAGGGAAGGTCGTCGGATATGGTGAATTTTTCGTCTGAGAAGGAGGTAAAGGATGCGTTGAAGTGTGCCTTTGTGGGAATCACTCATTTACAAGGTATGTCGTATAATATGCAAAGGATATTCAAAACAGAAGGTGTTTTTTATGTCAAAGTTACTGCATTAGGGTCCATATTATGTTTATTAGAGGAAAGAAAAGAAGGTGCTATGAACGATTTAATAAACGATGCGAGTTTATGGTGGAATCAATGGTTCTCATCTATTAGAGAATGGATGGAGGAGGATATTGACACAAATAAAATGATGTGGCTGAGAATTTATGGCGTGCCTTGCCACGCCTGGTGCGTCGATTTTTTCGAATCTTTTGCGAACTCTATTGGAAGCTTCATATGTTGTGATGATTTTACCTCGAAGAGATTAAAAATGGACATGTCTAGGGTTATGTTGAGAGTTCCAATTGATTTTGTTTTACAAAATTGTTACGCGGCTAATATAGACGATATTATTTTCAACTTAGAAATGAGGGAGGATGCTTTGAATTATCTGAATATTGCGCAGGAAAAGAGTTCTATTACGAAGGAAAATGATGTCTCATCGTCTAGTAATAACTTGGGAAGCTTTCAGGAATTTAGTAGCATGGATATGGAGGCACAGAGGCAAGATGAGGAGAACGAAGGAGAGGCTGTAGAAACGAGTTTGCAAAATTCACTCATAGGTCATAGGAAAGGTGTTAACAACTCTGAGTGTGACGTGAGGGAAAAGGTGGTACCTGCTGCAGGGGTAGGAAACAGGAATAGTAGTTCAGAGATTGGACCGGAAGAACATATTTTATCCATTGGGGAGGGAAGGTTTGATGCAACTTTATTTAAGGTGAAATTTGGGACAATATGTAATGAAGAATATGGGAATTTGGTGGGGAGAGAAAACAATTTGCAGAAAGGCGTTTCTGACGAAAATACGGTCTTAGCGCAAAACTGCTTTTCTAATAGTGCATCGAGTGTTCCGCTGGACATTAATAAGGCTTTTAATTTAGGCACGATGGGCAAGGAGAATTTAGAAGTTATTGCAAATAAAGAGGCTTTTCTGAATGGGGTCCAGGACACAACATATTTTTTATTAAAGAAAATTAAATATAAAAAATTAGAAGGATTTAACGGGAAAAGAAGAAGTGGTAGAAAGACAAAATCCACTAGAAAAAGACAACATGAAACTTTCCAGGAGTCGGATCCGATCTCCTCTTTTGGCGGTGGCAAGAAGATAGAATTTAATCACTTAGTAGCGAATAGCAGAAGTCAAGGTATGTCCTCAGGATTTCATGTTCTAAACTCATAAAGTTCTGGTATTAACAGATGTAATACTAGAATATGGGATAATTTGAATTCTAGGGTGGGTGACAAACTTTTGGAGGCGATTATTAATTTCAGAGTCGCGGTATCCGAATCGAAGGTAGATTTAGTTACGAAACTAGATGATTTAGAAAAGAAGAATATGGTTATCAAAGAAGGAGGGATGGAGATCAATAATAAGAATCAATGATTATTGGTAGTTTAAATATCAGAGGGGGTGGTAGCCGGTTGAAAAGAAAACGTATTAGTCAGATTATAAAGGAGGGCAAGGCAGATATTTTTCTTATTCAAGAATCAAAGTTGGTTGAGGTTTCGGAAGTTGTGGCTAAGTGTTTGGGGGGGGGGGGGGGGGATGAAGTGGATTAGAAATTCTCTGGTTCTAACGGGTTTTCTGGTGGCATTATTACCTTATCGAATCCGATAGTGGATGTGATTTTCAGGTTTAGAAGGGAAGGTTTTGTAGGGATTAAGGTGGAGTGGAAGCAATGTTTTTAATATATCATCGATGTCTACTCTTCGTGTGACTTGTCTTTGATGAGAAAGTTGTGGAGAGAGTTATTGGCCTTGAAATCTAAATTCTCGGATGGAGAATGGTGTTTTGGGGGTGACTTCAACGCTATTGTCAACCGAGACGAACATAGGGGGAGATCGGGGAGTCATAGGTCGTTAGAGATTAATGAATTTTCCGAGTTCACTTCCGATTGTGAGTTGGTAGATGTTCCTTGTAAAGAAAAAATTTACACTTGGTTTGATGGTGATGGTTATTCTATGAGTAGGCTTGATCGATTCCTTATTTTGGAAAAAAATATTCTAGCTTAGGGTGTAATTCGTCAAAGAATTGGTATGAGGGATATTTCAGATCATTGTCTGGTTTGGTTAGTGGCGGATTCCTCCAATTGGGGTCCTAAACCTTTCAAAGTAAATAATGAATGGTTTAGTGACAAACTTTTTTTTACCATAGATAGAAAAGGAGTGGAAGAAGTTGATTGTTCATGGGAGGAGCGACTTCATTCTTAAGGAGAAGTTACGATTGCTTAAAGTTAGTCTTCGGAAGTGGAATGTTAAGGTGTTTGGCAAGTTTTATTTGGAGGTCAATAAGGGTGTAGAGGGAATTAACGAGGGTGATGCCGATCTGGCTTGTTGCAATGAAAATCAAGTGGAGGTTCTCAATAGTTTTAGAAAAGAGGAGTTGAGTCGATTTTGGTTGAATTTGAGAATAAAAGAATATATGATTATTCAAAAGGAAAGGTTGAAGTGGCTAAATGACGGGGATGATAATACTAAATTTTTTCATTGTGTGATGAAAGAAAGGAGGATGAGTAATTTTTTAGGGTTCATTAATACATATGGAGGGGTGGTGGATGTAAACACCCCAAATTTTCCCTCACTCTTTATCACACCATGGCTTGTGATCTTTCATTCTTGTCATAAGCTTAAGCATTACACCTCATATTGCATTTTTGTTTCACTGCATAAGTTCAAGTTCATCTGCATCTAGGGTTTGTGATCTGAGCAATCCAAGAATCCATCTGAGCCATCCCAAAGGTCTCAAAGCTTTCCAAGAGGGTACATGTGTGTTATATCATCATATTATGCTCCTCAAAGTTCATGAAAGTCAAGAGATCACAAAAACTGGCAAAGGCATGGAAGCAGAGCTAGCGTTTCACTGCACAGATGGCCAAAATTAGGGTTTTGGTTTCAGAGGCCTTAACTCCAAATTTTTGGGCCATTTTTGTTTCTAATGGTCTTAATATGTTATAAGGATCATGTGTACCAAGTTTGATGAAGAATCTGATTGTGGAAGTCATCTGTTCACTAGCTAACTTCCTGAGCAAGTTAAGTCAAAATCAGGGCATCTGAGGCCCCCAACAATGGAACCAAAGGGGTATTTTCATCAAATTGAAGTTCTATGATCTTTATTTGATCTTAGAATAGGTTGTAAGTTCACAAGATTGAAGAATTTTGAGCCAATTGCAAACTTGCCAAAAATGGAAATGACTTGAAATGCAAACTTTCCATTTTAGGAAAGTTTTTCAACCTCCTCTTTCTTAACCAAAAATGCTTCAAATGAAATTATTTTGGTCATGAAAGTTGTAGATTAGGTCTTTCCCTTTTAAAAAAGTACAAGAACATGTCTTGATTCATCATAGAACTCAAGATATGGCCTTTCAAAGTTGGCAAAAATCCTATAATTTCAAGTTTCATGTCAAAGAGGGATTTTGCAAATTGGCATGTTCAAGCATTCTAATGACTTCAAATGTACAATAACACTTCACAATATGTCAATTGAGCCTCTAAACATCATAATTGTGCATTGAACCAAGTGTTTTCATGACTTGAACTTCAAGAAATCACAGAAGGGCCAAAACTCTCAAGAATTGCAAAATGCATTGGATCCTCTAATCCACTTGTGCCAGCTGCATCAAAACCATTCTATGTCTCTCCATGAAACTTGCTGAGGCTAGACACCCCAAGAAATCAGACCTGCCATGGCCCATACCTCAAGTACACAAATCTCGACTTTTTTGCAAATCACCCCATACCAATCAGCCTGTGCCACAACAACTATCTGAGCAATCCCATTGGCTTAATCAAACATTATGCAAGCCATTTCACAACACACAAGAGCCTGAATCATTAAAGAACTCAGAATCCATAAAATTTGTCAAAAACTCCCTCTCTTCGAAACTTATCATACAATCACTGAAACTTCAATCTTTTTTCACCAATCATCTCCACATGACCTAAGGATCATTTCCCACCCATCACCATAGCCTAAAACACCCTCAATCAGAAACACGATTTCTGCATATTCAGAACCAAACACCTCAAAATAGCCATCACAAGCTTGATCTAAGCTTCTCATCATCATCAGGAAGTTCATTGGAGTGGATTTGAACCAAGGGAAAGGTCAGAAAGCTCAAGAACATAAAGCTTCAACTCAGGTAGCTATGATGAACAATTTTTCCAGAACTCTTATTTTAAGTTCTTAAATGCTTCTACATGTTTAGCTGATCATGTTGATATGTTTATTTTCGAAAATGGTTGAGAGATGAGTGTGTATGCTTGTTCTGAAACTTTTGCTGTTTTGATGTTTTTGTTCGAATCTTGTTGATGATGAAGGATAAATGAATTTTTAGGCTAGATTAATGTTTAGGGAGGTTAGTTGATTGATTCTGGAGGTTTTGGGGGCTTGGGGTGGTGTTTTGAGGAAACTCAGGTGAGGGGTTGGCCGGAGAAGATGACCGGAGGTCTTCTCCAGCCACCTGAAAGTAATTAGGGCTAATCCACGTTTAGTTTCCCAGATGCATTTCTGACCCTTGGATGGTGATTAAGGTTAGGCCTTGTACAGTTCAGATTAGTCCATTAGATTTAATCCTAATTAATTAATTATAAAACTTAATTAAAATTCAGTTTGAATGTGAGCCGTCCAGATGCGCGCCAGTCAATTCCCACCCTTTTCCTTTGAATCTCACCCACTGGATCAGTTGACTTCTCATTTAAATCATTTTTATTGCATACTTTATTTAAAATAGTAAAAAGCATTAAAAAAATATTTTCTTTTGCATTCCGACTTTAAATATTTTTCTCATTCCAAAAATGATTTTTATTTTATTTTTTGCATTAAAAAAGCATTTTTAAAATATTTAAATGTTATTTTTAATTAATTAAGGTCTTTTAATTAATTAAAAATACATTTAGGTTTCTAAAAATCACCAAAAAAATCATGAATCATCCCAATGCATTTAGAAACATTTTCAAACTCTTCCCACAAATTTCTTTTTAGGTTTGATCATAGTTTGCCAATTTTCTTTGAATAAAGGGGCATTAAAATCATATTTTTAAACCCTAACTTTGAAAAATCATTTCTGCCTAACCAAGAAGAGTTTGAAGTTGATTCTTTTTGAATTATGTTACATATTGCATGTAGTTTATAGGACATTTTCCTCATGAATTTATCTTGCATTTTCAAATTGATTTGCATTTTTCCCTTTGAACCACCCAAAAACCCTAGGAAACTTAGGAAAATTATAACTTTTGATTGGTTGGGCCTCTGACCTTCTCCTTTGGGGTGTGACCTAATATGGGATTAGGGTTTTTTGAGCTTGATTGCAAATTTTTATCATGTCACATGCTTCTGTTTTGTTCACTTACATCTCACATGCCCATGTAACCCTAATTTCTCATGTTCATTTGCATTCACCTTGCACATGCATCATTACATGAACTTGCCATAACATTTCATGCATTAATATGTCATATTAGACATCTTAGGACATGTTAGAACTTTGCTCAATCATTTCTTCATTCATTTTCCATGATTTTCATTCATTTCATTTCATTAACTTTCATGTGTTTCCAAACTTTAAAGCATGCCTCCTTTGCATCTCATCTTTGTATGATCATACATATGCACTTTGTATGCCTTTGCATCATCTTGTAACACCCCAAAATTTGCCCTCCTATTTATAATCATTTAACTGACTTTTCGCAATAATTCATATCATTGATTTTCTCAAAGCACGCATATGATCAGGAGTCCTGTGGGCATTTGTTTCTTGAATTGTGAAATGTTGTTTTTCTCATGGTGGGAGAGGGATTTTAAAATATTGTTATCATGAGCATCAGTTTCACGCTTCATCAAGTGTTCAGACTATCTTCGCTTCACAACATTAAGATGATTACTTGGTGATTAAGTTCAGGATTGGTGGTTTCTGGTGGTTCGATATGCTTGCATTGTGATTGAGGCTATTCTTCCCTTTCTTGCCACTTGATGTACTAATTTTGTTAAATTGAGGATTTAAACCAAGATTAAGGGGCACAAAATTGGAGCTTTTTCAAGATCTTTAAGATACTAAGTCTTGTTTATCGAAGAAATTCGGGAATAAGATCGATGGATTTGGATTGCAATACATTCAAATTTAGTATATTTGGATTGAACTTTGAGATGATGACTTATAATATAAATGGGCTTTGTTGTTAAAATTCTAGAAACATATAAGGGCCAAGATTTGGTAGCCATCTTTTGTAAAAAGGGCATGAATTTGATAATAATGCAAGAGGTAAATAAAGGTCCGATTGTTGGGATTACCTTATGTCAAACAACCCCCTCTCAGTCTGGCAAGATGTACTAAAAGGAGTAAATGCATTAAAAGAGTAACTCTTTGCAGAAGTGGCACTTGTTATGTCAAGGGGCACGCGTTTTTGTTTTAATATCAAACCTGAGAAGCAAACAATGCCACGTTTTTTGCTAAGCCATGAAGGAGGTGTAGTCGTTTTCTCATATTTATGTATCAAACAAGAATCATACAAGGTCCATAGTGAAATTACAGCAGAAAACTCAAAAATTAATCGTAACAAAAAATCATTGAGGAAAAATCTAATTGATATTGCAGGAACTGAGGTGTACAAGAAAAGTACATAATCATTTACAGAATTACAAGAAGAAAAAGTTAACTCATAACAAAAAAACTCAGGACTAAGTTCTTCAAACAGATTTTTTTTACTAAGATAACTCCATCAAATTCATTAAGAAGAAAAGCTCACATTAAGAGGAAGAAAAAAGCTTATGTATAGAAAAATTCAGTTACAATTAAAAATTCAGGAGCTAACGGCTAACTGCCTAAAACAAACTCCCACAAATTCCTAACAGATATGTGAAGAAAACCGAAAAAAAGCCCCTCAGTTTATCATCTATAAAATGTTCAAATGGCAGAATATTCAAGGGAGGAACTTCACTTTTTTTTCACCAAGATTCTTCACTCATTTCACTCTTCCCTGTTCATCATCATCTTCTTCAACATTCTTCAATATCTCTCCGATTTTCAATCATTCTTCAATCAGCAACCAAAACACTTCATGGCATCCACATCCCTAATTGTCAACAATCTGCAAACTTCATCGATAATCATCGATTAAACGCTTCAATTCATCATCAATAATAGCACCTACAAGGAAATTCAGAACAAGCAACCATTCATCAAACTGCTTCAGTCTTCATCAAGTTAAAAATGCCAAATACGATTCAAACATCAAGAACGTGCAAACGGATCATAGCGACATTTCAGAAGCATAGTCGGAAGAGAAGAAGAAAGGGCCGAATCCAAATCAAGAACAAGAATAAGTATCATACCTGATGTTGTGGTATCTGATTCGATGTCGCCGTAAGAGAAGAAATGAGGTTCAATAGTCCAGCAATCCCAATCGAGGATCCACAAGAATCATCAGTATCCATCTTCTCCAAATCTCAGCATTTACCCTCACCAATCAATTCACATTCACCTTCATCAATCTGCTTCAACCACCATCATTTTCGAGTTCTTCTAAAACCATGGACTTTGCTCATCCATCTTCGACGCCATAACTGCATCATAATCTTCATCTTCTGCCTTCTCAGAATCACCTTTACCAATCCTCCATACCCTGCACGAATCATCAGCATCAACAAAAATTCAAAACAGTGAAGAGCAAGAACACATCACCACAACGAGAATTCTGCGACTAATCATCTCAAGAACTCGGAATAACAACAACGACACTTCTGATTAATAAACTTCAACAAAAGCACAAAGTCACGGAGATTCAGAGTCATACAAAAGAAGTTGAAGAGGAAAATAGGATCGAAGCGATATACCTTGAAATTCTTGTACCCTGAATTTGGCTTCGTCTCAAAGGTAACTCTTTCGACTCCGCCATTTCATTGTTTCTCACAATCTGACGTTAGAATAGAAATCAATTGAAAGCAGTCACAAATTAGAGGTTCCGAAGTAATGCTCGTCTGTGGTTTCTTTCCGATTTGACGAAGGTTTAGTGATGGTGATGTAAGACAGAGAGATTCGAGCTCATCACAGCGATGGTTATAGTTCTCCGAACGGTGAAAATAGAGAAGGAGTTAAGAAGAGGCGAAGGATACACAAGAAGGTGAGATCGAAGAGGGTGGTGACACTGTGGCGTTGTGTTGGTTGCGACGTGATTAAGGTTACGTGTCTTACAGTTTGTTGAAGAAGAAGAAGAAGGTCAACGAGACAGATGTTGAGAAGCATGGGTGACGACATCCTTGCTTGTGTCTGAAGGTGATGAGACCGGCGGCGGTGATAATAGGACGGAAAAGCTACTCGGTTGAGAGAGAAGGGCGTTGTTGGGAAGAAGAAGGAGCGGCGGAAAGGATTAGGGTTTGGTTTAATTCCAGCCCCTTTTATTATTCAGGTTTTGGTTTGTTTTCTTTGTTTTAAATTTCTTCGTGATTATGAATGTCATTAAGTTAATTAAAGAAAATTGGTTTGAAAATTAAACGTAATAAACCATAATAATTAACATAAAACTCAAGAGTGTGATGATTAAATTCCACCGTCCATTTTGGAATTAGGGATAAGACTTCCTTTTTCCGATCCAATCCGGCGGTGACACTTGTCACCGTCCGGTTGGACCACCATATTTCAATCGTGTGCATTTCCCCCACAGCAGCTACCATACTCTCTCAGGCTTTCCAGCCTAATGGGCAGGTGAATTCACTATTACCACCCCCCATGCTAAGCCCAAACAATTTCTTTAACTATCAATTATTTCTCTTCTCACCCCCTTCTTATTTCTTTATATTTATATTTTTCTGTTTTATGCCATTTCAAATTAATTCTACAAAAAATATTAAAAAGATCAATAAAATTCCACAAAAATTACAATAGGTTCTTAACTCAATTTAGAAGTTTTCCTAATTTTTTACTTTCTGAATTTTTGCATTTTTTTAATTTAAATTTGATTTTTCATTTTAATTGAATTATATTGAAGTCCTTTATAAAGACATAAATTTGCACAATTTATTTCTACCACTTGCTGTAACATTTTTGATCCATTCTTTTTGCTATGATTAGAGGACAAATTAAAGTACCTAGAATATTTTTGGTGTATTTTTTAGGATATTTTTTCTACTGTTTTGGTAGTGTGATTTGTATAATTTGTGATTAAACCTTAGATAGATTTAGGTGATCATTTGGCATAGTTAGAATTAGAATTTTTAAGAGATTTTTTAATACAAAGTTATAATCAGGTTAAAGACCCTAGGGAATTAATTTCACATTTTTTCCATGACTTTTGATATTTTTGTCATTTTAATTCATTGCCACCATATTATGCATATTCATGATTCATGTCATTCACTAACTATTTTCTTCTTATGCAAGGTATTTTCCGAGGACTTGCTATTGGACTTGGATATTTTTTATGCCTCAATTATGTTTGTGTGCTTTATGATGTAATAGCTTAGAACTTGTATGCTTTTATAGTTTCTATAATTAGGATAGAAAAGATAAAACAAATCGATAGAAAACCAAAAATCTCAAAACAATAAATAAGACTTGATCCAACGTCGAGTAAATTTTCAAATAAACAAATAAAGTTTCATGTGACTTTAGGGTTCCTCGATTACCATCATTCCATTCCATTCAACCAAAATCAAGCCTTGTATGTTGCACACCATAAGTCGTGCGTCTTAGCACCACGCAATCGACCCACCCGATTCATTGTTTCATCCCATTTACATTTCATACACGTTTTTACCCACCATGACTTAGGAGGACCATATTGTTCACTATTAATTCTCTTGTATCTTTAGTTTAATATCTCTTAGGTAGATTTAATCCTTCAAACCTCACTAACCATAGGTCACCATTAAACTCAATTGATTTAGGGTAAGTCTAGTTTCCCTTAGAAGTTTTCCTTTGATAACTTGAGTCTCACTTCTCATCTTAAAATCAAATCAAAAACACTTAATAAAGGAAAAGGTGTACAATGCGCCACGAGTCTTAAGCTATACAGGAAATGACTAGTGGAGGTCTCCTTCACTCTTCTAGGATGCTTTACAAACATTCCATTGGGGGCGATCTTGGAAAGTATTCGCTCCTGTGTCATAGTCTTTAGTGTTGTACATACGATAAATACAAATTCAAAACACTTCGTCTAAAAAACAACAAACCAAGAAGTCACGTCTTCTCATCTCATCTCATACTCTTTGCGGACGAACATGACTTGTCTCGACAGTTCAAACAGCGATACGGTAAACACCCTCGAGTCAGAGCCGGTAACACCTGAGCTAGAGCTATGGCAACGTCATCCTAAAAATCACAAATGAGTTTCAGCCTTAGTTAGACGAACTACGGCGTCTCTGATCCTCATTTATCCCGATGAGGTACGTAGGCAGTGGGGTAGGACCCATTCGAGCACAATCTTTATTTTCCCTACATTTTCCCCCTTTCCTTCCATTTGTCGATTCCGTTTCTTTTCTCATTTCCATTTCATTCCAGATAGCCATTCCTTTATTCAGACAACATATTATTTTTCACCCTTTGAAAACAGACTTTTAAGCGTGGATCCCGTCGGGTACGGCAGACAGATTGGGGTGCTAATACCTTCCCAATGCGTAACCGACTTCCGGACCCAGATCTTTGGTTCGCAAGGCCTCGTCCTTTTCCTTCTTCCTTAGGTTTGTGCAACATTACCTTTCCCATTCCTTCGGGATAAAAATGTCTGGCTGGCGACTCTACCTTTTCCGCGCCACTTTCGCGTTTAAACTAGGATGAAAATCCCGGGAGCGACACATCTTACATGACATTTGCATTGCATAAACACTTCTGACTTTGGTCATTTTATCTCAATTCACCTCATTTCACTTCATTTCTTTATGCCTTATACTTTATGCATTCATGCTAACTTTTCAGGTTTGGTAAGTTATTTTGGGGAGGTGGATTTGCCTTCACCTCTCACATCTTCTTACCTCTTTCATATGCATTCTTACTTGTCTTTTAAGTGAGCTTGTTCATTTGTGTTCCATTTCCCTCACTTTCTTTCTTTAAGTTACTTATCTTCTTCAATGAAGTAAGTAACTTATTCTTCTGCTTCTTCCTCCTTTCATCTGCTTCTTCCATTGGTGGCTTCCTTGAAGATGTTTCTCTAAGCCTCACAAACCATAGGATAACCCAACATGATAATAATTAGGGTTGTAATTATTCCCCTTTAGCTTTTTACCTTTGAGTCTCCTTGAGTCTCTTTTCTCATCTCAATAATCAGAGACTAAACTCTTAAGGTTTTAGGACTTTGGAATTAGGGTTATGCCTGCATCCTTCTCTTAGGATGGAGTGTATAACTTTAATCCTAAGTGTTAAACCTTTAATTTGTTTAAACCTCTTAATCAAATCACCTTAATAATCACCAAGAATTTATCTTGTAACTTGGGCCTTACATTAGGGTTCTAATTCTTCCTTATGGTTAAGAAGGACTAACCCTAGTGTTTAATTGACAAGTCCCCCTCAAGTTATCTTACAAACCATAAAATCCATTTCTTAATATCATCCCTTTAATTAAAATCCACTTAATAAAGGTTTGTTATATAATGAATTTAATCCCTAACCATGGATTAAGTTGAGGTATCTTCCTCAGCTTAAGTGTTCTCATCTATTATCCTTCTATTAGGATGGTGTAATGAGCCCACTAATCTGTGATTAGAGATTAAACTCATTACTTAACACCAAACAAAAACCCAAAAAACATCTAAATAATCACAAGTAGGTTAATGATCTTAATCCTACATCATCATGGTAATTAAGTTGAGATGTTTATCTCACACTTAAGTAGGCTCATTATCCCTAATTAGGGAGGATATAATGAGTTTACAAGCCCCTTGATTTAGGCTTAAGCTCATTAACTTATGCAAAACACCAAAACAATAACAAAACTGAAAATACAAAAAACAAACAATAATCGCCTCCTTCGGGATTCTTTTCTCATCACACTCATTCATAAACGAGAACTTGCTTCTTCCGTCTAATGCAAGATAGTTAGCACTCGAGCCAGACGAGTCATACACTTGAGCATAGACAAGCAAGCAGTTCACAATCAATTTATCATCCAGTCTCTTTGAGTCGAACTACGGTGTTCTGACTTCCTCATTGCACGAGAGGATACGTAGGCATAACTTAACTGTTATCGAACAAAAGTCTCTGTGTCTTCCCCCTCTTTCAGCATTCTCTTTTCTAAGCCTCAGTTCCTGAGCAATTCATCTTCTTGCACTAACACTTATATATTTCTTCCCCAGCTTTTGCACACAGATAGCACATATACTACCCCTTTAAACACAATCTTGTAAGCATGGATCCCGTCGAGTACGACGGATAATCTGGGTGCTAATACCTTCCCAGGTTGTAACCAACCCCCTTTCTCAGTTTCTCTGGTTCGCAACCGTCTTATCCATCTCTTCCCATGTTTATGCAGCATTACCTTTCCTTCGGGATAAAAATGCCTAGCTGGCGACTCTATTCAGTTCATTTTCATTTCTCCTTTCACCGGCCGTTCGCGTCTGTACCCTATTTGACCTGGTGTCTTTTCGGGGGAGCGATAGCTTGGCGACTCTGCTGGGGACCTTATCTTGCAACCAGGGCTTCTGGTTCTTTTTGTGGGTTTCTCCTAGCGCTTGTTTAATTTGTGTTTATGGGGGTGTTATGTGCTACTTTTGCTTATTGTTTATTGCTTTATTTATTGCTTTCATTTATTGTTTATATGCAATTCATACTGTTATCATCATATCATTTGTGTTGGATCTCTTGTCTGTTTTAGTGGGAGGGATCATTGAGTGAGTAAGGTTCCATACCGGGAACCTGAGTGACACATAGGATAAAGTGGCTTCATATTCTTTCCCATTCCATTTCGGTCTGGTGCGGGAATATGAAACACAGTTCAGACATGGGTTTCTTCTTGAGAACTCTGTGCAACAGATTTCATGTAGTACTAGGACTATCTGGGAAGCCTGCTAAGTCTGGATGACCTTTTTATGACCTTCAGCATCTGAGGTAAATTAAAGGAGGAACCTATATGATTATTGTAAAAACTGTACCTCCGGGTTAGAAGTGTTTACACTTCTCATAGCTGATCCATGTCTGAGGATCCTTGTTCTAGAACAATACATGTGAGGGGGTTGGGATGTTTACAGGTTTGCAGGAACCCTTGGCCTCATCATACCTTTGTTACTAATATTGTTTTAAGGTTGTATCATTTTGTACTGTTCTTGTGAAACCCTGGACTTGTGACTCTTTATTTGAGTCCCCCACCTGGTTACTGGTTTTCTATGCCTTCATCCGTACTTATGAATACTAATGGACCCTATCAAGGCAGATAACAGATCCAACACTTGATCACAAACCCTTTGCATATCATTCTGCATACATCATTTTGCATCATTTAACATTTGTCTATTTGTTTTACAGGGTATCCACATCTTATCTTTGGTTTGGTTTTGACCTGTTCTACTGCTCAGATTCCTTCGGCTGTCTGCATCAGCTACATCAGAGATTCTTTTCAGCTCTCTTCACCAGTTGTTTTCATCAGAAACTCTTCTTCAGCATCTTCTTCAGTTGCCTTTATCAGCAGTTATCCTCAGTCTTCTTCACCAGCATCCATTGTCAGCATGGACCCCTCCAGGAAGAGCAACATCACCTATCATTTCTTTGAGCCCACTTTGTCAGGCATCAGGCATATGCAGGCACTCATCACTCCTGATCATGTCCCTTTATTCAGGGAACATTATGGTGGCATTATGGACATGATCATGGACCTGGATGCATCCCAAAGGAGTATGATCCAAACATGTCTTGAGTTCTATGACCCTCCTCTCAGATGTTTCACTTTCCCATATTTTCAGTTGTGACCATTAATGGAAGAGTTCTCCATGTTGTTGGGTGTTCCTATCAGGAGAGGGATTCCCTTCAACCCTGAGATGGTTGCTCCCAAGAATGAAGATGTGGCTAAGGCTTTTCACTTAGAGCCCACCCTTATTGACCAAACTATGACCACCAAGGCTGGAATTCCAGGCCTTCATTTGGATTTCTTGGTTACTCAGGCCACCCTGCATGCTGCAATAGGGAAGTGGGACACTGTTTGTGCTCTTCTAGCCCTTAGCATATATGGAGTCATCTTGTTTGCAGACGAGCCTAAGTTTGTAAGCAAGAGTGCTATTCACCTTTTCCTGCTGAGGAATCCAGTCCCTACCTTGCTGGGAGACTTTTACTATTTAGTGCATCAAAGGAATGAGAAGTAGAGGGGAAGATTGGTCAGATGCTGTGCACCTCTCTTCTACTATTGGTTATTGAGGCACTTGCCAAAGTCAGACACTTTCTTGAATCCTCATTAGCCAAGGAACTGGGCTAAGAGAATGATTGCCCTTACATCAGAAGACATCAGATGGTGCACTCAGAGCACCAAGGGTAAAGATATCATCACCAGCTGTGGGAAGTATCCCAATGTACCCCTGATTGGAGTGAAGGGTTGCATCAACTACAATCCTTTTCTTTTCAAAAGGAAATTAGGGTATGCCTTTGTACATCCCCCAAGGGAGCAAGACTTGACAGAGACCCTCTATTGTGACATCCAGCACAACCTTGCCATTGTCAGACAAGCTGTCTGGGCTTGGGACAATATTCAGACTAAGGGGACAACTATTCTTGGCAAGTGCAACAACATAGCTTCAGCTCAGTATCTTGATTGGTCTCGTACCAGGGGACAGATCACCCGCATGCCATCCACCTTAGAGGATGTGCCTGGACCATCAGCAGTGGAGCCTGCAACTACTGTCAGTTTAGAGGAGTTTGAGAAATTGAAGGAAAGGAATACTCAGCTCTCTGAAGCTTTGAAGAAGACCCTCTGGGAGAAGAATGACAGCCGTCTGGATAATGAAAGGTTAGAGAAGCTCCGGATTGAGCACTTAACCAAGATTGAGAAGACATATGACTACATCAGAAAGGCTAGAGCAGGAGAGTTAGTGTTGAAGAATGCTTGCAAGGAAGCTAAGACTCAAAAGGACAGAGCTGAGTATTACTTAGAGGAGAGTTAGGCTAGGTGGATCAGGATCACTGAGGCTCGTGCACAGGAAGATCAGAGAACCCAGGCTAGGATAGAGCAGCTGAAAGCCAATGAGAAGAAGAGTCAGGAGGCCTTGTTAGTTGCACATTAGGAGATCTCTGAGTTGAAGCTCCGGGAAGGGTTGAAGAGATCAAAGGATCAGGATAAGCACAAGAAATTGACCAGTGCCATTGCCACCAGGAACCTTCTTATCAGGACCATCACGGAGCACCCAGTTGGCCCAGTGACTGAGGCTCTCCTGAAAGAAGTCAAAAATGATGATTATGGACTGGATGTTTGATTTCTTTGTATTTGTACCTCCTTTTGTTTGTACTTTTGATTTTGTTGTTGTATTTTAACCCACCATGGGAACTTTGTTGTAATAAAACTATGTATCTTCACTCTTTGTAATATATGGTTTGTATTATTCTGTGGGCTTGATCTCTCTTCAACATCATCATTTCTCGAGGTTTGGAAAGGTCAAAACCAAAGAACCAAACCGGATACCCTTGTGTAAACACCCCAAATTTGCCCTCACCCATTCACACCATGGCTTGTGATCATTTCATATGCATAAACTCAATCATAGCATCTCATATCACATTTTTGATTCATTGCATTGGTTCAAAGTCATCTGCATCTAGGGTTTGTGATCTGAGCAATCCAAGAGCTTATTGAGCCACTCCAAAGGTCATCAATCACTTAAAAGGGGTCCATATATGTTCAAGCATCATATTATATCCTCTCAAAGTCAAGAATGTCAAAGAATCACAAGAACTGAGAATGGCATGGAAGTAGAGCCAGGTTTAACTGCACAGATGACCTAGAATTAGGGTTTTGGTTTCAGAGGCCATAACTCTAAATTTTTTGGTCATTCTTGTTTCTATTGGTCTCTATATGGTATAGGGATCATGCATATCAATTTTCATGAAGAAATTCAATGGGGAAGTCATCTGATCAAGGGTTGACTTTCTAAGCAAGTCAGTGCAAAATCAGGGCATCTGAGGCCCCCAATGACCCAACCAAAGGGTGTTCTTTAATATTTTGATTGTGTATGATCTTTATTTGATCATAGAAGATGTTGGAAGTTCACAAAATTGAAGAATTTCAAGTCATTTGCAAAGTTGACTTTTTGGGAAAGTTTGACTTTTAATGAAATTGCCATTTTGGGAAACTTTTTCAACCCTTGCTTTTTGATTCAAAAATGCTTCAAATGAAAAAACTTTGGTCATGAAAGTTGTAGAATGGATCATTCCCTTTTCAAAAAGTACAAGAACATGACCTAATTCATTTTGGATCAAAAGTTATGGCCTTGCAAAGTTGGGCAAAATCATTGAAATTCCACTTTTGCACAAAATGGAAAACTTGCATTTTCTCATGGCAAGCCTTTATGTGACTTCAACATGACCTCTAATCATCATACCAATGCAATGCATGACCTAAAATCAGAATTGGCCCAAGGTATTTCTCATTCATTTGCCTTGATCTTCACATAGCCATAAGTCATTTTTTCATGAAAATGCAAAGAGGGATTTTTGGCAAAATCATTCTCCAATGAATTGTGTGATCTCTAGCTGGTTTTAACACATTGCCATGACCTAATGAAGCATCCCACATCAGAAATTCAGCAAGACTTCTCACATTCACATAGCCAAAATCATGAAATGTCACAAGTGGACAAGTTGCAAAAACTCCTCTAACTCATGATCCAGATGCAGCAGCCTTTCATAAGCCATCCAAGGGCCATCCTTGACTCAAGCTGAGGCAGGACAAGCCTCTAGACTGCCTCTGCCATAGCCCATGCTGCAAGTACAAATCAACTTGAATTTTTGGCCAATCCACCCATACCAATCCCACAGTGCACACCTGCCCTCCTAGATTGCTGGGATTGTTTATGGATTGCCTAAGGGTCATAAAACAAGAAGAAAGCAAACCTGGAACACACACATTGCAGCACACTCCAAAAACTGTCAAAACTTTCCTCTCTTCGAATCTCTTTCCACAGCCATCAAACCTTCATTTTCTCTTCACCAATCAACCAGAAATCATCCATAGAGCAAATCCCACACCTCAAAATGATCTGAAACAGCCCACACAAGAACCTCATTTTCTGATACACCAGAACTGGACCTCTCAAAACAGCCTATCTAAACTCCATTCAAGCTTGCCAGTAGCACGAGGGGGATCATTGGAGTCAGTTTGCATAAGAGAAAGGCTCAGAAAGCTCCAGTTTGAAGAACTTCAGTTCAGGTATCCATCAAGAACAAATTTTCCAAAACTTCATTTACTTGTTATAAATTGATTCTACATGTCATCCTGATCATCATGATGTGTTTGAAATTGAAAATGAGTGGAAAATGAGTATGTATTGTTGTTCTGAAATTTTTCCCGTGAAAAATGTTTGCTTCGATTTGCTTGATTCATGAAGTTTAAATGTTGTTTGATGGTTGATTTATGTTCCATGATGTTAGAGGATCATTTCCCTGTGTTTAATTTGAAGTGGGGTGGCCTGTAGTGAAACCTAGGGTTTTGGTTCGCCGGAGAAGACGACTGGAAGTCTTCTCCGGCCACCTGAGAACCATTAGCCCTAATCTGTGTCATTAAATGGAGTTTGAATTTGGTGCGTTGGATGAGTTGACCTAGGCTGACTGGCGCGCGTTTGAATGGTCAGGATGCACCATTAGAAACCCTAATTCATAATTAATCTAATTAATTCAGTTTAATTAAATTTAATTGGAAATTAGTTCAGTTTGAATTGTGGCCATCAGATTGCGCGCGAAGTCAAGCAAAATATCCCCAGAACCAATCCTGTCCCTTGGATGCGCATACTTTCATTTTTATTCAATTTTATTTTCATTTTAATTCATTTGTTTTGCTCATTTATTTAAAAATAGTAAAAATCATTTAAAAATTCTGAAAATTTTTATACAACCTTTTATTAATTTTCAGAAACCAAAAACATTTTTATTTTTATTTTTTGCATTAAAAAATATTTTTAAATCATTTAAAAGATTATTTTTAATTAATTAATGAGAATTAATTAATTAAAAATACTTTTAGGTATTTAAAAATCACAAAAAAATTCATGAAACCTTTAAAATCATTTAGAAACATTATCCAACCTTCAAACCAAATTTATTTTTTGATCTTGATGTCTTTTGATAATTTTTCATGGAATTAATTTCATTTCAAGGCATTATTTTGATCCAATCTTTGAAAATTCATTTCTGCCTAGCCTTTAAGAGTTGGACTTTGATTCTTTTTGCATTGCATCTTGCATATCATGTAGTTTATAGGATTAAATTGGCATGATTTGATCTTGCATTTCCTATTTGTTTGACATTTTTCTTGACAAGGTACCTTAAAACCCTAGCAACCTTAGGAAAATTCATAACTTTCACTAGGTTAAGAATTGGATCCCCTCCTTTGGGCAGTGAGTTTGTATAGGTTTAGGGTCCCCTTGAATGCATTTTCAATTTTTTATCTTGATGTTTGCTTCTGGTTTTGATTTTTGTTTTGTGCATTGATCATAAACCCCAATTTGGGCTTCCTTTTGCATCCATCTTCCATTTGTTTGCATTCCATGACTTGCCATGACATTCTATGCATCCATTTGATTCATAATACATCTTAGGACATATTAGAATCATGTTTGATCATTGCATCTTTCATTTGCCATGTTGTATGTCATTTGCATTCCATAACTTTTCATGTATGTTCATGGTTCTAAGCATGCTTCCCTTGCATCCATATGTTTGTATGATCATCCTCATGCTTTGTTTCATGTTTGTATCACCTCATAGAATCATTATCATCACACACATGCTTCTGGTTTTGGTTTGCACCATGTCATTGCATCTTATTTGCATTGCATTTCATTTCTTTTGCTAACCTTTCAGGTGGTAAGTAACTTTGAGAAGTGAATTTGCCTTCACTTCTCACAATCTCTTTTCATCTCTCTTATGCACCATTGCTGTATTTCTTGTATGTGTTTGGATTGAGCTTGCTCATTCTTTTTCACCTCACCTTCTTTTTTCAAGCAACTTGACTTCTTAAGTGAAGCAAGTTGTTTTGCTTCTCTTTGTTCCTCATCTGCTTCTCTCCTTGGTGGTTCTTTGAAGATCTTTCTTGCAAACCTCACAAACCCTAGGAATGACCAAGCATGATAACAATTAGGGTTGATTAGTCCCCCACTTAGTTTTACCTTTGTGTCTCTTTGAGTCTCTTCTTCTCATCTCATAATCAGGGACTAAACCCTAAAGGCTTTAAGGCTTTGTGATTAAGCTTATGCCTGCATCCTTCTATTAGGATGGGGTGTATAACTTTATTCCTAAGTGTTAAACCCTTAATGTGTTTAGCTCCTTTAATCAATCCATCTAATAATCACCAAGACATCAAGCTTGTAACTTGGGCCTTGCATTAGGGTTCTAATTCTTCCTTAATTGGTTAAGAAGGACTAACCCTAGTGTTAATGGACAAGTCCTCCTCAAGTTGTCTTACAAATCATAAGACTCATTTCTTAATCATATCATTATCTAAAATCCACTTAATAAAGGCTTTGTTTTGTCATGAGTTTAATCCCTAATCATGGATTAAGTTGAGGAGCTTTCCTCAGCTTAAACATTCTCATATATTATCCTTCTATTAGGATGGTGTAATGAGTCTGTTTAATCCCTGATTATGGCTTAACCTCATTACTTAACACTAAACAAAAACAACAAAAACATCTAAATAATCACAAGTAGGTTAATGATCTTAATCCTACATCAAAGGTGATTAAGTGTGAGATGCTGACTTCACACTTAAGGTATTCTCATTACCCCTAATCAGAGGGAGGATGTGATGAGTTTACTAACCCATTGGTTTAGGCTTAAGCTCATTAACTTATGGAAAACTTCCAAAAGCAATACAAGACTGAAAATTCAAAAACAAACAATAATCGTCTCCTCCGGGATTCTTTTCTCATCTCATTCACTCACAAGCGAGAACTCGCTTCTTCCGTCTAATGCAAGACAATTAGCACCTGAGCCAGACAGGTCATACACTTGAGCATAGACAAGCAAGCAGTTCACAAGTCAATTCATCTTTCAGTCTCTTTGGGTCGAACTACGGTGTTCTGACTTCCTCATTGCACGAGAGGATACGTAGGCATAACTTAACAGTTATCGAACAAAAGTCTCTGTATATTCCCCTCTTTACAGCATTATTCTTTTGACCTCATTATCATGAGCATTTCACTCTTGTTCTTACACTGACACTGTACATTTACACACTTCACACTTCTTTTACACTGACACTTGCATTCTTTCCAGCCTTTATACACAGATTGCACTGACACTACCCCTTTAGAACACAAATCTTTTAAGCGTGGATCCCGTCGAGTACGGCGGACAATCTGGGTGCTAATACCTTCCCAAGTTGTAACCAACCCCCTTTCTCAGTCTCTCTGGTTCGCAACCGTCTTATCCATATCTTTCCAGGTCTATGCAGCATTACCTTTCCTCCGGGATAAAAATGCCTAGCTGGCGACTCTTTTCTTTTCCTGTGAGTTCACTCCTGTGTGTTCTCACATTCATCCTTTCGCCGACCGTTCGCGCTTGTACCGGGATGCAAATATTTGGGAGCGACACCTTGGAAGACAAATAAGCATCCTGCATTGCATACTAACCTCTTTTCTTTGTTTTGTAGGTTTTTGTTTTTTGTTGTTGTTTCTCACTTTGTTGTGATTTCAGGAAACATTGCTCGTAGAAGAGTGTTCCTCGTCAATAGAGTGCACCGGTATCCGAAAAGAAACAACCTTCCGGGATTACAAATGAATCAAGTTCAACAGGATTTGACCGATGTGAGAACCCAAATGGCCAATGAAAGGACTGAGATGAAGACCCAAATGAATCAATTTATGGCAGTGATGACTTGTTTGGCTCAGATCCAGGAGAGACTGAGAGAGTTAGTTGAGCGGCAAACTCCCTAGGAAAACCACCCAGGTACAGGGGTTACAAGCAACAACGATCATGTACAACCTTGTACTGATCCCCTAGAATTTGGACCTTATCTGAACCCAGACATCAATGCTATAAGAAACACCCAAGGTAACACTGGAGGGAGGGCCTTGCAGGAAGACCCTTAGGAAGAACTGTTTACTGTGGTTGGGGCTGGAGACGAAGTCTACGATCATCGGTTGGACGAGATAGCAGAAAAGCTAAGGTCTCTTGAATCCCAAAACTCTCTGGGTTTTGATGTCATGGATATGGGATTAGTGGAGGGGCTTAGAATTCCTCACAAGTTCAAACCTCCCTGTTTTGAAAGATACAATGGCACGTCCTGCCCACGTACCCATCTCCAATCTTTCTTGGGAAGATTGAAAGCCTACACCATGGATGAAAAACTGTGGATGTTTTACTTTGAGGATAGCTTGACAGGGGCATCCCGAGAATGGTACTCTCACTTGACCAAGGCCACAGTTAGGAATTGGAAAGACTTGGCCGAAGCCTTCATTCATCAATATCAGTATAATCTGGACATGGCTCCAAATAGAACCCTTCTGATGGGAATGTCACAGTCTTCCCGAGAAAGCTTTAGAGAGTACGCCCAAAGATGGAGGCAACTAGCTGCTGTCGTTCAACCCCCGATGTCAGAAAGGGAAATGGCAGATATGTTCATGAACACCCTCCAGGGGACTTATATTGATAGATTGGCTGTTTTCTCTTCCACCAGCTTTGCAGACGTGGTTATAGCTAGGGAAAGAATTAAGAGCTTACTGAAAATGGGAAAGATTTATGACAACGGTGCCAGCTCAAGCAGTGCAAAGAAGCCATTTACAGGGCCCCGCAGATCCGGTAAAACAAATTCTGTACATATGGGAAGATGGAGGCCCCAATATCTGCCAAGATCAGTTGCCGCCGTCACTATTCCTACTCCACCTCCTCAATACACTCAACAACCACAACACTTTCCTCAACATCCACAGTTTCCTCAACAAAGATCCTACAACAACAACAACAACGCCCTTTCCAGCAGCGGCCATCTCAGATCAACAGGGTGATTGACCCTATACCAATGCCATATGCCACAACTCCTAAAGCTTAATCTTGTCGAGTTAAGGACATTGGCTCCCCCGGATCCTCAGAACCTTCTGAGAAATTACGACGTCAATGCCAAGTGTGCTTTTCATTCTAATGCACCTGGTCACTCCACAGAAAAGTGCAGGGCTCTGCACATGAAGGTCCAAGATCTGGTAGATTCAAAAGCCCTAACTTTGCACCACCTCCTAATGTCACGAAGAATCATATGCCCAACCATGGTGGGCCAAGGATAAATGCAATAGAAGAGGGCTCTCCCATGAATTTAATTGAAGATACTACAAGTATTCAGACACCTCTGACAGAGGTTAAAACTCAGCTTTTAAAATGTCAAGTGTTTCCAGGTTGTGAGGCCTGTTGTGAATCTTGCAAGGTTTCTGTCAACGGGTGTGCAAGCTAGAGGAAAGGCATCAATGGCTTGATCAAAGAAGATATCCTACAAATAACAACAACTGCTTCTACAACACCAGCAACTCCTTTTTCAACAACAAGTGTTTCTCCTACAACTGCAAAGATAATTGTTCCTACAGACTCGTCTACAAAATCAGCAACCACTTCTTCCATCACTTCAACAAACAACGGTTCCATTGCATCTACTTCTACAACTACAACAATTGCCAACAACAACGTCTCCACAGTCACCATCTATTATGACCCTGCAACGGTCCCTGTTTCCAACAACAATCTCAGCAACAGTTCCACTAACAACCAAGCTTCAATCCATCACCACTAACATCCACCAGAAGTCCTGTTACCATCTTTTATGATCCACAAACAATAACGGTTCCCACCTCTGTTGCAGTTAGTCCAGTCACCATCACGGTGCCAGGGCCAATTCCATATGATAAAGACAATGCTGTACCATGGCACTATGGTTCAGGCCTTTACTGCAACGGAGAAAGAGTCCTTCTTGATTCTTCGGTTCACACTCCACAAGTGGATAATGTCGGGGGAGGCAGAGGCTTCACCCAAAGCGGATGCCTCTTCACATCACAAACTCCCAGAACTAATACTGAGGCAGAGGCTGCTGCCAAAGCCAAAGGGAAAAGTGTGGCACCTGAAGAACCTGCACCAAAAGAGACTCATAAATCATCCTTTGATCAGGATGTGGATGAATTTATGAGGATAATCAAAAGAAGCGACTACAAGGTTGTGGATCAGCTCCGACATACTCCTTCCAAGATCTCCATCTTATCCCTGATGTTGTGTTCCGAAGCTAATCGAGATGCACTACTTAAAGTCTTGCATGCTGCCTACTTTCTGGAGGAGATCACAGTGAATCAGCTTGAGATAGTGGTGTCCAATGTTAATACTAGCCATGGGCTAGGGTTTACCAATGATGACTTGACAACGGAAGGTCATCACCAAAGCTTTACACATCACTTTGGAGTGTAAAGGGGCTGTGCTCTCGCATGTTCTTGTTGACACTGGGTCTTCACTCAATGTCTTGCCAAAGAAAGCTCTTGTCAAGCTCGAATATGATGGAATAGCTCTCCGACCAAGCAATCTGGTGGTCAGGGTTTTGATGGCTCCAAGAGGCTTGTTCTTGGAGAGGTGGAGCTGCCTATGATAATAAGTCCGCTGGCCTTTCAGACTACTTTCTATGTGATGGACATTCAGCCGGCCTACAGCTGTTTGTTGGGTCGACCATGGATTCACGCCGCTGGCGCAGTTACATCGACCCTTCACCATAAATTGAAATATGAGTGGGAAGGAAATATTATCACCATCTGTGGTGAAGAGGATATCTTTGTTAGCCATCTGGCTACATACAAATACATTGAGATGAATGGTGAAATCTATGAAACTATGAGCCAAGGGTTCGAAGCACTGAACGTCAATGAGGCGACGACTGAAGTATTTGCTGCATCCCAGGAGGATAGGATGGGTACTTCAATTGTCTCCTATCAGCAAGCTTGGAAGGTTGTTGAAGATGGAAATGCCCAAGGTTGGGGCAAGCTGCTACCGATGGAGAAGAAGGAGGACAAATTCAGTTTGGGTTACAAACCATTCCGACAAGATCAAGCAGAGGTTGCGAAAGAGCCCAAGTTCATCAGTGGGGGTATACTCACCCCAGATGATGTTAACAACGTGGAAGACGAGGCAGAAAGCAACCTCAACCTGGAGAGCTGGATACGTCCAAGGATCCTGGGTCAACAAGTCCTTAACTAGTCTTCCCAGGAAATTATAAGAGTTATTCCTGCAGAGTAATTATTATTTCCTGCTTTTTTCAGCATGCATCAAGTCCCGCATCTTGCCCAAGATGTCAGGACTCATTTTGTAATAGGGCCATATTGTAATTTTGTGCAAATGGAATATCAATGAATATCATACATCTTTTGCAAACAATTCTCTCTTTCGCTCACTGTCTTTTCATTTTTCACTTTTGTACAAAACAATAAAATGGCAATGTTTTCAAAATACTAATTTCATTTACACTTTTTCTAAACAAGATTAAAATTGATCACTAAAACGAACAAATCTCAACCCTTGCAGAGATTATCCTCCAGATTGCACCGGCAACAACACTGCTATGACCTTGTATGACTTCGACAATCCAATTAATCAAGCTGATGAAGGGGTTGAAGAAGACTATGAGTTGCCTGAAGAGTTAGCCAGGTTGTTGAGGCAAGAAGAGAAAGTGATTACTCCTCATCAGGAGGAGGTTGAAACAATTAATCTTGGTACCGAGGAGGATTTGAAAGAAGTGAAGATTGGGGCCAGTCTGCAAGCTTCAGTAAAAGAACAACTTATCAACATGCTTCGAGAGTACGTCGACATCTTTGCTTGGTCCTATCAAGACATGCCAGGTCTAGATACTGATATTGTTATGCACAAACTACCCTTGAAAGAAGAGTGCCCTCCAGTGAAGCAAAAGCTACGCCGTACTCGCCCAGATATGGCCATGAAGATTAAGGAAGAAGTACAGAAACAGTGGGACGCCGGTTTCCTTGCTGTAACTAGTTACCCACCGTGGGTCGCTAATATTGTACCAGTGCCTAAGAAAGATGGAAAAGTACGTATGTGTGTGGATTACCGAGACCTGAACAGAGCTAGCCCGAAGGATGACTTCCCATTACCTCACATTGATGTATTGGTTGACAACACAGCTCAGTTCTCAGTCTTTTCTTTCATGGATGATTTTTCTAGGTATAATTAGATCAAGATGTCACCCGAAGACATGGAGAAAACAACCTTCATCACACCTTGGGGCACATTTTGTTACAAGGTAATGCCATTTGGACTAAAGAATGCCAATGCGACTTATCAACGGGCTATGGTAACGTTATTCCACGATATGATCCACAAAGAAATTGAATGCTACGTGGATGATATTAATGCCAAGTCCCTTACTGAAGAAAACCATCTGGTAAATCTGTTGAAGTTGTTTAAGCGTCTGAGAAAGTATCAATTGAAGTTAAACCCCAATAAATGCACATTCGGGGTACACTCTGGTAAGTTGTTGGGATTTATCGTAAGTGAAAAGGGAATTGAAGTTGACCCTGACAAAGTCAAAGCCATTCAGGAGATGCCTGCACCTAGAACTAAAAAGGAAGTTCGGGGGTTCTTAGGTAGATTGAACTATATATCATGGTTCATATCTCATCTTACTGCAACCTGTGAACCCCAGTTCAAATTATTAAGAAAGGAACAAACGGTCAGGTGGGATGAAGATTGTTAGAAGGCTTTTGACAAGATCAAGGAGTACCTACAAGAACCCCCAATTCTTATGCCTCCAATTGAAGGAAGACCTCTAATAATGTACCTGACAGTATTGGAAGGGTCAATGGGGTGTGTGCTGGGCCAGTATGACGAGTCTGGTCAAAAAGAGTATGCAATATACTACCTAAGCAAAAAATTTACCGATTGTGAACAACGTTATTCACTGCTCGAGAAAACTTGTTGTGCTTTAGCGTGGGCTGCTCGCCGACTAAGGCAGTATATGTTGACTCACACTACCTTATTGATCTCAAAAATGGACCCCGTCAAGTACATATTTGAGAAGCCAACACTTACTGGAAGGGTTGCAAGATGGCAAATGATTCTGACAGAGTATGACATTCAATACACCTCTCAAAAGGCCATCAAGGGCAGTGTATTTTCTGATTATATAGCTGAGCAACCCATTGATGCTTACTAGCCCATGAGGTTTGACTTCCCCGATGAAGACATCATGTACTTAAAAGCAAAAGATTATGAAGAGCCTATTCACACTGAAGGGCCTGATTCAGAAGAAGAGTGGACAATGATGTTTGACGGGGCTGTCAATATGAGTGGTCGTGGAGTTGGTGCAGTGCTCATCACACCTAAAGGATTTCATATGCCTTTCTCGGCAAAACTCACCTTTGCCTGCACTAACAACGAAGCAGAATACGAAGCATGTATCATGGGTCTTGAGGAAGCCATTGACCTCAGGATCAAGACTTTGAACGTATTCGGAGATTCAGCTTTAGTAATCAATCAGACCAACGACAAATGGTACACTCACCAAGAGCATCTGATTCCATACCATGACTACACGAGGAGATTACTGACTTTCTTCACAACAGTCAAACTTGAGTGTATCCCTCGAGACGAAAATCAGTTCACATATGCTTTAGCTACCATTTCCTCCATGATCAAAGTTCAAACTACAAATTATGTACCCCGGATTCTGGTATCTAGACTGGACCGACCAACATACATTTTCTCTGTGGACATTGCTAAAGATGACAAGCCTTGGTTCCACGACATCAAAAGCTTCTTAGAGGATCAAAAATACCCACCCGGGGCATCATCTAATGATAAGAAGACATTAAGAAGGCCGGCCGGTAGTTTCTTCCTTAATGCCGATGGTTCATTATACAAGCGAAACTTTGACATGATTATACTCAGATGTGTTGAGAAGAAAGAAGCAGATTTGCTGATGCACGAGGGGCATGAAGGATCTTTTGGTACCCATGCGGGAGGACATGCAATGGCCAAGAAATGATTAAGATCAGGTTACTACTGGATTACAATGGATGCAGACTGTTGTGCCTATGCCAGGAAATGCCGCAAATGCCAGATCTACGCAGACAAAGTGCATGTGCCTCCAAATCCTTTGAACGTGATGTCTTCACGTTGGCCCTTTGCCATGTGGGGAATTGACATGATTGGAAAGATCAAACTGAATGCTTCAAATGGCCACAGATTCAATCCTGGTAGCCATTGATTACTTCACCAAGTGGGTTGAAGCAGCTTCATATGCAAACGTCACCAGACAAGTGGTAGCCAGATTCCTGAAAAGAGATATCATCTGTCGATATGGAATTCCCGAACGAATCATTACTGATAATGGTTCTAATTTGAACAACAAAATGACGGCAGAACTGTGTCGGGACTTCAAAATCCAACATCACAACTCTTCTCCTTACAGGCCAAAGATGAATGGCGCTGTTGAGGCAGCTAACAAAAACATCAAGAGGATTGTGCAAAAGATGGTGGTTACTTATAAAGACTGGCATGAAATGCTACCATTTGCCTTGCATGGGTATCGAACCTCAATCAGAACATCCACTGGGGCAACACCTTATCAGCTTGTGTACGGTATGGAGGCAGTCCTACCTGTTGAAGTTGAGCTACCTCCTTGCGGGTAATGATGGATGTAAATCTAGATGAACCAGAATGGGTCCGTTCTCGGTACAATTAATTAAATCTGATCGAAGAAAAGAGATTAGCTGCAATCTGTCATGGGCAGTTATATCAGAAAAGGATGAAGAAAGCCTTTGATCAGAAAGACAGACTTCAGGAATACCAAGTGGGAGATCTTGTGCTGAAAAGACTTCTCCCTCCTCATACAGACCATAATGGCAAATGGACTCCAAACTACGACGATCCATTCATAGTAAAGAAGGTTTTCTCTGGTGGAGCACTGATGCTCACTACTATGGATGGTGAAGATTTCTTATCCCCTGTGAATTCAGATGCAGTTAAAAAATACTTCGCATAAAATGACCCGCTGGACATAAAAACAGAATGTAAGTCCAAGCAAAAATAGGGCATCCCGGCGAGTCAAAAACAGAATAAAAGACTTGGGCAAAAATAAGGGAAAAAATGTACACCCGCTGAGTTGAAAAGCCGCATTGGACAACTCAGGCAAAAAAGGGTACCCCGGTGAATTGAAACCCGAAAGGGCGATCCATGCAAAATCAGGGAATAAGCGAACAACTGTATTCTGAATTCGTCTGTATCACTCACAACACGACAAGCTTCGAAAGGACAAAGCATTGTTCAAAATCAGCCTTCTTCACACCTCAAAATCAGCAAGATGAGAAGAACGTCAAGGTCATACAGATCATAGCAAAGGAAGTACACTGGAACGTCGTCGTCAACATTGCCAACATGTTTATTTTCTCAATTTATAGCAACCCCCTCATTTCAGGGGATTTGTTTCTTTGACTGTATTTGCCAATTCAGGGCACCCAGATTAATAAAATCAGAATTTTCAGTCACACCTCATTTTGTACATTTTTGTTTCATTTGCAAAATGTCCAATATTCATGATACAGTACCCGCACAAGGCAAATGGGACATTTTTAATAAATATTTGCAGGAAGTGTATTACTTTCAGGAAAATCTAACTCCTATGACGGAATCCGGTAAGGGATACCTCGGGATACTTGTGCGTTTCTTTTGTCTTAACAGGTTGCAGGTATTCAATACCCAGATGGGGCATGTCAGGCATTGAATCCCCAACATGCTACTTCCCAGAAGTTATCACCTTCCCGAGCAGTACCTAACAACCGCTTCACAGCAAGGAGGAAAATGAACTTCCTATTCCCCACCAGAATGCCAGATATCTCATCCTTAGCAAAGTTAATGGGAACGGTCTCCCCACAGAGTCTCCATTCTCTCCCAGGAGAACAATACATGCATACTTTCCCAGCGGAGTTGCTGAAGCTTCCTTCTCCCCAGCTGAGTTTTCCTTACGGACGAATCTACCAATGATCCTTGTCCCCTAAGTAGAGTCCTCCCTCCAGACAGATCTACCAATGATCTCTCCCCCAGCCGGGACATTCTTTCAAGCAGATCAGCCAGAGATCTTTATCCCAGCGGGATCCGAATCCCGAATTTGTTTTCTCTTTTGCATAATCATAGCATTTGCATCATATTCACCAAATAAGCGTAGCATTCCGTCTAATATGGAGCATTACGGCAAAAATCAAACATTTGCATGATCACAAGCCAGGTTCAAGCTAGTCACCTGCAATTACTATCAGTATTTCATCAACAATATGCACAAAACACATCCTCTGCAAATAAAAGCCAAATCTTCCCCTTTGCACTCTCAGATACAGATACCTGCATACTCCTTTTGACACTCGTCCGTGTCATCCTTCCCCAGTAAGGTCATCCGAACACTTTCTACAAAAAAATACTTATTTATAACACACTCTTTTTGACAACCGTATGTGTCATCCTATCTGTAAACACCCCAAATTTGCCCTCACCCATTCACATCATGGATTGTGATCTTTTCATGTGCATAAATTCAATCATAGCATCTCATATTGCATTTTTGATTCACTGCATTGATTCAAAGTCATCTGCATCTAAGGTTTGTGATCTGAGCCATCCCTGAGCCATTTGAGCCACTCCAAAGGTCATCAATCACCTCAAAGTGGTCCATGTATGTTCAAGCATCATATTATATCCCCACAAAGTCAAGAAAGTCAAAGAATCACAAGAACTGAAAAAGGCATGGAAGCAGAGCCAGGTTTAACTGCACAGATGACCTAAAATTAGGGTTTTGGTTTCAAAGGCCATAACTCCAAATTTTTTGGTCATTCTTGTTTCTATTGGTCTCTATATGATATGAGGATCATGCATATCAATTTTCATGAAGAAATTCCATGGGGAAGGCATCTGATCAAGAGTTGACTTCTTGAACAAGTCAGTACAAAATCAGGGCATCTGAGGCCCCCAATGACCCAACCAAAGGGTGTTCTTCATCATTTGGAATGTGTATGGTCTTTATTTGATCATAGAAGATGTTATAAGTTCACAAAATTGAAGAATTTCAAGCCATTTGCAAAATTGCCTTTTTGGGAAAAAGACTTGTAATGTAAACTTGCCATTTTGGGAAAGTTTTTCAACCTCCTCAAATTGATTCAAAAATGCTTCAAATGAGAAAACTTTGGTCATGAAAGTTGTAGAATGGATCATTCCCTTTTAAAAAAGTACAAGAACTCATTCTAATTCATCATGGATCAAAAGTTATGGCTTGTCAAAATTGGACAAAATCACATATTTTCAAGTTTTACACCAAAGAGGCAAAGTTGCAAAACCTCTTGCCAAGGCAAAATGTGACTTCAATGTGACTTCTAACCTTTGCACAAACATGAACCATGACCTAAAAATCATATTGCGCCAAGGAACCTCCCATTTTCATGACTTATGCTTCAAGTAATCACAAAAGGGCCAAAAGATCACAAAATTGCAAAACCTCACATAAACCCTAATCCACTTGCAAGTTGGCCTCAAAATCATTTCCATGGTCTGCCTTGATTCAAGCTGCAACAGACATGCTTTTGTTCTAGCCCTAAAACAGCCCATACCTTATAGTACACCTAGACTTGACTTTTTGCAAAAGGGGCCATACCAATCAAGCTGTGCCACCAACAACTCTCTGCCCTATCACAGCTTGATGTGTGGACTAAAAGAGACTCAAAACACACAACAAGCCAGCCTGATCTCTCTCATAAGCCATAGTTCACAAAACTCTCCTCTTATGCACTTTCCTTCGAATCTCATCACACAATCATCAAACCTCAAAACCAACTTCACCATTCATTCAGAAAAGCTTCATAGAGCATAAACCACCCTTCACCTTGCCCTGAAAGTCCTTGAAACTCAAACACGATTTTTCACCTTCTCTGAACAGAACTCCATCAATCTCACAAACTAGCCACAACACACTCCAACTAAGCCTCAAAGCTTCCTCAGGAAGATCATTGGAGCCATTTTGAAGCAAGGAAGCAGTCATAAAGCTCCTGGATTGAAAGCTCCATCTCAGGTAGCCATGCGAATCATTTTTTCCAGAAGCTCTATTTTAAGTTATTAAATGATTAAGTCTGATCCCCTGAACATGTTGAGCTTTAAATTTTTGAAAATGATGAAGATTTGAGCATGTATGGCTTGTCTGAAATTTCTGCCATTTTCGTACCTTGCCTCGAATCTTGTTAATGGTTAGAAATAAATTCCATTTGAGGGTGGGGTTGGGTTTAGAATGGAGAGAGGAAGTGATCTGGAGCTTTAGAGCTCCAGAAATGACCTAGAGAGTGAGATTGAAATTCTCAGGGAGGGTTGTCACCGGAGAAGACGACCGGAGCTCTTCTCCGGTGACCTGAATGTAATTAGGGCTTAATATGGGATTAGGGCAAAGTTTGAATCTGGACTCTTCATCCTACATACTTCTCATATTTTAATTTTTTATTCATTTCTTTTCCATTTTATTTGCACGAATTATTTAAAATAGCAAAATACATTTAAAAATTCTGAAAATGTTTGTCAAGCATTTCATTAATTTTCAGAACCCAAAAATATTTTGATTTTTATTTTTTGCATTAAAAATCATTTTTAAATCATTTAAATGTTTATTTTTAATTAGTTAATGAAAATTAATTAATTAAAAATACATTTAAGTATTTAAAAATCCCAAAAAATTCACATTGCATTTTAAGACATTTAGAAACATTATCAAACTCTCAAAACAAATTTCTATTTGGTTCTTGATGCATTTTAACAATTTTCATTGGAATTAAATTCATTTAAGGGCAATATTTTGGTTCAAACTTTGAAAAATCCATTCTGCCTAACCCTTGAGAGTTTAATAATGGTTCTTCTTGCATTGCATCCTTCATAGCATGTAGTTTATAGGATAAAATTGGTTTGATTTGATTTTCCATTTTCAATTTTTTTTGCATTTTTCTTTGTGAGGTACCCCAAAACCCTAACCAACTTAGGAAATTCATAACTTTCTCTAGGTTAAGAGTTAGATCCCCTCCTTTGGGCAGTGAACTTGTCTAGGTTTAGGGTTCCTTTGATCCCATTTTCAATTTTTTGTCATGTCATTTGCTTCTGGTTTTGGATTTTTGTGATGCATGTTGTATGTAAACCCTAATTTGTGCCTTCCTTTGCATCCATCTCTCATTTGCTTGTATTCAATGACTTACCATGACATTTTGTGCATCCATATGATTCATAAGACATCTTAGGACATATTAGAACCATGATTGATCATTGCATCATTCCTTTTCCATGTTATATGTTCATTTCATTTCATAAACATTCATGAATCTTTATGGTTCAAAGCATGCCTCCTTTGCATCCTTGTGCTTGTTTGATCATTCTCATCTCTTATCATGTGTTTGTATCATCTCTTAGCATCATTGAAATCATGTTTATGCTTCTGAATTTGGTTTGCATCATGACATTTCATCTCATTTGCATTGCATCTCATTTCTTTTGCTAACCTTTTCAGGTGGTAAGTAATTTGAGAAGTGAATTTGCCTTCACTTCTCACAATATCTTCTCATCTCTCTTGCATCATTTCTGCATTTTATCTTTGTATTAGAGTAAGCTTTCTCATTCATGTTCATCTCTTACTTTCTTTCTTCAGGCAACTTGTCTTCTTAAGTGAAGCAAGTTGTCTTGCTTCTCTTTGCTTCTTCCTCCTTTCATCTGCTCCTCTCCTTGGTGGTTCTTTGAAGATCTTTCTTTCTTAAGCCTCACAAACCCTAGGATCTCCAAGTATGATAACAATTAGATCTTGATTAGTCCCCCATTTAGTTTTACCTTTGTGTCATCTTTGAGTCTTCTCTTCTCATCTCATAATCAGGGACTAAACCCTAAAGGCTTTAAGGCTTTGAGATTAAGCTTATGCCTGCATCCTTCTATTAGGATGGAGTGTATAACTTTAATCCTAAGTGTTAAACCCTTAATGTGTTTAAATCCTTTAATCAATTCACTTAATAATCATCAAGACATCAAACTTGTAACTTGGGCCTTGCATTAGGGTTCTAATTCTTCCTTAATTGGTTAAGAAGGACTAACCCTAGTGTTAATGGACAAGTCCCCCTCAAGTTGTCTTACAAACCATAAAAATCACTTCTTGACCTCACCATTAACTAAAATCCATTTAATAAAGGTTTTGTTTTGTCATGAGGTTAATCCCTAATCATGGATTAAGTTGAGGAGTCTTTCTCAGCTTAAATGTTCTCATCTATTATCCTTCTATTAGGATGGTGTAATGAGTCCATTAAATCCTTGATTATGGCTTAAACTCATTACTTAACACTAAACAAAAACCACAAAAACATCTAAATAAATGCAAGTAGGTTAATGATCTTAATCCTACATCATGGTGATTAAGTGTGAGGTGTTTACTTCATACTTAAGGTATTCTCATTACCCCTAATCAGAGGGAAGATGTGATGAGTTTAATAACCCTTGGTTTAGGCTTAAGCTCATTTTCTTATAACAAACTTCAAAAAGCAATAAAAGATTGAAAACACAAAAACAAACAATAATCATCTCCTTCGGGATTCTTTTCTCATCATCTTCACTCACAAACGAGAACTTGTTTCTTCCGTGTAATGCAAGACAGTTTGCACCTGAGCCAGACAGGTCATACACTTGAGTATAGACAAGTAAGCAGTTCACAAGTAAATTTATCTTTCAGTCTCTTTGAGTCGAACTACGGTGTTCTGACTTCCTCATTGCACGAGAGGATACGTAGGCATAACTTAACAGTTATCGAACAAAAGTCTCTATATATTCCCCCTCCTTCCAGCATTACTCGTTAAGCCTCATAGTCTTGAGCTTTACACTCTTTCCTTGCACTGACACTTCACATACTTCACTTCACATTTCTTTTACACTGACACTTGTATTCTTTCCAGCTTTGATATACAGATTGCACTGACACTACCCCTTTAAAACACAAATCTTTTAAGCGTGGATCCCGTCGAGTACGGCGGACAATCTGGGTGCTAATACCTTCCCAGGTTGTAACCAACCCCCTTTCTCAGTTTCTCTGGTTTGCGACCGTCTTATCCATATCTTTCTAGGTCTATGCAGCATTACCTTTCCTTCGGGATAAAAATGCCTAGCTGGAGACTCTTGTCTTCTGAGTTCACCCCTGTGTGTTCTCTCTCCTCTCTCGCCGACCGTTCACGTCTGTACCCCTCTTGGCCCTGTGTCATTTGGTGGGAGCAACAACTTGGCGACTTTGCTGGGGATCCTTATACTGTAACCAGGGCTTCTAGTTCTTTTTGTGGGTTCCTCCTAGCGCTTGTTTGATTTGTGTTTACTGGGGTGTTATGTGCTAATTGTGTTTGTTGGCTTTGTTTATTGCTTTATGTACAGTCTTGTTTATTGCTTTCTTTACAGTTTTATGCATCATACTGTCATTATCATTACTGGATTTGTTCTTCTGTCTTGGTGGGTGGGATTTCAGTGAGAGTTTGAGGTCCTATACCTGGGACCTGAGTGACACCTAGGCTAGAGTGGTTCATGTTCTTTCCCATTCCATTTCGGTCTGGTGCGGGAATATGAAACACGGTTCAGATGTGGGTTTCTTCTTGAGAACTGTGCTATAGATTTCCTGTAGTGCTAGGGCTATCTGGGAAGCCTGCTAAGTCTGGATGACCTTTATTATGACCTTCAGAAACTGAGGTGAATTAGAGGAGGATCTTTTATGGTTATTGTAAACACTGTACCTCCGGGTTAGAAGTGTTTACACTTCTCATAACTGACCCAAGTCTGAGGATCCTTGTTTTAGAACATTACCTGTGAGGGGGTTGGGCTGTTTACAGGTTTGCAGGTACCATTGGCCACATCATACCTTGATACTTGTTTTGATTAAGAGTACTTCATTTTGGACAGTTCTTGTGATTAACCCTGGACATGTGACTCTTTATTTGAGTCCCCCACCTTGGTTACTGGATTTCTGAACCTCCATCTGGACTTCTTGAACATACATGGACTTTATATCAAGACAGATAATCAGATCCAGCTTGATCACAAACCCTTGCATATCATTTGCATACATCATCATTGCATCATTTGACATTTGTTTATTTGTTTTTCATGGTATCCACATTATATCTGGCTTGGTTTTGACCCCTTCATCTGCATAAGACCTCTGTTTCATCAGCTATCTGCTTCAGCTATTCTCTTCAGTTGATTGCTTCAGTCATCTTCATCATCACCAGCATCAGCCTATCAGTGGCCCATCTCCAATACCAGTCTTGATCTTCATCAGCACTTGTCTTCAGCTCTTCATCAGTAGTCATGGCTCCCAGGAAGAGCAACATATCATACCATTTCTTTGAGCCTGTGTTGACTGGCATCAGGCAGATCCAGTCACTTATCACCCCTGACCACATCCCATTATTCAGAGAGCATTATGGAGGTATCCTGGATATGGTTAAGGGCCTGGATCCTTCTCAGAGGAGCATGATTCACACCTGCCTCCAGTTTTATGACCCTCCCTTGAGATGTTTTACATTTTCAGACTTCCAGCTAGGACCTCTGTTGGAGGAATTTTCATCATTGATTGGAGTGCCTGTCAGGGGTGGGATCCCCTTCAACCCGGAGATGACTTCTCCCACCAATGGAGAAGTAGCAAAAGCACTGTACCTAGAGCCTAGTTTGATTGAGCAGAGCATGACAACAAAAGCTGGGATCCCTGGTTTACACTTAGACTTCTTGATTTCTCAGGCCATCTTGAAGGCCTCTTTGGGAGAATGGAGGGCAGTCTGTGCACTGTTAGCCCTCAGCATATATGGGGTTATACTGTTTGCAGATGAGCCCAAATTTATCAGCAAGAATGCCATTCATCTTTTCCTTTTGAGGAACCCAGTACCCACATTGCTGGGAGACTTTTATTATTCCATCCATCAGAGGAATGAGAAACAGAGGGGGAAGTTAGTGAGGTGTTGTGCACCTTTGTTTCACACCTGGCTGCTCAGACACCTACCTAAGACAGATGCCTTCCTGAATCATCACCAACAGAAGAATTGGGCCAAGAGGCTCATTGGTTTGACTTCAGATGACATCAGATGGTGCACCCAGAGCACCAAAGGCAAAGACATAATCACCAGCTGTGGGCAATACCCAAATGTACCCCTGATAGGAGTAAAGGGTTGCATCAACTACAATCCTTTACTGTTTAAGAGACAACTGGGCTATGCTTTGGTTCACCCTCCTAGAGTGCAAGATTTAGATGAGACCCTGTATTGTGAGATAAAGCCTAATCTAGCTGCTGTCAGGCAGGCCTCCTGGGCTTGGGAGAACATCCAGACAAAAGGGATGGCTATTCTTGGAAGGTGCAATAATGTTGCTTCAGCTCAGTACTATGATTGGTCTCATGCTAGAGCTCATATTACTGGGATGCCTTTCACCATTGAGGATGTACCTGGACCATCCACAGAACAGCCAACAGCAACTGTCAGCCTGGAAGAATTTGAGAAGCTGAAGGAAAGGAATGAGAATCTGTCTCAAGCTCTGAAGAAGACCCTTTGGGAAAGGAGTGATGGTCTTCTGGACATTGAGAGGTTGGAAAAGCTTAAGGTGGAGCATCTGGCCAAGATTGAGAAAACAGAAGACTACATCAAAAAAGCAAGAGCTGGAGAGCAAATATTGAAGAATGCCTGTAAAGAAGCCAAGTTCCAGCAGGCTAGGACTGAGCTTTATCTGCAAGAGAGTCAGGCTAGGTGGGTCAGGATCACTGAAGCCTGTACTCAAGAAGATCAGAGAACTCAAGCCAGGATTAAGCAGTTAGAGGCCAATGAAAAGAAGCAACAGGAAGCTTTGTTGGTAGCCCAGAAGGAGATTTCAGAGTTGAAGCTTAGGGCTGGTTTGAAGAGGTCAAAGGATCAGGACAGGCACAAAGAGCTGACCACTGCCATTGCCACCAGGAACCTCCTCATCAGAAACATCACAGAGTATCCGGCTGGTCCAGTGACTGAAGCACTGTTGAAGGAGGTTAAGGAGGATGAGTTTGGACTAGATGTCTGACTTTTTGATTGTTGTTGTTTTCATTTGATGTACTTTTCTTTTGTGTTGTATTTTGACCATTCAGGGGCATATGTTGTAAAACAAACTATGTATGATTCACCATTTGTAATATATTTTAGTTTGTTTCCATTTTTGGGGTTTCTTTTTCTCAAACAGCATCAAAGCATCTTCCTCGGGGTCTGGAAAGGTCAAAGCCAAGAACCAAGCCGGATACCTTGGAAAACAAATACGCATACTGCATTGCATACTAACTTTGTTTTGTTTTGTAGGTTTCACCTTTATTTTGTTTGCTTCTAACTCTGTTGTGTCTCAGGAAATATTGCTCGCCGCCGGGTGTTCCCTCTCAACCGTACGCACCAGTACCCTACTCGCAACAATCTTCCTGGTATCCAAATGGATCAAGTACAGCAGGACCTGACTGAGGTCAGAACTCAGGTGGCTAATGAAAGAGTGGAAATGAGGAACCAAATGGCTCAATTCATGACTGTAATGACTGGTTTGGCTCAGAGCCAAGAGAGGTTAAGGGCATTGGTAGAAAGACAAATCCCCGAGGAACCTCATCCTGGGACTGGAGGGACTAGTAATAATGAAGGAGGTCAGCCTCGTGTTAACCCACCAGTATTTGGACCCCATCTAGATCCGGAAGTCAACATCCCAAGAAATGTACAGGGCAACACTGCTGCAGGCAGGATCTTGCAAGAAGATCCTCAAGAGGAGCAGTTTACTGTAATGGGAGCTGGGGATGAAGTTTATGATAGGAGGTTTGATGAAATTGCTGAGAAGTTGAGATCTCTGGAGTCTCAAAATTCCTTAGGCTTCGATGTAATGGATATGGGGTTAGTGGATGGGGTGAGAATTCCCCGCAGGTTTAAACCCCCGTGCTTCGAGAAATACAATGGAACCTCCTATCCACGAACTCACCTGCAGTCTTTTCTGGGAAGACTTAAAGCATATACCATGGATGAAAAACTGTGGATGTTCTATTTTGAAGACAGCTTGACTGGAGCTTCAAGAGAGTGGTATTCACACTTGACCAGAGCTACTATCAGATGCTGGAAGGACCTAGCTGAAGCTTTCATCAGGCAGTACCAATACAATCTGGACATGGCCCCTAACAGGACCCTTCTGATGGGAATGTCTCAATCCTCCAGAGAAAGCTTCAGGGAATATGCCCAAAGGTGGAGACAGCTTGCTGCTGCTGTCCAACCACCCATGTCGGAAAGAGAAATGGCCGACATGTTCATGAATACTCTGCAAGGAACATATATTGATAGGCTAGCTGCCTTTTCTTCCACCAGTTTTGCTGACGTAGTTATAGCCGGTGAAAGAATTGAGAGTTTGTTAAAAATGGGCAAGATTTCTGATAATGGTGCAAGCTCATCTAGTAACCCCAGGAAGCCTTTCGTGGGACCCCGAAGGACCAATGAGACAAATTCCATTCATGCCACCAGGGGCAGACCTCAGTATGTTCACAGATCAGTGGCAGCTATTACTATTCCAGCTCCGATTCCTCAGCAATCAACATATCAACAACCACAACAACCACAATATCAATAGCAAGTTCAGTACCCGCCACAAAGAACCTACAACAACAACAACAACAACAACAATCAACAGCAAAGACCATCACAGGCTAACAGGGTGATTGACCCTATCCCTATGCCATATGCTGCCTTATTGCCACAACTCCTGAAGCTCAACTTGGTTGAGTTAAGGACATTGGCACCGCCAGATCCCTCCAATCTCCCAAGAAATTATGATGTCAACGCCAGATGCGCTTTCCACTCCAATGCACCTGGCCACAATACGGAGAAGTGCAGGGCCTTGCAAATGAAAGTCCAAGATCTGGTGGATTCTAAAGCCCTCAAATTTGCACCCCCTCCGAATGTCAACAAGAATCCTATGCCTCATCATGGTGGGCCGAGGATTAATGCCATTGAGGAAGACGGACCATCTACCTTGATCACCAGTGTTGCACAAATTCTGACACCTCTGGTCGAAATTAAAGCTCAGCTTCTAGAGTACCAAGTGTTCCCCGGGTGTGAGCTCAGTTGTGGGTATTGCAACATTGCAGTCAACGGGTGTGATGACTTGAGAAGCGGCATAGATGGTCTTATCATGGATGGCATACTTCAGATCTCAACAACGGCGCCTACAAATCCAGCAATTCCTTTAACAACAATTCCTGATTCTTCTACAACAACATCAACAATCATTCCTACCGATTCGTCAATATCATCAGCAATGGCTCCGTCCATCACTTCAACAAATCAAATGTCAACAGCTCTTTCTTCTAAAACATCAGCATCCATTTATTCAACAGAATCTTCTACAACGCCAGCAGAAACTAATGAAGATATCTCAGCAGTCACCGTCTACTATGATCCATCGATTGTTCCTCCAAATAGCAACTTTCAGCAACAAACAGTGGCACCTCCTTCCAGGTCACCAGTCACAATTTACTACGATCCACACACCATCATAGTACCCTCCTCTACAGCAGTCAGTCCAGTTACCATTACGGTGCCGGGACCAGTTCCATATGAAAGCAGTAATGCCATACCTTGGCATTATGGCTCTGACCTTTACTGCAACGGGGAGAAAATCACTTTGATTTCTTCAACCTCTTCTCCACAAATTGATAATGTTGGGGGAGGCGGAGGCATCACCAGAAGCGGACGCCTTTTTGCCTCACAAACTCAGAGGCCTAATGTGGAAGCAGAAGCTGCTGCCAAAGCAAAAGGAAAGAGTGTGGTATCTGAAGAGCCGGCTGTCAAAGAAACTCAGAAGACGTCTTTTGAACAAGATGTAGACGAGTTCATGAGAATTATAAAAAAAAGTGATTACAAAGTGGTGGATCAGCTTCACCAAACTCCCTCAAAATTCTCCATTTTATCACTGTTGATGTGTTCTGAAGCTCACAGGAATGCATTATTGAAAGTCTTGCACGCAGCATATGTGCCAGAGGAGATTACCGTTAATCAGCTAGAAACTGTGGTGGCAAATGTCAATACCAGTCATGGACTGGGCTTCACCAACGCTGACTTAACAACTGATGGACGTAACCACAACAAGGCTTTACATATCACCTTGGAATGCAAATGTGCGGTTCTATCTCATGTACTGGTGGACACTGGGTCCTCACTCAATGTTCTACCAAAGAAAGCCTTAGTGAAGCTGGAGTATGATGGCTTGGCACTGCGTCCAAGTAACTTGGTGGTGAGAGCATTTGATGGCTCTAAAAGATCAGTGCTTGGAGAGATTGATCTGCCTGTGATGATTGGCCCGCAGACCTTCAAAACTACCTTCTATGTGATGGACATTCAGCCGGCCTACAGCTGTTTTTTGGGTAGACCCTAGATCCATGCCGCTGGCGCTGTTACGTCTACCCTTCACCGGAAGCTGAAATTCGAGTGGGAAGGCCAGATCATCACCATCTGTGGGGAAGAAGACATCTTTGTTAGCCATCTGGCTAGGTATAAGTACATAGAGATGGATGGAGAAATCCATGAAACCATGAGCCAGGGGTTTGAGGCCCTGAACATTAATGAAGCATCTGCTGTACTGGGAACCTCCATAACGTCATATCAGCAAGCCCGGAAGGTTGTTGAAGAGGGTACTGCCCAAGGCTGGGGCAAGCTGCTGCCCATGGAAAAGAAAGATGACAAATTTGGGTTGGGTTACAAACCAACTCAACAAGATCAATCAGAGGCTGCAAAAGAGCCCAATTTTGTCAGCGGGGAATGCTTACCCCGGATGCTGTGAACAACTTGGAAGACGAGGAAGAAAGCGACCGCAACCTGGAGAGCTGGATACGTCCAAGGATTCCGGGGAGCCAAGTCCTTAACTGGTCTTCCCAGGAAATTATAAGGGTTACTCATGCAGAGTAATTATTATTTCCTGTATTTTTAAGCATGCATCAAGTCTTGCATCTTGCCCAAGATGACAAGACTCATTTTGTAATCGGGCCATCTTGTAATTTTGTGCAAATAGATCAATCAATGAATATCGGACATCTTTTGCAAATGAGTCTTTTCCTTTTCCGCTCACTGTTTTTCATTTTTCTTTTTGTACAAAAATAAAATGGCAATGTTTTCCAAAATGATAACTTCATTTCACTTTTTCTAAAACAAGATTAAAATTGATCACTAAAATAAACCAATCTAAACCCTTGCAGAAAGTGCCCTCAAGATTGCACCGACAACAACACTGCGATGACTCTGTATGACTTTGACAATCCAATCAATCAAGCTGATGAAGGGGTTGAATAAGATTACGAGCTTCCTGAAGAGCTAGCCAGGTTGTTACGGCAAGAGGAGAAGGTTATCACTCCTCATCAGGAGGAAATTGAAACAGTTAATCTTGGTACGAAAGAGGATGTGAAAGGGGTCAAGATCGGGGCCTGCCTACAAGATTCAGTAAAGGAACAACTGATTGACATGCTTCGGGAGTATGTGGATGTCATCGCTTGGTCTTATCAGGATATGCCAGGGTTGGACACCGATATTGTTATGCACAAGTTGCCTTTAAAAGAAGACTGCCCACCAGTAAAACAGAAACTGCGCCGTACTCGCCCAGATATGGCAATGAAGATTAAAGAAGAGGTACAAAAGCAGTGGGACGCCGGTTTCCTTGCTGTGACTAGCTATCTGCCGTGGGTTGCTAATATTGTACCTGTGCCTAAGAAGGATGGCAAGGTAAGAATGTGTGTAGATTACCGAGATCTGAACAGAGCCAGCCCGAAGGATGACTTCCCTTTACCTCACATTGATGTATTGGTTGATAATACGGCTCAGTTCTCGGTATTCTCCTTCATGGACGGATTTTCAGGATACAATCAGATCAAGATGTCACCTGAGGACATGGAGAAGACAACTTTCATCACACCCTGGGGCACGTTCTGTTATAAGGTGATGCCATTCGGACTGAAGAATGCTGGTGCAACTTATCAACGGGCTATGGTGACATTATTCCATGACATGATCCATAAAGAAATTGAATGTTATGTGGATGACATGATTGCCAAGTCCCTCACGGAAGAAGACCACCTGGTAAATCTGTTAAAGTTATTCAAGCGTCTGAGGAAATACCAGTTGAAGTTAAACCCCAACAAATGCACATTCGGGGTGCGATCCGGTAAGTTGCTGGGATTTATTGTAAGCGAGAAAGGGATTGAAGTTGACCCTGATAAAGTCAAAGCCATTCAAGAAATGCTTGCACCGAAAACTGAAAAAGAAGTTCGGGGGTATCTAGGTAGATTGAACTACATTTCAAGGTTCATATCTCACCTTACAGTAACCTGTGAGCCTTTGTTCAAGCTGTTAAGAAAGGAACAAACGGTCAGGTGGAACGAAGACTGCCAAAGGGCTTTTGATAAAATCAAAGAATACTTACAAGAGCCTCCAATCCTTATGCCTCCAATTGAAGGAAGACCTCTAATCATGTACTTGAGAGTATTAGAAGAGTCAATGGGGTGTGTGCTGGGCCAGCATGACGAGTCTGGTCGAAAAGAGTATGCAATATACTACCTAAGCAAAAAGATTACCGACTGTGAACAACGTTATTCACTGCTCGAGAAAACTTGTTGTGCTTTAGCGTGGGCTGCTCGCCGACTAAGACAGTATATGTTGACCCACACTACCTTATTGATCTCAAAGATGGACCCAGTTAAATACATTTTTGAGAAGCCAGCACTTACTGGACGGGTTGCAAGATGGAAAATGATCCTCACAGAATATGACATTCAGTACACATCTCAGAAGGCCATCAAAGGCAGTGTATTGTCTGATTACCTTGCTGAGCAACCCGTTGATGATTACCAGCCTATGAGATTTGACTTCCCTGATGAAGACATCATGTTCATAAAAGCAAAAGATCATGAAGAGCCTGTTCACACTGAAGGGCCTGACCCATAAGAAGAATGGACTATGATGTTTGATGGGGCTGTTAATATGAATGGTCGTGGTGTTGGTGCAGTACTCACTACCCCTAAAGGGGTTCACATGCCTTTCTCGGCAAAACTCACCTTTAACTGCACTAACAACGAAGCTGAATACGAAGCTTGTATTATGGGTCTTGAGGAAGCTATTGACCTCAGGATCAAGACTTTGACTGTATTCGGAGATTCAGCTCTGGTAATCAATCAAACCAACGACAAATGGTACACCCACCAAGATCATCTGATACCTTACAGGGATTATACAAAAAGGTTATTGACTTTCTTCACAACAATCAAGCTTGAGTATATCCCTCGAGATGAAAATCAGCTTGCAGATGCTCTGGCTACCATTTCATCCATGATCAAAGTTCAAGCTGCCAACTTTGTGCCTCGGATTTCAGTATCCAGACTTGACAGACCAGCATACGTGTTCTCAGCAGATGTTGTTAAAGATGATAAGCCTTGGTTCCACGACATTAAGTGCTTCTTGGAGGATCAAACATACCCACCTGGGGCATCTTCCAATGATAAGAAGACTTTAAGAAGACTAGCTGGTAGTTTCTTCCTGAATGCTGATGGTTCCTTGTACAAGAGAAACTTTGATATGGTACTCCTCAGATGCGTTGATAGGGCAGAAGCGGACTTGTTAATGCACGAGGTGCACGAAGGATCCTTTGGTACCCATGCTGGAGGGCATGCAATGGCCAAAAAGTTGTTAAGATCAGGCTATTACTGGATCACAATGGATGCAGACTGTTGTGCTTATGCCAGAAAATGCCATAAATGCCAGATTTATGCGGATAAAGTGCACGTACCTCCCAATCCTTTGAATGTAATGTCTTCACCCTGGCCCTTTGCCATGTGGGGCATTGATATGATTGGCAAGATTGAACCAACTGCTTCAAACGGCCACAGATTCATCCTGGTTGCTATTGACTATTTTACCAAGTGGGTTGAAGCAGCTTCTTATGCAAATGTTACAAGGCAAGTGGTAGCCCGATTTCTGAAGAGAGATATCATCTGTCGGTATGGAGTTCCCGAACGAATCATTACTGACAACGGTTCCAACTTGAATAACAAAATGATGGCAGAACTGTGCCGGGACTTCAAGACCCAACATCACAATTCTTCTCCTTACAGGCCAAAGATGAATGGCGCTGTAGAGGCAGCTAACAAGAATATCAAGAAGATTGTGCAGAAGATGGTAGTTACATACAAAGACTGGCATGAGATGCTACCATTTTCCTTACATGGGTACCGTACGTCAATCAGAACATCCACCGAGGCAACACCGTATCAGCTTGTGTATGGTATGGAGGCAGTCCTACCTGTTGAAGTTGAATTACCCTCTTTACGGGTATTGATGGATGTTAAGTTGGATGAAGCAGAATGGGTCCGATCCCGATATGAACAACTAAGTTTGATTGAAGAAAAGAGATTGGCTGCAATTTGTCATGGGCAGCTGTATCAGAAAAGAATGAAGAAAGCCTTCGATCAGAAAGTCAGGATACGAGAGTACCAAGTAGGAGATCTTGTGCTGAAAAGACTCTTCCCTCCTCATATAGACCGCAGGGGCAAGTGGACTCCGAATTATGAAGGACCATTCATAGTAAAGAAAGTTTTCTCTGGTGGAGCACTGATGCTCAGTACTATGGATGGAGAAGACTTCCTGTCCCATGTGAATTCAGATGCAGTTAAAAAACACTTCGCGTAAAAATGACCCGCTGAGTCAGAAACAGAATCAAAGCCTCGGGCAAAAATAAGGGAAAATAAATAAAAAATGTGCACCCGCTGAGTTGAAAAGCCGCATTGGACAACTCAGGCAAAAATGGGTATCCTGGTGGATTGAAAACCCGAAAGGGCGATCCACGCAAAATAAGGGAATAAGCGAACAACTGCATTCTGAATTCGCCTGTATCACTTATAACATGGAAAGTTCCGAGAGGTTCGAGCTTCGGTCAGAATCAGCCTTCTTCAAGAGCGAGATGAGAAGAACGTCAAATGTCATACGAGTCATAGAAAAAAGGGAAGCTCCTTGAAGCGTCATCAACATTGCCAGCACCTTTTTATCTTTCAATTTGTAACGATCTCCTCATTTCAGGGGATTTGTTTCTCTGACTGTATCTTGCCAATTCAGGGCACGTAAATTAATAAAATCAGATTTTCAGTCATGTTTCGCCTCGTACATTTTATTTTCGTTTGCAAAAATGTCCGATGTCTTTAAGATATCGATTTGCATAAATACAGATGTTTCCTTTCTAAAGAATACATGCTTACAGGAAATATGTTTGCTCCTAGGATTGCCTAAACTCCTATAAGGGAATCCAGCAAGGGATACCTCGGGATACTTGTGCGTTTCTTTGTCTTTACAGGATTGCAGGTGTTCAGAGCACAACATGGGGCATGAAAGTTCCCCCCCAGCAAACTGGAAAATCATTATCTACTCAGTTAGCACCGGAGGTGCTTTCTCCCCAGCTGAGTTGCCAGTCATCATTCCTCCTCAGCCAGAAGCAAAGACCAGGGAATCATCTCCCCGCAGAGTTTTCAGTCTCTATCCAGAGGAGCAATGTCTGAAGATCACATAATAGAGTGACGAAAGCTTCTACAAACCCCAGCTGGGTCCCTCGCTACTAAGAAAGATCTATCAGTGACCTATTGTCCCAAGCAGAGTCATATGTATCAGATCAACCAATGATCTCATCCCCAGCTGGGAAATCCACTTCAAGCAGATCAGCCAGAGATCTCCACAGCAGTGGGATCCGAATCCCGGATCGGTATCTTCGCATAACCATAGCATTCACATCATATCTTCCCCACAAAGCGTAGCATTCCGTCTAATACGGAGCATTACGGCAAAAATCAAACATATTGCATAATCACAAGCCATTAGTCGAATTGAGCGCCTGTAGATTCTGACAGCCCATCAACAATATACAGAATGTTTCCCGATTCCCCACCAGAGAGCAAAAGCATTTCCCTTACAGATACACACTCCTTTTGGCACTCGTCCGTGTCATCACTCCCCAGTAAAGTCGCCCGAGCATTCTTTACAAACCGATACTTACACATTACAGATACTTCTTGACACTCGTCTGTGTCATATCCCTGGCAGAAAGCCGAAGCGTCCCCTTTGCATTCACAAATACATATATATATACAATTCCTTGACACCCGTCCGTGTCACCTTCCCCAACATGGTTACCTAAACACTTGGTAAATCAAACACTCGTTCATAATACACTTTTCCGACACCCGTCCGTATCATGCTCTCCCTAACAAGTTGAACACTCGTTCGGGTCTCACTCATGTTTACTCATACAGATACTCGTCCGTATCTTGTATATACTACCTAATCCCCTCAGATTCGGCACTCGTCCGTGTTCCTTGTTAACCAGTTGATACTCGTCCGTATCATCATCCCTGAACATGCGTCAAGCGTTTGTTTCTACTGATACTCGTCCGTATCATAGTCTTAAGGATGCTCGTCCGCATCTTTAATCTATACACCGTATCAAACACCTTCGTCTTCTTGAATCTAGACACTCGTCTGTGTCTACCCCTTCCCCAGAAGAGTCCCAGCAAATCCCAGTGAACTATTTCCTGTCTATCTGACATTCGTTCTATGTCATGATACCTTTTTCGGCAACCGCACCCTGCCAGGTGATCGTCCTTCACCTTTTTGATGATCGTCCTTCATCACCTCCAATGGAGTCTCTATTCATTAGAACCCCTCCTACCCGACATTCGTCCTATGTCGTGATATTTTTAGTAGCCGTACCCTGCTAGGTGATCGTCCTTCACCTCTTGATGATCGTCCTTCATCATTCTATCCGATGGCCGTCCCCATCGTCGATCTTGTTATCTGGCATTCGTCCTATGTCATGATAAACCCCGAAAGCAGCCGTCCCCTGCTAGGTGATCGTCCTTCACCTCTTGATGATCGTCCTTCATCATACTTATCCGATGGCCGTCCCCATCGTCGACTCTTTCCATCCAGCATTCGTCCTATGTCGTGATACTTTCGGCAACCGTACCTTGCCAGGTGATCGTCCTTCACCTTAGATGATCGTCCCTCATCTTATCCAACAAAGAAGCCGTCCCCTGCCAGGTGATCGTCCTTCACCTTTGATGACCGTACCTCATCATTTATTTCAAATCTCCAAGAGAGTCTTATAGCTTTACCTGATGGTCGTCCCCATCATTTATCTTTAATCCCCAGAAAATCTCATTTTCTTTACTTGGTGGTCGTCCCCATCATAATCTCTTATATCCCCAGCATGTCGGCCGTCCCCGCCATTGCTTTATCCCCGGCAGTCGTCCTCTGCCCGACGGTCGTCCTCCGTCACCCGCACTTTATAATTATACTTTATTTTCTTTTACAATCTATATCCCTTTTCTTCTTCATTCTGTGAGTGCAAATTTTGGACTGTCTTTGGTATTCAACCACAAGTTATCTTGTTTGCCTGTTAAGCCGTCGCTTACATTCTGCACAGCTAACTCATGTTTGAATAGGGGAAGCTGTAAACACCCCAAATTTTCCCTCACCCATTCACACCATGGCTTGTGATCTTTTCATGTGCATAAATTCAATCATAGCATCTCATATTGCATTTTTGATTCACTGCATTGATTCAAAGTCATCTACATCTAGGGTTTGTGATCTGAGCCATCCCTGAGCCATTTGAGCCACTCCAAAGGCCATCAATAACCTCAAAGGGGTCCATGTATGTTCAAGCATCATATTATATCCCCACAGAGTCAAGAAAGTCAAAGAATCACAAGAACTGAAAAAGGCATGGAAGCAGAGCCAGGTTTAACTGCATAGATGACCTAAAATTAGGGTTTTGGTTTCAAAGGCCATAACTCCAAATTTTTTGGTCATTATTGTTTCTATTGGTCTCTATATGATATGAGGATCATGCATATCAATTTTCATGAAGAAATTCCATGGGGAAGGCATCTGATCAAGAGTTGACTTCTTGAACAAGTCAGTACAAAATCAGGGCATCTGAGGCCCCCAATGACCCAACCAAAGGGTGTTATTCATCATTTGGAATGTGTATGGTCTTTATTTGATCATAGAAGATGTTAGAAGTTCACAAAATTGAAGAATTTCAAGCCATTTTCCAAATTGCCTTTTTGGGAAAGTGACTTGTAATGTAAACTTGCCATTTTGGGAAAGTTTTTCAACCTCCTCAAATTGATTCAAAAATGCGTCAAATGAGAAAACTTTGGTCATGAAAGTTGTAGAATGGATCATTCCCTTTTCAAAAAGTACAAGAACTCATTCTAATTCATCATGGATCAAAAGTTATGGCTTGTCAAAATTGGACAAAATCACATAATTTCAAGTTTTACACCAAAGAGGCAAAGTTGCAAAACCTCTTGCCAAGGCAAAATGTGACTTCAATGTGACTTCTAACCTTTGCACAAACATGAACCATGACCTAAAAATCAGATTGCACCAAGGAACCTCCCATTTTCATGACTTATGCTTCAAGTAATCACAAAAGGGCCAAAAGATCACAAAATTGCAAAACCTCACATAAACCCTAATCCACTTGCAAGTTGGCCTCAAAATCATTTCCATGGTCTGCCTTGATTCAAGCTACAACAGACATGCTTTTGTTCTAGCCCTAAAATAGCCCATACCTTATAGTACACCTAGACTTGACTTTTTGCAAAAGGGGCCATACCAATCAAGCTGTGCCACCAACAACTCTCTGCCCTATCACAGCTTGATGTGTGGACTAAAAGAGACTCAAAACACACAACAAGCCAGCCTGATCTCTCTCAGATAAGCCATAGTTCACAAAACTCTCCTCTTATGCACTTTCCTTCGAATCTCATCACACAATCATCAAACCTTAAAACCAACTTCACCATTCATTCAGAAAAGCTTCATAGAGCATAAACCACCCTTCACCTTGCCCTGAAAGTCCTTGAAACTCAAACACGATTTTTCACCTTCTCTGAACAGAACTCCATCAATCTCACAAACTAGACACAACACACTCTAACTAAGCCTCAAAGCTTCCTCAGGAAGATCATTGGAGCCATTTTGAAGCAAGGAAGCAGTCATAAAGCTCCTGGATTGAAAGCTCCATCTCAGGTAGCCATGCGAATCATTTTTTCCAGAAGCTCTATTTTAAGTTATTAAATGATTAAGTTTGATCCCTTGAACATGTTGAGCTTTAAATTTTTGAAAATGATGAAGATTTGAGCATGTATGGCTTGTCTGAAATTTCTGCCATTTTCGTACCTTGCCTCGAATCTTGTTAATGGTTAGAAATAAATTCCATTTGAGGGTGGGGTTGGGTTTAGAATGGAGAGAGGAAGTGATCTGGAGCTTTAGAGCTCCAGAAATGACCTAGAGAGTGAGATTGAAATTCTCAGGGAGGGTTGTCACCGGAGAAGACGACCGGAGCTCTTCTCCGGTGACCTGAATGTAATTAGGGCTTAATCTGGGATTAGGGCAAAGTTTGAATCTGGGCCATGCGATTGATCCTTCCCGCGCGTGTTTATTTTGCCTGGATCTCATGATTAGTTTTAATTTAGGTTTATTTATTTAATTAATCTGGATTAATGAAGTTTGAATTTGGGCCCTTGGATGTGGCGCCAAGTCAATGGTCTCAAACCCAGAATCAATCTGGACTCTTCATCCTGCATACTTCTCATATTTTAATTTTTTATTCATTTCTTTTCCATTTTATTTGCACGAATTATTTAAAATAGCAAAATACATTTAAAAATTCTGAAAATTTTTGTCAAGCATTTCATTAAATTTTCAGAACCCAAAAATATTTTTATTTTTATTTTTTGCATTAAAAATCATTTTTAAATCATTTAAATGTTTATTTTTAATTAGTTAATGAAAATTAATTAATTAAAAATACATTTAAGTATTTAAAAATCCCAAAAAATTCACATTGCATTTTAAGACATTTAGAAACATTATCAAACTCTCAAAACAAATTTCTATTTGGTTCTTGATGCATTTTAACAATTTTCATTGGAATTAAATTCATTTAAGGGCAAAATTTTGGTTCAAACTTTGAAAAATCCATACTGCCTAACCCTTGAGAGTTTGATAATGGTTCTTCTTGCATTGCATCCTTCATAGCATGTAGTTTATAGGATAAAATTGGTTTGATTTGATTTTCCATTTTTAATTTGGTTTGCATTTTTCTTTGTGAGGTACCCCAAAACCCTAACCAACTTAGGAAATTCATAACTTTCTCTAGGTTAAGAGTTAGATCCCCTCCTTTGGGCAGTGAACTTGTGTAGGTTTAGGGTTCCTTTGATCCCATTTTCAATTTTTTGTCATGTCATTTGCTTCTGGTTTTGGATTTTTGTGATGCATGTTGTATGTAAACCCTAATTTGTGCCTTCCTTTGCATTCATCTCTCATTTGCTTGCATTCAATGACTTACCATGACATTTTGTGCATCCATATGATTCATAAGACATCTTAGGACATACTAGAACCATGATTGATCATTGCATAATTCCTTTGCCATGTTATATGTTCATTTCATTTCATAAACATTCATGAATCTTTATGGTTCAAAGCATGCCTCCTTTGCATCCTTGTGCTTGTTTGATCATTCTCATCTCTTGTCATGTGTTTGTATCATCTCTTAGCATCATTGAAATCATGTTTATGCTTCTGACTTTGGTTTGCATCATGACATTTCATCTCATTTGCATTGCATCTCATTTCTTTTGCTAACCTTTTCAGGTGGTAAGTAATTTGAGAAGTGAATTTGCCTTCACTTCTCACAATCTCTTCTCATCTCTCTTGCATAATTGCTGCATTTTATCTTTGTATTAGAGTGAGCTTTCTCATTCATGTTCATCTCTTACTTTCTTTCTTCAGGAAACTTGTCTTCTTAAGTGAAGCAAGTTTTCTTGCTTCTCTTTTCTTCTTCCTCCTTTCATCTGCTCCTCTCCTTGGTGGTTCTTTGAAGATCTTTCTTTCTTAATCCTCACAAACCCTAGGATCTCCAAGTATGATAACAATTAGATCTTGATTAGTCCCCCATTTAGTTTTACCTTTGTGTCATCTTTGAGTCTTCTCTTCTCATCTCATAATCAGGGACTAAACCCTAAAGGCTTTAAGGCTTTGTGATTAAGCTTATGCCTGCATCCTTCTATTAGGATGGAGTGTATAACTTTAATCCTAAGTGTTAAACCCTTAATGTGTTTAAATCCTTTAATCAATTCACTTAATAATCATCAAGACATCAAGCTTGTAACTTGGGCCTTGCATTAGGGTTCTAATTCTTCCTTAATTGGTTAAGAAGGACTAACCCTAGTGTTAATGGACAAGTCCCCCTCAAGTTGTCTTACAAACCATAAAAATAACTTCTTGACCTCACCATTAACTAAAATCCATTTAATAAAGGTTTTGTTTTGTCATGAGGTTAATCCCTAATCATGGATTAAGTTGAGGAGTCTTTCTCAGCTTAAATGTTCTCATCTATTATCCTTCTATTAGGATGGTGTAATGAGACCATTAAATCCTTGATTATGGCTTAAACTCATTACTTAACACTAAACAAAAACCACAAAAACATCTAAATAAATGCAAGTAGGTTAATGATCTTAATCCTACATCATGGTGATTAAGTGTGAGGTGTTTACTTCATACTTAAGGTATTCTCATTACCCCTAATCAGAGGGAAGATGTGATGAGTTTAATAACCCTTGGTTTAGGCTTAAGCTCATTTTCTTATAACAAACTTCAAAAAGCAATAAAAGATTGAAAACACAAAAACAAACAATAATCGTCTCCTTCAGGATTCTTTTCTCATCATCTTCACTCACAAACGAGAACTTGTTTCTTCTGTCTAATGCAAGACAGTTTGCACCTGAGCCAGACAGGTCATACACTTGAGCATAGACAAGTAAGCAGTTCACAAGTAAATTTATCTTTCAGTCTCTTTGAGTCGAACTACGGTGTTCTGACTTCCTCATTGCACGAGAGGATACGTAGGCATAACTTAACAGTTATCGAACAAAAGTATCTATATATTCCCCCTCCTTCCAGCATTACTCTTTAAGCCTCATAGTCTTGAGCTTTACACTCTTTCCTTGCACTGACACTTCACATACTCCACTTCACATTTCTTTTACACTGACACTTGTATTCTTTCCAGCTTTGATACACAGATTACACTGACACTACCCCTTTAAAACACAAATCTTTTAAGCGTGGATCCCGTCGAGTACGGCGGACAATCTGGGTGCTAATACCTTCCCAGGTTGTAACCAACCCCCTTTCTCAGTTTCTCTGGTTCGCGACCATCTTATCCATATCTTTCTAGGTCTATGCAGCATTACCTTTCCTTTGGGATAAAAATGCCTAGCTGGCGACTCTTGTCTTCTGAGTTCACCCCTGTGTGTTCTCTCTCCTCTCTCGCCGAACGTTCGCGTCTGTACCCCTCTTGGCCCTGTGTCATTTGGTGGGAGTGACACTATCCCCACAGAAAGCCAAAGCATATCCTTCGCATTCTCAAAATGGGTGCCTGTGTATATAGAATATATTTGACACTCGTCCGTGTCATACATTCCCCATCAAGTCGAACACTCGTTCGTGTCTTTCTCATACTTTACCAACAAACCAATACTCACTCATACTTATACAGAAATCTTTGATACTCGTCTGTATCTTGTTTATATCACTCCTCAACAGATTCAACACTCGTCTGTGTTCTTTGTTAACCAGTTGGTACTCGTCCATGTCATCATCTTTGAACACGCGTCAGCGTTTGTTTCTACCGATACTCGTTCGTATCATGGTCCTAAGGATTCTCGTCCGCATCTTTAATCTATACACATCATCAAACACTTATATCCTTTGTTTCTTGAAAGCATAAGCACTCGTCTGTTTTTACCGTTCCCCAGTAAGTCACCAACAAAACAACTTCCTCCTATCCGACATTCGTCCTATGTTGTGATACTTTCGGCAGCCGTCCCCTGCCAGGTGATCGTCCTTCACCTTTGGATGACCATCCCTCATCCTTTCCCCAACGTAGTCCTCATTAGTGGAACCTTTTTCTATTCGACATTCGTCCTATATCGTGATAAAGAGCAGCCGTACCCTGCTAGGTGATCGTCCTTCACCTCTTGATGATCTTCCTTCATCATTTTACCCGATGGCCATCCCCATCGTTGATCTTGTTATCCGACATTCATCCTATGACGTGATAAACCCCGAGAGCAGCTGTACCCTGCTAGGTGATCGTCCTTCACCTCTTGATGATCGTCCTTCATCATACTTATCCGATGGCGTCCCCATCGCCGACCTTTTCTATCCGACATTCGTCCTATGTCGTGATAAAGAGAAGCCGTCCCTTACTAGGTGATCATCCTTCACCTTTGATGAATGTCCCTCATCATTTATTTCATTTATTCTTTAAACCGATGGCCGTCACCGTCGATGTTTATTTCACTTTCCAAACTAGATGATCGTCCCCATCATCCCCTTACCTTAATCCCCAGAGAATCTTGTTTCTTTACCTGATGGCCGTCCCCGTCATGGTCTCTTTATTTCCCCAGCTTGTCGGCCATCCCCGTCCTTGCTTACCACTTTATCCCCAACAGTCGTCCTCTGCTCGATGGTCGTCCTCCATCGCCTTCATTTGATAATCATACTATACTATCTTTTACAATTTATATCCCTTTTCTTCTTCTATCCAGCGAGTGCAAATTATGGAATGTCTTTGGTATTCAACCACAAGTTATCTTGTTTGTCTGTTAAGCCAGACGCTTACATCCTGCACAGCTAACTTATGCTTGAATATGGGCAGCTGTAAACACCCCAAATTTTCCCTCACTCTTTATCACACCATGGCTTGTGATCTTTCATTCTTGTCATAAGCATAAGCATTACACCCCATATTGCATTTTTGTTTCACTACATAAGTTCAAGTTCATCTGCATCTAGGGTTTGTGATCTGAGCAATCCAAGAATCCATATGAGGCATCCCAAAGGTCTCAAAGCTTTCCAAGAGGGTCCATGTGTGTTCTATCATCATATTATGCTCCTCAAACTTCATGAAAGTCAAGAGATCACAAAAACAGGCAAAGGCATGGAAGCAGAGCTAGGGTTTCACTACACAGATGGCCAAAATTAGGGTTTTGGTTTCAGAGGCCTTAACTCCACATTTTTGGGCCATTTTTGTTTCTAATGGTATTAATATGTCATAAGGATCATGTGTACAAAGTTTGATGAAGAATCTCATTGTGAAAGTCATCTGTTCACTGGGTAACTTCCTGAGCAAGTTAAGTCAAAATCAGGGCATCTGAGGCCCCCAACAATGGAACCAAAGGGGTATTTTCATCAAATTGAAGTTCTATGATCTTTATTTGATCTTATAAGAGGTTGGAAGTTCACAAGATTGAATAATTTTGAGCCAATAGCAAACTTTCCAAAAATGGAAATGACTTGAAATGCAAACATTCCATTTTGGGAAAGTTTTTCAACCTCCTCTTTCTTAACCAAAAATGCTTCAAATGAAAAATTCTTGGTCATGAAAGTTGTAGATTAGGTCTTTCCCTTTTCAAAAAGTACAAGAACATGTCTTGATTCATCATAGAACTCAATATATGGCTTTCAAAGTTGGCAAAAATCCTATAAGTTCAAGTTTCGTGTCAAAGAGGGATTTTGCAAATTGGCATGTTCAAGCATTCTAATGACTTCAAATGTACACAAAAACTTCACAATATGTCAATTGAGCCTCTAAACATCATAATTGTGCATTGAACCAAGTGTTTTCATGACTTGAACTTCAAGAAACCACAAAAGGGCCAAAACTCTCAAGAATTGCAAAATGCATTGGATCCTCTAATCCACTTGTGCCAGCTGCATCAAAACCATTCTATGACTCTCCATGAAACTTGCTGAGGCCAGACACCCCAAGAAATCAGACCTGCCATGGCCCATACCTCAAGTACACAAATATCGAGTTTTTTGCAAATCACCCCATACCAATCAGCATGTGTCACAACAACTATCTGAGCAATCCCATTGGCTTAATCAAACATTATGCAAGCCATTTCACAACACACAAGAGCCTGAATCATCAAAGAAATCAGAATCCACAAAATTTGTCAAAAACTTCCTCTCTTCGAAACTTATCACACAATCACTGAAACTTCAATCTTTTTTGACCAATCATCTCCACATGACCTAAGGATCATTTCCTACCCATCACCATAGCCTAAAACGCCCTCAATCAGAAACACGATTTCTGCATATTCAGAACCAAAAACCTCAAAATAGCCATCACAAGCTTGCTCTAAGCTTCTCATCATCATCAGGAAGTTCATTGGAGTGGATTTGAACCAAGGGAAAGGTCAGAAAGCTCAAGAACACAAAGCTTCAACTCAGATAGCTATGATGAACAATTTTTCCAGAACTCTTATTTTAAGTTCTTAAATGCTTCTACATGTTTAGATGATCATGTTGATATGTTTATTTTCGAAAATGGTTGAGAGATGAGTGTGTATGCTTGTTCGGAAACTTTTGTCGTTTTGATGTTTTTGTTCGAATCTTGTTGATGATGAAGGATAAATGAATTTTGAGGCTAGATTAATGTTTAGGGAGGTTAGTTGATCGATTCTTGAGGTTTTGGGGGCTTGGGGTGGTGTTTTGAGGAAACTCAGGTGATGGGTTGGCCGGAGAAGATGACCGAAGGTCTTCTCTGGCCACCTGAAAGTAATTAGGGCTAATCCATGTTTAGTTGCCCAGATGCGTTTCTGACCCTTGGATGGTGATTAGGGTTAGGCCTTGTACGGTTCAGATTAGTCCATTAGATTTAATCCTAATTAATTAATTATAAAACTTAATTAAAACTCAGTTTGAATGTGAGCCGTCCAGATGCACGCCAGTCAATTCCCACCCTTTTCCTTTGAATCTCACCCACTGGATCAGTTGACTTCTCATTTAAATCATTTTTATTTCATTTTTATTGCATTTTCTTACATAATTTATTTAAAATAGTAAAAAGCATTCAAAAAATATTTTCTTTTGCATTCTGACTTTCATTCCAAAAATGATTTTTATTTTATTTTTTACATTAAAAAAGCATTTTTAAAATATTTAAATGTTATTTTTAATTAATTAAGGTCTTTTAATTAATTAAAAATACATTTAGGTTTCTAAAAATCACCAAAAAAATCATGAATCATCCCAATGCATTTAGAAACATTTTCAAACTCTTCCCACAAATTTCTTTTTTTGGTTTGATCATAGTTTGCCAATTTTCTTTGATCAAAGGGGCATTAAAATCATATTTTTAAACCCTAACTTTGAAAAATAATTTCTGCCTAACCAAGAAGAGTTTGAAGTTGATTCTTTTTGCATTGTGTTACATATTGCATGTAGTTTATATGACAATTTCCTCATGAATTTATCTTGAATTTTCAAATTGATTTGCATTTTCCCCTTTGAACCACCCAAAAACCCTAGGAAACTTAGGAAAATCATAACTTTTGATTGGTTAGACCTCTGACCTTCTCCTCTGGGGTGTGACCTAATATGGGATTAGGGTTTGTTTGAACTTGATTGCAAATTTTTATCATGTCACATACTTCTGTTTCGTTCACTTACATCTCACATGTCCATGTAACCCTAATTTCTCATGTTCATTTGCATTCACCTTGCACATGCATCATTACATGTACTTGCCATGACATTTCATGCATTCATATGTCATCTTAGACATCTTAGGACATGTTAGAACTTTTCTCAATCATTTCTTCATTCATTTTCCATGATTTTCATTCATTTCATTTCATTAACTTTCATGTGTTTTCAAACTTTAAAGCATGCATCCTTTGCATCTCATCTTTGTATGATCATACATATGCACTTTGTATGCCTTTGCATCATATTACATGACATTTGCATTGTATAAACACTTCTGACTTTGGTCATTTCATCTCATTTCACCTCATTTCACTTCATTTCTTTATGCCTTATACTTTATGCATTCATGCTAACTTTTCAGGTTTGGTAAGTTATTTTGGGGAGGTGGATTTTCCTTCACCTCTCACGTCTTCTTACCTCTTTCATATGCATTCTTACTTGTCTTTTAAGTGAGCTTGTTCACTTGTGTTCCATTTCTCTCACTTTCTTTCTTTAAGTTACTTATCTTCTTCAATGAAGTAAGTAACTTATTCTTCTGCTTCTTCCTCCTTTCATCTGCTTCTTCCATTGGTGGCTTCCTTGAAGATGTTTCTCTAAGCCTCACAAAACATAGGATATCCCAGCATGATAATAATTAGGGTTGTAATTAGTCCCCTTTAGATTTTTACCTTTGAGTCTCCTTGAGTCTCTTTTCTCATCTCAATAATCAGAGACTAAACTCTTAAAGTTTTAGGACTTTGGAATTAGGGTTATGCCTTCATCCTTCTCTTAGGATGGAGTGTATAACTTTAATCCTAAGTGTTAAACCTTTAATTTGTTTAAACCTCTTAATCAAATCACCTTAATAATCACAAAGACTTTATCTTGTAACTTGGGCCTTACATTAGGGTTCTAATTCTTCCTTATGGTTAAGAAGGACTCACCTTAGTGTTTAATGGACAAGTCCCCCTCAAGTTGTCTTACAAACCATAAAATCCATTTCTTAATCTCATCCCTTTAATTAAAATACACTTAATAAATGTTTGTTATATAATGAATTTAATCCCTAACCATGGATTAAGTTGTGGTATCTTTAATCGTCCCTACTCGACATAAATCGCATCTCTATGCATTCTCCGATACCAACATTTTATTATTTTTTCAACATTTTCATTTTTCTAAAATTTCCAGCAACACACGCTCCACTTCGAACGCAATTATCTTCTTCAATACAGACCTCCAAATCACAAAATTATATTCTAACATGAAGAAAAATTTGTGAATATTCCATAACTTCAAGAATCGCCCAAATCCGACTTACGAGTAAAAAGTTATCCCCATCGCAATGGGACTGGTCAATAATTCCCGTATACAGAATTTTCCAAAAATCAGCAGCAGACCCAACTATTAAAATGCACTTATCTCCCTCATCATAAACCTCCTGAATGCAAATCTTATATGTAAACTGTAGAGAATTCTGTAAGCTTTCCAAATATTCCAGAACCGCTTCAATCCGATTCACGGTTAAAAAGTTATACCACTTCTCGTGACAGCTGTTCCAAGGTTGCAAAAACCAGAATTTTTTTTTGAGATTGATGAATGTAAATTCCATCTCTCTCCATCTTACTTCCAAGTTCTACCAAAAATATTACTCTACATCCAACTTCGAAAATAACTCGACTTTAATCCAACTACACACAAGGCATAGTGATCTACCGACGTGATCCCTCAACTTGATCCATCAACTTTTCTTTGTATTTGGAATAAATCCTTCACCCTTAAACAATCTCCATCCAAAATCAACGCACTGCTCAACCCGACCGATACGAATTCATGAATCCATGCTCTCGCCATTCTACAACAGCGTCTCTTCAACAACCTTGCACTCTTGCAATCAACATCAACTTTGAACCAACTTCGACTTTGCAACAACAGTCCGGGAGTCAAGCTTCTCCCCCACTTAATTCCAACAAACACCTGCAGACAACGACTAGAAACTAACAACAAGTACTGACAGTGTTTCACACACATGTCGCATACTAAGGAATTAACAACGTTAGACAACATTGGCCGGACGGACCGACCTGCTCTGATACCACTATTGTAACACCCCAAATCTACCCGGCGGAAATTCATAAATTAGAGTTTCAAAAATTCAACAACAAAACAGGATGCTACATTTTTCCACTTAACAAATTCATTTAATTTCATGAACATCGATACATAACACTTTCAAACAGGATGAAACTATAAGGTCAACTCTTATTCAATTCATTGAAGTCAAACAACTTTTACAAATAGGCAGCGGATCCACAAATATTCAACTTTGTATCAGTTAACAACTTTTTCAACCTAACAACTTAGTAATAACATGTTTTTCATTGAGACAACTTAAAATAACAACAACTAAATATACCAACAAAACAATTAAGCGTTCATCCCCCCCGAGTGTTACGTATCAGAGCGACGACACCGACTTGATTACGAAAGTAAGCAACTCTAAACTGGAATACCTGCACGTTACCAATCAAGGTAACATTCAACAACAGAAAGGGGTGAGATATCGAACCATATAAACAAGAGTATGATAATTAATACGCTAGATAGAATCATACAATTTTTACACTATCCAAAACAACGTCTTACTAAACACCCCAAACAACCAACATACTTTATCATCTTAATTCACACATCAACATAATCAATTCCAACTATAACCTTAGCATACAAACCTTCATCAACTTCGACGAACATTTACAACATATTCAACTTCTTCAATATCAACAAAATCGACATTACAAACATAAATATATAAACAACTCAGGCAACATAATCCTATAATCAACTCATCCATCGTAATAATATAATCAACTTAACAACATAATCAACTTATCCAACATAATAATATAATCAACTTAGCAACATAATCAACTTGTCCCACGTAATAATATAATCAACTTAACAACATAATCAACTTGTCCAACATAATAATATAATCAACTTAACAACATAATCAACTTGTTCAACATAATAATATAATCAACTTAGCAACATAATCAACTTGTCCAACATAATAATATAATCAACTTAACAACATAATCAACATGAATATACATAAACAACTTATTCAACTTGAGCAACGTACACAACTTTATGAATGTAGGCAACAAGAACAACTTTATCAACTCGGCAACATAAACAGCACAAACAACATAATTAATGTGACACGGAATGTGACTCGACTGTGCATATGCATGTGGTACCATTGGAGTAAAACTCCCAACTTAAAATATACCAGGTTATCGAGGTATCTGCAAGGCATAAGCCTTCAACTTAATAAATTTGCCAATCCAGGCCAACGTGGTGAGCATCCGCTCCAACTTAGAAATGCAGTGTATGCCATGATACAACGACTCAACACATCACAACAATCAACTCCAACAACATACAACAAACAACATCGCAACTTTAATTCAACACCGATTCAACTTTGGCCATAGGCCTACAACTTTCAACGTTGGTCATACGACCTACAACTTGAATATCAACATTGGTCTTACGACCTACAACTCAAATAATCAACATGGGTCCTTCGACCTTTAACTTAAAATGCTCCCAAACTGGGACAGAACAACATACGCAACTATAATAGAAAATACACACATTCAACACTAATTAACAAAGTACACCGACTAAAATCACTTATTTATTATTCCGAACTAACTCGACAATTTTCGTTAAATTTTGGACAACTAATTTTTATCGCGTAATTTCACCCGGTCGACTAAATCGGTACTGCTTTTACTACTATTACTGCTACCAATAATTCCCACTGAATCTGTTAAATTCCATCTTACTGATACAAATCCTTTTTCTCTTCAATTATTCTATCATGAAATTCAACGAACCATTTTTCTGTCCAACTCCAAAACTCTGTTTTTATCAAAAGACTAGTTAATTACCATTTTTCTGTCCAACTCCAAAACTCTGTTTTTATCAAATTAATTTAACAATAAAACTCAATAACATTGATTAATCAATTTCACAAACAACATTATTCCATCAATTTTACAACCACAATTCGACCGACTCAACTACGGACAACACAAAAATTATACGATCCCAAACCCACATATTAATCATCATAATCCCGATTATAGAGTTCGAACCCCACCCTTACCTTAATCGATGGCCGTTTCGAATCTCCGATCGAATTTCAAACCCCTTTGCATATGTGACCCTTTTCCTCTCCTCTTTCATCCATTAAGATTAGAAATACGAACACGCTTCCATTGAGTTCCTACATTGACCAAAATTCAGCATTCATCACCATCAATCCCGTAACTACTATTTGACCAATTTCCAGCATGAACTTCCAAACTTCAAATGCGTTTTTCTCCTTCAATACAGAACTTATTGACACGAAATTATATATCAAATCGAAGGGAATTTCGTAAGCTTTCCAGAAATTCAAGAATCGCTTTAATCAGAATTACGAGTAAAAAGTTATCACCTGTTTAGTGGAAGCTGTACCGAATGTGCGAAAATTAAGATATGAACATGAATCCTTCTTTCTCCTTCTTTTCTCCCAAGCTGTTTTCTCTTCTCTAAAACCCTTATTTTTCTCTAAGACTTTTTCCCTAATTTCCACGATTCCCTCTTCTTCTATTACTTCTTCTCTTTGACTCATTCTTTTATTCCTTTTTCTTATAATAATAATAATCCAATAAAACAATTAATGGGCCTAAACACTGCACCCCTTTAATTGCTAATTTCGACGAAATTCAAGTCCAATAACCAACATGCTCCAATAATCAATACTATCATTGATAATATTATTTCTACGGCTTCCGACTTATTTTTCTGACTTAACGACTTAATTCACCACAACACCAAAATTTAATTTAATAATTCACTATATAATTATTTTCTCCGGACTTAATTAGATTATCTTCCGATTATTAACCAAATGGTCCAACGACCTGATCGACATATCCAACAATAAACGAAGATACTTCATATCGTCTATCACAACTTATATCAACTTAATTAATCAATTCAACTCGAACCAACTTATGAACATCAACGAAATATTCTGATATTTCAGAAATCAACTTCAAATACACAAAACATCGCAAATCAACACAACACAATACACTTATATTTAATTAAATAAACGGGCGTTACAACTCTCCCCCACTTAGAATATTTTCGTCCTCGAAAATTTATCCGATTCAACTACTCCAACTACTTATTTATTCCGACTAATCAACTATTATCCTCGAAGGCAACCCCACTTATAATATAGACAACAATTCATAACACCAACGTTAACAACAACTCAAACGACAATCAAGAAATACACTTGACAACCATCAACACCACACAATGAATAACCAACTTACAACATAGAACACACAACTTAATCACAACATTAATACAACAAAACTACCAACATCGTTGTCATCTGCGTACGAATGACGACACCACGCGCTAGCTGCGCACTCTGATTACTTGCAAAATACCAAGTTTACCGAGTCTAAATCCAACTTACAATTATCAAAATCAACATATCCACCAAGCCCTTCGACTCAATCCTTTTGGAATTTCATTCCAAAATGTATTCTAACTCTTGTAGTTACCGCATACTTCAACTTAGATTCGTACGATAACACCTTTGAACATTCAATATAATTACAATGACGACTACTTCCAAATCTTGGATAAGACATTCATATACTTCCATGAATTCCAAATTATCATCAACATAGACTACAACTTTACCATCTTTTAACAACATGTCCTGCAAAATTCATCTTAACCACGCAACATCATTACACCAATATAAGATACAAGGGTCCAACGAATCTCCACAAGATAACTCGCACTCTTCGCTTTCAACTAATTCAACTTACCGAATACTCGATTCTTACTCATACCGACACAACCTTCATAATTTTTTATCCGAATCAACACAACCAAACAATTCCTCTTATCCCCACTAAAACCGTTCTTTAATAAACCAACTTATAATTTAACTTCTAATAATTGCAACTCAATTATATATGACATTCTTATCAAATCATCATTTTACATTTCCACCCACTTTCCCTTCTAATCATCTCAAGAATACTTCAAGTCTCAAGCTACTCAATTCATCACTAAATAACATTCCAATTATTTCGAGTCCAACTATGAATTTTCTTATTACAATTCAATCCAAGTGTAACTTCATACTTCCCTCTTAAATTCCAACTAATACTCTCTTATAATAACTTTCATCAACAAAACAAACAATACTCAAGTGTTCGGCTTGACTTCAACCAATTCGACGTACATACTATACTAGTTGGCATGATACATCTATCCATCAATTATGATTACATCTGCTATCAACAATAGATTAAGGGTGATCAGTTCCTCAATTTGTCAATAGACATCCGACAACCATAACGGTGGCACAAATCATCATTACCCAACGTAATAACGTACTTCAACTTATGCCCAGAGTCCATAAGCATATTGCTCCGCCAACTCTCTACGACTTATCAACTTCTTCTTAGTCTCTTTAATTCCAACTTCGTCAACGATACAAAACATCCAAAAAAATCCAGTACACATTCTCTTATGTACACACATAGTACCACATGACTTTCGATATCCCACTAACACTTTATTCGCTACAACAAGTACCATCCAAAGCGGTTTGCTCCATCTACAATTTTCAACCAACTTAAAATTCTTAACAACATTGATCAGACATCCATCTTCTTCTCAATACTACCATCATCTAACATCGGCACTTTAATCGTCCCTACTCGACATAAATCGCATCTCTATGCATTCTCCGATACCAACATTTTATTATTTTTTCAACATTTTCATTTTTCTAAAATTTCCAGCAACACACGCTCCACTTCGAACGCAATTATCTTCTTCAATACAGACCTCCAAATCACAAAATTATATTCTAACATGAAGAAAAATTTGTGAATATTCCATAACTTCAAGAATCGCCCAAATCCGACTTACGAGTAAAAAGTTATCTCCATCGCAATGGGACTGGTCAATAATTCCCGTATACAGAATTTTCCAAAAATCAGCAGCAGACCCAACTATTAAAATGCACTTATCTCCCTCATCATAAACCTCCTGAATGCAAATCTTATATGTAAACTGTAGAGAATTCTGTAAGCTTTCCAAATATTCCAGAACCGCTTCAATCCGATTCACGGTTAAAAAGTTATACCACTTCTCGTGACAGCTGTTCCAAGGTTGCAAAAACCAGAATTTTTTTTTGAGATTGATGAATGTAAATTCCATCTCTCTCCATCTTACTTCCAAGTTCTACCAAAAATATTACTCTACATCCAACTTCGAAAATAACTCGACTTTAATCCAACTACACACAAGGCATAGTGATCTACCGACGTGATCCCTCAACTTGATCCATCAACTTTTCTTTGTATTTGGAATAAATCCTTCACCCTTAAACAATCTCCATCCAAAATCAACGCACTGCTCAACCCGACCGATACGAATTCATGAATCCATGCTCTCGCCATTCTACAACAGCGTCTCTTCAACAACCTTGCACTCTTGCAATCAACATCAACTTTGAACCAACTTCGACTTTGCAACAACAGTCCGGGAGTCAAGCTTCTCCCCCACTTAATTCCAACAAACACCTGCAGACAACGACTAGAAACTAACAACAAGTACTGACAGTGTTTCACACACATGTCGCATACTAAGGAATTAACAACGTTAGACAACATTGGCCGGACGGACCGACCTGCTCTGATACCACTATTGTAACACCCCAAATCTACCCGGCGGAAATTCATAAATTAGAGTTTCAAAAATTCAACAACAAAACAGGATGCTACATTTTTCTACTTAACAAATTCATTTAATTTCATGAACATCGATACATAACACTTTCAAACAGGATGAAACTATAAGGTCAACTCTTATTCAATTCATTGAAGTCAAACAACTTTTACAAATAGGCAGCGGATCCACAAATATTCAACTTTGTATCAGTTAACAACTTTTTCAACCTAACAACTTAGTAATAACATGTTTTTCATTGAGACAACTTAAAATAACAACAACTAAATATACCAACAAAACAATTAAGCGTTCATCCCCCCCGAGTGTTACGTATCAGAGCGACGACACCGACTTGATTACGAAAGTAAGCAACTCTAAACTGGAATACCTGCACGTTACCAATCAAGGTAACATTCAACAACAGAAAGGGGTGAGATATCGAACCATATAAACAAGAGTATGATAATTAATACGCTAGATAGAATCATACAATTTTTACACTATCCAAAACAACGTCTTACTAAACACCCCAAACAACCAACATACTTTATCATCTTAATTCACACATCAACATAATCAATTCCAACTATAACCTTAGCATACAAACCTTCATCAACTTCGACGAACATTTACAACATATTCAACTTCTTCAATATCAACAAAATCGACATTACAAACATAAATATATAAACAACTCAGGCAACATAATCCTATAATCAACTCATCCATCGTAATAATATAATCAACTTAACAACATAATCAACTTATCCAACATAATAATATAATCAACTTAGCAACATAATCAACTTGTCCCACGTAATAATATAATCAACTTAACAACATAATCAACTTGTCCAACATAATAATATAATCAACTTAACAACATAATCAACTTGTTCAACATAATAATATAATCAACTTAGCAACATAATCAACTTGTCCAACATAATAATATAATCAACTTAACAACATAATCAACATGAATATACATAAACAACTTATTCAACTTGAGCAACGTACACAACTTTATGAATGTAGGCAACAAGAACAACTTTATCAACTCGGCAACATAAACAGCACAAACAACATAATTAATGTGACACGGAATGTGACTCGACTGTGCATATGCATGTGGTACCATTGGAGTAAAACTCCCAACTTAAAATATACCAGGTTATCGAGGTATCTGCAAGGCATAAGCCTTCAACTTAATAAATTTGCCAATCCAGGCCAACGTGGTGAGCATCCGCTCCAACTTAGAAATGCAGTGTATGCCATGATACAACGACTCAACACATCACAACAATCAACTCCAACAACATACAACAAACAACATCGCAACTTTAATTCAACACCGATTCAACTTTGGCCATAGGCCTACAACTTTCAACGTTGGTCATACGACCTACAACTTGAATATCAACATTGGTCTTACGACCTACAACTCAAATAATCAACATGGGTCCTTCGACCTTTAACTTAAAATGCTCCCAAACTGGGACAGAACAACATACGCAACTATAATAGAAAATACACACATTCAACACTAATTAACAAAGTACACCGACTAAAATCACTTATTTATTATTCCGAACTAACTCGACAATTTTCGTTAAATTTTGGACAACTAATTTTTATCGCGTAATTTCACCCGGTCGACTAAATCGGTACTGCTTTTACTACTATTACTGCTACCAATAATTCCCACTGAATCTGTTAAATTCCATCTTACTGATACAAATCCTTTTTCTCTTCAATTATTCTATCATGAAATTCAACGAACCATTTTTCTGTCCAACTCCAAAACTCTGTTTTTATCAAAAGACTAGTTAATTACCATTTTTCTGTCCAACTCCAAAACTCTGTTTTTATCAAATTAATTTAACAATAAAACTCAATAACATTGATTAATCAATTTCACAAACAACATTATTCCATCAATTTTACAACCACAATTCGACCGACTCAACTACGGACAACACAAAAATTATACGATCCCAAACCCACATATTAATCATCATAATCCCGATTATAGAGTTCGAACCCCACCCTTACCTTAATCGATGGCCGTTTCGAATCTCCGATCGAATTTCAAACCCCTTTGCATATGTGACCCTTTTCCTCTCCTCTTTCATCCATTAAGATTAGAAATACGAACACGCTTCCATTGAGTTCCTACATTGACCAAAATTCAGCATTCATCACCATCAATCCCGTAACTACTATTTGACCAATTTCCAGCATGAACTTCCAAACTTCAAATGCGTTTTTCTCCTTCAATACAGAACTTATTGACACGAAATTATATATCAAATCGAAGGGAATTTCGTAAGCTTTCCAGAAATTCAAGAATCGCTTTAATCAGAATTACGAGTAAAAAGTTATCACCTGTTTAGTGGAAGCTGTACCGAATGTGCGAAAATTAAGATATGAACATGAATCCTTCTTTCTCCTTCTTTTCTCCCAAGCTGTTTTCTCTTCTCTAAAACCCTTATTTTTCTCTAAGACTTTTTCCCTAATTTCCACGATTCCCTCTTCTTCTATTACTTCTTCTCTTTGACTCATTCTTTTATTCCTTTTTCTTATAATAATAATAATCCAATAAAACAATTAATGGGCCTAAACACTGCGCCCCTTTAATTGCTAATTTCGACGAAATTCAAGTCCAATAACCAACATGCTCCAATAATCAATACTATCATTGATAATATTATTTCTACGGCTTCCGACTTATTTTTCTGACTTAACGACTTAATTCACCACAACACCAAAATTTAATTTAATAATTCACTATATAATTATTTTCTCCGGACTTAATTAGATTATCTTCCGATTATTAACCAAATGGTCCAACGACCTGATCGACATATCCAACAATAAACGAAGATACTTCATATCGTCTATCACAACTTATATCAACTTAATTAATCAATTCAACTCGAACCAACTTATGAACATCAACGAAATATTCTGATATTTCAGAAATCAACTTCAAATACACAAAACATCGCAAATCAACACAACACAATACACTTATATTTAATTAAATAAACGGGCGTTACAACTCTCCCCCACTTAGAATATTTTCGTCCTCGAAAATTTATCCGATTCAACTACTCCAACTACTTATTTATTCCGACTAATCAACTATTATCCTCGAAGGCAACCCCACTTATAATATAGACAACAATTCATAACACCAACGTTAACAACAACTCAAACGACAATCAAGAAATACACTTGACAACCATCAACACCACACAATGAATAACCAACTTACAACATAGAACACACAACTTAATCACAACATTAATACAACAAAACTACCAACATCGTTGTCATCTGCGTACGAATGACGACACCACGCGCTAGCTGCGCACTCTGATTACTTGCAAAATACCAAGTTTACCGAGTCTAAATCCAACTTACAATTATCAAAATCAACATATCCACCAAGCCCTTCGACTCAATCCTTTTGGAATTTCATTCCAAAATGTATTCTAACTCTTGTAGTTACCGCATACTTCAACTTAGATTCGTACGATAACACCTTTGAACATTCAATATAATTACAATGACGACTACTTCCAAATCTTGGATAAGACATTCATATACTTCCATGAATTCCAAATTATCATCAACATAGACTACAACTTTACCATCTTTTAACAACATGTCCTGCAAAATTCATCTTAACCACGCAACATCATTACACCAATATAAGATACAAGGGTCCAACGAATCTCCACAAGATAACTCGCACTCTTCGCTTTCAACTAATTCAACTTACCGAATACTCGATTCTTACTCATACCGACACAACCTTCATAATTTTTTATCCGAATCAACACAACCAAACAATTCCTCTTATCCCCACTAAAACCGTTCTTTAATAAACCAACTTATAATTTAACTTCTAATAATTGCAACTCAATTATATATGACATTCTTATCAAATCATCATTTTACATTTCCACCCACTTTCCCTTCTAATCATCTCAAGAATACTTCAAGTCTCAAGCTACTCAATTCATCACTAAATAACATTCCAATTATTTCGAGTCCAACTATGAATTTTCTTATTACAATTCAATCCAAGTGTAACTTCATACTTCCCTCTTAAATTCCAACTAATACTCTCTTATAATAACTTTCATCAACAAAACAAACAATACTCAAGTGTTCGGCTTGACTTCAACCAATTCGACGTACATACTATACTAGTTGGCATGATACATCTATCCATCAATTATGATTACATCTGCTATCAACAATAGATTAAGGGTGATCAGTTCCTCAATTTGTCAATAGACATCCGACAACCATAACGGTGGCACAAATCATCATTACCCAACGTAATAACGTACTTCAACTTATGCCCAGAGTCCATAAGCATATTGCTCCGCCAACTCTCTACGACTTATCAACTTCTTCTTAGTCTCTTTAATTCCAACTTCGTCAACGATACAAAACATCCAAAAAAATCCAGTACACATTCTCTTATGTACACACATAGTACCACATGACTTTCGATATCCCACTAACACTTTATTCGCTACAACAAGTACCATCCAAAGCGGTTTGCTCCATCTACAATTTTCAACCAACTTAAAATTCTTAACAACATTGATCAGACATCCATCTTCTTCTCAATACTACCATCATCTAACATCGGCACTTTAATCGTCCCTACTCGACATAAATCGCATCTCTATGCATTCTCCGATACCAACATTTTATTATTTTTTCAACATTTTCATTTTTCTAAAATTTCCAGCAACACACGCTCCACTTCGAACGCAATTATCTTCTTCAATACAGACCTCCAAATCACAAAATTATATTCTAACATGAAGAAAAATTTGTGAATATTCCATAACTTCAAGAATCGCCCAAATCCGACTTACGAGTAAAAAGTTATCCCCATCGCAATGGGACTGGTCAATAATTCCCGTATACAGAATTTTCCAAAAATCAGCAGCAGACCCAACTATTAAAATGCACTTATCTCCCTCATCATAAACCTCCTGAATGCAAATCTTATATGTAAACTGTAGAGAATTCTGTAAGCTTTCCAAATATTCCAGAACCGCTTCAATCCGATTCACGGTTAAAAAGTTATACCACTTCTCGTGACAGCTGTTCCAAGGTTGCAAAAACCAGAATTTTTTTTTGAGATTGATGAATGTAAATTCCATCTCTCTCCATCTTACTTCCAAGTTCTACCAAAAATATTACTCTACATCCAACTTCGAAAATAACTCGACTTTAATCCAACTACACACAAGGCATAGTGATCTACCGACGTGATCCCTCAACTTGATCCATCAACTTTTCTTTGTATTTGGAATAAATCCTTCACCCTTAAACAATCTCCATCCAAAATCAACGCACTGCTCAACCCGACCGATACGAATTCATGAATCCATGCTCTCGCCATTCTACAACAGCGTCTCTTCAACAACCTTGCACTCTTGCAATCAACATCAACTTTGAACCAACTTCGACTTTGCAACAACAGTCCGGGAGTCAAGCTTCTCCCCCACTTAATTCCAACAAACACCTGCAGACAACGACTAGAAACTAACAACAAGTACTGACAGTGTTTCACACACATGTCGCATACTAAGGAATTAACAACGTTAGACAACATTGGCCGGACGGACCGACCTGCTCTGATACCACTATTGTAACACCCCAAATCTACCCGGCGGAAATTCATAAATTAGAGTTTCAAAAATTCAACAACAAAACAGGATGCTACATTTTTCCACTTAACAAATTCATTTAATTTCATGAACATCGATACATAACACTTTCAAACAGGATGAAACTATAAGGTCAACTCTTATTCAATTCATTGAAGTCAAACAACTTTTACAAATAGGCAGCGGATCCACAAATATTCAACTTTGTATCAGTTAACAACTTTTTCAACCTAACAACTTAGTAATAACATGTTTTTCATTGAGACAACTTAAAATAACAACAACTAAATATACCAACAAAACAATTAAGCGTTCATCCCCCCCGAGTGTTACGTATCAGAGCGACGACACCGACTTGATTACGAAAGTAAGCAACTCTAAACTGGAATACCTGCACGTTACCAATCAAGGTAACATTCAACAACAGAAAGGGGTGAGATATCGAACCATATAAACAAGAGTATGATAATTAATACGCTAGATAGAATCATACAATTTTTACACTATCCAAAACAACGTCTTACTAAACACCCCAAACAACCAACATACTTTATCATCTTAATTCACACATCAACATAATCAATTCCAACTATAACCTTAGCATACAAACCTTCATCAACTTCGACGAACATTTACAACATATTCAACTTCTTCAATATCAACAAAATCGACATTACAAACATAAATATATAAACAACTCAGGCAACATAATCCTATAATCAACTCATCCATCGTAATAATATAATCAACTTAACAACATAATCAACTTATCCAACATAATAATATAATCAACTTAGCAACATAATCAACTTGTCCCACGTAATAATATAATCAACTTAACAACATAATCAACTTGTCCAACATAATAATATAATCAACTTAACAACATAATCAACTTGTTCAACATAATAATATAATCAACTTAGCAACATAATCAACTTGTCCAACATAATAATATAATCAACTTAACAACATAATCAACATGAATATACATAAACAACTTATTCAACTTGAGCAACGTACACAACTTTATGAATGTAGGCAACAAGAACAACTTTATCAACTCGGCAACATAAACAGCACAAACAACATAATTAATGTGACACGGAATGTGACTCGACTGTGCATATGCATGTGGTACCATTGGAGTAAAACTCCCAACTTAAAATATACCAGGTTATCGAGGTATCTGCAAGGCATAAGCCTTCAACTTAATAAATTTGCCAATCCAGGCCAACGTGGTGAGCATCCGCTCCAACTTAGAAATGCAGTGTATGCCATGATACAACGACTCAACACATCACAACAATCAACTCCAACAACATACAACAAACAACATCGCAACTTTAATTCAACACCGATTCAACTTTGGCCATAGGCCTACAACTTTCAACGTTGGTCATACGACCTACAACTTGAATATCAACATTGGTCTTACGACCTACAACTCAAATAATCAACATGGGTCCTTCGACCTTTAACTTAAAATGCTCCCAAACTGGGACAGAACAACATACGCAACTATAATAGAAAATACACACATTCAACACTAATTAACAAAGTACACCGACTAAAATCACTTATTTATTATTCCGAACTAACTCGACAATTTTCGTTAAATTTTGGACAACTAATTTTTATCGCGTAATTTCACCCGGTCGACTAAATCGGTACTGCTTTTACTACTATTACTGCTACCAATAATTCCCACTGAATCTGTTAAATTCCATCTTACTGATACAAATCCTTTTTCTCTTCAATTATTCTATCATGAAATTCAACGAACCATTTTTCTGTCCAACTCCAAAACTCTGTTTTTATCAAAAGACTAGTTAATTACCATTTTTCTGTCCAACTCCAAAACTCTGTTTTTATCAAATTAATTTAACAATAAAACTCAATAACATTGATTAATCAATTTCACAAACAACATTATTCCATCAATTTTACAACCACAATTCGACCGACTCAACTACGGACAACACAAAAATTATACGATCCCAAACCCACATATTAATCATCATAATCCCGATTATAGAGTTCGAACCCCACCCTTACCTTAATCGATGGCCGTTTCGAATCTCCGATCGAATTTCAAACCCCTTTGCATATGTGACCCTTTTCCTCTCCTCTTTCATCCATTAAGATTAGAAATACGAACACGCTTCCATTGAGTTCCTACATTGACCAAAATTCAGCATTCATCACCATCAATCCCGTAACTACTATTTGACCAATTTCCAGCATGAACTTCCAAACTTCAAATGCGTTTTTCTCCTTCAATACAGAACTTATTGACACGAAATTATATATCAAATCGAAGGGAATTTCGTAAGCTTTCCAGAAATTCAAGAATCGCTTTAATCAGAATTACGAGTAAAAAGTTATCACCTGTTTAGTGGAAGCTGTACCGAATGTGCGAAAATTAAGATATGAACATGAATCCTTCTTTCTCCTTCTTTTCTCCCAAGCTGTTTTCTCTTCTCTAAAACCCTTATTTTTCTCTAAGACTTTTTCCCTAATTTCCACGATTCCCTCTTCTTCTATTACTTCTTCTCTTTGACTCATTCTTTTATTCCTTTTTCTTATAATAATAATAATCCAATAAAACAATTAATGGGCCTAAACACTGCACCCCTTTAATTGCTAATTTCGACGAAATTCAAGTCCAATAACCAACATGCTCCAATAATCAATACTATCATTGATAATATTATTTCTACGGCTTCCGACTTATTTTTCTGACTTAACGACTTAATTCACCACAACACCAAAATTTAATTTAATAATTCACTATATAATTATTTTCTCCAGACTTAATTAGATTATCTTCCGATTATTAACCAAATGGTCCAACGACCTGATCGACATATCCAACAATAAACGAAGATACTTCATATCGTCTATCACAACTTATATCAACTTAATTAATCAATTCAACTCGAACCAACTTATGAACATCAACGAAATATTCTGATATTTCAGAAATCAACTTCAAATACACAAAACATCGCAAATCAACACAACACAATACACTTATATTTAATTAAATAAACGGGCGATACACGTATGGCTTTGACTGATACACATAAGTCCTGCATATGAGGGTCTTGCTACGCGTATTTCCCTCCTTGATACGCGTAACATCAGATCTGTTACGCAAATGGACATAAAGCCTACAATTTTAACTTTTCTGCGATTTCTCATATTTTCACCATCCTGTTCAATCTTATTTGGATTTCTACATCGATTTTACTCTAAAAAACTTTTACAACTATTCATCTATAAATTCCTATGGTTAAATTTATGAAACCTAACTCCTTCTACACGAATTCTGTAACAACAATCCAACAACAACACAAACAATAGATGCAACAACGAATATATCAACAATACAACAAGAACAACATGTCTTTCATCAGATATCAACACGAAATAAACAACAACAAATCATACCAAAACACAACAATGAATTTACATGAAAATCCCAACCTACATACGATCATCTAGTCCCAGTTATGGAATTCGAACCCCACCCTTACCTTGGATTGAAGGCAGCTCGAATTCACCGTAAAAATTCCCGCGAAAATCTTTGACCTAGCCTCTCCTTGATCTCTCTCTAAGACTTGTTCTTCCTTCTCTCACCAAATTCTGATTATGCTCTCTAATTAGGTTTTAACTTTGTTTTTACTAAACTCCCACTAATTACCTAATTACTAATGGGTCCAACTTAGCACCCCCAACTTACTACTCTTACACCACAAAATAGGCCCAACTTAATATTATATCAATAATACCTATTTTATTTATTCGACTTAATTAAGTTACTTAAACCAACCAAACACAACTTAATCCCGCAACACAAATTCAACTTAAACGGCTTAAACGACATGGACGATAAAACAACACGTAACAACTTATAGTCAGGAAAAATACGCAATAATATTAAATTTAATTAATTAATTAAATACGGGCATTACAACTCTCCCCCACTTAGAACATTTTTGTCCTCGAAAATCTTACCTCAGTAAAAAAACTCAGGATATGATTCTTGCATCTTGCTTTCTAACTCCCAATTTATACTTTCTCCGGCAACCAAACAACTTTCACTAAAGCAATCTTGTTGCCTCTTAAAGTCTTCATTTCACGACCCTCAATTCGTACCGGTATAGTCTCCATAGTGAGATTATCCTTTACTTGCACATCATCCATACCAATCACATGAGAAGGATCTGAAATATACTTCCGGAGTTGCGACACATGGAACACATCATGCAAATTCGACAAGTTCGGCGGTAAAGCCACTCTATAAGCAACATTTCCAACTCTATCTGAAATCTGATACATACCAATAAAAAGAGGAGTAAGCTTCTTAGATTTCAATGCTCTCCTAACACCTGTCACATGCGTAACTCAAGAATACATGATCACCAGCTTGAAATTCTAAATCTTTCCTTCGCTTATCATGATAACTTTTCTGCCGACTTTGAGAAGCCTTCATCTTCTCTCGAATCAACTTCAACTTCTCAGTAGTCTCTTGAACTATCTCTGGTCCAAGCACTACACTCTCTCCAGATTCATACCAACACATCAGGGTCTTACATCTCCGACCATACAACACCTTGAAAGGTACCATTCTGATACTAGAATGATAACTGTTATTATACGTGAACTTGATCAATGAAATATAAGTATCCCACGAACCTCCCTGCTAAAGTACACAAGCTCTCAACAAATCCTTCAACGACTGAATTGTCCTCTCCATTTGACCATCTTTCTGAGGATGATACGCTGAACTTAGTCTCGACATAGAACCCAATGCTTCTTGCAAACTCTTCCAAAATTCTGAGTAAATCCCGGATCTCTATCTGACATAATACACAAAGGAACACTATGCAACTTTACAATCACTCTAACATAAATCTCATCCAACTTCGATATTGTATAAATGATGTTAATAGGAATAGAATGAGCCGACTTAGTAAGTCTATTAACAATCACCCAAATCGAATCATGTCCTCTTGGAGTATTAGGTAATCCTGTTACAAAATCCATAGATATACTATCCCATTTCCATTCTGGAATTTTCAACGGTTGCATCAGACAAACATGCTTGTGATGTTCAACTTTTGGCTTCTGACAAATCAAACAAGCATACACAAAACACGCTATGTCATTCTTCATCCCAGGCCACCAAAACTACTTATTCAAATTCTGATACATCTTAGTCGCTCCTGGATGAATACTCAAATTACTTCTATGACTTTCCTCAAGAATCATCTTCTTCATATCTTCATTATCGGGAATACAAATCCACTAACGAAACCTCAAAACACCATACACATCCAACTCAAATCCATTCTTTTCCAATTCACCACAATCAATCATGATATCCACTGGTTTCACGTCCAAATTTTGAGCTTCTCTGATATTGTCCAGAAAATCATTATTAATCTCTAGCATACCCGACATAACACACTTCGGCATCACTTTGCAAACTAAACTCATATCTCGAAATTGCTTAATTAACTCTAACTCCTTAACCATCATTGCTTACATATGCAACATCTTCCGACTTAAAGCATCAGCTATAACATTAGCTTTACCCGGATGGTAATTCAAACCAAAATCATAGTCTTTCAACAATTTCAACCATCTTCGTTGCCTTATATTCAACTCTTTCTGATCAAACCGATACTTCAAACTCTTATGAGCACTAAACACTTCAAATCTAGAACCATAAAGATAATGCCTCCAGATCTTTAATCCAAAAACAACTGCAGCAAGTTCCAAATCATGCGTAGGATAGTTCTTCTCATGAAACCTCATCTGTCTCGACGCATAAGCAACCACTTTACCATTCTGCATAAGAAAACCTCCTAAACCCATCAACGAAGCATCACAATACACAACAAATAGTTCTTCTAAATTTGGTTGAGTCAACACTGGAGCCGATGTCAATCTCTTCTTTAACTCTGCAAAACTTTCTTCACATTGGACATCCCACACAAACGCTTTACTCTTATAAGTCAACCGAGTCAACGAAAGTGCTAACTTAGAAAATCCTTCAATAAATATTTGGTAATAACTTGCCAATCCCAAGAAACTTCTAATCTCCGTAGCCGACTTTGGAGTTTCCCACTACAACACAACATCTATCTTAGAAGGATCGACAACAATACCACTACCTGAAATCACATGACCAAGAAAACTGACTTCCTTCAACCAAAATTCACACTTAGACAACTTCACATACAACTTCTTCTCCTTCAAAACTTTCAATATTGTTCTCAAATGTTCTGCATGTTCTTCTTCTGTCTTGGAATAAACCAAAATATCATTTATGAACACAACCACAAAAAGATCCAGATAAGTATGAAAAATACTATTCATGTACTCCATGAATACTCCCAGCACATTAGTCATACCGAATGGCATCACCGCATACTCGTAATGTCCATACCGTGTTTTGAACACTGTCTTCTGAATATCCTCATATTTCACCTTAATCTGATGATAGCCCGATCTCAAATCGATCTTGCTAAACACACAAGCACTTACCAACTGATCCATCAAATCATCTATTCGGGGTAACAGGTACTTGTTCTTAATTATCACTCTATTCAATTGTCAACAGTCCACACAAAGCCTCATACTTCCATTTTTCTTCTTAACTAACAATACTGGAGCTCCCCACGACGATACACTTAGTCTCACAAACGTTATCTCAAGCTACTCTTCCAACTGCTTCTTTAATTCAGCCAACTCAGATGTAAACATCCTATACGGTGCCATAGACACAGGTTTAGTACCAGGTACAAGATCAATCGCAAACTCAACTTCTCTTTCAGGCGGCACATCAGGAATTTCATCAGGAAACACCTCAGGAAATTCACTCACTACTTGCAACTCTTCAATCTTAGATTTAATTTCCACGGACAATGATGCCATCAATGTAAACATCTGAGCTTCCACGTTCATTAACTTCTGCAATTCTCTAAACGACAATAATCTAACTTCTTCCTCTTCTGGAGTAGAAAACCTCACCTACTTACGAAAACAATTAATATGAACATAGTTATACCCTAACCAGTTCATACCTAGGATCACATCCATCCCAGTCAACAACAAACACACCAAATCAACATAAAAGTCTCTATCAAAGATAGACAACGGACAACTCAAACAAACTAAAGACGTAGTCACCGATCCATTAGCTGGAATCTCTACTACCATTTCTCCTTTCATCTCAAACAACTTAAGACCCAACTTCTTAACATAATCAGCAATAATAAAACAATGGGTAACACCCGTGTCAATAATAGTAATTAAAGGGATACTATTAATGAAATACGTACCTCTGACGAGCTTGTCCTCATTAGTGGTCTGAGTCCCAGCTAAAGTGAACACTTTCCCTCCAGACTTTGCTTTCTTCGGCTTCTGGCACTGGCTACCAATATGCCCTTCTTTGTCACAATCAAAATAGATAATCTCTTTGTGTGGGCAATCAGATATCACATGCCCAACGTTTCCATAACAGAAACAACACTTCACCTTAGCAGTGCATACATTACTCTTGTGTACTGGTTGCCCACACTTAAGACAAAAAATACCACCAGGAGCATCTCCCCACTAGTTCTCTGACCCAGAGCAACATTCTGCTTACACTTACCAACCAGAGCATCATAAGGCTTGCCACGGTTCTGCTGATTCTTATCTCTCCGATCAGTAACAATCTTGTAATGAGCATTATTATCTTCCTTGAAGATTCTGCAACTATCCACCAGATCAACAAAAACACAAATCTTCTGATACCCCACAACCTTCTTAATCTCGGAGCGAAACCGTTCTCAAACTTGATGCACTTCAAAAACTCAGCAGTCGCTGCATCATGTTGAGTATAAAACTTTGACAACTCCATGAACTTTGCAGCATAATCCGTTACCGACATACTTCCCTGCTTCAGCGCAAGAAATTCAATCTCTTTCTTACCACTCACATCTTCAGGGTAATACTTCCTTATAAACTCCCTACAAAAAATGGCCCAAGTGATCTCTTCACCTGCAACTTCCAATCTTTCTCTGGTCTCCAACCACCAGTCATCAACTTCAACTGCCAACATATGAGTCCCATAATGAACCTTTTGTGCTGGAGTGCAATCCATCACGCGGAAAATCCTCTCAATTTCTTTAAACCAAACCAATGCAGCATCAGGGTCATATTTGCCTTGAAGGTAGGAGTCTTTTCCCCATGGAAAGTTGCAAAGGTACGAGACTCATCATTCTCTCCAGCATTCAGCAAGTTCTGCATAGCCTGAGTCATTGCTTGCATTGCAGCAGCCATCGCAACATCATTTCTTCCAGCCATCTCAATGTAACACTACGACACAACAAAAGTTAGAACCACGTAACAATACTTGAATGCTAGACAACTACGACTTGACACTTGGTCAGACAGACCGACTTGCTCTGATACCACTAATGTAACACCCCATTTCTACCTGACTTTATAAATTAAATCAGAGTTATAAAATTTATCAACAAACATGGATGTCACATTTTTCCAACTTTTAAAATCAAATAACAACTTCAATAATATAATAGCTTCGAAAAACAACGCATCAGATCGACATGTTTCAACTCTTAAACAACTTCAAATAAATCAATCATCAAAATAATCTCAACTTGGTTCTTCGATCGTAAAACGACTTAAAACTAATTCATAAACTTAAACAAAAATCATAAAGGCGAAACAAGCATTTATCCCCCCGAAGTGCTACGTATCAGAGCGACAAACACCAACTCGAAGCTACTAAGTATTGGACTCTTTGTTACCTGCACATTACCAATAGAAAGCAACATTCAAACAAAATGGGTGAAATATCAAATAACATAAACAAGATACGATAATCAATATGTAAATGAGATAGTCATATAATCACACCACTTCCTACAATCAACACACAATCTTGCAACCAACAACGGATAACAACGTAAATAATGAAATGTGAATGCAACTCAACTTAAATATGCATGTGGTACCATTTGGAGTAAACTCCCAACTTGAAACATTGCCAGGTTATCGAGGCATTATCAATTTATTTGCCAATCCAGGCCAACTTGAATCGAGCATACGCCCCAACTTGAAATATGCACATGTATGAAACTATGAATGGCATACAAAAACAATAATATAATCATCAATTTATCAACATAACGACTTGAACAACTCAACAACATGAATCAACATTGGTCATAGGACCTACATCATATTAATCTTTCCAAAAATCGGGATAACACAACTTATAACAACTTTAACACCACTTCAACGTGAAAACAAAAATTTACGACTTAATCGACTAAATTACTAAATTAATTATTTTAAACTCTCAAATATACTATAAACAACTTATTTTATCTTTACTTTAAGTCTAAGATCAATCTAACTTGAAACGGATGCGAAAACAGGTCGAATCGCCAAAAACCGCATTTTTCCGCACCTGTCCTGCTCATACGCGTATGGCCTCCTTCATACGCGTATGGCCTTGACTGATACGCGTAAGGCCCATATATGAGGGTCTTGTTACGCGTATTTCCCTGCTTGATACGCGTAACACCATATCTGTTACGCAAATGGACAAAAAGCCTATAATTTCAACTTTTCTGCGATTTCTCATATTTTCACCTTTCTGTTCAATCTTAATTGGGCTTCTACATCAATTTGACTCTCAAAAACTTCTATAACTATTCATCTATCAATCTCTAAGGTTAATTTTACGAAACCTAACTCCTTCTACATGAATTCTGCAACAATAGTCCAACAACTACACATACAACATATGCAACAACGAATATATCAGCAATACAAAGAACAACACGTCTTTCATCAGATATCAACACGAAATCAACAATAACAAATCATACCAAAACATAACAATGAATTTACATGAAAATTCCAACCTACATATGATCATCTAGTCCCATTTATGGAATTCGAACCCCAACCTTACCTTGAATTGAAGGCAGCTCGAATTCATCGAAAATATTCCCGCGAAAATATTTGACCTAGCCTCTCCTTGATCTCTCTCTAAGACTTGTTCTTCCTTTTCTCACCAAATTCTGATTATGCTCTCTAATTAGGTTTTAGCATTGTGTTTACTAAACTCCCACTAATTACCTAATTACTAATGGGTCCAACTCAACACCCCCAACTTACTACTCTTACACCACAAAATAGGACCAACTTAATATTATCTCAATAATACCTATTTTATTTATTCGACTTAATTAAGTTACTTAAACCACCAAAACACAACTTAATCCCGCAACACAAATTCAACTTAAACGGCTTAAACGACTTAATGACAAGGACGAAAAAACAACACGTAACAACTTATAATCGGGAAAAATACGCAATAATATTTAATTAAATTAATTAATTAAATACGGGCATTACAATTCTCCCCCACTTAGAACATTTTCGTCCTCGAAAATCTTACCTCACTCAAACAACTCAGGATATGATTCTTGCATCTTGCTTTCTAACTCCCACGTTATACTTTCTCCGGAAAAGGCTTTGGCTAAGCTCCTTGCAAAGAGATTGAAGTTGGTGCTTAATTCTATTGTATCTCCCAATCAAACGGCTTTTGTTCCGGGTCGAAAACTTTTAGACGATGTTTTAGTGGCCAACGAATTGGTGGATTATGCAATAAAGGAAAAGAAGGAGTGTACCTTCTTTAAAGTTAGCTTTGAAAACGCATATGACAAAGTATCTTGGAACTTTCTTCGTTACATGAAGAGGAGAATGGGATTTAGAGAGTTATGGTTGAAATGGATGGAAGATATGCTGCTTTCTAGTAAAATGTCCATCTTGGTCAATGGTAGTCCGACCAAGGAGTTTGTGGTGCAGAGGGGTTTGAGGCAAGGAGATCCTTTATCTCCATTTTTATTCGTTTTGGTTACGGAAGGATTAATGAGGTTGATTCGGAATTCGGTGAATATAGGTGGGTTTGCCGGTTTTAACATCAATCGAAGTTGTTTCATTGATGTCTTACAATATGAGGACGACACTTTATTGGTGGGGAATAGAGGGTGAAATCATTTATGGGATATCAAGACGGTTCTTAGAGCTTTTGAGATGGTGTCTGGTCTTGGCATTAATTTTCACAAAAGCAAAATCATTGGAATTAACGTGAAAGATTGTTTTTTAGAAGCGGCGGCAAATTTTCTATCTTGTAAATTTAAATCTAATCGTTTTTCTTTTCTTGGGATTCCGATTGGAGTTAATCCTAGGAGGATTGCGTCTTGGTCCTCGTTGTTAGAGAAGTTTGGTAAAAGACTTTATTCTTGGCAAGGTCGGTTTTTATCGTTCGGTGGAAGAATGACTCTCATCAAAGCGGTTTTTTAGTAGTCTATCCATATTTCATCTATCATTTTACAAAGCTCCGGTGAAAGTGTGGATGGCGATTATGAGGATCCAATCTAGTTTTCTTTGGGGTAGTTCGGAGGCGAAGAGGAAAATACATTGGATAAATTGGAAGTCTTTATGTTTGTCTTTCACACATGGAGGGATATCTTTAAAAAGATTGGATGTTTTCAATGAGGCGCTTATTAATAAATGGAGGTGGAAAATTGTGAATGGTTCGGAGGATCTTTAGTTTAGAGTTTTAAATGCGAAATATGGCGATATTAGAATGATGATGTGGAATGACAATGTCATTAAAAGCAAGGGATCCAACTTCTCCTATTGGTTTTTGGATTTGTTTTCGTTCAACAAGTCAAAAATTGATGATGTTTTAGTAGAAAATTATAGTTGTGTTGGGAGATGGTTTTACTTCATCTTTTTGGAAGGCGGATTGGACGGGTTGTGATCCGCTTTCGAGTGTGTTTCCTATGTCTTCTCGGAGTCTTGATTGAAAAATGTTTCGGTTGCGGTGATGGGTGGTTGGATGGAGGAACAATGATAGTGGGGAGATCTTGGTTTCAAAGTGTAGACAATATTTAATTCTGTTTCGGCATCGGGTGCAGTGGGGGCTGGCGTTGTTAGCTCGTCCAGGTTTTTTGCCTCTGGTGGAACTATAGTAGGGTCAATTGATGCAGGTTCTAGCATAGACGCAAAAGGGAATTTTCGCGGACCAGCACTTCTGTTTTTTTCGTAACTGGTGATGTTTCCTCTGCTGGTTCAGGGTCTGGTGATACAGTAGTTATAGGATTTGGTGATGTAGGTTTTGCAGGAATGACAGGGTCTGATTTTCTTATGGAAAATTCTGTAGTTTCGGGGAGTTTGCACAGTCAGGAGTTCAGGTATTATGGGCTGGATTTTGGTTTTGTTTCAGCTGATACAGTGGCGAGTGAAGCAGTTTTTTCGACAGAGTTAATGTGTAACGCTCTATTTATTAATTAATTATTTAATTCATTATATTCGCATTATTGGTGTTGATTTATGTTGAATTGTCGAAGTTGTTTGTGATAAGTTGCTAAGTTTGTTTGAATTAAGTCGAATGAGTCGATTTAAGTTGCATTGTCGTTCGTTGGATAAAGTTGAATTAATTGAGTTGTGGGAATTGATGTGGAATATTCTCCCGTTTATGGTTGGATAAGTTATTTAGGTGCTTGGACCATTTGGTAAAATATTGGAAGATAATCTAATTAAGTCGGGAGAAAATAATTAGTCGCGAATTATTAATTGATTTTTAGCGTTATGGTAAATTAAGTTGTTAAGTCGGAAAATCGAAGAAATAATATTATCAGTGATAATATTGATTATTGGAGCATGTTGGTTATTGGACTTGGATTTCGTCGGAATTAGCAATTAAAGGGTTGTAGTGTTTAGGCCCATTAATTGTTTTATTGGATTATTATTATTATTATAATAAAAAGGAATAAAAGAATGAGTCAAAAGAGAAGAAGTAACAAAAGAAGAGGGAATTGTGGAAATTAGGGAAAAAGTCTTAGAGAAAAATAAGAGTTTTAGAGGAGAGAAAATAGCTTGGGAGAAAAGAAGGAGAAAGAAGGAGAAAGAATGATTAATGTTCATATCTTAATTTTCGCACATACGGTACAACCTCTACTAAACAGGTGATAACTTTTTACTCGTAATTCTGATTAAAGCGATTCTTGAATTTATGGAAAGCTTACGAAATTCCCTTCGATTTGATATATAATTTCATGTCAATAAGTTCTGCATTGAAGGAGAAAAATGCATTTGAAGTTTGGAACTTCATGCTGGAAATTGGTCAAATAGTAGTTACGGGATTGATGGTGATGAAGGTTGAATTTTGGTCAATATAGGAACTCAATGGCAGCGTGTTCGTATTTCTAATCTCCATGGATGAAAGAGGAGAGGAAAAGGGCCACATATGCAAAGGGGTTGGAAATTCGATCGGAGATTCGAAGCGGTCATCAATTAAGGTAAGGGTGGGGTTCGAGGTAAGGGTGGGGTTCGAATTCTATAACCGGGACTAGATGATCGTATGTAGATTGGGGTTTTCGGGTAAATTCGTTGCTGCGTTTTAATATGATTTGTTGATGATAATTTCGTGTTGATATCTGATGAAATATATGTTGTTCTTGTTGTGTTGCTGATGAATATGTTGAAAGTTGTTCTGTTGTCTGTGTTGTTGATGATCGTAGTTGCAGAATTCGTGTAGATGGAGATAGGTTTCGTAAAATCAATCATAGGAATTAATAGATGAATATTAGTAGAAGTTTTGAGAATAAAATTGATGTAGAAACCCAATTAAGGATGAACAGAATGGTGAAATGTATGAGAAGGTTAGGTGAGGAAAAATGCAGTTTTCAACGATTCGACCTGTTTTCGCGTCCGTTTCGAGTTGAATTGATCTTAGACTTAAAGTAGAGATAGAATAAGTTGTTTATAGTAGATTGGAGAGTTTAAAATAATTAATTTAGTAATTTAGTCGATTAAGTCGCAAATCGTTGTTTTTACGTCGAAATGGTGTTGAAGTTGTTATAAGTTGCGTTGTTCCGTTTAAAAGATGATTATTAAAGTTGCAGGTCTATTGACCAACGTTGATTCAAGTTGTCATGTTGTTAAGTTGTTACTTCGTTATGTTGTTTAAAGTTGTTACGTCGTTATGTGGTTGATTATGTCGTTATGGTTGTTGTTGTATGCTTCATACATTCGCATACATGTGCATATTTTAAGTTGGAGCTTATGCTCGATTCAAGTTGGCCTGGATTGGCAATATTTTAAGTTGAAAGTTGAAGGCTTATGCCTTTATGCCTCGATAACCTGACAATATTTTAAGTTTGGAGTTTGCTCCAAATGGTACCGCATGCATAATTAAGTTGACTTGCATTCACATTGAATTATTGTGTTGTTAAGTTGATATGTGACTAATGTGGTGTTGATGATTGTTATATTGATTAATGTTGCATTGATGATGGTTATGTTGATAAATGTTGAACTGATAATTACTATGTTGATAAATGTTATGTATTGTAATTGTGTTGATGTTGTGAAGTGGTGAGTTTGTACGATAATTCTGTTTACATATTGATTATCGAATCCTGTTTATGTTATTCGATATCTCACCCCTTCTGTTATATGTTGCCACTTGTTGGTGACTTGCAGGTAACGAAGAGTCCAGTATTTAGTAGATTCGAGTTGGTGTTTGTCGCTCTGATACGTAGCACTTCAGGGGGATAAACGCTTGTTTTGCATTTATGATTCTGTTTAAGTTTATGAAGTAGTTACAAGTTGTTTTATGTTAAAAGAACCAAGTTGAATGTTTTGATGTAGTCGAATTAAAGTTGAATTTGAAATTGTTTAAAGTTTAATAAAGTTGAAATCCGCTGCGTTGTTTTGAAGTGAATTTTATTATATAAATTGTTGTTCGGTTTTAAAAGTTGAAAATGTAACATTCCATGTTCGTTGTGAGATTTTATTTAACTCTGATTTAATAATTAAAGACGGGTAGAAATGGGGTGTTACATAATGCAGAGTTCGGCTGATGCGTTTCTCGCCGAAGGAACTGCTGTTGTTTCTTCTTTGCAACAGCGATTGGGTGATGCAGTTAATGTTGAATCTGTTACGAGCTCAGCGGGGTTGGACAACAGGATTGCGGAGGAATATTGGAGGCTAAAGGGCTTATTGGTTGATCTCAAACCGTGCCATGGTGAAAAAGATTTGTTGTTTTGGAAAGGGAAAGATGATGGTTTATTTTCGGTTAGTTCCTTTTTTCGACTAGCTTTTTCTAGTTACATTTTGTTTGGTCCTATAAATAGATTTGATCGTGCTTTTGAGTTGATTTGGAAAACGATTGTTCCGTTTAAAGTCAAGGCCTTCGGGTGGCGGAGTTTTTTGAATAGTTTGCCTACTAGAAGCTCTTTAAGTCGTAGAGGAATTAACTTGGATTCCACTTCTCAATTATGTCCCTTTTGCTCTTTGTGTCCCGAGACTCTTCATCATCTTTTGCTAAATTGTATGGTGGCTAAGCTTGTTTGGAAGGATATTTCCTCTTGGTTAGATTTTAAGAAGGAAATAACCTTAGAACTTATGGGTAGTTTTTTGGAGTAGTTTGCTTTTTGCGAATCCGGAAATGTAGCTAAAGATAGAGAAAGGTGTTTGTGGTTGGCGGTAGTTTGGAACATTTGTTTGATGAGGAATGAGATCATTTTTTGTAATTCAATTTGGAACGTGTACGACTTGGTTTGGAAGATCAAGATTTCCTTGTAGAGGTGGTCTATGATGGAGAAAATTACTTATTCCAATTACAATCTATATGAGTTTGACAAGGACCCATTGTTTTTCTTGATATAATGCAAATTGGTTTGTAATTTTCTTTTTGTTTTGACAAGTTTTGTCTTAGCCTCTTTTTGTATTCAGGTGGAGTACCCATAGTACTTTTTTTTTTAATATATCACTTGATTAAAAAAAACTAGGTAAGGTGACATTAGAAAGAAAAAAAGAACGAAAATCATCCAAATATCCTCTTTAAGGAGCTTCCAAAATATTTAATGAAAATTAAATCAAATCCATCCAGACTTGGGCGTATACTCGCCTTCGTTTGAGCAACCACCATACCAATCTCTAAAAGGGTGATGGGAGAAAAACTGACACCCTGATCCCTAGGAGTGATATTCCGAAAACAAACCCCACCCAAAGTCAGCCTATCACGAGTGTGTTCAAGAAACTGATTGGTGAAAAATATAATTACATCATAACACACCTCATCCATATTTTGCACCTAAAATTATCAAAATTTAAGGCCATGACGATGTTTCTACTCATCCTACTATTAACTCAAGCATGCAAATAACCAAAGTTTGTATCACCCTCCATAAAATCCATTAGGTTGGTACCAAGTAAAATACTTACTAAGAGGGGGTAAATCTAAGAGCTCAATATGATAAAAGAAATTAGAGAAAAAACATGTTCTGCACTAACAATGAGCCTTTGAGACCCAAACTCATCCACTTTCTCATGCACAAAACATACTGAATTGAAATACATTATCCAAACGCTCAATTGAACATGAAACATAAATATACATTATCCATTAGTTTTAAATAGTAGTATCAAACATCCATTAGTTTGAAATAGTACCTGTAACAAACAAGGATATATTATTGAGTTAAATGTACTTTTGCCCCTGTCATTTGAGAACGACTTTTGGTTTCTCCATCTGAATTTTTGTTTGTTTGTGTTTTCACCCTTATAGTATAAAACTTTTTAGTTTTGTACCCTCAATGTACATATTAGATCATGTGGAAGGGGTAAAAGCAAACTTCACATCAAATGGCTTAGATAAAAGCAAAAGTCGTCTATGCCAAAGAGAACAATATTCATATTTTTTTGAGATTTTATTTTACAGAAAAAGCTAAAATATAATATTATAAGAGTGAAGTCGAAAGAAGTACTTACAGTAGTAGTGTATTAAGATTTCATGCAATATGGAAGCCACTCTATCCCCGTCTAACAATACATGTCATCTTTGCAATATATTAATGTTTTAAATTATTTATAAATTTATTCCATTAATATACTCATATTTATGGTATTTCAACTTAATTTATCATTTTAATCAGGACAATTAATCATTAGCTCAAATAGTTAAAGCTCAGAAACCGTGCCCTGAGTAATACTAATAATTGTCATCGATTCTAAACCACTAATCTACAAAACAAATCAAATAGTTAAAGCTCAGAAACTCACACACATCATTTATTCAAACAACATAATTAGTACTAACATAATCAGGAATGATAGTTATAAGGACCAGAAGGCCAGTAAGGCAATAGTGGAACTACAGTATTGTTATGAATGTTATAATCCTCTAAATTGAAACAACAGTTTCCCTCTCCATTGTTGAACTCATGATGAACCTTTCCCTTCCCCTCTGATGTGCTTTCTACTGTTTCTGTTTCTTCCACTGACACTTCTCTATAATACCCTTGCACTCCACCGGAACAACATCCTTGCTCTTTCAACATTCCCTTCAACTTCATAACCTAAACTCAACAAAACATAGTTTAGATATAAGAATATGCATGAATATTGTTAACCTACTTAAACTTACACCGTCCGTTAGTGTAAGTGTGTAACCACGAATATTGTTAACCTACTTAAACTTACACAGAGTCGTCTTAAGTTTTTGGAGACTCTAATGTATGTTAACATACCTCATCCTGAAGCTGCTGTTTTTCCTTGGAAACAACCTCAAACTGATGTTTAAGTGAATCATACAAGTGTTCAAGTTGCTTTGTCTTCCACCTCGCGCGCCTGTTTTGGAACCAAATAGCAATTTGCCGAGGCTGAAGCCCTAATTCTTTCGAAAGCTTCATCTTCCTGTGAGGGTCTAGTTTTATCTCCATCTGAAAACTACTCTCAAGCGACTCCATTTGTTCACTAGTTAATCTCTTTTTCTTTTCCTGGTTCCCGTATTTCATCATCATTCTGTCCATTTCTGGAAACGTTTCTGTCCACTCTTGCGGTTTCACTTCCATTCCTTCACAAACACATACATATTGTTTTGTTTAGCATGTCAAGACTCTTGTTATAAACCTATATATATATATATATATATATATATATATATATATATATATATATATATATATATATATATATATATATATATATATATAAGATATAATATGAAATATAAATCACCGTTATCTCAAACAATATTGATATAACACGTAGATACTTCAAAAAATTTGAAGAATTGTTGCATTGCATGTAGTCACACATGTAAGTATCATATATTGACACAAGTCAAACACACTTCAATCTGAAGTATCGGTGCTGCATGAAAATGACTTAAGCTTTGGACCATGAATATGTACTATATATATATTTAGTCAACAAAGTTGAAAATCTAGGGTTACTAAATTACATGCTAGAAGTTATTATATGCTTATGTAATGGTTTAGAAGAGTAGCTAGCTAGGGTTACCTTGAAATGAAGTTTGGCTGTAGTTGTAGTTGTAGAGGAAGCTTAAGGAAGAATCTGCATGTTGAGGAAGAAAGGTTGTTGTGTTTCCATTCCAATCCATAATATTGATCTATCTGTTTCTTTCACACCCCCTTGAACTTGAGCAAGTCTGGCCTATAAGTAAAGCTTGTCTGTGTTTTTGGTAATGGGATGGTCCACTAGGAAGATAGTGAGAGGTCAGAGGTTCCTGTGGCATGTTTAAGTAGCTAGGTTTAAGGGAATTTGATTACAAAGTAAGGTACACTGTACTCTAAGAGAGAAAAAAAAATGGTAATTAGGCGTGGCTTAGAGTTGTGAACTGTGAAGAGTGATAGTGATAGTGAGAGTGAGAGAATTCTCTTTCTTAGACTTAACTTTTGGGGAGTAACAAATATGTATTTAATGGTGAGACGTATAGTAGTAGTGGCTAGGGATGAGGAGGGATAGTATGGAAGAGAAAGGACAAAGCGTGAAAAAGGGGAAGGCATATGTCAGTTTGGCTCCCCAAACAACCTTCAAAGGGGACCTATTTGATCATACACTTATGAATACCACTGTTTTTGTTTTCCTTTTTTATTCACCAACCTTCAAAAGATCATCTTTCACCTTAATTCTCGACTCTCAAAATTTAACTCATCTTTCACCTTAATTCTCTTAAACCTCTCAAATTTTAACTCATTTTTCATTTTAATTCTCTTAAAATTAAAATATTTGGGAGGTAGATAGAGTCGGTCTCAAATTTTTGGAAATCTTATATAGATTTGTCACTGTTTAATCATGACAAAGTCATTATAGATTTTATTTAATTACGATTTAACAATAATAAATATTTTACCAAATTGTATTTAAGTGTCATTTAATCGTAACAAATTTTGAGCTCTGTATATATAGGTGGCAAACAAACATATCCACTTTATTTATAATTGCCTCGCAAAAACTCGAAAAAAATGGGACGATCATTATTGAGAATGAATGCCTAAAACTTAAAAAATTGTGGTCGGGGCAGGCCTGCAGTTACACACTTTTAAGACTTAAAAACTACAAAGATTTATGTCAACGCCTACAAAAACTCGCAAAAAATTGTTATAATTTATGAGAATTAAAATTGGTGTGTTCCAAAATGACAAGAAAAGTGGAAGAGAAGCAACACTTTGTGAAGTGTTGTTGCGGAATGAAAATAGGTAATGGTTGGAAACATGACAACTTTTGATTAAAATATATTGTTTCATCAAGGGTCGCAACCTTGTGAAACAACACATGCATGCCTATAAATACCTCATTCCGGAAATCAGAAAATATAATTATAAACCAAATATTTTCTTATACAAAATTCTAAACACTCTTCGCTGCATAATCGAGTTTCCGTTGGTCTTGCATATACTCGATAAAAGGCTGAATTATCCTGGGTATTCATGCGTTCCAACTCTAAGACAATTTTTTAGAGTGCTTGAAATACTTTTAAGGAAAGTGATTTCGTTCACGATTCCAGTCTCGGTCCATTCGATTTATATTAAATTTCTAACAATCTTAAAAGTATTACAATTAATGGTAATCAGGGCATCTATATCTAGAAGCAAAACAATAATCGTCATCATGAATCGGTACATTTTTAATAAAATTCAAAGCATGATTATTTATTTTTTGGTCATGATTATTTATATGAAGTTATTGATAATCTATTATGGTAAATTCTTAGGTACCCATGATAAGTAATTGGGTACCGGTACTTTAGTACAAATTGTGAGAATATTTTAATTTATATTAAAATAAAATAATACAATAAAATGACATGGCATTGAATCATAACTTTTGATTGGTTAAGGTACCACTACCCAACTAAATTCAAGGGTACCGAAGTTTTCACCATCTATTATATTTATAATTTGAAAAATGATCATGAATCGGGAAATAATTGATATCAGTACACTTATGGAATATTATAGCATTAACATAGTTTTATTGATTTGATTTCACATTGTTTCATTTTATACGGAGATATATGTATATGTTTTGAAAATGTGATATCAGTATTACATTCCAGTAATCATGTACAATAATTAAGTATTATAAATATACGCATATCAAAGACATGTATATAGTTTTGATGTTTGATATTATGTGAATTAAAATGCATGAACGGTAGAAGTAAAAAGAATGGATTTTGTAATGACATGCTTTTATCCCATGCAACATAAAATATCTTTAATATTGAAAACGATATTATACTTAACTTTTATTGATAAAAAGGGAATTATATGTCGATCAAAATGTTTATGTTTAAAAGTATATTATGGTTGATGATTTAATAGTTTAATGATTGATATTCTTTAATTTCATGATTTTCTCGTTACCGAGATAAATGGCGTAACCATGATTTTCATTCGGAAAAATACATACACATTGCTGTAACATGGCATACCGGTAAGGAGAGTCTCTTTTATCAAAAGATACGAGTAATGTTCGATTTCAAAAGGTGTCAATTTTGAATTAAAAGAGAAACTCAACTGTCTATTGAAATTGATTTAAGAACAACTTCATATATTCAAAATTGGTCAAGTATTGTAATTGATCACCAAGTGTGTGGTGACTTAATTTGTAAAGAAAGTGTGTGTACTTTCTGAAAGTATTTGATATATTTTTATTTGTTGGAGAAAGATTCTCAAAATTAGTTTGATTCAAAGTCCACTATAGTTGTTGATATATTTGCAAATACAAGGAAGTAGTGGCTTTAAGGGACTCCTCATTTTAGAAGGATGTTATCCAAGGTGAAATGGATTCAATAATGTCAAAGCACACTTGGGTACTTGTATCATAATTATGATACATTAAACACCTACATGTATATATTAGTAACCAAGAGTTTAAAAAAAAGGAAGGTGTTGATTATTTCGACACATATGCACTATTATCAAGGATGTCGACAATTAGAGTATTGGCTGTCTGAACTTATAATTTCTCAAATGGATGTCAAAATAACATTCTGAAATAGAGATCTCAATGAGGAGATTTATATGGAGAAACTAAAAGATATATGGTAATGAACAAAATGTGTCAAAGTATGAAAAATCCATGTATGGATTAAAATAAACACCGAAAAAATGACATCGGAGATTATTCAATCTTATCAAAACACGAATTCAAATATTTTATCATCATCAAAAGGAGGAGATTGTGAGGAATATATTTTATATCTAGTTCTATTTTGATGAATACAAATATTATCAAAGAAGAAAAGGTTCAAAAGTGTCATGCACATCAATGATGAAGTTGATAAAGAAAGCTTAGCATAGAAATTCAAGTGAAGATTCAAGACAAGTGAACATAAATAAGGTGTTCATTGTAATTTATACTATACTACTTTAAATTGCTCATAATTGCATCTCTCACTTCATCTAAATCTTTCTTGCATCATCAAGCATGATTATCTAAAAATATTCTTCATCTGATTCTTGTTACAAGGGTTTTTACACAATGTTGTGTGAGAATATTGTGTTATTCACTTATCTCCATTTTGATTATATGATTGATCAATAGCAACAATATGAATAGAATTTTAGAAACGAATCGGTTTCTAATTTCCACATTCAAGATGAATGGTCTTGGACTAGTTGACACACTTTTGAGGATCAAAGTAAAGTGAAATAGTGGGGTTATGAACTTAGTCAAACACATTATATTGAGAAAGTGTCTGATAAATTCAAACACTTATGCTTTAAGGAAATGATCACTCTATTTGTTTCTAGTGTCAAAATTCAAAAGAATTATGAAAGAGTTGTGGCTTAATTGGAATATAAAAGTGTATGCAATGTACTATAACCGACATAGCATTTGCAATTATTAAAATGAGTAGATTTTCCTAGTAATCCAAATGGTGAGCACTAGAAGGCCATCATTAGGATTTTCGACAATCTTATAAAAACAATCTTGATCTACATTATGGTAGATGTTTTTCCATATTATAAGGATATACCAAGGCGCGTTAGATATCGAATGTTTAATATCACAAATTTGTATTTGGCTGGATATTAACACTAATTGAGGGTGAAATTTCTTGGAAGAGAAAGAAACAAATGTGGATCACTCTCTCAACCATAGAATCAGAGTTTAAGACTCTTGCTTCCGTCGGTGAAGAAGCAAAATGTTTGAGAGAACTTCTATTGGAAGTCCATTGACTAAAGACAATGTTTCAAAGTGTTGATACATTGCGGTAGTCAAACCACTTTAACTAAAACATATAAAAGCGTATAACATAAAGTCTAGGCAAGTAGGACTTAGACATTCTTTCTTGAGAAAATTGATTAAGGATGTAATCATTCACATATATAGATCGAGCTATCATTTTCTTGATCCATTTACTAAGCCACTGGCCAAAAACTTAGTAAAAACAACCTCGAGAGGCAGGAGGTTGAAACTCCTTGAGTAAGAGTTCCGACAATGGCGGCAACCCAATCTTACGTTAATAGAACATTAAACCTCAAGATTCAATAGGTAACAACAAGTCGTTGATTTGGATGTTTGTCGAACATTTCATGATAATGTTGGCCTTTTAAAATGAGGGTTGAGTTTTATTTTAACTCTTAATGAAGTTCAATACCGAGGGTATGTGTCTCATGGAAAATGATACAATATGAACTTCACCTATGTGAATTTCGAGACGGTGTCCTCTCAAAGTGAGAGTTGGAGTTTCTCTCATGGAAAATTCATGAAAACAGGAAAATCACATGGCCATAAATAGTACTAGGCAAGAGATGCAGGCGAAGAACCATTAAAGAATGTGTGTATGGTAATGCCAGTCTAATCACATGAGATAACGGTTCAAAGTATAGCTACCTAACGTTCCGATTAGACTTTGGTTTATTCTTACTAAGGTTAAGTTCAAATCGAAAAATACTTAACTATATTAACATTCTTTGTTTCTCTTTTTGGAATTGGTCTTGTCATTATTAGAACAAGTGGGTAATTATTATAATTTATGAGAATTAAAATTGGCGTGTTCCAAAATGACAAGAAAAGTGGAAGAGAAGCAACACTTCGTGAAATGTTGTTGCGGAATGAAAATAGGCAATGGTTGGGAACATGACAACTTTTGGTTAAAAGGTATTTTTTCATCAAGGGTCGCAACCTGTGAAACAACCACTATGCCAAACAAGACCTTATACAACATTTTTTTTTGCCTTAGACAACGCTTTAAAGCGCTGTCTAAACCTGCGCTGCTAAAGGTTTAGACAACGCTTTGGTTAATGACAAAAGCGATGTATAAAGGGGCTTTATACAACGCTTTTATTATCAAAAGCTCTTTTTAAACCCCACTTTAGACAACGTTTTTTGCCTTTTTATCATATACCTTAGACAACACTTTTTATTTTATTTTAATGGTATACCTTAGACAGCGCTTCAGTGAAAGCCCTGTCTAAACACCACATTAGACAACGCTTTTATTGAAAACGCTTTCTAAACCCCATCTTAGACAACGCTTTTCCTTGAAAGCGCTGTCTAAGGTATACGAAAATTTTAAATTTTTTTCCTTTAAAAAGCGCTGTCTAAGGTTGCCAAATTTTAGGCACCTATTTTTATCCACCTTTCACCTGGTTTTTAAACCAGAATTTGTACCTGTTTTCCAATCCAGAATTTGCACTAAATTATCCTATTTAAACCTACTAATTTAGGCACCTATTTATAGATACAAAATAATCGGATTTTCAATCACCAATATCTAGGAAACAATTCATACAATCGTACCAATATCTATGAAACAATATTAACGAAACAATTCATACAATTCATTTCATCCAACTATACGTTTTTGGTTCAAATTAAATTCTACATAAAGTAAAATGTGATAACACTCTGAGCTATACATTTTCATCCAGTTGCAACTATACTATAACCTGAAACAACACAAACATATTGTAATTGATCAATTAAAACAAATCATAATCAATATATCTATAGTTACATACACATATTCAAAATTTTCATCAATTAAAGTAAGAGTACAATATACCTTATAACACATTTAGCCCCATAATGAATTGACACCATTCCTCTTTAATTTCATCCAAATGATTACTTGAGTAATACGCACACTTGAATTCATCAAAGTACTACATAATAATATAACATAGTTTGATTTAGTTTCAACTATTTAATTATATGAGAAATATGTGTTAAATATTAAAATAACTCATAAGTTAGAAATACATACATCAGATGGAATCTCTAATCGACCCAAAGAAAGAGTTTCTCTCATAAACTTCAACATGAAATATCCGCAATCTATACCATTACGTTGTAGAGGACACTACACATGAAAAGAAAATATGTATAAATCCTCAGTTTTATCAAGTATCATCACTAATATAATAAAAAATGTGATAATTAATAATATACCGCCACTTTTATCCATGTAATGTTGTTGGCTCTCCTCTTTGATACTTGGATATCTCGTTAGGCTCGAAAAGCTTGTATAATGCTAATAAAATATAAAAGAATATTTAGAATAATTCACATAAATTAATAAATACACACAAGAATATTTAGAACAATCTCACTTACATGTCAATCATATTCTTCATATCCGGGTATGTTGTCCAATCATTTCCTAACGAGTCAAGATAATAAAAAATTTCTCTGATAGGATTTATTGTGAACAATAACCAATGTCCACTGTATGATTAAACAAATGTTAGATGGAAATTTTCTACACGACGATAAAATACAAAATAATTATGATAGATGGATTTAGAATGAAAATCTAATCTGGTATTAAATGGTAAAAAGAACAACTTTTCCGTATCTTTTTTGGCCATGAAGAGGTTGCAAATGTACACCATCACGTCATCTGGTCTACTTAAGATTAAAGCTAAGTTGACAGACGCGGGGCTTAAGAATCCAAATCTTTCGTCCAATCCACTTGGGCGTATCACGTTGTCATACAAAAACCTTAAATAAAAACATCATTAACATTAGACTATTCATTTGAAACATAAAGTAAATAAGTTGTTCAATTAATATAACAAAGTAGACCGAATATAACTCACATATGTATTGACAACACTGACGCCTATTTCTTCATGACGAAAGATTTGCACAAATTCTTCATTACCAACTGATTGTTCATATTCAAAGCCAAAAATACCTTCCTCCATATGTATAAGCTAAATACCTCCGGTCAGAATATCTGTCAACTCTAGAAACGTCTGAAGGCACGACCTATACTTGGAGGTAGTTTTTTTTCATAGTTGCGGTCTTCTTAGCACCAACCTTGTAATACCCATATACAAAAGACATACATGAAGCATATTTTTCATATATAATATTAATAATTTGGTACTGAAATACAAATAAGTTCTTAGCAACACATTATATAAATATAGCCACTACAACATAAGGTACTAAACAAGGCTATAAAATAGTACAAGATGTTCAACTAAAAAAAGATCTAAGAACTAGATCCGAAGATCTCAAAAATCCACAGCGGAAGACTAAGCCATCAACTAGTAAGGATAATCAAGTCGACTTATCCTTACTCTTAGCGGAACCTGAAGTACCTGAAATAACAATATCAACATGGGGTGAGATAAAACATCTCAGTGGGTTCCCTATCTTAGAGTTCTCTCGGCTCTAAGGGTCAAGCATAACAATTCTACGAGTACAAGGGTTCCTCTCAAAAATAACTAAGTCGAAACGGAACAACCCAATAATACATCGTACAAGACTTCCCATGGGACTAAGTGAAACACCTACCTCAAGTATGAACCACTAGACTTCTCATGGGACTCAATGTAATACCCATCTCAAGTTAATTCTCGCTTCTCGTGGGAGTCAATGTAATACCCACCTCAAGCTAACTCTCGCTTCCCTTGGGACTCAATGTAATACCCACCTCAAGCTAACTCTCGCTTCTAGTGGGACTCAATGTAATACCCACCTCAAGCTAACTCTCGCTTCCCGTGGGACTCAATGTAATACCCACCTCAAGCTAACTCTCTCTTCCCGTGGGACTCAATGTAATACCCACCTCAAGCTAACTCTCGCTTCCCGTGGGACTCAATGTAATACCCACCTCAAGCTAACAAAGGGGAACACAATCAAGCGTGATCCTCAATTCTTATTAGTCTACAAACTCTTAGGTGTCTCACAAGTCTCGCCATTCCTTATCTTTAAATCACAATTCCATAATTATGTTTCGTTACCTTTTAATCGAAAATTCGGGTAAAAGTCGGGTGGAACCAACATTTCTTGATCTCAAAATATAGATTTCATCATTAGCTTCGAAACGATATGTGGAACTCTAAAAACGGATACCCAGATCATGAGTTACGAATTAAAAACCAAGGTTGGAACCTACAGGTCTCGCTGAGCGAGCTCCTTCTCGCTGAGTGAAAATCGCCCTGGAACTTTCGCTGAGCGAGGTATGCTCGTTGAGCGAGCTACACCAGTTCAGGAAGTTTCAGCCTTATGGGAAAACACTCTTTCCACACCCAAACACTCCCAAACATCAACCAATGCAACAATACATAATCAAACATATCCATTATCATCATATGAGTATTTTAGGTAGGTTTTAATCGAGTTTTAACCGTTAAACTTCCGATTGTTCTTAGATTTTCCAATTAAGCCCTAACCACAAACATCTCTAAACTCAACCAAAATCAAAGATAAAAGTTTCTAACTAATAACCCACCTCGAGAGATGAAGATTGGCGGAAAGATTGAGTTGATTCGACGGACGAATGATCGGGAGTGAGGAATTGGAGCTTTAGGGCTTTTCTCTCTTCTTCTTCTTTTCCTTCTTTTATTCTTTCTTACCAACTTTCTCTTCCTCTCATAATCTTTCTATATATATAAAATATAAAAGCTTATATTTTCACCAATAGGTCAAAATTAGAGAATATCCGAAAATGTCTCTTAATCCGATATTATATAAAACCTCTGAGTCAACTAATATCAATTAATAAAATAATATCTCACTGATTACTCTATTCGGTTCCATTAAAATTTCTTAGAGTATTCCAGAATAATATTATTACTAATTAATATTATCCAGAGCTTTAAATAAAATATGGGGTATTACAAACCTTTTTTTTGTTGTGTGGAAACGTTGTTAACCTCCTTATCATGAAACTACATATCATATAAATAGTTAGATGAAGTATAAAATCAAGAATTTAACATTTTCCATGCATAAATATCATAGAATTGTAATGTACCTATTTTTTTGAAACAACGGACTCGGTATTGCCGCAGAATAGCCTTATCTTTTGATTTGGACCTTGTTGGAGTCTAATTAACATAACCATGTAAAAAATGTACGTTAAATGTGCGTAAATTTTTCGAATCTACACATTAAATTTAACAAAGGTTCATAATGGTTTTAAGCAATACCTCATATCCTACGCTAATGAGGCTTGTCGGCCATGCAACAAACGAACATATTGCTTGTTCCACCATTGTTGCATCTGAAACATTGTCAAGATATGGTAATAATGCCTTCGGCTCTACTGCAATATCAACCGCGACTTTCAAAAATCCAGTAGGGAGTGGTCTAGTGTGAAGTAATTCTCCGCTAGTGTTATGCACTTTTCCCTTGCCAACCATTCGATAATATGGTGACGATAAGTAGAGATGACAATGGGAAATGCCCTAAAACCAATAATAAATATGAAATTGTTAATGTGCATATATGTCAATTACATGATTTAAGTTAATAGTTCAATTTAAGACAAATATATATAATTACCTTTGGAATGTTCGATTGAAAGTTACAGTTGATACTATCTTTGTCCGAACCATCTTTAAAACATGCCGAAGCGCTAGCCTTTTTTTCTTTCCTTAATGCACGAACTTCTGCTTCCAGTGCTTCCAATTTTGCATTAAGATCTTTATTACTAGGAGTCTTTCCTTTTTTAATACTCAAGGAGGTCGGAGTGATCCCAAATCCCTTACCCCTCACCCGACCCGAATACTCATGGACATCTAATGCCCAACTAAGTATACTCATGGACATCTAAATAAAGTTTTTATTTAATTAATGAAATAATGTTATACTTACACATTTCTCAAATACTTGTTGAACATCTTCTTTAACAACTCCAAATTTTCCCACACGGGCTTCCTTCCACAAAACATGTGCAGGAAGAGATGTTTCAGAACTTTTCTCCTTCTACAACTACACATTAAGTCATAAATATGATCAAATAAAACTCATGATGAAAAAATATATTATTACAATTTATAGATACTTACCATAGATTGTTCTAAGCGTCCATATCTGACACGTCCTTTTCGGTATGGATACGCGGGACTTGATGCTCTTTCCCGATTTGTGTCACTTATTCTTTTAAATGTTGGGTCCTTTCGTTTGGATTTAAACGCTTCCCATTCTTCTGGTGAAATCAAACTTTCATATTTCTTTGGAAGCTCCACATCAACATGATTACCATCTTCATCCCTAAGATACTTGGATGATAAAAATGTTCTAAACCCTCTTAGTAGTTTTCCGGCCAATTTAAGACAAAAATCTCTTCTATCATCTTCGATGTTGAAACACCTCTAAGAAAAACATACACATTGTGCGTTAGTACAATTAATTTAAAAGACATAATTAGTTTGCATAATTAAAGACATAATTATTGTACCTTTATCTCAGTCCAAACTTTTTCTTTGGATTCATTCAACTCTTTTTTTCTCCAATCATCACAAGTAATTGGAATCTCATTCCTTACTAGTGCACCAATGAAACTAGTCAAGGTATGACCGTTAGGTTCTATAAGATGCACAAGCTCGCTCCAATGCACATCTAAAATGATGCCTCGGTCTCTACCATGGAACACTCTCCTCATCACTGTTATGCCTCTTCTAATCTCGTCTTCCGTGGATACCTTTTTATTACCTCCTTCATGTGTAGAATGATCATCACATGGGTTATCATCATTAGTGGCCATATCTAACCTGTAATAAAGAAACCAAGGATATTAAATATAAATTATAATGAAAGCAATTGAAAATGAAAAATAAAGAAACCAAAGATATCAAATATAAGTTATAATGAAAGCAATTGAAAATAAAAAATAAAGAAACCAAGGATATCAAATATAAATTATAATGAAAGCAATTGAAAATGAAAATGACATAATATATAACATTTTACTATATTCACTAACATCTCTTTCTTTTCTTTGTTGGAATATTAATTACTTGCTTCTTAGAAATACGGACAAATGAATTGATCCAAATTCCCTCGTTATGATCATTCCTGATATATGACTCATCCTTTATAAGATCCTCATCTTGATCATTTCTATTCAACTCATCCCGTCTAATGCATGACTCATTCTCAACATCAATATCACATTGATCGACACCGCTATCATCAACCACTTTGTTAAGAAAAGCACTATAGACCATTTTGTACTCGTCGGGTCATTCACATAGAAAATTTGTTTAGCTTGAGATGCTAGAATAAAAGGTTCATCTTTGTACCCAACCCTAGTAAGATTAACTTGCAAAATCCAGACTTATCCATTCGTATGCCACTACTATTTACCCACTTGCAACCAAAGATGGGAATCTGAAACTTCTCGTAATCAAACACCCAAATATGCTCAATAACTCCAAAATATGACAAATTTGTATATTTGGGGTTTAAGTCCCTCATACTTGATATATGCATTTCTTCAGCTAGCACGGTGATACCACTATTTTGCATAATACTCTTATCATCTTGTTCTTTGGTATAAAATGTGTATCCATTAATTGCGTACCACTATTACCGAAGTAGGATCTGAAGAGCGCTTCGAATAAATACGATCCTTTAACCATTGTATGAAACTTTGATTGTGCTCTCGTACTATCCAATTTTCATTTCTGTTCGGATTTAACCTTTGGAGTACATCCTTGTGCATTTCAACATATGGCTCAACCTCATTATCATTGTGCAGAACATACAAATGCACTTGATCTCGTTCATCCTTTGATACTGTCACAATTTTATTTCCAATTAATTTTTTACCTTCCTTTTTTTTCGAAAATCTGAGCTTTGGGGAGTCCAATCGATTGAACGTTGGACAAATATTCAGTACAAAACTCAACAACTTCTTCAACAATGTATCGTTCAACAATACAACCCTCTGGTTAACTTAGGTATTTCACGTACCCTTTTAATATTTTCATATACCGTTCAGCAGGGTACATCCATCTCATATAAGTTGGTCCACACAATTGTGTCGCTTTCACATGATGAAAAACTAGATGAACCATTATGTCAAAAAAAGAGGGAGGAAAATACATTTCAAGCTCACACAAGGTAATTACAATCTCTTTTTGCAGTGTTGGTAAGATCTCGGGATCAATCACCTTACTACAGATTGATCTAAAGAAAAAACACAATTTAGTTATTGCACTTCTTACTTTTTCTGGCAAAATAGAACGTATACCTATTGGTAGAAAGTGTTCCATTATAACATGGAAATCATGTGTGTTCAAACTCTTCAACTTGAGGTCTTTCATAGACACAAGTCTTCTAATATCTGAAGAGTATCCTTCTGGACCCTTAACTTCACTCAGAAACTTACACAATTTTTTTTCTCCTTTCTAGATAGAGTAAAAGAAGCAGGTGGTAGATATGTTCGTCTTCCTTTCTTCACGGGCGCTAATTCAGTTCTCATTCCTACTTTTAACATGTCCTGCCTTGCTTTAAGGTCATCCTTAGACTTTCCTTTTATATTGAGTAACATACTGATAACACTTTCAAATACATTTTTTTCAATATGCATAACATCGAGAAAATGTCTCAAGTACAAAGACTTCCAATATGGAAATTCAAAAAATATCAACCTCTTATTCCACCCACCTTTGACAACCTTATGTGCAAAAGGATTGCCAAACTCAGTACGCACATCTTTCACCTTTTCAAAAACTTGGTCACCTGACAATGCGGGTGGAGCTTTACGCTCTTCGGTGTCTCCATTGAATGCTTTTCTCCACCCACAATAGTGTTGTTTAGAATGTAAGAATCTACGATGACCGAGAAACACATTCTTCTGACAAAGTTCCAATCGAATCGTATCAGTTCCAACTTCACAAACAGGAGACGCACGTTGACCTTTAATGCTATACCCATATAGATTCCTGTATGCTGGAAAATCATTAATTGTGCTAAACAACATCACCCTTAAATTGAAACTTTCTTTCCTATATCCATCATAACCAATGTAAATCCATCATAACCTATATATACATTGTAAACACCCCAAATTTTCCCTCACTCATTTCACACCATGGCTTGTGATCTTTCATCTTTGCATTAATATAAGCATACCCCCTCATATTGCATATTAGTTCCATCTGCATAGTTCAAATTCATCTGCATCTAGGGTTTGTGATCTGAGCAATCCAAGGATCCATCTGAGCCACTCCAAAGGTCTCCAATCATTCCAAGAGGGTTCATGTGTGTTCCATCATAATATTATATCCCTCAAAGATCAAGGAATTCAAGAAATCACAAGAACTTGTAAAGCATGGAAGCAAAGTTAGGGTTTCATTGCACAGATGACCTGAAATTAGGGTTTTGGTTTCAGAGGCCATAAATCCAATTTTTTTTTGGAAATTCTTGTATCTAATAGTCTCAATATGTTATAAGGATCATATGTACCAAGTTTGATGAAGAAATTCATTGTGGAAGTCATCTGTTCACGGGGTAACTTCTTGAGCAAGTTAAGTCAAAATTAGGGCATCTGAGGCCCCCAACAATGGAACCAAAGTGGTATTTTCATCAAATTGAAGTTATATGATCTTTATTTGATCATTGAAGTGCTTGGAAGTTCACAAAATTGAAGAAATTTGAGCTAAACCAAAAGTTGCCAAAAATGGAAATGACTTCTAATGGAAACTTTCCATTTTGGGAAAGTTTTTCAACCTCCTCTTTCTCAACCAAAAATGCTTCAAATGAAAAATTGTTGGTCATGAAAGTTGTAGATTGGATCATTCCCTTTTCAAAAAGTACAAGAACATGTCCTAATTCATTATGGAACTCAAGTTATGGCCTTGCAAAGTTGGCAAAAATCCTATAATTTTCACTTTCACACCAAAGAGGATTTTTTGCAATTTCACATACCAAGTTATTTTGTGACCTCCAATCAACCTCTAAGCATCATACAAACATAATACAACTTATTGTGACCAGAATTGCCCAAGGAATCACAAGTTTCTATGGCTTGCATCACAAGAAATCACAAAAGGGGCAAATTGCATAACACTTGCAAAATCTCTTGCAACCATGTTTCCACTTGTGCCACCTGCATAATTTCAATCCCCTGGGTCTCCTTGATCAATGCTAAGGCCAGACATGCTCTTGAACAACTCCTGCCATAGCCCATACCTCAAGTACACATAATGTTGACTTTTTGCAAATCACCCCATACCAATCACCACATGCCACCACCCACTTTCTGACCTATCAAGACATGTTATGTGGACTCAAAGCAAGCTAACTCACACAATCTTGGAGCTCAGAACCTCTCATACACCAAGTTTCACAAAATCACTTAAAATTTTCCTCTCTTCAAAACATTCTGCACAAGCATCAAACCTCCAATATTTTTCCATAGATCAACTCACCATCATCCACAGATCATTTCCCAACCATTGCCAAGCCCTAAAAGCCAGCCAAACACAAACACGATTCTGGACCAGTTGAGTTGCAACCTCTCAATCCAGCTCATTTCAGCTCATTCCAAGCCTTGCAATAGCATCAGGGGATCAAGTGGAGGCCATTTGCACAAGAGAGAGGTCCAGAAAGTGCCAAACTGAGAAAGCTCAAGTTCAGGTAACCTCAAGAACTTTTTTTCTAGAAATGTAATTTTAAGTTCCTAAATGAATCTATGTGATGTGCTGATCATGCTGATGTCTTTATTTTTGAAAATGGTTGTGTATTAAGAATTTCATGGCTGTCTGAAAGTTTTGTCATTTTTATGTTTTTCTTTGAATCTTGAAAATGATGCATGAGAAATGAATTTTGAGGGTTGATTTGTGTTTGGGGTGAGCTGAGGATATGATCTGGAGCTTTAGAGCTCCTGAAATGACCTTGGGAAGAAGTTGGGTTGAGGGTCCTGCCGGAGAAGATGATCGGAGCTTGCTCCGGTCACCTGAAAGTGATTAGGTTAGTTAATTAGGGTTAGCGCGTCAGTTTGAATATAGGCCTTTGGATTTAGCTTGCTGCGTGTTTGGACGGATCAGATGCATCCACTTAACCCTAATTCTTAATTAATTAAGTTAATTAATTCATTTAGCCAGATTCAATCTCAGCCCCACATCTGCGCGCGCAGTCAAACCAAGTTCAAACCTGAACCATCAGATCAGTTGACTTTCCTTTAAATTGATTTTTATTTTCATTTTACTCCATTTTCTTTGTCATTTTATTTAAAATACTTAGAAAAATAATAAAAATATTTCCTTATTCATTTTAATTCCAAATATTTTTCTTCACCCAAAAACATTTTTATTTTTATTTTTTGCATTAAAAAATCATTTTAAAAATATTTAAATGTTTATTTTAATTAACTAATGGAAATTAATTAATTAAAATACTATTTAGGTTTCTAAAAATCCCAAAAAAATTCACATTGCATCTTAAGGCATTTAGAAACATTATCAAACCATTCATACAAATTTCGTTTTGGTTTTGAACACATTTTGACATTTTTCTTGAATTTAGGGTTCATAAAATTCCCTTTTTGGAACCCTAACTTTGAAAATTCTTTTCTGCCTAACCATGAATGGTTTGATGATGATTCTTTTTGCATTGTTTTCCATATAGCATGTAGTTTCTAGGATATTTTTGTCATGAATTTATCTTTAATTTTCAAATTGATTTGTATTTTTCCTCTGAAGGTACCCAAACACCCTAGTTAACTTAGAAAAATCATAACTTCCTTTAGCTTAAGAGTTAGGCCTTCTCCTTTGGGGTGTGATATCATATGGGGTTAGGGTTTGTTTGAGCTCATTTGCAAATTTTTATCATGTGAATTGTTTCTGTTTTGATCATTTGCATCTCATCCTTTCATGTAACCCTAATTTTGCATTCATACTTGCATCTTACATTGCATTGCATGAACATATGAACTTGTCATGACATCCTAAGCACTTGTATGCCATCTTAGACATCTTAAGACATTGCTTGAACATTGCTTGGTCATTTATTCATACATTTGTTATGCCTTGCATCCATTTCATTTCATAAACATGCATGTGTTTTCATGTTTCCCATTTGCTTCACTTGCATTCATTCTCTTTGTATGAACATTCATAGCACTTGGTATGCCTTTGCATCATGTCATAGCATCATTTGCATCATGTGATTGCTTCTGGTTTTGTTTTTGACTTTGCATATGCTTCATTTCACTTCATTTCTTTCTTTGTGCTAACACTTTCAGGAGGTAAGTAACTTGAGAAGTGAATTTTCCTTCACTTCTCACTTCTCTTCATCTTCTTCATATGCATCCTTGTTGCATTTCTCTTTGCCTTTGAGTGATCTTGCTCATTCATGTTCATCTCTCACTTTCTTTCTTTAAGTTACTTATCTTCTTCAATGAAGTAAGTAACTTATTCATCTGCTTCTTCCCCCTTTCATCTGCTTCTTCCATTGTTGGCTTCTCTGGAGATCTCTTTTAAGCTTCACAAACCATAGGAACATCCAAGCATGATAATAATTAGGGTTGTGATTAGTCCCCCCTTAGTTTTTTACCTTTGTGTCTTCTTTGTGTCTCTCTTCTCATCTCATCATTAGAGACTAAACCTTTAAGGTTTTAAGACTTTGGAGTTAGGGTTATGCCTGCATCCTTCTCTTAGGATGGAGTGTATAACTTTAATCCTAAGTGTTAAACCCTTAATTTGTTTAAACCTTTTAATCAATCCATCTAATAATCACTAAGACATTAACTTGTAACTTGGGCCTTACATTAGGGTTCTAATTCTTCCTTTATTGGTTAAGAAGGACTAACCCTAGTGTTAATGGACAAGTCCCCCTCAAGTTGTCTTACAAAGCATAAAACTCATTTCTTAATCTCACCCTTAATTAAAATCCACTTTAATAAAGGCTTGTTTTGTCATGAGATTAATCCCTAATCATGGATTAAGTTGAGGTATCTTCTTCAGCTTAAGTTCTCTCATCTATTATCCTTCTATTAGGATGGTGTAATGAGTTCACTAATCCTTGATTATGGCTTAAACTCATTACTTAACACTAAACAAAAACACAAAAACATCTTAATAATCACAAGTAGGTTAATGATCTTAATCCTACATCATCATGGTAATTAAGTTGGGATGTTTATCTCATACTTAAAGTATTCTCATTATCCCTAATCAAAGGGAGGATATAATGAGTTTACTAACCCTTGGTTTAGGCTTATGCTCATTAACTTATGACAAATTCCAAAAAACAAATAAAAGATTGAAAACACAAAAACAAACAATAATCGTCTCCTTCGGGATTCTTTTCTCATCACCTTCACTCACAACCGAGAACTTGCTTCTTCCGTCTAATGCAAGACAGTTAGCACTCGAGCCAGACGAGTCATACACTTGAGCATAGACAAGTAGGCAGTTCATCAGTCAATTTATCTTTCAGTCTCTTTGAGTCGAACCACGGTGTTCTGACTTCCTCATTGCACGAGAGGATACGTAGGCATAACTTAACAGTTATCGAAAAAAAGTCTCTGTGTCTCCCCACTCTTTCAGCATTCTCTTTTAAGCCTCATTCCTGAGCATTTCACTTCACCTTTTGCACTGACACTTGTATATTCTTTTCCAGCTTTTGCACACAGATAGCACATACACTACCCCTTTAAACGCAATCTCGTAAGCGTGGATCCCGTCGAGTACGACGGACAATCTGGGTGCTAATACCTACCCAGGTTGTAACCAACCCCCTTTCTCAGTTTCTCTGGTTCACAACCGTCTTATCCATCTATTTCTAGGTTTATACAGCATTATCTTTCCTTCGGGAGAAAAATGCCTAGCTGGCGACTCTATTCATCTTCTCCTCTCGTCAACCGTTCGCGTCTGTACCCTATAAGACCAGGTGTCTTTTCGGGGAGCGATAACTTCTTTTCTTAGGTTTATGCAGCATTACCTTTCCTTCGGGATAAAAATGCCTAGCTGGCGACTCTATTCATCTTCACTTCATCTTCTCCTTTCGCCGACCGTTCGCTCTTGTACCGGGATGAAAATCTTCGGGAGCGACATACATAACCAATGTAAATCCAAACGACAATAACATATGTAACATCCCAGACCCCTCGCAAGGCAATCCTGGCACTGCTACCTCATGACCTTCTCTACCCCCTCACTAGTAGAGTTTTTGCCTTCCGTGGGAATCGAACCCTGTACCCTGGGGTTTAAGTACATGTTCAATGCATTCCCACTACCACTTGAGCTACTAGCTCAATTGGTAGTGGGAATGGATTGAACATGTACTTAAACCCCAGGGTACTGGGTTCAATTCCCACGGAAGGCAAAAACTCTACTAGTGAGGGAGTAGAGAAGGTCATGAGGTAGCAGTGCCAGGATTGCCTTGCGAGGGGTCTGGGCTGTTATTGTAACAGCCCAGACCCCTCGCAAGGCAATCCTGGCACTACTACCTCATGACCTTCTCTACCCCCCTCACTAGTAGAGTTTTTGCCTTCCGTGGGAATCGAACCATGTACCCTGGGGTTTAAGTACATGTTCAATCCATTCCCACTACCAATTGAGCTAGTAGCTCAAGTGGTAGTGGGAATGGATTGAACATGTACTTAAACCCCAGGGTACAGGGTTCGATTCCCACGGAAGGCAAAAACTCTACTAGTGAGGGGGGTAGAGAAGGTCATGAGGTAGCAGTGCCAGGATTTCCTTGCGAGGGGTCTGGTTGTAACAACCCGGGCCCCTCGCAAGGCAATCCCGGCATTGCCACCTCACGATCTTCTTTACTCCCCTCACTAGTAGAGTTTTTGCCTTCTGTGAGAATCGAACCCTGTACCCTGGGGTTCAAGTACATGCTCAATCCATTCCCACTACCAATTGAGCTAGTAGCTCAATTGGTAGTGGGAATGGATTGAGCATGTACTTGAACCCCAGGGTACAGGGTTCGATTCCCACGGAAGGCAAAAACTCTACTAGTGAGGGGAGTAGAGAAGATCATGAGGTGGCAGTGCCGGGATTGCCTTGCGAGGGGCCCGGGCTGTTACAAAAAAAAGGCGCCTTTTTTTTGTAACAGCCCGGGCCCCTCGCAAGGCAATCCCGGCACTGCCACCTCACGATCTTCTCTACTCCCCTCACTAGTAGAGTTTTTGCCTTCCGTGGGAATCGAACCCTGTACCCTGGGGTTCAAGTACATGCTCAATCCATTCTTACTACCACTTGAGTTGCGCCTTTTTTTCGTAACAGCCCAGACCCCTCGCAAGGCAATCCTGACACTACTACCTCATGACCTTCTCTACCCCCCTCACTAGTAGAGTTTTTGCCTTCCGTGGGAATCGAACCCTGTACCCTGGGGTTTAAGTACATGTTCAATCCATTCCCACTACCAATTGAGCTAATAGCTCAAGTGGTAGTGGGAATGGATTGAACATGTACTTAAACCCCAGGGTACAGGGTTCGATTCCCACGGAAGGCAAAAACTCTACTAGTGAGGGGGGTAGAGAAGGTCATGAGGTAGCAGTGCCAGGATTGCCTTGTGAGGGGTCTGGGCTGTTACAACCTATACATAACCAATGTAAATCCAAACGACAATAACCTATACTATTTTCACAAAATCAGTCAAGAACGAAAACTATTGTATTAGAATTGTAGAGTTTTGGACATGAGAAGCAACTAGATTGATATTGCAGCAGACAACAAGCTAGATTAATAGTCGGGTAGTATCTTCGAATATCCTAAATACAATGCTACTAAGTATAACGATCTAATTACACTTGCCATACACGTGTGTCGCATAACTTTTAAGAAAGAAACTAAACAATTGCCTTAAAAGACTAAAAATTACATTGAATGAGGTATCATCACAACTCACTTCTTAATTCTGTCCTCAAACAACAAACCTTCCAAAATGATTGAAACTTGAACTTCAAACATCATATTAGACTCTTTCATAAGGAAAATAAACTTATCATCTTATAAAAATCATTCTCAAATCTCAATCATTGTTCATCTAAATGACAAACAATTTAGCTTCTAACAACTTTCAAGTTCACTTCATTTTCTCACAATTAACAAATATTTATATCATTCAAGTTGAAAATAGAGTTACATATAATAACAACAACATAACAACAATATTAGACTTATCGAAGATAACAACAATATAACAACAATATTAGAATCAATAAACAACATTATAACCAAAAATTCAGTCAAGAAAATAACAACAATATTATGACTTATCGAACATAACAACAATATTATGACTTATCGAACATAACAACAACAATGTACCTTATGAGAACTCAGTAGAGGACAAACTTGGACGAACTCAGTCAAGAAAATGGACGAACAAGGTAGCTTATCGAACTCAGTCTACAGATACAAACAAGCAGAACATAACATATATAACAAACTCTTCTTCTACAAATTCAACAAAAACTCAGTCTACAGATACAAAAACAAGCAGAACAAGAACCATTTTCAAACCCTAATGACTAATCAACTGACAATAACTAAAAAGATTCTCAACATTTCAACAAAAACCAAAATGTGTGTGAGAGAACAACGTACATGTTCTTCAACCGTTCGCGATTCAACAAAAACTCAGTCAACCGTTCACGATCACGATTCTTCAAACACTTCCGACAATGATCGAAACCGAGAAATAAAGAGGATTCAAGGTTTATGGAGGTTTTTCAGGTTAGGTTTCGCTTTCCCAAGAGGGAAAAGAAAGAACAGAAACAAACGAAAATAAAAACAGAGGTCTAATATTTTAATTTAATTAGACCTTAGACAACGCTTTTGAGGAAAACGCTGTCTAAGGGCGACCTTAAAAAGCGCTTTTGAAAAACGCTGTCTAAGGTTGACCTTAGACAACGCTTTTGATTTTTGTTTTTTAATTTTAATACCTTAGACAACGCTTTCTCAAAAAGCGCTGTCTAAGATATACCTTTAAAAGCGCTTTGAGAAAACACTGTCTAAAGGGCACCTTAGACAGCGCTTTTTAAAATATTTTGTGAACAGTTTCCGTGTTTTATATTTTTTTCACTTATAGCAGCGCTTTTTTAAATAAGCGTTGTCTAAGGTGCGCTGTTAAATGTCATTTTTGGCATAATGAACACTTACATGCCTATAAATACCTCATTCCGGAATTCAGAAAATATAATTATAAACAAAATATTCTCTTGTACAAAATTTCAAACACTCTTCGCTAGATAATCGAGTTTTCGTCGGTATTGCGCATACTCGATAAAATGCTGAATTATCATGGATATTCTTGTGTTCTAACTCTAAGATAATTTTTTAGAGTGCTTGAAATACTTTTAAGGAATGTGATTTCGTTCACGATTTCAGTCTCGGTCCATTCGATTTATATTAAATTTCCAAATTTCTAACAAAAATGAGTCGGGACGGAGCGGCATATTAAAAGGTACTGACCTAAAATCTTGATATATCTCACAAGAAAGTACGGGCAAAATAGATATGTCAAATATTCGGATCCGTTTTACCATCTTTGTGCAATATTCTACTTAGATTTGAAGTTATTCATAAAATTAATATGTGAGCACATTTACAAAAAGGGTAAAACTAAGAAAAATATTCAAGACTGTTTAGTTGAAAAATAATAAAAATGAGCTTCAAAACATGAATTCAAAAACAAGTAAAACTGATTTTGCTTCAAAAGAGAGTGTAGTGAATAACTAGCTATACAGACCGGTACAGAGAAGCCTGCTACTACTGGTGTGTTCACATGAGACAAATAAAGGAAGGTAAATAACTTAGGGATTATCTCCCTGTTATATTTTTAACCTCTCCTCTCCCTTTCAACTTAAATATAACGTGCCAGTGTTACAGGGAAGAAAGCTGATACAATCTTACTTTCACTTCTCTTGTCTGTCTCTCTATAAACCTATCTGTTATATGCATGAAATTGGGATCTGGGTTGGGTTTTTGTTTTTGTCTTTTTTGTTTTTTAATTTAAAATTTGACATGATGCAATTTGCAACACCTAGCAATTGCAATTGATTGTGTCGGTTGTTGTAGGATAGGACAGATTAGACTGTGACTAGGTCGTACTTTGGCAGAAATAAAAGTAATGGTTGGCTGGAGCTTCAAGAAAGGCCTTTGATCCCGAAATGTCAGAGAGATAGATAGATATGTCATATGTCAAGGTTCAAAATACAATTACTGCTTCTTTGCTAATCAATCACTGTATTTTTGTAGCGACAAATTGTTTATGAATATGTATCAAAATTACAGTGAATAATATTTTTATGATTAAGAATCAAAATGAGTGTTTTCTAACTAAGCTTCCATCATAGCACAGCATGGCAGCATCATATGCTAAAAACAGATTAAAAGGCAATATGAAGCATGCATTGTCATTGTTGGCCTTTAATCACTGTAATTAACATTCCAACCTCACATTAAACGTGTTAAAAAGTTCAACATTTACTTTCTTGGGATCCTAGCTAGACGAACTTTACTTTCAATTATGTTAGAATTTGAAATTAGGTTAGAATTTGAAACTTTGAGGTTGGTGAAAATAATTGAGTAATTGAATGTGGAAAGAGAGATAGAGAATAATTAAGGGTGAAAAGTATACTAATTTTTTTATTTAGAATTTAAAATTGAATGGATTTTAAAAAATATGAAAAATAGGGAGTAATCTGTAATTTTTGAAAATTTGAATGACTAATTTGTAAAATTTAAAAATTATTAGGGATTTATTTGTAATATTTTTGAAAATTTTGGGGGTGAATTTGGAATTTTCATAAAATATGAGGACCATCTTGCAAAAATTGAAAAACTAATAATAAACAATTTAACATTCATATTATATAGAGTGATAAAGCAATTTGAAATTATCTACTTTTTAGTGTCATTTTAAATTCCTTAAATTTAACATGAATAAAATACTCTATAAATTTACATTATTTTAACAATTCTCCATATTTTTTTATCAAAACAATGGATTTTGATCAAGTCATTTAAAATTCCCTCAAAAAATTACTTTCTCTCATTAAAATGTTTCATCCAACAATAAAAGAGATGAGGTACAATTAACTAGCTATAAAACTAACAGTTCCAAGTGTAACCAGTTTCACTTTGCTTCTATTTCAGTTTTAACCAAAAAGGGTCCAAGTATAACAAATTGCACTATATAGTGCAACCGATTACACCTTTCTTCAATTTGACATTTTACAAAAGGTGTAACTTGTTGACCTAAAACTGCAACCTGTTACACCGACTCAAATTATCTTCTATTCTTAACAGAACAAGTACTAAATTTGATAAACAACTCACTATCTCTACCTAGGGACTTGTTAACTTTGAAATTTTTTTGTAATGTCTTTTTAGCCTTAAAAGATACACAATCTCCTTTTATTCTTTAATAAATAAAGGCTTAATGCATATTTTAACCCCTTAACTTAATTTAATGTTTTACTTTAATCTTTTATCTAAAAAACATTGCATATTAGTTCCTTAAAATTAGTTCTATTAGTCTAAGTCATTTCCGTTAAAATTTGTGGAAAAAACGTTAACTTTTACTTGTGTGGCAATCTAGTTAGATTTATTTTAATCTATATATATATGGATTTTTCTTATATCATTCCTCTCTTTCTTTCCTTCCCAAAACCCTAGCCGCCACATTCTTCGCTATTCTCATTCTTATACCTTTTCGTATCTTCTTTTTTTATTTATATTCACAAATTTCAACATTCTCAATCTATGCCTTCCTTGCTTACCTAAAACCCTAGTTGCCATGGTTTCGAGGTCACATCCATGAATTCAAAACCCTCATTTTGATTCAGAAATAAAACTCCAAAGTTGTATCCAAGGCTTCGAAACACATCCTGAAGGAATATTTTTGTAATACCCATATATAAAAGACATACATCAAAGCATATTTTTCATATATAAATTTAAGTTTGGTATTGAAATACAACAAGTTTTTCAGTACACATTGCATAAATATAGTCACTACGATAAAAGTACTAAGACAAAAGGTTATAAATAATACAAGGTGTTCACAAAACACAAAATCTAAGAACTAGATCCAAAGATCTCAAAAGTCCACAGCGGAAGAAGCCATCAAACAAGCAAGGATAATCAAGTCGCCTTATCCTTATCCTTTGTGGAACTTGAAGTACCTGAAATTATAACATCAACATGGGGTGAGATAAAACATCTCAGTGAGTTCCCTATCTTAGAGTTCTCTCGGCTCTAAAAGGTTCGAAACTAAACATTACTCAAGCAGGGGAAAACCTAGACTTCGAGTTTACATAAACTAGAGACATCCAAGTAATATAACGGAGCACACATGAGGTGCTTGGAGGCATCTTTCCCCACCCAACCATAGTTTTAGCAGACGAGCATGTAATACCTCAAAATTTGCCCTCATTTTTTTACCACCTAACTGGCTTTTTGCTTCGCATTCATCTGCATTTCTCATTAGGTCATTAACATCATAATCATGCACTTCATTAGTTCCTCGGGCATGGGATCAATGCCCTCTGAAGAACCAAGTTATTCCATTAGTGTATGGTTTCTACTTCACAGGAGTTTGTTTCATGGATTATGGAATTAGGATTTTGCACCCAATTTATGGTTATCTAATGAATTCAGAATCTTGATTACGTGGATATCAATAACTTCACTCACTCATGCTCTGGCTATTTGGTTAGGGTTTATTTCCCTGATCAAGTAATCTTCAAGAAAGTTACATGCAACGACTGTTCATTGGTTCATCGAGCTCGTCATCAAGGTTGATTAGGATTTTATTCAAGTTTAAACTCGATGACATCTCACCAACTAAAGTTCAGTGAATTAGGGTTCTCGCGCCAAATTATATTTGGTCCTGCATCACCAAACGAGTCATTGTAATCGAAGCCCTTTTATTTGGTACTCACAAGTTGATTTCAAGTGTATTATTTGCAAAAGATTCGGGAAACATAGTTCGTTTTGGTTAAGGGATTCGGTTCAATTTAAGGACGAAAAAATACAAAATTATGGCTCATTGGGAAAGCATTATTCAAATTTATTTTAGTCCCATTTTTATTCCAAATACACTCTATATTCAATTCAGTTCCATTTCTCTACTCGATTCAAATCTGAGCACCCTTCCGTAATTCAATGTCCATTTTTTAATATCCTTCTTTTTAACCATTTTTAATCCTTATTTTAGTCATTTATCAAAACCGTATTCAAACTTCTATGTCGATTTGGTCTTATGATCGTAACACCTTTGCTTTTATTTTATTTTTTAAAACCATTCATTTTCCAAACGTTTGTCCATGACTATCAATTAAATCCATTGGAATTTCAAGTCAGCTCTAAATGTACGGTCACGGTCCATATTCTCATTCCAAGGTTTTGTTTTCTTTGTGGTTTTATTACAAAAAAGAAAAGGAAATAAATAATTGGCCGTGAAAATTATAACAAAAGGAGAAGAGGATCATAACAAAATGGTGTCGCTCCCGAAATTTTCATTCTAGTACAAACGCGAAAGTGGCGCAGAAAAGGTAGAGTCGCCATCCAGACATTTTTATCCCGAAGGAACGGGAAAGGTAATGCTGCACAAACCTAAGGAAGAAGGAAATGACAAGGTCCTGCGAACCAAAGATCTGGGTTCAGGAGTCGGTTACGACCTAGGAAGGTATTAGCACCCCATACCGTCTGCCGTACCCGACAGGATCCACGCTTGCTTGTTTGTTTCAAAGGGTGAGAAAAATATAATTGTTGCTGAAAAAATGAACTGCTAACTGGAATGGGAATGAGAAATGAGAAGGGAACTGGAAAAGAGAACAAAAAGAAAGAATGAGGAAAATGTAGGGAAAATAAAGAATGTGCTCGAACGGGCCCTACTCCGCTGCCTACGTACCTCATCGGGAAAATGAGGATCAGAGTCGACGTAGTTGGCCTAACCAGACGGGAACTTTGTTTGTGTTTTTTATGCACTGGAACTACGTATGTCTATGCTCAGGTGTTGTAGGATCGTCTGGTACGCGTGCGTTTACCGTCTTGCATGCGAGATAAGTCGTCGCGAGTTCACGTTCAGAATGAATGAGATGAGAAAGAGAAGTTCCCGCAAGACAGTCGCTTATTGTTTGTTTTTGTCTTTTATGAGAAGTATTTTGAATTTTTTTGTGAACATTCTCATACTAAGACCTATCCATCGTGGTAAATACTTACACCTCGCCCCGAAACAAGACGCGTATAAGTACTCTGCAACAAAGTCTCGTGTCGTACAAGAATGTTCGGTTTTATTAAGTGTTTTATTGTTTTTCTTTATGAGATGAGAAAGAAGGACTCAAGTTGAAAAAGGTAAAAACTAAGGGGACTAAGACTCAGCCCTAATTTATTTATTATGAACAAAAGGTGATCCTAATAGTTTGTGAAGTTTTCTAATCCTAAGGAATAAAAGGGAACTAGAAACTACTAGAATTCAACTTACTTCCTAATGAAGTTAAGTTGATTCTAAGAAACAATGGGGAAGCCTATACAAGTGAGAAATTCAAATAATAAGACAAAGCATTAAAATTGAAATAAGAAATAAATTCTAAAAAAATGCATTTTAAGGCATAAAACTAAAAGCAAGGCTAAACTCCACCTAAACTTATTTATTAGAAATTCTAAGCCTAAGTCCTAAAACTAAGGGAATTTATCTAATATTATCATATTAAACTATACTAAGTCATTTTAAAATCCTAAGATTAAACATAATTAAGCTAATCCTTAATGGAACATAATATCCTAAGCTAAATTAAATGGATTTACAATGTAACAATGGCCTAAAAATTAATGCACTAAAAATAGTAAAATTCCTGGAAAAAATGTGAAATTAATTTTCTAGGGTTCTAAACCTGACTATAACATTGTGCTAAAAAAAATCCTAAAAATTTAGAAGCTAACTATGCTTAAAAGTCACTTAAACCTACCTAAGAATTAACCACAATTTTACATGAATTAAGCTACCAAAGCAGTGGATAAAATGGCATAAAAATCTACCAAAAAATATCCTAAGTCCTATTATTAGTCCTCTGATCATAGCAAAAAGAATTGGCTAAAAATCCTACAGGAAGTGGAAAAAATAAAATGAACAAAATTATGTGCAATTAAAGAAATTCAATAAAATGCTAATTACATGAAAAATCGAAATTAAATAAAAAATAGCCAAAATTCAGAAAGTAAAAATGTCACAAATTTCTAAATTGAATTATAGACCTACTGGAATTTTTGTAGAGTTTTATTATGCCTTTTACTATTTTTTTGTGGATTTATTTCAAACTATGACAAAACAAAAATAAAATTCTAAATGAAAAAGGAAAGGGGGTGCAATTAGCATATTTTTGAAGTTAAAATGCTAATGGGCTTGCACAATGGGGTGCGAATAACAATAATTATAAGGCCCATACGCAGGTTGGGATAGGGAGTATCCTATGGACCTTCAGGTCAAGATCTTTGACTCAATATGGCCCGTCCGATCAAGAATCTTCCTAAGGTATTCTAATCACATGGATCACAGAGGAATACGATAGCTATAGTGTACTGCTGCGCGTGGGAACGACTGCACGGAGAGCCTACCGGTTGGTGACAAGTGTCACCGCTGGTGTAGCTGGGGAATCTAAATCTTATCCTCATCCTATCTCTTGGAATCGTAACGGTAAAATAATCAAATTAATTGGACTTTATTGCCATTAACATCAAAATATTATCATTAACCCAAAATATTCACTTATGATTTCATTAATTTCCATTAATCTTCATGAAAGTAAAACACTAATCTTATGAACTTAAAACAAAATTGAACCTGAACAAAATAGGAACACACAAACCCTAGGTCCCTCATCCCTCTTCTTCTCTGCCGCTGCGATCGGCCTCATCATCACCTCCTACAAACTGTTAATCCCTTCTTCTTCACATCGTCGCCACATCTTTCACCTTCGGAGAAACTTTCACCGGAGCAAATCACCAACCTCTCATCTCAATCTCTCTCGTACAGCTCCGATCGACACGAATCTGTCGCACCTTGACTCTTCGAAAAACCCTTGCTGTCAAGAATCACGACCTCATCGTCCTCTCGAAATCACTTTGTCTCCCTTATTGTCGGCATCGTCATCATCTTCGAACCTTTATCTCCATCATCCTCACTCCATCCAAACGTGTGGCCATGACTTCATCGCACCTCCGTCGCGATCTTGATCCTCTTCCCTCACGAACTGGTCGCCAACTCTCTCGTTCTTCTCTGTTCATCATCTCCGGGATTCATACATTCGATGCACCATCTCCGACGAAGCTTCATCTTCCTAACCCTAAATCACGCCGCGAACCATAAGCAAGAAGAACCGCGCGACGGCGGTGAAACGATGCTCTAGGTATGAACTTTATTTGTTTTTCCTCATCAATCTTCAACTCTCGCTTCTCGACAACCTTCAAAATAAATCTCTCTATCTTCAAATCTTTCAAACGATCTTCATTTTCACTTCTTCATCGTCATCAAAGATTCAACCTGCAGAAAATCAAGAACGCAAGCATAACAGCTCAACATCAATGGTTCGATTTCACAAATCAGCAGAACATGGTCAACATCTCAGAAATTAGAAGTAGAGTAAGATTTAAGTCATACCTTTTAGTTCAATTTCGCTTGAATTCATTTGGTGTTCTTGAGTGAGATTCAGACGAAATTCTCGAAGGAAAATCAGAAACGAAGAGAGCGAGACGAACACAGTGGACTTCATAAGAGTGAATCTGCCGCCGCCGACGTGAAGCCATGGTGCGGTAGAGCTTTAATCTTGCACCAATATTCGGAAAGGGCAGAGAGAACCAGGTGAACAGCGTTATCCGAAGAAGGGACGGTGGCGAAGATGATACGACGGTGCATTAGAGGAAGAGACATAGGGGTTTTCTTTGGAGAAGTTAGAAGTAGAAGCCAACAACGTCATAGATCTGAGAACATTGAGAAGTTTGACGGAGAATAAGTTTGACGGAGAAGAAGCTCATTGTGGCTGAGTATAGGGCACGATGATCTGAGTTGAATATCTCATAGTTTCCTTATGTATTTTAGGTCAAAATTCATAAAGACTTGGATTGGGCTCTTTGTACTCATGCCATGGATTTTGTTTTACACCTCCCAAGTGCTACACATACCCCTCATGCAAGGATTCAAGCTGAATTGGGCCTATCTTCGTGGATCACTCTTTGCACCATCCAATTTTGGCCTTACACCACCCCCTGCGTGTATATTAGGCTTCTGAGCCCATGAAGACTTCTATTTGCATCTCTAGATTTGCTATGCATACCACCAGCCATGAATATTATGAGATTGGGCCTTCAAAGCCATGGATCCGTTCTTTACACCTTCAGTATCAGCATTCACCCCCTGCGGGTCTCTTTGGTATTGGGCCTAAGTGTTCATTCAGTTACTTTTGACATCTCTGTTCTTCTTATGCACCCCCTGTTTTCTCTATTTTATTAGAAATTGTCAGTTAATTGTCTTGTTAAAATTGCTAATTAATTTCTTGTAAAAAAATGTTAATTATTTTTCTTATTAAATAATTTTTATGGATCAACATTAGAACCATTTGTTTTGGTTAATTTTTTAATTAGGATTGTAGTGGGAATTTTAATCAATTGTTTTAGACTAATTTTGGGTAAGTATTCATGAGTTTTTTAGACGATATCGATCGATTTTGATTATGGTGGATCCTCATGAAGCAACTATGGAAGATAAGAATTTATTTTGCTTATGGAGATCACAAGACCTTGCTTGAAGTTTTTGAGATTTCTTTTATGTGAAGAATCGGTACTTTGATCAAGTAAGTAATTTCAACTTTCCACTTTTAATGCACCATTCTAGTTGTATGTGGCTTAGGATCATATAACTTAAGGTGCATATTGAGCCCTCCCACATGAGGCACTGGATTTATTTGTAATTTATGTTGATGTGTGTCGATTTCGAAGCTTAGGGATTAGGTTACGGATTATAGGATTCGCTTCGTTTCACTTTCCCTTAAATCACCCTTTTTTGCCCGTTTCGTCACAATTATTAAAAATAGTTTTAGGTGTGATAAAATTTTGGAAAAATTCATGAGTGATCCTTATCCTCTTAATTAATTTTTTATATTTTTTTTCCAGATTTGGATAGTTTTAGTAATTAATTTGGATTTTTCATTACAAGCTGTCCCAAAATGCATTGTGTTAGTTAAAGGGATCAAAAACCATTTTTTTCCCTATAGGTGTGAGACCTATTTTTTGTGTGTGGTTAACCATTGAAAATTTTGACATTATGATGCTACTTAGGCATTTTTTTCATAATTTTTGGTGCCATTTTTGATCCACTTTGTGGAGTTGTTTTTCGGAGATCGTGCCTTGTTATCTTGCTCATCAAGTAATTGTTTTGGTACTTTGGTGCATAATTTTGTGAAATCCTTTTAGACCATGTAAGTTACTGACTTTATCATTCCAGGGATTTAATTTCATAATTTTTAAAGTCTTTTTACTATTTTTTCATGTCACCTAGATCATAGGTTGATTCATGTGTTTATTTGCCCCATAACCTAGATATTAGAAAGGCATTCATGTCATTTGCTTGAGATAATTTTTGGTAACTTTTAGGAGTTGATTATAGGTCATTTATAGGTCCCTAATTCCAGTTATAGGTCACTTTTTGAACCATTTTCATTTGGTTTGTTTTGGTGTTTCAAAATGTATACTTATGTGAACTAATTTTGCTAAACTCATTTCTCTTCTCCTCTAATTGTTAACATGAATTATGTGAGAACCATTAATGCCAATCCATGCATTCTAATTGCATCTCATATCTTGTATGACACTGACCCTTAATCATCTCATGCACATTTACATGTCACCCATGTTTAACTTGCATTCTTTGAGATCGTATGCGATGTTTGCTCATTTGTTCTCACATCTTCTTCTCCTTGCTCCATATGCTAAACCATTGCATCCACGACAATATGATCATTCATCTATACTAATAAGAATTCACTACTGACTTTGATACTCATTTCATATATTAATTCATGCTTGTAAGCCATATGCATTCATACTTCATCCATAAGTCCTAACTTGCATTTAGGTGAACTTATGTGAACTTCTTGTACATAGTTTGACATAGTTTGATCTTGTGAGGTATCCTCGCATACTTAGGGACCTATAGCATGTAGATACTGACTTTAGAAGTCATATAACCTTTGGGTACCTTCACCTTTAGACTTAGGTCTTATTTTGAACCTTAGTTCCATTCTAGGACGTTTATGGTACTTAATCGCTTTTATGCTTTGATTTTACTTTCAATATGCATTGTCATGCTAACCTTTGTTTTGTAGGGGGGAAGATTGAGGTAAGCCTCACTTAATTCCTATCTCTTATGCATTATAATTGTGTTTTCCTTAGCACCTTGTGCTTTTCTTTTAGGCTTTCCCTTTCTTTAGAGTCAACTTAACTTCCTTAGGAAGTAAGTTAGTTTCTAACTCTCTTTTCTTCTTTTCCTTTTTCTCCTTAGGATTAGAAAACCTCACAAACCATTAGGATCTCCCTTTTGCATATAATAACTTAGGGCTGTGTCTTAGTCCCCCTTAGTTTGTCCTTTTTCCACTTGAGTCCTTCTTTCTTATCTCATAAAGAAAATAATAAAAATACTTAATAAAGGTTGAACATTCTTATACGCCATGAGACTTTGTTGCGGAATACTTATATGCGTCCTGTTTCGGGGCAATGTGTAAGCTATTTACCATGATGGATAGGTCTTAGTATGAGAATGTACACAAACAAATTCAAAATACTTCTCATAAAAGACAAAAACAAACAATAAGCGACTATCATGCGGGAACTTCTCTTTCTCATCTCATTCATTCTCAACGCGAACTTGCGACGACTTGTCTCGTATGCAAGACGGTAAGCGCACTCGTACCAGATGAGCCTGCAACACCTGGGCATAGACATACACAGTTCCAGTGCATAAAAAACACAAACATATAGGTCCCGCCTTAGTTAGGCGAACTACGTCGACTCTGATCCTCATTTTCCTAATGAGGTACGTAGGCAGCGGGGTAGGGCCTGTTCGAGCACATTCTTTATTGTCCCTACATTTTCCCCATTCTTTCTTGTCGATCTTTTTTCCAGTTCCCTTTCACTCCCATTCCAGTAGCAGTTCAGCAGTATCTTATTTCTCACCCTTTGAAATAAACAAACAAGCGTGGATCCCGTCGGGTACGGCGGACGGTCTGGGGTGCTAATACCTTCCCAGGTCGTAACCGACTCCCGAACCCAGATCTTTAGTTCGCAGGACCTTGTCCTTTCCTTCTTCCCCAGGTTTGTGCAGCATTACCTTTCTCATTCTTTCGGGATTAAAATGTCTGGCTGGCAACTCTACCTTTTCCGCGCCACTTTCGCGTTTGTACTAGGATGAAAACCCCGGGAGCGACAGCTGGCGACTCTGCTGGGGATCGAACCCAAAATCTGTGGTTTCCCTTGTAGAGTCAATCCTAGCGCCTGTTTGTTTTTGTTTTCTTTGGGTGTTTATATGTGTCTGCTGTTGTGTTTATTTACTGTTTTCGTTTACAGTTTACTTTACAGCTTTATTTACTACTTTCAGTATTTATTTCACATGCATCATAGTGGACTGTACTGGTTTCATTTTTTCTGTGGGATGGGCTTTGTTACTGTGAGATAAGCCAAATACCCGACTTGAGTGCACCTAGGATTTAGAGTGGTTCCACTTTGGCTTCATGGCATCTTGCTATGTTGGTATTAATGAGTTCCACGCCTTGACTTGCGACCTTCTCGGAAATGTATTGACGCCGGAATTTTTCTGGGGAAATACACTACCTTGATAGTTATGTGCAGTCAAGGGACCGATCATTGAGAACCTTTGTGGAAACATCCCTCTCCAGTGATGACAGTGGCAGACCACATTTGTTGGAAAACCCACTTGCATCCGAGGGCCCACTGGGAACTCGCATAGGATGGCCTGGTTCTCTCATAGGAATCCAGTTAAGGCAAATTGTTCGTATGACGATAGTATTGTACCCTTCGGGATGAATATACTATTGTTTCTTGATTCAGTGCTTGAAGCTGGGGACCTATGAGGGATGCTTGTTTCCTTGGACTCGACTGAGACCTCCCTGAGTAGTACATAATGCCAAACTGATTCCCTAATTTGGTCATGATCCATTTCTCGGAAATGGTGAACGTATTATTGCTATTCGGCTTTGAGAGTCCATGATGTTGACCCGAGTAGAACACCCGTGAGATGGGAGGGGTTTATAGGTTTGCAAGAACCCTAAACTTCAACATACTCGCTTTGCCAGTGTTGTTTTGTGATATGATATGGTTCTACATGGTCTTTTGGTTCTGAGATCCGGGATTTCTATTCGGAGAAATTTTTATTGTGATTGCCATTGTGACCCTGTTATTATGACTCCCCAAAGATACTTGGCTCGTTGCTCAACTTCAACACCATCAGTGATTGTTCTATTATGTGATCCAGTTCTATAGTTATTGGGTTCTATACATAGATGATGTTGTTATTGTAGTTCTATATAGACAGTTGGTTCACTGTTCAACACCAACGTCAGACCATTGATCACATGCCTGTTGCATACATGACATCATAACATTTCTGCACACATGTTCAGTTATTTCCAAGGATCACATATATGAATCATGCTGTTGGATTTTTCTGTGTCAAAACTTAAATCAAAGCAGATAGATTCCTTAGAAATAACTGAACATGACATTTGCATACATCCTTGCATTCTTGACAGGTGTTCAGAGACATATTAGTATCATGACTTGGTTTCCCTTCACAATGGCCAACTTGAATCACAACTATCAAGGTATAACTCCGGGCGGAGGTAACCATACGAAGACCCAACTGAGGCCATTCAGGGCAGAGGTACAAGCTTTATTTCAGAATCAGAAACTGTTGAAAGAGGAAGTCAACCAGATGAAGACTCGGATGAGCTGGTTATAGAAATCCTGAATGCAGTGTCAAGGAAATGAAGCTATTTTCATCCCTAGTAAGGGGAACTACGTCAATGGAGATACGTAGGCAGGAGATCACATAAGATCTTTCCGAGCAACCTTATCTATTAAATTTATTTATCAACCTTTTCCCTCCAGACGTCGTTTGTCGGCATCCAATTTCAGCTTCCCAAGAGAGTCCTAGGGGCAGAGCATAAGGGTAAAGTCCAGAACAACTTGAGAAGAAGTTTGATCATATTCTGAGGTCGTACGTGCAACGGGTTTCCTCATTTGCTCAGATTCAGGCTAGTTGAGCTAGTCACATCAGGATCATCTCCGGTAAACATTCCTTTGGGGTTTCAATGCCGAACGCCAAGTTTGACTACCATTCTGGGGCACCTGATCGTCTAATTGAAGATTGCAAGTCTTTCAGGGGAAAAGATGAAGACAAGGTCCCGAATTTGATTGACTCCAAGACTATTATGTTCACACCAGGTAAAAGTGGGAATATGACACAAAACTGTAATGGAATGAACATCCAGACTGCTAACTGCTGAAAGTCTTCAGAAACAATAAGTCCAGACGGAGTCAAACCTCCTCAACAATGACCACCATGATGCGAATGCTAGATGTAAGTACCACTCAGGGGAATTTAGGCATACATTTGACAACTATGATGCGTTGAGGCACAAGGTGCAAAATTTGATTGACTCAAAGGTTATCATGCTAGAAAGTCTGCTCACATATTGAAGTCTCCTCATCAAATGGACCTCCCAATTTGCAACGGCATTTTCAGAAGCAATAAGTTCAGACGGAGTCAAGTATCCTCAATGACGGCAATGTTCAGCTTCTTTATTGCATTTTCATTGGTAGTTTCTATTGTTTGTTTAAACATTTGTATGCACTCATGATTTTGTGTATGTTTTTCTTGAAGTAATCCATTCGTATTCACTCATGATTTTTTGTATGTGCATTGCAATACCAATTGTCGTGCTTAAGCTCTATCAGGGAGGATGACGAAATGAAAACGCAAAAACTCTAATTGTGTGCTTTTGAGAAAGACCCTGTTGACGATGTACATGCATTGTTTCAAATCCTAAACACCAGACATATAAGGGAGATAAACCCTCGCCAACCAATTTGAGCCTTGAAGTAGGAGTTTCTTTTTGCATGAAAAAAACCCTTGCATGTAACCCAAGGGCAGGGTAGGCGTCAGTTAGTTTGACCGAGTGTTCAAATTTCAAAAGGGAGTGCACATCTGAGGATCCATTACCTTTCGTTGTACCAAATCAAGAGGTCCAATGACCAAAAACCACAATGGTTATCCCAATCAAGAGGTCCAGAGACCAAAAACAAATGGTTATACTTCATCATCTAAGAAGTGAGACAGTCACGACCCTTTCAAAGCAATCAAGACAACCAGTGACACGATTTTTTCAAAAAAAGGAAGAAAAAAAAGAAATGAAAAAAGCCCGCTAGGTCGAAACTTGAAAACAAGCGACTTAGGTAAAAATTAGGGCATCCCGCTGGACTTCACAATCCAAGATTCACAAGAATCAGTCCAGGAAAAAGTTAGGGATAAGCAAAAGAATGCAAAAGCGAAAGAAGAAAAGGATTACACAAGAAAGATCCACAAGCAAGAACAAAATCGTGTGATACAGATACAAAAGACAAAAGGGGTGACTGACTCCAAATGACTACCTGATTGGTGCTTAAACCGTTAGTGTAATTGGTTCCTTAACCATCACAAACCCTTTTTGAGAGGTGAGCGCTTGTGAAAGCTAGTTGAACATAGGAATGAAGAACATCACAAATATGAATGGGCACAAATAAACTTTGAGCCTGTATCCTTTGTTTTTATAACCGTGAACCAGGCCACGATACAACCCTTAAAAGTCCTAACTGAAACAAGGTTATTTTTGAGAGCGTACTACCATGAGACCGTGTTCCTGACTCCTATGAGTGGTGTTGAAAGATCTTTGTTAGTGTTACATGTGCATGCTTTCTATTATTCAAAAAATTAATGTCGTATCTTAACCAGTGATACACTCACAAAGGTTTGCGACATCTTTTTCAGTAAAACTTCAAGATTAACATGTGTGTTGCATTAGAATTTTCATTCTTAGAATAAACATTTTCTTCTTGCATACATTTGTTGGGCATCATAAAAATTCACATACGAAACTTCAGTCCAGAAGCTTAATCTTGCCAAGTTGAGAAGTCTGAAACTTCTGAAGGACAATCTATCGAGGTGTACTTTTCCAAGAAACTCTGTTGAGTGGGGACTTTCCCAATAGTCGTGGTAAGAGCCAACTAATCTTGGGCAATCACGTCGAGCATATTTCAGCCAAGGTGGGGCAATCACTTCGAGATTCAAATCTCTCAAAGAGACATTAGTCTGAGGCATGAATTCAAATTTTAGCCAAACCGGGGCAGTTACTTCGAGATCCAATCTTTCAAAGAACAATTGGTATGTGTGTTTTCTTCAAAGCGCAGTCAGTCAGAGGTGATCACTTCAAGGCTCGTACTGGGACAGGCCACCCCAAGAGCACTAGAATTTACTTTCTCACGAAGATGATTAATCAGAAGAAACTACCCAAGGTTCAAAATACTAGGACACACTGTCGCTCCCGATAAATGGGAAAGGCCCAGATAAAGGTACAGACGCGAACGGTCGGCGAGAGGGACAATGAGAACACACAGCCGTGAACTCACTGGAGATGAATAGAGTCGCCAGCTAGGCATTTTTATCCCGGAGGAAAGGCAATGCTGCATAGGCCTGGAAAAAGATGGATAAGACAGTCGCGAACCAGAGAGACTGAGAAAGGGGGTTGGTTACAACCTGGGAAGGTATTAGCACCCAGATTGTCCGCCGTACTCGACGGGATCCACGCTTGAAAGAGTTGTGTTTTAAAGGGGTAGTGTCAGTGCAATTTGTGTGTAAAAGGGCTGGAAAACAAAATGTACAGGTGTCAGTGTAAGAGAGAAGTGAAGTGTATAAGTGAAGTGTCAGTGAGAGAACAGGAGTGAAATGCTCAAGATCATGAGGCTAAAAGAATGAGGCTAGAAAGAGGGGGAATATACAGAGACTTTTGTTCGATAACTGTTAAGTTATGCCTACGTATCCTCTCGTGCAATGAGGAAGTCAGAACACCGTAGTTCGACCCAAAGAGACTGAAAGATGAATTGACTTGATGAACTGCTTACTTGTCTATGCTCAAGTGTATGACCTGTCTGGCTCAGGTGCTAACTGTCTTGCATTAGACGGAAGAAGCGAGTTCTCGTTTGTGAGTGAAGGTGATGAGAAAAGAATCCCGAAGGAGACGATTATTGTTTGTTTTTGAGTTTTCAGTCTTTTATTGTTTTTAGATTTTGTCATAAGTTAATGAGCTTAAGTCTAAACCAATGGATTTAGTAAACTCATCACATCCTCCCTCTGATTAGGGGTAATGAGAGTACCTTAAGTGTGAAGTCAGATTCTCACACTTAATCACCTTTGATGTAGAATTAAGGTCATTTACCTACTTGTGATTATTTAGATGTTTTTGTGATTTTTTTGTTTAGTGTTAAGTAATGAGGTTAAGCCATAATCAGGGATTAAACAGACTCATTACACCATCCTAATAGAAGGATAATATATGAGAATGTTTAAGCTGAGGAAAGCTCCTCAACTTAATCCATGATTAGGGATTAAACTCATGACAAAACAAAGCCTTTATTGAGTGGATTTTAGTTAATTATATGATGATGAAGTGAGTTTTAGGGTTTATAAGACAACTTGAGGGGGACTTGTCCATTAACACTAGGGTTAGTCCTTCTTAACCAATTAAGGAAGAATTAGAACCCTAATGCAAGGCCCAAGTTACAAGTGTGATTTCTTGATGATTATTAAGTGAATTGATTAAGGGATTTAAACACATTAAGGGTTTAACACTTAGGATTAAAGTTATACACTCCATCCTAAGATAAGGATGCAGGCATAAACTTAATCACAAAGCCTTAAAGCCTTTAGGGTTTAGTCCCTGATTATGAGATGAGAAGGGAAGGCTCAAAAGAGACACAAAGGTAAAACTAATAGGGGAGACTAATCAAAACCCTAATCATTGTCATACTTGGTTGTTCCTAAGGTTTGTGAGGTTTTCAAAAGAAGTCTTCAATGGAACCACCAGGAAGCAGATGAAAGGATCAAGAGAAGCAAAGCAACTTGCTTCATTCAAGAAGTCAAGTCACTTGAAGAAAGAAAGTGGGAAGAAGAAGAATGAGCAAGCTCAAACTCAAACACATATAAAAAATGCAGCATGGATGCAAGAGAGAGATGAAGAGAAGTATGAGAAGTGAAGGCAAATTCACTTCTCAAAATCACTTACCACCTGAAAGGTCAGAAAAGAAATGCAATGCAATGCAAAATGGGATGGAATGACATGATGCAAACCAAAACCAGAAGCATACTTATGATGATAATGATGCTATGAGATGCTACAAACATGAAACAAGGCATGGAGATGAACATACAAGCTTATGAATGCAAATGAAGCAAGTTAAGAACCAAGAACATACATGAAAAGTTATGAGATGCATATGGCATACAACATGACAAATGCAAGGTGAAATGATCAAACATGCTTGTGATGTGTCTTATGATGTTAAATGAATCAAATGGAGGCATGGAATGTCATGGCAAGTCATGTTATGCAAGAAAATGCAAGATGGATGCATATGAAAGCCCAAATTAGGGTTTATGATCAATGCAACAAACAAAAACCAAAACCAGAAGCAAACAACATTATAAAAAATTGAAAATGCACTCAAAGGACCCCTAATCCTATACTAACCCACTGCCCAAAGGAGAGGTATCAACTCTTAACCAATTTCAAGTTATGATTTTCCTAAGTTTTCTAGGGTTTTAGGGTTCCTAAACAAGAAAATTATCAAACAAATGGAAAATGAAAGATCAAATCATGTCCATTCAATATCACAAACTACATGCTAAACACAATGCAATGCAAAAAGAATCAAGGTCCAACTCTTCATGGTTAGGCAGAAGTGATTTTTTGAAGTTTGGATCAAAATAATGCATAAAAATGATTTTAATTCAATGAAAAATTCTCAAAATGCATCAAGATCAAAAAATAAATTTGGTTTGAAGGTTGGACAATGTTTCTAAATGTCTTAAAACATTTCATGAATTTTTTGGTGATTTTTAAATACCTAAAAGTATTTTTAATAAATTAATTTTCATTAATCAATTAAAAATAAACTTTTAAATATTTAAAAATACTTTTTTAATACTAAAAATGAAAAATGAAAAAATTTTTGTGTTTTAAAAATTAATGAAACTCTTGACAAAAAGTTTCATAATTTTTAAAACATTTTTGCTATTTTAAATAAATTGTATAAAACAAATATGAAATAAATGAATTAAAACAAAGAAAATAGACAAGTCAACTGAATGGAGGGCTGGGATGGATCCTGGGTTTGAAATTGTTGACTGTGCGCGTTTTTAAAGGGCCTGGATTGCATCTGATTTTAATTAAGTTTATAAATTAATTAAATGGATTAATTAGACTTAATGGTGATTAGGGCACAGTGGACCCATCTGAACCACTCACTCACGCGCGAAGTCAATGCAAGTCATCTGATCCAACGCTCAAGATTTAAACCTCATTTAATTACAGGATTAGGGTTAAACAAATTCAGGTGACCGGAGGGGAGCTCCAGTCATCTTCTCCGGTGATAACAAAACCCTAGGTCCTGATTTAGGCTTCTAAACATCAAATTAAACACAGCCAAGTGATCCTCTAACATCCTAGGACACGAATCCACTCTCAAACATCATTTAAACATCAAGAATCAAGCAAATCGAAAGAAAAAAATTTCACGGGTGAAATTTCAGAGTGACAATACAAACTCATTTCTTACTCATTTTTGATTCTAAGAACATCCCCATGACCAGCAAGACATGAGCAATCAATTTATAACTTAAAATGTAAGCTCTGAGGAAAAAGAATCCATGGTCATACCTGAGCTGGAAAGCTTCAATACTGAGCTTCCAGAGCCTCCTTCGTGTGCAAATGAACTTCTTTGACTCTCTTGAACTCAAAGAGAAGCTCCAAAGTTCTTGTGGATGGCTGGTTTGAAGAGAAGAGTTCTGGTGCAGCAGGTTTCACAGTCAGGAATTGTGAGGTTTCAGGCTACTCCAATGGTGGATTCTTGCTCCTTTGGGTGTGTTTGACTTGTTGGTGAAGAGAAATGGGGTGTTTGATGGCTGGAAAGTGAGATTCGAAAGTTCTGGCTTTGAGGATGAAAAATGGTGAAGCTCAGTTCTTGCTTAGTTCAGGCCTGAGTCTTGCTGGTTTTGGCTTAGTGAAGCAAGGTGAGTTGATCAGTGGACTTGGTTTTTGTGTTTGTGAGCTGTGTAGAGAAATTCGAAGAGAAATGCTTGAGGGAGTGAGTTTGTGAATGTGTTGTGTCTATGTGTTTCAGCCTTGCTTGTTATGTGAAATGGCTAGCATTTTGTTTGCATAAAAAACTCCCATTGGTCAGATGATGTGACCTGGCCTGCTGTGATAGGTAAGTTCACTTTTGCAAAATGTCAACTTTGGTGTAAGGAAAGCATGGGTTGAGCCCTAGGCTAGTATATGTGTATGGGCTGGCGCAGCATGGTGTGTGAGAGATGCTAGAATGGTTCAGCAGCCAAGGCAACAAGTGGGTGAGGTGTGATGATGGTTTTTGCAAGTTGTTCACTTTTGGTTCATATGAAACTTTCTTGTCCCACAAGCCATAAAACATGAGGAAATCTTGGTCCAATCTGAACTTTAGGACTTACATGAATTAGAAGTTACAAATGCCTTGGTACAAAGTTTTTGCAAGTTTCTCATTTGAGGCATGTCTTGAAAATTAGTGATTTTTGCCAACTTTGACATACCATAACTTTTGATCCAAAATGAATTAGATCATGTTCTTGTACTTTTTGGAAAGGGAAAGATCTAATCTACAACTTTCATGACCAAAGTTTTTCCATTTGAAGCTTTTTTGGATCAAAAAGCAAGGGTTGAAAAAGTGGCATAAAATGACATTTCATGAAAAGTCAACCATGCCCTAAAAAGTCAACTTTGCAAAAACTTGTAATTCTTGAATTTTGTGAACTTCAACCTTCTTCCATGATCAAATAAAGATCATATACACTCAAAATGATGAAGATCACCCCTTGGTTGGGTCATTGGGGGCCTCAGATGCCCTGATTTTACACTGACTTGCTTGAAAAGTCAACTCTTGATCAGATGACTTCCCCATGGAATTTCTTCATGAAAATTGATATGCATACTCCCTATACCATATAGAGACCAATAGAAACAAGAATGACCAAAAAATTTGGAGTTATGGCCTCTGAAACCAAAACCCTAATTTTAGGTCATCTGTGCAGTTAAACCTGGCTCTGCATCCACACCATTTCCATTTCTTGTGATTCTTTGACATTCTTGACTTTGAGAGGATATAATATGATGCTTGAACACACATGGACCCCCTTGAAGTGATTGATGACCCTTGGAGTGGCTTAAGAGGCTCTTGGATTGCTCAGATCACAAACCCTAGATGCAGATGACTTAGAACCAATGCAGGGACTCAAAACTGTGATATGAGATGCTATGATTGAGTTTATGCATATGAAATGATCACAAGCCATGGTGTGAATGGGTGAGGGCAAATTTGGGGTGTTTACAGCTGCCCCTATTCAAACATGAGTTAGCTGCGCAGGATGTAAGCAACGGCTTAACAGGCAAGCGAGATAACTTGTGGTTGAATACCAAAGACAGTCCAAAATTTGCACTCACAGAATGAAGAAGAAAAGGGATATAGATTGTAAAGGAAAATAAAGTATATTGTAAAGTGTGGGCGACTGGGGACGACCGTCGAGCAGAGGACGACTGCTAGGTAAAAAAGCAATGACGGGGACGGCCGACATGCTGGGAAAAGTGCGGAAAATAAAGCAATGACGGGGACGGCCGACATGCTGGGGATAAAAGAATTATGATGGGGACGGCCATCAAGAAAAAGCTGTAAAATTCTCTGGGGATTAATGAAACATGACGGGGACGGCCATCAAGTTCATAAAGTAACCAACGATGGGGACGGCCATCGGGCTAAAAGAAGAAAAGGGACCAAGATGGGGACGACCATCGGGTTAAAGAATAAATGAAATGAACAGATGATGAGGTACGGTCATCAAAGGTGAAGGACGATCACCTAGCAGGGGACGGCTGCTCTGTTGGGGATAAGATGAGGGACGGTCATCTAAGGTGGAGGACGACCACCAGGCAGGGTACGGCTGCCGAAAATATCGCGACATAGGACGAATGCCGGATAAAAGGTCAACGATGGGGACGGCCATCGGATGAGCATGATGGAGGACGACCACCTAGCAGGGGACGGCTGCTCTCAAGGTTTATCATGACATAGGACGAATGCCAGATAACCAAAATCAACAATGGGGACGGCCATTGGATAAAATGATGAAGGACGATCATCAAAAGGTGGAGGACGACCACCTAGCAGGGGACGGCTGCTAAAAATATCAACGATGGGGACGGCCATCGGATGAGCATGATGGAGGACGACCATCAAGAGGTGGAGGACGACCACCTAGCAGGGTACGGCTTCTCTCAGGGTTTATCATGACATAGGACGAATGTCAGATAAAAAGAAATTTGCTTTGTTGGCGATCTGCTGGGGAATAGTAAACACAGACGAGTGTTTACATCCAAGAAATAAAGGTATAAGTGTTTTGACGTTGTGTATAGATTAAAGATGCGGACGAGCATCCTTAAGACTACGATACAGACGAGTATCGGGTAGAAACAAATACTGACACGTGTTCAGAGAGGATGATACGGACGAGTATCAACTGGTTAACAGAGAACACGGACGAGTGTCGATTCTGAGGGGACTCTTCTGGGGAATAATAGACACAGGCGAGTATCTATATTCGAGAAGACAAAAGTGTTTGATACAGTGTATGGATTAAAGATGCGGACGAGCATCTTTAAGACCTATGATACGGACGAGTATCATGTAGAAACAAACTCTGGACGCATGCTCTGAGATGATGGTACAGACGAGTACCAACGAGTTAACAAAGAACAAGGACTAGTGTTGAATCTGAGGGGATATATAAGTGGTATATACAGGATACAGACGAGTATCTGTATAAGAGTGATTGGTATATAGATGAGTATTTAACTGCTGGGGAGAGCGACACGGACGAATGTCAAAAGGAGAAGAGTGTAATATGAACAAGTATCTGATATACAAAGTGTAGATGACTGTGCTGGGGATATGACACGGACGGGTGCCAGAGGATTGTGTATGTAAGTACATGTGAGTGAAAAGAGGATGCCTTTGGCTTTCTGCTGGGAGTATGACACGGACGGGTGTCAGGAAGTATCTGTAATACGGGTGGTGTTGTTTGCAAAGAGTGTTCAGGCGACTTTACTGGGGCAAGATGGCACGGACGGGCGTCAAAATGAGTATATACTGGTGTTTGTGGATTGTGAGGCAGCTGCTTTTGCTGGGGACTCTGGTGGGGATTTTTCTGTACGTTGATGAACTGTCATTATTCACAAGTGTCGGTTCAAAACATGGCTTATGATTATGCTATATGCTTGATTTTTGCCGTAATGCCCCGTGTTAAACGGAATGCTACGCTTTGTGGGTGAGTATGATGCGAATGCTATGATTATGCAAAGATACCAAACCGGGATTCGGATCCCGATGCCACGAAGATCTTCGATCGTTCTGTTGAAGTGGACATCCCAGTTGGGGATGAGATCATTGGTAGATCTGATGAGATGTATCTGCTTGGGGAAATGGGTCAATGAGAGACCCAGCTGGGGTTTGTAGAGGCTTTCTTCACTCTGCTGTGATCTTCCACGCGCTGCTCTTCTGGACAGAGACTGGAGATCTGTGGGGAGATGATTCCCTGACTTTTGTGCTCGGCTGAGGACGAAATGGCAATTCGGCTGGGGAGAAATAGAGGAATCACTGAAAGGCCTCCCTAGAAATTCTGTTGAGGTAGCTTCTTGACTCAGCCGGGGATATGGGCGCCTTCTGTGATACCTGGCCATTCTGATGGGGATAAGTAATAAGTGGCAACTCAGCTGGGGAGAGAATACTTTGAGTGCTGAGTTTTGATTTGTCAGCTTGCTGGGACAAAACTTTCGTGCCCCAAGTTGCATTCTGGATACCTGCAATCCTGCAAAGATAGAGAAACGCACAAGTAATCCTGAGGTATCCTTTACTGGATTCCGTCATAGGAGTTTAGACACTTCTGAGAGTAAGCATATTTCCTGCAAGCATGTTTTTATTTTTGAAGATAAACATCTGTATTCATGCAATCGTTTTTTCTTTAAGACATCAGACATTTTTTGCAAAAAAATAAAAAAATGTACAAGACGAGACATGACTGAAAATCTGATTCTATTAATTCACTTGCCCTGAATCGGCGAGATACAGTCAAAGAAACAAATCCCCTAAAATGAGGGGATTGCTACAAATTGAGAAACAAAGTGCTGGCAATGTTGATGACGCTTTAAGGAGCTTCCTCTTCACTATGACTCGCATGACTTTTGACATTCTTCTCATCTTGCTTTCTGAAGAAGGCTGGTTCTGACCGAGGCTTGATCCTTTCGAAGCTTACCAAGTTGTAGGTGATACAGACGAATTCAGGATACAGTTGTTCGCTTATTCCCTTATTTTGCATGGATCTCCCTTTCGGGTTTTCAATCCACCGGGATACCCATTTTTGCCTGAGCTGTCCAATGTGGCTTTTCAACTCAGCGGGTGTACATTTTTGTCTATTTTCCCTTATTTTTGCCCGAGTCTTTTATTCTGTTTTTGACTCGCCGGGATGCCCTATTTTTGCCTGGATTTACATTCTGTTTTTGTGTCCAGCGGGTCATTTTTATGCGAAGTATTTTTTGACTGCATCTGAATTCACAGGGGACGGGAAGTCTTCACCATCCATAGTGCTGAGCATCAGTGCTCCACCCGAGAAAACTTTCTTTACTACAAATGGTCCTTCATAATTTGGAGTCCACTTGCCCCTGTGGTCTGTATGAGGAGGGAGGATTCTCTTCAGCACAAGATCTCCTACTTGGTACTCTCGGTGCCTGACTTTCTGATCGAAGGCTTTCTTCATTCTTTTCTGATATAACTGCCCATGACAGATTGCAGCCAATCTTTTCTCTTCAATCAGACTCAGTTGCTCATATCGGGACCGGACCCATTCGGCTTCGTTCAGCTTAACATCCATCAATACCCGTAGAGAGGGTAATTCAACTTTGACAGGTAGGACTGCTTCCATACCATACACAAGCTGATACGGTGTTGCCCCAGTGGATGTCCTGATTGACGTGCGGTACCCATGCAAGGCAAACGGTAGCATTTCATGCCAGACTTTGTAAGTGACTACCATCTTCTGCACAATCTTCTTGATATTTTTATTCGCTGCCTCAACAGCGCCATTCATCTTTGGCCTGTAAGGAGAAGAATTGTGGTGTTGAATTTTGAAGTCCCGGCATAGCTCTGCCATCATTTTGTTGTTTAAGTTGGAACCATTATCAGTAATGATTCGCTCGGGAACTCCGTATCGACAGATGATATCTCTTTTCAGAAATCTTGCTACCACTTGTCTTGTAACATTGGCATAGGAGGCTGCTTCGACCCACTTGGTGAAATAATCAATGGCAACCAGGATGAATCTGTGGCCGTTTGAAGCAGTTGGTTCGATCTTACCAATCATGTCGATGCCCCACATAGCAAAGGGCCAGGGTGAAGACATCACGTTCAAAGGATTGGGAGGTACATGCACCTTATCTGCATAAATCTGGCATTTATGGCATTTCCTGGCGTAGGCACAACAGTCAGCATCCATTGTGATCCAATAATAGCCTGATCTCAGCAACTTCTTGGCCATGGCATGCCCTCCAGCATGGGTACCAAAGGATCCCTCGTGCACTTCATGCATCAACAAATCTGCTTCCGTCTTGTCGACGCACCTGAGGAGTACCATATCAAAGTTCCTTTTATATAAAGACCCATCAGTGTTCAGAAAGAAACTACCAGCCAGCCTTCTCAAAGTCTTCTTATCATTGGGAGATGCCCCAGGTGGGTATGTCTGATCCTCCAAGAAGCACTTAATGTCATGGAACCAAGGCTTATCATCCTTGGCAACATCTGCTGCGAATACATATGCTGGTCTGTCAAGTCTGGACACTGAAATTTGAGGTACAAAGTTGGCAGCCTGAACTTTGATCATGGACGAAATGGTAGCCAGAGCATCTGCAAACTGATTCTCGTCCCGAGGGATATACTCAAGCTTGACTGTTGTAAAGAAAGCCAATAACCTCCTTGTATAATCCCTGTAAGGTATCAGATGACCCTGGTGTGTGTACCATTTGCCGTTGGTTTGATTGATTACCAAAGCTGAATCTCCGAATACAGTCAATGTCTTGATCCTGAGGTCAATGGCTTCCTCAAGACCCATAATACAAGCTTCGTATTCAGCTTCGTTGTTAGTGCAGTTGAAAGTGAGTTTTGCCGAGAAAGGCATGTGAACCCCTTTAGGTGTAATGAGTACTGCACCAACACCGCGACCATTCATGTTAACAGCCCCATCAAACATCATAGTCCATTCTTCTTCTGGGTCAGGCCCTTCAGTGTGAACAGGCTCTTCATGATCTTTCGCTTTCATGAACATGATGTCTTCATCAGGGAAGTCAAATCTCATAGGCTGGTAATCATCAATAGGTTGCTCAGCAAGATATTCAGACAATACACTGCCTTTGATGGCTTTCTGAGAAGTGTACTGAATGTCATACTCTGTGAGGATCATTTGCCATCTTGCAACCCGTCCGGTAAGCACTGGCTTCTCAAATATGTACTTAACTGGGTCCATCTTTGAGATCAACAAAGTAGTGTGGGTCAACATATACTGTCTCAGTCGGCGAGCAGCCCACGCTAAAGCACAACAAGTTTTCTCGAGCAGTGAATAACGTTGTTCACAGTCGGTAAACTTTTTTCTTAGGTAGTATATTGCATACTCTTTTCGACCAGACTCGTCATGCTGGCCCAGCACACACCCCATTGACTCTTCTAATACTGTCAAGTACATTATCAGAGGTCTTCCTTCAACTGGAGGCATAAGGATTGGAGGCTCTTGTAAGTACTCCTTGATCTTGTCAAATGTCTTCTGGCAGTCTTCATTCCACCTGACCGTCTGTTCTTTTCTTAATAACTTGAACAAGGGTTCACAGGTAGCCGTAAGGTGAGAGATGAACCTCGAGATGTAGTTCAATCGACCTAAGAACCCTCGAACTTCTTTCTCTGTCTTTGGTGCAGGCATCTCTTGGATGGCTTTGACTTTATCAGGGTCAACTTCAATCCCTTTCTCACTTACAATAAATCCCAGCAGCTTACCAGATCTCACCCCGAATGTGCATTTGTTGGGGTTCAACTTCAGTTGATACTTTCTCAGACGCTTGAATAGCTTCAGCAGATTCACCAGGTGATCTTCTTCAGTAAGGGACTTGGCAATCATGTCATCCACATAACATTCGATTTCTTTATGGATCATATCGTGGAATAATGTCACCATAGCCCGTTGATACGTCGCACCGGCGTTCTTCAGTCCGAATGGCATCACCTTGTAACAGAATGTTCCCCAAGGTGTGATGAATGTTGTCTTCTCCATGTCTTCAGGTGACATTTTGATCTGATTGTATCCTGAGAATCCGTCCATGAAGGAGAATACCGAGAACTGAGCCGTATTATCAACCAATACATCAATGTGAGGTAAAGGGAAGTCATCTTTCGGGCTGGCTCTGTTCAGATCCCGGTAGTCAACACACATCCTTACTTTGCCGTCTTTCTTAGGCACAGGCACAATATTAGCAACCCACAGTGGATAGCTAGTTACAGCAAGGAACCCGGCGTCCCACTGCTTTTGCACCTCTTCTTTGATTTTCATAGCCATGTCTGGGCGAGTACGGCGTAGCTTCTGTTTAACTGGCGGGCATTCTTCTCTCAAAGGCAGCTTGTGCACAACAATGTCGGTATCCAACCCTGGCATGTCTTGATAAGACCAAGCAAACACATCCACATACTCTCGAAGCAGGTCAATCAGTTGTCTCTTCACTGAGTCTTGTAAGCAGGCCCCGATTTTAACTTCTTTCACATCTTCATCCGTACCAAGATTGATCGTTTCAACCTCCTCCTAGTGAGGAGTAATAACCTTTTCCTCTTGTCTTAACAACCTGGCTAGCTCTTCAGGAAGCTCATATTCTTCTTCAACCCCTTCATCAGCTTGATTGATCGGATTGTCAAAGTCATACGAAGTCATAGCCGTGCTGTTGTCGGTGCTGTCTGGAAGGCACTCTCTGCAAGGGTTCAGTTTGTTCATTTTAGTGATTTGATTTTAATCTTGTTTAGAAAAGTGAAATAAAGTTGTCATTTTGAGAACACTGCCATTTATTTTTTGTACAAAAAGAAAAATGGAAAAACAGTGAGCGAAAAGAAAAAGACTCGTTTGCAAAAAGATGTCTGATATTTCATTGATTAATCTTGTTGCACAAAAAGTACAGATGGCCCGATTACAAAATGAGTCTTGTCATCTTTGGGCAAGATGCAAGACTTTGATGCATGCTATAAAAATACAGGAAATAATAATTACTCTGCATGAGTAACTCTTATAATTTCCTGGGAAGACCAGTTTGAGATACTGCTCCCCGGGACCTTTGGACGAATCCAGCTTTCCAGGTTGCGCTCCTCTTCCAGCTCGTCTTCCAAATTGTTGATAGCATCAGGGGTGAGCATCCCCCCACTGACAAAACCGTGCTTCTCCGCAGCCTCTGCTTGATTTTGTTGAGTTGGTCTGTAACCCAACCCAAATTTGTCCTTCTTCTCCTCCACAGATAAGACCTTGCCCCAGCCTTGGGCAGTACCTTCCTCAACAACCTTCCGGGCTTGTTGATAAGATGACATGGAGATTCCAGGTACAGCAGATGTTTCATTCACGTTCAAGGCTTCAAAACCTTGGCTCATTGTTTCATGGATCTCCCCATCCATCTCAATGTATTTATAAGTAGCCAGGTGGCTGACAAAAATATCCTCCTCTCCACAGATTGTAACGACTTGACCCTCCCACTCGAATTTTAACTTCTGGTGAAGGGTAGAGGTCACGGCGCCAGCGGCGTGAATCCATGGCCTACCCAATAGACAGCTGTAGGCAGGCTGTATATCCATCACGTAGAAGGTTGTTTTGAAAGTTTGCGGGCCAATCGTTATGGGCAACTCAATCTCTCCCAGAACCAATCTCTTTGAACCATCAAAGGCTCTCACCACCAGGTTGCTGGGTATTAACGCCAATCCGTCATACTCTAGCTTCACCAGGGCCTTTTTAGGTAAGACATTGAGGGATGACCCCGTGTCTACCAGCACATGGGAAAGGACTGCACCTTTACATTCCATGGTTATGTGCAAGGCCTTGTTATGGTTGCAGCCTTCCGTTGTCAAATCAGTGTTGGTGAACCCTAGTCCATGACTAGCATTAACATTCCCAACCACCGCTTCTAGCTGATTGACGGTGATCTCTTCAGGCACATAAGCTGCGTGCAAGACTTTGAGTAGTGCATTCCGGTGAGCTTCGGAGCACATAAGCAATGATAGGATTGAGATCTTGGAAGGCGTCTGATGAAGCTGATCCACTATTTTGTAATCACTCTTTTTGATGATTCTCATGAACTCATCAACTTCTTGATCGAATGGTGTTTTCAAAGCTTCCTTAACAGCTTGATCTTCCTGCACCAAGCTTTTCCCTTTTTCCTTGGCAGCAGCTTCTGCTTCGGCAGTGGGCCTCTGAATTTGTGGAGCAAAGAGACGTCCGCTTCGAGTGAAGCCTCCGCCTCCTCCCACATTGTCTATTTGTGGTGTAGGGGTTGATGATTCAAAAGTGATTTTTTGTCCTTCGCAGTACAGGTCAGAGCCGTAGTGCCATGGGATGGCATTGCTGCTTTCATAAGGTACCGGTCCAGGCACCGTGATAGTGACTGGACTGATGGCAGCTGCAGAAGGGACTGTGATAGTCTGTGGATCATAATAAATTGTGACTGGTGCTCTGATGGGAGCAGCACTTTCTGAGTTGTAGGCAGAGTTGTTTTCAGGATCATAAAATATTGTGACAGTTGAGACATCTTCATGATTTATTGCTGATGTTGTAGGAGATATTGTCGGAAGGATGGACGTTGTTGTTGTAAGAGTTTCAAAATGGAGCGGTGCTGGAGTTGTAGAAGGAACGTTCGTTGACATCTGGTCAGTTGAAATGACAGATGAAGCACTTGCCGATGAAGCCGAAGAACTGTCGGGAACAATGGTTGTTGCAGTTGTAGGAGATACCGGAATCGTTGTTGATGAGATTGCTGGATTAGTAGGAAATGATGTGGTGATTTGAAGCTGGCCACTCTGAATGAGACCATCTATGCCATTCCTCAGGTTATCGCACCCATTTACCGAGATATTGCAGTAAGCACACCCCAACTCACACCCCGGGAACATTTGACATTCGAGGAGTTGAGCCTTAATTTCCACCAACGGTGTCCGGATCTGACCCACACTGGTTATTGAATAAGACGGCTTGTCTTCTTCAATAGCGTTAATTCTGGGACCCCCGTGGTTTGGCATAGGATTTTTGTTGACATTAGGTGGTGGTGCGAAATTCAGAGCTTTTGAGTCTACCAGGTCTTGTACCTTCATGTGCAAGGCTCTGCACTTTTCTGTACTGTGGCCAGGTGCATTTGAATGAAAAGCACATCTGGCGTTGGAGTCATAATTCCTGGGTAGACTGTTGGGATCTGGAGGTGCCAACGTCCTTAGCTCAACTAGGTTGAGTTTCAGGAGTTGTGGCAGCAACGTAGCATATGTGTAAACACCCCAAATTTTCCCTCACCCATTCACACCATGGCTTGTGATCATTTCATATGCATAAACACAATCATACCATCTCATACCACATTTTTGATTCATTGCATTGGTTCAAAGTCATCTGCATCTAGGATTTGTGATCTGAGCAATCCAAGAGCTTCTTGAGCCACTCCAAAGGTCATCAATCACTTCAAATGGGTCCATGTGTGTTCAAGCATCATATTATATCCCCTCAAAGCCAAGAATTCAAAAGAATCACAAGAACTAGGGTTTGAATGGATGCAGAGCTAGGTTTGACTGCACAGTTGACCTGAAATTAGGGTTTTGGTTTCAAAGGCCATAACTCCAAATTTTTTGGTCATTCTTGTTTCCATTGGTCTCTATATAGTATAGGGAGTATGCATATCAAGTTTCATGAAGAAATTCCATGGGGAAGTCATCTGATCAAGGGTTGACTTTTCAGACAAGTCAGTGCAAAGTCAGGGCATCTGAGGCCCCCAATGACCCAACCAATGGGCATTCTTCATCATTTTGAGTGTATATGATCTTTATTTGATCATAGAAGAAGGTTGAAGTTCATAGAAATCAAGAATTTGGAAGTTTTGCAAATGTTGACTTTTTGGGTATAGTTGACTTTTCAAGAATGCTTCATTTTAGGTCATTTTTCAAGCCTTGATTCTTGATCCAAAAATGCTTCAGATGGAAAAACTTTGGTCATGAAAGTTGTAGATCTCATCTTTCCCTTTTCAAAAAGTACAAGAACATGATCAAACTCTTCTTGGATCAAAAGTTATGGTGTGACAAAGTTGGCTAAAATCATTGATTTTCAAGGCATGCTTCAAATGAGAATTTTGCAAAATCATGATCCAAAGCCAATTGTAACCTCTAATTCACTTCAAACCAGTATGCAAACATTCTACATGACCTAAAAGTCAGAATTGGATCAAGGTTTCTCATGTTTTGGTTCATGTAACAAGACTTTTCTTCATGAAGTTCAAAAAGCAAGCAACTTGCAAAATCATCATGATCACTTCCTACAACTTGTGACATTGGCTGCTGACTTTGGCTAGCCTTTCCCCTCACCCTTGCTGCGCAGCCCCATGCTTGTACTTGCCTAGATCATGAGCCATACTTTCCTTACACCAAATTTGACTTTTGAGCAAAAGCAAACTTACCAATCACTATAGGCCAGGTCACATCATCTGACCTATAGGATTAAAATACAATATCATTTGGCAAGCAAAAGGTATCAAGAAGCCAAGCTGAAACACTTCATATGAACACATACACAAAAACACTCCATCTGGCATCTTCCTTGGAATTTGTTTTCTCAGCTTGCAAACATAAAAACCATTTCCATAGATCAACTCACCATACTTCATAGACCTCAAACCACCAAGAGCCAGGCCTGAAACAAGCAAGAACACCCCACTGCCATTTCTCACCTCAACTTGCAGTTTCATTCGAAACTCTTTCCACAGCACACAAACATACAAACAAACACCACAGACCTTCTCCACTCACCATCTGGATCACAAAGAACCATTTACAATGACCTGAAACTGCCTGAAACTCCATTGCCATTTCTGACTGAGCTTGAGCAGAAGCTTGTCAAACTCCTCATCCAGCCAACATAAATTCCTTTTGAGCATTCAAACATCATCTGGGGATCAAGTGGAGTGGGTTGCACAAGGAGAAGTGGCCAGAAAGTCATCAGAGTGAAAGCTTCGAATCTCAGGTAGCTTGAAAAATATTTTTCCAGAAATCATTTCTCTTGTTCTAAACTTGCTCTTTGTGCCTTCCTGATCATGAATATGCTTTCAGTTTTTGAAATGGTGATGAAATGAACATTTAATTGCTCTCTGAAACTTGCATGCCCTAGTTCTTATTTTCTTCGATTCAGCTTAGTTAGGAAGTATAAATTTGTTTTGAGAGAGGGTTTTGATTCGTGAGTGGTTGGAGATCATTTCCCAATTCTTAGATTTCATTTTAGTTAGCTTTTTGGGGTTTTGGGGATTTTTCAGGGGAGATGCTGGCCGGAGAAGACGACCGGAAGTCTTCTCCGGCAGCCTGAAAGTGATTATGCCCTAATCTCAGTAATTAAGACCATTTGAATTTGGACCATTGGATGCGTTGAAAGTGTTGACCTCCCGCGTGAGTGTGTGGCCTGGATCTCTCTGATTAGCCCTAATCCACGTGTTTAATATAATTAATCCATAATTTAATTAATTAAGTCAGAAACAACCTGGACCCTTGGATGACGCGCGTGGTCAACAGATTCAAATCCAGACTCAATCTCATCCCTCCATTCTGATTACTTTCCCTTTTATTTAATTTTTATTCATTTTCTTTTCCTTTTACTTGCACAATTATTTTAAAACAGTAAAAAATGTGTAAAAATTATGAAACTTTTTCCCATAAGTTTTATTAATTTTTATGACCCAAAAATATTTTTATTTTATTTTTTATCATTAAAAAAGTATTTTTAAATATTTAAAAGATTATTTTTAATTGATTAATGGAAATTAATTAATTAAAAATACTTTTAGGTATTTAAAAATCACCAAAAAATTCATGAAATGTTCTAAGACATTTAGAAACATTGTCCAACCTTCAAACCAAATTTCTTTTTTGATCTTGATGCATTTTGAAAATTTTCCATTGAATTAAATCATTTTTTGTGCATTATTTTGATCCAAAGTTCAAAAATTCATTTCTGCCTATCCATGAAAGGTTGGACATTGATTCTTCTTGCATTGCATTGTGTTTAGCATGTAGTTTCTAGGATTAAATGGCCATGATTTGATCTTGCATTTTCAAATTGTTTGACATTTCTTTTGTTTAGGAACCCTAAAAACCCTAATAACTTAGAAAAATCATAACTTGAGTTTGGTTAAGAGTTGAGACCTCCCCTTTTGACTTTGGTTTAGTATAGGTTTAGGGTTTCTTTGGGTGGCATTTTCCATTTTTTATCTTAGGTTTTTGCTTCTGTTTTTGGTTTTTGTTTGTTGTTTGATCCATAAACCCTAATTTGGGCTTCCATTTGCATCCTTCTTGCATTCTCTTGCATAATATGACTTGCCATGCCATTCCATGCCTCCATTTGATTCATTTGACATCATAAGACATGTAGAAAGCATGTTTGATCATTGCATCCCACATTTGCCATTTTGTTTACCATGTATGTTTCATAACTTTTCATGTAAGATCATGCTCCTTAACTTGCATCATTTGCATCCATGATCTTGTATGAACATCTCCATGCCTTGTCTCATGCTTGTAGCATCTCATAACATCATTATCATCATCAACATACTCCTGGTTTTGTTTTTTCATCATGTCATTTCACCTCATTTGGCATTGCATTGCATTTCTTTTCTAACATTTCAGGTGGTAAGTGAGGTTGAGAAGTGAATTTGCCTTCACTTCTCATAACTTTTCTTTTCATCTCTCTTGCATACATTGCTGCATTTTTGTTTGTGTTTGAGTTTGAGCTTGCTCATCCTTCTCCTTCCCACTTTCTTTCTTCAAGTGACTTGACTTCTTGAATGAAGCAAGTTACTTTGCTTCTCCTGATCCTTTTCATCTGCTTCCTGGTGGTTCCTCTGAAGATTTCTCTTGAAAACCTCACAAACCTTAGGAACAACCAAGCATGACAATGATTAGGGTTTTGATTAGTCTCCCCTCTTAGTTTTACCTTTGTGTCTCTTTTGAGTCATCTCTTCTTATCTCATAATCAGGGACTAAACCCTAAAGGCTTTAAGGCTTTGTGATTAAGCTTATGCATGCATCCTTCTCTTAGGATGGAGTGTATAACTTTAATCCTAAGTGTTAAACCCTTAATGTGTTTAACTCTCTTAATCAATTCACTTAATAATCATCAAGACATCACTTGTAACTTGGGCCTTGCATTAGGGTTTTAATTCTTCCTTAAATGGTTAAGAAGGACTAACCCTAGTGTTAATGGACAAGTCCCCCTCAAGTTGTCCTACAAATCATAAAAAACACTTCATCATCATACCATTAAATAAAATCCACTTAATCAAAGGCTTGTTTTGTCATGAGTTTAATCCCTAATCATGGATTAAGTTGAGGAGCTTTCCTCAGCTTAAACATTCTCATCTATTATCCTTCTATTAGGATGGTGTAATGAGTCTGTTTAATCCTTGATTATGGCTTAACCTCATTACTTAACACTAAACAAAAACACCAAAAACATCTAAATAATCACAAGTAGGTTAATGATCTTAATCCTACACCAAAGGTGATTAAGTGTGAGAATCTGACTTCACACTTAAGGTATTCTCATTACCCCTAATTAGAGGGAAGATGTGATGAGTTTACTAAATCCATTGGTTTAGACTTAAGCTCATTAACTTATGACAAACTTTCAAAAACAATAAAAGACTGAAAACACCAAAAAACAAACAATAATCGTCTCCTTCGGGATTCTTTTCTCATCACCTTCACTCACAAACGAGAACTTGCTTCTTCCGTCTAATGCAAGACAGTTTGCACCTGAGCCAGACAGGTCATACACTTGAGCATTGACAAGCAAGCAGTTCACAAGTCAACTCATCTTTCAGTCTCTTTGGGTCGAACTACGGTGTTCTGACTTCCTCATTGCACGAGAGGATACGTAGGCATAACTTAACAGTTATCGAACAAAAGTCTCTGTGTATTCCCCCTCTTTCCAGCTTTATTCTCTTAGCCTCATGATCTTGAGCATACTCTTGTTCTTACACTGACACATCATTTATACACTTTCATTTCCTTTACACTGACACCTGTACATATTGTTTTCCAGCCCCTTTTACGCACAAATTGCACTGACACTACCCCTTTAAAACACAAATCTTTTAAGCGTGGATCCCGTCGAGTACGACGGACAATCTGGGTGCTAATACCTTCCCAGGTTGTAACCAACCCCCTTTCTCAGTCTCTCTGGTTCGCAAACCGTCTTATCCATCTTTTTCTAGGCCTATGCAGCATTGCCTTTCCTCCGGGATAAAAATGCCTAGCTGGCGACTCTATTCATCAACCAGTGAGTTCACGGCTGTGTGTTCTCATTGTCCCTCTCGCCGACCGTTCGCGTCTGTACCTTTATTTGACCTGGTGTCACTTATCGGGAGCGACAATATGGCATAGGGATCAGATCGATCACCCTATTGGCTTGAGATGGCCTCTGCTGAAATGGCCTTTGCTGGTTGTTGTTGTTGGTGTTGTTATAATTCCTTGGAAGATACTGAGCTTGTTGATGGTACTGAGGTTGTTGCTGATAGTTTTGCTGCGGAGGTTGATAAGCTGGTTGAGGGTGAGCTGGAGCGGGAATGGTGACTGCTGCTACAGACCTGTGAACATACTGGGGTCTGCCCCTGTTGGTGTGGATGGCATTGGTCTCGCCAGTTCTTCTTGGGCCTGCGAAAGGCTTCCTTGTATTGCTGGACGAGCTGGCACCATTGTCAGAGATCTTGCCCATCTTCAACAGGCTCTCAATTCTCTCCCCAGCTATGACAACATCTGCGAAGCTAGTGGAAGAGAAAGCGGCCAGCCTGTCAATATATGTTCCCTGGAGGGTATTCATAAACATATCTGCCATTTCCCTCTCGGACATAGGTGGCTGAACAGCAGCATCCAATTGCCTCCATCTCTGGGCATATTCTCGGAAACATTCCCTTGACGACTGTGACATTCCCATTAGGAGGGTCCTGTTGGGTGCCATATCTAAGTTGTACTGATATTGTCTAATGAAAGCTTCTGCCAAATCCTTCCAACACCTGATGGTTGCCCTTGTCAGGTGAGAGTACCATTCTCTTGAGGCTCCCGTCAAGCTATCCTCAAAATAGAACATCCAGAGCTTTTCGTCCATGGTGTAGGCCTTCATCCTCCCCAGAAATGATTGTAAGTGAGTCCTGGGGCATGAAGTCCCGTTGTATTTTTCGAAACAAGGAGGCTTAAACTTATGGGGAATCCTGACCCCGTCTACCAAGCCCATGTCCATGACATCGAAACCCAAAGAGTTTTGAGACTCTAAGGACCTCAACTTCTCAGCTATCTCATCCAGCCTTCTATCATAAGCTTCCTCCCCAGCACCCATTACTGTGAACTGATCCTCTTGGGGGTCTTCTTGCAGTACCCTGCCTGCAGTGGCAGTCCCTTGAACATTTGCAGGAATATTGACCTCTGGATGAAGATGGGGGCCAAATACAGGGGGGTTAACATTAGGTTGGACCCTTTTATTGTTGCTGGTGCCGACAGTCCCTATGTGTGGATCCTCTTGATTCTGCCTTTCCACCATGGCTCTCAATCTTTCCTGGCTCTGAGCCATGTTGTTCATCACTTCCATAAACTGCGTCATCTGTGTTCTCATTTCCAATCTTTCGTTTGCCACTTGATTTCTAACCTCTGCAAGGTCCTGCTGTACCTGATCCATTTGTATGCCCGGAAGGTTGTTACGGGTTGGGTAACGGTGCGGACGGTTGAGGGGAAATACCCGGCGTCGAGCAATAGTTCCTGAACATCACAACAGAGTTAGCAACAATAAAACAAAAACCTACAAAACAAACAAAGGGTTAGCATGCAATGCAGTATGCTTATTTGTTTTCAAGGTATCCGGCTTGGCATTCAGTTTTGACCCTTCCAGACCCTTGAAGATGCTTGTTTGATGTTGCTTTCGAAGTAAACTCGGATGGAACAAACTAATACATATATTACAAAAGACACATGGTACATAGTTTGTTTACAAATACAAACCCTCTGAGGGGCCAAAATACATTACAAGAAAATAAAAGTACATGGAATGAAAGCAACAACAAACAAATGGTCAAACACCGAGATCAAACTCATCCTCCCGAACTTCCTTGAGAAGTGCTTCGGTCACAGGATCAGCTGGTCGCTCCGTGAGACTCCGGATGAGGAGATTCCGGGTAGTGACAGCTGCAGTTAGCTTCTTGTGCTGACTTTGGTCCTTGGACCTCTTCACTCCAGCTTTGATCTTCAGCTCTGATATCTCCCTCTGGGCTGCTGCCAGGGCTTCCTGCTGCTCTTTTGCACTAGCTTCCAGTTGTTCTATCTTGTTTTGGACTCTTTTGTCCTTCAGAGTACGAGCCTCGGTGATCCTGACCCACCGAGCTTGACTCTCCTTCAGATATAAGTCTGTCCTTGCTCTCTGGAACTGGGCTTCCTTGCAAGCATTCTTCAGAATTTGTTCCCCAGCCCTAGACTTCTTGATATAATCCTCAGACTTTTCAATTCTAGCCAGGTGCTCTACTTTCAACTTCTCTAGCTTCTCAATGTCCATCCTGCCCTCACTCCTTTCCCGGAGGGTCTTCTGCAAAGCCTGAGTCAGCTTCTCATTTCTTTCTTTCAAGCTCTCAAACTCCTCCAAACTGACAGTGGCAGGGGGTGGTGCTGAGGATGGTCCAGGCATATCCTCCATGGTAAAGGGCATTCCAGAAAATTGAGCCCTGGCATGGGACCACTCATAATATTGTGCTGATGCCACATTGTTGCACTTCCCCAGAATGGTTACTCCCTTGGTTTGAACATTATCCCAGGCCCAGGCTGCCTGCCTAACAATAGCCAGATTAGGCTTGTTCTCACAATAAAGGGTCTCAACCAAGTCTTGTGCCTTAGGAGTGTGGACCAATGCATAGCCCAATTGTCTTCTGAACAGCAGAGGGTTGTAATTAATACTACCCTTAACTCCTATTAGGGGCACATTGGGAAAATGCCCACAGCTGGTGATGATATCCCTGCCTTTGGTGCTTTGAGTGCACCACCTGATATCAGCTGAAGTTAGAGCAGTAAGTCTTCTAGCCCAGTTTCTTTGCTGATGAGGATTCAAAAATGCATCTGTCCTGGGTAAATGCTTGAGAAGCCAAGTATGGAACAAAGGAGCACAACACCTCACTAGTCTTCCCCTCTGCTTTTCATTCCTCTGATGCACTGAGTAATAGAGATCCCCCAATAAAGTGGGCACTGGGTTCTTCAGGATGAAAAGATGGATTGCATTCTTGCTAATGAATCGAGGCTCATCTGCAAATAATACAATTCCATATATGCTCAGGGCCAATAAAGCACAAACTGCTTTCCACTCTCCTAAAGAAGCTTTCAGGGTAGCTTGAGAGATCAAGAAATCCAGATGCAGGCCAGGGATTCCAGCCTTAGAAGTCATATGCTGTCCAATCAGAACTGATTCCAGATGCAAGGCCTTTGCTACCTCTTCATTACCAGGAAAGACCATCTCAGGGTTGAAAGGGATTCCACCCCTGATAGGTATACCAACTAATGATGAGTATTCTTCCAATAAAGGGCCCAGCTGAAAGTCCTGAAAAGTGAAGCACCTCAGTGGGGGATCATAAAACTGAAGGCAAGTGTGGATCAAGCTTCTCTGTGAAGGGTCCAGATCCATAACCATATCAAGTATATCTCCATAGTGTTCCCTGAACAGTGGTATATGGTCTGGAGTGATCAGGGTCTGAATCCTCCTGATGTCAGATAGCTCTGGCTGGAAGAAGTGGTAGGTGATGTTGCTTTTTTTAGGTGCCATGATGTTGAGAATGAGTAGAGACAAGTGCTGATGATAACACTGAAAGATGGGCCACTGATTGGCTGGTGTAGGTGACTGAAGCAGATAGCTGATAGTTGAAGCAGATGCTGATGAAGATAGGTCAATACTGATGATGGGGTCAAAACCAAGCCAAAAATGAAAATGGATACCCTGAAACACAAATAAGCAAATGTCAAAATGATGCAATGATTATGTATGCACATGATATGCAAGGGTCTGTGACTGAGCTGGATCCGATCAAATGCCCTGATATAGGTCCAAGTATGTCCAAGAAATCCAGATGGAGGTCTATAAATCCAGTAACCAGGGTGGGGGACTCAAATAAAGAGCCACATGTCCAGGGTTTAGAATCACAAGAACTGTTCCAACGTGGAGTATTCTTAGTCACATCAAAGCAACAGGGTATGTTGAGGCCAAGGGTACCTGCAAACCTGTAAACAGCCCAACCCCCTCACAGGTGGTGTTCTAAAACAAGGATCCTCAGACTTGGATCAGTTATGAGAAGTGTAAACACTTCTAACCCGGAGGTACAGTGTTTACAATAACCATAAAAGTTCCTCCTCTAATTCACCTCAGTTTCTGAAGGTCAATACTAAAAGGTCATCCAGACTTAGCAGGCTTCCCAGATAGCCCTAGCATTGCAGGAAATCTGCAACACAGAGTTCTCAAGAAGAAACCCATATCTGAACTGTGTTTCATATTCCCGCACCAGACCGAGATGGAATGGGAAAGAATATGAACCACTCTAGCCTAGGTGTCGCTCAGGTCCCAGGTATAGGACCTTAACTCTCAATAGAACCCCACCCACCAAAGCAAACAACAGATCCAGCCAGCAGCACAGTATGACAATATGATATAATGCAAGGCTGTAAAGAAAGCAGTAAAGCAACTGTACATAAAGTAAAAATAAATACAATCATACAAGCTCAAATAAGCACAAAACACCCTAGTAAACACAAATCAATCAAGCGCTAGGAGGAACCCACAAAAAGAACCAGAAGCCCTGGTTGCAGTATAAGGGTCCCCAGCAGAGTCGCCAAGCTGTCGCTCCCGATAAATGGGAAAGGCCCAGATAAAGGTACAGACGCGAACGGTCGGCGAGAGGGACAATGAGAACACACAGTCGTGAACTCACTGGAGATGAATAGAGTCGCCAGCTAGGCATTTTTATCCCGGAGGAAAGGCAATGCTGCATAGTCCTGGAAAAAGATGGATAAGACGGTCGCGAACCAGAGAGACTGAGAAAGGGGGTTGGTTACAACCTGGGAAGGTATTAGCACCCAGATTGTCCGCCGTACTCGACGGGATCCACGCTTGAAAGAGTTGTGTTTTAAAGGGGTAGTGTCAGTGCAATTTGTGTGTAAAAGGGCTGGAAAACAAAATGTACAGGTGTCAGTGTAAGAGAGAAGTGAAGTGTATAAGTGAAGTGTCAGTGAGAGAACAGGAGTGAAATGCTCAAGATCATGAGGCTAAAAGAATGAAGCTAGAAAGAGGGGGAATATACAGAGACTTTTGTTCGATAACTGTTAAGTTATGCCTACGTATCCTCTCGTGCAATGAGGAAGTCAGAACACCGTAGTTCGACCCAAAGAGACTGAAAGATGAATTGACTTGATGAACTGCTTACTTGTCTATGCTCAAGTGTATGACCTGTCTGGCTCAGGTGCTAACTGTCTTGCATTAGACGGAAGAAGCGAGTTCTCGTTTGTGAGTGAAGGTGATGAGAAAAGAATCCCGAAGGAGACGATTATTGTTTGTTTTTGAGTTTTCAGTCTTTTATTGTTTTTAGATTTTGTCATAAGTTAATGAGCTTAAGTCTAAACCAATGGATTTAGTAAACTCATCACATCCTCCCTCTGATTAGGGGTAATGAGAGTACCTTAAGTGTGAATTCAGATTCTCACACTTAATCACCTTTGATGTAGAATTAAGGTCATTTACCTACTTGTGATTATTTAGATGTTTTTGTGATTTTTTTGTTTAGTGTTAAGTAATGAGGTTAAGCCATAATCAGGGATTAAACAGACTCATTACACCATCCTAATAGAAGGATAATAGATGAGAATGTTTAAGCTGAGGAAAGCTCCTCAACTTAATCCATGATTAGGGATTAAACTCATGACAAAACAAAGCCTTTATTGAGTGGATTTTAGTTAATGATATGATGATGAAGTGAGTTTTGGGGTTTATAAGACAACTTGAGGGGGACTTGTCCATTAACACTAGGGTTAGTCCTTCTTAACCAATTAAGGAAGAATTAGAACCCTAATGCAAGGCCCAAGTTACAAGTGTGATGTCTTGATGATTATTAAGTGAATTGATTAAGGGATTTAAACACATTAAGGGTTTATCACTTAGGATTAAAGTTATACACTCCATCCTAAGATAAGGATGCAGGCATAAACTTAATCACAAAGCCTTAAAGCCTTTAGGGTTTAGTCCCTGATTATGAGATGAGAAGGGAATGCTCAAAAGAGACACAAAGGTAAAACTAATAGGGGAGACTAATCAAAACCCTAATCATTGTCATACTTGGTTGTTCCTAAGGTTTGTGAGGTTTTCAAAAGAAGTCTTCAATGGAACCACCAGGAAGCAGATGAAAGGATCAAGAGAAGCAAAGCAACTTGCTTCATTCAAGAAGTCAAGTCACTTGAAGAAAGAAAGTGGGAAGAAGAAGAATGAGCAAGCTCAAACTCAAACACATATAAAAAATGCAGCATGGATGCAAGAGAGAGATGAAGAGAAGTATGAGAAGTGAAGGCAAATTCACTTCTCAAAATCACTTACCACCTGAAAGGTCAGAAAAGAAATGCAATGCAATGCAAAATGGGATGGAATGACATGATGCAAACCAAAACCAGAAGCATACTTATGATGATAATGATGCTATGAGATGCTACAAACATGAAACAAGGCATGGAGATGATCATACAAGCTTATGAATGCAAATGAAGCAAGTTAAGAACCAAGAACATACATGAAAAGTTATGAGATGCATATGGCATACAACATGACAAATGCAAGGTGCAATGATCAAACATGCTTGTGATGTGTCTTATGATGTTAAATGAATCAAATGGAGGCATGGAATGTCATGGCAAGTCATGTTATGCAAGAAAATGCAAGATGGATGCATATGAAAGCCCAAATTAGGGTTTATGATCAATGCAACAAACAAAAACCAAAACCAGAAGCAAAAAACATTATAAAAAATTGAAAATGCACTCAAAGGACCCCTAATCCTATACTAACCCACTGCCCAAAGGAGAGGTCTCAACTCTTAACCAATTTCTAGTTATGATTTTCCTAAGTTTTCTAGGGTTTTAGGGTTCCTAAACAAGAAAATTATCAAACAAATGGAAAATGAAAGATCAAATCATGGCCATTCAATCTCACAAACTACATGCTAAACACAATGCAATGCAAAAAGAATCAAGGTCCAACTCTTCATGGTTAGGCAGAAGTGATTTTTTGAAGTTTGGATCAAAATAATGCATAAAAATGATTTTAATTCAATGAAAAATTCTCAAAATGCATCAAGATCAAAAAATAAATTTGGTTTGAAGGTTGGACAATGTTTCTAAATGTCTTAAAACATTTCATGAATTTTTTGGTGATTTTTAAATACCTAAAAGTATTTTTAATAAATTAATTTTCATTAATCAATTAAAAATAAACTTTTAAATATTTAAAAATACTTTTTTAATACTAAAAATGAAAAATGAAAATATTTTTGTGTTTTAAAAATTAATGAAACTCTTGACAAAAAGTTTCATAATTTTTAAAACATTTTTGCTATTTTAAATAAATTGTATAAAACAAATATGAAATAAATGAATTAAAACAAAGAAAATAGACAAGTCAACTGAATGGAGGGCTGGGATGGATCCTGGGTTTGAAATTGTTGACTGCGCGCGTTTTTAAAGGGCCTGGATTGCATCTGATTTTAATTAAGTTTATAAATTAATTAAATGGATTAATTAGACTTAATGGTGATTAGGGCACAGTGGACCCATCTGAACCACTCACTCACGCGCGAAGTCAATGCAAGTCATCTGATCCAACGCTCAAGATTTAAACCTCATTTAATTACAGGATTAGGGTTAAACAAATTCAGGTGACCGGAGGGGAGCTCCGGTCATCTTCTCCGGTGATAACAAAACCCTAGGTCCTGATTTAGGCTTCTAAACATCAAATTAAACACAGCCAAGTGATCCTCTAACATCCTAGGACACGAATCCACTCTCAAACATCATTTAAACATCAAGAATCAAGCAAATCGAAAGAAACAAATTTCACGGGTGAAATTTCAGAGTGACAATACAAACTCATTTCTTACTCATTTTTGATTCTAAGAACATCCCCATGACCAGCAAGACATGAGCAATCAATTTATAACTTAAAATGTAAGCTCTGAGGAAAAAGAATCCATGGTCATACCTGAGCTGGAAAGCTTCAATACTGAGCTTCCAGAGCCTCCTTCGTGTGAAAATGAACTTCTTTGACTCTCTTGAACTCAAAGAGAAGCTCCAAAGTTCTTGTGGATGGCTGGTTTGAAGAGAAGAGTTCTGGTGCAGCAGGTTTCACAGTCAGGAATTGTGAGGTTTCAGGCTACTCCAATGGTGGATTCTTGCTCCTTTGGGTGTGTTTGACTTGTTGGTGAAGAGAAATGGGGTGTTTGATGGCTAGAAAGTGAGATTCGAAAGTTCTGGCTTTGAGGATGAAAAATGGTGAAGCTCAGTTCTTGCTTAGTTCAGGCCTGAGTCTTGCTGGTTTTGGCTTAGTGAAGCAAGGTGAGTTGATCAGTGGACTTGGTTTTTGTGTTTGTGAGCTGTGTAGAGAAATTCGAAGAGAAATGCTTGAGGGAGTGAGTTTGTGAATGTGTTGTGTCTATGTGTTTCAGCCTTTCTTGTTATGTGAAATGGCTAGCATTTTGTTTGCATAAAAAACTACCATTGGTCAGATGATGTGACCTGGCCTGCTGTGATAGGTAAGTTCACTTTTGCAAAATGTCAACTTTGGTGTAAGGAAAGCATGGGTTGAGCCCTAGGCTAGTATATGTGTATGGGCTGGCGCAGCATGGTGTGTGAGAGATGCTAGAATGGTTCAGCAGCCAAGGCAACAAGTGGGTGAGGTGTGATGATGGTTTTTGCAAGTTGTTCACTTTTGGTTCATATGAAACTTTCTTGTCCCACAAGCCATAAAACATGAGGAAATCTTGGTCCAATCTGAACTTTAGGACTTACATGATTCTTGTGTAATGGTTTGACATGAATTAGAAGTTACAAATGCCTTGGTACAAAGTTTTTGCAAGTTTCTCATTTGAGGCATGTCTTGAAAATTAGTGATTTTTGCCAACTTTGACATACCATAACTTTTGATCCAAAATGAATTAGATCATGTTCTTGTACTTCTTGGAAAGGGAAAGATCTAATCTACAACTTTCATGACCAAAGTTTTTCCATTTGAAGCTTTTTTGGATCAAAAAGCAAGGGTTGAAAAAGTGGCATAAAATGACATTTCATGAAAAGTCAACCATGCCCTAAAAAGTCAACTTTGCAAAAACTTGTAATTCTTGAATTTTGTGAACTTCAACCTTCTTCCATGATCAAATAAAGATCATATACACTCAAAATGATGAAGATCACCCCTTGGTTGGGTCATTGGGGGCCTCAGATGCCCTGATTTTACACTGACTTGCTTGAAAAGTCAACTCTTGATCAGATGACTTCCCCATGGAATTTCTTCATGAAAATTGATATGAATACTCCCTATACCATATAGAGACCAATAGAAACAATAATGACCAAAAAAATTTGGAGTTATGGCCTCTGAAACCAAAACCCTAATTTTAGGTCATCTGTGCAGTTAAACCTGGCTCTGCATCCACACCATTTCCATTTCTTGTGATTCTTTGACATTCTTGACTTTGAGAGGATATAATATGATGCTTGAACACACATGGACCCCCTTGAAGTGATTGATGACCCTTGGAGTGGCTCAAGAGGCTCTTGGATTGCTCAGATCACAAACCCTAGATGCAGATGACTTAGAACCAATGCAGGGACTCAAAACTGTGATATGAGATGCTATGATTGAGTTTATGCATATGAAATGATCACAAGCCATGGTGTGAATGGGTGAGGGCAAATTTGAGGTGTTTACACACACTATCTCATAGTGATATGAGGTTCTTCATGAATCCTCGTGAGGTAAATTCTTGCACAGACCATGCAGTCAGGGGCAGTTATTTCGAGATCCGACAAATCTCTCCAAGAGTTTGAAGACACCGAGGCATTTCTTATGTCATGTTTTCTGTAAAATCCTCTTGAGACATTTTCTTTCGATGGACCTTAATCTGAGGCGAGTTGAAAATTATTCGATCATGATTAGTTGGCGATCTATCGACCCAGAGGCTGGAAGCAAAGCCATTGTCAGCACGAGACATCAGGAGATCTTTTCTCAGCAGGCTTTATTGATCATTCTCCCTCAGCAGACCTCATCCGATTATCTTTCCTCCAACAAGGTAACAAGAAGATGGGTGGTATTTCCTTGATAGATGGTATCATTATTATGAGACGCCTCATATCTCATCCCTAGTATGAGACACTTTATATTCGCTCATCCCTAGCATGAGACACTTCATATCTTTTACCACCAGCAAGGGGCAACTTAAACTCTTATCTTCAGCAGGAAGCTTTATCATTGACATCCTCCATCATCCCCAGTAGAGTTGGAAGTTGAAATCTCCCCCACAAGGCAGCAGAAGATGGGTGTCCTTCCCAAGAAGAGACTTCCCTTCAATATAGGGGCAATCCCCAGCAGTACAAGGAATGTCTTTCCTCTCCAGCAGGATGTTTCATCAACAGTGCCATACATCTGGTTCCCCAGCCAAGTCAAAGAGTTTTCACTTCCCCAGCGAAGTTCAGCAAGTAGCGTACCTCTCGAATCAGGTTCATCCCTGTAAACACCCCAAATTTTCACTCACCCATTCACACCATGGCTTGTGATCATTTCATATGCATGAATTCAATCATATCATCTCATGTTGCATTTTTGCTTCACTGCATTGATTCAAAGTCATCTGCATCTAGGGTTTGTGATCTGAGCAAATCAAGAGCTTTTTGAGCCACTCCAAATGTCTTCAATCATTTCAAAGGGGTCCATGTGTGTTCAAGCATCATATTATATCCTCCCAAGATCAAGAAAGTCAAAGAATCACAAGAACTGAGAATGGCATGGAAGCAGAGCCAGGTTTAACTGCACAGATGACCTAGAATTAGGGTTTTGGTTTCAAAGGCCATAACTCCAATTTTTTGGTCATTATTGTTTCTATTGGTCTCTATATGTTATAAGGATCATGCATATCAAGTTTCATGAAGAAATTCCATGGGGAAGGCATCTGATCACAAGATGACTTCTTGAGCAAGTCAGTGCAAAATCAGGGCATCTGAGGCCCCCAATGACCCAACCAAAGGTTGTTCTTCATCATTTTGAATGTGTATGATCTTTATTTGATCATAGAAGATATTAGAAGTTCACAAAATTGAAGAATTTCAAGCCATTTGCAAAGTTGCCTTTTTGGGAAAGTGACTTGTAATGGAAACTTGCCATTTTGGGAAAGTTTTTCAACCTCCTCAAATTGATTCAAAAATGCCTCAAATGAGAAAACTTTGGTCATGAAAGTTATAGAATGGATCATTCCCTTTTCAAAAAGTACAAGAACTTGTCCTAATTCATTTTGGATCAAAAGTTATGGCTTGTCAAAGTTGGGAAAAATCACATAATTTCAAGTTTTGTACCAAAGAGGCATTTTGCAAAATGGTATGATAAATCATTCTAAAGACTTCAAATGTGCACAAACTCTTCACAACATGCTCATGTGACTTCTAAAAATCAGAATTGGCCCAAAAATTATGCATTTTGGTGCCTTGAACTTCATGAATTTCAAAAGGGGCCAAAGATGTACCAACTTGCAAAAACTCATGAAGCCATGCCTCTACTTGTTACAGCTCACAAAATCTGGTCCACAAGAACTCCATAATCTCATCTGAGCCAAACCATGCCCCTATCACAACCTCACACTTGCCCATACCTCAAGTACACCTAACTTGGAATTTATGCAAAAACACCCATACCAATCAGCCTGTGCCACACCAACTATTCTGACCAATCAAGACTTTACAAACACACTTCAAGCAAGCCATTTCATAACATCTTAGAGCCTGAACACACACACAAGTCAGCATACACAAAAATTCCTCCCTTTGCATTTTCTATCGAATCTCTCAACCCAGCAACTCAAACTTAAAATTTCTTCCACCATTCATCTTAGAAGGCATCACTGATCACAAACCACCCCTTACTTTGCCTTGAAAGCCATCATACACAAAATACGATTTTTTCCCCTCTAGAACTGAACTGACTCAATCTACCAAACCAGCCAAAATAAACTCCAAACAAGCTTTGCAAACACTTGAGGGAGGTCAGTAGAGGTGATTGGAAGCAAGGAGGCAGGATGAAAGCTCCAAACTGAAAGCTCCACTTCAGGTAGCTTCGAAATTTATTTTTTCCAGAGCCTCTATTTTAAGTTCTTAACTTGTTAAGTTTGATCCCCTGAGTTCATTGAACTTTTTATTTTTGAAAATGATGAAGAATTGAGAGTGTATTGTTTGCCTGAAATTTCTGCCATTTTTGTTCATAGCTTCGAATCTTGTTAATGGTGAGAAATAAATTCCATTTGAGGGCAGGGATGAGCTTAGGGAGGTGAGAGGAAGTGATCTGGAGCTTTAGAGCTCCAGAAATGGCCTGGGGAGTGATTTGAGAAATTCTCAAGGGAGGTGTGGCCAGAGAAGATGACCGGAGGTCATTTCCGGCCACCTGAATGTCATTAAATCATTAATTGCGTTTAGGGTTTGGTTTGAATCTGGGCCTTAGATCTTGTGGACTTTTGTTGACTCCCGCGCGAATGAATGAACCAGATCCTTCATTAAACCCTAATTCTGATTTATTAAATTAATTAATTGGGATTAATTTTGAATTTTGCCAGAAATGATCTGAGCCTTCCATTTGCGCGCTAGTCAATTCGCGCGTGTTTCATTCAAACTACAGCCTTTGGATCTGCATACTTTTCCATTTATTCATTTTTATTTCATTTTCTTTTCATTTAATTTGTACATTTTATTTAAAATAGCAAAAATCATTTAAAAATTATGAAAATTTTTGTCAAAGATTTCATTAATTTTTAAAACCCAAAAATATTTTTATTTTTATTTTTTGCACTGAAAATTATTTTTAAATCATTTAAAAGATTATTTTTAATTAGTTAATGAAAATTAATTAATAAAAAATACATTTAGGTATTTAAAAATCACAAAAAAATTCATATTGCATTTAGAAACATTTAGAAACATTATCCAACTCTCAAACCAAATTTCTTTTTTGTTCTTGATGTCTTTTGATCATTTTCATTGGAATTAAATTCATTTTAAGGCAATATTTTGTTTCAAACTTTAAAAATTTCATTCTGCCTAACCATTTAGAGTTGGATGATGATTCTTCTTGCATTGCACTCTTCATAGCATGTAGTTTATAGGATAATTTTGGTTTGAATTGATCTTGCATTTTCAATTTGTTTGGTATTTTTTCTTGATGAGATACCCCAAAACCCTAGTAATCTTAGGAAATTCATAACTTTCACTAGGTTAAGAGTTGGATCCTCTCCTTTGGGCAGTGAGCTTGTATAGGTTTAGGGTATCTTTGATTGCATTTTCAAATTTTTATCATGTCATTTGCTTCTGGTTTTGGATTTTTGCTTTGCATGATGCATGTAACCCTAATTTGTGCCTTCCTTTGCATCCATTTCTAATTTGCTTGCACCCAATGACTTGCCATGACATTTTGTGCATCCACATGATTCATGATACATCTTAGGACATATTAGAATCATGTTTGATCATTGCATCTTTCATTTGCCATGTTATATGTCCATTGTATTTCATAACTTTTCATGTACATTCATGGTTCAAAGCATGCTTCATCTGCATCCATTGCCTTGTATGATCATTCTCATGTCTTGCCTCATGTTTGTATCATCTCTTAGCATCATTAACATCATGCAAATGCTTCTGACTTTGGTTTGCATCATGACATTTCATCTCATTTCTTTTGGCTAACTTTTCAGGTGGTAAGTTGCTTTGAGAAGTGAATTTTCCTTCACTTCTCACAATCTCTTCTCATCTTTCTTGCATCTTTGCTGCATTTTATCTTGTGTATTAGAGTGAGCTTACTCATTCATGTTCATCTCTTACTTTCTTTATTCAAGCAACTTGTCTTCTTAAGTGAAGCAAGTTGTTTTGCTTTTCTTTGCTTCTTGCTCCTTTCATCTGCTTCCTTCCTGGTGGTTTCTCTGAAGATCTTCTTGCAAACCTAATCAACCCTAGGAATAACCAAGCATGATAATAATTAGGGTTTGATTAGTCCCCCATTTAGATTTTACCTTTGTGTCATCTTTGAGTCTTCTCTTCTCATCTCATAATCAGGGACTAAACCCTAAAGGCTTTAAGGCTTTGTGATTAAGCTTATGCCTGCATCCTTCTATTAGGATGGAGTGTATAACTTTAATCCTAAGTGTTAAACCCTTAATGTGTTTAAATCCTTTAATCAATTCACTTAATAATCATCAAGACATCAAGCTTGTAACTTGGGCCTTGCATCAGGGTTCTAATTCTTCCTTAATTGGTTAAGAAGGACTAACCCTAGTGTTAATGGACAAGTCCTCCTCAAGTTGTCTTACAAACCATAAAATCCACTTCTCAATCTTATCATTAATTAAAATCCACTTAACAAAGGCTTTGTTTTGTCATGAGGTTAATCCCTAATCATGGATTAAGTTGAGGAGTCTTTCTCAGCTTAAATGTTCTCATCTATTATCCTTCTATTAGGATGGTGTAATGAGCTCATTAAATCCCTGATTATGGCTTAAACTCATTACTTAACACAACAAAAACAACAAAAACATCTAATTAATCACAAGTAGGTTAATGATCTTAATCCTACACCATGGTGATTAAGTGTGAGGTGCTTACTTCATACTTAAGGTATTCTCATTACCCCTAATCAGAGGGAGGATGTGATGAGTTTACTAACCCATTGGTTTAGGCTTAAGCTCATTAATTTATGACAAACTTCAAAAAGCAATAAAAGACTGAAAATACAAAAACAAACAATAATCGTCTCCTCCGGGATTCTTTTCTCATCTCATTCACTCTTAACCGAGAACTTGTTTCTTCCGTCTAATGCAAGACAGTTTGCACCTGAGCCAGACAGGTCATACACTTGAGCATAGACAAGTAAACAGTTCACAAGTCAATTTATCTTTCAGTCTCTTTGGGTCGAACTACGATGTTCTGACTTCCTCATTGCATGAGAGGATACGTAGGCATAACTTAACAGTTATCGAACAAAAGTCTCTGTATATTCCCCCTCTTCCAGCATCATTCTGCAAGCCTCATAGTCTTGAGCTTCTTACTCTTGTTCTTACACTGACACTTCTCTCATACACTTCACATTCTTTTTTACACTGACACTTGCATTCTTTTCCAGCTTTGATACATAAATTGCACTGACACTACCCATTTGAAACACAAATCTTTTAGGCGTGGATCCCGTCGAGTACGACGGACAATCTGGGTGCTAATACCTTCCCAGGTTTTAACCAACCCCCTTTCTCAGTCTCTCTGATTCGCAACCGTCTTATCCATATCTTTCTAGGTCTATGCAGCATTACCTTTCCTCCGGGATAAAAATGCCTAGCTGGCGACTCTATTCATCTCTTTCTCCTTCGTCGACTGTTCGCGTCTGTACCCCTCTTGGCTAGGTGTCATTTGGTGGGAGCGATAGCTTGGCGACTCTGTTGGGGACCCTTATACTGTAACCAGGGCTTCTGGTTCTTTTTGTGGGTTCCTCCTAGCGCTTTTTTGATTTGTGTTTACTGGGGTGTTATGTGCTAATTGTGTTTATATATTTGCTTTATTTACTGCTTTATGTACAGTTATTTTTGCTTTCTCTTCAGCTTTATACATCATACTGTCATACTGTCATCTTGCTGGATCTGGTTTTTGTCTTGGTGGGTGGGGTTCTACTGAGAGTTTAAGGTCCTATACCTGGGACCTGAGTGACACCTAGGCTAGAGTGGTTCATGTTCTTTCCCATTCCATTTCGGTCTGGTGCGGGAATATGAAACACAGTTCAGATGTGGGTTTCTTCTTGAGAACTCTGTGCTACGGATTTCCTGTAGTGCTAGGGCTATCTGGGAAGCCTGCTAAGTTTGGATGACCTTTATTATGACCTTCACAAACTGAGGTGAATTAGAGGAGGATCCTTTATGGTTATTGTAAACACTGTACCTCCGGGTTAGAAGTGTTTACACTTCTCATAACTGATCCATGTCTGAGGATCCTTGTTCTAGAACACCACCTGTGAGTGGGTTGGGCTGTTTGCAGGTTTGTAGGTACCCTTGGCCGCATCATACCCTGATACTTGTTTTGATTAAGAGTGCCTCACTTTGGACAGTTCTTGTGATTTAACCCTGGACATGTGACTCTTTATTTGAGTCCCCCACCTTGGTTACTGGATTTCTGAACCTCCATCTGGACTTCTTGAACATACATGGGCCTATACCAAGACAGTTAATCAGATCCAGCTTGATCGCAAACCCTTGCATATCATTTGCATACTCATCATTTGCATCATTTTAACATTTGTTTATTTGTTTTTCAGGGTATCCACATTACATCTGGCTTGGTTTTGACCCCTTCATCTGCATAGACCTCTGTTCATCAGCTATCTGCTTCAGCTGTCTTCATCAGCTGCCTGCTTTAGTTGCTTTCATTACCAGCACCAGCCTATCAGTGGCTCATCTCCAGTACCAGTCTTGATCTTCATCAGCACTTATCTTCAGTCCTTCATCAGCAGTCATGGCACCCAGGAAGAGCAACATTTCATACCATTTCTTTGAGCCTGTGCTGACTGGCATCAGACAGGTCCATTCACTTATTACTCCAGACCACATCCCATTATTCAGAGAGCATTATGGAGGCATCCTTGATATGGTTATGGACCTGGACCCTTCTCAGAGGAGTATGATCCACACCTGCCTACAGTTTTATGACCCTCCTTTGAGATGCTTCACTTTCCAGAACTTTCAGTTAGGACCTCTACTGGAGGAGTTCTCATCATTGATTGGAGTACCTGTCAGGGGTGGTGTCCCCTTCAACCCAGAGATGACTTCTCCCAGCAATGGAGAAGTGGCAAAGGCACTGTACCTAGAGCCTATATTGATTGAGCAAAACATTACAACAAAGGCTGGGATCCCTGGTTTGCACCTAGACTTTCTGACTTCTCAGGCCATCCTGAAGGCCTCCTTGGGAGAATGGAGGGCAGTTTGTGCATTGTTAGCCCTCAGTATATATGGGGTTATACTATTTGCAGATGAGCCCAAGTTTATCAGCAAGAATTCCATTCATCTTTTCCTTCTGAGGAACCCAGTGCCCACCTTGCTGGGAGATTTCTATTATTCCATTCATCAGAGGAATAAGAAGCAAAGGGGGAAGTTAGTGAGATGTTGTGCTCCTTTGTTTCATACCTGGCTGCTCAGACACCTACCTAAGACAGATGCCTTCCTGAATCCTCACCAGCAGAAGAATTGGGCTAAGAGACTTATTGCTTTGTCTTCAGATGACATCAGATGGTGCACCCAGAGCACCAAGGGCAAGGACATAATCACTAGCTGTGGGCAGTACCCCAATGTACCTTTAGTAGGAGTGAAGGGTTGCATCAACTACAACCCTTTGCTGTTTAAGAGACAATTGGGCTATGCTTTGGTCCACCCTCCTAGAGTGCAAGACTTAGCTGAGACTCTATATTGTGAGATAAAGCCTAATCTAGCTGTTGTCAGACAAGCATCCTGGGCTTGGGACAACATCCAGACCAAAGGGATGGCCATTCTTGGGAGGTGCAATAATGTTGCCTCATCTCAGTACTATTACTGGTCTCATGCTAGGGCTCAGATTACTGGGATTCCCTTTACCATTGAAGATATACCTGGACCATCCACAGCACAGCCAACAGCCACTGTCAGCCTGGAGGAGTTTGAGAAGCTGAAGGAAAGGTGAGAATCTGTCTCAAGCTCTGAAGAAGACCCTCTGGGAGAGGAGTGATGGTCGTCTGGACATTGAGAGGTTGGAGAAGCTTAAAGTGGAGCATCTAGCCAAGATTGAGAAAGCAGAGGACTACATTAAGAAATCGAAAGCTGGGGAGCAAATATTGAAGAATGCCTGTAAAGAGGCCCAGTTCCAGAAGGCTAGGACTGATCTCTATCTACAAGAAAGTCAGGCTAGGTGGGTCAGGATCACTGAAGCCCGGACACAAGAATATAAGAGAACTCAGGCCAGGATTGAGCAGTTGGAAGCCAATGAAAGGAAACAACAGGAAGCTTTGCTGGCAGCCCAGAAAGAGATTTCAGAATTGAAGCTTAGGGCTGGTTTGAAGAGGTCAAAGGACCAGGACAGGCACAAGAAGCTGACCACTGCAATTGCCACTAGAAACCTCCTCATCAGAAACATCACAGAGCATCCAGCGGGTCCAGTGACCGATGCACTTCTGAAGGAGGTTAAGGAGGATGAGTTTGGATTAGATGTTTGACTTCTTTGCTTGTTGTTATTTCCATTTGATGTACTTTTCTTTTTTTGTTGTATTTTGACCCTTCAGGGGCACATGTTGTAAAAACAAACTATGTATGATCCACCTTTTGTAATGTATTTGTTAGTTTGTTTCATTGAGTTTCTTTTCTCAAGCAACATCAAAGCATCTTCCTCGGGGTCTGGAAAGGTCAAAACCAAGAGCCAAGCCGGATACCTTGGAAAGCAAATAAGCATACTGCATTGCATGCTAATTTTTGTTTTGTTTTGTAGGTTTTTGTCTTTATTTGTTTCTAACTCTGTTGTGGTTCAGAAATTATTGCTCGCCGCCGGGTGTTTCCTTTCAACCGTCCGCACTGGTATCCTACTCGCAACAACCTTCCTGGTATCCAAATGGATCAAGTACAACAGGACCTGACAGAGGTTAGAACTCAGATGGCTAACGAAAGAGTGGAGATGAGGAACCAAATGGCCCAATTCATGACTGTAATGACTAACTTGGCCCAAAGTCAAGAGAGGTTAAGGGCATTAGTAGAAAGACAAAACCCCGAGGAACCTCATCCTGGGACTGGAGGAACTAGTAATAATGAGGGAGGTCAGCCTCATGTTAACCCACCAGTATTTGGACCTCATCTGGATCCGGAAGTCAACATCCCAAGGAATGTACCGGGCAATACTGCTGCAGGCAGGATCTTGCAAGAGGATCCTCAAGAGGAGCAGTTTACTGTAATGGGAGCTGGAGATGAAGTTTATGATAGGAGGTTTGATGAAATTGCTGAGAAGTTGAGATCTCTGGAGTCTCAAACTTCCTTAGGCTTCGATGTAATGGATATGGGGTTAGTGGATGGGGTAAGGATTCCCCACAAGTTTAAACCCCCGTGCTTCGAGAAGTACAATGGAACTTCCTGTCCACGAACTCACTTACAGTCCTTTCTGGGGAGACTTAAGGCATACACCATGGATGAAAAACTGTGGATGTTTTACTTTGAAGACAGTTTGACTGGGGCTTCAAGGGAGTGGTACTCTCACTTGACCAGAACTACTATCAGATGCTGGAAGGACCTAGCTGAAGCCTTCATCAGGCAGTACCAATACAATCTGGACATGGCTCCTAACAGGACCCTTCTGATGGGAATGTCTCAATCCTCCAGGGAAAGCTTCAGGGAATATGCCCAAAGGTGGAGACAGCTTGCTGCTGCTGTCCAGCCACCCATGTCGGAAAGAGAGATGGCCGACATGTTCATGAATACTCTGCAAGGAACATATATTGATAGGCTAGCCGCCTTTTCTTCCACCAGCTTCGCTGACGTAGTTATAGCTAGAGAAAGGATTGAAAGCCTTTTGAAGATGGGTAAGATTTCTGATAATGGTGCAAGTTCGTCCAGTAATCCCAGGAAGCCTTTTGTGGGACCTGGAAGGGCCAATGAGACGAATGCCATTCATGCCACCAGGGGCAGACCTCAGTATGTCCACAGATCAGTAGCAGCTGTCACTATTCCAGCTCCGATTCCTCAGCAACCGGCATATCAACCACAACAACAACCACATTATCAACAGCAAGTTCCGTATCCGCCACAGAGGACCTACAACAACAACAACAATCAACAACAAAGACCTTTTCAACAAAGACCGTCTCAGGCAAATAGGGTGATTGATCCTATCCCTATGCCCTATGTTGCCTTATTGCCACAACTCCTGAAGCTCAACTTGGTTGAGTTAAGGACATTGGCACCACCAGATCCCTCCAATCTTCCAAGGAATTATGATGTCAACGCCAGATGTGCTTTCCACTCCAATGCACCTGGCCACAATACTGAGAAATGCAGGGCTTTACAAATGAAAGTACAAGATCTGGTGGATTCCAAAGCCCTCAACTTTACACCCCCTCCAAATGTCAACAAGAATCCCATGCCCAATCATGGAGGGCCAAGAATTAATGCCATTAAGGAAGACAAGCCATCTTTCTTGATAACCAGTGTTGGACAGATTCCAACACCTCTGGTCGAAATTAAAGCTCAGCTTCTAGAGTGCCAGATGTTCCCCGGGTGTGAGCTCGGTTGTGGGTATTGCAACATTGCAGTCAATGGGTGTGATAATTTGAGAAGCGGCATAGATATCCTTATCAAGGACGGTATCCTTCAGATCACAACAACGACGCCTACAAATCCAGCAATTCCCTTGACAACAACTCCTGATTCTCCTACAACTGCAGCAACAATCATTCCGACCAATTCATCAATATCATCAACAATGGCTCCATCCATTACTTCAACAAATCAAATGTCAACAACTCTTCCTTCTACAACATCAGCACCCATTTATTCAGCAGAATCTTCTACAACACCAGAAAAAATTAATGAAGATATCTCAGCAGTCACCATCTACTATGATCCATCAAATGTTCCTCCAAATAACAACTTCCAACAACAAACAGTGGCATCTCCTGCCAGATCACCAGTCACCATTTACTACAATCCGCACACCATTTCAGTACCCTCCTCTGCTGCAGTCAGTCCAGTTACCATTACGGTGCCTGGACCAGTTCCATATGAGAGCAGTAATGCCATACCCTGGCATTATGGCTCTGATCTTTACTGCAACGGGGAGAAAATCACTTTGGATTCTTCAACCTCTTCTCCACAAATTGATAATGTTGGGGGAGGCGGAGGCTTCACCAGAAGCGGACGCCTTTTTGCCTCGCAAGTACAAAGACCTAATGCCGAAGCAGAAGCTGCTGCCAAAGCAAAGGGAAAGAGTGTGGTATATGAAGAGCCGGCCGTCAAAGAAACTCAGAAGACATCTTTTGAACAAGATGTAGACGAGTTTATGAGAATCATAAAGAGAAGTGATTACAAGGTGGTGGATCAGCTTCACCAAACTCCCTCAAAAATCTCCATATTATCACTGTTAATGTGTTCTGAAGCTCACAGGAATGCATTATTGAAAGTCCTGCACGCAGCATACGTGCCAGAGGAGATCACTGTTAATCAGCTAGAAACTGTGGTGGCAAATGTCAATACCAGTCATGGACTGGGCTTTACCAATACTGACTTAACAGCTGAGGGATGTAACCACAACAAGGCCTTACATATCACCCTGGAATGCAAGGGTGCTGTTCTATCTCATGTACTGGTGGACACTGGGTCGTCGCTCAATGTTCTACCAAAGAAAGCCTTGGTGAAGCTGGAGTATGATGGCTTGGCATTGCGTCCAAGTAATTTGGTGGTGAGAGCATTCGATGGCTCTAAAAGATCAGTGCTTGGGGAGATTGATCTGCCTGTGATGATTGGCCCGCAGACTTTTAAGATTACCTTCCATATGATGGACATTCAGCCGGCCTACAGCTGTTTGTTGGGTATACCCTGGTTCCATGCCGCTGGCGCTGTTACGTCTACCCTTCACCAGAAGCTGAAATTCGATTGGGAAGGCCAGATCATCACCATCTGTGGGGAAGAGGACATCTTTGTTAGCCATCTGGCTACGTACAAGTACATTGAAATGGATGGGGAAATCCATGAAACCATGAGCCAAGGATTTGAGGCCCTGAACATTAATGAAGCATCTGCTGTACTGGGAACCTCCATGACGTCTTATCAGCAAGCCAGGAAGGTTGTTGAAGAGGGTACTGCCTAAGGCTGGTGCAAGCTGCTGCCCGTGGAAAAGAAGGAAGACAGATTTGGGTTGGGTTACAAACCAACTCAACAAGATCAATCAGAGGCTGCCAAGAAGCCCAATTTTGTCAGCGGGGGAATGCTCACCCAGGATGCTGTGAACAACTTGGAAGATGAGGAAGAAAGCGACCGCAACCTGGAGAGCTGGATACGTCCAAGGATCCCGGGGAGCCAAGTCCTTAACTGGTCTTCCCAAGAAATTATAAGGGTTGCTCCTGCAGAGTAATTATTATTTCCTGTATTTTTAAGCATGCATCAAGTCTTGCATCTTGCCCAAGATGTCAAGACTCATTTTGTAATCGGGCCATCTTGTAATTTTGTGCAAACAGATCAATCAATGAATATCGGACATCTTTTGCAAATGAGTCTTTTCCTTTTCCGCTCACTGTTTTCCATTTTTCTTTTTGTACAAAAATAAAATGGCAATGTTTTCCAAAATGATAACTTCATTTCACTTTTTCTAAGCAAGATTAAAATCGATCACTAAAATGAACAATCTAAACCCTTGCAGAGAGTGCCTTTCAGACTGCACCGACAACAACACAGCTATGGCTTTGTATGACTTTGACAATCCGATCAATCAAGCTGATGAAGGGGTTGAAGAAGATTATGAGCTTCCTGAAGAGCTAGCCAGGTTGTTAAGGCAAGAGGAGAAGGTTATCACTCCTCATCAGGAGGAGACTGAAACAGTTAATCTTGGTACGGAAGAAGACGTGAAAGAAGTCAAGATCGGGGCCTGCTTACAAGATTCAGTAAAGGAACGACTGATTGACATGCTTCGGGAGTATGTGGATGTCTTTGCTTGGTCTTATTAGGATATGCCAGGGTTGGACACCGATATTGTCATGCACAAGCTGCCTTTAAAAGAAGACTGCCCGCCGGTAAAACAGAAACTGCGTCGTACTCGCCCAAATATGGCAATGAAAATTAAAGAAGAGGTACAAAAGCAGTGGGACGCCGGTTTCCTTGTTGTAACTAGCTATCCACCGTGGGTTGCTAATATTGTACCTGTGCCTAAGAAAGACGGCAAGGTGAGGATGTGTGTGGACTACCGGGATCTGAACAGAGCCAGCCCAAAAGATGATTTCCCTTTACCTCACATTGATGTATTGGTGGATAATACGGCTCAATTCTCGGTGTTCTCCTTCATGGATGGATTTTCAGGATACAATCAGATTAAAATGTCACCTGAAGACATGGAGAAGACAACTTTCATCACACCCTGGGGCACATTCTGTTACAAGGTAATGCCATTCGAACTGAAGAATGCTGGTGCAACTTATCAACGGGCTATGGTAACATTATTCCATGACATGATCCATAAAGAAATTGAATGTTATGTGGATGACATGATTGCCAAGTCCCTCACGGAATAAGACCACCTGGTGAATCTGTTAAAATTGTTCAAGCGTCTGAGGAAATACCAACTGAAGTTAAACCCCAACAAGTGCACATTCGGGGTGAGATCTGGTAAGCTGTTGGGGTTTATTGTGAGTGAGAAAGGGATTGAAGTTGACCCTGATAAAGTTAAAGCCATTCAAGAAATGCCTGCACCGAAGACTGAGAAAGAAGTTTGGGGTTTCTTAGGTAGATTGAACTACATTTCACGGTTCATATCTCACCTTACAGCAACCTGTGAACCTTTGTTCAAGCTGTTAAGAAAAGAACAAACGGTCAGGTGGAACGAAGACTGCCAGAGGGCTTTTGACAAAATCAAGGAATACTTGCAAGAGCCTCCGATCCTTATGCCTCCAGTTGAAGGAAGACCTCTAATTATGTACTTGACAGTATTAGAAGAGTCAATGGTGTGTGTGTTGGGCCATCATGACGAGTCTGGTCGAAAAGAGTATGCAATATACTACCTAAGCAAAAAGTTTACCGACTGTGAACAACGTTATTCACTGCTCGAGAAAACTTGCTGTGCTTTAGCGTGGGCTGCTCGCCGACTAAGGCAGTATATGTTGACCCACACTACCTTGTTGATTTCAAAGATGGACCCAGTTAAGTACATATTTGAGAAGCCAGCACTTACTGGACGGGTTGCAAGATGGCAAATGATCCTCACAGAATATGATATTCAGTACACATCTCAAAAAGCCATCAAGGGAAGTGTATTGTCTGATTACCTTGCTGAGCAACCCATTGATGACTACCAGCCTATGAGATTTGACTTCCCTGATGAAGACATCATGTTCATAAAAGCAAAAGATCATGAAGAGCCTGTTCACACTGAAGGGCCTGACCCAGAAGAAGAATGGACTATGATGTTTGATGGGGCTGTTAATATGAATGGTCGTGGTGTTGGTGAAGTACTCATTACGCCTAAGGGAATTCACATGCCTTTCTCGGCAAAACTCACTTTTAACTGCACTAACAACGAAGCTGAATACGAAGCTTGTATTATGGGTCTTGAGGATGCCATTGACCTCAGGATCAAGACTTTGACCGTATTCAGAGATTCAGCTCGGGTAATTAATCAAACCAACGGCAAATGGTACACCCACCAAGAACATCTGATACCTTACAGGGATTATACAAGAAGGTTATTGACTTTCTTCACAACAGTCAAGCTTGAGTATATCCCTCGAGATGAGAATCAGTTTGCAGATGCTTTGGCTACCATTTCATCCATGATCAAAGTTCAAGCTACCAACTTTGTGCCTCGAATCTCAGTATCCAGACTTGACAGACCAGCATATGTATTTGCAGCAGATGTTGCTAAAGATGATAAGCCTTGGTTCCATGATATCAAATGATTCTTGGAGGATCAAACTTACCCACCCGGGGCATCTTCCAATGATAAGAAGACATTAAGAAGGCTAGCTGGTAGTTTCTTTCTGAATACTGACGGTTCCCTGTACAAGAGAAACTTTGATATGGTACTCCTCAGATGCGTTGATAGAACAGAAGCAGACTTGTTGATGCATGAGGTGCATGAAAGATCCTTTGGCACCCATGCGGTAGGGCATGCCATGGCTAAAAAGTTGTTAATATCAGGCTATTACTGGATCACAATGGATGCAGACTGTTGTGCCTATGCCAGAAAATGCCATAAATGCCAGATCTATGAGGATAAGGTGCATGTGCCTCCGAATCCTCTGAATGTGATGTCTTCACCCTGGCCCTTTTCCATGTGGGGCATCGATATGATTGGCAAGATTGAACCGACTGCTTCAAATGGCCACAGATTCATCCTGGTAGCCATTGACTATTTCACCAAGTGGGTCGAAGCAGCTTCTTATGCAAATGTTACCAGGCAAGTGGTAGCCCGATTTCTGAAAAGAGACATCATCTGTCGGTATGGAGTTCCCGAGCGAATCATTACTGATAATGGTTCCAATTGAAACAATAAAATGATGGCAGAACTGTGTCGGGACTTCAAGATCCAACACCACAATTCTTCTCCTTACAGGCCAAAGATGAATGCGCTGTTGAGGCAGCTAACAAGAATATCAAGAAGATTATGCAGAAGATGGTAGTCACTTACAAAGACTGGCATGAAATGCTACCGTTTGCCTTGCATGGGTACCGTACGTCAATCAGAACATCCACTGGGGCAACACCGTATCAGCTTGTTTATGGTATGGAGGCAGTCCTACCTGTTGAAGTTGAGTTACCCTCCCTGCGGGTATTGATGGATGTTAAACTAAATGAAGCAGAATGGGTCCGGTCCCGATACGAACAACTAAATCTGATTGAAGAGAAGAGGTTGGCTGCCATTTGTCATGGGCAGCTGTATCAGAAAAGAATGAAGAAAGCCTTCGATCATAAAGTCAGGCTCCGAGAGTACCAAGTAGGAGACCTCGTGCTGAAAAGACTCCTCCCTCCTCATACAGACCACAGGGGCAAGTGGACCCCGAATTATTAAGGACCATTCGTAGTAAAGAAAGTTTTCTCTGGTGGAGCACTGATGCTCAGTACTATGGATGGTGAAGACTTCCTGTCCCCTGTGAATTCAGATGCAGTTAAAAAATACTTCGCATATAAATGACCCGCTGGACATAAAAATAGAATGTAAGTCCAGGCAAAAATAGGGCATCCCGGCGAGTCAAAAACAGAATAAAAGACTCGGGCAAAAATAAGGGAAAATAGATAAAAAATGTGTACACTCGCTGAGTTGAAAAGCCACATTGGACAACTCAGGCAAAAATGGGTATCCCGGTGGATTGAAAACCCGAAAGGGCAATCCACGCAAAATAAGGGAATAAGCGAACAACTGCATTCTGAATTCGTCTGTATTACTTACAACATGGCAAGCTTCGAAAGGTTAAAACATCAGTCAGAATCAACCTTCTTCAGAAAGCAAGATGAGAAGAACGACAATGTCATACGAGTCATAGCAAAAGGGAAGCTCCCAAAAGCGTCATCAACATTGCCAATGTCTTTTTTGTTTCCCAATTTGTAACAATCTCCTCATTTCAGGGGATCCGTTTATTTGACTGTATCTTGCCAATTCAGGGCACACGAATTAATAAAATCAGATTTTCAGTCATATTTCGTCTCGTATATTTTATTTTCATTTGCAAAATGTCCGATGTCTTTAAGATGTTGATTGCATAAGTACAGATGCGCCTTTCCTAAATTGCACGCTTACAAGAAATATATTTGCTCCCGGGAGTGTCTAAACTACTATGATGGAATCCAGTGAAGAATACCTTGGGATACTTGTGCGTTTCTCTGTCTTTTCAGGATTGCAGGTATTCAAAGCGCAACATGGGGAATGGAAGCTTCTCCCCAGTAGGCTGCCAAATCATTGTCTCCTCAGCACACTTTCCAAATAGTACCAAGGATGTGTTCTCCCCGTCAGAGTTGCCAGGCATCACTTCTCCAACACTTCCTTCAGAGCAGCACCAGAAAGTATTCATATCCCCAGCTGAGTTGTCAAGTGTCATCCTCAGCAGGATCCCCACAGAGTCTCAACCTCTATCCGGCAAAGCAATACCTGAAAGATCCCGCAACAGAGTGACGAAAGCTTATACAAACCCCAGCTGGGTCCCTCATTACCAGGATAGGTCTATCAATGACCTACTTCCCCAAACAGAGTCATATATGTCAGGTCTATCAATGATCTTATCCCCAGCTGGGATATCCACTTCAAGCAGATCAGCCAGACATCTCCAAAACAACGGGATTCGAATCCCGGATCGGTATCTTTGCATAATCATAGCATTCGCATCATATTCTCCCCACAGAGCGTAGCATTCCGTCTAATACGGAGCATTACGGCAAAAATCAAACATATGCATAATCACAAGCCATGTGTCGAACCGAACACTTGTAAATACTGACAATCCATCAACGATATACAGAAAACTCCCCAGATTCCCCGGCAAAGAGCCAAGGCACTTTCCCTAAAGACAGAGATACTTCCTGACACCCGTCCGTGTCATATCCCCAGTAGAAAGCCAAAGCGCCCCCCTTTGCACTCACAGATACTTATACACAACTTCCTTGGTACACATACACTTGTTTATATTACACTTTTCTCTTTTTGACACTCGTCCGTGTCACTCTCCCCAGCAAGTTAAACACTCGTCTGTACACCACTCATACTTGTTACTCCTGTTTTACTCATACAGATACTCGTCCGTATCTTGTATACACCACTTATATCCCCTCAGATTCGACACTCGTCCGTGTTCTTTGTTAACCAGTTGATACTCGTCCGTATCATCATCTCTGAACATGCGTCAAGCGTTTGTTTCTACCGATACTCGTTCATATCATAGTCTTAAGGATGCTCGTCCGCATCTTTAATCCGTACACCGTGTCAAACACTTGTGTCTTCTTGAATTTAGACACTCGTCTGTGTCTATTATTCCCCAGAAGAGTCCCCGCAGAATCAATACCCGTCCGTGTTCTTTGTTAACTAGTTGATACTCGTCCGTATCATCATCTCCGAACATGTGTCAGCATTTATTTCTACCTGATACCCGTCCGTGTCATAGTCTTAAGGATGCTCGTCCGCGTCTTTAGTCTATACACAGCACCCAAACGCTTATACCTCATTTCTTGGATGTAGACACTCGTCCGTGTTTACTTTTCCCTGGCAAAGTCCCCAACAAAACTTGTTAAACTATTTCCTTTCTATCTGACATTCTTCCTATGTCATGATACCTTTCGGAAGCCGTACCCTTCCAGGTGATCGTCCTTCACCTTTGTGATGATCGTCCTTCATCAACCCCCAGTGGAGTCTCTATTCATTAGAACCCCTTTTCCATCCGACATTCGTCCTATGTCGTGGTATTTTCAGCAGCCGTCCCCTTCTAGGTGATCGTCCTTCACTTCTTGATGATCGTCCTTCATCATTTTATCCGATGGTCGTCCCCATCATTGATTTTGTTATCTGACATTCGTCATATGTCATGATGTCCTCAGAGCAGCCGTACCCTGCTAGCTAATCGTCCTTCACCTCTTGATGATCATCCTTCATCATGCTTATCCGATGGCCGTCCCCATCGTCGACCTTTTATCCGGCATTCTTCCTATGTCGCGATACTTTTGGCAACCGTACCTTTCCAGGTGATCGTCCTTCACCGATAGATGACCGTCCCTCATCTTATCCCCAACAGAGCAGCCATACCCTGCTAGGTTATCGTCCTTCACCTTTGATGACTGTTCCTCATCACTTATTTTCTGCAACCCGATGGTCGTCCCCATGATTTACATTTAATCCCTAGAAAATCTTGTAGCTTTACCCGGTGGCCGTCCCCATCATAATCTCTTATATCCCCAGCTTGTCGGCCGTCCCCGTCATTGCTTTACTTCCCGCATCTTCCCCAGCATGTCGGTCGTCCCCGTCATTGCTTCATCCCCAGCAGTCGTCCTCTGCTCGACGGTCGTCCTCCGTCGCCCGCACTTTATAAATATACTTTATTTTCTCTTACAATCTATATCCCTTTTCTTCTTCATTCTGTGAGTGCAAATTTTGGACTGTCTTTGGTATTCAACCACAAGTTATCTTGTTTGCCTGATAAGCCGTCGCTTACGTCCTGCACAGCTAACTCATGTTTGAATAGGGGCAGCTGTAAACACCCCAAATTTGCCCTCACCCATTCACACCATGGCTTGTGATGATTTCATATGCATGAATTCAATCATATCATCTCATGTTGCATTTTTGCTTCACTGCACTGATTCAAAGTCATCTGCATCTAGGGTTTGTGATCTGAGCAAATCAAGAGCTTTTTGAGCCACTCCAAAGGTCTTCAATCATTTCAAAGGGGTCCAGTGTGTTCAAGCATCATATTATATCCTCCCAAGATCAAGAAAGTCAAAGAATCACAAGAACTGAGAATGGCATGGAAGCAGAGCCAGGTTTAACTACACAGATGACCTAGAATTAGGGTTTTGGTTTCAAAGGCCATAACTCCAAATTTTTTGGTCATTCTTGTTTCTATTGGTCTCTATATGTTATAAGGATCATGCATATCAAGTTTTATGAAGAAATTCCATGGGGAAGGCATCTGATCACAAGATGACTTCTTGAGCAAGTCAGTGCAAAATCAGGGCATCTGAGGCCCCCAATGACCCAACCAAAGGTTGTTCTTCATCATTTTGAATGTGTATGATCTTTATTTGATCATAGAAGATGTTAGAAGTTCACAAAATTGAAGAATTTCAAGCCATTTGCAAAGTTGCCTTTTTGGGAAAGTGACTTGTAATGGAAACTTGCCATTTTGGGAAAGTTTTTCAACCTCCTCAAATTGATTCAAAAATGCCTCAAATGAGAAAACTTTGGTCATGAAAGTTGTAGAATGGATCATTCCCTTTTCAAAAAGTACAAGAACTTGTCCTAATTCATTTTGGATCAAAAGTTATGGCTTGTCAAAGTTGGGAAAAATCACATAATTTCAAGTTTTGTACCAAAGAGGCATTTTGCAAAATGGTATGATAAAGCATTCTAAAGACTTCAAATGTGCACAAACTCTTCACAACATGCTCATGTGACTTCTAAAAATCAGAATTGGCCCAAAAATTATGCATTTTGGTGCCTTGAACTTCATGAATTTCCAAAGGGGCCAAAGATGTACCAACTTGCAAAAAATCATGAAGCCATGCCTCTACTTGTTACAGCTCACAAAATCTGGTCCACAAGAACTCCATAATCTCAGCTGAGCCAAACCATGCCCCTGCCCCTATCACAACCTCACACTTGCCCATACCTCAAGTACACCTAACTTGGACTTTATGCAAAAACACCCATACCAATCAGCCTGTGCCACACCAACTATTCTGACCAATCAAGACTTTACAAACACACTTCAAGCAAGCCATTTCATAACATCTTAGAGCCTGAACACACACACAAGTCAGCATACACAAAAATTCCTCCCTTTGCATTTTCTATCGAATCTCTCAACCCAACAACTCAAACTTAAAAATTCTTCCACCATTCATCTTAGAAGGCATCACTGATCACAAACCACCCCTTACTTTGCCTTGAAAGCCATCATACACCAAATACGATTTTCCCCTCTTGAACTGAACTGACTCAATCTACCAAACCAGCCAAAATAAACTCCAAACAAGCTTTGCAAACACTTGAGGGAGTTCAGTAGAGGTGATTGGAAGCAAGGAGGCAGGCTGAAAGCTCCAAACTGAAAGCTCCACTTCAGGTAGCTTCGAAATTTATTTTTTCCAGAAGGTCTATTTTAAGTTCTTAACTTGTTAAGTTTGATCCCCTGAGTTCATTGAACTTTTTATTTTTGAAAATGATGAAGAATTGAGAGTGTATTGTTTGCCTGAAATTTCTGCCATTTTTGTTCATAGCTTCGAATCTTGTTAATGGTGAGAAATAAATTCCATTTGAGGGCAGGGATGAGCTTAGGGAGGTGAGAGGAAGTGATCTGGAGCTTTAGAGCTCCAGAAATGGCCTGGGGAGTGATTTGAGAAATTCTCAGGGGAGGTGTGGCCGGAGAAGATGACCGGAGGTCATTTCCGGCCACCTGAATGTCATTAAATCATTAATTGCGTTTAGGGTTTGGTTTGAATCTGGGCCTTAGATCTTGTGGACTTTTGTTGACTCCCGCACGAATGAACGAACCAGATCTTCATTAAACCCTAATTCTGATTTATTAAATTAATTAATTGGGATTAATTTTGAATTTTGCCAGAAATGATCTGAGCCTTCCATTTGCGCGCTAGTCAATTCGCGCATGTTTCATTCTAACTACAGCCTTTGGATCTGCATACTTTTCCATTTATTCATTTTTATTTCATTTTCTTTTCATTTAATTTGTACATTTTATTTAAAATAGCAAAAATCATTTAAAAATTATGAAAATTTTTGTCAAAGATTTCATTAATTTTTAAAACCCAAAAATATTTTTATTTTTATTTTTTGCACTGAAAATTATTTTTAAATCATTTAAAAGATTATTTTTAATTAGTTAATGAAAATTAATTAATTAAAAATACATTTAGGTATTTAAAAATCACAAAAAAATTCATATTGCATTTAGAAACATTATCCAACTCTCAAACCAAATTTCTTTTTTGTTCTTGATGTCTTTTGATCATTTTCATTGGAATTAAATTCATATTAAGGCATTATTTTGTTTCAAACTTTAAAAATTCCATTCTACCTAACCATTGAGAGTTGGATGATGATTCTTCTTGCATTGCACTCTTCATAGCATGTAGTTTATAGGATAATTTTGGTTTGAATTGATCTTGCATTTTCAATTTGTTTGGTATTTTTTCTTGATGAGATACCCCAAAACCCTAGTAATCTTAGGAAATTCATAACTTTCACTAGGTTAAGAGTTGGATCCTCTCCTTTGGGCAGTGAGCTTGTATAGGTTTAGGGTATCTTTGATTGCATTTTCAAATTTTTATCATGTCATTTGCTTCTGGTTTTGGATTTTTGCTTTGCATGATGCATGTAACCCTAATTTGTGCCTTCCTTTGCATCCATTTCTCATTTGCTTGCACCCAATGACTTGCCATGACATTTTGTGCATCCACATGATTCATGATACATCTTAGGACATATTAGAATCATGTTTGATCATTGCATCTTTCAATTGCCATGTTATATGTCCATTGCATTTAACATTCATGGTTCAAAGCATGCTTCATCTGCATCCATTGCCTTGTATGATCATTCTCATGTCTTGCCTCATGTTTGTATCATCTCTTAGCATCATTAACATCATGTAAATGCTTCTGACTTTGGTTTGCATCATGACATTTCATCTCATTTGCATTGCATTTCATTTCTTTTGGCTAACTTTTCAGGTGGTAAGTTTCTTTGAGAAGTGAATTTGCCTTCACTTCTCACAATCTCTTCTCATCTTTCTTGCATCTTTGCTGCATTTTATCTTGTGTATTAGAGTGAGCTTGCTCATTCATGTTCATCTCTTACTTTCTTTCTTCAAGCAACTTGTCTTCTTAAGTGAAGCAAGTTGTTTTGCTTCTCTTTGCTTCTTGCTCCTTTCATCTTCTTCCTTCCTGGTGGTTTCTCTGAAGATCTTCTTGCAAACCTCATCAACCCTAGGAATAACCAAGCATGATAATAATTAGGGTTTGATTAGTCCCCCATTTAGATTTTACCTTTGTGTCATCTTTGAGTCTTCTCTTCTCATCTCATAATCAGGGACTAAACCCTAAAGGCTTTAAGGCTTTGTGATAAAGCTTATGCCCGCATCCATCTATTAGGATGGAGTGTATAACTTTAATCCTAAGTGTTAAACCCTTAATGTGTTTAAATCCTTTAATCAATTCACTTAATAATCATCAAGACATCAAGCTTGTAACTTGGGCCTTGCATCAGGTTTCTAATTCTTCCTTAATTGGTTAAGAAGGACTAACCCTAGTGTTAATGGACAAGTCCTCCTCAAGTTGTCTTACAAACCATAAAATCCACTTCTCAATCTTATCATTAATTAAAATCTACTTAACAAAGGCTTTGTTTTGTCATGAGGTTAATCCCTAATCATGGATTAAGTTGAGGAGTCTTTCTCAGCTTAAATGTTCTCATCTATTATCCTTCTATTAGGATGGTGTAATGAGCTCATTAAATCCCTGATTATGGCTTAAACTCATTACTTAGCACTAAACAAAAACAACAAAAACATCTAATTAATCACAAGTAGGTTAATGATCTTAATCCTACACCATGGTGATTAAGTGTGAGGTGCTTACTTCATACTTAAGGTATTCTCATTACCCCTAATCAGAGGGAGGATGTGATGAGTTTACTAACCCATTGGTTTAGGCTTAAGCTCATTAATTTATGACAAACTTCAAAAAGCAATAAAGACTGAAAATACAAAAACAAACAATAATCGTCTCCTCCGGGATTCTTTTCTCATCTCATTCACTCTTAACCGAGAACTCGTTTCTTCCGTCTAATGCAAGACAGTTTGCACCTGAGCCAGACAGGTCATACACTTGAGCATAGACAAGTAAACAATTCACAAGTCAATTTATCTTTCAGGCTCTTTGGGTCGAACTACGGTGTTCTGACTTCCTCATTGCACGAGAGGATACGTAGGCATAACTTAACAATTATCTAACAAAAGTCTCTGTATATTCGCCCTCTTCCAGCATCATTCTGCAAGCCTCATAGTCTTGAGCTTCTTACTCTTGTTCTTACACTGACACTTCTCTCATACACTTCACATTCTTTTTTACACTGACACTTGCATTCTTTTCCAGCTTTGATACACAAATTGCACTGACACTACCCCTTTGAAACACAAATCTTTTAGGCGTGGATCCCGTCGAGTACGACGGACAATCTGGGTGCTAATACCTTCCCAGGTTGTAACCAACCCCCTTTCTCAGTCTCTCTGGTTCGCAATCGTCTTATCCATATATTTCTAGGTCTATGCAGCATTACCTTTCCTCCGGGATAAAAATGCCTAGCTGGCGACTCTATTCATCTCTTTCTCCTTCGCCGACCGTTCGCGTCTGTACCCCTCTTGGCCAGGTGTCATTTGGTGGGAGCGACAATCCCCAACAGGGTCTTGGCTCTCCAATCCCAAAGTCCAATTTATTTTTGGCAATGGCAACAGTTCAGAGCCGGCGTATCATTGAAAATATCCCCCGCAAAGTTGTTTCCTCCTCACCAGGATGGACTAGATCAATACAGTGATCATCATTTCTCCCTAGTCAAGCCACCTGGGATACTTGCAGTCTCCTTGCCAGGAGATCCTTTTGGATTTGCATATGCATACCCATCATTACATTTGCATCCTCAAAAGCGTAGCATTTCGATCATTATGGAGCATTACGCCATAGAAAAATTCAAACATATGCATACGAAGCATAAGCCAGTTGTGGTACCTTGTACAAACGCCTGAAACGGTACATCTCTAATCAGACTGAAGTATTCCCCACAGAATGCAACTTCATTTCCCCGTGTGGTCATTTCTACCAAGTCTTGTTTGTTATCCCCAGTTGAGTCTTGTTTCAGTACAATAATCTTTTTTTTTGCGTCTCTCGTTTAAGTACAACGATCCCGTACCTTTCGAGTCTCCATTTAAGTACAATAGTCTCGTCTGTTGGGTATTATTTCAGTACAACAGTCTCATTTTTTCGCATCCCCGTTTCAGTACAACAGTTTCATGTCGGGTTATCATTTAAGTACAATGATCCCGTTCTTTTTGGTCTCGTCTCAGTACGATGGTTTCATTTTCTTTGTTATGGATCAATTGATACCATTTCCTAGTTAGATCGGTTGATCTTATTTGAGTTGTAAATCAGTTGATATTACTTCTCTTCGAGCCGTAAATCAGATGATATTACGTTCTCGTTTTTTCCGGGTTATGGATCAGTTGATACCATTTCCTGGTTGGATCGGTTGATCTTATTTGAGTTGTAAATCGGTTGATATTATTTCTCTTCGAGTCGTAAATCGGATGATATTACGTTCTTGGTTTTTCCGGGTTATGGATCGGTTGATACCATTTCTTGGTTGGATCGGTTGATCTTATCGGAGTTGTAAATTAGTTAATATTACTTCTCTTCGAGCCGTAAATCGGATGATATTATGTTTTCGTTTTTTCCGGGTTATGGATCGGTTGATAACATTTCCTGGTTGGATCGGTTGATCTTATTTGAGTCGTAAATCAGTTGATGTTGCTTCTCTCCTTTTGCTCTTACAAGTCAATGTTTGGCATCTTTTTTGTGGTTTGATTCGCTCAGCAGTCACATTGTCGAGTCCCATTCCGCTAATGGCCTCGTTAAGCCCTGTTTCGCCAACAGGCACTTTCCGTGGCTTGATTCGCTAATTTGATTTTTTTTGGAATTTTCAGAAACCTAAATGATATTTTAATTAATTAATTTCTATTAATTAATTAAAATAAACATTTAAATATTTTTAAAATGGTTTTTAAATGCAAAAAATAAAAATAAAAATGTTTTCTGGTTGAGAAAAATATTTGAATTAAAAATGCAGAAGAAAAATATTTTTGGGATTTTCTAAGTATTTTAAATAAATTATGCAAAACAAATGATAAAAAATGAAATAAAAATTGAATTAAGTGAAAGTATGCTGATCTGATGGACATGATTCAAACCTAGGGGAAAGTTGTTGACTACGCGCGTGAACTAAGGGTCCAGATCAAATCTGGCTAATTAATTTTAATTAATTTAATTAATTATGAATTAACATTAATGAACTAATCTGATCCATCCAAAAACGCGCTAACCCTAAGATCTAATGGCCAAGATTCAAACTGACTAATTAAACCCTAATTAAGCCCTAAGCACTTTCAGGTGACCGGAGCAAGCTCCGGTCATCTTCTCCGGCGAGCACCTCACCCTAACTTCTTCCCTAGGCTACCCCAGACCCCCAAATTCTCCAGAAACATCCCCCAAACCATTCTAAACAAGAATCAGGCCATGAAAATCATTTTTATTGCATCAAAGTGGTGAATCGAAGAAAAATGTTTTTAGGTCAAAAATTTCAAAGCAAGCATACATCCTGGTTTCTCAACCATTTTCAAAAATAATCACATCCCCATGATCAGGGGAGCACATAGAATCATTTAAGAACTTAAAATGGAGTTTTTGGAAAAAAATTTGAGATGGCTACCTGAGTTGAAGCTTTGAGATTCTGAGCTTTCTGACCCTTCCTTTGGTGCTAATCAACTCCAATGGACCTTCTGAGGATGCTGTGATGCTTAGAACAAGTTTATGGTGTCTGAAATGAGAGCTTGAACTCTTGCTGGCCAGAAATCGTGTTTTAGTTTTGGGGGGTTTTTGGTTGCAATGAAGGGTGGGAAATGATCCTTTGGTGAAGCTGAGTTGATTGATGAAGAAAGTTTGGAGTTTGAGTGTGTGAGCAGAGAGTTTCGAATGCTTTTGAAAATGGGGTGATTTTTGGAAACTTAGGAAATCTGAAGTGTTAGGCTTGCTTGTTGTTTGCTATGAGTTGTGTTTGATCCACATAACAAGCTTTGATAGGTCAGAGAAGTGGTTGTGGCCTATGGTGATTGGTATGAGCTTTCTTGCACAAAGTCAACAAAACTTGTACTTGAGGTATGGGCTCTCTTGCAGCTGGCTTTTTGGCTTGTCCTGGTTCAGCAAAGATCAAGGAGAGCCATGGAATGCATTTTGTGGTGATTCAGCAAGTGAAAGCATGGTTGTGTATCATTTTGCAAATTTCATGAAGTTTGGCCCTTTAGTGATTTCTTGAAGTTCAAGGCATGAAATGAGATGGTTCTTTGGGCAATTCTGATTTTTAGGCAATGTACTATGTTGGTATGCTTCATAGAAGTGTATTAGAAGTCACAAAATGACTTGGCAATTGGTTTTGCAAAAATCCCTCTTTGGTGTATTCTTGAAAATTATGTGATTTTTGCCAACTTTGCAAGATCATAACTTGAGTTACATAATGAATTAGAACTTGTTCTTGTACTTTATGAAAAGGGAATGATCCAATCTACAACTTTCATGACCAACAATTTTTCATTTGAAGCATTTTTGGTTGAGAAAGAGGAGGTTGAAATACTTTCCCAAAATGGAAAGTTTCCATTACAAGTCATTTCCATTTTTGGCAACTTTTGGTTTAGCTCAATTTTCTTTAATTTTGTGAACTTAAAAGCACTTAAATGATCAAATAAAGATCATATAACTTTAATTTGGTGAAAAATCCACTTTGGTTCCATTGTTGGGGGCCTCAGATGCCCTGATTTTGCCCTGACTTGCTAAAGAAGTTACCTAGTGAACAGATGACTTCCACAATGAATTTCTTAATCAAACATGGTATACATGATCCTTATAACATATTAAGAGCATTAGAAACAAGAATGACCAAAAAATTTGGAGTTATGGCCTCTGAAACCAAAACCCTAATTTCAGGTAATTTGTGCAGTGAAACCCTAGCTCTGCTTCCATGCTTTCCAAGTTCTTGTGATTCTTTGACTTCCTTGATCTTTGAGGGATATAAAATGATGATAGAACATACATGGACCCTCTTGGAATGATTGGAGACCTTTGAAGTGGTTCAGATGGATCCTTGAATTGCTCAGATCACAAACCCTAGATGCAGATGAACTTGGATTAAAGCCGCGCGTGAAACAAAAATGCAATATGATATGATATGCTTAAACTAATGCAAAAATGAAAGATCACAAGACATGGTGTGAAATTAGTGAGGGAAAATTTGGGGTGTTTACACTTGTCCTTTCCTTCTTTCTCAGGTTTGTGCAGCATTACCTTTCTCATTCTTTCGGGATAAAAATGCCTAGCTGGCGACTCTACCTTTTCCGCGCCACTTTCGCGTTTATACTAGGATGAAAATCCCGGGAGCAACAAAGCACGGGTCAATCAATCCTCAACATATAGATAACTTTCCCCGCCCATCCACACAAGGACGAGTACGGGTCACTCACTATCTATCTAAGGCACTTTCCCTGCCCAGCCACACAAGGACGAGTACGAGTCATGACACCTTACCACAAAGTAACTTTCCCTGCCCAGCCAAACAAGGAAGAGTACGGGTCACTCATTACTTATCCTAATGGATATTTTCTCCGCCTAGCCACACCAGGACGAGTACGGGTCATGGTCATCCATTAAGGGATTCAATTTCACGGTTTAAAACATAACACAAGAAGTAAACTTCCAACTTTTCACAACTTCCTAGCCCGAAGATACTTACCGAGTATCGATGCCTAAGTATCGTTAAGTCTCTAAAACAATTCTGTAACAATCTAGGGTAACCTAGCTACCTCACAAGTTTTACCATTTCCTTTCCTTAAGCTCACAATTCCATAACTTAACATCTTTACGATATTTTTCGAAAAGTCAGGCAAAAGTCGGGTAAAAATAATATTTTTCGGCATCATGTGAAACTACATAATTTTAGCTTCAAAACGATATACAGAACACTAAAAACGGATACCCGGATCAAAAGTTATAAAAGAAAACATAATTCTATGAAAGAAAACATAACTCAGCTTGAAAGTTACAGTTCGCGGGACGAACCCTGTTCGCGGGGTGAACACAATATAATTCCTACAGTTCGTGGCACGAACCCTATTCGCGGGGCGAACATAGAGAAATTTGCTAAAAACAGCTATGGGAAACTCTTCCCAAAACTCCCAATTTCACCAAAATGCACCAAACCAGAGGAATCCAAACACAAATATGTCTATAATCATATACTAGACATCATACTTGGTTTTAATCGAGTTTTTAACTGTTTAATCTTTCGATATCAATCTTTTCTACTAAATTCTCTAAAACTCATAAACTCTAACCTCAACCAAAAGTTATAACAAAAGTATCTAACTACGAACCCACCTCAAGAGATCAAGATTGACGGAAGGAATGAGCCGATTCAACGAACAGATGATGGAGAATGATGAATTTGAAGCTTAGGGTTTCCCTCCTTCTTCTTCTCTTTTCTCTTCTTTTCTTCTTTTCCTTTTTCTCTTTTTTTCCTACTAACTTCTTCTTTCTCTCATTTTCTTTCTATATAAACAATTATATAAAAACTTATATTTTACCAATGTGTCCAAAAATAAAGAGTATCCAAAAATATCTCTTAATCCTCAAATTAGTAAAACCTTTGAAACTAATAATATCGGTCACCCAATTTGAATTTTGCGTTTACTCTAATTGGTTTTTCATTAAAATTTCTTAGAATAAACCAGAAAATTCTATTGGCATAAAAATATTATCTGGAGACCTAAATAAAGTACGGGGTGTTACATCCTCCCCCCTGTCGCTCCCACCAAATGACACAGGGCCAGAAGGGGTACAGACACGAACGGTCGGCGAAAGGAGAACATGAAGATGAACTGAAAAGTGTCGCCAGCTAGGCATTTTTATCCCGAAGGAAAGGTAATGCTGCATAAACCTAGAAAGATATGGATAAGACGGTCGCGAACCAGAGAAACTAAGAAAGGGGGTTGGTTACAACCTGGGAAGGTATTAGCACCCAGATTGTCTGTCGTACTCAACGGGATCCACGTTTAAAAGTTTGTGTTTAAAGGGGTAGTGTCAGTGCTATCTGTGTGCAAAAGCTGGAATAGAATGTACAGGTGTCAGTGCAAAAGAGATGTGAAGTGAATGAAAGGAGTGTCAGTGCAAGAAAAGAGTGCAATGTTCAAGACAATGAGGCTTAAAAGAATAATGCTGGAAGAGGGGGAATATACAGAGACTTTTGATCGATAACAGTTAAGTTATGCCTACGTATCCTCTCGTGCAATGAGGAAGTCAGAACACCGTAGTTCGACTCAAAGAGACTGAAAGATGAATTGACTTGTGAACTGCTTGCTTGTCTATGCTCAAGTATATGACCTGTCTAGCTCAGGTGCTAACTGTCTTGCATTAGACGGAAGAAGCAAGTTCTCGTTTATGAGTGAATGAAGTGAGAAAAGAATCCCGAAGGAGACGATTATTGTTTGTTTTTGGTATTTTCAATCTTTTATTGCTTTTTGGTGTTTGTCATAAGAAAATGAGCTTAAGCCTAAACCAAGGGTTAGTAAACTCACCACATCCTCCCTCTGATTAGGGGTAATGAGAATACCTTAAGTATGAAGTAAGCACCTCACACTTAATCACCATGATGTAGGATTAATATTATTAACCTACTTGCAATTATTTAGATGTTTTTTTGTAGTGTTTGTTTAGTGTTAAGTAATGAGTTTAAGCCATAATCAAGGATTTAATGGACCCATTACACCATCCTAATAGAAGGATAATAGATGAGAACATTTAAGCTGAGGAAGATACCTCAACTTAATCCATGATTAGGGATTAACCTCATGACAAAACAAGCCTTTATTAGAGTGGATTTTAATTAATGGTAGGGTTAAGAGGTGGATTTTATTGTTTGTAAGACAAATTGAGGGGGACTTGTCCATTAACACTAGGGTTAGTCCTTCTTAACCAATTAAGGAAGAATTAGAACCCTAATGCAAGGCCCAAGTTACAAGCTTATTGCCTTAGTGATTATTAGGTGGATTAATTAAGAGATTTAAACACATTAAGGGTTTAACACTTAGTATTAAAGTTATACACTCCATCCCAAGAGAAGGATGCAAGCATAATCTTAATCACAAAGCCTTAAAACCTTAAAGGTTTAGTCTTTGATTATGAGATGAGAAGAGAGACACAAAAGATGACACAAAGGTAAAACTAATGGGGGGACTAATCAAACCCTAATTGTTAACATGCATGGGTGTTCCCTAGGGTTTATGAGGCTTGCAAGAGATCTTCAAGAAAAGCCACCAAGGAGAAGACAAGATGGAAGGAGGGGAAGCAGAAGAAACAAGTTAACTTACTTCACTTAAGAAGATAAGTCACTTGAAGAAAGAAAGTGAATGGAGAGCATGAATGAGCAAACTCACTCTAATACAAATACAAAATTCAGAAAGGATGCATAAGAGAGATGAGAAGAGATTATGAGAAGTGAAGGCAAATTCACTTCTCAAAAATGCTTACCACCGGAAAAGTTAGTAAAAGGAAATGAAATGAAATGAAAATGGAATGTATGCAAGGATGCAAACCAAAACCAGAAGCATATTTATGATGTTAATGATGCTAAGAGATGATGCAAATGTATGTCAAGAGTCATGGATGATCATACAAGTGATGAGAATGCAAATGAAGCATGAAAAAGGCATGAAAGTTCATGAATGCTCATGGAATGAAATGAATGCATAATATGGAAAATGGATGAAGAAATGATCAAGCATGATTATAATGTGTCCTAAGATGTCTTATATGTCATGTGAATGCATAAAATGTCATGGCAAGTTCATGAATGCAAGCATATGCAAGAGAAGATGAGAAATTAGGGTTTTCACACAACATGAGATGCAAAACTCAAAATCAGAAGCAAATGACAAGATAAAAAATTGAAAATGCAATCAAAAGAACCCTAACCCCATATGATATCACACCCCAAAGGAGGAGACCTAACTCTTAACCTTAATGAAGTTATGATTTTTCCAAGTTATCTAGGGTTTTAAGGTACCTAAAGGGAAAAAATGCAAATCAATTCAAAAAGGAAGAAGAAATTTGTGACAAAATTATGCTAGAAACTACATGTAAAATGAAGATCAATGCAAAAAGTACCATTGTTATACCATTCTTGGTTAGGTAGAAAATAATTCTTGAAGTTAGGGTTCTAAAATAGGAATTTTATGAACCCTAAATTCAAGAAAATTATCAAAAATGGTTCAAAACCAAAAAGAAATTTGTGTGGATGGTATGATAATGTCTCTAAATGTTTAAAGATGCAATGTGATTTTTTTTTGGGATTTTTAGAAACCTAAATGATATTTTAATTAATTAATTCTCATTAATTAATTAAAATAAACATTTAAATGTTTTAAAATGATTTTTTAATGCAAAAAATAAAAATAAAAATATTTTTGGGTTGAGAAAATTATTTGAAGTAAAAATGCAGAATATAAATATTTTTGGAATTTTTTAGTTGTTATAAAAAAATGGTACAAAATTAAATGAGAAAAATGAAATAAAAATTAGAAATAACAGAAGTATGCAAATCTAAGGGACCACATTGATTATGGGAAATGCTTGGTTAACTGCGCGCCAGATCCAAGGGATGAAATTCAAACTTAGCTAATTTCAGTTAATTAAATTAATTAAATAAATTAGGGTTTAATGACAGCATCTGGGCCATTCAAACACGCGGGGAAGCTAAATCCTACGGCCATAATTCAAATGAAACCCTAAACCTAATTAAGACATTAATGACTTTCAGGTCACCGGAGAAGAGCTCCGGACGTCTTCTCCGGTGACCCCCTCACCTGAAAATTTCTAACTTCCTCCCTAGGTGATTTCTGGAGCTCTAAAGCTCCAGATTGAACCCTCTCACTCTCCTAAGTTCAAATCCACACTCAAATCACATTTATTCCTCACCAAACTCATGATTCGAAGAAAAGATCAAAAATGGTGAAACTTTCAGAACATGCATACAGGCTCATTTCTCAACCATTCTTAAAAATAAACACATCATGGTGATCAGCAAAGCATGAAGATCAATCTAAACACTTAAAATAACACTTCTGGAAAAATGTTTAAAGAAGATACCTGAGCTTGAGCTTCCTTAGTTTGGAGCTTTCAGGCTGCTTCTCTTGTGCAAGCTGACTCAATGACCTTCCCGAAGAAGCTTTGATGCTTGGAAGACCTTGAGAGTGGCTGGTTTGTGTTGTAGCAACTGAACTGGCTGAGAATCGTGTTTTGTGTATGGTGTGTTCTTGGCTGATTTGAGGGTTGCTTTGGGGTCAGTGAATGATTTACAGATGAATGGTGGAATTAGTTTTGAGTTTGAGTAAGTGAGCTGGGAGATTCGAAGGAAAATGCAAGAGGGAGAGATTTTGTGAACTTGACCAATCTTAGGTTTCAGCTTGAAATGTTGTGTGCTATGATCAACATTTGGTCCACATATCAAGTTGTGATAGGTCAGAGAAGTGGTTGTGGCCTATGGTGATTGGTATGTGCTTCTTGCAAAAAGTCACCAACTTGTGTACTTGAGGTATGGGCAATGGTGTAGCTGGATTTTGGGCATGTCCATGCGCAGCTGACTTAAAGGATGTCCACAAAATCAATCTTGAGGCAATTCAACAAGTGGGAGCAAAGTTATGGGACCTTTTGCAAATATGTGAAGTTTTGGCCCTTTTGAGAAATCTTGATGTTCAAGGCATGCAATCTTGCAATTCTTTGGGCAATTCTGATCTAGAGGCAATGCACTATGATGTTATGATACATTGAAGTGTGTTTTAAGTCACAAAAAGCCTTGGCAAGTGGTTTTGCAAAGAATCCCTTTTTGTGCATTCTTGAAAATTATGGGATTTTTGCCAACTTTGACAAGCCATATCTTGAGTTCCATAATGAATCAGAACTTGTTATTGTACTTTTTGAAAAGGAAATGATCCAATCTACAACTTTCATGACCAACAATTTTTCATTTGAAGCATTTTTGGTTGAGAAAGAGGAAGTTGAAATACTTTCCCAAAATGGAAAGTTTACATTACAAGTCATTTCCATTTTTGGCAACTTTTGGTTTAGCTCACTTTTCTTCAATTTTATGAACTTCTAAGCACTTCAATGATCAAATAAAGATCATAAACACCCAAAATGATGATGAAGACCCTTTGGTTGCATTGTTGGGGGCCTCAGATGCCCTGATTTTACACTGACTTGCTCAAGAAGTTACCCAATGATCAGACGACATCCCCATTGAATTTTTTCATAATAATTGGTACACATGATCCTTATAACATATTGAGATAACATATTGAGACCATTAGAAACAAGAATGGCCAAAAAATTTGGAGTTATGGCCTCTGAAACCAAAACCCTAATTTTAGGTCATCTGTGCAGTTAAACCCTAGCTCTGCTTCCATGCTTTGCCAGTTCTTGTGATTTTTGACTTCCTTGATCTTTGAAGGATATAATATGATGATTGAACATACATGTACCCTCTAGTAATGATTGGAGACCTTTGGAGTGGCTCAGATGAATCCTTGGATTGCTCAGATCACAAACCCTAGATGCAGATGAACTTGAACTAATGCAGTGAAACAAAAAATGCAATATGAGATGATATGCTTAAACTAATGCAAATATGAAAGATCTCAAGCCATGGTGTGAACTTAGTAAGGGCAAATTTGGGGTGCTTACACCCCCTTAAATGGAAATTCAACCACAAATTTAAAAGATTACCTGAACAGGTGAGGGTACAATTCCCGCATCTCTGATTCCAATTCCCACATAGCATCTCCCAGATGCATCCCATTGTACCTTATCAAGTGGGATTTCTTTGTTACTTAACACCTTTGTTTCTCTTCCCACAATATGGCTCGGTTGTCGTCTGAAGGTTAAATTTTCTTATATTTCGATAGAATCTGGAAGAATAGGCTGAAGAGGGTCAGGAACGAACCTACGAAGCTGAGATATATGGAAGACATCATGCATCTCAGATAGATAGGGTGGTAAGGTCAATCTTTAAGCAACTTCACCAATCCTTTCTAAGATCTGATATGGTCCTACGTATCTCGAACTTAACTTGCGCGACTTAAACGGTCCTTTCAATCTCAACCTCGGAGTGACTTTCAAATAAACATGATCACCTTCCACAAATTCCAAAGGTCGTCTTCAATTATGAGCATAACTCTTCTGACGATCTTGGGCTTGCTTAATCTTTTCTCGAATCATCCGAATCTTTTCCGTAGTCTCTTAAATAACTTCCGGTCCCAAAATTCTATCTTCGTCCACTTCCGACCAACACAACGGTGTCCTACACTTTCTTCCGTACAAAGTCTCATATGGAGCCATTTTGATGCTCGCATGGTAACTGTTATTGTAAGAAAACCCGATCAATGGAAAAAGCTCCTTCCAATTTCCTTTACTCTCCAATACACAAGCCCTTAGCATATCTTCCATTGTTTGAATCGTACGCTCTGTCTGACCATCAGTTTGAGGATGATTAGAAGTACTCAAGCGCAAATTCGTACCCATGGCTTGTTGGAACACCTTCCAAAATCTAGAAGTGAATTTAGGATCTCTATCCGACACAATGCTAGACGGGACACCATGCAATCTCACAATTTCCGTAATAAACAACCTCACAAGATGACTCGCCTTGTACGTAGTCTTAATGGCTAAGAAATGTGCAGATTTCGTTAACCGATCCACAATTACCCAATAGAGTCATAACCACCTTGAGTACTCGGTAAACCCACTGCAAAGTCCATAGAAATACTATCCCACTTCCAAATTGGGATGTCCAAAGGTTGCAACAATCCGCCCGGTCTTTGGTGCTCAATTTTCACTTGTTGACACACCACACATTCAGACACAAATACCACATTGTCCTTTTTCATTCCGGGCCACCAATACTCTTTCTTCAAGTCATGATACATCTTCACAGAACCCGGATGTATTGTAAGAGAACCTTTATGGGCTTCCTCTAAAATCTTTCTTCTCAACAAGTCATCATTCGGAACACAAATCCTTTGGTGGAATAGGATAATCTCATCCAATGCCCTTACAAAACCCGGTTGGAGTAACAACCATTGCAACTTCTCGTCTAGAACTTGAGCTTGTTGAATTTCATTCCTCAAGGTAGAATTGATATTCAAATTTCCCATAATTGCACCATTCAGAGTCCAAACAAACTGAAGATTAAGGTCTCGAAACTTTTCCAACAGTTCATACTCCAAAACCATCAGCTCGGCACTATGAATCACTTTTTTACTCAAAGCATCCGCCGCTTTATTCACTTTTCTTGGATGGTACTTCAATTCAAGGTCATAATCTTTCAAAAACTCCATCCATCTCCTTTGTCTCATATTTAATTTCTTTTGATCAAAGAGATACTTCAAACTCTTGTGATCACTGAACATCTCAAAATGCACACTATACAGATAATGCCGCCACACTTTCAAAGTAAATACCACTGATAGATCTATCCGGTAATGAGATAACCCAGCTGGGGATGAGAAAGCTTTTGTCACTTTGTTGTGGGGGATATTCAGACATTGCTCTTCTGGGAGGAGGCTGGAGCTCTGTGGGGAGATGGTTCCCTGTCTTTGCTGGAGATGAGAGATTTGGCACTCTGTTGGGAGGGAACATCACTGAACGATCTTCCTAGAGATTTCTGTGGGGATCCTGCTGAGGATGAAGATACTTGACAACTCAGCTGGGGAAATGAGCATTTTCTGATGCTGCTCTGAAGAAAATGTGCTGGAAAAGTGATGCCTGACAACTCTGATGGGGAGAAAACATTTCCGGTGCTGTTTGGAGGATGTGCTGAGGAAACAATGATTTGGCAGCTTTGCTGGGGAAAACATTTCATGCCCCATGTTGTGCTTTGAATACCTGCAATCCTGTCAAAACAAAGAAATGTACAAGTATCCTGAGGTATCCCTTACTGGATTCCGTCACATGAGTTTAGATATTCCTGGGAGTAAATACATTTCCTGCAAGCATTTATTAGAAAGGCACATCCTTTTTTATGCAAGTATCATATCATGAATTTTGGACATTTTGAAAACGAAACAAAAATGTACAAGACGCAGTGTGACTGAAAACTCTGATTTTATTAATTTGGGTGCCTTGAATTGACAAATACAGTCAAAGAAACAGATCTCCTGAAATGAGGAGATTGTTACAAAATTGAGAAAAGTAAAGGTGCTGGCAATGTTGATGACGCTTTAGTGAGCTTCCCTTTGCTATGACCCATATGACCTTGACGTTCTTCTCATCTTGTTTTCTGAAGAAGGTTGATTCTGACCGATGCTTTAACTCTTTCGAAGCTTGCCGTGTTGTAAGTGATACAGACGAATTCAAAATACAGTTGTTCGCTTATTCCCTGATTTTGCGTGGATCGCCCTTTCGGGTTTTCAATCCACCGGGATACCCATTTTTTCCTGATCTGTCCAATGCGGCTTTTCAACTCTGCGGGTGTACATTTTTTTTATTTTCCCCTTATTTTTGCCCGAGTCTTTTATTATGTTTTTGACTCGCCGGGATGCCCTGTTTTTGCCTGAACTTACATTCTGTTTTTATGTCCAACGGGTAATTTTATGCGAAGTATTTTTTAACTGCATCTGAATTCACAGGGGATAAGAAATCTTCACCATCCATAGTAGTGAGCATCAGTGCCCCACCAGAGAAAACTTTCTTTACTATGAATGGACCGTCGTAATTCGGAGTCCACTTGCCCCTATGGTCTGTATGAGGAGGAAGAAGTCTTTTCAACACAAGATCTCCCACTTGATATTCCCGAAGTCTGACTTTCTGATCGAAGGCTTTCTTCATTCGTTTCTGATATAACTGCCCATGACAAATTGCAGCTAATCTCTTTTCTTCGATCAAATTCAACTGATTGTACCGAGATCGGACCCATTCTGCTTCATTCAACTTGACATCCATCAATACCCGTAAAGAGGGTAATTCAACTTCAACAGGTAGGACTGCCTCCATACCATACACATGCTGATACGGTGTTGCCCCAGTGGACGTTCTAATTGAGGTACGGTACCCATGCAAGGCAAATGGTAGCATCTCATGCCAGTCTTTGTAAGTAACCACCATCTTTTGCACAATCTTCTTGATATTCTTGTTAGCTGCCTCAACAACGCCATTCATCTTTGGCCTGTAAGGAGAAGAGTTGTGATGTTGAATCTTGAAGTCCCGACACAGTTCTGCCTTCATTTTATTGTTCAAGTTGGAACCATTATCAGAAATGATTCGCTCGGGTATTCCATACCGACAGATGATGTCTCTCTTCAGGAATCTGGCTACCACTTGTCTGGTGACATTTGCATACAAAGTTGCTTCAACCCATTTGGTGAAGTAATCAATGGCCACCAGGATGAATCTATGGCTATTTGAAGCAGTCGGCTCGATCTTTCCAATCATATCAATGCCCCACATGGCAAAGGGACAAGGTGAAGACATCACATTCAAAGGATTCGGAGGCACATGCACTTTGTCCGCATAAATCTGGCATTTGTGGAATTTTCTAGCATAAGCACAATAGTCTGCATCCATTGTGATCCAGTAGTAACCTGATCTTAACAACTTTTTAGCCATTGCGTGTCCTCCAACATGGGTACCGAAAGATCCTTCATGCACCTCGTGCATCAGCAAATCTGCTTCTTTCTTATCAACACATCTGAGAAGAACCATGTCAAAGTTTCTCTTGTATAATGAGCCATCAGCATTCAGGAAGAAACTACCAGCTAGCCTTCTTAATGTCTTCTTATCATTGGATGATGCCCCAGGTGGGTATGTTTGATCCTCTAAGAAGCGTTTGATGTCATGGAACCAAGGCTTGTCATCTTTAGCAATGTCCACAGAGAATACGTATGCTGGTCTGTCAAGTCTGGACACTGAAATCCGAGGCACAAAGTTGGCAGCTTGAACTTTGATCATGGAGGAAATGGTATCCAAAGCATCTGCAAACTGATTTTCATCTCGAGGGATATACTCAAGTTTGACTGTAGTGAAGAAAGTCAGTAATCTCCTCGTGTAGTCTCGGTATGGAATCAAATGCTCTTGGTGGGTGTACCATTTGCCGTTGGTCTGATTGATTACCAGAGCTGAATCTCCGAATACAGTTAAAATCTTGATCCTGAGGTCAATGGATTCCTCAAGAACCATGATACAGGCTTCATATTCAGCTTCGTTGTTAGTGCAGTTAAAGGTGAGTTTTGCCGAGAAAGGCATGTGAACTCCCTTAGGTGTGATGAGCACTGCACCAACTCCACGACCATTCATATTAACAGCCCCATCAAACATCATTGTCCATTCTTCTTCTGGGTCAGGCCCTTCAGTGTGAACAGGCTCTTCATGATCTTTTACTTTTAGGAACATGATGTCTTCATCAGGGAAGTCAAATCTCATAGGCTGGTAATCATCAATGGGTTGCTCAGCCAGATAGTCAGACAGTACACTGCCCTTGATGGCCTTTTGAGATGTGTACTGAATGTCATATTCTGTCAGAATCATTTTCCATCTTGCAACCCTTCCGATAAGTGCTGGCTTCTCAAATATGTACTTGACTGGATCCATCTTTGAGATCAATAAGGTAGTGTGGGTCAACATATACTGCCTTAGTCGGCGAGCAGCCCACGCTAAAGCACAACAAGTTTTCTCGAGCAGTGAATAACGTTGTTCACAGTCGGTAAACGTTTTGCTTAGGTAGTATATTGCATACTCTTTTCGACCAGACTCGTCATGCTGGGCCAACACACACCCCATTGATCCTTCTAATACTGTTAGGTACAATATTAGAGATCTTCCTTTAACTGGAGGCATAAGGATTGGAGGTTCTTGTAAGTACTCCTTGATTTTGCCAAAAGCCTTCTGGCAGTCTTCATTCCACCTGTCCGCTTGTTCCTTTCTTAACAATTTGAACAGGGGTTCACAGGTTGCAGTAAGGTGAGATATGAACCGTGAAATGTAGTTCAATCTACTTAAGAACCCACGAACTTCTTTTTCTGTCTTTGGTGCAGGCATCTCTTGAATGGCTTTGACTTTGTCAGGGTCAACTTCAATTCCTTTTTCACTTACAATGAACCCCAGCAGTTTACCGGAACGTACTCCGAATGTGCATTTGTTGGGGTTTAGCTTCAGCTGATACTTTCTCAGACGCTTGAACAGTTTCAACAGATTTACCAGATGGTCTTCTTCTGTGAGGGACTTGGCGATCATGTCATCTACATAACATTTAATTTCTTTATGGATCATGTCATCTACATAACATTCAATTTCTTTGTGGATCATGTTGTGGAATAATGTTACCATAACCCGTTGATAAGTGGCACCAGCATTCTTCAGTCCAAATGGCATTACCTTATAACAGAATATGCCCTATGGTGTGATGAAAGTTGTCTTCTCCATGTCTTTAGGTGACATCTTGATCTGATTATATCCTTAAAATCCATCCATGAAGGAGAATACCGAGAACTGAGCCGTATTGTCGACCAATACATCAATGTAAGGTAATGGGAAGTCATCTTTCGGTCTGGCTCTGTTCAGATCCCGGTAATCCACACACATCTGCACTTTGCCATCCTTCTTAGGCACAAGTACAATGTTAGCGACCCACGGCGGGTAACTAGTTACAGCAAGGAAACCGGCGTCCCACTATTTTTGTACCTCTTATTTTATCTTCATGGCCATATCTGGGCGAGTACGGCGCAACTTCTATTTTACCGGAGGACAGTCTTCTTTTAGAGGCAGCTTGTGCATGACAATGTCAGTGTCCAGACCCGACATATCCTGATAAGACCAAGCAAAAACATCCACATATTCCCGAAGCATGTCAATAAGTTGCTCTTTCACTGAACCTTGCAGACAGGCCTCGATCTTCACTTCTTTCAAGTCTTCTTCTGTACCAAGATTAACCGTCTCAACTTCCTCCTGATGAGGAGTGATAACCTTCTCCTCTTGTCTCAACAACCTGGCTAGCTCTTCAGGTAGCTCATAATCTTCTTCAACCCCTTCATCGGCTTGATTAATCGGATTGTCAAAGTCATACGAAGTCATAGCGGTGTTATTGTCGGTGCAGTCTGGAGGGCACTCTCTACAAGGGTTTAGATTTGTTCATTTTAGTGATCAGTTTTATCTTGCTTAGAAAAAGTGAAAATGAAGTTATTATTTTGAAAAATATTGCCATTTTATTTTTGTACAAAAAATGAAAAATGAAAAACAGTGAGCGGAAAAGAAAAGACTCATTTGCAAAAGATGTCCTGATATTCATTAATTGATCGATTGCACAAAATACAAGATGGCCCAATTACAAAATGAGCCCTGACATCTTGGGCAAGATGCAGGACTTGATGCATGCTTAAAGACAGGAAATAATAATTACTCTACAGGAGTAACTCTTATAATTTCCTGGGAAGACCAGTTTGAGACTTGGTTCCCCGGGATCCTTGGACGTATCCAGTTTTCTAGGTTGCATTCGTCTTCTTCCTCATCTTCCAAACTGTTCACAGCATCCGGGGTGAGCATTCCCCCGCTGACAAATTTAGGCTCCAATGCAGCCTCTGGTTGATCTTGTCGAGTTGGTCTGTAACCCAACCCGAATCGGTCTTCTTTCTTTTCAACTGGCAGCAGCTTGCCCCAGCCTTGAGCGGTACCCTCCTCAACAACCTTCCGGGCTTGTTGATATGATGTGATGGAAGTCCCAGACACAGCAGATGCTTCATTAATATTAAGGGCCTCAAACCCTTGACTCATGGTCTCATGGATCTCCCCATCCATTTCTATGTACTTATACGTAGCCAGCTGGCTAACAAAGATGTCCTCTTCCCTGCAGATGGTAATGATTTGGCCTTCCCACTCGAATTTTAACTTCTGGTGAAGGGTAGACGTAACAGCGCTGATGGCGTGGATCTAGGGTCTACCCTACAGACAACTGTAGGCCGGCTGTATGTCCATCACAAAGAAGGTAGTTTTGAAGGTCCGCGGGCCAATCAACACAGGAATATCAATCTCCCCAAGCACTGATCTTTTAGAGCCGTCAAATGCTCTCACCACCAAATTACTCGGGCGCAATGCCAAGCCATCGTACTCCAGCTTCAATAAGGCTTTCTTTGGTAGGACATTGAGGGAAGACCCCGTGTCCACCAGCACATGAGACAGAACAACACCTTTGCATTCCAAGGTGATTTGTAAAGCCTTGTTATGGTTGCGCCCCTCCTTTGTTAAATCAGCGTTTGTAAAGCCTAGTCCGTGACTGGTGTTGACATTTGCAACCACAGTTTCTAACTGATTAATAGTAATATCCTCTGGCACATATGTTGCGTGCAAGACCTTCAACAATGCATTCCTGTGAGATTCGGAACACATTAACAGTGATAAAATGGAGATTTTGGAGGGTGTTTGGTGAAGCTGGTCTACCACCTTGCAATCACTTCTTTTTATTATTCTCATGAACTCGTCTACATCTTGTTCAAAAGATGTCTTCTGAGTTTCTTTAGTAGATGGCTCTTCGGATACCACATTCTTTCCTTTTTCCTTGGCAGCAACTTCTGCTTCAGCATTAGGTCTTTGTGTTTGTGAGGCAAAAAGGCGTCCGCTTCTGGTGAAGCCTCCGCCCCCCCCACATTGTCAATTTGTGGTGAAGAGGTTGATGAATCCAGAGTGATTTTCTCCCCATTGCAGTGAGATCAGAGCCGTAGTGCTAAGGTATGGCATTACTGCTTTCATAAGGAACATGTCCCGGCACTGTAATGGTAACTAGACTGATTGCTGCAGAGGAAGGTATTGTAATGGTGTGTGGATCATAGTAAATAGTGACCGGAGATCTGGCAGGAGGTGCCACGGTTTGTTGTTGGAAAATATTTTTGTTGTGAACATCTTTCGGGCTAGCTCTGTTCAGATCCTGATAATCCACACACATCCGTACTTTTCCATCCTTCTTAGGCACTGGTACAATGTTAGCAACCCATGGCGGGTAACTAGTTACAGCAAGGAAACCGGCGTCCCACTGATTTTGCACCTCTTCTTTTATCTTCATGGCCATATCCGGACGAGTACGGTGTAGCTTCTGTTTTACTGGAGGACAGTCTTCTTTTAGTGGCAGCTTTTGCATAACAATGTCGGTATCCAAACCTGACATGTCTTGGTAAGACCAAGCAAAGACATCAACGTACTCTTGCAGTATGTCAATAAGTTGTTCCTTCACTGAATCTTGCAGACGGGCCCCGATCTTCACTTCTTTCAAGTCTTCTTCGGTACCAAGATTGACTGTCTCAACTTCCTCCTGATGAGGAATGATTACCTTCTCCTCTTGCCTTAGCAGTTTGGCTAGCTCTTCAGGTAGCTCATAATCTTCTTCAACCCCTTCATCGGCTTGATTAATCGGATTGTCGAAATCATACGAAGTCATAGCAGTGTCGTTGTCGGTGCAGTCTGGAGGGCACTCGCTGCAAGGGTTTAGATTTGTTCATTTTAGTGATCAGTTTTATCTTGTTTAAAAAAGTGAAAATTTATTATTTTGAAAACATTGCCATTTTATTGTTTTGTACAAAATATGAAAAATGAAAAATAGTGAGCGAAAAAGAGACTTGTTTGCAAAAGATGTCCTGATATTCATTAATTGATCGTTTGCACAAAATACAGATGGCCTGATTACAAAATGAGTCCTGACATCTTGGTCAAGATGCAGGACTTGATGCATGCTTAAAAGACAGGAAATAATAATTACTCTGCAGGAGTTACTCTTATAATTTCCTGGGAAGACCAGTTAGAGACTTGGTTCCCCGGGATACTTGGACGTATCCAGCTTTCCAGGTTGCATTCGGCTTCTTCCTCGTCTTCCAGACTGTTCACAGCATCCGGGGTAAGCATTCCCCCGCTGACAAATTTGGGCTCCGTTGCAGCCTCCGGTTGATCTTGTCGAGTTGGTTTGTAACCCAACCCGAATCTGTCTTCTTTCTTTTCTACTGGCAGCAGCTTGCCCCAGCCTTGAGCGGTACCCTCCTCAACAACCTTCCGGGCTTGCTGATATGAAGTGATGGAAGTTCCAGACACAGAGTTTGCTTCATTGATGTTAAGGGCCTCAAACCCCTGACTCATAGTCTCATGGATCTCCCCATCCATCTCTATATACTTGTAAGTAGACAACTGGCTAACGAAAATGTCTTCCTCCCCGCAGATTGTGATGATCTGGCCTTCCCACTCAAATTTTAATTTCTGGTGAAGGGAAGATGTAACAGCGCCAACGGCATGAATCCAGGGTCTACCCAACAAACAGCTGTAGGCCGGCTGTATGTCCATCACGAAGAAATTAGTTTTAAAGGTTTGTGGGCCAATCATCACAGGTAGATCAATCTCTCCAAGCACTAATCTCTCAGAGCCATCAAATGCTCTCACCACCAAGTTACTTGGACGTAATGCCAAACCATCATACTCCAGCTTCACCAAGGATTTCTTTGGGAGGACATTGAGCGAAGACCCGGTGTCTACCAGTACATGAGTAAAAACAACACCTTTGCATTCTAAGGTGATATGTAAAGCCTTGTTATGATTGCATCCCTCCGTCATTAAATCAACATTTGTGAAGCCCAGTCCATGACTGGTGTTAACATTTGCAACTACTGTTTCCAGCTGATTAACCGTAATCTCTTCCGGCACGTAGGCTACGTGCAGGACTCTCAACAGTGCATTCCTATGGGCTTCGGAACACATTAGCAATGATAATATAGAGATTTTGGAGGGTGTCTGATGAAGCTGGTCCACCACTTTATAATCACTATTTTTGATTATTCTCATGAACTCGTCCACCTCTTGTTCAAAAGACGTCTTCGGAGTTTCTTTAACAGTTGGCTCTTCAAGCACCACATTCTTCCCTTTTGCCTTAGCAACAGCTTCTGCTTCAACATTGGGCCTCGGTGTTTGTGAGGCAAAAAGGCGTCCACTTCTGGTGAAGCCTCCGCCTCCCCCAACATTGTCAACTTGTGGTGAAGAGATTGATGAATCTAGAGTGATCTTCTTTCCATCGCAGTAGAGATCAGAGCCGTAGTGCCAAGGTATGGCATTACTACTTTCATAAGGAACAGGTCCAGGCACCGTAATAGTGACCAGACTGATTGCTGCAGCGGAAGGAACTGTGATGGTATGCGGGTCGTAATAAATTGTGACTGGAGATCTGACAAGAGGTATTGGAGTTTGTTGTTGAAAATTGTTGTTGGGATGAACATTTGCCGGGTCATAATAGATCGTGACCGTTGAGACATCTTCATTAGTGTGTGCTGGTGTTGTAGGCGTTTCCGTTGATAAAATGGGTGCTGATGTTGTAGAAGTAAATGTTGCTGAACTCTGATCTGTTGAAATAATGGATGGAGTGATTGCTGGAGTTGTGGATGAATCAGTGGGAATGATAATTGTTGCTGCTGTAGGAGGATCTGTTGTTGCTGAAGAAAGAATTGTTGAAGTTGAAAGAGAATCTATTGTTGCTGAAGAAAGAGTTGTTGATGTTGAAGGAGCCGTTGTGGAAATCTGCAAGATTCCATCTCTAATAAGGCCATCTACGCCAAGCCTCAGCTTTTTACAACCATTAATAGCAGTCTTGCTAAATTCACAGCAGGCCTCACATCCCGGGAACACCTGGCATCTTAAAAGTCGAGCTTTGACTTCTGCCAACGGTGTCCGAATCTGTGCAACATTGTCAATCAATGCAGATGGTTGGTCCTCTTCTATGGCATTAATCCTGGGCCCACCATGATTAGGCATAGGATTTCTGTTAACATTCGGACGAGGTGCAAAATTGAGAGCTTTGGAATTGACCAGATCTTGAACCTTCATTTGTAAGGCTCTACATTTCTCAGTATTGTGACCCGATACATTGGAGTGAAAGGCTGATAACACTAAAATTCACCGTATTTCTAAATCCGATTCCGCATGCATTCTTAGCTTTTATTGTTATTTTTTTATGTTATTACTTTGTTTTTCTTTTTTTTCAGGTTTTCTTTGTAATCGGGGCCTAAATCGAGAAAAGGAGCGAAAAAGGAGTGGAAACGGACGAAAACCACGAAATTCAGCATTTTACACTTACGGCATCCACCATGGCGGGCACCATGGGGTCTGCCATGACGTGGCCACGTCTCAAGACCACACCACGACTGCCAAGACCCACGATCCCCACTCTTCCATTCCCCATTAGCCTCATGGCGGGCGCCACAAGGCAAAAACTTTTCCCTCCACTTTTTAGTGGAGTGGGCATCCTAGTCTTTTCCTGCTTTTGTTTTCCTATAAATAGGGCCTTAGATTTTCATTTTCAATCATCCAAACTTAGAATCTCTTAGGCATATATCAGTTTTAAAGCAGTTATCATTCCACATCGGGGTGTTACTGCAATCGAGTGATCGAGTCTGTATCTGTCTGTATGATCGAGTTTTGGAGCACTCTGGGAGGAAGTTAATCCTGCCGCCATTTTTATTCCAGTTCGTATTTTATTTTTCCGCATTGCTTTACTTTCATTTATTATTTGCACTCACACTTTATTTTATTTATTTCCCGCATTGCTTTACTTTTATTTATTTCTCGCACTCGCACTACTTTCGTTTATTTTCTGCACTCGCTTTAAATACCTTTATTTCCCGCACTCGCACTACTTTTATTTATTTCCCTCACTCGCACTACTTTTATTTATTTCCTACACTCGCACTACTTTTATTTACTTTCCGCACTCGGACTAAATTACTTTTATGAAAAATTATAAAAAGAACTTTTACTTTACCATGTCTAACTAAATCTATAAAGGTTAGAATGTAAGGATCGTAATTAAACCAGTAATCCGTACAATTGTTCGTGGAAACACTTAAGGGCTATTTTATCTTTCAATTTAAGTAATTATTTTTAACTATTTAAAAAACAACCAAAAGCGCTTTGTCTAGTTCATTAGGAGTTTTTAGATTAAAAAGAAAAGAGATTTTAAAACGATTTTCGGACGCGTTAAGAAGATTAGAGTCTGGTTCGTGAGAACCTCTTTTTGCTAAGAAATCCAGGTTAAAGTACTTTTCAACTTAGTTAAGATACTATATTTCTTTAAAATAGGTTTACTACTCTAAAGCAGTATGCACCTTTTTATCCGTGACAATAGGAGGGGTTGATTAGAGAGTACAACTCGGTTCTGAATACGCGAAAGCGACAGTTCCTGTTAAATTAGTTCTTTTCAAAGTGGAAAACATTGCCCATAAGTAGTTCCATTAACAAGTACCGGATTATCTATTGATTACGTGAATTACATTCGAGCATGTCTTTTATTTATTGTTTAAAATTATTATTTTATTTACTATTGCGTACTCCTTAAAACCCTTATATTCAGTTGCCTTAGATACACACCATAACAACAGGTACGATAGATTGACACTTGGTCTCTATGGATTCGACAATCTTTTATATTACTCTGACGTGTTCGTACATTTGCGAAAAACACGCATCAAGTTTTTGGCGTCGTTGCCGGGGACCAATTTCATCAAATTTCATACCCAGTAGTTATACCGTTTAGACTAAGGTTGTTACCCACCGGTCAATGCAAAAGACTCGCAGTGCCGGAAGTTTAGTAGACCCTCTAGCTGAACCTGAACGTTACGCTCGCGCACGTTTGTTTTTCCATAGGAATAGGAGAGCTATGGCCGAATATCAAAACGAAGACCTCTTAAGCACTTCGCCCAACCATCCAACGAGGAACCTAGTTCTAGTATAGTAAACCCCGTTATCCCAGCCAATAATTTTGAACTTAAACCATCCATGCTGCAATTAGTGCAACAGAGACAATTCGCAGGTCTTGCTACTGAGAACCCAAATCAACATTTAAAAAACTTTCTTCAGTTAGCAGACACCTTTAAAACCAATGGAGCTCCTCCTGAGGCGATACGCTTAAGATTATTTCCCTTTTCCCTCAGAGATAAAGCTCTATCATGGTTAGAATCCCTTCCACCCAATTCCATAACAACTTGGGATGACCTTAGAAAAGTTTTCCTTGCTAGATATTTCCCCCCAAGTAAGACTGCTCTTCTTCGAAACCTAATAACTAGATTTACCCAACACCAAGGAGAGTCGTTGTTCAAAGCCTGGGAGAGATATAAAGAACTATTGAGAGCATGCCCACATCATGGCTTAGAGGATTGGCTAATCATTCAAACCTTCTATAATGGACTTCATTATAACACTAAGATGACCATCGACGTTGCCGCTGGTGGCGCACTGATGAACAAACCTTACCCTGAAGCTAGTGCCCTTATCGAGGATATGGCCCAAAACTATCAATCAGGGGGAGTAGAACGAGCGACAGTGGAAAAGAAGGAAGCCCAAGGAGGAATACATGAGCTAAGCTCTTTGGACATGATGCAAGCTAAAATGGACGCATTGGCCCTTAGAGTCGAACATATGTGTACAACTCCGAATACTGTAGCCGTAGTTTCGTCGAATTGTGAGATATGTGGGACGCAAGGACACCAATCCGCCAAATGCAATCTGTTAAATGAGACCAATCCTGAGCAAGTGAACTACACCCAAGGGAACCCATTTTCAAACACATACAACCCTGGATGGAGGAATCACCCAAACTTCTCCTACAAAAATAATAACCCTATCCAAAATACCGCTCCTCCGAGACAACAAGGTTACCAAGCCCCAAGAACAAATCAACCTATGCAACTTGTACCACCAAGTCTGGGCCTTGAGAAAATTATGGAAAATTTTATCACCGCAAAAAACACAACAAAACAAAGAGTTCATGAACCAAAACGTCCATGTTAACGAACTAATTACCCAGTTAGGAACCAAGGTTGATCAAATTATTACTCATAATAAGATGCTTGAAACCCAGATCTCTCAGGTAGCTTTAAACTAAGCCCCACAGACTACACCTGGAGGATAGTTCCCTGGACAACCTCAACAAAACCCGAAAGGGCAAGAAAATGCCATTACTCTATGAAGTGGAACCTCTTATAAGGAACCTTCAAACCCTAGATTAAGTGAGCCCGAAACTTCTGAGAGAAATGAGGAGAAGGAACCAGAGGAATCTGAAAACCCGGAAAGTCAAGAAAAAGGAGAAGAACCTAAAAACAAAACCTATGTACCACCACCGCCATACAAACCACCAATACCATACCCTCAAAGATTAAAGAAAACCCAAATCGATAATCAATATCAAAAATTCGTTAAGGTTATAGAAAAACTTCACGTAGAAATCCCCTTTACAGAAGCCATCACCCAAATACCTTCTTACGCTAAGTTTCTCAAAGGCATACTTACAAATAAACATAGACTTGAAGATCCAAAACCCGTGGAATGTAATTCTATTTCCGAAAATAGGTTAGCAAAGAAAGGTAAAGATCCCGGAAATTTTTCCATTCCTTGTATTTTGGGGAGTCATGTCATCGAAAAAGCTTTTCTAGACTTAGGAGCTAGTGTGAGCTTAATGCCTTTAGTAGTTTGTGAGAGATTAAACTTAGGAGAATTACAACCTACTAAGATGTCACTTCAATTAGCCGATAGATCCGTTAAATACCCTATAGGCATACTTGAAGACGTCCCTGTTAGGATAGGTCAGCTGTTTATACCTACTGATTTTGTTGTCATGGACATTAAAGAAGATGACGACATACCAATCCTCCTAGGTAGACCGTTCTTATCGACTGCTGGAGCCGTAATAGATGTTAAAAAAGGGAAACTAACCTTTGAGGTAGGTGACGAGAAGATAGAATTTATACTTTCGAAATTTCTTATGGCACCTGTAATAGGAGATGCTTGTTATGCCTTAGATATCATTGATGAATGCATTAGGGAATTAGAACAAGAAGAAGAAACTGAATCTATAAAATTGCCATCAACCCTTATTTTGGAAGATGACAATTATAAAAAACCCTACATTGATGATAACCTTCACGAATGTTTATCTCTTACCCCAGATCCTATGCCTTGCCCTATAAAACCGACCGTAAAACTTAAGGAACTACCGAAGAACCTGAGATATGAATTTCTCGATGAAGAAATGAACCGTCCAGTTATAGTCAGTGCTACCTTAAACCAAGAGGAAACAAACCAATTAGTAGATGTTTTACGAAGGTATCCCTCAGCCTTAGGATATAAGATCTCAGATCTAAAAGGAATAAGCCCATCCATATGCATGCATCGGATTTTGCTTGAAGAAGATTCAAAACCCTCTAGAGAACACCAACGAAGAATAAATCCTATGATGAGTAATGTAGTTAAGACTGAAGTTCTTAAGTTACTAGAGGCAGGTATAATATATCAGATCTCGGACAGTAAATGGGTGAGTCCTGTGCATGTAGTACCTAAAAAGGGAGGCATCACAGTCGTGCAAAACGAGAAGGGAGAACCTGTAGCAAAAAGAACCGATGGAGGTTGGCGTATGTGCATAGATTATAGAAAATTAAATAAAGCAGCTAGGAAGGACCATTTCCCATTACCATTCATAGACCAAATGTTGGAGCGCCTAGCCAGACATTCTTACTTTTGTTACTTAGATGGATATTCAGGATTCTTCCAAATACCTATTCACCCCGAAGATCAAGAAAAAACTACCTTTACATGCCCTGTTGGAACTTTTGCCTATAGAAGAATGCCTTTTGGACTCTGTAATGCCCCTGCCACTTTCCAACGCTGCATGATGTCTATCTTTGCAGACTACTTAGATGGAATCATGGAAGTATTTATGGACGATTTCTCAGTTTGTGGATCTGATTTCAAAAATTGCCTTATCAACCTTGAGAAAATCCTGGAAAGATGTGTGGAGGTAAACCTTGTGCTAAATTGGGAAAATGTCATTTCATGGTCACCAAAGGGATTGTTTTAGGACATATAGTTTCGGAAAAAGGTATAGAGGTAGATAAAGCTAAAATAGAAGTCATAGAGAATCTAAAACCGCCGAAGACTATCAGGGAGATAAGAAGTTTTCTTGGACATGCCGGATTTTACCGACGTTTCATCAAGGATTTTTCCAAAATAACGAAGCCATTAACTGGTCTTTTAATGAAAGATGTTGAATTCATCTTCGATGAAAAATGTACTGAAACATTTAATCTTCTGAAGCAAGCTCTGATTTCAGCACCTATAATGAAACCCCCTGATTGGTCGAAACCGTTTGAGATAATGTGTGACGCTAGTGACTATGCTGTTGGAGCCGTTTTAGGTCAGAGAAAAGATAAAAAGTTACACGTAATTTATTATGCCAGAAGAACCCTAGACGTTGCACAACTCAACTACGCAACAACCGAAAAAGAGCTCCTAGCTGTAGTTTTTGCCATAGACAAATTTAGATCTTATTTAGTAGGAGCCAAAATTATAGTTTACACCGACCATGCTGCCATTCGTTACTTACTAAGTAAAAAGGATGCCAAACCTAGGTTACTTCGATGGATACTATTACTACAAGAGTTTTATTTGGATATCCGTGATAAGAAAGGCACAGATAATGTAGTAGCTGATCACCTTTCTAGGCTAGAATACCTGAAACCTGACTCAGTACCCATAAATGACGATTTTGCCTATGATAGACTGATAGCCCAACTAGAAACTCTTGAAGATGATAACCCAGACCCACATGAGCATTCTCATAAATCCTTAGCTATAAGTAATGTACCTTGGTATGCAGACTTTGTTAATTACCTAGCCGCTGACATCATACCCCCTGATCTAAACTACCACCGGAAGAAGAAGTTCTATAGTGATGTAAGAAACTTCTATTGGGACGAACCATTTCTTTTCAAGAGAGGTAAAGATGGCATTTTCCGCCGTTGTGTTCCAGAAGAAGAGGTACATAATATAATTGATCATTGTCACTCTGCACCCAATGATGGACATGCAAGCACATCTAAGACCTACGTCAAGATTCTTCAAGCTGGCTTATTCTGGCCTACTATGTGGCGTGATGTCCATGCTTTCATTGTCAAGTGTGACAGATGCCAACGCACATGAAATATTTCAAGACGTAATGAAATGCCTCTAAGAAATATCCAAGAAGTAGAACTCTTCGACGTATGGGGTATAGACTTTATGGGACCGTTCCCACCGTCTTTTGGAAATCAGTACATCTTAGTAGCTGTTGACTACGTGTCTAAATGGATTGAAGCTATCGCCGCACCCACGAACGACACCAGAGTAGTCATCAAATTATTCAAAAACTATATATTTCCCAGGTTTGGAACCCCCCGTTTAGTCATAAGTGATGGAGGATCACACTTCATATCGAGAATATTTGATAAACGTTTAAGCAAGTATGGAGTCAAGCATAGAGTAGCAACACCATACCACCCACAGACCAATGGACAAGTGGAAGTATCTAATAGGGAGATCAAACAAATTCTTGAGAAGACTGTCTCTATATCTAGAAAAGATTGGTCGCAGAAACTTCAAGAGGAATTATGGACCTATAGACCCGCTTTCAAAACCGCTATAGGGACAACCCCTTATCAACTGGTCTATGGAAAATCATGTCACTTACCTTTTGAGTTGGAGCATAAGGCCTATTGGGCCATCAAAACTTTGAAATTGGATTACTTGACTGCTGGTGAGAAACATATCCTTGATATCCACAAATTAGAAGAGCTCAGACAATCTGCCTACGAAAATGCCATCATATACAAAGAAAGAACAAAAGCTTGGCATGACAAAAGAATCATAAGGAAAGACTTCAAAATAGGCGATCCTGTTCTCCTGTTCGATTCTAGGTTACGACTTTTTCCAGGGAAGCTTCGTTCGAGATGGATTGGCCCTTTCGAAGTATCTAAGATCCTAAGATCTGGTGCTATTGAAATCAAGAACCAAACATGTAAACCGTTCATCGTCAATGGACAGAGGTTAAAGCCCTACGAAGGAGGTGACATCCCAATAACATACACCTGCCATACTCTGAGCGATCCACCATATCCTTCAAATGATGTATAAAATCCGGTCGTCGAGCTAATGACGTTAAACAAGCGCTGCATGGGAGGCAACCCATGGTTTTCTTATTTACGTAATTTTTACTTATTTTTACTTTATTTTAATTTGTTTACTTTATTATTATGTCAGGACTAACGATTTAATGTTTTATGTGATTTCAGGACTTGTTTGCTAACCTTGTGCAGAATGCAGAACCCCGATGACATGCACGTGGCCTTTAGAGACGATGCACAGAGAGAGCGTTACTATGTCCACATGAGACGCCCTATGGCTCCTACCAGGTACCCAGACCATGATTGCATGGATGCCTTGGGGATAGAGCCAAGCGTCAGATTCTTATGCCATTAACTCCAGTGGGACCAGTTTGACGATAGGAACAACACTTATAGGAACTTGACTCTAGAGTTCCTCAGCTCGTTTCATTATGATCCTTGGGCTGGACCCGATGGATATGCTGTTTTCAGGTTGTTCGGGATTGACTACTCCTTCTCTCACAAAGAGTTTGGTGATTTACTAGGTTTTCAGACTACTCCTGATGCTATTCCAGAGACACCGATGGGGTATTTTATGAGCAGAGAAGTGGAAAAGTTTTGGTCTCACATCTCAGGTGGAGGGAGCCAAGATCCTTCCACTCAGTTTTCTCAGGTAATCCACAACCCTGCGTTAAGGTACTTCCAGATGATTCTAGCACATTCTTTCCTCGATTTTCCAGATACAGAGACTCTGTAGACTGAAGAGGAGATTTTCCTACTGTTTTGTGCGACTCAGTCACGCCCAGTTGCTTGTGGAAACTTCCTATTGAAGGGCCTTGCTAGTGTCTCCAGATCATCTGTAGGCATTATACATGTCGGTGGGATTGTTACACAGATAGCTACTGCATTAGGTTTGTCTCGCAAATTATTGCACCTCAGGACCTTCTGCTGCTACACCACCCTGGATTTTGACTTTTGTCTTGACAGAGGACTGATGAGGAGGGCCTCTTTTGAGCCCAACACTTTTAGATTACTGATCGACGGAGAAGTGATACATTACTTTACATTACCAGACCCGCTGATGACCAGTGTCCATGATCCTGCTAATTGGAGTTATGCTCTAGAGGGTTAAGGAGAGACTGTCGAAGAGCCGAAATCACCTCCCGCCGCTGAGTACACTCCTACACCTCTTTCTCCCCGAATCACTGTTATGTCTAATAATATGTCTTTGCAGCTGCCTGATCTACAAACTCAGATTTATGAGCTCCGCAAGGAGACTGCCCTGCTCAAGAAGGAAGTAGCAGACTTGGAATTACAGATTCAGGTATCTGATCTCACTCATGCCTCAGAGGTCGATGCTCTATATCAAGAGATTAAAGAGCTTCAGAGGTAGATAGCTGAGATTCGTGGATCAAACTAGGAAGGGAGGCCTACCACATGATCGTCTTACACTAACATTATTACTCTAGTATTTAATTTCTTTTTCATGCTTTATTTTGTTTCTCGCATCTCCAGACATATTTTATATTATCACATATATTACATTTTCCATGTACTTTGATTTTTTTATATTATTTCATGCACTAATACTTATTTTTCTTTTTCTTTCATTTTATTTTATTTTATTTTATGTCTAACAATGAAAAAAAAAAGGGAAAAATATTTTTTATTTTTGCCTTCATAAAAAATATGCAAGCTTTGTGCCTTAGAAGAAAGAAGAAAACGCTATCCGGACCCCCCGAAGACAAAAGGTACGCGAAACCCACATGGATTTTTCACAACAACTGGCGGACAACATGAGCTTCATGCAACAATCGCAATCGGTATCAGATCATGCCTACAGTAACGTTTGTCGTGCCTTGACCGATATCACATTAGAGCAGGCCCGTCAGTGAGAAGTCAACCGTCGGCATTACCAGCTTATGGAGGCCACTCAGGCTTCCATCCTAGGTAACCTTCGAGAAGTCCGGGGTGCTCAGGCTGCTTTATCGGCACGACTTGACCGGAGGGACCAGCAGCGCAGTAGATCCCGTCGTTCCAGACCATCACAGCAGGACGACGAGGGCACCAGTGCTCCTCCGCAGTAGTTTTTCAGGTTACCCTCCTTATCTTATTTCGAAACATTGGGGACAATGCTCGATTTAAGTGTGGGAGGGGATTTTATTGTTTTCTGTCATTTCCCTTTCTAGTTATTTAATTGCTTTCAGTTATTTTCCTTTTCAGTAAGTTATTTAGTTTAATTTTCTTAGATAATGCATGAGTCTGACAAGTCACCAGTATAGTGTATTTTTAGTACATCCTCATTTTTTCCCATTTCCTTAGCCTTACCAGAAATTTTTTACAAAGAAAACAATGTTGTTTCACATGTTTTTTGGGCTTTGAGACAGGTTTAGATTAGGATGTGGTGACTTAGGTCAACTTTTTGAAACATCAGTACCATTTTAGCACCATAGACCTCTTGAATATAGGAATCACTCCTAAACCCCACACCATGGCCTTTATTATCATTCAAAAAATTGTCCTAAGTAGTTTATTCTAGCAGTCAGCTCCGGCCTAAGCATGCTCTATGTAGGGGGCCGATGAACATAAGTGAATGATCCAGTGCTAATAAAAAAAGAAGAAAAAAAAATAAAAAAGGCAAACTCTGGGATAGGTGACCCTCACAAAGTCATTTAAACCGAAAAAAAGAGAAGAAATATTTTTTTGCCACAAAAAGAAAAAAATTGCAGTTACATATTGTTAGTTGGTTCAGAGGTATCTGGCACTGAACTTGGTAGGGCGGATTACGATCCGATCCCCCGCAGCTACATTTAGGTCAAATAAAACAGGTTTACACATGCCTATGTGCCAGAAACCTTATGTTATGGATCAGAATCACTAACCGGTCACTCTACTATGAAGCATGTACGAATAACAGGCTTAATGTGATTGTGCCTGAATGAAAAGGACCCAAAAAGATGAGAAGATAGGCCTAGGTATTGTGGGATGACATGGGGTGGTTAATATAGGATTGAAGTTTGTGTTTGTGCTATTACGGTACCATTGGTTCACTTAGTTAGTACCTGTCACTGCATCCTGACTTGAACTTAGAAGCCCATTTAGCCCAATAACACGTGTTGACACCATTTTTTCTTGAGCTTTAATGTTTGCTTGAGGATAAGCAAAGGTCTAAGTGTGGGAGAATTTGATAACACTAAAATTCACCATATTTCTGACTCCGATTTCGCATGCATTCTTAGCTTTTATTGTTATTTTGTTATGTTATTACTTTGTTTTTCTTTGTTTTCAGGTTTTCTTTGTAATCGGGGCCTAAATCGAGAAAAGGAGCGAAAAAGGAGTGGAAACGGACGAAAACCAAGACATTCAGCGTTTTACACTTACGACATCCACCATGGCGGGCGCCATGGGGTCTGCCATGACGTGGCCACGTCTCAAGACCACTCCACAACTGCCAAGACCCACGATCCCCACTCTTTCATTCCACATTAGCCTCATGGCGGGCGCCACAAGGCAAAAACTTTTCCCTCCACTTTTTAGTGGAGTGGGCATCCTAGTCTTTTCCTGCTTTTGTTTTCCTATAAATAGGGCCTTAGATTTTCATTTTCAATCATCCAAACTTAGAATCTCTTAGGCATATATCAGTTTTAAAGCAGTTATCATTCCACATCGGGGTGTTACTGCAATCGAGTGATCGAGTCTGTATCTGTCTGTGTGATCGAGTTTTGGAGCACTCTAGGAGGAAGTTAATCCTGCCGCCATTTTAATTCCAGTTCGTATTTTATTTTTCCACATTGCTTTACTTTCATTTATTATTCGCACTCACACTTTATTTTATTTATTTCCCGCATTGCTTTACTTTTATTTATTTCTCGCACTCGCACTACTTTCGTTTATTTTCAACACTCGCTTTAAATACCTTTATTTCCCGCACTCGCACAACTTTTATTTATTTCCCGCACTCGCACTACTTTTATTTATTTCCCGCACTCGCACTACTTTTATTTACTTTCCGCACTCGCACTAAATTACTTTTATAAAAAATTATAAAAAGAACTTTTACTTTACCATGTCTAACTAAATCTATAAAGGTTAGAATGTAAGGATCGTAATTAAACCAGTAATCCGTACAATTGTTCGTGGAAACACTTAAGGGCTATTTTATCTTTCAATTTAAGTAATTGTTTTTAACTATTTCAAAAACAGCCAAAAGCGCTTTGTCTAGTTCATTAGGAGTTTTTAGATTAAAAAGAAAAGAGATTTTAAAACGATTTTCAGACGCGTTAAGAAGATTAGAGTCTGGTTCGTGAGAACCTCTTTTTGCTAAGAAATCCAGGTTAAAGTAGTTTTCAACTTAGTTAAGATACTATATTTCTTAAAAATAGGTTTACTACTCTAACGCAGTACGCACCTTTTTATCCGTGACAATAGGAGGGGTTGATTAGAGAGTACAACTCGGTTCTGAATACGCGAAAGCGACAATTCCTGTTAAATTAGTTCTTTTAAAAGTGGAAAACATTGCCCATAAGTAGTTCCATTAACAAGTACCGGATTATCTATTGATTACGTGAATTACATTCGAGCCTGTCTTTTATTTATTGTTTAAAATTATTATTTTATATACTATTGCACACTCCTTAAAACCCTTATATTCAGTTGCCTTAGATACACACCATAACAACATGTACGATAGATTGACACTTGGTCTCTGTGGATTCGACAATCTTTTATATTACTCTGACGTGTTCGCACACTTGCGAAAAACACACATCACAGGCACACCTAGAATTGGCATCATAATTCTTCGGGAGGTTGAGAGGATCTGGTGGAGCCAACGTCCTTAACTCAACCAGGTTGAGCTTCAAGAGTTATGGCAGTAGAGCGGCATAAGGCATAGGGATGGGGTCAATCACCCTATTTGCCTGAGATGGCCTCTGTTGAATGGGGCGCTGATTTTGGTTGTTGTTGTTATTGCTGTACGTTCTTTGTTGCGGAAAATGAGATTGTTGCTGATAGTGATGTTGTTGTTGTTGTTGAGGAAAAAGTGGTTGTTGTGGAACTGGAGCCGGGATAGTAACAGCTGCTGTTGATCTGTGAGAATACTGGGGTCTGCCCCTGCCTGCATGGATAACATTTGTTTCACCCGCCCTTCGGGGTCCTGAAAAAGGTTTTCTGGGGTTGCTGGAGGAACTTGCCCCATTGTCAGAGGTTTTGCCCATCTTCAAAAGACTCTTAATTCTCTCACCAGCTATAACTACATCGGCAAAAATGGTGGAAGAGAAAGTAGCAAGTCTATCAATATAAGTTCCCTGCAAGGTGTTCATAAACATGTCAGCCATTTCTCTTTCAGACATGGGTGGCTGGACAGCAGCAGCAAGCTGTCTCCACCTCTGAGCATAATCCTGAAAGCTTTCTCTTGAAGACTGAGATATGCCCATTAGGAGAGTTCTATTGGGGGCCATGTCTAAGTTGTACTGGTATTGCCGGATAAAGTCTTCGGCCAAGTCTTTCCAACATCTTATAGTGGCCCTCGTTAGATGCGAATACGATTCTCTTGATGCTCCAGTCAGGCTGTCCTCAAAATAGAACATCCATAACTTCTCGTCCATGGTATAAGCCTTGAGTCTCCCTAAGAAGGATTGCGGATGAGTACGCGGGCAGGAGGTACCATTATATTTTTCAAAGCACGGGGGTTTGAATTTGTGGGGAATCCTCACCCCGTCTACTAGCCCCATATCCATTACGTCAAAGCCTAAAGAATTCTGGGATTCCAAGGACCTCAGCTTTTCAGCAATCTCATCCAGCCTTCGGTCATACACATCATCCCCAGCCCCAATAACTGTGAACTGCTCCTCCTGAGGATCTTCTTGCAAGATCCTGCCTGCAGCAGTGTTTCCTGAATATTCCTTGGGATATTAACATTTGGGTTTAAATGGGGCCCGAACTCTGGTGGGTCGATGCGAGGCTGCCCGCGTTCATTATTGTTGGTTCCTCCTGTTCCAGGGTGGGGCTCTTCAGGTGTCTGCCTTTCCACCAGCTCTCTCAGCCTTTCCTGGCTCTGAGCTAAGCCAGTCATCACAGTCATAAACTGGGTCATTTGGTTTCTCATTTCAACCCTTTCGTTTGCCATTTGATTTCTTACTTCATTCAGGTCCTGCTGTACCTGATCCATCTGAATTCCTGGAAGGTTGTTTCACGTTGGGTACCGGTGCGTGCGGTTGACAGGGAACACTCTGCGACGAGCAATGTTTCCTGAAACCACAACAAAGTGAGAAACAAAATAACAAACAAAAACCTACAAAACAAAGAAAATGTTAGTATGCAATGCAATATGCTTATTTGTCTTCCAAGGTATCCGGTTTGGTTCTTTGGTTTTGACCTTTCTAGACCTCGAGGAAATGCTTGATGATCTTGAGAGAAAGCCCACCAAAATAAAACAAACTGATATATTACAAATGATGGAAATACATAGTCTGTTTACAATACATGCCCATGGTGGGTCAAAAATACAACAACCAAAGGAAAAAGTACATCAAAAGGAAGGAAATACAAGCAAAAGGAATCAGACATCCAATCCAAAGTCATCCTCCCTGACTTCCTTCAGGAGGGCCTCCGTCACTGGACCAGCTGTGTGCTCTATAATAGTCCTAATGAGGAGGTTCTTGGTAGCAATGGCATTAGTCAGCTTCTTATGCCTGTCTTGATCCTTTGATCTTTTTAACCCAGCCCGGAGTTTCAATTATGATATCTCCTTCTGAGCTGCCAACAAAGCCTCCTGCTGCTTCTTCTCATTGGCCTCCAGCAGCTCAATCTTGGCCTGGGTCCTCTGGTCTTCTTGTGCATGGGCTTCGGTGATCCTGATCCACCTAGCCTGGCTCTCCTCCAGATGACGCTCAGCCCTAACTTTCTGAATCTTGGCCTCCTTGCAGGCATTCTTCAAAACCATCTCTCCTGCTCTTGCCTTCCTTATGTAGTCATTTGTCCTTTCAATCTTGGTCAGATGCTCCGTCTTGAGCCTTTCTAATCTCTCAATGTCCAAATAGTCTTCTTCAGGGCTTCAGATAGCTGATTATTCCTCTCTTTCAGCTTTTCAAATTCCTCCAGGCTAACAGTTGCTGCAGGCTGTACTGTAGAAGGTCCAGGTGTGTCTTCCAAGGTGAAAGGCATCCTGGTGATCTGAGCTCTAGTATGGGACCAGTCAGAGTACTGGGCTGAAGCAATATTGTTGCACCTTCCGAGGATGGCTGTCCCTTTGGTCTGAATGTTGTCCCAAGCCCAGGCAGCTTGCCTGACAATAGCAGAGCCAGATTGGATCTCACAGTATAGGGTCTCAGCCAAGTCTTTCCCTCTGAGAGGATAAACCAAGGCATATCCTAATTGTCTCTTAAATAGTAAAGGGTTGTAATTGATGCAACCTTTTACTCCTATTAGAGGTACATTAGGGTATTGCCCACAACTGGTAATAATATCCTTGCTTTTGGTGCTCTGGGTGCACCATCTGATATCATCTGATGTTAAGGCAATGAACCTCTTGGCCCAATTCTTCTGCTGATGGGGGTTCAAGAAGGCATCTGATTTGGGCAAGTGTTTGAGCAGCCAAGCGTAGAACAAAGGAGCACAACATCTGACTAGCTTCCCCCTTTGCTTTTCATTTCTCTGATGGATGGAGTAGTAAAAATCCCCTAGCAATGTAGGCACTGGGTTCCTCATCAGGAACAAGTGGATGGAATTCTTACTCACAAATATGGGCTCATCTGCAAACAATATAACCCCATATATACTGAGGGCTAAAAGTGCACAAACTGCCTTCCGTTCTCCCACTGCAGCCTTCAGGGTGGCCTGAGAAATCAAGAAGTCCAGATGTAAGCCAGAAATCCCAGCTTTTGTTGTCATGTTTTTCTCAATGAGGGCAGGCTCCAAATGCAATGCCCTTTCTATCTCTAAACTTCTAGGTTGAAGGGTATCCCTCTTCTGATAGGCACTCCAATCAACAAGGAAAACTCTTCCAATAGAGGCCCTATCTGGAAATCAAGAAAGGTGAAACATCTAAGTGGAGAGTCATAAAACTGCAAACATGTGAGGATCATACTCCTCTGAGATGAGGATCATACCCCATAGTGCTCTCTAAATAGTGGGATGTGGTCAGGTGTGATAAGTGACTGGACCTGCCTGATACCAGTCAAGGAGGGCTCAAAGAAGTGGTAATATATGTTGCTTTTCCTTGGAACATCCATGAGTGCTGATGAAGAAGCTGAAGACAAATGCTGATGAAGATTGCAGACTGAGAAACTGAAGGTAAGTCTCTGACAGACTGATGCAGGTGAGTCTCTGACAGACTGATGGAGGTGCTGAAGGAGATAGCTGAAGCAAATGCTAGAGAAGATAACTGAAGCAGATGTCTAAGCAGTAGAAGGGGTCAAAACCAAACCAAATACAATAAAGTGGATACCCTGAAAAACAAATAAACAAATGTTAAATGATGCAATGATGATATATGCAAATGATATGCAAGGATTTGTGATCAAGAGCTGGATCTGATTATCTGTCTTGGTATAAGGTCCATGTATGTTCAAAGGTCCGGATGGAGGCTCAGAAATCCAGTAACTAGGGTGAGGGACTCAAATAAAGAGTCACATGTCCAGGGTTAATCACAAGAACTGTCCAAAGTGGAGTATTCTTAAACAAAACAGTAACAGGGTATGATGTGGCCAAGGGCTCCTACAAACCTGCAAACAACCCAACCCCCTCACATGTAATGTTCTAGAACAAAGATCCTCAGACTTGGATCGATTATGAGAAGTGTAAACACTTCTAACCTCGAGGTACAGTGTTTACAATAACCATAAAAGACCCTCCTCTAATTCTCCCCAGATTCTGAAGGTCAAAATAAAGGTCATCTAGACTTAGCAGGCTTCCCAGATAGCCCTAGCACTACAGGAAATCTGTAGCACAGAGTTCTCAAGAAGAAACCCACATCTGAACCGTGTTTCATATTCCCGCACCAAACCGAAATGGAATGGGAAAGAACATGAACCACTCTAGCCTAGGTGTCACTCAGGTCCCAGGTATAGGACCTTAATCACTCAGTGAAACCCCACCCACCAAAACAGAAGCCAGATCCAGCAATGATAATGACAGTATGATGTATAAAAAACTGTAAAGAAAGCAGTAAATAAAACTGTACATAAGGCAATAAATAAAGCAAATAAACAAGAACAATTAGCACATAACACCCCCGTAAACACAAATCAAACAAGCGCTAGGAGTAACCCACAAAATGAACCAGAGGCCCTGGTTGCAGTATAAGGGTCCCCAGTAGAGTCACCAAGCTGTCGCTCCCACCAAATGACACAGGGCCAGAAGGGGTACAGATGCGAACGGTCGGCGAAAGGAGAACATAAATATGAACTGAAAAGAGTTGCCAGGTAGGCATTTTTATCCCGAAGGAAAGATAATGCTGCATAAACCTAGAAAGATATGGATAAGACGGTCGCGAACCAGAGAAACTGAGAAAGGGGGTTGGTTACAACCTGGGAAGGTATTAGCACCCAGATTGTCCGTTGTACTCGACGGGATCCATGCTTAAAAGTGAGTGTTTAAAGGGGTAGTGTTAGTGCTATCTGTGTGCAAAAGCTAGAAGAGAATGTACAGGTGTCAGTGTAAAAGAGATGTGAAGTGAATGAAAGGAGTGTCAGTGTAAGAAAAGAGTGCAATGCTCAAGACAATGAGGCTTAAAAGAATAATGCTGGAAGAGGGGGAATATACAAATACTTTTGTTCGATAACAGTTAAGTTATGCCTATGTATCCTCTCGTGCAATGAGGAAGTCAGAACACCGTAGTTCGACTCAAAGATACTGAAAGATGAATTGACTTGTGAACTTCCTACTTGTCTATGCTCAAGTGTATGACTTGTCTTGCATTAGACGGAAGAAACAAGTTCTCGTTTATGAGTGAATGAGGTGAGAAAAGAATCCCGAAGGAGACGATTATTGTTTGTTTTTGGTATTTTCAATCTTTTATTGCTTTTTGGTGTTTGTCATAAGAAAATGAGCTTAAGCCTAAACCAAGGGTTAGTAAACTCATCACATCCTCCCTCTGATTAGGGGTAATGAGAATACCTTAAGTATGAAGTAAGCACCTCACACTTAATCACCATGATGTAGGATTAAGATTATTAACCTACTTGCAATTATTTAGATGTTTTTTTGGAGTTTTTGTTTAGTGTTAAGTAATGAGTTTAAGCCATAATCAAGGATTTAATGGACCCATTACACCATCCTAATAGAAGGATAATAGATGAGAACATTTAAGCTGAGGAAGATACCTCAACTTAATCCATGATTAGGGATTAACCTCATGACAAAACAAAGCCTTTATTAGAGTGGATTTTAATTAATGTTAGGGTTAAGAGGTGGATTTTATTGTTTGTAAGACAACTTGAGGGGGACTTGTCCATTAACACTAGGGTTAGTCCTTCATAACCAATTAAGGAAGAATTAGAACCCTAATGCAAGGCCCAAGTTTCAAGCTTATTGCCTTAGTGATTATTAGGTGGATTGATTAAGAGATTTAAACACATTAAGGGTTTAACACTTAGGATTAAAGTTATACACTCCATCCTAAGAGAAGGATGCAGGCGTAATCTTAATCACAAAGCCTTAAAACCTTAAAGGTTTAGTCATTGATTATGAGATGAGAAGAGAGACACAAAATATGACACAAAGGTAAAACTAATGGGGGGACTAATCAAACCCTAATTGTTAACATGCTTGGGTGTTCCTAGGGTTTATGAGGCTTGTAAGAGATCTTCAAGAAAAGCCACCAAGGAGAAGACAAGATGGAAGGAGGGGAAGCAGAAGAAACAAGTTAACTTACTTCATTTAAGAAGATAAGTCACTTGAAGAAAGTGAATGGAGAGCATGAATGAGCAAGCTCACTCTAATATAAATACAAAATGCAGCAAGGATGCATAAGAGAGATGAGAAGAGATTATGAGAAGTGAAGGCAAATTCACTTCTCAAAAATGCTTACCCCCTGAAAAGTTAGCAAAAGGAAATGAAATGAAATGAAAATGGAATGTATGCAAGGATGAAAACCAAAACCAGAAGCATATTTATGATGTTAATGATACTAAGAGATGATGCAAATGTATGTCAAGAGTCATGGATGATCATACAAGTGATGATAATGCAAATGAAGCATGAAAGAGGCATGAAAGTTCATGAATGCTCATGGAATGAAATGAATGCATAACATGGCAAATGGATGAAGAAATGATCAAGCATGATTCTAATGTGTCCTAAGATGTCTTATATGTCACGTGAATGCATAAAATCTCATGGCAAGTTCATGAATGCAAGCATATGCAAGATGTATGCAAGAGAAGATGAGAAATTAGGGTTTTCACACAACATGAGATGCAAAACTCAAAAACAGAAGCAAATGACAAGATAAGAAATTGAAAATGCAATCAAAAGAACCCTAACCCCATATGATATCACACCCAAAAGGAGGAGACCTAACTTTTAACCCTAAGGAAGTTATGATTTTTCCAAGTTATATAGGGTTTTAAGGTACCTAACGGGAAAAAATGCAAATCAATTCAAAAAGGAAGAAGAAATTTGTGACAAAATTATGCTATAAACTACATGTCAAATGAAGATCAATGCAAATAGAACCATTGTCATACCATTCTTGGTTAGGTAGAAAATAATTCTTGAAGTTAGGGTTCTAAAATAGGAATTTTATGAACCCTAAATTCAAGAAAATTATCAAAAATGGTTCAAAACCAAAAAGAAATTTGCGTGGATGGTATGATAATGTCTCTAAATGTTTAAAGATGCAATGTGATTTTTTTTGGGATTTTTAGAAACCTAAATGATATTTTAATTAATTAATTCTCATTAATTAATTAAAATAAACATTTAAATGTTTTAAAAATGATTTTTTAATGCAAAAAATAAAAATAAAAATATTTTTGGGTTGAGAAAATTATTTGAAGTAAAAATGCAGAATATAAATATTTTTGGAAATTTTTAGCTGTTTTAAATAAATGGTACAAAATTAAATGAGAAAAATGAAATAAAAATTAGAAATAACAGAAGTATGCAAATCTAAGGGACCACATTTATTCTGGGAAATGCTTGGTTGACTGCGCGCCAGATCCAAGGGAATAAATTCAAACTTAGCTAATTTCAGCTAATTAAATTAATTAAATAAATTAGGGTTTAATGACAGCATCTGGGCCATTCAAACATGCGGGGAAGCTAAATCCTACAGCCATAATTCAAATGAAACCCTAAACCTAATTAAGACATTAATGACTTTCAGGTCACCGGAGAAGAGCTCTGGACGTCTTCTCCGGTGACCCCCTCACCTGAAAATTTCTAACTTCCTCCCTAGGTGATTTCTGGAGCTCTAAAGCTCCAGATTGAACCCTCTCACTCTCCTAAGTTCAAATCCACACTCAAATCAAATTTATTCCTCACCAAACTCATGATTCGAAGAAAAGATAAAAAATGGTGAAATTTTCAGAACATGCATACAGGCTCATTTCTCAACCATTCTTAAAAATAAACACATCATGGTGATCAGCAAAGCATGAAGATCAATCTAAACACTTAAAATAACACTTCTGGAAAAATATTTAAAGAAGCTACCTGAGCTTGAGCTTCCTCAGTTTGGAGCTTTCAGGCTGCTTCTCTTGTGCAAGCTGACTCCAATGACCTTCCTGAAAAAGCTTTGATGCTTGGAAGACCTTGAGAGTGGCTGGTTTGTGTTTTAGCAACTGAACTGGATGGGAATCGTGTTTTGTGTATGGTGTGTTCTTGGCTGATTTGAGGGTTGCTTTGGGGTCAGTGAATGATTTAGAGATGAATGGTGGAATTGGTTTTGAGTTTGAGTAAGTGAGCTGGGAGATTCGAAGGAAAATGTATGAGGGAGAGATTTTGTGAACTTGACCAATCTTAGGTTTCAACTTGCAATGTTGTATGCTATGATCAACATTTGGTCCACATATCAAGTTGTGATAGGTCAGAGAAGTGGTTGTGGCCTATGGTGATTGGTATGTGCTTCTTGCAAAAAGTCACCAACTTGTGTACTTGAGGTATGTGCAATGGTGTAGCTGGCTTTTGGGCATGTCCATGCGCAACTGACTTCAAGGATGTCCACAAAATCAATCTTGAGGCAATTCAGCAAGTGGGAGCAAAGTTATGGGACCTTTTGCTAATATGTGAAGTTTTGGCCCTTTTGAGAAATCTTGATGTTCAAGGCATGCAATCTTGCAATTCTTTGGGAAATTCAGATCTAGAGGCAATGCACTATGATGTTATGATACATTGAAGTGTGTTTGAAGTCACAAAAAGCCTTGGCAAGTGGTTTTGCAAAGAATCCCTTTTTGTGCATTCTTGAAAATTATGGGATTTTTGCCAACTTTGACAAGCCATATCTTGAGTTCCATAATGAATTAGAACTTGTTATTGTACTTTTTGAAAAGGGAATGATCCAATATACAACTTTCATGACCACCAATTTTTCATTTGAAGCATTTTTGGTTGAGAAAGAGGAGGTTGAAATACTTTCCCAAAATGGAAAGTTTACATTACAAGTCATTTCCATTTTTGGCAACTTTTAGTTTAGCTCACTTTTATTCAATTTTATGAACTTCTAAGCACTTCAATGAACAAATAAAGATCATAAACACCCAAAATGATGATGAAGACCCTTTGGTTGCATTGTTGGGGGCCTCAGATGCCCTGATTTTACACTGACTTGCTAAAGAAGGTACCCAATGATCAGATGACTTCCCTATTGAATTTCTTCATAAAAATTGGCCAAAAAAATTGGAGTTATGGCCTCTGAAACGAAAACCCTAATTTTAGGTCATCTGTGTAGTTAAACCCTAGCTCTGCTTCCATGCTTTGCCAGTTCTTGTGATTTTTGACATCCTTGATCTTTGGAGGATATAATATGATGATTGAACATACATGGACCCTCTTGGAATGATTGGAGACCTTTGGAGTGGCTCAGATGAATCCTTGGATTGCTCAGATCACAAACCCTAGATGTAGATGGACTTGAACTAATGCAGTGAAACAAAAAATGCAATATGAGATGATATGCTTAAACTAATGCAAATATGAAAGATCTCAAGTCATGGTGTGAACTTAGTGAGGGAAAATTTGGGGTTCTTACACCCCCTTAAATTGAAATTCAACCTCAAATTTAAAAGATTACCTGAACAGGTGAGGGTACAATTCCCGCATCTCTGATTCCAATTCCCACGTAGCATCTCCCAGATGCATTCCATTGTACCTTATCAAGTGGAATTTCTTTGTTCCTTAACACCTTTGTTTCTCTTCCCACAATACGGCTCGGTTGTGGTATGAAGGTTAAATTTTCTTCAATTTCGATAGAATCTGGAAGAATAGGCTGAACAGGGTAAAAAACGAACCTACGAAGCTGAGATATATGGAAGACATCATGCATCTCGGATAGAGAGGGTGGTAAGGTCAATCTGTAAGCAACTTCACCAATCCTTTCTAAGATCTGATATGGTCCTACGTATCTCGGACTTAACTTGCGCGACTTAAACGGTCCTTTCAATCTCAACCTCGGAGTGACTTTCAAGTAATCATGATCACCTTCCACAAATTCCAAAGGTCGTCTTCAATTGTGAGCATAACTCTTCTGACGATCTTGGGCTTGCTTAATCTTTTCTCGAATCATCCGATCCGTAGTCTCTTGAATAACTTCTGGTCCCAAAATTCTATCTTCGTCCACTTCCGACCAACACAACGGTGTCCTACACTTTCTTCCGTACAAAGTCTCATATGGAGCCATTTTGATGCTCGCATGGTAACTGTTATTGTAAGAAAACCCGATCAATGGAAAAAGCTCCTTCCAATTTCCTTTAATCTCCAATACACAAGCCCTTAGCATATCTTCCATTGTTTGAATCGTACGCTCTGTCTGACCATCTGTTTGAGGATGATTAGAAGTACTCAAGCTCAAATTCATACCCATGGCTTGTTGGAACACCTTCCAAAATCTAGAAGTGAATTTAGGATCTCTATCCGACACAATGCTAGACGGGACACCATGCAATCTCACAATTTCCGTAATAAACAACCTCACAAGATGACTCGCCTTGTACGTAGTCTTAATGGCTAAGAAATGTGCAGATTTCGTTAACCGATCCACAATTACCCAATAGAGTCATAACCACCTTGAGTACTCGGTAAACCCACTGCAAAGTCCATAGAAATACTATCCCACTTCCAAATTGGGATGTCCAAAGGTCGCAACAATCCGCCCGGTCTTTGGTGCTCAATTTTCACTTGTTGACACACCACATATTCAGACACAAATACCACAATGTCCTTTTTCATTCTGGACGACCAATACTCTTTCTTCAAGTCATGATACATCTTCAAAGAACCCAGATGTATTGTAAGAGAACCTTTATGGGCTTCCTCTAAAATCTTTTTTCTCAACAAGTCATCACTCAGAACACAAATCCTTTGGTGGAATAGGATAATCCCATCCAATGCCCTTACAAAACCCGGTTGGAGTAACAACTATTGCAACTTCTCGTCTAGAACATGAGCTTGTTGAATCTCATTCCTCAAGGTAGAATTGATATTCAAATTTCCTATAATTACACCATTCAGAGTCCAAACAAACTGAAGATTAAGGTCTCGAAACTTTTCCAACAGTTCATACTCCAAAACCATCAACTCGACACTATGAATCACTTTTCTACTCAAAGCATCCGCCGCTTTATTCGCTTTTCCTGGATGGTACTTCAATTCAAGGTCATAATCTTTCAAAAACTCCATCCATCTCCTTTGTCTCATATTTAATTTCTTTTGATCAAAGAGATACTTCAAACTCTTGTGATCACTGAACATCTCAAAATGCACACTATACAGATAATGCCGCCACACTTTCAAAGTAAATACCACGACCGCTAGTTCCAAATAATGAGTCGGGTATTTCTTCTCATGAACTCTTAACTGCCTAGAAGCATAGGCCACAACTTGGCCTTCTTGCATCAAAAGACCTCCTAATCCCATCTTAGAAGCATCACAAAACACTTCGTAAGATTTGTTAGGATCGAGAATGATCAAAACTGAAGCAGTTGTCAATTTCTCTTTCAACCATACGAAACTTTGCTCACAACTAGAATCCCATTCGTAAGCGAAGTCATTTCTTGTAAGCCTAGTTAATGGTAACGCCATCTGAGAAAAAAATTTAATGAACCTCCGGTAGTAACCTGCTAAATCTAAAAAACTTCTAACTTCTGAAACATTCTTCGGTCTCTCCCAATTAATCACAGCTTCAATCTTCGATGGATCCACTGCTACACCTCCATGCGATATAACATGACCAAGAAACTTGACTTCTGATGTATCGCCCCGATTCGATAATTCTCATTTTGTTGGAGTCTTTTATTTTAATTTAGTAATTATTATTTTTTTGTGAAATTAATATGATGATATGATATGTTGATGAATTAATGTGATATATTGGTGTGATATGTGATTTTTACCGTTTTATGAATTTCCGGGTAAAATTGGATAAGAGGGTATTTTAGACTTTTGTTAATTAGTGATAAGTTAGAATTAGTAGAATTGGTATTTTTGTGAGAGAAATGATATTTGGTTGGAAAGAAATAGAAATAATAGAGTAAGAATAGAATTAGAGAGAAACGAGTATAAGTTGTGAGAAAGAGAAAGAAAAGAAAAGATAGAAAGAAAAAGAGAAGAAAGAAAAAGGGAGAAGAGAAAAAGAAGAGAAAAGAGGGAAAGTTGGAAAAGCATCAAGATTGCTCCAAGAAATCAAAATAATAGGGTAAGGGTGATAAGCATTGTTATCTTAATATTGTGTATGATTATGTATGTGTTTGATTGATTGAGTTTTGGTTTTGATGGAAGTTTAGAGAAGATGAATAGTTAGTGTTTGAGAGCAAATATGAGAAATTGGTAGATTAATCGGTCGGAAATCGTTATAGCCGAAGTATGATAGCTCGAATATGTTATTGATTATGTTTGTTGAGGTTTGGGAGAATCTTGATGGATTGTTACGCTGTTGAGAATTCTGGAAATCGCAGTGGTCGCTCAGCGAGATATCCCTCGCTCAGCGAAAGTTCCAGGGCGATTTTCGCTCAACAAGCAAGAGGGCGCTCAGCGAGCCTGTAGGTTGTTGATGGATTATGTGTTTTAAACTGTAGCTTTAGTTTCGGGTATCCGTTTTTAGTAACCTTTATATCCATTCGAAGCTAAAAACATGTAGAATCTAATGATGCTAAAATATGAAATGTTTAGCCAACTTTTCCGATAAAACGTAATTATGTTAATTATGGAATTGTGGGTTTGATTGTTGTGTTGTGGCTGTTTGGCAAGTAAATACATTGCTTGAATTAAATGCGAATGTATTCTAATACAATGAGATGAATGCATAACTATATTGTGAATATGTATGCATTTTCAAGAATGTTGTGTGTCATTTTGCATGTAAGCATAATGTATGCATTCTTGTGTTGTGGGATTCCTTGTGAATCTGTTGTAGCATCGTGTGCTCATGTGGAGTGTGAGTGATGACTACAACATGATCGTGTGCCCATGTGGAGTGTGAGAGATCGGATTGTGTGCCCATGTGGGTTGTGAGAAATCCAGAAACATCGTGTGCCCGTGTAGGGTGTGAGCGATGGGTGATTTATTTACGTTGATTGTGTGCCCGTGTGGGGTGTGAGCAATCAGATTGTGTGCCCATGTGGGGTGTGAGCAATCCATAAACATTGTGTGCCCATGTGGGGTGTGAGCAATGGGTGAACATCGTGTGTCCTACGGGGAGTTACTTTAGGTAACAAGCGATGATTCCATTTGGTTCCTGAGAGAACCTGCTGAAATGTTGAGTCGGTACCGCATTGCGTCTGCATAGAGTCGTGTGTCGGTGTCTATGAGTTACATTTTATCATTTTAATTATGATATGCAGAAATAAACATGAATGTGTAAATGTTTATTTGGAGTATTATGGAGATGATAGTATGTGTGATGAAACATACTTTTTTGTATATATATGCATGTTTGATATGTGTATATGTATGTGATTTATACATTCTTAATGTATATGTGTGATTAAACATAGCTAGACGTATGTTTATGCGGAATGAATAGAATTGAGGAATAAACATAAATAATATGAGTTTATGTGAATTAATGAATTGGTGCATGATGAACATGCTTGATTTGTGTATGTACACGTTGCGATGTGTATAGAGGATGAGGAATGAATTGTGGTGAGAATATGCTTTATGTGCATTTTATATGTTGAGATATATAATTATATGCAATATTATTATGATAATGTTTCTCACCCTTCTGCTGTTTCATGATGCTCTATGAGGCATTGCAGAGTAGGTTGTTGGATGATATTTTTGTGAAGTTCTTCTTCATCTTTTGGTCGGTCGGCTCTGATATGTAGCACCGGGTAGCTAGGATTTGGCTTGATGCCTTTTTGTGAATACATTTGTATATGTATTTTGATGTGATTTGTTTTATGTAAACATGGTGTATTTTGGTGATTCAAACTTGCAGATATATTTATGATAAGTATATAAATTTGAAATCGTTATGTTTTGTTTCTGCTGTTTAATGAATTGATGATTACGGGTGTAAGGATGAAATCCTTGTGTATGTAAGTTACCCCGTTTGTTGCATATCTTTATTGAGCAGGTGTTGTATGTTTTTAAATTCAAGTATAATGTGGCATTGCTCTTTTATACCGCTTTTCAAATATACTCTGATGAAGTTTTAATATGTGCCTAAGTGAATTAATGGCTTATTTGGGGTATAGAAAGGGGGTGTTACATTAAGTGGTATCAGAGCCAGTGTTCGAGTCAGTTGTTTCTGTCTTGATGTTGTTGTGATTGAACTTTTGTTTAATCTCGTTGTTGTCTTTGGGAATGATCAGAATATGGCTGGTAGAAATGACAATGCGATGGCTGCTGCTTTGGAAGCAATGGCTAGGGCGGTGCAGGGAGCGCCGAATGTGAATGTGAATGATGAGTTCAGGAAGAATCAACCGCCAGTCTTCAAGGGGAGATTTGATCCTGATGGTGCTCAGAATTGGTTGAAGGAGATTGAGAGAATCTTCAGAGTCATGGATTGTGCTGAAGAGAGTAAGGTGAGGCTTGGTTCTCACATGCTGAAGGAAGAAGCCGATGATTGGTGGGTCGGTAGAAGTCAAACTCTTGAGGAGAATGATGAAGAGATAACTTGGGAAGTTTTTCGTACTGAGTTCTTAGGGATGTACTACCCTGAGAGTGTGAAGGGAAAAAAGGAGATGGAATTCCTTGAAGAATCAGAGGGTTTTCAGATTAAGCAAGCTGTGAGATATCGGAGAATCAGAAGTTTTCAGATTTGACTGAATGTTGTAGAATTTTTGAAGAAGATAGCAGAGCTCATTCTACACATTACAAGAGTGTGAATGAGAGGAAAGGGAAGCAACAAGCTAGAAGTGGACCTTATGTGACACCCGCTGATAAGGGCAAACATAGGGGAAACTTTGATAAGAGATCTGGTGGAGGGAGTTTTGGCCCCGTTAAGTGTTACAAGTGTGGAGATTTAGGCCACAAGTCCTTTGAGTGTGGGAAGAATATTGTGAAATGTTCAAACTGTGGAGGTCTTGGACATGCTACCACCGAGTGTAGGAGGAATGTTGTGAAGTGCTTCAATTGTGGGGAAGTTGGTCACATTAGTACTAAGTGTACTAAGCCAAAGCAAGCTCAGGCGGGTGGAAAGGTGTTTGCATTAGCAGGGAAGGATACTACTAGTGCAAACCGTTTGATTAAAGGTACATGTTTTATTAATAGTACGCCTTTAGTTACTATTATTGATACGGGAGCGACTCATTCTTTTATTTCTCTTGAGTGCGCTAAGCGTTTGAATTTGTTTCTGTCTTCTTGGGGTGGTGAGATGGTTATTGAGACTCCTGCTTCAGGGTCGGTAACTACTTCTTTGGTGTGTGTAAGTTGTTATTTGACCATGTATGGTAAAGATTTTGTTATGGATTTAGTTTGTTTGCCGTTGGAGGATTTGGACGTGATCTTGGGTATGAACTGGTTGCAATTTAATCAAGTTCATATAGATTGCTATCATAAGTTATTAAGGTTTCCTTCTTTGTATGATAGTGAAGAAGAGAGTTTCCTATCCATGAAAGAGTTGAAGAAACTTTTAGTGGACGAAGCTCAATTTTTTGGTTTGTTTGCATTGTGGTCAGTGGAAAGCGAAGTGGAGATAAGTAGGTTTCCTGTGGTGTGTAATTTTCCAGAAGTTTTTCTAGACGATATTATGAATGTACCGCTGGAAAGAGAAGTTGAGTTTTCTATTGATCTAGTTCCGGGTACTAGACCGATTTCAATGGCACCGTATCGTATGTCAGCTTCAGAGTTGGTAGAATTGAAAAAGCAATTGAATGACTTGTTGGACAAGAGGTTTGTTAGACCGAGTGTTTCTTCTTGGGGTGCACCGGTATTGTTAGTAAAGAAGAAGGACGAAATCATGCGGTTATGTATTGATTATCGACAGTTGAATAAGATGACAATTAAGAACAAGTATCCGCTTTCGAGGATCGATGATTTGATGGATCAATTGGTTGGTGCGCGTGTTTTTAGTAAGATTGATTTGAGATCAGGATATCACCAGATTCGTGTGAAAGAGGAGGATATTCAAAAGACGGCTTTTAGGACACAATATGGTCATTACGAGTATTCCGTGATGCCATTCGGAGTTTCTAATGCGCCGGGTGTGTTTATGGAATACATGAATCGTATTTTTCATGAACAGTTGGATCGTTTTGTGGTTGTGTTCATCGACGATATTTTGATTTATTCTAAGTCTCAAGAAGAGCATGAAGAGCATTTAAGGATTGTGTTACAGATTTTGAGAGAGAAACAATTGTATGCTAAGTTGCCAAAGTGCGAGTTTTGGTTGTCGAAGGTAAGTTTTCTTGGGCATGTGATTTCCGATGGTGGAATTAGTATTGATCCATCCAAGATTGATGCTGTAATGCAATGGGAAGTTCCTAGATCAGTTATGGAGATTCAAAGCTTTTTAGGCTTGTCGGGTTATTACCGGAGGTTTATTGAAGGATTTTCAAAGTTGGCACTTCCGTTAACGCAATTGACTTGTAAGGGAAAGGCTTTCATTTTGGATATTCATTACGAAGAGAGTTTTATGGAACTTAAGAGAAGGTTAACAACGACTCCGATCTTGATTTTTCCGAATCCGACGGAACCATTTGTGGTGTTTTGTGATGCTTCATTGTTTGGGTTAGGTGGTGTTTTGATGCAAGATGGAAAAGTTGTAGCTTATGCTTCAAGACAATTGAGAGTGCATGAAAAGAATTATCCTACGCATGATTTGGAATTAGTGGCTGTGGTTTTTGCTCTAAAAATTTGGAGGCATTATCTTTATGGTGCAAGATTTGAAGTTTTTAGTGAGCACAAAAGTTTGAAGTATTTATTTGATCAAAAGGAATTGAACATGAGGCAAAGGAGATGGTTAGAACTTTTGAAGGATTATGATTTTGGTTTGAATTACCATCCGGGTAAGGTGAATGTGGTGGCCGATGCCTTGAGTCGTAAGTTGTTACATATGTCCGCATTAATGATAAGAGAATGGGAACTTTTGGAGAATTTTAGAGACTTGAGTTTGGTTTGTGAGATGACACCGAGAATTGTGAGACTTGGTATGCTTCATGTTACGAATGATTTTCTTGCAACCGTTTGTGAAAAGAAAAAATTGGATTTGAAATTTGTTGATTTGATGATGAATGAGAATGAGGATTTCAAGGTTGATAATTTTGGAGTTTTGAGATTTCGTGATCGTATTTGTATTCCCGATGATGAGGAGTTAAAAAAGAGTATATTGGAATAGGGACACCGGAGTAATTTAAGTATTCATCCGGGAGCGAATAAGATGCATCAATATTTGAAGAAGATCTTTTGGTGGTTCGGATTGAAGAGAGATGTATCTCATTTTGTGTATGCGTGTTTGACTTGTCAGAAGTCTAAGGTGGAACATCAGAAGCCTAGTGGTTTGATGCAACCGTTGGATATTTCGGAATGGAAATGGGATAGTATATCGATGGATTTTGTTACGGGTTTGCCGAATACGCAAAGAGGTCATAATGCCATTTGGGTGATTGTGGATGGGCTTACTAAATCTGCTCACTTTATTCCGATGTATATTAGTTATTCTTTGGAGAAGCTAGCCGAGATTTATGTTTCTATGATTGTGAAGTTACATGGAGTTCCTAAGAGTATTGTATCGGATAGAGATCCTATATTTACATCGAGATTTTGGGAAATTTTGCAAAAGGCTTTGGGTTCTAAGCTAAGATTGAGTTCGGCTTACCATCCGCAAACGGACGGTCAAACCGAGAGGACGATTCAATCGTTAGAGGATTTGTTACGTGCTTGTGTGCTAGAACAAGGTGGTATTTGGGATAGTTATTTAGTGTTGATTGAGTTCACCTATAATAATAGTTTTCATTCGAGTATTGGTATGGCACCATTTGAGGCTTTATATGGTCGGAGATGTCGAACACCTTTGTGTTGGCATGAAACCGGAGAGAGGACGGTAGTTGGACCGGAGATGGTACAACAAACTACGAAAAATGTGAAGTTTATTCGGGAGAAGATGAGAGCTTCTCAAAGTAGACAAAAGAGTTATCATGACAAGAGTAGGAAGGATCTTGAGTTTCAGGAAGGCGACCATGTGTTTTTGAGAGTTACACCGGTTACGGGTGTAGGTCGTGCTTTGAAGTCGAAGAAGTTGACTTCTCGTTTTATTGGGCCGTATCAGATTACTGCACGAGTTGATGTTGTGGATTATCGTGTGGCGTTGCCTCCGAATCTTTCGAATTTGCATGATGTGTTCCATGTTTTATAAATTCGGAAGTATGTTCCGGATCCGTCACATGTTATTCCTATGGATGAGGTTGAGGTAAGAGATAACCTTACGGTGGAAGCTTTGCCGGTTAGGATTTTGGACCGTGAAATCAAGAAGCTAAGAGGCAAGGATATTGTGCTAGTGAAAGTGGCGTGGGGAGGCGCTGCGAAAGGCAATATGACTTAGGAATTGGAGAGTGGGATGCGCGAGTCGTATCTGGAGTTGTTTGAATCAGGTAATATTTTCGAGGACGAAAATTTCTAAAGTGGGGGAGAGTTGTAATGCCCCGATTCGATAATTCCCATTTTGTTGGAGTCTTTTATTTTAATTGAGTAATTATTATTTTGTTTGTGAAATTAATATGATGATATGATATATTGATGAATTAATGTGATAGATTGGTGTGATATGTGATTTTTACCGTTTTATGAATTTCCGGGTAAAATTGGATAAGAGGGTATTTTAGACTTTTGTTAATTAATGATAAGTTAGAATTAGTAGAATTGGTATTTTTGTGAGAGAAATGATATTTGGTTGGAAAGAAATAGAAATAATAGAGTAAGAATAGAATTAGAGAGAAAAGAGTATAAGTTGTGAGAAAGAGAAAGAAAAGAAAAGATAGAAAGAAAAAGAGAAGAAAGAAAAAGGGAGAAGAGAAAAAGAAGAGAAAAGAGGGAAAGTTGTAAAAGCTTCAAGATTGCTCCAAGAAATCGAAATAATCGGGTAAGGGTGATAAGCATTGTTATCTTAATATTGTGTATGATTATGTATGTGTTTGATTGATTGAGTTTTGGTTTTGATGGAAGTTTAGAGAAGATGAATAGTTAGGGTTTGAGAGAAAATGTGAGAAATTGGTAGATTAATCGGTTAGAAATCGTTATAGCCGAAGTATGATAGCTAGAATATGTTATTGATTATTTTTGTTGAGGTTTGGAGGAGTTTTGGGAGCATCTTGATGGACTGTTACGCTGCTGAGAATTCTGGATATCGCAGTGGTCGCTCAGCGAGATATCCCTCGCTCAGCGAAAGTTCCAGGGCGATTTTCGCTCAGCGAACAAGAGGGCGCTCAGCGAGCCTGTAGGTTTTTAAGGGATTATTAGTTTTAATCCGTAGCTTTAGTTTCAAGTATCCGTTTTTAGTAACCTTTATATCCATTCGAAGCTAAAAACATGTAGAATCTAATGATGCTAAAATATGAAATGTTTAGCCGACTTTTACCCGACTTTTCCGATAAAACGTAATTATGTTAATTATAGAATTGTGGGTTTGATTGTTGTGTTGTGGCCGTTTGGAAAGTAGATACATTGCTTGAATTAAATGCGAATGTATGCTAATTGAATGAGATGAATGCATAACTATATTGTGAATATATATGCATTTTCAAGAATGTTGTGTGTCATTTTGCATGTAAGCATAATGTATGCATTCTTGTGCTGTGGGATTCTTTGTGAATCCGTTGTAGCATTGTGTGCTCATGTGGAGTGTGAGCGATGACTACAACAAGATCGTGTACCCATGTGGGGTGTGAGAGATCAGATTGTGTGCCCATGTAGGGTGTGAGCAATCCAGAAACATCGTGTTCCCGTGTGGGGTGTGAGAGATGGGTGATTTATTCACGTTGATTGTGTGCCCGTGTGGGGTGTGAGCAATCGAATTGTGAGTCCGTGTGAGGTGTGAGCAATCCATAAACATTGTGTGCCCATGTGTGGTGTGAGCAATGGGTGAACATCGTGTGCCCGACGGGGAGTTACTTTAGGTAACAAGCAATGATTCCATTTGGTTCCTGAGAGAACCTGCTGAAATGTTGAGTCGGTACCGCATTGCATCTGCATAGAGTCGTGTGTCGGTCTCTATGAGTTGCATTTTATCATTTTAATTATGATATGCAGAAATAAACATGAATGTGTAAATGTTTATTTGGAGTATTATGGAGATGATAGTATGTGTGATGAAACATACTTTTTTGTATATATGCATGTTTGATATGTGTATATGTATATGATTTATATATTCGTAATGTATATGTGTGATTAAACATAGCTAGACGTATGTTTATGCGGAATGAATAAAATTGAGGAATAAACATAAATAATATGAGTTTATGTGAATTAATGAATTGGTGCATGATGAAAATGCTTGATTTGTGTATGTACACGTTGCGATGTGTATAGAGGATGAGGTATGAATTGTGGTGAGAATATGCTTTATGTGCATTTTATATGTTGAAATATATAATTATATGCAATATTATTAAGATAATGTTTCTCACCCTTCTGCTATTTTATGATGCTCTATGAGGCATTGCAGAGTAGGTTGCTGGATGATATTTTTGTGAAGTTCGTCTTTATCTTTTGGTCGGTCGGCTCTGATATGTAGCACCGGGTAGCTAGGATTTGGCTTGATGCCTTTTTGTGAATACATTTGTATATGTATTTTGATGTGATATGTTTTATGTAAACATGGTGTATTTTGGTGATTCAAACTTGCAGATATATTTATGATAAGTATATAAGTTTGAAATCGTTATGTTTTGTTTCCGCTGTTTAATGAATTGATGATTACAGGTGTAAGGATGAAATCCTTGTGTATGTAAGTTACCCCGTTTGTTGCATATCTTTATTGATCAGGTGTTGTATGTTTTTAAATTCAAGTATAATGTGGCATTGCTCTTTTATACCGTTTTTCAAATATACTCTAATGAAATTTTAATATGTGCCTAAGTGAATTAATGGCTTATTTGGGGTATAGAAAGGGGGTGTTACATCTGACATCCAGAACTCACACTTGCTAAACTTGGCAAAAAGTTGCTTCTCTTGCAACACCGATAGAACAATCCTAAAATGTTCTTCGTGCTCTTGTGGAGTACGAGAATATATAAGAATGTCATCAATAAAGATCACCACAAACAGTTTCAAGTAGTCTTGAAATATCCGATTCATGTAATCCATAAAAACAGCTGGAGCATTCGTCACACCGAAAGGGATTACTAAGAATTCATAATGACCATAATGGGTTCTGAACGCAGTCTTCGAAACATCAGAACTTTTCACACAAATCTGGTGATAACCCGACCTCAGATCAATCTTCAAGAACACACAGGCTCCTTTTAATTGATCTAGGAGATCGTCTATTCTCGGTAAGGGATATTTATTCTTGATAGTAACCTTGTTCAACTTACGGTAATCAATACACAACCGCATACCATCGTCCTTCTTTTTTACCAACAAAATAGGAGCTCCCCACAGTGAAACACTTGGTCTCACAAAATGTTTTGCCATCAAATCCTCTAATTGATCCTTCAATTATTTCAACTCGAGCGGTGCCATCCGATAAAGGGAAACAAATATAGGAGTCGTTCCTAGTATCAGGTCAACTGAGAATTCAACTTCTCTTACTGGAGGTAAGGAAGTGACATCCTTGGGGAAGACATCAGGAAATTCACAAACAACTGGAATATTCAAAACTTGCTGGCCATTACTCTCCTCTTTAGCAAGGACAAGCAAAACATACTCCTCTTATTCAAACAGAAAATTTACCATTCCCACCGTACCTTCTAAGACCGTTGTCAAACCATCTTTCGGAGGCGCTTCAACGGATGGAATAAGGATCAACTTTTCTTCACATCCAATAAACACAAAATTCGTAGATAACCAGTCCATTCCCAGAATAACATCAACTTTCTTAAGAGGTAGACAGATGAGGTCAATTTGAAAAATTCTACCATCCCCGGACAAGGTACAATTCTCACACCTTAGGGGTGTCTCAACAATTTCATCCATAGCAGTAGTAACCACCATCGGAGGAAATAGGGGAAATACTCGCAACCCGAGTCACTTTGCACAATTAGTAGATACAAAAGAATGAGTAGCCCCACAATCAAATAAAACAAGACAAGGATGATTGTTAACAAGACACATATGCGTAATGTGGGAGTTGTCGGCTTTGGTCCTTCTAGCATCCATAATATAAACTCTCGCTTGAACTTGATTCTTTGGCTTGGTACAATCCCTCTACGTATGGCCCACACCATCACAATTGTAACACCTTAATCTCCCACCATGACACCTACCAAAATGATGTTGGTTACATAACCTACACGTGGGTGAAGTATTAGGTCCGACACTTCGAAACTGTTTCCCTTTGAAGGATTGAGATCTTGGCATAAAAGGTTGGCTAGCTCTTCCTCGATCACCTTGAACCGATCTTCCAACACTAGCTTCGGTTTGTACTTTCTTCAAACTATGTCCGGCGATATAGCACTGCCTTAACAACTCGGAATAGGTAGTGAACTCCCTTTGAGAGACACTATGAGAGATTTTGGAGCTCAAACCGAACAAGAACTGGTCAATCTTCCATCTTTCATCTGGAGCATACACAGCTTGTCTAGTGTAAGCCGCCATGTCTTCAAACTTCTCTACATAACTGGGCACAATCATGCCCCCTTGTCTAAGATGTTGGAATTCAAATTCTTTTTGGGTTCTCAAGAAACTCGGAAAGTACTTCTCCATAAAAATTGTCTTAAATTGTTGCCACACTTTTGGAATTCCTTGCACCGTCATAAGTTTTGAAGCACTTTCCCGCCACCTAGCAGCATGACCTTTTAGTAAATGTGACACAAAAGTCACTTTGTCTTCTTCACCATAAATCACAATCTGGAAAATTCTCTCTATTCCGGTCACCCATTCGTGTTCCTTAACTGGGTCTAATCTAACATGAAACTTTGGAGGGTTCATGCAGAAGAAGTCTCGGAATGTTCCACCAATAGTGCCAAGAGAAACCACATGAGGATGAAGGCCCACATTCATTTGGTGCATCATCTCCTGCATGAATTGATGCTGCTGCTGCTGCATCTGTTGCATGAATTGGAACATAGGAGCATTCCCGTCACCACCCGCTTGATCGCTACCAGGAGGAGTGACACTGGGTCGAGCACGAGTTCCACGCCTACAATCCATATTCCTAAATGTCATCAAAAAAGGATTAAGTTGATCAGGCTTAATACCATAAACATAAAATTTAGTCCTACAGTGATATTACGTGTATGAACAGAAAGGAAACACTTATAATATTCCAAGGCTAGGTCGAGGATACGACCTGCTCTGATACCAACAGTAATACCCATATATAAAAGACATACATCAAAACATATTTTTCATATATATATATATATATATATATATATATATATATATATATATTTAAGTTTGGTATTGAAATACAACAAGCTCTTAAGTACACATTGCATAAATATAGCTACTACAACAAAAGTACTAAGACAAAAGGCTATAAATAATACAAGGTGTTCACAAAACACAAAATCTAAGAACTAGATCCAAAGATCTCAAAAGTCCACAGCGGAAGAAGCCATCAAAAAAGCAAGGATAATCAAGTCGCCTTATCCTTACCCTTTGCAGAACCTGAAGTACCTGAAATAACAACATCAACATGGGGTGAGATAAAACATCTCAGTGAGTTCCCTATCTTAGAGTTCTCTCGGCTCTAAAAGGTTCGAAACTAAACATTACTCAAGTCGGGGAAAAACCTAGACTTCGAGTTTACATAAACTAGAGACATCCAAGTAATATAAAGGAGCACACATGAGGTGCTTGGAGGCATATTTCCCCACCCAACCATAATTTTAGCAGACGAGCACGGGTCACTCAATCCTCAACACATAGATAACTTTCCCCGCCCAGTAACACAAGGATGAGTACGGGTCACTCACTATCTATCTAAGGAACTTTCCCCGCCCAGCCACACAGGGACAAGTATGGGTCACGACACCTTACAACAAAGTAACTTTCCCCGCCCAACCACACAAGGACGAGTATGGGTCACTCATTACTTATCCTAATAGATACTATCCCCGCCCAGCCACACCAGGACGAGTACGGGTCACGGTCATCCATTAAGGGATTCAATTTCATGGTTTAAAACATAACACAAGAAGTAAACTTCCAACTTTTCACAACTTCCTAGCCCGAAGATACTAACCGAGTATCGATGCCTAAGTATCGTTAAGTCTCTAGAACAATTCCGTAACAATCTAGGGTAACCTAACTACCTGACAAGTTTTACCATTTCATTTCCTTAAGCTCACAATTCCATAACTTAACATCTTTACGGTATTTTCAAAAAGTCTGGCAAAAGTCAGGTAAAAATAATATTTTTCGGCATCATGTGAAAGTACATAATTTTAGCTTCAAAACGATATGCGGAACACTAAAAACGGATACCCGAATCAAAAGTTATAAAATAAAACATAATTCTATGAAAGAAAACATAACTCATCTTGAAAGTTACAGTTCGCGGGGCGAACACAGAGAAATTATGCTAAAAACAGATACGGGAAACTCTTCCCAAAACTCCCAATTTCACCAAAATGCACTAAACCAGAGGAATCCAAACACAAATATGCCTATAATCATATACTAGACATCATACTTAGTTTTAATCGAGTTTTTAACCGTTTAATCTTTCGATTTCAAGCTTTTCTACTAAAATCTCTAAAACTCATAAACCCTAATCTCAACCAAAAGTCATAACAAAATTATCTAACTACGAACCCACCTCGAGAGATGAAGATTGACGAAAGGAATGAGTTTATTCAACGGATGGATGATGGAGCATGATGAATTTGAAGCATAGGGTTTCCCTCATTCTTCTTCTCTTTTCTCTTCTTTTCTTCTTTTCCTTTTTCTCTTCTTTTCTTACTAACTTCTTCTTTCTCTCATTTTCTCTCTATATAAACAGTTATATAAAAACTTATTTTTTACTAATGTGTCCAAAAATAGAGAGTATCCAAAAAGGTCTCTTAATCCTCAAATTAGTAAAACCTCCGAAACAAATAAAATTGGTCACCTAATTTAAATTTTTCTTTTACTCTAATTGGTTTTTCATTAAAATTTCTTAGAATAAACCAGAAAATTCTATTGGCATAAAAATATTATCCGGAGACCTAAATAAATTACGGGGTGTTACAATTTTGTTCTCATGTGAATCCATTAGATTTCTTTAATTTTATTTATTTTTGTATATACTTGTGTTGTTTGTAACTTTTATTAGTTATTCTTTAGGATTTTAGATATGTTGTTTATTCAATTATTAGTCAAATAGAGGGAAGAAATACGCTTTGACAACACTTTACAAGCTTTGTTATCTTAGATATGTTGTTTATTCAATTATTAGTAGTATTAGTCCTTGTAAACAACCTTTGATTTATAGGTATACAACCTTCATTTTACCTAATAACTACCCAATATAATATTTATCTAAGAACCCCATCTTCGATAAGAGAAACCTATCTCACTCCCTTAATCACCTCTGTGATTTCTAACAATTACAGTCCCAATAACCACATCATTTTTCTTGAATGACACCTATTTTAATACAAAGTTCAATAAAAAATCTTGACAAACAAACATACTTGGATATGCTTAAAAGTTTCATCCAAGAACAATATACAATTCATTACCTATGGGTTTCTGAATCTGTATAAACATCCATGTCTACCACAATGTATCAAACCGATACAAAGGTGACTTACAACACAAGAAAGTACTCGACTCTCAAAATCATAAACCTTTATCTTACTTTTTACAAAAGTGTTACAATAATTAGTTCAACTTGTTGATTTTTCCCTATGAAAAAGTCTTCTTTTATAATCTTCAGTTGTCCATGGGCTTCGAATATTCCAACCAATTATTCCTTGATCCATGCGTTGATAGTTCCAGATAAAATCTTTTCAAATCTTCAAAACATATCTTCAACAAAATCTGTTTGTAACGGACAAAATTGTCGAGTCCTTAAGCTGGGACATCTTATCTGACATTTTTTCTTTGCTGATTCAAATTAGAACGTCTTGCTCAACATATTGTTTTACCAAAATTTATTCAAATATTTAAAGCTTTCAATCTCCCCCATTTGAATTTTTGTGTGCCTAAAACTTCTTTTTGTACAATAAACCCAGGATGCTCCTTTTGCATAATAATTCCAGGGTGAAAGAAGTAGAAAGTCCTGAAGTCATTCCATCCTGGAAACGAAGATAAATGAGGATTATGGTATGGAGAGTGGTAGTTATGATTGGAAACTGATGATCACCTTGAGATAGGAGACTCTTGAAAGTCCGAATGTCAACTATGAAGAAGATGTATAAATGTTGTGCCCCAAAATTTTGCCTCTTATATTCAAGATAATGTATCTCAAGAGGTCTCCTAATAGTCACAAGATTCACAATTGCTCACAAGGATTCAAGGTTTCATCAGACAAAGCCTCATCCTAAGAAATGGATCTTAAACTAGGGTTTTGATGTTCCCAAGAAAAATTGAACCTCTAAAGCCTCAAGTGGACTTAATTACATCCCATATAGCTCAAAGAATCCTCATGTAAAGTTTCAAGGCCTTCCACACAAGTTTGGTTAGTCAGATGCTCAGATACTTAAAAATTAGTTAATTTGGTCAACAAGTCAACTTAAAGTCAAACTTCAAGATTTTTTGTCAGCATCAAGATTAGGAGGTGAAATTCATCATTGATCAAGTATTAATCATGATTCATCAAGGAAACCTCAGAATCATAAAAAATCAGGAGTTACTAAATTAGGGTTTTGTGCAGGAAAAATCAACTGAACTTTGACTAGTCATAACTTTTACATACTTCATCAAAAATTTCCCATCCAAAGCTCATTTTGAAGGAAATTCAATTTTATACAACTTTGTGTCTCACAAGCCAAGTCCAAAAAAGTTTCATTTGAAAGATATGAGCCAAGACATTACAAGTCCTTTTGAAGTCAACAAAAAGTCAACTTTTTCAAAATCTCATAATTTAAAAATGGAAAATGATATCGACATGGTACCAAAAGGAGAAGTTAGAGCACACTCTAAGATTTCTAAAAAGTCCTAGAACACCTTCATGGGATAAAATTGAGGGAGTTATGCATTGTGGAAGTTGGACAATTTTGCGGAGGTATATGAAGCAAAATGGGCCTAAAATCAAGATTTCTCCAAATGGGCCTATAATATTTCAACCCAAACTTAAAGATAAAGTCATTCACGATCCAAGAGAAATATTTTCTGATTTTTATTATTTATTTTATATTAAGTTGAATTTTAATCATTTAAAATCGATTTTAATTAAAATAAATTATAAAAAATCAAATATTTGATTCCAAAATTATTTTGGGATCAAATATTTGGTGATTAAGATGATTGAACTCTTCCAAATTCGTGCAAGATGAAAAAGGAATGATCTAATTTGATTTTTGGACAATTTTGGCAAGAGGATTTCGTCACCCACAAGCAATCCCAAATTCACCTTCTAAGGCCCGTTTTTTTAAACCTAAATCATCCTACTACAAATACATAACAATGCCATAAGGATTGGGGGCAAATAATTCAGAGAAAGAACCACTTCAAAAGTTTCAAAGTTTCACCAAAAATTCAAAATTCGATTTCTTTGATCCAAGCCTTTTCCAAACATTTTGAAGGTTGAAACTGATTCATTGAAGCATTCTAGACCTACTATTATTATCATCATCATCCAATTCATGACATTACACACAAAATGAATCATTTTTTTTGTTTTTTTTAAGATTTTCGATTCCTTATGTACACTTAATATAAATTGCATTTGATGATTGTTTTGTGTTTGTTGTATGATAAGGATGATTTCTGGACAATCGCTTTGAAGTTTCATGGCCGGATTCGAGTTCCACCATTATTAGGGTTTCAAACTCTAATTTAGGGGCTTCTTGATTTAAGAAATTTAAAGACCCTTTGATAATATATTTGGATTGTACAGGTCATGGGCAATCAATTTACATAATTTATTTGGACTAATCATGCGTGTTTTGCAACTTTTGAAAATCTCAGGTCCATTAGCTACGAAATTTTTGTAGCCAATTTGAAGCTAAACCGTAGCTAAAATGCATAGGCTAGAGGTTGAAGACGATAGGTTTCGTGAGTATCAAAAATTCAAATTATAAAATTGTTTTATTATTTATTGGTTTCATATAATTGCACAAACACGCGTGTGGCTCAGTGCAGGAGGGATGCATATATGAGGTAAAGGAGGTGGGTTCGAGACCTGCCTCCAACAATTTTTTAAACCTAATTTTCTTTACATTTTCTTTATTTTATATTTAGTTTGTTTCATATTATTAACACCAGCGCATTGCTAGCCTAGTGGAGGGAGGAGACGCATGTGAAAACAAGGGCGCATGTTCAAACCCTGGCTCCCCAATTTTTTTTGTTGCAAAAACCTGGTTATTTCTTTCTTAATTTCTTTTATTAATTTCTTTTTATAATTAACCAATCAATTAACTAATAATTTTAATTAACCACCTTTAAATTTATTTTCTTCTTAAAAATGTAATTTTTATAAATATTCTCAAAAAAATTATTTTAAATGGTAATTTAGTTTATTAGATTTTTAAGTAAAATTGTAAATTAATTTATTTAGGTTTAGGTTAACTAACTACCCTGATTTTTTTTCCTAAACCCTATTATTTTCTCTAAACCCTAATTATTTTCTTTAAACCCTAAGCCTAAAAATCTAAACCCTATTTTTTTCTCTAAACCTTAAACCCTAATTTTTTTTCATAGAACCAAACTTTCTTTTCTTTTAATTTAAACTGTGTAAACACCCCAAATTTGCCCTCACTAAGTTCACACCATGGCTTGTGATCTTTCATCTTTGCATAAACATAAGCATACAATCTCATATTGCATTTTTGTTTCATCTGCATAGTTCAAGTTCATCTGCATCTAGGGTTTGTGATCTGAGCAATCCAAGGATCCATCTGAGCCACTCCAAAGGTCTCCAATCATTCTAAGAGGGTCCATGTATGCTCATTCATCATATTATATCCCTCAAATATCAAGGAAGTCAAGAAATCACAAGAACTTGGAAAGCATGGAAGCAGAGCTAGGGTTTCACTGCACAGATGACCTGAAATTAGGGTTTTAGTTTCAGAGGCCATAAATCCAATTTTTTTGATCATTCTTGTTTCTAATAGTCTCAATATGTTATAAGGATCATGAGTACCAAGTTTGATGAAGAAATTCATTGTGGAAGTCATCTGTTCATTGGGTAACTTCTTGAGCAAGTCAGAGCAAAATCAGGGCATCTGAGGTCCCCAACAATGGAACCAAAATGAATTTTTCATCAAATTAAAGTTATATGATCTTTATTTGATCATTGAAGTGCTTGGAAGTTCACAAAATTGAAGAAAAGTGAGCTAAACCAAAAGTTGCCAAAAATGGAAATGACTTGTAATGTAAACTTTCCATTTTGGGAAAGTTTTTCAACCTCCTCTTTCTCATCCAAAAATGCTTCAAATGAAAAATTGTTGGTCATGAAGGTTGTAGATTGGATCATTCTCTTTTCAAAAAGTACAAGAACAAGTTCTAATTCATTATGGAACTCAAGTTATGATCTTTCAAAGTTGGAAAAAATCCTATAATTTTCAAGAATACACCAAAGAGGGATTTTTTCAAAACCATTTGCCAAGCCATTTTGTGACTTCTAATACACTTCTATGCATCATACAAACATAATGCATTGCCTAAAAATCAGAATTGCCCAAAGAACCATGCTATTTCATGTCTTGCACATCAAGAAATCCAAAAGGGGCCAAACTTCCTCAAAACTGCAAAAATGATACACAACCATGCTTCCACTTGCTGAATCACCACAAAACCAATTCCGTGGCTCTCCTTGATCTTTGCTGAGACAGGACAAGCCAAAAGCCAGCTGCAACATGAGCCCATACCTCAAGTACAAGTTATGTTGACATTTTGGCAACTTGCCCAGACCAATCACCATAGTCCACAATGTAAACACCCCAAATTTTCCCTCACTAATTTCACACCATGGATTGTGATCTCTTCATTTGCATAATTTCAATCATATCACACCACATTGCATTTTTTTATTCACTGCATTAGTTCAAGTCATCTGCATCTAGGGTTTGTGATCTGAGCAATCCATGAGCTATCTGAGCCACTCCAAAGGCCTCCAATCATCTCAAGAGGGTCCATGTATGTTCAAGCATAATATTATATCCTCCCAAGATCAAGGAAGTCAGAAAATCACAAGAACTGAGAAAGGCATGGAAGCAAAGCCAAGCTTAACTGCACAGATGACCTAAAATTAGGGTTTTGGTATCAGAGGCCATAACTCCAATTTTTTTGGTCATTCTTGTTTCTATTGGTCTCTATATGTCATAAGGATCCTACACACCAATATTCATGATTAAATTCAATGGGGAAGGCATCTGATCAATAGATGACTTCTTGAACAAGTCAGTGCAATATCAGGGCATCTGAGGCCCCCAATCATCCAACCAAAAGGTCTTCTCCATCATTTTGGGTGTATATGATATTTATTTGATCTTAGAAGAGGTTAGAAGTTCACAAAATTGAAGAATTTCAACCCATTTGCAAGGTTGCCATTTTGGGAAAGTGACTTGTAATGCAAAATTGCCATTTTGGGAATGTTTTTCAACCTCCTCTTTCTCAACCAAAAATGCTTCAAATGAAAAATTCTTGGTCATGAAAGTTGTAGATTGGATCATTCCCTTTTGAAAAAGTACAAGAACTTGATCTAAGTCATCCTAGAACTAAATTTATGGCCTTGCAAAGTTGGGAAAAATCACTAAATTTTCACTTATGCACCAAAGAGGGAAACTTGCAAAAACTTATGCCAAGGCAAAATGTGACCTCTAATTGACTTCTAAGAATTACACAAACATGATACTTGACCTAAAATTCAGAATTTCCCAAAGAATCACTCATTTTCATGCCTTGATCATTAAGTAATCCAAAAGGGGCCAAAACTTCATGAATTTGCAAAATGGTACAAATCTTGATATCCACTTGTGCCATCTCCTCAAATCAGTTTCCATGGACCTCCCTAAAGCCAACTGACTCGAGCCATACCTCTAAGCCAGCCTGCCATGAGCCCATACCTCAAAGGACAACTTTGTTGACTTTATGCAAAAGGGACCATACCAATCAGCATAGGCCACACCAACTACACAGGCCTATCACAATTTGATAAGTGGACCAAAAGCAACTCAACATACACAAGAACCAGACCTGAAACCTCAGCATTGCCATAGTTCAAAGAAACTTTCCCTCTTGCATTTTCTATCGAATCTCACTACTCAGCCACCCAAACTTGAAACTTTTTCCACCATTCATCTCCACATTCATCACTGATCATTTCCCACCCTTCATTTTGCCTTGAAAGCCACTATACACAAAACACGATTTTCACCTCCCTTGACCTGAGCTTCACTGACTTTCAAATAGAGGCCATATAAACTCCAACCAAGCTTTGCAAACTCTTCAGGGGGACCATTAGGGGTGATTTGAAGCAAAGAACTGTCCAGAAAACTGCAAACTGAGGTAGCTCAAGCTCAGGTACCTCAAGAACGTTTTTTCCAGAAATGAGTTTTTAAGTTCCTAGATTGTTCCTTATGTTTTGCTGATCACTCTGATGCTTTTACTTTTTGAAATGGTTGAGAAATAAACCTGTATCGAAGCTCTGAAACTTTTCCAGATTTTATGTTTTGATCCATATCTTGAGTTGTAGGTTATAGAAATTTGTTTTGATGCTTGATTCGTGTTTAGGGTGATTAGGAGATATGATCTCGAGCTTTAGAGCTCTTGATTTTGCCTAGAGAAGAAGATTAGGTTTTGTGCTCACCGGAGAAGATGACCGGAACCACTGTTCCAGTCATCTGAAAGTGATTAAATTAGGGTTAGGGTTTAGGCTGAGTTTGAATGTGAGCCTTTGATTTCCTTTTCCCGCGCGCATCCAATTGCCCAGGTTTCTTGATTAAGCCCTAATTTTGGATTAATTAAGTTAATTAAGATTAGGAAATTTAAATCTTCAGAATTGACCTGAACCCTCCATTCACGCGCGGGTCTACTCCTTCCAAAAAACTTTAAATGCTGGCCATTGATTCCTTTGACTTTCCATTTAATTCATTTAATTTCATATTTTTATTATTTGTTTTGCATAATTATTTTAAAATAAACAAAAAATCCAAAAAAATATTTTCTTTCTGCATTTTTATTCTAAATATTTTTCTTAACATAAAATAATTTTTATTTTATTTTTTACATTTTTAAACTATTTTAAAATTATTTTAATGTTTATTTTAATTGATTCATGAAGATTAATTAATTAAAATAGCATTTGAGTTTCCAAAAATCACAAAAAAATTCAGAGAACATTTCCAAACATTTAGAAACATTTGCAAACTCACAACACAAATTTCTTTTTGGTTTTGATCATACTTTGGCAATTTTCATTTGAATTAGGGTTCTTTAATTTGAATATTTTTAACCCTAACTTCAAAAATTCATAACTTTTGATCCAAGTTGAGTTTGTGAATGGTTCTTTTTTCATTGTGTTATGAATTCTTTCAAGCATCTAAAAACATTTTTGTTTCATTTTTATAATGAATTTTCAATTTGTTTGGTATTTTCCCTTTAGGATCACCTTTAAAACCTTAGAAATTTGAGAAAATCATAAGTCCCTTAGGGTTTAGCTTCTGACTTTCCCCTTTGGGCAGTGAACTTGTATAGGTTTAGGGTCCCTTTGATTCCATTTTCAAATTTGTATCTCATGCTTTGCTTCTAATTTTGAATTTTGCATCTCATGTGGTACATAAACCCTAATTTGCATCTTCACTTGCATCCATCTTACATAAGCTTGCATACATGAACTTGCCATGACATTTTGCACATCCACATGACATATAAGACATCTTAGAACACATTGAAATCATGTTTGATCATTGCACCATTCATTTGCCATGTTTTGCATCCATTTCATTCCATGTGCATTCATGAACTTTCATGCTTCTTACATGTCTCATTTGCATTCCCATTCTTTGTATGATCATTCTCATCCCTTGACATGCTTTCATACCATCTCACAACATCATTTGCATCATGAATATGTTTCTGACTTTGGTTTTCATATTTGCTTTTCATCTCATTTTCATTTCATTTCTTTTCTTTTGCTAACTTTTCAGGTGGTAAGTGTTTGAGAAGTGAATTTGCCTTCACTTCTCATTATCTCTCCTCATCTCTCTTATGCATAATAGCTGCATTTTACTTGTGTATTAGAGTGAGCTTCCTCATTCATGCTCCCTCCTTATCTTCTTTCTTCAAGCAACTTATCTTCTTAAGTGAAGTAAGTTGTCTTGCTTCTTGCTGCTTCTTTTCTTTCCATCTTTATTCTTCCTTGGTGGCTTTTCCTTGAAGATCTTATTGCAAGCCTCATAAACCCTAGGAATACCCAAGCATGTTAACAATTAGGGTTTGATTAGTCCCCCCATTAGTTTTACCTTTGTGTCTTCTTTTCTCATCTCTTAATCAAGGACTAAACCTTGAAGGTTTTAAGGCTTTGTGATTAGGGTTATGTCTGAATCCTTCTATTAGGATGGAGTGTATAACTTTAATCCTAAGTGTTAAACCCTTAATGTGTTTAAATCCTTTAATCAATTCACTTAATAATCACTAAGACATTAAGCTTGTAACTTGGGCCTTTCATTAGGGTTCTAATTCTTCCTTAATTGGTTAAGAAGGACTAACCCTAGTGTTAATGGACAAGTCCCCCTCAAGTTGTCTTACAAACCATCAAAACCACTTCTTAATCTTACCATTAACTAAAGTCCACTCTAATAAAGGTTTTGTTTTTTCATGAGGTTAATCCCTAATCATGGATTAAGTTGAGGAGCCTTCCTCAGCTTAAATGTTCTCATCTATTATCCTTCTATTAGGACGGTGTAATGAGTCCATTAAATCCTTGATTATGGCTTAAACTCATTATTTAACACCAAACAAAAACTCCAAAAACATCTAAATAAATACAAGTAGGTTAATGATCTTAATCCTACATCATGGTGATTAAGTGTGAGGTGCTTACTTCACACTTAAGGTATTCTCATTACCCCTAATCAGAGGGAAGATGTGATGAGTTTACTAACCCCAAATTTGCCCTCACCCATTTCACATCATGGCTTGTGATCTTTTCATATGCATAAACACAATTATAACATCTCATATCACATTTTTAAGTCTTTGCATTGGTTCTAAATCATCTGCATCTAGGGTTTGTGATCTGAGCAATCCAAGAGCCTCTTGAGCCACTCCAAAGATCATCAATCACTTAAAAGGGGTCTATGTGTGTTCAAGTATCATATTATATCCTCTCAAAGTCAAGAATGTCAAAGAATCACAAGAACTGAGAATGGCATGGAAGTAGAGCCAGGTTTAACTGCACAGATGACCTAAAATTAGGGTTTTGGTTTCAGAGGCCATAACTCCAAATTTTTTGGTCATTCTTGTTTCTATTGGTCTCTATATGGTATAGGGAGTGTGCATATCAATTTTCATGAAGAAATTCCATGGGGAAGTCATCTGATCAAGGGTTGACTTTCTGGACAAGTCAGTGCAAAATCAGGGCATCTGAGGCCCCCAATGACCCAACCAAGGGATGATCTTCATCATTTTGAGTGTATATGATCTTTATTTGATCATGGAAGAAGGTTGAAGTTCACAAAATTCAAGAATTACAAGTTTTTGCAAAGTTGACTTTTTAGGGCATGGTTGACTTTTAATGAAATGTCATTTTATGCAACTTTTTCAACCCTTGCTTTTTGAACCAAAAATGCTTCAAATGGAAAAACTTTGGTCATGAAAGTGGTAGATTAGATCTTTCCCTTTTCAAAAAGTACAAGAACATGACCTAATTCATTTTGGATCAAAAGTTATGGTTTGTCAAAGTTGGCAAAAATCACTAAAATTCAAAGTTTCTACCAAAGAGGTATTTTGCAAAATGACTTGATCAAGTGTTCTAAAGCTATCAAATGCACTTCTAAACTTCATACAAACATGTACCAAGACCCAAAAGTCAGTTTGCATCAAAGAACTTTGTATTTTCATGCCTTGAAACTCAAGAATTCATAAAGGGGCCAAGACTTGTGAAATTTGCAAAATACATCATAAGCTTTATGCAAGTTGCTGAATTGCCTCAAAACCTCTTCCATGGTTCTCCTTGTTTCAAGCTGCAGCCAAACCATGCTTTGTACCTTGGCAGAAATGGCCCATACCTCTCTTACACAAAAAGTTGACTTTGTGCATTTTGCTCCATACCAATCACACTGCTCCACAACAACTCTCTGACCTATCAAGGATTTAAATGTGTACCAAAAGCAACCCAACACATAAGAGATACAAGGCTGAAATCTCCCAGAACCAAGCATACCACAAAACTGTCACAAAGCTTCCCTTCTTCGAATCACCTTCCACAGCCACCAAACATCAAAACTCTCTTCACCAACAAATCAAACACATAAAAAGGAACCAGAATCAGCCATTAACAGAGCTTGAAACCACTCATACACAAACTCCATTTTCTGATACACCAGAACTGGACTTCTCAAAATAGCTTGTTTAAGCTCATTCCAAGCCTACCATTAGCACCAGGGGAATCAGTGGAGCAAGTTTGCACCAAGGAATAGCTCTGAAAGCCCAGAAATAGAAGCTTCCATCTCAGGTATGGCCATGAACTTTTTCTCTCAGAGCTTGCATTTTAAGTTATAAATTGATTGCTTATGTCTTGCTGGTCATGGGGATGTTCTTAGAATCGAAAATGAGTTTGTACTGATGCTCTGAAATTTCACCCGTGAAATTTGTTTCCTTCGATTTGCTTGTTTCTTGGGGTTTAAATGATGTTTGAGGGTGGATTTGTATCCTAGGATGTTAGAGGATCACATTGTTGTGTTTAATTTGATGATTGGTAGCCTGAATCATGATCTAGGGTTTTGATGTTGCCGGAGAAGATGACCGGAGCTTCCCTCCGGTCACCTGAATGTTATTAGCCCTAATCCCAGTCATTAAGTCCATTTGAATCTCATGCGTTGGATTGTCTGACTTTGTTGACTTCGCGCGTACACGTGTGGTCCAGATGAGCTCTTTTTGCCCTAATCATCATTAGCCTGATTAATCCACTTAATTAATTCATAAAACTTAATTAATGTCAGAGTCAATACAGACCATTCATCTGCGCGCCAAGTCAATGGTCTCCTCCCAGCTTTGAACCTCATGCGTTGGATCAGAATACTTTCCATTTTATTTTGTTTTCTTTTATTTTCTTTCTATTTAACTTGTGCATTTTATAAAAAATAGCAAAAATCATTTAAAAATTATGAAACTTTTTTTCAAGAGTTTCATTAATTTTTAAAACACAAAAATATTTTTATTTTCATTTTTAGCATTAAAAAAGTATTTTTAAATATTTAAAGGTTTATTTTTAATTGATTAATGAAAATTAATTTATTAAAAATACTTTTAGGTATTTAAAAATCACCAAAAAATTCATGAAATGTTCTAAGACATTTAGAAGCATTGTCCAACCTTCAAACCAAATTTATTTTTTGATCTTGATGCATTTTGAGAATTTTTCATTGAATTAAAATCATTTTTATGCATTATTTTGATCCAAACTTCCAAAAATCATTTCTGCCTAATCATGAAGAGTTGGACCTTGGTTCTTTTTGCATTGCATTGTGTTTAGCATGTAGTTTGTGAGATTAAATGGCCATGATTTGATCTCTCATTTTCCATTTGTTTGATAATTTTCTTGATTGGGAACCCTAAAACCCTAGAAAACTTAGAAAAATCATACCTTGAATTTGGTTAGGAGTTGAAACCTATCCTTTGGGCAGTGAGTTAGTATAGGATTAGGGGTCCTTTGAGTGCATTTTCAATTTTTTATAATGTTGTTTGCTTCTGATTTTGGTTTTTGTTTGTTGCATTGATCATAAACCCTAATTTGGGCTTCCATATGCATCCATCTTGCATTTTCTTGCATAACATGACTTGCCATGACATTCCATGCCTCCATTTGATTCATTTAACATCATAAGACATATTGAAAGCATGTTTGATCATTGCACCTTGCATTTGTCATGTTGTATGCCATATGCATCTCATAACTTTTCATGTATGTTCTTGGTTCTTAACTTGCTCCATTTGCATCCATGAGCTTGTATGATCATCCACATGTGTTGTTTCTGGTTTTTAGTATCTCATAGAATCATTAACTTCACATACATGCTTCTGATTTTGATTTACTTCATACCATTTCATCTCATTTTGCATTGCATTGCATTTTCTTTTCTAACTTTTCAGGTGGTAAGTGATTTTGAGAAGTGAATTTGCCTTCACTTCTCATAACTTCTCTTCATCTCTCTCTTGCATCCATTGCTGAATTTTTGTTTGTGTTTGAGTTTAAGCTTGCTCATTCTTCTTCTTCCCACTTTCTTTCTTCAAGTGACTTGACTTCTTGAATGAAGCAAGTTACTTTGCTTCTCTTGATCCTTTCATCTGCTTCCTGGTGGTTCCATTGAAGACTTCTCTTGAAAACCTCACAAACCTTAGGAAAAACCAAGCATGACAATGATAGGGTTTTGATTAGTCTCCCCTCTTAGTTTTACCTTTGTGTCTCTTTTGAGTCATCTCTTCTTATCTCATAATCAGGGACTAAACCCTAAAGGCTTTAAGGCTTTGTGATTAAGCTTATGCCTGCATCCTTCTCTTAGGATGGAGTGTATAACTTTAATCCTAAGTGTTAAACCCTTAATGTGTTTAACTCCTCTAATCAATTCACCTAATAATCATCAAGACGTCACACTTGTAACTTGGGCCTTGCATTAGGGTTCTAATTCTTCCTTAATTGGTTAAGAAGGACTAACCCTAGTGTTAATGGACAAGTCCCCCTCAAGTTGTCTTACAAATCATAAAATTCACTTCATCTTCATACCATTGAATAAAATCCACTTAATCAAAGGCTTGTTTTGTCATGAGCTTAATCCCTAATCATGGATTAAGTTGAGGAGCTTTCCTCAGCTTAAACATTCTCATCTATTATCCTTCTATTAGGATGGTGTAATGAGTCTGTTAAATCCCTGATTATGGCTTAACCTCATTACTCAACACTAAACAAAAACCACAAAAACACCTAAATAATCACAAGTAGGTTAATGATCTTAATCCTATACCAAAGGTGATTAAGTGTGAGAATCTGACTTCACACTTAAGGTATTCTCATTACCCCTAATCAGAGGGAAGATGTGATGAGTTTACTAAATCCATTGGTTTAGACTTAAGCTCATTAACTTATGACAAATTCAAAAAGCAATAAAAGACTGAAAATACAAAAAACAAACAATAATCGTCTCCTCCGGGATTCTTTTCTCATCTCATTCACTCACAAGCGAGAACTCGCTTCTTCCGTCTAATGCAAGACAGTTTGCACCTGAGCCAGACAGGTCATACACTTGAGCATAGGCAAGTAAGCAGTTCAACAGTCAATTCATCTTTCAGTCTCTTTGGGTCGAACTACGGTGTTCTGACTTCCTCATTGCACGAGAGGATACGTAGGCATAACTTAACGGTTATCGAACAAAAGTCTCTGTATATTCCCCCCCTTTCTAGCTTTATTCTTTAAGCCTCATTATCTTGAGCATTTCACTCCTGTTCTTACACTGACACTGTATATTACACTTCACATTTCTTTTACACTGACACCTGTACATTTTGTTTTTCCATCTATTTTATACACAGATTGCACTGACACTACCCCTTTAAAACACAAATCTTTTAAGCGTGGATCCCGTCGAGTACGACGGACAATCTGGGTGCTAATACCTTCCCAGGTTGTAACCAACCCCCTTTCTCAGTCTCTCTGGTTCGCAACCGTCTTATCCATATCTTTCTAGGTCTATGCAGCATTGCCTTTCCTCCGGGATAAAAATGCCTAGCTGGCGACTCTTTCATTCCCTGTGAGTTCACTCCTGTGTGTTCTCACATCCCTCTTTCGCCGACCGTTCGCGTCTGTACCCCATCTGACCTGTGTGTCACTTATCGGGAGCGACAGCTTGGCGACTCTGCTGGGGACCCTTATACTGCAACCAGGGCTTCTGGTTCTTTTTGTGGGTTCCTCCTAGAGCTTGATTGATTTGTGTTTACTGGGGTGTTATGTGCTTATTTGTGTTTGTATATTTGTATTTGTTTTTGCTTTATGTACAGTTGTTTATTTGCTTTCTTTATAGCTTTGTGCATATATCATACTGTCATACTGTGCTGCTGGCTGGATCTGTTGTTTGCTTTGGTGGGTGGGGTTCTATTGAGAGTTAAGGTCCTATACCTGGGACCTGAGTGACACCTAGGCTAGAGTGGTTCATATTCTTTCCCATTCCATCTCGGTCTGGTGCGGGAATATGAAACACGGTTCAGATATGGGTTTCTTCTTGAGAACTCTGTGTTGCAGATTTCCTGCAATGCTAGGGCTATCTGGGAAGCCTGCTAAGTCTGGATGACCTTTTAGTATTTACCTTCAGAAACTGAGGTGAATTAGAGGAGGAACTTTTATGGTTATTGTAAACATTGTACCTCCGGGTTAGAAGTGTTTACACTTCTCATAACTGATCCAAGTCTGAGGATCCTTGTTTTAGAACACCACCTGTGAGGGGGTTGGGCTGTTTACAGGTTTGCAGGTACCTTTGGCCTCAACATACCCTGTTACTTTGATGTGATTAAGAATACTCCATGTTGGAACAGTTCTTGTGATTCTAAACCCTGGACATGTGGCTCTTTATTTGAGCCCCCCACCTTGGTTACTGGATTTATAGACCTCCATCTGGAATTCTTGAACATACCTGGGTTTATATCAGAGCATTTGATCGGATCCTGCTCAGTCACAAACCCTTGCATATCATTTGCATACATAATCATTGCATCATTTTGACATTTGCTTATTTGTGTTTCAGGGTATCCATCTTCATTTTTGGCTTAGGTTTTGACCCCATCTTCAGTATTGACCTATCTTCATCAGCATCTGCTTCAGTTATCAGCTATCTGCTTCAGTCACCTGCATCAGCCAGTCGGTGGCCCATTCTTCAGTGTTATCATCAGCACCTGTCTCTACTCATCTTCAACATCATGGCACCTAAAAAGAGTAACATCACCTACCACTTCTTCCAGCCTGAGCTAGCTGATATCAGGAGGATTCAGACCCTGATCACTCCAGACCATATACCACTGTTCAGGGAACACTATGGAGATATACTTGATGTGGTTATGGATCTGGACCCTTCACAGAGGAGCCTGATTCACACCTGCCTTCAGTTTTATGATCCCCCACTGAGATGTTTCACTTTTCAGGACTTTTAGTTAGGCCCTTTATTGGAAGAATACTCATCATTGGTTGGTATACCTATCAGGGGTGGAGTCCCTTTCAACCCTGAGATGGTCTTTCCTGGTAATGAAGAGGTAGCAAAGGCTTTGCATCTGGAACCGGTTCTGATTGGGCAGCATATGACTTCTAAGGCTGGAATCCCTGGCCTGCATCTGGATTTCTTGATCTCTCAAGCTACCCTGAAAGCTTCTCTGGGAGAGTGGAAAGCAGTCTGTGCTTTATTGGCCTTGAGCATATATGGGATCATATTATTTGCAGATGAGCCTCGATTCATTAGCAAGAATGCAGTCCATCTTTTCATCCTGAAGAACCCAGTGCCCACTTTATTGGGGGATCTCTATTACTCAGTGCATCAGAGGAATGAAAAGCAGAGGGGAAGATTAGTGAGGTGCTGTGCTCCTTTGTTCCACACTTGGCTTCTCAAGCATTTGCCCAAGACAGATGCATTTTTGAACCCTCATCAGCAAAGAAACTGGGCTAGAAGACTCACTGCTCTAACTTCAGCTGATATTAGGTGGTGCACTCAAAGCACCAAAGGCAGGGATATCATCACCAGCTGTGGGCATTTTCCCAATGTGCCCCTAATAGGAGTTAAGGGTAGTATTAATTACAACCCTCTGCTGTTAAAAAGACAACTGGGCTACGCACTGGTCCACACTCCTAAGGCACAGGACTTGGTTGAGACTCTTTATTGTGAGAACAAGCCTAATCTGGCTGTTGTTAGGCAGGCAGCCTGGGCCTGGGAAAATGTTCAAACCAAGGGAGTAACCATTCTGGGGAAGTGCAACAATGTGGCATCAGCACAATATTTTGAGTGGTCCCATGCCAGGGCTCAATTCTCTGGAATGCCCTTTACCATGGAGGATGTGCCTGAATCATCCTCAGCACCACCCCCTGCCACTGTCAATTTGGAGGAGTTTGAGAGCTTGAAAGAAAGAAATGAGAAGTTGACTCAGGCTTTGCAGAAGACCCTCCGGGAGAGGAGTGATGGTAGGATGGACATTGAGAGGCTAGAGAAGTTGAAAGTAGAGCATCTGGCTAGAATTGAAAAGTCTGAGGATTATATCAAGAAGTCTAGGGCTGGGGAACAGATTCTGAAGAATGCTTGCAAGGAAGCCCAGTTCCAGAAAGCCAGGACAGACTTATATCTGAAGGAGAGTCAAGCTCGGTGGGTCAGGATCACCGAGGCTCGTACTCTGGAGGACAAAAGGGTCCAAGACAAGATAGAGCAACTGGAAGCTAGTGTAAAAGAGCAGCAGGAAGCCCTGGCAGCAGCCCAGAGGGAGATATCAGAGCTGAAGATCAAAGCTGGAGTGAAGAGGTCAAAGGACCAAAGTCAGCACAAGAAGCTAACCGCAACTATTACTACCCGGAATCTCCTCATCAGGAATCTCACGGAGCTTCCAGCTGATCCTGTGACCGAAGCACTTCTCAAGGAAGTTCGGGAGGATGAGTTTGGTCTTGGTGTTTGACCATTTGCTTGTTGTTGCTTTCATTCCATGTACTTTTATTTTCTTGTGATGTATTTTGGCCCCTCAGAGGGTTTGTATTTGTAATCAAACTATGTACCATTTGTCTCTTGTAATATATGTACTAGTTTGTTCCACTTCAAAAGCAACATCAACAGCATCTGCAAGGGTCTGGAAGGGTCAAAACTGAATGCCAAGCCGGATACCTTGAAAACGAATAAGCATACTGCATTGCATGCTAACCCTTTGTTTGTTTTGTAGGTTTTTGTTTTATTGTTGCTAACTCTGTTGTGGTGTTCAGGAACTATTGCTCGACGCCAGGTATTTCCCCTCAACCGTCCGCACCGTTATCCAACCCGTAACAACCTTCCGGGCATACAAATGGATCAGGTACAGCAGGACCTTGCAGAGGTCAGAAATCAAATGGCAAACGAAAGATTGGAAATGAGAACGCAGATGACGCAGTTTATGGAAGTGATGAATAACATGGCTCAGAGCCAAGAAAGATTGAGAGCCATGGTGGAAAGGCAAAATCAAGAGGATTCACATATAGGGACTGCTGGCACCAGCAACAATGAGAGGGTCCAACCTCATGTCAATCCCCCTGTATCTGGACCCCACCTCCATCCAGAGGTCAACATTCCTGCCAATGTTCAAGGGACTGCCACTGCAGGTAGGGTGCTGCAAAAAGACCCCCAGGAGGATCAGTTTACAGTAATGGGTGCTGGGGAAGAAGCTTATGACAAAAGGCTGGATGAGATAGCTGAAAAGTTAAGATCCTTAGAGTCTCAAAACTCTTTGGGTTTCGACGTTATGGACATGGGCTTGGTAGACGGGGTCAGGATTCCCGATAAGTTTAAGCCTCCTTGTTTTGAGAAATACAACGGGACTTCATGCCCCCGGACCTATTTACAATCATTTCTGGGGAGGCTGAAGGCCTATACCATGGATGAGAAGCTCTGGATGTTCTATTTCGAGGATAGCTTGACGGGAGCTTCAAGAGAATGGTACTCTCATCTGACAAGAGCAACTATCAGGTGTTGGAAGGACCTGGCAGAAGCCTTTATCAGACAGTATCAGTACAACTTAGATATGGCACCCAACAGGACCCTCCTAATGGGAATGTCACAGTCGTCAAGGGAGAGTTTCCGAGAATACGCCCAGAGATGGAGGCAATTGGCTGCTGCTGTTCAGCCACCTATGTCAGAAAGGGAAATGGCAGATATGTTTATGAACACCCTCCAGGGAACATATATTGACAGGCTGGCTGCTTTCTCTTCCACTAGCTTTGCAGATGTTGTCATAGCTGGAGAGAGAATTGAGAGCCTGTTGAAGATGGGCAAAATTTCTGACAATGGTGCCAGCTCGTCCAGCAATACAAGGAAGCCTTTTGCAGGCCCAAGAAGAACTGGGGAGACCAATGCCATCCACACCAACAGGGGCAGACCCCAGTATGTTCACAGGTCTGTAGCAGCAGTCACCATTCCCGCTCCAGCTCATCCACAACCAGCTTATCAACCTCCGCAGCAAAATTATCAGCAACCACCTCAGTACCATCAACAAGCTCAGTATCCTCCGAGAAACTACAACAACACCAACAACAACAATCAGCAAAGGCCATTTCAGCAGAGGCCATCTCAAGCCAATAGGGTGATCGATCTGATCCCTATGCCGTATGCTACATTGCTGCCACAACTCCTGAAACTCAACCTAGTTGAGCTAAGGACGTTGGCACCTCCAGATCCTAATAGTGTACCCAAGAATTATGACTCCAACGCCAGATGTGCTTTTCATTCAAATGCACCTGGCCACAGTACAGAAAAGTGCAGAGCCTTGCACATGAAGGTACAAGACCTGGTAGACTCTAAGGCCCTGAATTTCGCACCACCACCCAATGTTGATAAGAACCCCATGCCACACCACGGAGGTCCCAGAATCAACGCTATTGAAGAAGACAAGCCGTCTTATTTAATAACCAGTGTGGGTCAGATTCGGACACCGTTGGTAGAGATTAAGGCTCAGCTCCTCGAATGTCAAATGTTCCCGGGGTGTGAGTTAGGGTGTGCTTACTGTAATATCTCAGTAAATGGGTGTGATAACTTGAGGAATGGCATAGATGGTCTCATTCAGAGCGGCCAACTTCAAATCACCACATCATTTCCTACAAATCCAGCAATCTCATCAGCAACAATTCCAGTATCTCCTACAACTGCAACAACCATTGTTCCCGACAATTCTTCGGCTTCATCAACAAATGTTCCATCTGTCATTTCAACTGACCAGATATCAACAAATGTTCCTTCTACAGCTTCAGCACCACTCCATTTTGAAACTCCTACAACAACAACACCCATCCTTCCAACAATGTCTCCTACAACATCAGCAACAAACAATGAAGATGTCTCAACAGTTACAATCTATTACGATCCAGAAAATAACTCTGCCTACAACTCACAAAGTGCTTCTCCCATCAGAGCACCAGTCACGATATATTACGATCCACAGACTATCACAATTCCTTCCGCCGCTGCAATCAGTCCAGTCACTATCACAGTGCCTGGGCCAGTACCTTATGAAAGCAGTAATGCCATCCCGTGGCATTACGGCTCTGACCTGTACTGCAAAGGACAAAAAATCACTTTTGAATCATCAACCCCTGCACCACAAGTAGACAATGTGGGAGGAGGCGGAGGCTTCACCCGAAGCAGACGTCTCTTTGCTCCACAAATGCAAAGACCCACTGCCGAAGCAGAAGCTGCTGCCAAGGCAAAAGGGAAAAGCTTGGTGCAAGAGGAGCAGGTTGTTAAAGAAGCTTTGAAAACACCCTTTGATCAAGAGGTTGATGAGTTCATGAGAATCATCAAGAAGAGTGATTACAAAATAGTGGATCAGCTTCACCAGACGCCTTCCAAGATCTCAATCCTATCATTTCTTATGTGCTCCGAAGCCCATCGGAACGCACTACTCAAAGTATTGCACGCAGCTTATGTGCCTGAAGAAATCACCGTCAATCAGTTGGAGGCTGTAGTTGGAAATGTTAATGTTAGTCATGGACTAGGGTTCACCAACACTGATTTGACCACGGAAGGCCGCAACCATAACAAGGCTTTGCACATAACTATGGAATGTAAAGGTGCAGTCCTTTCCCATGTGCTGGTAGACACGGGGTCATCCCTCAACGTCTTACCTAAAAAAGCCCTTGTGAAGCTAGAGTATGACGGATTGGCATTGCGTCCCAGCAACCTGGTGGTGAGAGCCTTTGATGGTTCTAAGAGATTGGTTCTGGGAGAGATTGAGTTGCCCATAACGATTGGCCCGCAAACTTTCAAAACGACCTTCTACGTGATGGATATACAGCCTGCCTACAGCTGTCTATTGGGTAGGCCATGGATTCACGCTGCTGGCGCCGTGACCTCAACCCTTCACCAGAAGTTAAAATTCGAGTGGGAGGGTCAAGTCGTTACAATCTGTGGAGAGGAGGATATTTTTGTCAGCCACCTGGCTACTTATAAATACATTGAGATGGATGGGGAGATCCATGAAACAATGAGTCAAGGGTTCGAGGCCTTGAACGTGAATGAGACTTCTGCTGTACCTGGAACTTCAATGACATCATACCAACAAGCCCGGAAGGTTGTTGAGGAAGGAACTGCCCAAGGCTGGGGCAAACTGTTACCGGTGGAGAAGAAAGAGGATAGATTTGGGTTGGGTTACAAACCAACTCAACAAGATCAAGCAGAGGCTGCAAAAGAGCCCAACTTTGTTAGTGGGGGGATGCTCACCCCTGATGCTGTCAACAATTTGGAAGACGAGCTGGAAGAAGAATGCAACCTGGAAAGCTGGATTCGTCCAAAGATCCCGGGGAGCAGTATCTCGAACTGGTCTTCCCAGGAAATTATAAGAGTTACTCATGCAGAGTAATTATTATTTCCTGTATTTTTATAGCATGCATCAAAGTCTTGCATCTTGCCCAAGATGACAAGGCTCATTTTGTAATCGGGCCATCTGTACTTTTTGTGCAACAAGATTAATCAATGAAATATCAGACATCTTTTTGCAAACGAGTCTTTTTTCTTTTCCGCTCACTGTTTTTCCATTTTTCTTTTTGTACAAAAAATAAATGGCAGTGTTTTCAAAATGACAACTTTATTTCACTTTTCTAAATAAGGTTAAAATCAAATCACTAAAATGAACAAAATGAACCCTTGCAGAGTGTGCCTTCCAGACAGCACCGACAACAGCACGGCTATGACTTCGTATGACTTTGACAATCCAATCAATCAAGCTGATGAAGGGGTTGAAGAAGAATATGAGCTTCCTGAAGAGCTAGCCAGGTTGTTAAGACAAGAGGAAAAGGTTATTACTCCTCACCAGGAGGAGGTTGAAGTGATCAATCTTGGTACAGATGAAGACGTGAAGGAAGTTAAAATCGGGGCCTGCTTACAAGACTCAGTGAAGAGACAACTGATTGACTTGCTTCAAGAATATGTGGACGTGTTCGCTTGGTCTTATCAAGATATGCCAGGGTTGGATACCGACATTGTTGTGCACAAGCTGCCTTTGAGAGAAGAATGCCCACCGGTCAAACAGAAGTTACGCCGTACTCGTCTAGACATGGCAATGAAAATCAAGGAAGAGGTACAGAAGCAATGGGACGCCGGGTTCCTTGCTGTGACTAGCTATCCGCCGTGGGTTGCTAACATAGTACCTGTGCCCAAGAAGGACGGCAAAGTAAGGATGTGTGTTGACTACCGGGATCTGAATAGAGCCAGCCCGAAAGATGATTTCCCTTTACCTCACATTGATGTATTGGTGGATAATACGGCTCAGTTCTCGGTATTCTCCTTCATGGATGGATTTTCAGGATACAATCAGATTAAAATGTCACCTGAAGACATGGAGAAGACAACCTTCATCACACCCTGGGGCACGTTCTGCTACAAGGTAATGCCATTTGGACTCAAGAATGCCGGTGCAACATATCAACGGGCTATGGTAACATTATTCCACGATATGATCCATAAAGAAATCGAATGTTATGTGGATGACATGATTGCCAAGTCCCTTACTGAAGAAGACCACCTGGTAAATCTGCTGAAGTTGTTCAAGCGTCTGAGGAAGTACCAACTGAAGTTGAATCCCAACAAGTGCACGTTCGGGGTGCGATCTGGTAAGCTGCCGGGTTTCATTGTGAGCGAGAAAGGGATTGAAGTTGACCCTGATAAAGTCAAAGCTATTCAAGAGATGCCTGCACCAAAGACAGAGAAGGAAGTGCGAGGGTTCTTAGGTCGATTGAACTACATATCAAGGTTCATATCTCACCTCACAGCAACCTGTGAACCTTTGTTCAAATTGTTGAGAAAAGAACAAACGGTCAGGTGGAACAAAGACTGCCAAAGGGCTTTTGACAAGATCAAGGAATACCTATAAGAACCCCCAATCCTTATGCCTCCAGTTGAAGGAAGACCTCTGATAATGTACTTGACAGTATTAGAAGAGTCAATGGGGTGTGTGCTGGGCCAGCATGACGAGTCTGGTCGAAAAGAGTATGCAATATACTACCTAAGAAAAAAGTTTACCGACTGTGAACAACGTTATTCACTGCTCGAGAAAACTTGCTGTGCTTTAGCGTGGGCTGCTCGCCGACTGAGGCAGTATATGTTGACCCACACTATTTGTTGATCTCAAAGATGGACCCAGTTAAGTACATATTTGAGAAGCCAGCTCTTACCGGACGGGTTGCAAGATGGCAAATGATCCTTACAGAGTATGACATCCAATACACATCTCAGAAAGCCATCAAGGGCAGTGTATTGTCTGAATATCTTGCTGAGCAACCCATTGATGATTACCAGCCTATGAGATTTGACTTCCCTGATGAAGACATCATGTTAATAAAAGCAAAAGATCATGAAGAGCCTATTCACACTGAAGGGCCTGACCCGAAAGAAGAATGGACTATGATGTTTGATGGGGCTGTTAATATGAATGGTCGTGGTGTTAGTGCAGTACTCATTACACCTAAAGGAGTTCACATGCCTTTCTCGGCAAAACTCACTTTCAACTGCACTAACAACGAAGCTGAATACGAAGCTTGCATTATGGGTCTTGAGGAAGCCATTGACCTCAGGATCAAGACATTGACTGTATTCGGAGATTCAACTTTGGTAATCAATCAGACCAACGGCAAATGGTACACCCACCAGGATCATCTGATACCTTACAGGGATTATACAAGGAGGTTATTGACTTTCTTCACAACAGTTAAGCTTGAGTATATCCCTCGAGACGAGAATCAGTTTGCAGATGCTTTGGCTACCATTTCGTCCATGATCAAAGTTCAGGCTGCCAACTTTGTACCTCAGATCTCAGTGTCCAGACTTGACAGACCAGCATATGTATTCGCAGCAGATGTTGTCAAGGATGATAAGCCTTGGTTCGATGACATTAAGTGCTTCTTGGAGGATCAAACATACCCACCTGGGGCATCTTCCAATGATAAGAAGACTTTGAGAAGGCTTGCTGGTAGTTTCTTCTTGAACACTGATGGTTCCCTATACAAAAGGAACTTTGATATGGTACTCCTCAGATGCGTTGATAAGGCAGAAGCAGACTTGTTAATGCATGAAGTGCACGAAGGATCCTTTGGTACCCATGCTGGAGGGCATGCCATGGCTAAGAAATTGCTAAGATCAGGTTATTACTGGATCACAATGGATGCAGACTGTTGTGCCTACGCCAGAAAGTGCCATAAATGCCAGATTTATGCGGATAAGGTGCATGTACCTCCCAATCCTTTGAATGTGATGTCTTCACCCTGGCCCTTTGCTATGTGGGGTATTGACATGATTGGCAAGATCGAACCGACTGCTTCGAATGGCCACAGATTCATCCTGGTTGCCATTGATTATTTCACCAAGTGGGTCGAAGCAGCTTCCTATGCCAATGTTACAAGACAAGTGGTGGCCAGATTTCTGAAAAGGGATATCATCTGTCGGTATGGAGTGCCCGAGCGAATCATTACTGATAATGGTTCCAATTTAAACAACAAAATGATGGCAGAACTATGCCGGGACTTCAAGATTCAACACCACAATTCTTCTCCTTACAGGCCAAAGATGAATGGCGCTGTTGAGGCAGCCAATAAGAATATCAAGAAGATTGTGCAGAAGATGGTAGTCACTTACAAAGACTGGCATGAAATGCTACCATTTGCCTTGCATGGGTACCGCACGTCGATCAGAACATCCACTGGGGCAACACCGTATCAGCTTGTGTACGGTATGGAAGCAGTCCTACCTGTCGAAGTTGAATTACCCTCTCTACGGGTATTGATGGATGTTAAGCTGAACGAAGCAGAATGGGTTAGGTCCCGATACGAACAACTGAGTCTGATTGAAGAGAAAAGGTTGGCTGCAATCTGTCATGGGCAATTGTATCAGAAAAGAATGAAGAAAGCCTTCGATCAGAAAGTCAGGCACCGAGAGTACCAAGTAGGAGATCTTGTGCTGAAAAGAATCCTCCCTCCTCATACAGACCACAAGGGCAAATGGACTCCAAACTATGAAGGACCATTTGTAGTAAAGAAAGTTTTCTCCGGTGGAGCACTGATGCTTAGCACCATGGATGGTGAAGACTTCCCGTCCCCTGTGAATTCAGATGCAGTTAAAAAATACTTCGCATAAAAAATGACCCGCTGGACATAAAAACAGAATGTAAGTCCAGGCAAAAATAGGGCATCCCGGCGAGTCAAAAACAGAATAAAAGACTCGGGCAAAAATAAGGGAAAAATAAAGAAAAATGTACACCCGCTGAGTTGAAAAGCCGCATTGGACAGCTCAGGCAAAAATGGGTATCCCGATGGATTGAAAACCCGAAAGGGCGATCCATGCAAAATAAGGGAATAAGCGAACAACTGCATTCTGAATTTGTTTGTATCACTTACAACTTGGAAAGCTTTGAAAGGATCAAGCTTCAATCAGAATCAACATTCTTCAGAAAGCAATATGAGAAGAACGTCAAAAGTCATACGAGTCATAGTAAAGAGGAAGCTCCTTAAAGCGTCATCAACATTGCCAGCATTTTGTTTCTCAATTTGTAACAATCTCCTCATTCCAGGGGATTCGTTTCTTTGACTGTATCTCGCCAATTCAGGGCATATGAATTAATAAAATCAGATTTTCAGTCGCGTCTCGTTTTGTACATTTTTATTTGCAAAAAATGTCTGATGTCTAAAAGAAAAACCAATTGCACAGAATACAGATGTTTATCTTCAAAAACAAAAAAAAAACAAAGTACATGCTTACAGGGAATATATTTACTCTAAAGAGTGTTTAACTCCTATGACGGAATCCGGTAAGGGATACCTCGGGATTATTTTGTGCGTTTCTATATCTTTGCAGGATTGCAGGTATCCAGAATGCAACTTGGGGCATGAAAACTTCATCCCAGCAAGCTGACAAATCGACACTCAGCGCCCAAAGTGTCTTCTCCCCAGCTGAGTTGCCACTTATTACTTCTCCCCATCAGAGTTGCCAGGCATCACAGAAGGCGCCCATATCCCCGGCTGAGTCAAGGGTCCACTTCAACAGAATCCCTAGGGAGATCTTTCAGTGATTTCTCTTTCTCCCCAGCCGAGTTGCCATTTCGTCCTCAGCCGAGCACAAAAGTCAGGGAACCATCTCCCCACAGAGCTTCGGCCTTTATCCAAGAAAGAACAGTGCATGAAGAACTCACAACAGAGTGAAGAAAGCTTCTACAAACCCCAGCTGGGTCTCTCATTTATTGGAATAGGTCTATCATTGACCCATTTCCCCAAGCAGATATCATCTCATCATATCTACCAATGATCTCACCCCCAGCTGGGATGTCCATTTCAACAGATCGATCGAAGATCTTCGCAGCAGCGGGACCCGGATCCCGGTTTGGTATCTTTTGCATAATCATAGCATTCGCATCATATTCACCCATAAAGCGTAGCATTTCGTTTTAACACGGAGCATTACGGCAAAAATCAAACATATAGCATATTCATAAGCCATGTTTTGAATCAACACTTGTGAATAATGACAATCCGTCAATATACAGAATACTTCCCCCATATCCCCAGCGGAGATTCCTCAGCAAAAGCAGTTGCCTCACATTCACAAACACCAGTATATACTCTCTTTGGCACCCGTCCGTGTCATAACCCCAGCAGAAAGCCAAAGACGTCCTCTTTGCACTCACATATACTTACATACATAATCCTTTGACACCCGTCCGTGTCATATCCCCAGCACAGTCACCTACACTTTGTATACCAGATACTTGTCCATATTACACTCTTCTCCTTTTGACACTCGTCTGTGTCGCTCTCCCCAGCAGTTAAATACTCATCTATACACCGATCACTCTTATACAGATACTCGTCCGTATCTTGTATATATCACTTATATACCCCCTCAGATTCGACACTAGTCCTTGTTCTTTGTTAACCAGATGGTACTCGTCCGTATCATCATCTCAGAGCATGCGTCAAGCGTTTGTTTCTACATGATACTCGTCCGTATCATAGTCTTAAGGATGCTCGTCCGCATCTTTAATCCATACACTATGTCAAACACTTTTTGTCTTCTTGAATATAGATACTCGTCTGTATCTACTGATCCCCAGAAGAGTCTCTTCAAATTCAACACTCGTCCGTGTTCTCTGTTAGCCAGTTGATACTCGTCCGTATCATCATCTCTGAACACGTGTCAGTATTTGTTTCTATCCGATACTCGTCCGTATCGTAGTCTTAGGGATGCTCGTCCACATCTTTAATCTACACACAATACCAAACACTTATACCCTTTGTTTCCTGGATGTAAACACTCGTCCGTGTTTACTACTCCCCAGTAGATCGCTAACAAAGCAATTTCCTTTTTTATCTGACACTCGTCCTGTGTCATGATAAACCTTGAGAGCAGCCGTACCCTGCTAGGTGGTCGTCCTCCACCTCTTGATGGTCGTCCTCCATCATGCTCATCCGATGGCCGTCCCCATCGTTGATTTTTAGCAGCCGTCCCCTGCTAGGTGGTCGTCCTCCACCTCTTGATGATCGTCCTTCATCATTTTATCCAATGGCCGTCCCCATTGTTGATTTTGGTTATCTGGCATTCGTCCTATGTCATGACAAACCTTGAGAGCAGCCGTCCCCTGCTAGGTGGTCGTCCTCCACCTCTTGATGGTCGTCCTCCATCATGCTCATCCGATGGCCGTCCCCATCGTTGATCTTTTATCCGGCATTCGTCCTATGTCATGATATTTTCGGCAGCCGTACCCTGCCAGGTGGTCGTCCTCCACCTTAGATGACCGTCCCTCATCTTATCCCCAACAGAGCAGCCGTCCCCTGCTAGGTGATCGTCCTTCACCTTTGATGGCCGTACCCCATCATCTGTTTATTTCATTTATTCTTTAACCCGATGGCCGTCCCCGTCGTGGTCCCTTTTCTTTTTAACCCGATGGCCGTCCCCGTCGTGGTCCCTTTTCTTTCTAGCCCGATGGCCGTCCCCATCGTTGGTTGCTTTGCTTTATGAACTTGATGGCCGTCCCCGTCATGTTTCATTAATCCCCAGAGAATTTTACAGCTTTATCTTGATGGCCGTCCCCATCATAATTCTTTTATCCCCAGCATGTCGGCCGTCCCCGTCATTGCCTTATTTTCCGCACTTTTCCCAGCATGTCGGCCGTCCCCGTCATTGCTCTTTACCCAGCAGTCGTCCTCTGCTCGACGGTCATCCTCCGTCGCCCACACTTTACATTATACTTTATTTTCCTTTACAATCTATATCCCTTTTCTTCTTCATTCTGTGAGTGCAAATTTTGGACTGTCTTTGGTATTCAACCACAAGTTATCTTGTTTGCCTGTTAAGCCGTTGCTTACAACCTGCACAGCTAACTCATGTTTGAATAGGGGCAGCTGTAAACACCCCAAATTTGTCCTCACCCATTTCACACCATGGCTTGTGATCTTTTCATATGCATAAACACAATCATAACATCTCATATCACATTTTTAAGTCTTTGCATTGGTTCTAAATCATCTGCATCTACGGTTTGTGATCTGAGCAATCCAAGAGCCTCTTGAGCCACTCCAAAGATCATCAATCACTTCAAAGGGGTCTATGTGTGTTCAAGTATCATATTATATCCTCTCAAAGTCAAGAATGTCAAAGAATCACAAGAACTGAGAATGGCATGGAAGTAGAGCCAGGTTTAACTACACAGATGACCTAAAATTAGGGTTTTGGTTTCAGAGGCCATAACTCCAAATTTTTTGGTCATTCTTGTTTCTATTGGTCTCTATATGGTATAGGGAGTGTGCATATCAATTTTCATGAAGAAATTCCATGGGGAAGTCATCTGATCAAGGGTTGACTTTCTGGACAAGTCAGTGCAAAATCAGGGCATCTGAGGCCCCCAATGACCCAACCAAGGGATGATCTTCATCATTTTGAGTGTATATGATCTTTATTTGATCATGGAAGAAGGTTGAAGTTCACAAAATTCAAGAATTACAAGTTTTTGCAAAGTTGACTTTTTAGGGCATGGTTGACTTTTAATGAAATGTCATTTTATGCAACTTTTTCAACCCTTGCTTTTTGAACCAAAAATGCTTCAAATGGAAAAACTTTGGTCATGAAAGTGGTAGATTAGATCTTTCCCTTTTCAAAAAGTACAATAACATGACCTAATTAATTTTGGATCAAAAGTTATGGTTTGTCAAAGTTGGCAAAAATCACTAAAATTCAAAGTTTCTACCAAAGAGGTATTTTGCAAAATGACTTGATCAAGTGTTCTAAAGCTATCAAATGCACTTCTAAACTTCATACAAACATGTACCAAGACCCAAAAGTCAGTTTGCATCAAAGAACTTTGTATTTTCATGCCTTGAAACTCAAGAATTCATAAAGGGGCCAAGACTTGTGAAATTTGCAAAATACATCATAAGCTTTATGCAAGTTGCTGAATTGCCTCAAAACCTCTTCCATGGTTCTCCTTGTTTCAAGCTGCAGCCAAACCATGCTTTGTACCTTGGCAGAAATGGCCCATACCTCTCTTACACAAAAAGTTGACTTTGTGCATTTTGCTCCATACCAATCACACTGCTCCACAACAACTCTCTGACCTATCAAGGATTGAAATGTGTACCAAAAGCAACCCAACACATAAGAGATACAAGGCTGAAACCTCCCAGAACCAAGCATACCACAAAACTGTCACAAAGCTTCCCTTCTTCGAATCACCTTCCACAGCCACCAAACATCAAAACTCTCTTCACCAACAAATCAAACACATAAAAAGGAACCAGAATCAGCCATTAACAGAGCTTGAAACCACTCATACACAAACTCCATTTTCTGATACACCAGAACTGGACTTCTCAAAATAGCTTGTTTAAGCTCATTCCAAGCCTACCATTAGCACCAGGGGAATCAGTGGAGCAAGTTTGCACCAAGGAATAGCTCTGAAAGCCCAGAAATAGAAGCTTCCATCTCAGGTATGGCCATGAACTTTTTCTCTCAGAACTTGCATTTTAAGTTATAAATTGATTTCTTATGTCTTGCTGGTCATGGGGATGTTCTTAGAATCGAAAATGAGTGGAAAATGAGTTTGTACTGATGCTCTGAAATTTCACCCGTGAAATTTGTTTCCTTCGATTTGCTTGTTTCTTGGGGTTTAAATGATGTTTGAGGGTGGATTTGTATCCTAGGATGTTAGAGGATCACTTTGCTGTGTTTAATTTGATGATTGGTAGCCTGAATCATGATCTAGGGTTTTGATGTTGCCGGAGAAGATGACCGGAGCTTCCCTCCGGTCACCTGAATGTTATTAGCCCTAATCCCAGTCATTAAGTCCATTTGAATCTCATGTGTTGGATTGTCTGACTTTGTTGACTTCGCGCGTACACGTGTGGTCCAGATGAGCTCTTTTTGCCCTAATCATCATTAGCCTGATTAATCCACTTAATTAATTCATAAAACTTAATTAAAGTCAGAGTCAATCCAGACCATTCATCTGCGCGCCAAGTCAATTGTCTCCTCCCAGCTTTGAACCTCATGCGTTGGGTCAGAATACTTTCCATTTTATTTTGTTTTCTTTTATTTTCTTTCTATTTAACTTGTGCATTTTATAAAAAATAGCAAAAATCATTTAAAAATTATGAAACTTTTTGTCAAGAGTTTCATTAATTTTTAAAACACAAAAATATTTTTATTTTCATTTTTAGCATTAAAAAAGTATTTTTAAATATTTAAAAGTTTATTTTTAATTGATTAATGAAAATTAATTTATTAAAAATACTTTTAGGTATTTAATAATCACCAAAAAATTCATGAAATGTTCTAAGACATTTAGAAGCATTGTCCAACCTTCAAACCAAATTTATTTTTTGATCTTGATGCATTTTGAGAATTTTTCATTGAATTAAAATCATTTTTATGCATTATTTTGATCCAAACTTCCAAAAATCATTTCTGCCTAATCATGAAGAGTTGGACCTTGGTTCTTTTTGCATTGCATTGTGTTTAGCATGTAGTTTGTGAGATTAAATGGCCATGATTTGATCTCTCATTTTCCATTTGTTTGATAATTTTCTTGATTGGGAACCCTAAAACCCTAGAAAACTTAGAAAAATCATACCTTGAATTTGGTTAGGAGTTGAAACCTATCCTTTGGGCAGTGAGTTAGTATAGGATTAGGGGTCCTTTGAGTGCATTTTCAATTTTTTATAATGTTGTTTGCTTCTGATTTTGGTTTTTGTTTGTTGCATTGATCATAAACCCTAATTTGGGCTTCCATATGCATCCATCTTGCATTTTCTTGCATAACATGACTTGCCATGACATTCCATGCCTCCATTTGATTCATTTAACATCATAAGACATATTGAAAGCATGTTTGATCATTTCACCTTGCATTTGTCATGTTGTATGCCATATGCATCTCATAACTTTTCATGTATGTTCTTGGTTCTTAACTTGCTCCATTTGCATCCATGAGCTTGTATGATCATCCACATGTGTTGTTTCTGGTTTGTAGTATCTCATTGAATCATTAACTTCAAATACATGCTTCTGATTTTGATTTACTTCATACCATTTCATCTCATTTTGCATTGCATTGCATTTTCTTTTCTAACTTTTCAGGTGGTAAGTGATTTTGAGAAGTGAATTTGCCTTCACTTCTCATAACTTCTCTTCATCTCTCTCTTGCATCCATTGCAGCATTTTTGTTTGTGTTTGAGTTTAAGCTTGCTCATTCTTCTTCTTCCCACTTTCTTTCTTCAAGTGACTTGACTTCTTGAATGAAGCAAGTTACTTTGCTTCTCTTGATCCTTTCATCTGCTTCCTGGTGGTTCCATTGAAGACTTCTCTTGAAAACCTCACAAACCTTAGGAACAACCAAGCATGACAATGATTAGGGTTTTGATTAGTCTCCCCTCTTAGTTTTACCTTTGTGTCTCTTTTGAGTCATCTCTTCTTATCTCATAATCAGGGACTAAACCCTAAAGGCTTTAAGGCTTTGTGATTAAGCTTATGCCTGCATCCTTCTCTTAGGATGGAGTGTATAACTTTAATCCTAAGTGTTAAACCCTTAATGTGTTTAACTCCTCTAATCAATTCACCTAATAATCATCAAGACGTCACACTTGTAACTTGGGCCTTGCATTAGGGTTCTAATTCTTCCTTAATTGGTTAAGAAGGACTAACCCTAGTGTTAATGGACAAGTCCCCCTCAAGTTGTCTTACAAATCATAAAATTCACTTCATCATCATACCATTGAATAAAATCCACTTAATCAAAGGCTTGTTTTGTCATGAGCTTAATCCCTAATCATGGATTAAGTTGAGGAGCTTTCCTCAGCTTAAACATTCTCATCTATTATCCTTCTATTAGGATGGTGTAATGAGTCTGTTAAATCCCTGATTATGGCTTAACCTCATTACTCAACACTAAACAAAAACCACAAAAACACCTAAATAATCACAAGTAGGTTAATGATCTTAATCCTATACCAAAGGTGATTAAGTGTGAGAATCTGACTTCACACTTAAGGTATTCTCATTACCCCTAATCAGAGGGAAGATGTGATGAGTTTACTAAATCCATTGGTTTAGACTTAAGCTCATTAACTTATGACAAATTCAAAAAGCAATAAAAGACTGAAAATACAAAAAACAAACAATAATCGTCTCCTCCGGGATTCTTTTCTCATCTCATTCACTCACAAGCGAGAACTCGCTTCTTCCGTCTAATGCAAGACAGTTTGCACCTGAGCCAGACAGGTCATACACTTGAGCATAAGCAAGTAAGCAGTTCAACAGTCAATTCATCTTTCAGTCTCTTTGGGTCGAACTACGGTGTTCTGACTTCCTCATTGCACGAGAGGATACGTAGGCATAACTTAACGGTTATCGAACAAAAGTCTCTGTATATTCCCCCCCCCCCTTTCTTGCTTTATTCTTTAAGCCTCATTATCTTGAGCATTTCACTCCTGTTCTTACACTGACACTGTATATTACACTTCACATTTCTTTTACACTGACACCTGTACATTTTGTTTTTCCAGCTATTTTATACACAGATTGCACTGACACTACCCCTTTAAAACACAAATCTTTTAAGCGTGGATCCCGTCGAGTACGACGGACAATCTGGGTGCTAATACCTTCCCAGGTTGTAACCAACCCCCTTTCTCAGTCTCTCTGGTTCGCAACCGTCTTATCCATATCTTTCTAGGTCTCTGCAGCATTGCCTTTCCTCCGGGATAAAAATGCCTAGCTGGCGACTCTTTCATTCCCTGTGAGTTCACTCATGTGTGTTCTCACATCCCTCTTTCGCCGACCGTTCGCGTATGTACCCCATCTGACCTGTGTGTCACCTATCGGGAGCGACACTCATTGCACGAGAGGATACATAGGCATAACTTAATTGTTATCAAACAAATGTCTCTGTACATCCCCCCTCTTCCAGCATTATTCTTTGAGCTTCATTGTCTTGAGCTTTGCATTCTTTTCTTACATTGACACACCTTTATTTCATTGCACACTTCTTTTGCACTGACACTTGTATTCTTTTCCAGCTTTTTACACACAGAATAGCACTGACACTACCCCTTTAAACACAAACTTTAAAGCGTGGAGCCCATCGATTACGGCGGACAATCTGGGTGCTAATACCTTCCCAGGTTGTAACCAACCCCCTTTCTCAGTTTCTCTAGTTCGCGACCGTCTTGTCCATATCTTTTTAGGTTTATGCAGCATTACCTTTCCTTCGGGATAAAAATGCCTAGCTGGCGACTCTTTTCAGTTCACCCTTGTGTGTTCTCCTCCCTCGCCGACCGTTCGCGTCTGTACCCTATTTGACCTGGTGTCATTTGGAGGGAGCGATAGCTTGGCGACTCTGCTGGGGAACCTTATACTGCAACCAGGGCTTTTGGTTCTTTTCGTGGGTTCCTCCTAGCGCTTGTTTGATTTGTGTTTACTGGGGTGTTATGTTCTATGTGTGTTTATTTATTTTGCTTTATTTATTGCTTTGTGAACAACTTTATTTATTGCTTTCTTTACAGTCTTTTGCATATTTCATACTGTCATTGCTGGATCTGTTTTTCTGTTTTGGTGGGTGGGGTTCCATTGAGAGATTAAGGTCCTATACCTGGGACCTGAGTGACACCTAGGCTAGAGTGGTTCATGTTCTTTCCCATTCCATTTCAGTCTGGTGCGGGAATATGAAACACGGTTCAGATGTGGGTTTCTTCTTGAGAACTCTGTGCTACAGATCTCCTGTAGTGCTAGGGCTATCTGGGAAGCCTGCTAAGTATGGATGACCTTTATTATGACCTTCAGAAGCTGAGGTGAATTAGAGGAGGATTTTTTATGGTTATTGTAAACACTGTACCTCCGGGTTAGAAGTGTTTACACTTCTCATGACTGATCCAAGTCTAAGGATCCTTGTTCTAGAACACTACCTGTGAGGGGGGTTGGGCTGTTTACAGGTTTGCAGGAACCCTTGGCCACATCATACCCTATTACTGTTTTGTTTAAGAGTAATCCACTTTGGACAGTTCTTGTGATTAACCCTGGACATGTGACTCTTTATTTGAGTCCCCCACCCTGGTTACTGGATTTCTAAGCCTCCATCTGGACTTTTGAACATACATGGGCCTTATATTAGGACAGATAATCAGATCCAGCTTGATCACAAACCCTTGCATATCATTTGCATATATCATCATTGCATCATTTGACATTTGTTTATTTGCTTTTCAGGGTATCCACCTCATTATATCTTGGTTTGGCTTTGACCCCTTTCTTCTGCTTAGACCTCTGCTTCAGCTGTCTTCTTCAGCATCTGCTTCAGTTATCTCCATCACCACCTGCATTAGTCTGTCAGAGACTTACCTCCAGCTTCAGTTTGTGATCTTCATCAGCATTTGTCTTCAGCTTCTTCAGCAGCACTCACGGCTACTCCCAGGAAGAGCAACATATCCTACCACTTTTTTGAGCCTGTGTTGACTGGTATCAGGCAGGTCCAGTCACTTATCACACCTGACCACATCCCACTGTTTAGAGAGCACTATGGGGGTATATTGGATATGGTTATGGACCTTGATCCTTCTCAGAGGAGCATGATCCACACATGCTTATAGGTTTATGACCCTCCATTGAGATGTTTCACCTTTCCAGACTTTCAGTTAGGGCCTCTGTTGGAAGAGTTTTCTTTATTGATTGGGGTACCTATCAGAGGTGGAATCCCCTTCAACCCAGTGATGACTGCTCCTGGAAGTGAAGAGATAGCAAGGGCACTATACTTGGAGCTTGCCCTTATTGAACAAAGCATGACAACAAAAGCTGGGATTCCTGGTTTGCATTTAGACTTCTTGATTTTTCAAGCCATCCTGAAGGCTTCATTGGGAGAATGGAGGGCAGTCTGTGCACTTTTAGCCCTCAGCATATATGGGGCTATATTGTTTGCAGATGAGCCTAAATTTGTCAGCAGGAATGCCATCCATTTGTTTCTTCTGAAGAACCCAGTACCTACACTGCTAGGGGATTTTTACTATTCTATTCATCAGAGAAATGAAAAACAAAGGGGGAAGTTGGTAAGATGTTGTGCTCCTTTGTTTTATTCTTGGCTACTCAGGCACCTGCCTAAATCAGATGCCTTCTTGAACCCACACCAACAGAAGAATTGGGCCAAGAGGTTCATTGCCTTGACTTCAGATGATATCAGATGGTGCACCCAGAGCACCAAGGGCAATGACATTATCACCAGCTGTGGACAATACCCAAATGTGCCTCTGATAGGAGTGAAGGGTTGCATCAACTACAACCCCTTACTATTTAAGAGACAATTGGGCTATGCCTTAGTTCACTCTCCCAGAGGACAGGATTTAACCGAGACCCTATATTGTGAAGTGCAACCTAATTCCGCTGTTGTCAGACAAGCATCCTGGGCTTGGGACAACATCCAGACAAAAGGGGTAGCTATTCTTGGAAGATGTAACAATGTTGCTTCAGCTCAGTACACAGACTGGTCCCGTACTAGAGCTCAGATTACCAGAATGCCTTTCACCTTGGAAGACACACCTGGACCATCCACAGTACAACCTGCAGCAACAGTTAGCCTGGAGGAATTTGAAAAGTTGAAGGAAAGGAATGAACAGCTATCTCAGGCCTTAAAGAAGACTCTTTGGGAAAGAAGTGATGGTCGTCTGGACATTGAGAGATTGGAAAAGCTCAAGGTATAGCACCTTGCCAAAATTGAAAAGACAGAAGACTACTTAAGGAAAGCAAGGGTTGGGGAACAGATATTGAATAATGTCTGTAAAGAGGCCAAGATTCAGAAAGCTAGGGCTGAGCACTATCTGCAAGAGAGTAAGGCTAGGTGGGTCAGGATCACCGAGGCCCGCGTACAAGAAGACCAGAAGACTCAAGCCAAGATTGAGCAGCTAGAGGCCAATGAGAAGAAGCAGCAGGAAGCTTTGTTGGCAGCTCAGAAGGAGATTTCAGAATTGAAGCTTAGAGCAGGGTTGAAGAGATCCAAAGACCAGGACAAGCATAAGAAGCTGACCACTGCCATTGCCACCAGGAACCTCCTCATTAGGACCATTACAGAGCACCCAGCTGGTCCAGTGACTGAGGAACTCCTGAAGAAGGTCAGGGAAGATGAGTTTGGACTGGATGTCTGATTCTTTGCTTGTTGTTCTTTCCTTTTGATGTACTTTTACTTTTGTTGTATTTTTGACCCTCCATAGGCATGTATTGTAAAACAGACTATGTATGTTTCATCATTTGTAATATATTTTGGTTTGTTTTCATTTGGGTTTTCTCTCAACAACATCAAGCATCTTCCTCGAGGTCTGGAAAGGTCAAAACCAAGAACCAAACCGGATACCTTGGTAAACAAATAAGCATACTGCATTGCATACTAACTTTGTTTTTGTTTTGTAGGTTTTGTTATTATTCATGTTTCTAACTTTGTTGTGATCTCAGGAAACATTGCTCGTCGCCGAGTGTTCCCTGTCAACCGCATGCACCGGTACCCGACTCGTAACAACCTTCCTGGCATTCAAATGGAGCAAGTACAGCAGGACCTAAATGAGGTCAGAAACCAGATGGCAAATGAGAGAGTAGAGATGAGAAACCAGATGTCTCAATTCATGGCTGTCATGACTGGCTTAGCCCAGAGCCAAGAAAGGTTGAGAGAACTGGTGGAAAGACAGACACCTGAGGAACCCCACCTTGGGACAGGAGGAACCATCAATAATGAACGGGGGCAGCCTCGTATTGACCCACCAGAGTATGGACCTCACTTGAATCCAGAAGTTAACATCCCGAGGAATGTTCAAGGTAATACTACTGGGGGCAGGATCCTGCAAGAGGATCCCCAAGAAGAAAAGTTAACTGTCATTGGGGCTGGATATAAGGTATATGATAGAAGATTGGATGAGATTGCTGAAAAGTTAAGATCTTTGGAATCTCAGAATTCTTTGGGCTTCGACGTGATGGATATGGGACTAGTAGATGGGGTGAGGATTCCCCACAAATTCAAACGCCCATGCTTTGAAAAGTATAATGGTACCTCCTGTCCACGTACTCATCTGCAATCTTTCTTGGGAAGGCTCAAGGCTTATACCATGGATGAGAAGTTATGGATGTTCTACTTTGAGGACAGTCTGACTGGAGCTTCGAGAGAATGGTATTCGCACCTGACTAGGGCCACCATAAGATGTTGGAAGGACTTGGCCGAGGCTTTCATCCGGAAATATCAGTACAACCTGGACATGGCTCCCAATAGAACTCTTCTAATGGGCATGTCTCAGTCTTCTAGAGAGAGCTTCTGGGATTATGCTCAGAGATGGAGACAACTTGCTGCTGCTGTCCAACCACCCATGTCAGAAAGAGAAATGGCTGACATTTTCATGAACACATTGCAAGGGACTTATATTGATAGACTTGCTGCCTTCTCCTCTACCAGTTTTGCTGATGTAGTTATAGTTAGTGAGAGAATTGAAAGTCTTTTGAAGATGAGCAAATTCTCCGACAATGGTGCAAGTTCCTCCAGCAATCCTAGAAAACCTTTTGCAGGACCCCGAAAGGCAGGTGAAACAAATTCTATTCATACAAGCAGGGGCAGGCCCCAGTATTCTCATAGGTCAGTAGCAGCTGTTACCATCCCAGCTCCAATTCCACAACAACCATCATATCCTCAACAACAACAACAACATCACTATCAGCAACCCTCTCATTTTCCGCAACAGAGAACCTACAACAACAACAATAGCAACCAACATCAGCATCCCTTTCAACAGAGACCATCTCAGGCAAATAGGGTGATTGATCCTATCCCTATGCCCTATGCTGCCTTATTGCCACAACTCCTGAAGCTTAACCTGGTTGAGTTAAGGACGTTGACACCACTAGATCCCCTTAATCTCCCAAAGAATTATGATGTCAATTCCAGGTGTGCCTTCCACTCCAATGCACCTGGTCACAATACTGAGAAGTGTAGGGCCTTATAAATGAAGGTGAAAGATCTAGTCGATTCTAAAGCTCTCAATTTCGCACCTCCTCCAAACGTCAACAGAAATCCTATGCCTAATCATGATGGGCCTACGATTAATGCCATTGAAGAGGACCAACCATCTACATTAATTAATAATGTTGCACGAGTTTCAAACAGCGCTGGCTGAAGTTAAAGTTCAACTTTTGAAATACCAAGTGTTCCCAGGCTGTGGGGCCTGCTGTGAATTGTGTAAAGCAGCTACTAATGGTTGTGAGAAGCTAAGGATTGGCATAAATGGTCTTATCCAAGAAGGGATTTTGAAAATTACTTCAACAGCTCCTGCAGCAACTCTTGTCTCCACAACAATAGAATCTCCTACAACATCAACAAACATTCCTTCAGCAACAACAAATTCTCCTACAACAGCAACAACAATCATTCCTACTGATTCATCAACATCACCAGCAATTAGTCCGTCCATCACTTCAACAAGTCAAATTTCAACAACTGTTCCTTCTACAACATCAGCATCCATTTTATCAAAGGAATCTTCTACAAAGCCAACAAACATTAATGAAGATGTTTCAACGGTCACAATCTACTATGACCCAGCCAATGTTCACAACAACAATTTCCAACAACAAATTGTGGCGCCTCCTGCCAGAACAGCAGTCACAATATACTATGATCCTCACACCATTACAGTTCCTTCTTCTGCAGTAATCAGCCCAGTTACCATTACGGTACCGGGGCCTGTTCCTTATGAAAGCAGTAATGCCATACCTTGGTATTACGGCTCTGATCTCTACTGCAATGGGGAGAAAATCACTCTAGATTCATCAACCTCTTCTCCACAAATTAACAATGTTGGGGGAGGCGGAGGCTTCACCAGAAGCGGACGCCTTTTTGCCTCACAAACACAAAGACCTAATGCTGAAGTAGAAGCTGCTGCTAAAGCAAAAGGAAAGAATGTGGTATCTGAAGAGCCATCTGCCAAAGAAACTCAGAAGACATCTTTTGAACAAGATGTAGACGAGTTCATGAGAATCATAAAAATGAGTGATTACAAGGTGGTAGACTAGCTTCACCAAACACCCTCCAAAATCTCCATATTATCACTGTTAATGTGTTCCGAAGCCCGCATGAATGCATTGTTGAAGGTCCTGCATGCAGCATATGTGCCGGAGGAGATTACTGTTAATCAGTTAGAAACTGTGGTTGCAAATGTCAACACCAGTCATGGACTGGGCTTTACAAGTACTGATTTAACAACGGAGGGGTGCAACCATAACAAGGCTTTGCATATCACCTTGGAATGCAAGGGTGTTATTCTGTCTCATGTATTGGTGGACACTGGGTCATCACTCAATGTTCTACCGAAGAAAGCCTTAGAGAAGTTGGAGTATGATGGCTTGGCATTGCGCCCAAGTAATTTGGTGGTGAGATCATTTGATGGCTCTAAACGATCAGTGCTTGGGGAGATTGATCTGCCTGTGTTGATTGGCCCGCAGACCTTTAAAACTACCTTCTTTGTGATGGACATACAGCCGGCCTACAGCTGTCTGTTAGGTAGACCCTGGATCCACGCCGCTGGCGCTGTTACGTCTACCTTTCACCAGAAGTTAAAATTCGAGTGGGAAGGCCAAATCATCACCATCTGTGGGGAGGAGGACATCTTTGTTAGCCAGCTGGCTATGTATAAGTACATAGAAATGGATGGGGAGATCCATGAGACCATGAGTCAAGGGTTTGAGGCCTTTAACATCAATGAAGCATCTGCTGTGTCTGGGACTTCCATCACCTCATATCAACAAGCCCGGAAGGTTGTTGAGGAGGGTACCGCTCAAGGCTGGGGAAAGCTGTTGTCAGTTGAAAAGAAGGAAGACCGGTTCGGGTTGGGTTACAGACCAACTTGACAAGATCAACCAGAGGCTGCAACGGAGCCCAAGTTTGTCAGCGGGGGGATGCTCACCCCGGATGCTGTGAACAGTTTGGAAGACGAGTCAGAAGAAGAGCGCAACCTGGAAAACTGGATACGTCCAAGGATCCCGGGGAACCATGTCTCAAACTGGTCTTCCTAGGAAATTATAAGAGTTACTCTTGCAGAGTAATTATTATTTCCTGTCTTTAAGCATGCATGAAGTCATGCATCTTGCCCAAGATGTCAGGGCTCATTTTGTAATCGGGCCATCTTGTATTTTGTGCAAACTATCAATTAATGAATATCAGGACATCTTTTGCAAATGAGTCTTTTCTTTTCCGCTCACTGTTTTTCATTTTTCATTTTTTGTACAAAAAATTTAAATGGCAATGTTTTTCAAAATAAATAACTTCATTTTCACTTTTTCAAAAAAAGATAAAACTGATCACTAAAATGAACAAACCTAAACCCTTCCAGAGAGTGCCCTCCAGACTGCACCGACAACAGCACTGCTATGACTTCGTATGACTTTGATAATCCGATTAATCAAGCCGATGAAGAGGTTGAAGAAGATTATGAGCTACCTGAAGAACTAGCCAGGTTGGTAAGACAAGAGGAGATGGTTATCACTCCTCATCACGAGGAAGTTGAGATGGTTAATCTTCGTACAAAAGAAGACTTGAAAGAAGTGAAAATCGGGGCCCGTCTGCAAGATTCAGTGAAAGAGCAACTTATTGACATGCTTCGGGAGTATGTGGATGTTTTTGCTTGGTCTTATCAGGATATGCCAGGGTTGGATACCGACATTGTTATGCACAAGCTGCCTTTAAAAAAAGACTGCCCGCCAGTAAAATAGAAGTTGCGCCGTACTCGCCCAGATATGGCAATGAAGATAAAAGAAGAGGTACAAAAAGAGTGGGACGCCGGTTTCGTTGCTGTAACTAGTTACCCGCCGTGGGTTGCTAACATTGTACCTGTGCCTAAGAAAGATGGAAAAGTGAGGATGTGTGTGGATTACCAGGATCTGAACAGAGCCAGCCCGAAAGATGACTTCCCTTTACCTCACATTGATGTATTGGTCGACAATACGGCTCAGTTCTCGGTGTTCTCCTTCATGGATGGATTTTCAGGATATAATCAGATCAAGATGTCACCTGAAGACATGGAGAAGACAACTTTCATCAAACCCTGGGGCACATTCTGTTATAAGGTAATACCATTCGGACTAAAGAATGCTAGTGCCACTTATCAACGGGCTATGGTAACATTATTCCATGCCATGATCCATAAAGAAATTGAATGTTATGTGGATGACATGATTGCCAAGTCCCTCACAGAAGAAGACCGCCTGGTGAATCTGTTGAAACTGTTCAAGCGTCTGAGGAAGTACCAGTTGAAGTTAAACCCCAACAAATGCACATTTGGGGTGCGATCCGGTAAGCTGCTGGGATTTATTGTAAGTGAGAAAGGGTTTGAAGTTGACCCTGATAAAGTCAAATCCATCCAAGAGATGCCTGCACCAAAAACTGAAAAAGAAGTTCGGGGGTTCCTAGGTAGATTGAACTACATTTCAAGGTTCATATCTCACCTTACTGCAACCTATGAGCTTTTGTTCAAGTTGTTGAGAAAAGAACAAACGGTCAGGTGAAATGAAGACTGCCAAAGGGCTTTTGATAAAATCAAGGAATACTTACAAGAGCCTTCAATCCTTATGCCTCCAGTTGAAGGAAGACCTCTAATAATGTACTTGACAGTATTAGAAGAGTCAATGGGGTGTGTGCTGGGCCAACATGACGAGTCTGGTCGAAAAGAGTATGCAATTTACTACCTAAGCAAAAAATTTACCGACTGTGAACAACGTTATTCACTGCTCGAGAAAACTTGCTATGCTTTAGCGTGGGCTGCTCGCCGACTAAGGCAGTATATGTTGACCCACACTACCTTATTGATCTCAAAGATGGATCAAGTCAAGTACATATTTGAGAAGCCAGCACTTACCGGACGAGTTGCAAGATGGCAAATGATTCTAACAAAGTATGACATTCAGTACACATCTCAGAAAGCCATCAAAGGCAGTGTATTGTCTGATTATCTTGCTGAGCAACACATTGATGATTACCAGCCAATGAGATTTTACTTCCCTGATGAAGACATCATGTTCATAAGAGCAAAAGATCACGAAGAGCCTTTTCACACTGAAGGGCCTGACCCAGAAGAAGAATGGACTATGATGTTTGATGGGGCTGTTAATATGAATGGTCGTGGTGTTGGTGCAGTACTCATTACACCTAAGGGAGTTCACATGCCTTTCTCGGAAAAACTCACCTTTAACTGCACTAACAACGAAGCTGAATACGAAGCTTGTATTATGGGTCTGGAGGAAGCCATTGACCTCAGGATCAAGACTTTGACTGTATTCGGAGATTCAGCTCTGGTCATCAATCAAACCAACGGCAAATGGTACACTCACCAGGAGCATCTGATACCTTACCGGGATTATACAAGGAGGTTACTCACATTCTTTACAACAGTCAAGCTTGAGTATATCCCTCGAGATGAAAATCAGTTTGCAGATGCTCTAGCTACCATTTCATCCATGATCAAAGTTCAAGCTGCCAACTTTGTGCCTCGGATTTCAGTATTCAGGCTTGAAAGACCAGCATATGTATTCTCAGCAGACCTTGCTAAAGATGAAAAGCCTTGGTTCTACGACATCAAATGCTTCTTAGAGGATCAAACATACCCACCTGGGGCATCTTCCAATGATAAGAAGACTTTAAGAAGGTTGGTTGGTAGTTTCTTCCTGAATGCTGATGGTTCGTTGTACAAAAGAAACTTTGATATGATACTTCTCAGATGTATTGATAAGGCAGAGGCAGACTTGTTGATGCACGAGGTGCTCGAAGGATCTTTTGGTACCCCTGCTGGAGGGCATGCAATGGCTAAAAAGTTGTTAAGATCAGGCTATTACTGGATCACAATGGATGCAGACTGTTGTGCTTATGCCAGGAAATGTCATAAATGCCAGATTTATGCAGATAAAGTGCATGTGCCTCCGAATCCTCTGAATGTGATGTCTTCACCTTCGCCCTTTGCCATGTGGGGCATTGATATGATTGGCAATATTGAACCGACTACTTCAAATGGCCACAAATTCATCCTGGTAGCCATTGACTACTTCACCAAGTGGGTTGAAGCAGCTTCGTATGCGAATGTCACTAGGCAAGTGGTAGCCCGATTCCTAAAGAGAGACATCATCTGTCGGTATGGAGTGCCCGAGCGAATCATTACTGATAATGGTTCCAACTTAAACAATAAAATGATGGCAGAACTGTGCCGGGACTTCAAGATCCAACACCACAATTCTTCTCCTTACAGGCCAAAGATGAATGGCGCTGTGGAGGCAGCTAACACAAATATCAAGAAGATTGTGCAGAAGATGGTGGTCACCTACAAAGACTGCCATGAGATGCTACCATTTGCCTTGCATGGGTACCGTACGTCAATCAGAACATCCACTGGGGAAACACCGTATCAACTTGTGTATGGTATGGAGGCAGTCCTACTTGTTGAAGTCGAATTACCCTCCTTGCGGGTACTGATAGATGTCAAATTGAATGAAGCAGAATGGGTCTGATCCCGATACAAACAACTGAGTCTGATCGAAGAAAAGAGATTAGCTGCAATCTGTCATGGGTAGTTATATCAGAAAAGAATGAAGAAAGCATTCGATCAGAAAGTCAGGCGTCGGGAATACCAAGTAGGAGATCTTGTGCTGAAAAGACTCCTCCCTCCTCATACAGACCACATGGGCAAGTGTACTCCGAATTATGATGGTTCATTCATAGTAAAGAAGGTTTTCTCTGGTGGAGCACTGATGCTCAGTACTATGGATGGTGAAGACTTCCTGTCCCCTGTGAATTCAGATGTAGTTAAAAAATACTTCGCATAAATGACCCGCTGGACATAAAAACAGAATGTAAGTCCAGGCAAAAATAGGGCATCCCGGCGAGTCAAAAACAGAATAAAGGACTCGGGCAAAAATAAGGGAAAATAAATAAAAAAATGTACACCCGCTGAGTTGAAAAGCCACATTGGACAACTCAGGCAAAAATAGGTATCCCGGTGGATTGAAAATCCGAAAGGGCGATCCACGCAAAATAAGGGAATAAGCGAACAACTGCATTCTGAATCCGTCCGTATCATTTACAACATGAAAACTTCGAAAGGTTAAAGCTTTGGTCAGAATCATCCTTCTTCAGAAAGCAAAATGAGAAGAACGTCAATGTCATACAAGTCATAGCAAAAGGGAAGCACACTGAAGCGTCAGCAACATTGCCAGCACCTCTTTGTTTCTCAATTTGTAACAATCTCCTCATTTCAGGGGATTCGTTTCTTTGACTGTACTTACCAATTCAGGGCACACAAATTAATAAAATCAGATTTTCAGTCACATTTCGTATCGTACATTTTATTTTCAATTGCAAAAATGTCCGATGTCCGTAAAATATTGATTACATAAATGCAGATGCGTCTTTTCTAAATTACATGCTTGCAGGAAATATATTTTCTCCCGGGAGTGTCTAAACTCCTATGATGGAATCCAGTGAGGAACACCCCGGGATGCTTGTACGTTTCTTTTGTCATAACAGGATTGCAGGTATTCAAAGCGCAACATGGGGCATGAAAGCTCCTCCCCATCAGAATAACATCATAAGGGCCCCTTTTCCCCAACTAAGTACATCGTCCTCAGCAGAATCCCCACGGAAATCACTAGGAAGGTTGTTCAGTGATCGTTCCTCCCCAGCCAAGTGCAAAGACAGGGAATCATCTCCCCGCAGAGCTCCATCCTCTATCCAGAAGAGCAATGTCTGAAGATCTCACAACAAAGTGACGGAAGCTTCCCCAAACCACAGCTGGGCCCCTCATTACCAAGATAGGTCTATCATTGACTTATTTCCCCGAGCAGAATCATATATGTTAGATCTACCAATGATCTCATCCCCAGCTGGGATATTCTTTCAAAACAAGATCAATCAGAGATCTTCACAGCAACGGGATCCGAAACCCGGATCGGTATCTTTGCATAATCATAGCATTCACATCATATTCCCCCTCAGAGCATAGTATTCCGTCTAATATGGAGCATTACGGCAAAAGTCAAACATATTGCATAATCACAAGTCATGTTTTGAATCAAACACCTGTATATATCAACATTCCATCAGCAATATATATATATATATATATATATATATATATATATATATATATACAAAGACCCACAATCACGGCAGAAAGCCAAAGCACCCCCTTTGCACTCACTAATGCACATATATACTTTTTCCAATACTCGTCAGTGTCGTATCACTCCCCTGCAGATATAAACCACAAACAGATGTCTATACACTCTTTGGACACTTGTCCGTGTAACCTTTCCCCAGCACAGTTACCCAAACACTTATAATACACTCCTTCTGACACTCGTCCGTGTCATCTTATCCCCACAGATCGTTAGAATATCTTTTATACTTATGATTTCATGACTTATACGTTCTCTCTTTGACACTCATGCGTGTCACTCTCCCCAACATATTGAACACTCGTCTGTGTCTCACTCATGCTTACTTCTCACTCATACAGATACTCGTCCGTATCTTGTATACACACTTATTTAAACTCAGATTCAAAACTCGTTCGTGTTCTTTGTTAACCAATTGATACTCGTCTGTATCATCATCTCCGAACACGCGTCAGCGTTTGTTCCTACCGATACTCGTCCGTATCATAGTCTTAAGGATGCTCGTCCGCATCTTTAATCTATACACAACGTCAAACACTTATACTCTTCCTTTCTTGTATGTGGACACTCGTCTGTATCTACCATTCCCCAGAAGAGTTCCCAGCAATTTCCCAGTAAGAAACAGAATTTCTCTTCTATCTGACATTCTTCCTATGTCATGATAATTTCGGCAGTCGTACCCTGCCAGGTGATCGTCCTTCACCTTTTGATGATCGTCCTTCATCATGCCCCAACGGAGTCTCCATTATTGGAAACCTTTCCTATCCGAAATTCATCCTATGCCGTGATATTTTAGCAGTCGTCCCCTGCTAGGTGATCGTCCTTCACCCCTTAATGATCGTCCTTCATCATTTTATCCGATGGCTGTCCCCATCGTTGATCTTGTTATCTGACATTGGTCCTATGTCATGATAAACCCCGAGAGCAGCCGTACCCTTCTAGGTGATCGTCCTTCACCTCTTGATGATCGTCCTTCATCATGCTTATCCGATGGCCGTCCCCATCGTCGACCTTTTCTATCCGACATTCGTCCTATGTCGTGATACTTTCAGCAGCCGTCCCCTTCCAGGTGATCGTCCTTCATCTTAGATGATCGTCCCTCATCTTATCCCCAACAGAGCAGCCGTCCCCTGCCAGGTGATCGTCCTTCACCCTTTGATGACCGTACCTCATCATCTATTTCATTTTATTTCATTAACCTGATGGCCGTCCCCGTCATTGACTTTACCTTTTAATCCCCGGAGAATTTTGTTACTTTACCTGATGGCCATCCCCATCATGATCCCTCTATTTCCCCAGCATGTCGGTCGTCCCCGTCATTGCTTTATCCCCAGCAGTCGTCCTCTGCTCGACGATTGTCCTCCATCGCCCGCACTTTATAATCATACTTTTCTTCGTTTTACAATCTATATCCCTTTTCTTCTTCATCCAGTGAGTGCAAATTTTGGACTGTCTTTGGTATTCAACCACAAGTTATCTTGTTTGTATAATAAGCCGTCGCTTACATCCTACACAGCTAACTCATGTTTGAATAGGGGCAGAAGTAAAAACCCAAATTTGCCCTCACTAAGTTCACACCATGGCTTGTTATCTCTTCATTTGCATAATTTCAATCATATCACACCACATTGCATTTTTTGATTCACTGCATTAGTTCAAGTCATCTGCATCTAGGGTTTGTGATCTGAGCAATCCATGAGCTATCTGAGCCACTCCAAAGGCCTCCAATCATCTCAAGAGGGTCCATGTATATTCAAGCATCATATTATATCCTCCCAAGATCAAGGAAGTCATAAAATCACAAGAACTGAGAAAGGCATGGAAGCAAAGCCAAGCTTAACAGCTCTTGATTTTGCCTAGAGAAGAAGATTAGGTTTTGTGCTCGCCGGAGAAGATGACCGGAACCACTGTTCCGGTCATCTGAAAGTGATTAAATTAGGGTTAGGGTTTAGGCTAGGTTTGAATGTGAGCCTTTGATTTCCTTTTCCCGCGTGCATCAATGGCCCAGGTTTCTTGATTAAGCCCTAATTTTGGATTAATTAAGTTAATTAATATTAGGAAATTTAAATCTCCAGAATTGATCTGAACCCTCCATCACGCGCGGGTTTACTCCTTCCAAAAAACTTTAAATGCTGGCCATTGATTCCTTTGACTTTCCATTTAATTCATTTAATTTCATATTTGTATTATTTGTTTTGCATAATTATTTTAAAATACATAAAAAATCCAAAAAAATATTTTCTTTCTGCATTTTTATTCTAAATATTTTTCTTAACATAAAAACAATTTTTATTTTATTTTTTACATTTTAAAACTATTTTAAAATTATTTAAATGTTTATTTTAATTGATTAATGAAGATTAATTAATTAAAATAGCATTTGAGTTTCCACAAATCACAAAAAAATTCAGAGAACATTTCCAAACATTTAGAAACATTTGCAAACTCACAACACAAATTTCTTTTTGGTTTTGATCATACTTTGGCAATTTTCATTTGAATTAGGGTTCTTTAATTTGAATATTTTTAACCCTAACTTCAAAAACTCATAACTTTTGATCCATGTTGAGTTTGTGAATTGTTCTTTTTGCATTGTGTTATGCATTCTTTTAAGCATCTAAAAACATTTTTGTTTCATTTTTATAATGAATTTTCTATTTTTTTGGTATTTTCCCTTTAGGATCACCTTTAAAACCTTAGAAATTTGAGAAAATCATAATTCCCTTAGGGTTTAGCTTCTGACTTTCCCCTTTGGGCAGTGAACTTGTATAGGTTAAGGGTCCCTTTGGTTCCATTTTAAATTTTTTATCTCATTCTTTGCTTCTGATTTTGAATTTTGCATCTCATGTGGTACATAAACCCTAATTTGCATCTTCACTTGCATCCATCTTACATAAGCTTGCATACATGAACTTGCCATGACATTTTGCACATCCACATGACATATAAGACATCTTAGAACATATTAAAATCATGTTTAATCATTGCACCATTCATTTGCCATGTTTTGCATCCATTTCATTCCATTTGCATTCATGAACTTTCATGCTTCTTACATGTCTCATTTGCATTTCCATTCTTTGTATGATCATCCTCATCCCTTGACATGCTTTCATACCATCTCACAACATCATTTGAATCATGAATATGTTTCTGACTTTGGTTTTCATCTTTGCATTTCATCTCATTTTCATTTCATTTCTTTTCTTTTGCTAACTTTTCAGGTGGTAAGTGTTTGAGAAGTGAATTTGCCTTCACTTCTCATAATCTCTCCTCATCTCTCTTATGCATCATAGCTACATTTTACTTGTGTATTAGAGTGAGTTTGCTCATTAATGCTCCCTCCTCATATTATTTATTCAAGAAACTTATCTTCTTAAGTGAAGTAAGTTGTCTTGCTTCTTGCTGCTTCTTTTCCTTCCATCTTTCTTCTTCCTTGGTGGCTTTTCCTTGAAGATCTTCTTGCAAGCCTCATAAACCCTAGGAATACCCAATCATGTTAACAATTAGGGTTTGATTAGTCCCCCCATTAGTTTTACCTTTGTGTCATCTTTGTGTCTTCTTTTCTCATCTCTTAATCAAGGACTAAACCTTGAAGGTTTTAAGGCTTTGTGATTAGGGTTATGTTTGTATCCTTCTATTAGGATGGAATGTATAACTTTAATCCTAAGTGTTAAACCCTTAATGTGTTTAAATCCTTTAATCAATTCACTTAATAATCACTAAGACATTAAGCTTATAACTTGGGCCTTGCATTAGGGTTCTAATACTTCCTTAATTGGTTAAGAAGGACTAACCCTAGTGTTAATGGACAAGTCCCCCTCAAGTTGTCTTAAAAACCATAAAATCCACTTCTGAATCTTCCCATTAACTAAAGTCCACTCTAATAAAGGTTTTGTTTTGTCATGAGGTTAATCCCTAATCATGGATTAAGTTGAGGAGCCTTCCTCAGCTTAAATGTTCTCATCTATTATCCTTCTATTAGGATGGTGTAATAAGTCCATTAAATCCTTGATTATGGCTTAAACTCATTATTTAACACCAAACAAAAACTCCAAAAACATCTAAATAAATACAAGTAGGTTAATGATCTTAATCCTACATCATGGTGATTAAGTGTGAGGTGTTTACTTCACACTTAAGGTATTGTCATTACCCCTAATCAGAGGGAAGATGTGATGAGTTTACTAACCCTTGGTTTAGGATTAAGCTCATTTTCTTATGACAAACTCCAAAAGAAATAAAAGATTGAAAACACAAAAACAAACAATAATCATCTCCTTCGGGATTCTGTTTTCAGCATCTTCACTCATAAACGAGGATTTGCTTCTTCCGTCTAATGCAAGACAGTTTGCACCTGAGCCAGACAGGTCATACACTTGAGCATAGACAAGTAAGCAATTCACAAGTCATTTATCTTTCAGTCTCTTTGAGTCGAACTACGGTGTTCTGACTTCCTCATTGCACGAGAGGATACGTAGGCATAACTTAATTGTTATCGAACAAAGTCTTTGTACATCCCCCCTCTTCCAACATTATTCTTTGAGCTTCATTGTCTTGAGCTTTGCATTCTTTTCTTACATTGACACACCTTTATTTCATTTCACACTTCTTTTGCACTGACACTTGTATTCTTTTCCAGCTTTTTACACACAGAATAGCACTAACACTACCCCTTTAAACACAAACTTTCAAGCGTGGATCCCGCCGAGTACGGAGGACAATCTGGGTGCTAATACCTTCCCAGGTTGTAACCAACCCCCTTTCTCAGTTTCTCTGGTTCTCGACCGTCTTGTCCATATCTTTCTAGGTTTATGCAACATTACCTTTCCTTCGGGATAAAAATGCCTAGCTGGCGACTCTTTTCAGTTCACCCTTGTGTGTTCTCCTCCCTCGCCGACCGTTCCCGTCTGTACCCTATTTGACCTGGTGTCATTTGGTGGGAGCGACACACAACAACTCCTCTGACCTATCAAACATTGTTATGTGGACAAAATGCAAGCCATAACACAACACAAGCCAACCTGAATGCTCATAATCACCAAGTTCCACAAAATCACCCCAAGAGACAAAACCTTCGAAACTTTTTGTCCAACCATCAAACTCCAAAACAAACTTCACCATTCATTCAGAAATGATCCATAGAGCATAAACCAACCATCAAACAAGATTCAAAGCCCCTCTACACAAAACAAGATTTATGGCCAGCAAGAGTGCAAGCTCTCAAACCAGCCATTACAAACTTCTTCCAAGCATCAAAGCTTCATCAAGAGGTCAAGAGGAGTGGGTTTGCACAAGAGAAGAGGTCCAAAAGCTTCAAACTGAGAAAGTTCAAGCTCAGATAACCTCAAGAACAAATTTTCCAGAAATGTGATTTTAGGTTATAGAAATGTTCCTTATGTTGTGCTGATCATGCTGGTGCTTTTATATTTGAAAATGGTTGCGTATTAAGGATTTCATGAACTTCTGAAAGTTTTGACCTAAAAATGTTCTTCTTCGATTCTTCATTTTGATGCATGGAAAATTGTTTTTGTTGCTGGATTAGTGTTCAATGATGTTTAGGGATGAATTCTGGAAAGTTTGGGAGCCTGGGGTGAATTCTTGCTAATGAATCTAGGCTCATCTGCAAATAATATGATCCCATATATGCTCAGGGCCAATAAAGCACAGACTGCTTTCCACTCTCCCAAAGAAGCCTTCAGGGTTGTTTGAGAGATTAAGAAATCCAGATGCAGGCCAGGGATTCCAGCCTTAGTAGTCATATGCTGCCCAATCAGAACTGGTTCCAGATGCAATGCCTTTGCTACCTCTTCATTACCAGGAAAGACCAACTCAGGGTTGAAAGGGATTCCACCCCTGATAGGTATACCAACCAATGATGAGTATTCTTCCAATAAAGGGCCCAGCTGAAAGTCCTGAAAAGTGAAACACCTTAGTGGGGGATCATAAAACTGAAGGCAAGTATGAATCAGGCTCCTCTGTGAAGGGTCCAAATCCATAACCACATCAAGTATATCTCCATAGTGTTCCCTGAAGAGTGGTATATGGTCTGGAGTGATCAGGGTCTGAATCCTCCTGATGTCAGCTAACTCAGTTTGAAAGAAGTGGTAGGAGATGTTACTCTTTTTAGGTGCCATGATGTTGAGGATGAGTGGAGATAGGTGCTGATGATGACACTGAAAAATGGGCCACTGATTGGCTGATGCAGGTGACTGAAGCAGATAGCTGATAGCTGAAGCAGATGCTGATGAGGATAGGTCTATACTGATGATGGGGTCAAAACTAAGCCAAAATGAAGATGGATACCCTGAAAAACAAATAAACAAATGTCAAAATGATGCAATGAAGATGTATGCAGATGATATGCAAGGGTTTGTGACTGAGCTGGATCTGATCAAGTGCTCTGATATAAGTCCAGGTATATTCAAGAAATCCAGATGGAGGTCTATAGGTCCAGTAACCAAGGTGGGGGACTCAAATAAAGAGTCACATGTCCAGGGTTTAGAATCACAAGAACTGTTCCAACATGGAGTATTCTTAATCAAATCAAAGTAACAGGGTATGCTGAGGCCAGGGGTACCTGCAAACCTGTAAACAGCCCAACCCCCTCACAGGTGGTGTTCTAAAACAAGGATCCTCAGACTTGGATCAGTTATGAGAAGTGTAAACACTTCTAACCCGGAGGTACAGTGTTTACAATAACCATAAAAGTTCCTCCTCTAATTCACCTCAGTTTCTGAAGGTCAATACTAAAGGTCATCCAGACTTAGCAGGCTTCCCAGATAGCCCTAGCATTGCAGGAAATCTGCAACACAGAGTTCTCAAGAAGAAAACCATATCTGAACCGTGTTTCATATTCCCGCACCAGACCGAGATGGAATGGGAAAGAATATGAACCACTCTAGCCTAGGTGTCACTCAGGTACCAGGTATAGGACCTTAACTCTCAATGGAACACCCACCCACCAAAGCAAACAAACAGATCCAACCATCAGCACAGTATGACAATATGATATAATGCAAAGCTATAAGGGATGCAGTAAAGCAACTGCACATAAAGCAAAATAAATACAAATACACAAACACAAATAGCACATAACACCCCAGTAAACACAAATCAAACAAGCGCTAGGAGGAACCCACAAAAAGAACCAGAAGCCCTGGTTGCAGTATAAGGGTCCCCAGCAGAGTCGCCAAGTTGTCGCTCCCGATAGATGGGACTGGCCCAAATAAAGGTACAGACGCGAACGGTCGGCGAGAGGGACAATGAGAACACACAGCCGTGAACTCACTGGAGATGAATAGAGTCGCCAGCTAGGCATTTTTATCCCGGAGGAAAGGCAATGTTGCATAGGCCTAGAAAGAGAATGGATAAGACGGTTGCGAACCAGAGAGACTGAGAAAGGGGGTTGGTTACAACCTGGGAAGGTATTAGCACCCAGATTGTCCGTCGTACTCGACGGGATCCACGCTTGAAAGATTTGTGTTTTAAAGGGGTAGTGTCAGTGCAATCTGTGTGTAAAAGAGCTGGAAAACAAAATGTACAAGTGTTAGTGTAAGAGAAAAGTGAAGTATATAAGTGAAGTGTCAGTGTAAGAACAGGAGTGAAATGCTCAAGATCATAAGGCTAAAAGAATGAGGCTAGAAAGAGGGGGAATATACAGAGACTTTTGTTCGATAACTGTTAAGTTATGCCTACGTATCCTCTCGTGCAATGAGGAAGTCAGAACACCATAGTTCGACCCAAAGAGACTGAAAGATAAATTGACTTGTGAACTGCTTGCTTGTCAATGCTCAAGTGTAAGACCAGTCTGGCTCAGGTGCAAACTGTCTTGCATTAGACGGAAGAAGCAAGTTCTCGTTTATGAGTGAAGGTGATGAGAAAAGAATCCCGGAGGAGACGATTATTGTTTGTTTTTGAGTTTTCAATCTTTTATTGCTTTTGGATGTTTGTCATAAGTTAATGAGCTTAAGCCTAAACCAATGGGTTAGTAAACTCATCACATCTTCCCTCTGATTAGGGGTAATGAGAATACCTTAAGTGTGAAGTCAGATTCTCACACTTAATCACCTTTGATGTAGGATTAAGATCATTAACCTACTTGTGATTATTTAGATGTTTTTGTTGTTTTTGTTTAGTGTTGAGTAATGAGGTTAAGCCATAATCAGGGATTAAACAGACCCATTACACCATCCTAATAGAAGGATAATAGATGAGAATGTTTAAGCTGAGGAAAGCTCCTCAACTTAATCCATGATTAGGGATTAAACTCATGACAAAACAAGCCTTTGATTAAGTGGATTTTATTTAATGATATGATGATGAAGTGATTTTTAGGGTTTGTAAGACAACTTGAGGGGGACTTGTCCATTAACACTAGGGTTAGTCTTTCTTAACCAATTAAGGAAGAATTAGAACCCTAATGCAAGGCCCAAGTTACAAGTGCAATGTCTTGATGATTATTAAGTGAATTGATTAAGAGAGTTAAACACATTAAGGGTTTAACACTTAGGATTAAAGTTATACACTCCATCCTAATAGAAGGATGCAGGCATAAGCTTAATCACAAAGCCTTAAAGCCTTTAGGGTTTAGTCCCTGATTATGAGATGAGAAGAGAAGACTCAAAAGAGACACAAAGGTAAAACTAAGAAGGGAGACTAAACAAAACCCTAATTATTGACATGCTTGGTTGTTCCTAAGGTTTGTGAGGTTTACAAGAGAAATCTTCAGAGGAACCACCAGGAAGCAGATGAAAGGAGCAGGAGAAGCAAAGTAACTTGCTTCATTTAAGAAGACAATTCACTAGAAGAAAGAAAGTGAGAAGAAGAAGAATGAGCAAGCTCAAACCCAAACACATACAAAAATGCATCAAGGATGCATAAAAGAGATGAAGAGAAGTTATGAGAAGTGAAGGCAAATTCACTTCTCAAAGTCACTTACCACCTGAAAAGTTAGAAAAGAAAACACAATGCAATGCAAAATGAGATGAAATGGTATGATGAAAAACCAAACCAGAAGCACATACATGATGTTAATGATGCTATGAGATGCTACAAACATGAAACAACACATGGGGATGATCATGCAAGCTTATGAATGCAAATGAAGCAAGTTAAGACACATGAACATACATGAAAAGTTATGAGATGCATATGGCATACAACATGGCAAATGAAAGATGCAATGATCAAACATGCTTTCAATATGTCTTATGATGTTAAATGAATCACATGAATGCATAAAGTATCATGGCAAGTCAAGGTATGAATGCAAATACAAGATGGATGCATATGGAAGCCCAAATTAGGGTTTATGAACAATACATCAAACACAAACCAAAATCAGAAGCAAACATTAAGATAAAAAATTGAAAATGCACTCAAAGGATCCCTAGTCCTATACTAACCCACTGCCCAAAGGATAGGTTTCAACTCTTAACCAAATTCAAGTTATGGTTTTTCTAAGTTTTCTAGGGTTTTAGGGTTCCTTAACAAGAAAATTACCAAACAAATTGAAAATGAAAGATCAAATCATGGCCATTTAATCTCACAAACTACATGCTAAACACAATGCAATGCAAAAAGAATCAAGGTCCAACTCTTTAGGGTTAGGCAGAAATGATTTTTTGAAGTTTGGATCAAAATAATGCATAAAAATGATTTTAATTCCATAGAAAATTCTCAAAATGCATCAAGATCAAAAAATAAATTTGGTTTGAGGGTTGGACAATGTTTCTAAATGTTTTTAAAGGTTTCATGAATTTTTTGGTGATTTTTAAATACCTAAAAGTATTTTTAATTAATTAATTCTCATTAATTAATTAAAAAGAAACATTTTAAATATTTAAAAATACTTTTAAAATGCAAAAAATGAAAATAAAAATATTTTTGTGTTCTGAAATTAAATTGTAACTCGCACAAAAAATTTCAGAATTTTTAAGGTATTTTTGCTATTTTAAATAAATTATAGAAAACAAATGGATTAATATGAAAATAAAATGAATTTTAAACTGAAAAAGGAAAAGTAATCAGATCCAATGGCCCTCATTCAAACTAAAACACGCGCGCATTGACTTGGCGCCAGATCCCACGACCAGCATTCAAATTCAGCTAATTAATGATTATGCCCTAATCCCACCGTTAATTACTTTCAGGCGACCGGAACAGTGTTCCGGTCGTCTTCTCCAATCATCCAAAACTTCAAACTCACTCTAAACGCTTCTAAAATGAAATCTAATTAAACAGAAATGATCCCCACTCAGTCACGAATCAAAACCCCCAATCAAAACATATTTATCACTCCTAAAATGGCTGAATCGAATCAAACAAAATCTAGGGCAAAAAGTTTCAGAAGCAGGTTAAACTCTCATCTCTCCACCATTTTCAAAACCAAAGACATATTCATGATCAGGGAGGCATATAGAACAGCTTAGGAACTTAAAAAATCATTTCTGGAAAAAAAGTTCTTGAGCTACCTGAGTTTCGAAGCTTTCAACTTTACAGCTTTCTGATCTCCCCTCCTTATGAAATCCACTCCTTGTGGCCCCTTGATGATGTCTGGATGCTTAGAAGGAGTTTATGCTGGCTAGTTTGGGAGATTGAACAAGTTCTGTTCAAGCTCAGGTGAGAACTGTGTTTGTGATTCAGGCAGTTTCAGGCAAGGGTGGGGGGTTCTTTGTGATCAGGATGATGATTTGAGAAGGTTTGTGAAGTTTGTTCAAGTGTTTGTGGCCTGTATGAAGAGTTTCGAAGGCTTTGGCTTTGAGAGTGAAAAATGAGAGAGTTCAGTTCTTGCTGGTTTCAGGCTTATGTCTTGCTGGTTTGGGTTCAGTGAGGCATGGTGAGAAGGTTGGTGAAGCTTGTTTGAATGTTTGTGGCTTGTGGGATGAGATTCGAAGGAAAATGCAAGTTGGAGAGAGTTTGTGGATGCTGAGTTCTGGTGAGTTTTTGGCTTGCCTCTTGTGTGGTTTTGCTTGCATTTTGTTTGTATAAATTAATCCTATTGGTCAGAGGATGTGACTTGTGCTTTTGTGATAGGTGTAACTACTTTTGCAAAATGTCCACTCTTGTGTAAGAGAAGCATGGGTCATGTTCTAGGCTAGTACAAGGGGTGTGGGATGCGCAGCATGGTGTGAGGGAAAGGCTAGAATGGTTCAGCATTGTAGCTAGCAAGTGGATGAAGTGTTATGATGGTTTTTGCAAGTTGGTCCCCTTTGGTTCTCATGAAAAGATTTTGCTCCAAAGGCCAAACAAAGTGAGGAACTCTTGGCCTATTCTGATTTTTAGGTCACATGTGATGTTTGTGTAATGGTTAGACAACAATTAGAAGTCACAAATGCCTTTGGTACAAGATTTTGCAAGTTTCTCTTTTGGTGCATAATTTGATTTTTAGTGATTTTTTCCAACTTTGATGCACCATAACTTTTGATCCAAAATGAATTAGGTCATGTTCTTGTACTTTTTGAAAAGGGAAAGATCTAATATACAACTTTCATGACCAAAGTTTTCCCATTTGAAGCATTTTTGGATCAAAAAGTAAGGGTTGAAAAAGTTGCATAAAATGACATTTCATTAAAAGTCAAACTTGCCCTAAAAAGTCAACTTTGCAAAAACTTGTAATTCTTGAATTTTGTGAACTTAAAACTTCTTCCATGATCAAATAAAGATCAAATACACTCAAAATGATGAAGATCACCCCTTGGTTGGGTCATTGGGGGCCTCAGATGCCCTGATTTTGCACTGACTTGTCTGAAAAGTCAACTCTTGATCAGATGACTTCCCCATGGAATTTCTTCATGAAAATTGATATGCACACTCCCTATACCATATAGAGACCAATAGAAACAAGAATGACCAAAAAATTTGGAGTTATGGCCTTTGAAACCAAAACCCTAATTTTAGGTCAACTGTGCAGTCAAGCCTGGCTCTGCTTCCATACCAATCCCAGTTCTTGTGATTCTTTGACATTCTTGACTTTGAGAGGATATAATATGATGCTTGAACACACATAGACCCCTTTGAAGTGATTGATGGCCTTTGGAGTGGCTCAAGAAGTTCTTGGATTGCTCAGATCACAAACCCTAGATGCAGATGACTTTGAATCTATGCAGTGAATCAAAACTGTGATATGAGATGCTATGATTGAGTTTATGCATATGAAATGATCACAAGCCATGGTGTGAATGGGTGAGGGCAAATTTGGGGTGTTTACAGTGGGGTATTAACATGATTGGAAAGATCAAACCAATTGCTTCAAATGGCCACATATTCATCCTGGTAGCCATTGATTACTTCACCAAGTGGGTCGAAGAAGCTTCGTATGCAAATGTTACCAGGCAAGTGGTAGCCAGATTCCTGAAAAGAGACATCATCTGTCGATATGGATTACCCGAGCAAATCATTACTGATAATGGTTCCAACTTGAACAACAAAATGATGGCAGAACTGTGTCGGGACTTCAAAATCCAACATCACAATTCTTCTCCTTACAGACCAAAGATGAATGGCGATGTTGAGGCAACTAACAAAAATATCAAGAAGATTGTGCAGAAGATGGTGGTTACATATAAAGATTGGCATGAAATGCTACCATTTGCCTTGCATAGGTATCGGACCTCAATCAGAACATCTACTGGGGAAACATCGTATCATCTTGTGTATGGTATGGAGGCACTCCTACCTGTTGAAGCTGAATTGCCTTCCTTACGGGTACTGATGGATGTCAAACTGAATGAAGCAGAATGGGTCCGTTCTCGGTACAATCAACTGAATCTAATCGAAGAAAAGAGATTAGCTGCAATCTGTCATGGGCATCTATATCAGAAAATAATGAAGAAAGCCTTCGATCAAAAAGTCAAGCTTCGGGAATACCAAGTTGGATATCTTGTGCTGAAAAGACTCCTTCCTCCTCATATAGACCACAGGGGCAAGCGGACTCCAAACTACGATGGTCCATTCATAGTAAGGAAGGTTTTCTCTGGTGGAGAACTAATGCTCGCTACTATGGATGGTGAAGATTTCTTATCCCCTGTGAATTCAGATGCAGTTAAAAAATACTTCACATAAAATGACCCGCTGGACATAAAAACAGGATGTAAGTCCAGGAAAAAAAAGGGCATCCCGGCGAGTCAAAAACAGAATAAAAGACTCAGGCAAAAATAAGGGAAAATTAAAAAAAAAATGTACACCCGCTGAGTTGAAAAGCTGCATTGGACAGCTTAGGCAATAATGGGTATCCCAGTGGATTGAAAACCCAAAAGGGCGATCCACGCAAAATAAGGGAGTAAGCGAACAACTGCGTTCTGAATTCGTCTGTATTACTTACAACACGGCATGCCTCGAAAGGATAAAGCATCAGTCACAATCAACCTTCTCCAGAAAGCAAGATGAGAAGAATGTTAAGGTCTTACGGGTCATAGCAAGGGAAGCTCAACGGAGCGTCATCGACATTTCCAGCACCTTTACTTTTTCAATTTATAACAATCTCCTCATTCCAGGGGATCTGTTTCTTTGACTGTATTTTCCAATTCAGGGCACCCAGATTAATAAAATCAGATTATCAGTCACACCTTGTTTCGTACATTTTTGTTTCGTTTGCAAAATGTCCAGTATCCATGATATAATTATCGCATAAAACAAATGAGCCGTTATTAATAAATGCTTGTAGGAAATGTATTTACTCTCTGGAATATCTAACTCCTATGACGGAATTCGATAAGGGATACCTCGGGATACTTGTGCGTTCTTTGTCTTAACAGGATTGCAGGTATTCAAATAAGTAGCATGGGGCATGCCAAGCATCACTTCCCCAACACATCTTCTCCAAGCAGCATCTGAAATGCTTTTTTCCCAAACAGAGTTGTCAAAGCCTCCTCATCGCCAGCCGGGATCCCAAGAGAAATCTCTAGGAATATCGTTCAGTAATATTTCCTCCCCCAAACAGAGTGCCAGTTCTCTAAAAAGAATCACCTCCCCGCAGAGTTCCAGCCTCTCCTCAGAAGAGCAATGCCTGAAACTCTCACACAACAAAGTGACGGAAGCTTCCTTCTCCCCAGTCGGGTTTCTCCTTACCAGATAGATCTGTCAGTGATCTATTTCCCCAAGCAGAACCTTATATTTTATCAGATCTACCAATGATCTCATCCCCAGCTGGAATATCCTTCCAAGCAGATCAACCAGAGATCATCGCTGCAGCAGGATCCGAATCCCGGACCGGTTTCTATTTTGCATAATCATAGAATTCGCATCATATTTCCCCACAAAGTGTAGCATTCCGTTTAATACGAAGCATTACGGAAAAAAATCAAACATATTGAATGATCACAAGCCAGGTTCGAGCCAGTCACCAGTAAATACCATCAGTATTTCGTCAGCAATATATATATAATAAAAGCCAAAGCGTCCCCTTTGCACTCTCTCCCACAAATACATGTTCAGATACACTTTTCCGACGCTCGTCCGAGTCATATCATCCCCCGCAGATAAGCCACAAACATCCTCTTTGAATACAGAAACCTATATACACTCTCTTGACACCCTTCCGTGTCACCGCTCCCCAGCATGGTTGCCCAAACACTTGTCGCAAACCAAACACTTGTTTATAATACACTCTCATCGACACCCGTCCGTGTCATCCTATTCCAGAATACCTTTTTAAACTCATAAGTTCATAACTTATACACTTTCTCTTCTGACACTCGTCCGTGTCACACCTTTTCCCAGCAAGTTGAACACTCGTCTGTGTCTTGTTCCTACCTCACAATACTTACTCATACTTATACAGATACTCATCCATATCTCATATATACACTTATTCCCCACAGATTTGACACTCATCCATGTACTTTGTTAACCAGTTGGTACTCGTCCGTACCATCATCTCTGAACATGCGTCAGCGTTTGTTTCTACTGATACTCGTCCATATCATAGTCTTAAGGATGCTCGTCCGCATCTTTAATCTATACACAGTGTCAAAACACTTATACCTTTTATTCTTGAGCGTAAACACTCGTTCGTGTTTACCATTCCCCAGCAGAGCAACTTTTCTTCTATCCGACATTCGTCCTATGTCGTAATATTTTCGGCAGCCTTACCCTACCAGGTGATCGTCCTTCACCTTTGGATGATCGTCCCTCATTCTTTCCCCAGTGTAGTCTCCATTATTGGAACCCTTTTTCTATCTGACATTCGTCCTATGTCGTGATATTTAGCAGCCGTCCCCTGCTAGGTGATCGTCCTTCACCTTTTGATGATCGTCCTTCATCATTTTATCCGATGGCCGTCCCCATCATTGATCTTGTTATCTGACATTCGTCCTATGTCATGATAAAACCCGAGAGCAGTCGTACCCTGCTAGGTGATCGTCCTTCACCTCTTAATGATCGTCCTTCATCATGCTTATCCGATGGCCGTCCTCCATCGTCGACCTTTTCTATCCGACATTCGTCCTATGTCATGATAAAGAGCAGCCGTCCCCTGCTAGGTGATCGTCCTTCACCTTTGATGACCGTTCCTCATCATTATTTCATTTATTCTTTGAACCGATGGCCGTCCCCATCGTTGTTTGCCTTACTTCCCAAATTTGATGGTCGTCCCCATCATTTCCTTTACTTTAATCCCCAGAGAACCTTGTTACCTTACTTGATGGCCGTCCCCATCGTGATCTCTTTATTTCCCCAGCAGGTTGGCCATCCCCGTCATTATTTTATCCCCAGCAGTTGTCCTCTGCTCAATGGTCGTCCTCTATCGCCCGCACCTCATAATCATACTATACTTTCCTTTTACAATTTATATCCCTTTTCTTCTTCTCCCCAGTAAGTGCAAATTTCGGACTATCTTTGGTATTCAACCGCAAGTTATCTTGTTTGTCTGATAAGCCAGGCGCTTACATCCTGCACAGCTAACTCATGTTTGAATAGGGGCAGCTGTAAACACCCCAAATTTGCCCTCACTAAGTTCACACCATGGTTTGTTATCTTTCATCTTTGCATAAACATAAGCATACCATCTCATATTGCATTTTTGTTTCATCTGCATAGTTCAAGTTCATCTGCATCTAGGGTTTGTGATCTGAGCAATCCAAGGATCCATCTGAGCCACTCCAAAGGTCTCCAATCATTCCAAGAGGGTCCATGTATGCTCAATCATCATATTATATCCCTCAAAGATCAAGGAAGTCAAGAAATCACAAGAACTTGGAAAGCATGGAAGCAGAGCTAGGGTTTCACTACACAGATGACCTGAAATTAGGGTTTTGGTTTCAGAGGCCATAACTCCAAATTTGTTGATCATTCTTGTTTCTAATAGTCTCAATATGTTATAAGGATCATGAGTACCAAGTTTGATGAAGAAATTCATTGTGGAAGTCATATGTTCACTAGGTAACTTCTTGAGCAAGTCAAAGTAAAATCAGGGCATCTGAGGTCCCCAACAATGGAACCAAAATGGATTTTTCATCAAATTAAAGTTATATGATCTTTATTTGATCATTGAAGTGCTTGGAAGTTCACAAAATTGAAGAAAAGTGAGCTAAACCAAAAGTTGCCAAAAATGGAAATGACTTGTAATGTAAACTTTCCATTTTGGGAAAGTTTTTCAACCTCCTCTTTCTCAACCAAAAATGCTTCAAATAAAAAATTGTTGGTCATGAAAGTTGTATATTGGATCATTCCCTTTTCAAAAAGTACAAGAACAAGTTCTAATTCATTATGAAACTCAAGTTATGATCTTTCAAAGTTGGCAAAAATCCTATAATTTTCAAGAGTACACCAAAGAGGGATTTTTGCAAAACCACTTGCCAAGCCATTTTGTGACTTCTAACACACTTCTATGCATCATACAAACATAGTGCATTGCCTAAAAATCAGAATTGCCCAAAGAACCATGCTATTTCATGTCTTGCACATCAAGAAATCCAAAAGTGGCCAAACTTCCTCAAAATTGCAAAAATGATACACAACCATGCTTCCACTTGTTGAATCACCATAAAACTAATTCCATGGCTCTCCTTGATCTTTGATGAGCCAGGACAAGCCAAAAGCCAGTTGCAACATGAGCCCATACCTCAAGTACAAGTTATGTTGAAATTTTGGCAACTTGCCCATACCAATCACCACAGTCCACAACAACTCCTCTGACCTATCAAACATTGTTATGTGGACAAAATGCAAGCCATAACACAACACAAGCCAGCCTGAATGCTCAGAATCACCAAGTTCCACAAAATCACCCCAAGAGAAAAAACCTTCGAAACTTTCTGTCCAGCCATCAAACTCCAAAACAATCTTCACCATTCATTCAAAAATGATCCATAGAGCATAAACCAACCATCAATCAAGCTTCAAAGCCCCTCTACACAAAACACGATTTCTGGCCAGCAAGAGTGCAAGCTCTCAAACCAGCCATTACAAACTTCTTCCAAGCATCAAAGCTTCATCAGGAGGTCAAGAGGAGTGGGTTTGCACAAGAGAAGAGGTCCAAAAGCTTCAAACTGAGAAAGCTCAAACTCAGGTAACCTCAAGAACAAATTTTCCAGAAATGTGATTTTAGGTTATAGAAATGTTCCTTATGCCGTGCTGATCATGCTGGTGCTTTTATTTTTGAAAATGGTTGCGTATTAAGGATTTCATGAACTTCTGAAAGTTTTGACTTAAAAATGTTCTTCTTTGATTCTTCATTTTGATGCATGGAGAATTGTTTTTGTTGCTGGATTAGTGTTCTATGATGTTTAGGGATGAATTCTGGAAAGTTTGAGAGCCAGGGGTGTTGTTTTGAGGTAGCTCAGGGGAGGAGCTCGCCGGAGAAGATGACCGGAGATCTTCTCCGGCCACTTCAGTGTGATTAGGGCATAATCAGTGTAATTAGCTAGGTTTAAATGTGAGCCCTTGGATTTTGTCTTCGCTCGTGTATTGGATGTCTGAGATGAGTTCATTAAACCCTAATCCACTTAATTAATTTAATTAATTAAAATTAACTCAGTTTGAATTGTGACCCTTAGATTGCACGCGTGGTCTTCCCTCCACCCCTAGATTTGAATCTGATCCATTGGATCAGTTGACCAGCCATTAATTCCTATTTTTATTCATTTAAATTCATTTGTTTTGTATAATTTATTTAAAATACTTAAAAAACTCCAAAAATATTTTCCTTCTGCAATTTTAATTCAAATATTTTTCTCCACCCAAAAACATTTTTATTTTTATTTTTTGCATTAAAAAACCATTTAAAAAATATTTAAATGTTTATTTTAATTAATTAATAGAAATTAATTAATTAAAATATCATTTGGGTTTCTGAAAATTCCAAAAAAATTCACATTGCATCTTAGGACATTTAGAAACATTGTCAAACCATTCATACAAATTTCTTTTTTGTTTTGATTCAATCTTGACATTTTTCTTGAATTTAGGGTTCATAAAAATCCCATTTTTGAACCCTAACTTCAAGAATTCTTTTCTGCCTAACCATGAAGGGTTTGACATTGGTTCTTTTTGAATTGATCTTCATATAGCATGTAGTGTCTAGCATATTTTTGTCACAAATTTATCTTTCATTTTCCATTTGATTTGCATTTTTCCTTTTGAGGTACCCTAAAACCCTAGCAAACTTAGAAAATTCACAACTTTCTTTAGGTTAAGAGTTAGACCTCCTCCTTTGGGATATGATATCATATGGGGTTAGGGTTCATTTGAGTTCATTTGCATTTTTTTATCTTGTGATTTGATTCTGTTTTTGACTTTTGCATCTCATGTTGTCTTAAAACCCTAATTTCTCATGTTCATTTGCGTACATCTTGCATATGCATCCATACATGTACTTGCCATGACATTTCATGCATTCACATGTCATCTAAGACATCTTAAGACATATTATAATCATGTTTGATCATTTCTTCAATCATTTGCCATTATGTGCATTAATTTCATTCCATGAACTTTCATGAACTTTCAAGCTTCAAAGCATGCATCCTTTGTATTCCATCTCTTGTATGAACATTTATAACACTTGACATGTCTTTGCATCATCTCATAGAATCATTTGAATCATGTTTATGCTTCTGATTTTAATCTTTTTTCCATTCATATGCATGGTTTCATTTCATTTCTTTCCTTAATGCTAACATTTTCAGGTGGTAAGTAATTTGAGAAGTGAATTTGCCTTCACTTCTCATTTCTCTTATCATTCTCCTTATGCCTCATTGCTGCATTTTTCTTTGCTTTAGAGTGAGCTTGCTAATTCATGTTCATCATTCACTTTCTTTCTCCAAGTTACTTATCTTCTTCAGTGAAGTAAGTAACTTGCTTCTTCTGCTTCTCCTCCTCCTTTCATCTGCTTCTTCCATTGGTGGCTTATCTGAAGATCTCTTGCAAGCCTCACAAACCATAGGAACATCCAAGCATGACAATAATTAGGGTTTTGATTAGTTCCCCTTTAGTTTTTACCCTTGTGCCTTCTTTTGTGTCTCTCTTCTCATCTCATAATCAGAGACTAAACCTTAAAGGTTTTAAGACTTTGTGATTAGGGTTATGCCTGCATCCTTCTATTAGGATGGAGTGTATAACTTTAATCCAAAGTGTTAAACTATTAATGTGTTTAAACCTCTTAATCAATCCATCTTAATAATCACTAAGACAATAGCTTGTAACTTGGGCCTTGCATTAGGGCTCTAATTTTTCCTTTATCGGTTAAGAAGGACTAACCCTAGTGTTAATGGACAAGTCCCCCTCAAGTTGTCTTACAAACCATAAAATTCACTTCTTAATCTCACCATTAATTAAAATCCACTTTAACAAAGGTTTTTTTTGTCATGAGGTTAATCCCTAATCATGGATCAAGTTGAGGTATCTTCCTCAACTTAAGTATTCTCATCTATTATCCTTCTATTAGGATGGTGTAATGGGTTCACTAATCCTTGATTATGGTTTAAACTCATTACTTAACACTAAACAAAAACTCAAAAACATCTAAATAATTACAAGTAGGTTAATGATCTTAATCCTACATCATGGTAATTAAGTTTGAGGTGTTTATCTCATACTTAAGGTACTCTCATTATCCCTAATCAAAAGGAGGATATGATGAGTTTACTAACCTTTGGTTTAGGCTTAAGCTCATTGACTTATGACAAACACAAAAAAAACAATAAAAGATTGAAAACATAAAAATAAATAATAATCGTCTCCTTCGGGATTCTTTTCTCATCACACTCATTCATAACCGAGAACTTGCTTCTTCCGTCTAATGTAAGACAGTTAGCACTCGAGCCAGACGAGTCATACACTTGAGCATAGACAAGCAAGCAGTTCATCAGTCAATTTATCTTTCAGTCTCTTTGAGTCTAACTACGGTGTTCTGACTTCCTCATTGCACGAGAGGATACGTAGGCATAATTTAACTGTTATCGAACAAAAGTCTTTGTGTCTTCCCCCTCTTTCAGTATTCTTCTAATCATGGATTAAGTTGAGGTACCTTCCCCAGCTTAAATGTTCTCATCTATTATCCTTCTATTAGGATGGTGTAATGAGTCCATTAAATCCTTGATTATGGCTTAAACTCATTACTTAACACTAAACAGAAACTCCAAAAACATCTAAATAATTGCAAGTAGGTTAATGATCTTAATCCTACATCATGGTGATTAAGTGTGAGGTGCTTACTTCATACTTAAGGTATTCTAATTACCCCTAATCAGAGGGAGGATGTGATGAGTTTACTAACCCGTAGTTTAGGCTTAAGCTCATTTTCTTATGACAAACACAAAGGCAATAAAAGATTGAAAACACAAAAACAAACAATAATCGTCTCCTCCTGGATTCTTTTCTCACCTCATTCACTCACAAACGAGAACTTGCTTCTTCCGTCTAATGCAAGACAGTTTGCACCTGAGCCAGACAGGTCGTACACTTGAGCATAGACAAGCAAGCAGTTCACAAGTCAATTTATCTTTCAGTCTCTTTGAGTCGAACTACGGTGTTCTGACTTCCTCATTGCACGAGAGGATACGTAGGCATAACGTAACTGTTATCGAACAAAAGTCTCTGGTCATTCCCCATTTTATAGCATTATTCTTTTAAGCCTCATTGTCTTGAGCTTTGTACTCTTTCCTTACACTGACACTCCTTTATTTCACTTCACACTTATTTCCAGCACTGACACTTGTATTCTCTTCCAGCTTTTGCACATAGAATAGCATAGACACTACCCCTTTAAGCACAAACTTTCAAGCGTGGATCCCGTCGAGTACGACGGACAATCTGGGTGCTAATACCTTCCCAAGTTCTAACCAACCCCTTTCTCTGTTTCTCTGGTTCGCAACCGCCTTATCCATATATTTCCAGGTTTATGCAACATTACCTTTCCTTCGGGATAAAAATGCGTAGCTGGCGACTATTTTCAGTTCATCTTCATGTTCTCCTTCCGCCGACCGTTCGCGTCTGTACCCCTCTTGACCAGGTGTCATTTGGTGGGAGCGACACCGGTCACCTGAAGTTCATTAGTGTTTTAATTAGGTTTAGGGTTTTATTTGAATTCTGGCCGTAGGATTGAGCTTCCCCCTGTGTTTGAATGGTCCAGATGCCATCATTAAACCCTAATTCTGTTTAATTAAAGATTAATTAATTAGTTAATGAAAATCATCCCAGAATGAATCCTGTCCACCCATTCACGCGCCAGTCAACCAAAATCTCTCAACTTTGAATATGAGCCCTTGATTCACCTTACTTTTATTTTAATCCATTTTTATTTCATATTTTTCTTATTTATTTTGTTCCATTTATTTAAAATAGTTAGAAAATCTCAAAAATATTTTTATTTTGCACTTTGATTCCAAATAATTTTATTAACCCAAAAATATTTTTATTTTTATTTTTTGCATTAAAAAAGTATTTTTAAATCATTTAAATGTTTTATTTAATTACTTAATTGATTTTAATTAATTAAAAATACATTTAAGTATTTAAAAATCACCAAAAAAATCAGAGAGTATTCTTAAACATTTAGGAACATTGTCATACCATCCACACAAATTTATTTTTGGTTTTGAATCATTTTTGACAATTTTCTTGAATTTAGGGTTCATAAAATTCATATTTTAGAACCCTAACTTCAAGAATTATTTTCTGCCTAACCAAGAATGGTATGACAATGATTCTTTTTGCATTGATCTTCATTTGACATGTAGTTTCTAGCATATTTTTGTCACAAATTTCTTCTGCTTTTTTGAATTAATTGGCATTTTTTCCCTTTAGGTACCTTAAAACCCTAGATAACTTAGAAAAATCATATCTTTCATTAGGTTAAGAGTTAGGTCTTCTCTTTTGGGGTGTGATATCATATGGTGTTAGGGTTCTTTTGATTGCATTTTCAATTTTTTATCTTGTCATTTGCTTCTGTTTTTGGGTTTTGCATCTCATGTTGCATAAAAACCCTAATTTCTCATCTTCTCTCTCATACATCTTGCATATGCTTGCATTCATGAACTTTCCATGATATTTTATGCATTCACATGATATATAAGACATAATAGGACACATTAGACTCATGCTTGATCATTGCCTCATCCATTTTCCATGTTATGCCTTCATTTCATTTCATGTGCATTCATGAACTTTCATGCCTCTTTCATGCTTCATTTGCATCTTCATTACTTGTATGACCATTCACATCTCTTGACATACATTTTCATCATCTCTTAGCTTCACTAACATCATGAATATGCTTCTGGTTTTGGTTTGCATCCTTGCATTCATTTCATTTTCATTTCATTTCATTCCTTTATGCTAACTTTTCAGGTGGTAAGTACTTTGAGAAGTGAATTTGCCTTCACTTCTCATAATCTTTTCTCATCTCTCTTATGCATCCTTGCTGAATTTTGTATTTGTATTAGAGTGAGCTTGCTCATTCATGTGCCTCCTTCACTTTCTTTCTTCAAGTAACTTATCTTCTTAAGTGAAGTAAGTTAACTTGTTTCCTATACTTCTCCTCCTTTCATCTGCTTCTTCCTTGGTGGCTTTTCTTGAAGATCTCTTGCAAGCTTCATAAACCCTAGGAACAACCAAGCATGATCACAATTAGGGTTTGATTAGTCCCCCATTAGTTTTACCTTTGTGTCATCTTTTGTGTCTTCTCTTCTCATCTCATAATTAAGGACTAAACCCTCAAGGTTTTAAGGTTTTGTGATTAAGATTATGCCTACATCCTTCTCTTAGAATGGAGTGTATAACTTTAATCCTAAGTGTTAAACCTTTGATGTGTTTAAATCTCTTAATCAATCCATCTAATAATCACTAAGATGATAAGCTTGTAACTTGGGCCTTGCATTAGGGTCCTAATTCTTCCTTAATTGGTTAAGAAGGACTAACCCTAGTGTTAATGGACAAGTCCCCCTCAAGTTGTCTTAGAAATCATAAAATTCACTTCTTAACCTTACCATTAACTAAAATCCACTATAATAAAGGCTTTGTTTTGTCATGAGGTTAATCCCTAATCATGGATTAAGTTGGGGTATCTTCCTCAGCTTAAATGTTCTCATCTGTTATCCTTCTATTAGTATGGTGTAATGGGTCCATTAAATCTTTGATTATGGCTTAAACTCATTACTTAACACCAAACAAAAAGTTCCAAAAACATCTAAATAATCACAAGTAGGTTAATAACCTTAATCCTACATCATGGTGATTAAGTGTGAGGTGTTTACTTCATACTTAAGGTATTCTCAATACCTCTAATCAGAGGGAGGATATGATGAGTTTACTAACCCTTGGTTTAGGCTTAAGCTCATTTTCTTATGACAAACACCAAAAAGCAATAAAAGATTGAAAATACAAAAAATAAACAATAATCGTTTCCTCCGGGATTCTTTTCTCACCTCATTCACTCATAAATGAGAACTTGCTTCTTCCGTCTAATGCAAGATAATTTGCACCTAAGCCAAATATGTCATACACTTGAGCATAGGCAAGCAAGCAGTTCACAAGTCAATTTATCTTTCAGTCTCTTTGAGTCGAACTACGGTGTTCTGACTTCCTCATTGCACGAGGGGATGCGTAGGCATAACTTAACTGTTATTGAACAAAAGTCTCTGTATTCCCCCTCTTCCAGCATTATTCTTTAAGCCTCATTCCTGAGCAATTCACTTCACACTTCTTTTGCACTGACACTTGTATTCTTTTCCAGCTTTTGCACACAGAATAGCACTGACATTACCCCTTTTAAACACAAACTTTCAAGCGTGGATCTCGTCGAGTACGACGGACAATCTGGGTGCTAATACCTTCCCACGTTGTAACCAACCCCCTTTCTCAGTTTCTCTGGTTCGCGACCGTCTTGTCCATATCTTTCCAGGTTTATGCAGCATTACCTTTCCTTCGGGATAAAAATGCCTAGCTGGCGACTCTTTTCAGTTCATCTTCATGTTCTCTCTTTCGCCGACCGTTCGCGTCTGTACCCCTTCTGGCCCTGTGTCATTTGGCGGGAGCGACAACTTGGCGACTCTGCTGGGGACCCTTATACTGCAACCAGGGCTTCTGGTTCTTTTTGTGGGTTCCTCCTAGCGCTTGTTTGATTTGTGTTTACGGGGGTGTTATGTGCTAATTGTGCTTGTTTATTGCTTTATTTATTTCCTTATGTATAGTTTTATTTACTGCTTTCTTTATAGTTTTTTATACATCATACTGTCATTATCATTGTTGGATCTGGTTTCTGTTTTGGTGGGTGGGGTTTCACTGAGTGATTAAGGTCCTATACTTGGGACCTAAGTGACATCTTGGCTAGAGTGGTTCATATTCTTTCCCATTCCATTTCGGTCTGGTGCGGGAATATGAAACACGGTTCAGATGTGGGTTTCTTCTTGAAAACTCTGTGCTACAGATTTCCTGTAGTGCTAGGGCTATCTGGGAAGCCTGCTAAGTCTGGATGACTTTTATTTTGACCTTCAGAATCTGGGGTGAATTAGAGGAGGATCTTTTATGGTTATTGTAAACACTATACCTCCGGGTTAGAAGTATTTACACTTCTCATAACTGATCCAAGTCTGAGGATCCTTGTTCTAGAACATTACATGTGAGGGGGCTGGTTGTTTACAGGTTTTGCAGGAACCCTTGACCACATCATACCCAGTTACCAGTATTGTTTTAAGAATGCATCACTTTGGATAGTTCTTGTGATTAGCCCTGGACATGTGACTCTTTACTTGAGTCCCCCACCCTGGTTACTGGATTTCTGAGCCTCCATCCGGACCTTTGAACATACATGGACCCTATACCAAGACAAATAATCAGATCCAGCTCTTGATTACAAACCCTTGCATATCATTTGCATATATCATCATTGCATCATTTAACATTTGTTTATTTGTTTTTCAGGGTATCCATCATATCATACTTGGTTTGGTTTTGACCCCTTCTACTGCTTAGACCTCTGCTTTAGTTATCCTCTTCAGCATCTGCTTCAGTTATCTCCATCATCACCTGCATCAGTCTGTCAGAGACTTACCTCCAGCTCCTCAGTATGTGATCTTCATCAGCATTTGACTTCAGCTTCTTCATCAGCACTCATGGATGCTCCAAGGAAAAGAAACATATCTTATCACTTCTTTGAGCCCATATTGACTGGTATCAGGCAGGCCCAGTCCCTTATCACACCTGACTACATTCCACTGTTTAGAGAGCACTATGGGGGTATTTTGGACATGGTCATGGATCTTGACTCATCTCAGAGGAGTATGATCCACACATGCTTGCAGTTTTATGACCCTCCACTTAGATGCTTCACCTTTCCTGACTTTCAGATAGGGCCTCTGTTGGAAGAGTTTTCCTTGTTGACTGGAGTGCCTATCAGAGGAGGGATCCCCTTCAACCCAAAGATGACTGCTCCCAGAAGTGAAGAGATAGCTAGGGCATTGTACTTGGAGCCTGCCCTTATTGAGCAAAACATGACAACAAAAGCTGGGATTCCTGGTTTACATCTGGACTTCTTGATTTCTCAAGCTATCCTGAAGGCTGCAGTGGCAGTCTGTGCACTTTTAGCCCTCAGCATATATGGTGCTATATTGTTTGCAGATGAGCCTAAATTTGTCAGTAAGAATGCCATCCACTTGTTCCTGCAAAGGAACCTAGTACCTACATTGCTAGGGGATTTTTACTACTCCATCCATCAGAGAAATGAAAAGCAAAGGGGGAAGCTATTCAGATGTTGTGCTCCACTGTTTTACTCTTGGCTACTCAGACACTTGCCTAAATCAGATGCCTTCTTGAACCCACATCAGCAGAAGAATTGAGCCAAGAGTTTCATTGCCTTAACATCAGATGATATCAGATGGTGCACCCAGAGCACCAAAGGTAAGGATATTATTACTAGCTGCGGGCAATACCCTAATGTGCCTCTAATAGGAGTAAAAGGTTGCATCAATTACAACCCTTTACTGTTTAAGAGACAATTGGGATATGCCTTGGTTCACCCTCCTAGAGGACAGGATTTAGATGAGACCCTATATTGTGAAGTGCAACCTAACTTAGCTATTGTCAGACAAGCTTCCTGGGCTTGGGACAACATCCAGACCAAAGTGACAACCATCCTTGGAAGATGTAACAATGTTGCTTCAGCTCAGTACTCTGACTGGTCTCGTACTAGAGCTCAAATCACCAGGATGCCTTTCACCTTGGAAGAGACAGCTGGACCTTCTACAGTACAGCCTACAGCAACTTTTAGCATGGAGGAATTTGAAAAGCTGAAAGATAGGAATAATCAGCTATCTGAGGCCCTGAAGAAGACTCTTTGGGAAAGGAATGACAGTCGTCTGGACATTAAGAGATTGGAAAGGCTCAAGACTGAGCATCTGACCAAGATTGAAAGGACAGATGACTATATAAGGAAAGCAAGAGCAGGAGAGTTAGTTTTGACGAATGCCTGCAAGGAGGCCAAGATTCAGAAAGCTAGGGCTGAGCACTATCTGGAGGAAAGCCAGGATAGGTGGATCAGGATCACCGAAGCCCGTGCACATGAAGACCAGAGGACTCAGGCCAAGATTGAGCAGCTGGAGGCCAATGAGAAGAAGCAGCAGGAAGCTTTGTTGGCAGATCAGAAGGAGATATCAGAATTGAATCTCCGAGCAGGGTTAAAGAGATCAAAGGATCAGGACAGGCATAAGAAGCTGACTAATGCCATTGCTACCAGGAACCTCCTCATTAGGACCAATACAGGGAACCCAGCTGGTCCGGTGACTGAGGCACTCCTGAAGGAGGTCAGGGAAGATGACTATGGATTGGATGTCTGACTCCTCTTTGCTTGTATTTCTTTTATTTTGATGTACTTTTTTCTTTTGATTGTTGTATTTTTGACCCACCATGGGCATGTATTGTAAACAGACTATGTATTTTCATTATTTGTAATATATCAGTTTGTTTTTATTCTGATTGGCTTCATCTCAACATCATCAAAGCATTTCCTCGAGGTCTGAAAGGTCAAAACCAAGAACCAAACCAGATACCTTGGAAAATAAATAAGCATATTGCATTCCATACTAACTCTTTCTTTGTTTTGTAGGTTTTGGTTTATTATTTGTTTCTCACTTTGTTATGGTTTCAAGAAACATTGCTCGTCGTAGAGTGTTCCCTGTCAACCGCACGCACCGGTACCCAACGCGAAACAACCTTCCAGACATTCAGATGGATCAGGTACAGCAGGACCTGAATGAAGTAAGAAATCAAATGGCAAACGAGAGGGTCGAAATGAGAAACCAAATGACCCAGTTTATGGTTGTGATGACTGGCTTAGCCCAGAGCCAAGAAAGGCTGAGGGAGCTAGTGGAAAGGCAGACACCTGAAGAGCCCCACCTTGGAACAGGAGGAACCAGCAATAATGAACGAGGGCAACCTCGAATCGACCCACCAGAGTTTGGGCCCCATTTGAACCCAGATGTTAATGGTACAAGGAATGTTCAAGGTAATACTGCTGGGGGCAGAATCCTGCAGGAGGATCCACAAGAAGAACAATTCACAGTTATTGGGGCTGGAGATGAGGTGTATGACAGAAGGTTGGATGAGATTGCTGAAAAACTGAGGTCCTTGGAATCCCAAAATTCTTTAGGCTTTGACGTTATGGATATGGGGCTGGTGGATGGGGTGAGAATTCCCCAGACTTTCAAACCCCCTTGCTTCGAGAAATATAATGGTACCTCTTGCCCGCGTACTCATCTGCAAACCTTCTTAGGAAGACTATAGGCTTATACCATGGACGAGAAGTTATGGATGTTCTATTTTGAGGACAGCCTGACTGGAGCATCAAGAGAATGGTATTCGCATCTGACAAGGGCCACTATAAGATGTTGGAAAGACTTGGCCGAAGCCTTCATCCGGCAATACCAGTACAACCTAGACATGTCTCCCAATAGAACCCTTCTAATGGGCATGTCTCAGTCTTCAAGGGAAAGCTTCCGGGATTATGCTCAAAGGTGGAGACAACTTGCTGCTGCTGTCCAGCCACCCATGTCAGAAAGAGAGATGGCTGACATGTTTATGAACACCTTGCAGGGAACTTATATTGATAGACTTGCTGCTTTCTCTTCCACCAGTTTTGCCGATGTAGTCGTAGCTGGTGAGAGAATAGAAAGTCTTTTGAAGATGGGCAAAATCTCTGACAACGGTGCAAGTTCCTCCAACAACCCCAGAAAAACTTTTGCAGGACCCCGAAGGGCATGTGAAACAAATGCTATCCATGCAAGCAGGGGCAGGCCCCAGTATTCTCACAGATCCATAGTAGCTGTTACTATCCTGGCTCCAGTTCCACAACAACCATTATATCCTCAACAACAACAACAACAACATCACTATCAACAACAGTCTCATTTTCCGCAACAAAGAACGTACATCAATACCAACAACAACCAACAGCAACGCCCCTTTCAACAGAGGCCATCTCATGCAAATAGGGTGATTGACCCCATCCCTATGCCTGAAGCTCAACCTGGTTGAGTTAAGGACGTTGGCTCCACCGGATCCTCTCAATCTCCTAAAGAATTATGATGCTAACGCTAGGTGTGCCTTTCACTCCAACGCACCTGGTCACAATACCGAGAAATGTAGATCCTTGCAAATGAAGGTTCAAGATCTGGTCGATTCCAAAGCTCTCAATTTCGCACCTCCTCCGAATGTAAATAGAAATCCTATGCCTAATCATGGTGGGCCCAGGATTAATGCCATAGAAGAGGACCAATCATTTGCACTGATTGATAATGTTGCACAGATTCAAACACCGCTGGCAGAAGTCAAGGCTCAACTCTTAAAATGTCAGGTGTTCCCGAGCTGTGAGGCCTTATATGAATTGTGTAAAACTGCTATTAATGATTGTGAAAGGCTAAGGATTGGCATAGATGGCCTTATCAGAGATGGAATTTTGCAAATTACTACAACGGCTCCTTCAACAACTCTTTCTTCAGCAACAATGGATTCTCCTACAACATCATCAATTCTTTCTCCAGCAGCAACAGATCCTCCTACAACTACAACAACTATCATTCCCACTGATTCATCCACAACTCCAGCAATCACTCCATCCATTATTTCAACAGATCAGAGTTTAGCAACATTTACTTCTACAACATCAGCACCCATGTTATCAACGAAAACGCCTACAACACCAGCAAACACTAATGAAGATGTCTCAACGGTCACGCTCTATTATGACCCGGCATATGTTCATCCCAACAACAATTTCCAACAACCAACTACAACACCTCCTGTCAGATCTCCAGTCACAATCTATTACGACCCGCATACCATCACAGTTCCTTCCGCTGCAGCAATCAGTCCGGTCACCATTACGGTACCTGGACCTGTTCCTTATGAAAGCAGTAATGCCATACCTTGGCACTACGGCTCTAATATCTACTGCGACAGAAAGAAGATCACTCTAGATTCAGAAACCTCTTTACCACAAGTTGACAATGTTGGGGGAGGAGGAGGCTTCACCAGAAGTGGACGCCTTTTTGCCTCACAAACACCAAGACCCAATGCTGAAGCAGGAGCTGCTGCTAAGGCAAAAGGGAAGAATGTGGTACTTGAAGAGCCAACTGATAAATAAACTCCGAAGACGTCTTTTGAACAAGAGGTGGACGAGTTCATGAGAATAATCAAAAAGAGTGATTACAAGGTGGTGGACCAGCCTCATCAGACACCCTCCAAAATCTCTATATTATCACTGTTAATGTGTTCCGAAGCCCATAGGAATGCATTGTTAAAAGTCCTGCACGCAGCATATGTGCCGGAAGAAATTACGGTTAATCAGCTGGAAACAGTGGTTGCAAATGTTAAAACCAGTCATGGGCTGGGCTTCACAAATGCTGATTTAACAACGAAGGGACGCAATCATAACAAGGCTTTACATATCACCTTAGAATGCAAAGGTGCTGTTCTTTCTCATGTGCTAGTGGACACTGGGTCCTCGCTTAATGTCCTCCCAAAGAAAGCCTTGGTGAAGTTAGAGTATCATGGTTTGGCATTGCGTCCAAGTAACTTGGTGGTGAGAGCATTTGATGGCTCTAAAAGATCGGTGCTTGGAGAGATTGATCTACCTGTGTTGATTGGCCCACAGACTTTTAAAACTACCTTCTTCGTAATAGACATACAGCCGGCCTACAGTTGTTTGTTGGGTAGACCCTGGATTCACGCCGCTGGCGCTGTTACATCAACCCTTCACCAGAAGTTAAAATTTGAGTGGGAAGGCCAGATCATCACAATTTGCGGGGAGGAAGATATTTTCGTTAGCCATTTTGCTACTTACAAGTACATAGAGATGGATGGGGAGATCCATGAGACTATGAGTCAGGGGTTTGAGGCCCTTAACATTAATGAAGCAACTGCAGTGTCTAGAACTTCCATCACTTCGTATCAACAGGGCCGGAAGGTTGTTGAAGAGGGTACCGCTCAAGGCTGGGGAAAGCTGCTGCCAGTTGAAAAGAAAGAAGACAGATTCGGGTTGGGTTACAGACCAACTCGATAAGATCAACTAGAGGCTGCAATGGAGCCCAAATTCGTCAGCGGGGGAATGCTTACCCTGGATGCTGCGAACAGTCTGGAAGAGGAGGAAGGAGAAGAACGCAACTTGGAAAGCTGGATACGTCCAAGGATCCCGGGGAACCAAGTCTCAAACTGGTCTTCCCAGGAAATTATAAGAGTTACTCCTGCAGAGTAATTATCATTTCCTATCTTTAAGCATGCATCAAGTCCTGCATCTTGCCCAAGATGTCAGGACTCATTTTGTAATCGGGCCATCTTGTATTTTGTGCAAACGATCAATTAATGAATATCAGGACATCTTTTGCAAATGAGTCTCTTTTTTCCCGCTCACTGTTTTTCATTTTTCATTTTTTGTACAAAACAATAAAATGGCAATGTTTTCATAAAAACTTCATTTTCACTTTTTTTCTAAACAAGATAAAACCAATCACTAAAATGAACCAATCTAAACCCTTGCAGAGAGTGCCCTCCAGACTGCACCGACAACGACACTGCTATGACTTTGTATGACTTCGACAATCCGATTAATCAAGCCGATGAAGGGGTTGAAGAAGATTATGAGCTACCTGAAGAGCTAGCCAGACTGCTAAGGCAAGAGGAGAAGGTTATCACTCCTCATAAGGAGGAAGTTGAGACAGTAAATCTTGGTACCGAAGAAGACTTGAAAGAAGTGAAGATCGGGGCCCGTCTGCAAGATTCTGTGAAGGAACAACTTATTGACATGCTGCGAGAGTACGTTGATGTTTTTGCTTGGTCCTACCAAGACATGCCAGGTCTGGATACCGACATTGTTATGCACAAGCTTCCACTAAAAGAAGACTGTCCTCCAGTAAAACAGAAGCTACGCCGTACTCGTCCGGATATGGCCATGAAGATTAAAGAAGAGGTGCAAAAACAGTGGGACCCCGGTTTCCTTGTTGTAACTAGTTACCCGCCGTGGGTTGCTAACATTGTACCAGTGCCTAAGAAGGATGGCAAAGTACGAATGTGTGTGGATTACTGGGATCTGAACGGAGCTAGCCCGAAGGATGATTTCCCTTTACCTTACATTGATGTATTGGTCGACAACACGGCTCAGTTCTCGGTATTCTCCTTCATGGATGGATTTTTGGGATATAATCAGATAAAGATGTCACCTGAAGACATGGAGAAGACAACTTTCATCACACCCTGGGGCACGTTGTGTTATAAGGTAATGCCATTCGGACAGAAGAATGCTGGTGCCACTTATCAACGGGCTATGGTAACATTATTCCATGACATGATCCACAAAGAAATTGAATGTTATGTGGATGACATGATTGCCAAGTCCCTCACAGAAGAAGACCACCTGGTGAATCTGTTGAAGCTATTCAAACGTCTGAGGAAGTATCAGCTGAAGCTAAACCCTAACAAATGCACATTCGGGGTACGTTCTGGTAAGCTGTTGGGGTTCATTGTAAGTGAAAAGGGAATAAAAGTGGACCCTGACAAAGTCAAAGCTATTCAATAGATGCCTGCAACAAAGAATGAAAAAGAAGTTCGGGGGTTTCTAGGTAGATTGAACTACATTTCACGATTCATATCTCACCTTACTGCAACCTGTGAGCCCCTGTTCAAGTTGTTAAGGAAAGAACGAACGGTCATATGGAATGAAGACTGCCAGAGGGCATTTGACAAAATCAAGGAGTACTTACAAGAGCCTCCAATCCTTATGCCTCCAGTTGAAGGAAGACCTCTAATAATGTACTTGACAGTATTAGAAGAGTCAATGGGGTGTGTGTTGGGCCAACATGACGAGTCTGGTCGAAAAGAGTATGCAATATACTACCTAAGAAAAATGTTTACCGACTGTGAACAACGTTATTCACTGCTCGAGAAAACTTGTTGTGCTTTAGCGTGGACTGCTCTCCGACTAAGGCAGTATATGTTGACCCACAATACCTTGTTAATCTCCAAGATGGACCCAGTCAAGTACATATTTAAGAAGCCAGCACTTACTGGATGGGTTGCAAGATGGCAAATGATTCTCACGGAATATGACATTCAGTACACATCTCAAAAGGCCATCAAGGGCAGTGTACTGTCCGACTATCTTGCTGAGCAACCCATTGATGATTACCAGCCTATGAGATTTGATTTCCCTGATGAAGACATCATGTTCTTAAAAGCAAGAGATCACGAAGATCCTGTTCACACTGAAGGGCCTGACCCAGAAGAAGAATGGACCATGATGTTTGATGGGGCTGTTAATATGAATGGACGTGGAGTTGGTGCAGTACTTATTACACCTAACGGAGTTCACATGCCTTTCTCGGCAAAGCTCACCTTTAACTGCACTAACAACGAAGCTGAATACGAAGCCTGTATCATGGGTCTTTAGGAGGCCATTGAACTCAGGATCAAGACTTTAACCGTATTCGGAGATTCAGCTTTGGTAATCAATCAAACCAATGGCAAATGGTACACTCACCAGGAGCATCTGATTCCATACCGAGACTATATGAGGAGATTACTGACTTTCTTCACAACAGTCAAACTTGAGTATATCCCTCGAGATGAAAATCAGTTTGTAGATGCTCTGGCTACCATTTCCTCCATGATTAAAGTTCAAGCTGCCAACTTTGTGCCTCAGATTTCAGTATCCAGACTTGACAGACCAGCATACGAATTCTCAGTAGACATTGCTAAAGATGATAAGCCTTGGTTCTATGACATCAAATGCTTCTTAGAGGATCAAACATACCCACCTGGGGCATCGTCCAATGATAAGAAAACACTAAGAAGGCTGGCTGGTAGTTTCTTCCTGAATGCTGATGGCTCCTTGTACAAAAGAAACTTTGACATGGTACTTCTCAGATGTGTTTATAAGGCAGAGGCAAACTTGTTGATGCACGAGGTGCATGAAGGACCTTTCGGTACCCATGCTGGAGGACATGCAATGGCTAAAAAGTTATTAAGATCAAGTTACTACTGGATCACAATGGATGCAGATTGTTGTGCTTATGCCAGAAAGTGCCACAAATGCCAGATTTATGCAGACAAAGTGCATGTGCCTCCGAATCCTTTGAATGTGATGTCTTCACCCTGGCCCTTCACCATGTGGGGCATTGATATGATTGGAAAGATTGAACCGACTGCTTCAAATGGCCACAGATTCATCCTGGTAGCCATTGATTACTTCACCAAATGGGTTTAAGCAGCTTCGTACGCAAATGTCACCAGACAAGTGGTAGCCAGATTCCTGAAGAGAGACATCATCTGTCGGTATGGAGTACCTGAGCGAATCATTAATGATAATGGTTCCAACTTGAACAACAAAATGATGGAAGAACTGTGCCGGGACTTCAAGATTCAACATCACAACTCTTCCCATTACATGCCAAAGATGAACGACGCTGTTGAGGCAGCTAACAAGAATATCAAGAAGATTGTGCAAAAGATGGTGGTCACATACAAAGACTGGCATGAAATGCTACCATTTTCCTTGCATGGGTACCGTACCTCAATCAGAACATCTACTGGGGCAACACCGTATCAGCTTGTGTATGGTATGGAGGCAGTCCTACCTGTTGAAGTTGAATTACCCTCCTTACGGGTACTGATGGATGTCAAGATGAATGAAGCAGAATGGGTCCGTTCTCGGTACAATCAATTGAATCTGATCGAAGAGAAGAGATTAGCTGCAATCTGTCATGGGCAGTTATATCAGAAAAGAATGAAGAAAGCCTTCGATCAGAAAGTCAGGCTTCTGGAATACCAAGTGGGAGATCTTGTCCTGAAAAGACTCCTCACTCCTCATACAGACCACAGGGGCAAGTGGACTCCGAATTATGATGGTCCATTCATAGTAAAGAAATTTTTCTCTAGTGGAGCACTGATGCTCACTACTATGGATGGTGAAGATTTCCTGTCCCCTGTGAATTCGGATGCAATTAAAAAATACTTCGCATAAAATGACCCGCTGGACATAAAAACAGAATGTAAGTCCAGGCAAAAATAGGGCATCCCGGCGAGTCAAAAACAGAATAAAAGACTCGGGAAAAAATAAGGGAAAATAAAGAAAAAATGTACACCCGATGAGTTGAAAAGCCGCATTGGACAGCTCAGGCAAAAATGGGTATCCCGGTGGTTTGAAAAACCAAAAGGGCGATCCACGCAAAATAAGGGAATAAGCGAACAACTGTATTCTGAATTCGTATGTATCATTCATGACACGACAAGCTTCGAATGGTTAAAGAATCAGTCAGAATCAGCCTTCTTCAAAAAGCAAGATGAGAAGAACGTCAAGGTCATACGGGTCATAGCAAAGGGAAGCTCACTGAAGCGTCGTCAACATTGCCAACACCTTCATTTTTCTCAATTTGTAACAATCTCCTCATTTCAGGGGATTTGTTTCTTTGACTGTATTTGCCAATTCAGGGCACCCAAATTAATAAAATCAGATTTTCAGTCACACTCCGTCTTGTACATTTTATTTCATTTGCAAAAATGTCAGATATCCTTGATATAATGGTTGCATAAAAACAGATGTGCCTTTCTAATCACATGCTTGCAGGAAATATATTACTTACTCCCGGGAGTGTCTAAACTCCTATGATGGAATCCAGTAAGGGATACCTCGGGGTACTTGTACGTTTCTTTGTCATAACAGTATTGCAGGTATTCAGAGTGCAACATGGGGCATGAAAGGTTTTCCCCAGAAAAGTTGCTAAATCATTATTTCCTCAGCACATTTTTTCCAAACAGCACCGAAAATGCTTTTTCCCCATCAAAGTGGCCAAGCGCCTCTTCTCCGATACATTTCTCTGAAGAGCAGCATCAGAAGGTGTTCATTTCCCCAGCTGAGTTGTCAAGTATCGTCATCCTCAGCGGGATCCCCACAGAAATCTCTAGGAAGATCGTTCAGTGGTCTTTCCTCCCAACAGAGTACTAGACAGGGAACCATCTCCCCACGGAGCTCCAGCCTCTCCCAGAAGAGCAATGTCTGAATTTCTCACACAACAAAGTGACATAAGCTTTCTCATCCCCAGCTGGGCTTTTCATTACAAGGATAGGTCTATCAGTGACCTATTTCCCCTAAGCAGGATCATACATATTATCAGATCTATCAATGATCCCATCCCCAGCTGGGATATTCTTTTAAGAAAACCAATCGGAGATCTTCACAACAACGGGATCTGAATCCCGGACCGGTATCTTTTACATAATCATAACATTTACATCATATTTTCCCTCAGAGCGTAGCATTCCGTCTAATACGGAGCATTACGGCAAAAATCAAACATATTGCATAATCACAAGTCAGGTTCGAACCAGTCACCTGTAAATACCAATACCACATCAGCAATGTACAAAATACCTAAATATTTCCCCAACAGAAAATCAAAGCATCCCCTTTGCACTCTCCAGGCAAAATACATGTTCATATACACTCTTTCGACACCCGTCCGTGTCATATCATTCCCCTGTAGATATAAACCACAAATATCCTTTTGAATACAGGACTTTACATACTCTCTTTCGACACCCGTCCGTGTCATACTCTCCCCGGAAAGGTTACCCAAACACTTATTGACACCCCATCCGTGTCATCCTATCCCCAAAAATTTCCTAAACACCTTTTACACTAATGAGTTTATAACTTATACATTTTCTGACACTCGTCTGTGTCTCACAAAGCTTATCTTTACTCATACAGATACTAGTCCATATCTTGTATACACAATTTTTCCCCTCAGATCTGACACTTATCCGTGTTCTTTGTTAACCAGTTGGTACTCGTCCGTACCATCATCTCTGAACATGCGTCAGTGTTATTTCTACCGATACTCATCTGTATCATAGTCCTAAGGATGTTCGTCTGCATCTTTAATCTATACACAGCGTCAAAACACATATACCTTTTATTTCTTGGATGTAAACACTCGTCCGTGTTTACTTTTCCCCAGCAAATCCCCAGTAAAATTACTTTTCTTCTATCTGACATTCGTCCTATGTCATGATACTTTCGGCAGCCGTACCCTGCCAGGTGATCGTCCTTCACCTTTGGATGACCGTCCCTCATTTTTCTCCTAGCGGAGTCTCCATTATTGGAACTCTTTTATATTCGGCATTCGTCCTATGTCGTGATATTTAACAGCCGTCCCCTGCTAGGTGATCGTCCTTCACCTTTTTGATGATCGTCCTTCATCATTTTATCCGATGGCCATCCCCATCGTTGATCTTGTTATCTGACATTCGTCCTATGTCATGATAAAACCCCGAGAGCAGTTGTCCCCTGCTAGGTGATCGTCCTTCACCTTTTTGATGATCGTCCTTCATCATTTTATCCGATGGTCGTCCCCATTGTTGATCTTGTTATCTGACATTCGTCCTATGTCATGATAAACCCCGAGAGCAGCCGTACCCTGCTAGGTGATCGTCCTTCACCTCTTGATGATCGTCCTTCATCATGTTTATCCAATGGCCGTCCCCATCGTCGACCTTTCCTATCTGACATTCGTCCTATGTCATGATAAAGAGCAGCCGTCCCCTGCTAGGTGATCGTCTTTCACCTTTGATGACCGTCCCTCATGATTATTTCATTTATTCTTTAACCCGATGGCCGTCCCCATCGTTGTTTACTTTACTTTGCAAACCTGATGGTCGTCCCCATCATTGCCTTTACTTTAATCCCCAGAGAATCTTATTCTTCTACTTGATGGCCGTCCCCATCATGATCTCTTTATATCCCCAGCATGTCGGCCTCCCCCGTCATTGCTCTATCCCCAGCAGTTGTCCTCTGCTCGATGGTCGACCTTCATCACCCGCACTTTATAATCATGCTATACTTCCCTTTAACAATTTATATCCCTTTTCTTCTTCTCCCTAGTGAGTGCAAATTTTGGACTGTCTTTGGTATTCAACCACAAGTTATCTTGTTTGTCTGTTAAGCCAGACGCTTACATCCTGCACAGCTAACTCATGTTTGAATAAGGGAAGCTGTAAACACCCCAAATTTGCCCTCACTAATTTCACACCATGGCTTGTGGTCTTTCATCTCTACATAAGTTCAAGCATATCATCTCATATTGCATTTTTTTCACTGCATTAGTTCAAGTTCATCTGCACCTAGGGTTTGTGATCTGAGCCATCCAAGATTCATCTGAGCCACTCCAAGGTCTTCAATCATCTCAAGAGGGTCCATGTATGTTCAATCATCATATTTTATTCTCCAAAGATCAAGGGAGTTCAAAAATCACAAGAACTTGCAAAGCATGGAAGCAGAGCCAGGGTTTAACTGCACAGATGACCTAAAATTAGGGTTTTGGTTTCAGAGGCCACAAGTCCAAATTTTTTGGTCATTCTTGTTTCTAATAGTCTCAATATGTTGTAAGGATCATGTGTACCAAGTTTGATGAAGAAATTCATTGTGGAAGTCATCTGTTCACTGGGTAACTTTTTGAGCAAGTCAGAGCAAAATACGGGGCATCTGAGGCCCCCAACAATGGAACCAAAGTGGTTTTTTCATCAAATTGAAGTTATATGATCTTTATTTGATCATTGAAGTGCTTAAAAGTTCACAAATTTGAAGAAAAATGAGCTAAACCAAAAGTTGCCAAAAATGGAAATGACTTGTAATGTAAACTTTCCATTTTGGGAAAGTTTTTCAACCTCCTCTTTCTCAACCAAAAATACTTCAAATGAAAAATTGTTGGTCATGAAAGTTGTAGATTGGATCATTCCCTTTTCAAAAAGTACAAGAACAAGTCCTAATTCATTATGGAACTCAAGTTATGGTTTTCCAAAGTTGGCAAAAATCACATAATTTCATGTTTCATGCCAAAGAGGGATTTTTGCAAATTCAAGTTCTAAGCACTTTCAAGACCTCTAAATTACTTCTATGCATCATTACAACATATTTCAACTTGCTAAAATCATAATTGCACAAAATTCACAAAGTTTCATGCCTTGGATCACAAGCTTCCATAAGCCATTTTTCATAAATTTCTCAAAAGAGGGATTCTTGCAAGAATGATCTCTAAGGGTTGGTATGGTTTCTAAATGATCTTAAAGCATCATAGCAACATCATGTAACACTTCATGACCAAAATTCAGCATTGAATGAGACACTTCCATGACCAAATATCTCAAAGTGCAACAAGTTGTGAAAATGCAAAACATGTGACATCTCACCATCCATTCACTTCTGATCACTCTAATTCATCCCATGGCCATCCTTGAAGACAATTGAACTCAGAGCAACCCTAAAATAGCTTCTGTCATGGCCCATGCTTGAAGTACACCAACTTTTGAATTTTTGGCCAATTTCTCCATACCATTCCCACAATGCATGTCAAGTCTTCTGACCCATTCCAATAGTTTAGAGATTGCATAAGGATCATAAAAACAAGCATCACACAAGCTGAGAACACACACAACATCAGATTCACATTTTTGTGCACAAACTTGTTCTCTTCGAAACAACCTCAAAACATAACAAAATCCAGAAATTCCTTCACCAACAAATCACTCTTCATCCAGAGAACAAAACCCACCCTTTGAAACAGCCTGAATCACCACACACACAAACCTCCATTTCTGCTAAACCAGAACCATCCAACACAAATCATCCACTCTCAAAGCTTTTCAAGCTTCACATCATCCCCAGGGGGTTCATTGAAGCTGACTTGCACGAAGGAGAGGCCCTGAAAGCTCAGAATATCAAAGCTTCAACTCAGGTAGCCATCTCAAACTTTTTTTTCCAGAAATCTCTTTTTAAGTTATAGAAATGTTCCCCATGATCCCTTGATTCTACTGCACTTGTTATTTTTGAAAATGGTGAAGAGATGAGCATGAACCGAATCTCTGAAATTTTTGACCTAAAAAGAGATTGATTCGATTCATGTTTGTTTCTGAAAATAAATGGATTTCGTGCTTGGATTCTTGTTCCTTGATGTTTGTTGAGTGATTCTGGAGCTTTAGAGGGTTTGGGGTGAGGTTTTGAGTGAGATAGGAAAATGGATGGCCGGAGAAGATGACCAGAACACTATTCCAGTTGTAAACACCCCAAATTTTCCCTCACTAAGTTCACACCATGGCTTGTGATCTTTCATCTTTGCATAAGTTTAATCATATCATGTCATGTTGCATTTTTGCCTCACTGCATTAGTTCAAGTCATCTGCATCTAGGGTTTGTGACTTGAGCCATCCAAGATTCATCTGAGCCACTCCAAAGGTCTTCAATCATCTCAAGAGGGTCCATGTATGTTCAATCATCATATTATATCCACCAAAGATAAAGGAAGTCAAAGAATCACAAGAACTGGCAAAGCATGGAAGTAGAGCTAGGATTTAACTACACAGATGACCTAAAATTAGGGTTTTGGTTTCAGAGGCCATAACTCCAATTTTTTTGGTCATTCTTGTTTTTATTGGTCTAAATATATTATAAGGATCATACATACCATGTTTGATGAAAAAATTCATTGTGGAAGTCATCTGTTCATTAGGTAACTTCTTGAGCAAATCATAGCAAAATCAGGGCATCTGAGCCCCCCCAACATGGAACCAAAGTGGATTTTTCATCAAATTGAAGTTATATGGTCTTTATTTGATCATTTAAGTGCTTAGAAGTTCACAAATTTGAAGAAAAGTGAGCTAAACCAAAAGTTGCCAAAAATGGAAATGACTTGCAATGTAAACTTTCCATTTTGGGAAAGTTTTTCAACCTCCTCTTTCTTAACCAAAAATGCTTCAAATGAAAAATTATTAGTCATGAAAGTTGTAGATTGGATCATTCCCTTTTCAAAAAGTACAAGAACAAGATCTAATTCATTTTGGAACTCAAGTTATGGCTTGTCAAAGTTGGCAAAAATCACATAAATTTCAAGAATGTACCAAAGAGGGATTTTTGCAAAACCTATTGCCAAGTTATTTTGTGACTTCAAACACACTTCTAAGAATCATACAATCATTGTGCAATGTCTAAAACTCAGAATTGCCCAAAGAATATCAATTTTTCATGCCTTGCTCATGAAGAAATCTCAAAAGGGTCAAACTTTGTCAAAATTGCAAAATATCCCATAACTTATTTCCCACATGCTGAATTGCCTCAAAGTGAAATCCATGGACCTCATTGATCCTTGCTGAACCAGAAATGCCCTTGTACCACCTCTGAACCAGCCCATACCTCAAGGACAAGAACTTTTGACTTTTGTGCAAGAAGGCCATACCAATCACAATAGGGCACAACCACTCCATAGACCTATCACAAGTTGATATGTGGATCAAACCCAAGCCATAACACACAAGAACACAGCCTGAAACCTCCGCATTCACAAGTTCACAAAAAAACTCCCCTCTTGCAAAAACCTTCGAATCTCATAACTCATCCACCCATTCTTCAAACAAACATCACCATTCACTTCTAAATCACTCATTGATCCTAAACCACCCATCAAAACAGCCAAGAACACACCACAAACAAAACATGATTTTCTGACAAGTGTAGTACAAACTCACAAACCAGCCTTCCTCAAAGCTCTCAAAGCATCAAAGCTTCTTCAGGGAGGCCATTGGAGGCATTTTGCACCAAGGAAGCAGCCAGAAAGCTCAAGGGTTGAAAGCTCCATCTCAGGTAGCCCTTCGAATTAATTTTTCCAGAACCTTTATTTTATGTTACTAAATGATTAAGCATTTTCCCCTGAGTACACTGACCTTGTTATTTTTGAAAATGATGAAGAATTGAGAATGTATTGCTTGTCTGAAATTTTTTCCATATTTATGTTTTTCTTCGAATCATGAGATTGAGTGAAAAGAAATGAAGTTTGAGGGTGGATTTGATCTTAGGGGAGTGGGAGGAGTGAATCTGGAGCTTTAAAGCTCCAGAAAGTGCTTAGGGAAGAAGTTAGCAACTTTCAGGTGAGGGTCTGGCCGGAGAAGATGACCGGAGATCTTCTCCGGCCACCTGAAAGTCATTAATGGGATAATTAGGGTTAGGGCTAGGTTTGAACGTGGACCCTTGGATTTTCAATTCCCGCGTGTGATGGACGCCCCAGATCATTTCATTAGTTGTAATTATGAATTAAATGTTTAATTAATTAGGTTTAAGAGAATTTGAATTTTGGCCGTAGGGTGTGGCGCGCAGTCAACAAACCCAAACCCAGATTCTATCCTAGCCTTCCTTTGCATTTACTTTTCATTTATTCAATTTTATTTCATATTTTTTCTATTTGTTTTGCACATTTAATTTAAAATAGTTAAAAAACGCCAAAAATATTTTTATTCAGCATTTTAATTCCAAATAATTTTCTCAACCCAAAAATATTTTTATTTTTATTTTTTGCATTAAAAAATCATTTTTTAGACATTTAATTGTTTATTTTAATTAATTATGAAAATTAATTAATTAAAATATCATTTAGGTTTCTAAAAAATCCCAAAAAATTCATGTTGCATCTTTAAACATTTAGAGACATTGTCATACCATCCACACAAATTTCTTTTTGGTTTTGAATCATTTTGATATTTTTTCTTTGAATTTAGGGTTCATAAAATTCACATTTTAGAACCCTAACTTCAAGAATTATTTTCTGCCTAACCAAGAATGGTATGACCATGGTTCTTTTTGCATTGATCTTCATTTGAAATGTAGTTTCTAACATAATTTTGTCATGAATTTCTTCTGCCTTTTTGAATTGATTGGTATTTTTTTCCCTTTAGGTACCTTAAAACCCTAGGAAACTTAGAAAAATCATAAGTCCCTTAGGGTTAAGAGTTAGGTCTCCTCCTTTGGGGTGTGATATCATATGGGTTTAAGGTTCTTTTGATTGCATTTTCATTTTCTTATCTTGTCATTTGCTTCTGTTTTTGAGTTTTGCATCTCATGTTGCATGAAAACCCTAATTTCTCATCTTCCTTTGCATACATCTTGCATAAGCATTCATATAAGAACTTGCCATGACATTCCTTGCATCCACATGACTTCTAAGACATCTTAGGACACATTAGAATCATGTTTGATCATTGCATCATCCATTTGCCATGTTAAACATTCATTTCATTTCATGTGCATTCATGAACTTTCATGCTTCTTTCATGCTTCATTTGCATCCTCATTACTTGTATGATCATTCACATCTCTTGACATACATATGTACCATCTCTTAGCATCATTTGCATCATGAATGTGCTTCTGGTTTTGGTTTGCATCCTTGCATTCATCTCATGTTCTTTTCATTTCATTTCCTTTTACTAACTTTTCAGGTGGTAAGTACTTTGAGAAGTGAATTTGCCTTCACTTATCACAATCTTTTTTCATCTCTCTTATGCATTCATTGCTGCATTTTGTATTTGTCTTAGAGTGAGCTTGCTCATTCATGTTCTTTCTTCACCTTCTTTCTTCAAGCAACTTATCTTCTTAAGTGAAGTAAGTTGACTTGTTTCTTCTGCTTCTCCTCCTTTCATTTGCTTCTTCCTTGGTGGTTCTTCTTGAGGATCTCTTGCAAGCATCATAAACCCTAGGAACATCCAAGCCTGTTAACAATTAGGGTGTGATTAGTCCCCCCATTAGTTTTATCTCTGTGTCATCTTTTGTGTCTTCTCTTCTCATCTCATAATCAGGGACTAAACCTTCAAGGTTTTAAGGCTTTGTGATTAAGGTTATGCATGCATCCTTCTCTTAGGATGGAGTGTATAACTTTAATCCTAAGTGTTAAACCTTTGATGTGTTTAAATCTCTTAATCAATCCATCTAATAATCACTAAGACAATAAACTTGTAACTTGGGCCTTGCATTAGGGTTCTAATTCTTCCTTAATTGGTTAAGAAGGACTAACCCTAGTATTAATGGACAAGTCCCCCTCAAGTTGTCTTACAAATTATAAAATTCACTTCTTAATATTACCAATAACTAAAATCCATTTAATAAAGGTTTTTTTTGTCATGAGGTTAATTCCTAATCATGGATTAAGTTGAGGTACCTTCCTCAGCTTAAATGTTCTCATATATTATCCTTCTATTAGGATGGTGTAATGAGTCCATTAAATCCTTGATTATGGCTTAAAATCATTACTTAACACTAAACAAAAACTCCAAAAACATCTAAATAATTGCAAGTAGGTTAATGATCTTAATCCTACATCATGGTGATTAAGTGTGAGGTGCTTACTTCATACTTAAGGTATTCTCATTACCCCTAATCAGAAGGAGGATGTGATGAGTTTACTAACCCGTGGTTTAGGCTTAAGCTCATTTTCTTATGACAAATACAAAGGCAATAAAAGATTGAAAATACATAAAAAAACAATAATCGTCTCCTCCGGGATTCTTTTCTCACCTCATTCACTTACAAACGAGAACTTGTTTCTTCCGTCTAATGCAAGACAGTTTTCACCTGAGCCAGACAGGTCGTACACTTGAGCATTGACAAGTAAGCAGTTCACAAGTCAATTTATCTTTCAGTCTCTTTGAGTCGAACTACGGTGTTCTGAATTCCTCATTGCACGAGAGGATACGTAGGCATAACGTAACTGTTATCGAACAAAAGTCTCTGTTCATTCCCCATCTTCTAGCATTATTCTTTTAAGCCTCATTGTCTTGAGCTTTGTACTCTTTCCTTACACTGACACTCCTTTATTTCACTTCACACTTCTTTCCAGCACTGACACTTGTATTCTCTTCCAGCTTTTGCACACAGAATAGCAAAGACACTACCCCTTTAAGCACAAACTTTCAAGCATGGATCCCATCGAGTACGACGGACAATCTGGGTGTTAATACCTTCCCAGATTGTAACCAACCCCCTTTCTCAGTTTCTATGGTTCGCAACCGTCTTATCCATATCTTTCCAGGTTTATGCAGCATTACCTTTCCTTCGGGATAAAAATGCCTAGCTGGCGACTCTTTTCACTTCATCTTCATGTTCTCCTTTCGCCGACCGTTCGCGTCAGTACCCCTCTTGACCAGGTGTCATTTGGTGGAGGAGACAGCTTGGCGACTCTGCTGGGGATCCTTTTACTGCAACCAAGGCTTCTGGTTATTTTTGTGGGTTCCTCCTAGCGCTTGTTTGATTTGTGTTTACTGGGGTGTTATGTGCTAATTGTGTTTATTTATTTGCTTTATTTATTGTTTTATGTACAACTTTATTTACTGCTTTCTTTACAGTTTTTTTATACATCATACTGTCATTATCATTGTTGGATCTGGTTTCTGTTTTGGTGGGTGGGGTTCTATTGAGTGATTAAGGTCCTATACCTGGGACCTGGGTGACACCTAGGCTAGAGTGGTTCATATTCTTTCCCATTCCATTTCGGTATGGTGCGGGAATATGAAACACGGTTCAAATGTGGGTTTCTTCTTGAGAACTCTGTGCTACAGATTTCCTGTAGTGCTAGGGCTATCTGGGAAGCCTGCTAAGTCTGGATGACCTTTATTTTGACCTTCAGAATCTGGGGTGAATTAGAGGAGGAACTTTTATGGTTATTGTAAACATTGTACCTCCGGGTTAGAAGTGTTTACACTTTGCATAACTGATCCAAGTCTGAGGATCCTTGTTCTAGAACATTACATGTTAGGGGGTTGGGTTTTTTACAGGTTTGCAGGAACCCTTGGCAACATCATACCCTGTTACTATTTTGTTTAAGAATACTTCACTTTGGACAGTTCTTGTGATTAACCCTGGACATGTGACTCTTTATTTGAGTCCCCCACCTTGGTTGCTGGATTTCTGAGCCTCCATCCGGACCTTTGAACATACATGGACCTTATACCAAGACAGATAATCAGATCCAGCTGTTGATCACGAACCCTTGCATATAATTTGCATATATCATCATTGCATCATTTAACATTTGTTTATTTGTTTTTCAGGGTATCCATCACATCATATTTGGTTTGGTTTTGACCCCTTCTATTGCTTAGACCTCTGCTTCAGTCATCTTCTTCAGCATCTGCTTCAGCTTTCTCCTTCAGAACCTCCATCAGTCTGTCAGAGACTTACCTCCAGCTTTTCAGTTTGTGATCTTCATCAGCATTTGTCTTCAGCTTCTTCATCAGCACTCATTGATATCCCAAGGAAAAGCAACATATCTTATCATTTCTTTCAGCCCATATTGACTGGTATCAGGCAGGTCCAGACTCTTATCACACCTGACCACATCCCACTGTTTAGAGAGAACTATGGGGGTATTTTAGACTTGGTCATGGATCTTGATTCTTCTTAGAGAAGCATGATCCACACATGCTTGCAGTTCTATGACCCTCCACTCAGATGCTTCACCTTTCCAGACTTTCAGATGGGGCCTCTACTGGAAGAGTTTTCCTTATTGATTGGAGTACCTATCAGAGGAGGGATCTCCTTCAACCCAGAGATGACAGCTCCCAGAAGTGAAGAGATAGCAAGGGCATTGCACTTGGAGCCTGCCCTTATTGAGCAAAGCATGACAACAAAAGTCGGGATTCCTGGTTTACATCTAGACTTCTTGATTTCTCAAGCCATCCTGAAGTCTACATTGGGAGAATGGAAGGCAGTCTATGCACTATTAGCCCTCAGAATATATGGGGCTATATTGTTTGCAGATGAGCCCAAATTTGTAAGTAAGAATGCCATCCACTTGTTCTTGCTGAGGAACCCAGTGCCTACATTGCTGGGAGACTTCTACTATTCCATCCATCAGAGAAATGAAAAACAAAGGGGGAAGTTGGTCAGATGCTGTGCTCCTTTGTTTTACTTTTGGCTACTCAGACACCTGCCTAAATCAGATGCTTTCTTGAACCCACACCAACAGAAGAATTGGGCCAAAAGGTTCATTGCCTTAACATCAGATGATATCAGATGGTGCACCCAGAGCACCAAAGGCAAGGATATTATTACCAGCTGTGGGCAATACCCTAATGTGCCTCTGATAGGAGTAAAAGGTTGCATCAATTACAACCCTTTACTGTTTAAGAGACAATTGGGATATGCCTTAGTTCACCCTCCCAGAGGACAGGATTTAGCTGAGAACCTATACTGTGAAGTGCAACCTAATTCAGCTATTGTCAGACAAGCTGCTTGGGCTTGGGACAAGATCCAGACCAAAGGGACAACCATTCTTGGAAGGTGTAACAATATTGCTTCAGCTTAGTACTCTGACTGGTCCCGTACTAGAGCTCAGATCACCAGGATGCCTTTCACCTTGGAAGACACACCTGGACCTTCTACAGTACAGCCTATAGCAACTGTTAGCCTGGAGGAATTTGAAAAGTTGAAAGAGAGGAATAATCAGCTATCTGAGGCCCTGAAGAAGACTCTTTGGGAAAGAAATGACGGTCGTCTGGACATTGAAAGATTGGAAAGACTCAAGACTGGGCATCTTACCAAGATTGAAAGGACAGATGACTACATAAGGAAAGCAAGAGCCGGGGAACAAATATTGAAGAATGCCTGTAAGGAGGCCAAGATTCAGAAAGCTAGGGCTGAGCATTACCTGGAGGAAAGCCTGGCTAGGTGGATCAGGATCACCGAAGCCCGTGCACAAGAAGACCAGAGGACTCAGGCAAAGATTGAGCAGCTGGAGGCCAATGAGAAGAAGCAACAGGAAGCATTGTTGGCAGCTCAAAAGGAGATATCAGAAATGAAGCTCCGAGCGGGGTTAAAGAGATTAAAGGATCAGGACAGGCATAAGAAGCTGACTAATGCCATTGCTACCAGGAACCTCCTCATTAGGACCATTACAGAGCACCCAGCTGGTCCGGTGACTGAGGCACTCCTGAAGGAAGTCAGGGAAGATGACTATGGATTGGATGTTTGATTCTTCTTTGCTTGTATTTCTTTTTTTGATGTACTTTTTCTTTTGATTGTTGTATTTTTGACCCACCATGGGCATGTATTGTAAACAGACTATGTATTTTTCATCATTTGTAATATATCAGTTTGTTTCATTGGGCTTCTTTTCTCAACATCATCAAGCATCTCCTCGAGGTCTGGAAAGTTCAAAACCAAGAACCAAACCGGATACCTTGGAAAACAAATAAGCATACTGCATTGCATACTAACTCTTTCTTTGTTTTGTAGGTTTTTGTTTATTGTTTGTTTCTCACTTTGTTGTGCTTTCAGGAAACATTGCTCGTCGCAGAGTGTTCCCTGTCAACCGAACACACCGGTACCCAACGCGTAACAACCTTCCAGGCATTCAGATGGATCAGGTACAACAGGACCTGAATGAAGTGAGAAATCAGATGGTAAACGAAAGGGTCGAAATGAGAAACCAGATGACCCAGTTTATGGCTGTGATGACTGGCTTAGCCCAGAGCCAAGAGAGGCCGAGAGAGCTGGTAGAAAGGAAGACACCTAAAGAGCCCCACCTTGGAACAGGAGGAACCAGCAATAATGAACGAGGACAGCCCCGTATCGACCCACCAGAGTATGGGTCCCATTTGAATCCAGATTTTAATGGCACAAGGAATGTTCAAGGTAATAATGCTGGGGGCAGAATCCTACAAGAGGATCCCCAAGAAGAACAATTCACTGTCATTGGGGCTGGAGATGAAGTGTATGATAGAAGACTGGATGAGATTGCTGAAAAGCTGAGGTCTTTGTAATCCTAGAATTCTTTAGGCTTTGACGTAATGGATATGGGGTTGGTAGATGGGGCGAGGATTCCCCACAAATTCAAACCCCCATGCTTTGAGAAATATAATGGTACCACCTGCCCGCGTACTCATCTGCAATCCTTCTTAGGGAGACTCAAGGCTTATACCATGGACGAGAAGTTATGGATGTTTTATTTTGAGGACAGCCTGACTGGGGCATCAAGAGAGTGGTATTCGCATATGACGAGGGCCGCTATAAGATGTTGGAAAGACTTGGCCGAAGCTTTCATCCGGCAATACCAGTACAACCTAGACATGGCTCCCAATAGAACTCTTCTAATGGGCATGTCTCAGTCTTCAAGGGAAAGCTTTCGGGATTATGCTCAGAGGTGGAGACAGCTTGCTACTACTGTCCAGCCACCTATGTCTGAAAGAGAAATGGCTGACATGTTTATGAACACCTTGCAGGGAACTTATATTGATAGACTTGCTGCTTTCTCTTCCACCAGTTTTGCCGATGTAGTTATAGCTGGTGAGAGAATTGAGAGTCTTTTGAAAATGGGCAAAATCTCCGACAACGGTGCAAGTTCCTCCAACAACCCCAGAAAACCCTTTTCAGGACCCCGAAGGGCAGGTGAAACTAATGCCATCCATGCAGGCAGGGGCAGACCCCGGTATTCTCACAGATCAATAGCAGCCGTTACCATCCCGGCTCCAGTTCTACAACAACCACTTTTTCCTCAACAACAACAACTACAACATCACTATCAGCAACAATCTCATTTTCCGCAACAAAGAACGTACAACAATAACAACAACAACCAACAGCAGCGCCCCTTTCAACAGAGGCCATCTCAGGAAAATAGGGTGATTGATCCCATCCCTATGCCTTATGCCTCTTTACTTCCACATCTCCTGAAGCTTAACCTGGTTGAGTTAAGGACGTTGGCTCCACCAGATCCTCTCAACTTCCCAAAGAATTATGATGCCAATGCTAGGTGTGCCTTCCATTCCAACGCGCCTGGTCACAATACTGAGAAGTGTAGAGCCTTGCAAATGGAGGTTCAAGATCTGGTCGATTCCAAAGCTCTCAATTTCGCACCTCCTCCGAATGTTAACAGAAATCCTATGCCTAATCATGGTGGGCCTAGGATTAATGCCATAGAAGAGGACCAACCATCTGCACTAATTGATAATGTTGCACAGATTCAAACACCACTGGTAGAAGTCAAGGATCAACTCTTAAGATGCCAAGTGTTCCCGGGCTGTGGGGCCTGCTATGAATCGTGCAAAACTGCTATTAATGGTTGTGAGAAGCTAAGGTTTGGCATAGATGGCCTCATCAGAGACGGAATTTTGCAGATTACCACAACGGCTCCTTCAACAACTCTTTCTTCAGCAACAACGGGTCCTCCTACAACATAAACAATTATTTCTTCAGCAACATCATATCCTCCTACAACTGCAACAACTATCATACCCACTGATTCATCCACAACTCCAGCAATCATTCCATCCATTATTTCAACAGATCAGAGTTCAGCAACATTTACTTCTACAACATCAACACCCATCTTATCAACGGAAACATCTACAACACCAGCAAACATTAATGAAAGTGTCTCAACGGTCACGATCTATTATGACTCGGCCAATGTTCATCCCAACAACAATTTCCAACAACAAACTGCAACCCCTCCTATCAGGTCTCCAGTCACAATCTACTACGACCCGCATACCATCACAGTTCCTTCCGCTGCGGCAATCAGTCCGGTCACCATTACGGTGCCTGTACCTGTTCCTTAAGAAAGCAGTAATGCCATACCTTGGCACTATGGCTCTGATCTCTACTGCGACGGAAAGAAGATCACTCTAGATTCAGCAACCTCTCCACCACAATTTGACAATGTTGGGGGAGGAGGAGGCTTCACCAGAAGCGGACGCCTTTTTGCCTCACAAGCACCAAGGCCCAAAGCTGAAGCTGAAGCTGCTACTAAAACAAAAGGGAAGAATGTGGTACTTGAAGAGCTAACTGTCAAAGAAACTCCGAAGACGTCTTTTGAACAAGAAGTGGACGAGTTCATGAGAATAATAAAAAAGTGATTACAAGGTGGTGGACCAGCTTCATCAGACACCCTCCAAAATCTCTATATTATCATTGCTAATGTGTTTCGAAGCCCATAGGAATGCATTGTTGAAGGTCCTACACGCAGCATATGTGCCGGAAGAGATTACGGTTAATCAGTTGGAAACGGTGGTAGCAAATGTTAACACCAGTCATGGATTGAGCTTCACAAATACTGATTTAACGACGGAGGGACGCAATCATAACAAGGCTTTACATAGCACCTTAGAATGCAAAGGTGCTGTTCTTTCTCATGTGCTGGTAGACACTGGTTCCTCGCTCAATGTCCTCCCAAAGAAAGCCTTGGTGAAGCTGGAATATGATGGTTTGGAATTACGTCCAAGTAACTTGGCAGTGAGAGCATTTGATGGCTCTAAGAGATCAGTTCTTGGAGACATTGATCTACCTGTGATGATTGGCCCACAAATCTTTAAAATTACTTTCTTCGTGATGGACATACAGCCGACCCACAGCTATTTGTTGGGTAGACCCTGGATTCACGCCGCTGGCGCTGTTACATCTACCCTTCACCAGAAATTAAAATTTGAGTGGGAAGGCCAGATCATCACATTCTGTGGGGAGGAAGACATTTTCGTTAGCCAGCTGGATACTTACAAGTATATAGAGATGGATGGGGAGATCCATGAGACTATGAGTTAGGGATTTGAGGCCCTTAACATCAATGAAGCAACTGTTGTGTCTGGAACTTCCATCACTTCAAATCAACAAGCCCGGAAGGTTGTTGAGGAGGGTACCGCTCAAGGCTAGGGCAAGCTGCTGCCAGTAGAAAAGAAAGAAGACAGATTCGGGTTAGGTTATAGACCAACTCGACAAGATCAACCAGAGGCTGCAGCAGAGCCCAAATTTGTCAGCAGGGGAATGCTTACCCCGTATGCTGTGAACAGTCTAGAAGACGAGGAAGAAGACGAACGCAACCTGGAAAACTTGATACGTCCAAGGATCCCGGGGAACCAAGTCTCAAACTGGTCTTCCCAGGAAATTATAAGAGTTACTCCTGTAGAGTAATTATTATTTCCTGTCTTTTAGCATGCATCAAGTCCTGCATCTTGCCCAAGATGTCAGGACTCATTTTGTAAACGGGCCATCTTGTATTTTGTACAAACGATAAATTAATGAATATCAGGACATCTTTTGCAAATGAGTCTCTTTTTTTCCCGCTCACTGTTTTTCATTTTTAATTTTTTGTACAAAACAATAAAATGGCAATGTTTTCAAAATAACAACTTCATTTTCAAGATAAAACTGATCACTAAAATAAACCAATCTAAACCCTTGCAGAGAGTTCCCTCCAGACTGCACCGACAACGACACTGCTATGACTTCGTATGACTTCGACAATCCGATTAATCAAGCTGATGAAGGGGTTGAAGAAGATTATGAATTACCTGAAGAACTAGCCAGACTGCTAAGGCAAGAGGAGAAGGTTATCACTCCTCATCAGGAGGAAGTTGAGACAGTTAATCTTGGTACCGAAGAAGACTTGAAAGAAGTGAAGATCGGGGTCCGTCTGCAAGATTCAGTGAAGGAAAAACTTATTGACATGCTTCGAGAGTACGTTGATGTCTTTGCTTGGTCCTACCAAGACATGCCAGGTCTAGATACCGACATTGTTATGCACAAGCTGCCACTAAAAGAAGACTGTCCTCCAGTAAAACAGAAGTTGCGCCGTACTCGTCCGGATATGGCCATGAAGATAAAAGAAGAGGTACAAAAACAGTGGGATGCCGGTTTCCTTGCTGTAACTAGTTATCCGTTGTGGGTTGCTAACATTGTACCTGTGCCTAAGAAAGATGGAAAAGTACGAATGTGTGTGGATTACCGGGATCTGAACAGAGCTAGCCCGAAAGATGATTTCCCATTACCTCACATTGATGTATTGGTCGACAATACAGCTCAGTTCTCGGTATTCTCCTTCATGGATGGATTTTCAAGATATAATCAGATCAAGATGTCACCTGAAGACATGGAGAAGACAACTTTCATCACACCCTAGGGCACATTCTGTTATAAGGTAATGCCATTTGGACTGAAGAATGCTGGTGCCACTTATCAACGGGCTATGGTAACATTATTCCACGACATGATCCACAAAGAAATTGAATGTTATGTGGATGACATGATTGCCAAGTCCCTCATAGAAGAAGACCATCTGGTAAATTTGTTGAAGTTGTTCAAGCGTCTGAGAAAGTATCAGCTGAAGCTGAACCCCAACAAATGCAAATTCGGGGTACGTTCCGGTAAACTATTGGGATTTATTGTAAGTGAAAAGAGAATTGAAGTTGACCCTGACAAAGTCAAGGCCATTCAAGAGATGCCTGCACCAAAGACTGAAAAAGAAGTTCGGGGGTTTCTAGGTAGATTGAACTACATTTCAAGGTTCATATCTCATCTTACTGCAACCTGTGAACCCTTGTTCAAGTTACTAAGAAAAGGACAAACGGTCAGGTGGAATGAAGACTGCCAGAGGGCTTTTTGACAAAATCAAGGAATACTTACAAGAACCTCCAATTCTTATGCCTCCAGTTGAAGGAAGACCTCTAATAATGTACTTGACTGTATTAGAGGAGTCAATGGGGTGTGTGCTGGGCCAGCATGACGAGTCTGGTCGAAAAGAGTATGCAATATACTACCTAAGCAAAAAGTTTACCGACTGTGAACAACGTTATTCACTGCTCGAGAAAACTTGTTGTGCTTTAGCGTGGGCTGCTCGCCGACTAAGGCAGTATATGTTGACCCACACTACTTTGTTGATCTCGAAGATGGACCCAGTCAAGTACATATTCGAGAAGCCAGCACTTACTGGAAGGGTTGCAAGATGGAAAATGATTCTGACAGAATATGACATTCGGTACACATCTCAAAAAGCCATAAAGGGCAGTGTACTGTCTGATTATCTGGCTGAGCAACCCATTGATGATTACCAGCCAATGAGATTTGACTTCCCTGATGAAGACATCATGTTCCTAAAAGCAAAAGATCACGAAGAGCATGTTCACACTGAAGGGCCTGACCCAAAAGAAGAATGGACAATGATGTTTGATGGGGCTGTTAACATGAATGGTCGTGGAGTTGGTGCAGTGCTCATTACACCTAAAGGAGTTCATATGCCTTTTTCGGCAAAACTCACCTTTGCATGCACTAACAACGAAGCTGAATACGAAGCCTGTATCATGGGTCTTGAGGAATCCATTGACCTTAGGATCAAGACTTTGACTGTATTCGGAGATTCAGCTCTGGTAATCAATCAGACCAATGGCAAATGGTACACTCACCAGGAGCATCTAATTCTGTACCGGGACTACACGAGGAGATTACTGACTTTCTTCACCACAATCAAAATTGAGTATATCCCTCGAGATGAAAATCAGTTTGCAGATGCTCTAGCTACCATTTCTTCCATGATTAAAGTTCAAGCTACCAACTTTGTGCCTCGGATTTCAGTATCCAGACTTGACAGACCAACATACGTATTCTTAGTGGACATTGCTAAAGATGACAAGCCTTGGTTCCATGACATCAAATGCTTCTTAGAGGATCAAACATACCTACCTGGGGCATCATCCAATGACAAGAAGACACTAAGAAGGTTGGCTGGTAGTTTCTTCCTGAATGTCGATGGTTCGTTATACAAGAGGAACGTTGACATGGTTCTTCTCAGGTGTGTTGATAAGGCAGAGGCTTTCTAATGCATGAGGTGCATGAAGGATCTTTCGGTTCCCATACTGGAGGACATGCAATGGCTAAGAAATTACTACGGTCAGGTTACTACTGGATCACAATGGATGCAGACTATTGTGCCTATGCCAGAAAATGCCACAAATGCCAGATTTATGCAGATAAGGTGCATGTGCCTCCATACCCTTTGAACGTGATGTCTTCAACTTGGCCCTTTTCCATGTGGGACATTGATATGATTGGAAAGATCGAACCGACTGCTTCAAATGGCCACAGATTCATCCTGGTAGCCATTGACTATTTTACCAAGTGGGTTGAAGCAGTTTCGTATGCAAATGTCACCAGGCAAGTGGTAGCCCGATTCCTAAAGAGAGACATCATCTGTCGGTATGGAGTGCCCGAGCGAATCATTACTGATAATGGTTCCAACTTGAACAACAAAATGATGGCAGAACTGTGCCGGGACTTCAAAATCCAACATCACAACTCTTCTCCTTACAGGCCAAAGATGAATGGCGTTGTTGAGGCAGCTAATAAGAACATCAAGAAGATTGTGCAAAAGATGGTGGTTACTTAAAAATACTAGCATGAGATGCTACCATTTACCTTGCATGAGTACCGTACCTCAATCAGAACGTCTACTGGGGCAACACCGTATCAGCTTGTGTATGGTATGGAGGCAGTCCTACTTGTTGAAGTTGAATTACCCTCGTTGCGGGTACTGATGGATGTCAAGTTGAATGAAGCAGAATGGGTCGGTTCTCGGTACAATCAACTGAATTTGATCGAAGAGAAGAGATTAGCTGCAATCTGTCATGGGCAGCTATATCAGAAAAGAATGAAGAAAGCCTTCGATCAGAAATTCAGGTTTCGGGAATACCAAGTAGGAGATCTTGTGATGAAAAGACTCCTTCCTCCTCATACAGACCACAGGGGCAAGTGGACTCTGAATTACGATGGTCCGTTCATAGTAAAGAATGTTTTCTCTGGTGGAGCACTGATGCTCACTACTATGGATGGTGAATATTTTTTATCCCATGTGAATTCAGATGCAGTTAAAAAATACTTCGCATAAAATGACCCGCTTGACATAAAAACAGAATCTAAGTCCAGGCAAAAATAGGGCGTCCCGACGAGTCGAAAACAGAATAAAATACTCGGGCAAAAATAAGGGAACATTAAGAAAATATGTACACCCGCTGAGTTGAAAAGCCACATTGGACAGCTCAGGCAAAAATGGGTATCCCGGTGGATTGAAAACCCGAAAGGGCGATCCATGCAAAATAAGGGAACAAGCGAACAACTGCATTCTGAAATCCTCTGTATCATTCACGACACGGCAAGTTTCGAAAGGTCAGAGCATCGGTCAAAATCAGCCTTCTTCAGAAAGCAAGATGAGAAGAACGTCAAGGTCATACGGGTCATAGCAAAGGGAAGCTCACTGAAGTGTCATCAACATTGCCAGCACCTTCATTTTTCTCAATTTGTAACAATCTCCTCATTTCAGGGGATTTGTTTCTTTGACTATATTCGCCAATTCAGGGCACACAAATTAATAAAATCAGACTTTCAGTCACATTTCGTCTTGTACATTTTATTTCATTTGCAAAAATGTCATATATCCTTGATATAACATTTGCATAAAAACAGATGTGCCTTTCTAATCACATGCTTGCAGGAAATATATTTTTACTTCCAGGAATGTCTAAATTCCTATGATAGAATCCAATAAGGGATGCCTCGGGGTACTCGTATGTTTCTTTGTCATAACAGGATTGCAGGTATTTAGAGCGCAACATGGGGCATGAAAGTTTTACCCCAGCAAAGTTGCTAAATCATTATTTCCTCAGCACATCTTCCAAACAGCACCAGAAATGCTTTCTCCCCATCAAAGTTGCTGGGCATCACTTCTCCAGCACATTTTCAGAAGGTGCTCATTTCCCCAGCTGAGTTGTCAGATATCATCATCCTCAACAGGATCCCCGTAGAAGTCTCTAGGAGGATTGTTCAGTGGTCTTTCCTCCCCCAACAGAGTACTAGACAGGGGACCATCTGCCCACAGAGCTCCAGCCTCTTCCAGAAGAGCAATGTCTGAATTTCCCACACAACAAAGTGATGAAATCTTCCTCATCCCCAGCTGGGTTATCTCATTACCGGGTAGATCTATCAGTGATCTAATTCCCCAAGCAGATTCGTATATTTTATCAGATCTACCAATGATCTCATTTCCCCGGCTGGGATATCCTTTTAAGCAGATCAATCGGAGATCTTCACAGTGACAGGATTCGGACCCCGAATCGGTATCTTTGCATAATCATAACATTTACATCATAATTCTCCTCAGAGCGTAGCATTCCGTCTAATACGGAGCATTACGGAAAAAATCAAACATATTGCATAAATCACAAGTCAGGTTCGAACCCGTCACCTGTAAATGCCAACAATACCTCCTCAACAGTGTACAAAATACATCCCTTGCACTTAAAAGCCAAAGCGTCCCCTTTACACTCTCAAAATACAGATACATGCTCCTTTTGACACTCGTTCGTGTCATCTTTCCCCAGTAAAGTCTCTAGAACACTTTCTACAAACAGATGTGTGTACACAATATGTTTTTCCCGACACTCATCCGTGTCATCTCACATATCCCCACAGAAAGCCAAAACATCCCCTTTGCACTCCCCATAAGTACATGTTTATATATACTCATTCGACACTCATCCGTGTCATATCATTCCCCTGCAGATATAACCCACAAATATCCTTTTGAATACAGAAACTTACATACTCTTTTGACACTCGTCCGTGTCACTCTCCCAGCAAGTTGAACACTCGTCTGTGTCTCACTAATGCTTATTTTGTAATCATACATATACTCGTCCGTATCTTGTATACACCACTTATCTCCCCTCAGATTCAACACTCGTCCGTGTTCTTCGTTAACCAGATGGTACTCGTCTATACCATCATCTCTAAACATGCGTCAGCATTTGTTTCTACTGATACTCGTCTATATCATAGTCTTGAGGATGCTCGTGCGCATCTTTAATCTATACATAGTGTCAAACACTTGTGCCTTTCATTTCTTTGATGTAAATACTCGTCCGTGTTTACTATTCCCCAGCGAAGTCCCCAACAAAACTTCTTTTCTATCTGACATTCGTCCTATGTCATGATACTTTCGACAGCCGTATCCTTCCAGGTGATCGTCCTTCACCTATTGGATGACCGTCCCTCATCCTTCTCCTAGCGGAGTCTCCATTATTGGAATCCTTTTTATATCCAAACATTCGTCCTAGGTTGTGATATTTAGCAGCCGTCCCCTGCTAGGTGGTCGTCCTTCACCTTTTTGATGATCGTCCTTCATCATTTTATCCGATGGTCATCCCCATCGTTGATCTTGTTATCTGACATTCGTCCTATGTCACGATAAACCCCGAGAGCAGTTGTACCCTGCTAGGTGGTCGTCCTTCACCTCTTGATTATCGTCCTTCGTCATGCTTATCTGATGGTCGTCCCCATCGTCGACCTTTTCTATCCGACATTCGTCCTATGTCGTGATAAAGAGCAGTCGTCCCCTGCTAGGTGATCGTCATTCACCTTTGATGACCGTCCCTCATCATTACTTCATTACTTCATGAACCTGATGGTCGTCACCATATTTGACCTTACCTTTAATCCCCATAGAATCTTGTTTCTTTACTTGATGGTCGTCCCCATCATGACCCATTTATCTCCCCAGCATGTCAGTCGTCCCCGTCATTGCTTTATCCCCCAACAGTCATACTCTGCTCGATGGTCGTCCTCCATCGCCCGCGCTTTACAAGCATACTATACTTTCTTTTACAATCTATATCCCTTTTCTTCTTCTCCTTAGTGAGTGCAAATTTTGGACTGTCTTTGGTATCCAACCACAAGTTATCTTGTTCGTCTGTTAAGCCCGTCGCTTACATCCTGCACAGCTAACTCATGCTTGAATAGGGGCAGCTGTAAACATCCCAAATTTTCCCTCACTAAGTTCACACCATGGCTTTTGATCTTTCATCTTTGCATAAGTTTAATCATATCATATCATGTTGCATTTTTGCCTCACTACATTAGTTCAAGTCATCTGCATCTAGGGTTTGTGACTTGAGCCATCCAAGATTTATATGAGCCACTCCAAAGGTCTTCAATCATCTCAAGAGGGTCCATGTATTTTCAATCATCATATTATATCCACCAAAGATCAAGGAAGTCAAAGAATCACAAGAACTGACAAAGCATGGAAGCAGAGCTAGGATTTAACTGCACAGATGACCTAAAATTAGGGTTTTGGTTTCAGAGGCCATAACTCCAATTTTTTGGTCATTATTGTTCCTATTGGTCTCAATATGTTATAAGGATCATACATACCAAGATTGATGAAGAAATTCATTGTGGAAGTCATCTGTTCATTAGGTAACTTCTTGAGCAAGTCAGAGCAAAATCATGGCATCTGAGGCCCCCCAACATGGAACCAAAGTGGATTTTTCATCAAATTGAAGTTATATGGTCTTTATTTGATCATTTAAGTGCTTAGAAGTTCACAAATTTGAATAAAAGTGAGCTAAACCAAAAGTTGCCAAAAATGGAAATGACTTGTAATGTAAACTTTCCATTTTGGGAAAGTTTTTCAACCTCCTCTTTCTCAACCAAAAATGCTTCAAATGAAAAATTATTGGTCATGAAAGTTGTAGATTGGATCATTCCCTTTTCAAAACGTACAAGAACAAGATCTAATTCATTTTGGAACACAAGTTATGGCTTGTCAAAGTTGTCAAAAATCACATAAATTTCAAGAATGTACCAAAGAGGGATTTTTGCAAAACCTCTTGCCAAGTTAATTTGTGACTTCAAACACACTTCTAAGCATCATACAAACATTGTGCAATGTCTAAAACTCAGAATTGCCCAAAGAATCTCAAGTTTTCATGCCTTGCTCATGAAGAAATCTCAAAAGGGCCAAACTTTGTCAAAATTGCAAAATATCCCATAACTTATTCCCCACATGCTGAATTGCCTCAAAGTGAAATCCATGAACCTCCTTGATCCTTGTTGAACCAGGCATGCCCTTATACCACCTCTGAACCAGCCCATACCTCAAGGACAAGAACTTTTGACTTTTGTGCAAGAAGGCCATACCAATCACAATAGGGCACAACCACTCCACAGACCTATCACAAGTTGATACGTGGATCAAACCCAAGCCATAAAACACAAGAACACAGCCTGAAACCTTAGCATTCACAAGTTCACAAAAAACTCCCCTCTTGCAAAAACCTTTGAATCTCATAACTCAGCCACCCATTCTTCAAACAAACATCACCATTCACTTCTAAATCACTCACTGATCCTAAACCACCCATCAAAACAGCCAAGAACACACCACAAACAAAACACGATTTTCTGACCAGTGGAGTACAAACTCACAAACCGGCCTTCCTCAAAGCTCTCCAAGCATCAAAGCTTCTTCAGGGAGGTCATTGGAGGCATTTTGCACCAAGGAAGCAGCCAGAAAGCTCAAGGTTGAAAGCTCCATCTCATGTAGCCCTTCGAATTAATTTTTCCAGAACCTTTATTTTATGTTACTAAATGATTAAGCATGTTCCCCTGAGTACACTGAACTTGTTATTTTTGAAAATGATGAAGAAATGAGAATGTATTGCATGTCTGAAAGTTTTGCCATATTTATGTTTTTCTTCGAATCATGAGATTGAGTAAACATATCATATTCTTTTCTTTTTAAGCATCATATCACATCATATTCATCATGAACATATCATATTCTTAGCATCTTAGCATGGAAAGATGAGGCATAACATCCTCATGACCTAGCATTAGGCATATGATCATCTGTGGAGGTTTTTTTTTGAAGCATCACAAGCTATGACAAGGGGCCCAATGGATTTGTTCAAGTCCTATGAGGAGTCTACATGGCTTTCACAAGTTCAAGATTATTTACAAAAGCTCAGAAGGTTGGAAGATCATCAGGGAATTCAAGCTAGGGCAAAGCTCCTACACAGTGATCCCAAACTAGGGTTTGAGTTTCAAGCATGAAAACCTTATTACTTTGGCCATTTCATTTGGGAAAAGTCTCTTATATGTTAAGAGGATCCTAGGGATGAAATTTGGTGAGAAAATTCCTCATGGAAGTCAAGTATTTCATCAGTTGCTTGTAAATGAAGAAATTGGTCAACTGTGCCTTATAAAAGTCAACTGTGAGATTTCAAAGGGGCCAACCCCATTTTTCTAGCCAAGGGATGTTCTTATAACATTAAAAGAGGTTTGGCAAGATCAAAGTTCAAGAATCATGAGGTTTTGAGGTGTTTTGCAAAATTGGCATAAGTTTAGTCATGGAAAATTCCATTTTAGTAAGTTTTTGCCCTAATTTTCAAGTAAGCATAACTTGGTGAAAAAAATCTTCAAATGGACCAAAGACAAACATGAAATTTTAATATTAAAGCCTCCCATTTTCAAAAAGTACAAGAATTTTTTTTTGGCCCTCATGGTTAAAGAGATAAGGCCCTCGAAAATTGGTGTAAAACAAGGGCATGACATGAAATTTCAATTGTCCACAAAGGCAAAAAGTCATGAAACTTATTTTTGGGTGTTGGTATGAATCAAATGAGGTCAGAATGTTACAAAGAAATTCAAATGATCCATTTTTCTCCAAGAATAATACAAAATTCGTGCATGATGTGAGGGTTATTTCATAAGTGTAAAATTTGCATGATCATGAGAATTGTGTGATCCTTACATCCAAGGGCCAGATTAATTGCTGTTTTGAATCAAGGGTGAGATCTTGAGAGCACATGGGAAAAGAGAGAGAGCAATGCACGAGTGTTTCATGACTTCACACCAAACTTGCAAATTTTGCAAATTCACTCCCACACTCTCATCTCACGTGCATTCTTCCTCATTTTTTCAGCATTGTTTCTTGAGACCATATAAAAGAAGCTAGGGTTTTGGTTTGCCTGAGATCCATCCCATTTTCATCACTCCATAGTTTTTGCACTAGAAGCAAATTCCTTCGAATCGCTTTATTCTTCCACTCTCTTCACAAACTTCTTCCATATTCTTGTTCAGTGAGTCACAAAGATCATTATTCCATCATTCATTTAAGCTAAAAGTGCAAGAATAGAAGGGTGCCATTCAAAGGCAGGTTGCTTTGAAGCTTCAGATTCAAGTTCTATCAAGCTTCCTCTTGCATTTATTTTGCAAGAGGAGATCAAAAGAGTTAGATCTGCAGCATTTGGAGCATTTTCTATGTGGTTTTGAGGTGTTTCCATCTCAGGTAAGCTTCTGAATCCATGGATCTGGAATTGGTTTTTGATGTGTGCTTTTTGATCTGTGAAGTTTACTGATTACACTGCATGTTTTAAATTCGAAAATGATGCATTATTGAGCTTCGTATGTTGATTTGAAGTTTCATGGTGAAACCTGTTTCTCTTCGATCCAGCTTGTTCATTGCTCCTTTGTGAATTTCATGGCCATTTTTGGACTCAACATACCTTGTTTACTCAATCTGGAGTGTTTGGTTTATTTTCATTGAGTTTTGTTCATGATTTGCATTTTCCGGTGCCGGAGCCTAGCTCCGGTCACCGGATCCTGGGCTTGTGTGCTTAGGGTTTGAAGGAGGAAGATGACTCCTGAGCCCTTGGATTGTATCATCTCAAAGTCCAACATCATGCCAGCACATAAATGAGGACCCTCTCCCTCACGTGCGTTTATATTTCTGATTTAATTGTTTATGTTTCTCAACTCACCACATTAACATGCTCCCTCTCTCCAGACCAATCATTTTGCTGACCCACTTAAATGAGTTGACTGATCCTGGCTTTCCATTTGATCCATTGGTTCACGTTTTTTCCAGATTTTCTGAATTTCCACCCCAATTACTATAGGCTGTGCTGAGAATTGGGTGGGCCTGGGTTGCTAATCCCACCCCCCATGTGCATAGGCCCATCTGGATTGAACTGATCCATCTTGCTTTTCATACCTCCTGGTCATTTTCATTTTTATTTCTTTTTATTTTTATTTCAGTTTTGATTTTTAATTTTTAAAAATAGTTTTAAGTCTCAAAAAATTCTAAAATAAGTCATGATTGGTTGTTTAAGTTTTCTCTAATTTTTGACATTTTTATTTTCCATTTATTTTATTTTGACACGTGTAAATTAATTCTCTCATTTAATTATTTCATTTTATTTCATTTTTAAGCATGCTGTCTTGTCCATTTTTTATCCTGATCATCATTTTGAATTTTTGGTTGGTTCTTTTTGCTCTAGATCCATAATAGAGTGTACTTTATATGTGATTTTTGTTCTGATTTTTAGAATCTGGTTCAATTGGTTTTGGTCCTTGACATGTGAGTGAAGTTTCTTAACCCTAGGTGATGTTTGAGCCCTCATTTAACTTACTTGGCTTCTGAATTTCTTCCCATCCTTTTGGCATGTTGTTATATCATGATTGAAGATCTCTTGTCCAAGGTTGTGGAATTTGTGGGTGCATACTTGATTTGAATTGAATTTTTGTTCTTGACTTGTCCCATTTTGCTTCTTTTTGATCATAAGTCCTCTCCTTAGCTTAGAAGGGCACTTGTGCCAACTTCTTCATCTTGTTTAGGGTATCTTTAGGGCATTGATACCTTTCTGATTTTGGTTTGGGGTTTGTGTTTTGGAAATCTTGTAATTGTTTTACCTTTGAAGTTCTTCCTTTCTTTTGTATATCCATCTCATCTCCTTTGTTTCTTTCTTTCCATAATGTGATTTCTTGACCATATGCTTCTCTCCTCTTCATCTTTCTTGCTTCTTAAGCACTTTTATAACATGATTAGGGTTCTGGTCTTGCACCTTGAGGTTGTGTTTTGTTTATTTTGCTGTGTATCTTATCAAGTTTACTTTGCTTTGCTATGTGCTTCATGTTGCCTCATGTTGATTTATGTGCTTCTTTTCTCATTCTTGTGACTGGTGTTAGCATTGAGCATTTATGTATATGACTTCACTTCTGGTTGTATGGTGTTGGTATGGCATTATGTTCATTTTGTTTTGCCTTTATGCTTGTGTTACTAACCATTTCAGGGGATTTGGTAAGTGAGAGGTGTGGGTGTGATTCCCACATCTCCAAATCGTATCTCTTCTCTTCTTCTTATTATTTGTTCTAACCTTGTGATTGTTGGGCTTAGGCCTTTCTTCCTCTTCTTCTATTCTTCTTTATTCTTCTTTTCTTATTCTCCTTCATTAGGATAGTAAACCTCACTAACTTAGGGTTACCTTTGCATGATAACACCTAGAATTCATTAGTCCCCCATTAGACTTTTACCTTTGTGATCCTTTTGGTTTCTCTTCTCTTCTCATCTCAAAACTCTAAAAAAGACACCTAACAAAGTTTTAAGTGATACCTTGAGCAATAGCCTTATCCCATGAGATGCTTGTAGTCTTCCCATCTTGGGATAGTACAAGCTTGTCTTGTGATGCACAAGTCTGATCAAGATATCATCTTCACCAAGAAAACCATAAAACACACTTCTTCATTGTAAACACAAAAACACTTAATAAGTTAATGAGTTAGCGAGCTTAGGCCCTAATCTTTGGATTCAAGTTTTGGGGGTCTTCTCCTTACTTGAGTATGCTTGTTCTATTATTCCATCTTGGAATGTAGTGACAAGTGCACATTCCATGGAAAAGAGCTTGAGTTTACTTTCTTGTGACACACTCATAAAAAGCTTTATATAAAACACAAACAAACAATAAACATCTCTCCTTCGGGACTTCTTTTCTCACCACCTTCACTCTCATCGTATGAACTGCTCCTACTTGTCATTTTGCAAGACGGTAACACACTCGTCGTCCGAGCCTGCAACACTTGAGCATTGGCATAGGCAATTCAAGCCTTAAGACACAAGCAATCTTTTCCTCCCCTAGTTAGGGGAACTATGGCATCTCTGATCCTCATTTTCCGGATGAGGTACGTAGGCAGCAGGGTAGGGCCCGTTCGAGCACAATCTTTATTTTCCCTACATTTTTTTCCTTTTCTTTTCTTTTTCAGTTCCCTTTTCGTTTCTTTTATCCAGTTCAGTTTATTTTCTTCGCAGCAGCTTTCATTTCTTCACCCTTTGAAACATTTTCTTTGCAAGCGTGGATCCCGTTGGGTACGGCAGACGATCTGGGGTGCTAATACCTTCCCAAGTAGTAACCGACTCCGGAACTCAGTCTCTTTGGTTCGCAGGACCCGTGTCCTTCCTCTTCTTTCTTCTGGTTTGTGCAGCATTACCATTCTCGTTCCTTCGGAATAAAAAGTCCTGGCTGGCGACTCTACCTCTTTCCGCGCCACTTTCGCGTTTGGACCATGATGGAATTCTAGGGAGCTACAACTGGCGACTCTGCTGGGGACTTCCTAACCAGAATCTCTGGTTCCCCTGTGTGTCTCTCCTAGCGCTTGTTTGTTTCTGTTTTTTTGGGTGTTGACTGTTTGCTGTTGTGTGTTGTATTTTACTGTTGTTTATTTGCAGTTTTACTTACAGCTTTATTTACAGTTTTCAGTATTTATTGCATCATATTATTACTGGACTGTCTGGACTGGATTTTCTGTTTGGTGGGTTTGGGTGATACTGTTTCTGAGAGATGAGCTCATTACCACGGCTCGAGTGCACCTTAGGACTTAGAGTGGTTCCACTTTGGCCTCAAGATATCTTGTCATGGGGGTAGTAGTGTGTTCCACGCCCAGATTTGCGATCGTCTTGGAAATGTTTTGATTTGGGGATCTTCCTCTCTCATTTCATAACCTTGACAGTTATGTGCAGCTGGGGACCGATCATTGAGAACCTTGTGGAAACATCCCTCTCTAGTGATGGTAGTGGCAGATCACATTGTGTGGAAAACCCATTCGCATCCGAGGGCCCACCTGGGACTTGCATATGATGACTTTGTTTTCCCGGACTCAACTGAGGCCTCCCTGCGTAGTATATAATGCCAAACCGATTCCCTGATCTAATCATGAGCCATTTCTCGGAAATGGTGAAAGTATTATTGCTATTCGGCTTTGAGAGTCCGTGATGTTTGACCCGGAGCATACCAGTGAGGTTGGGAGGGGTTTACAGGTTTGCAGGAACCCTTGGCTTCTACATACCCTCATTATCAGTGGTCCTTATTGAGATTTGGTCCTATGGTTCTGGTGTTATGGTTTTCTTTGTACTATGGTTCTGAGAATTTCTATCAGAAGGTTGTGACTCAAAGGATTTTGGTTTGCAGTTGATCAGAGGGTCCTTATGTTCAGTGTCCAGTATCCAGATGGTCCCAGATTGATCATATGCCTGCATTGCATTTGCATTTGCATCATTCTTGCATTGACTGTTTATGTTTCCATTTTTCAGGTTATTGTTCATAGTCAGCTCCCAGTTCTGGTAAATCCTAGCTCCAGATGGCAGAAGTTAGAAGAATTACAAGGAAAAAGAATGTTCATTATACTTTTCTTCAACCTGAAGTCAGAAGTGTTCAGAAATTAGCAGGTTTGATGAATGACCAAGTCTTGGGAAACTTCAGAAAAAGATATGGCTAGATATTGAAGTATGTGGATAAACCCACTGCAGACCAGAAGGACAGTTTGCATACATTGCTTCAGTTTTATGATCCCCTGCTGCGATGCTTTGTGTTTCCAGATTACATCTTGGCTCCTACCTTGGAGGAGATTTCCAGCATTTTGGGCGTTCCAGTCAGAGATACCTTGCCTTTCTATGGGTTTAAGGTGGTGCTTAAGGAAGAAGACATAGCCAAGGTTTCTCGTGTACCAGCTGCTACAGTCAAGAAGGCTCTGAAGGTTAGTGAAGGCAAAGGACTCCCTTGGAGTGTGCTTATGCCAGAGGCTGAGAAATATGCTAAAGAGGGTAAATGGGGGGGATTTTGGTGCTTTGCTGGCTTTGATGGTGTATGGGTCTAGCTTGTTCCCGGGAGAGAAGGAATTTGTGAGCTTGGAAGTGATCTCCATCTCTGCTAAAGGCAATCCTGTGCCAACTCTGTTGGGAGAGTTCTACTACAACGTTCATTACCGGAATGAGAAAGGTAGGGGTGGACCAGTGGGCTGTTGTGCTTCATTGTTTGCTGAGTGGTTTGCCAGACAATTGCCAAAATCAGGTGCTTTCAAGGAAATGAGGGATGAGTGGAGATGGTCTAGAAGGTTGATGGGGCTAACTGCTGAGGATATAGCCTGGGGATATGACAGAGATCTGCTGGGAAAAGAGTTGCTGGTCAGTTGTGGAAGATTTGTTGGAGTACCTTTGCTAGGAAGGAAGGGTGTGATCAGTTATCATCCAACATTAGCCAGGAAGCAATTTGGTTATCCTTTGAGAGATCCTCCAAATATGGAAGAGTTTGCTGAGTCTTTGTATTTTCCTGTTGAGGGAAACAAGGAGTTAGTTCTACAAGCATCTCAGGCTTGGGCTCACAGGGTGAGGAAGGGTAAGAAAGACTTTGGTAGAGTAGATCCCAAGACGTATCCTCCTTTTGCTACATGGTTGAAAGAACATGTAGAAGAGGTTCTCATGCCTTTTTTAGTAGAAGCTCCACTTTATCCCAAAGAAGTGCCAAGCCAAAGTACTGTTTCCCTTGAAGAGTATAAGAAATTGGAAGCTCAGCTGCATGAAGTTCAAGTGGAGAATGCTGAAATGGTTAGCATGTACCATCTTGCTAACCGGGCCAAAAATGAAGCAGAGGGAAAGCTGCAGAAGATACAAGCCTCTTTGGAAGCTAAAGAGAAAGACTTTGCTGGAAGGGAAGCTCACTTTCAAAGGAAGGGTCTGATGGAAGCAAAACGAGAAGCGAAACGCAAAAAGACTTTGAAGACTCTCAAGGAAGCTCGCCAGTCCATTGTTTGGTTGCAAGGCCAAAGAGAGGAAGAGCAGAAGAAGTATAAAGAAAAAGAAGAGTTCTTCGAGGTGCAAATGGCCTTCAAGAAGGAGGAGGTGGAGCAAGTCCACAACATACGAAGGGAAAAGACTCAGCAGTTAGCCTTGGAGGAGGCACGGAAGGAGATTGAGGAGCTCAAGGTGAGAGCAGGTGTGAAGAAGAGAGCAGAAGTGGCTGCAGAAGAACCTGGGTCTCTAGTTTAGTTTTATTTATTTATTCAGACTACCTATAGACTTGTTGTAGGAGTTTTGCTTTTTTTTCTTTTGTCTTTTATTCATGTAATGACTTGTAACCCTTCGGGGAATATTTTTGTTGGTGCTCTAATTTTTGGCCAGCAGGGGGTTGTCCATGATATACAGTGTTAATATGCAAATTATCATTTCTGAATATGCAAGGCTTGTTTGTCTGATACTGCTAATATATGAACACTCTTCAAAAGAGAAAGTCTGAAAGTTAATACTCAAAGTGGCTGTCTGGAGCAAATACCAGACCTGGGGCATACAAATGCTTAAAACATGGAAACATGAGCAGTTACATTGCATGCATATGACGTGTTTGTTTGTTTTACAGGGAGTGCTTCAATTTCTAATGTTTATGTTGTTTCAGGCACTATAGCTCCTAGAAAGGTTTGAGAACAGCCAGTCATACACAGATATCCCACAAGAGTCAACAGAGAAAGAGTCATGGATCAAATGCAGGCTGATTTAGCTGACTTGAGACTAAGGATGGACAATTTTATGACCCTTATGGCAGGAATGGGTCAGAATCAGGAACGTCTGCGTGAGTTGGTTGAAAATAGCCAAGCAAGGAACAACGGTACTGCTGACGGAGGTAATCGTAACGGTGCGGGCGCCCGTCAAGTTGAAATCCCTGTAGCACAGCCAGGGGTCACCATTATCAATGATGCACTGAACAATGTACAGATGGACGGTCAAGACGAACAGTTTACTTTGCTGGACGAAACTGAAGGCCAAGGGGCTGAAATGAACAGGAAATTTGAAGAGATAGCAGAACAGATCAGGGCTATTTAATCTCAGAACTCTTTGGGATTCGACATTACTGACTTGGGCTTGGTTACAGGGGTTAGAATCCCTTACAAGTTCAAGGTCCCGACTTTCGAGAAGTAAAACGGCACAGCGTGTCCAAAGACTCATCTCCAGTCCTTTGTGGGGAGGATTGCCGCCCATACTGACGATGAGAAGCTATGGATGTACTATTTCCAGGACAGCCTGGTTGGGGCTTCCTTGGAATGGTATATGAAGCTAAGTAGAGTCAACATTAAGAGCTGGAAGGACCTGGCATAGGCTTTCATGAGGCAATACCAGTACAATTTGGACATGGCTCCAAATCGCACTCAACTGCAAAACATGTCTCAAACTGCTAAGGAGGGGTTTAAAGAGTATGCCCAAAGGTGGCGTCAGCTCGCTGCCAGAGTACAACCACCACTACTGGAGATTGAGATGGCTGATATGTTCATGGGGACATTGCAAGGTGTGTTTATTGAAAGATTGGCATCTTGTTCGGCTACCAAGTTCAATGATATAGTAATTGCTGGAGAGAGGGTCGAGACTTTGTTAAAAATGGGAAAGATTCAGGACACGAGTGCAAGCAGCTCGAGCGGAGTAAGAAAAGCTTTCAGAGGACCTCCGAGAAGGAGGGAATGTGAAACCAATGCTGTGTTTGGCCGAGGACGGGACCGAGGATATAGAAGATCATATGAGCAAGTGGCAGCTGTCACTATCCCTTCTAGTCCTGTGCAGCAGGTACAGACTCAACCACAACAACAACAACAACCACAACGTAACAATTATCAACAAAGACCTTATCAGCCAAGACAAGCTCATCCAGTTAATAGGGTGCTTGAAGCAATTCCCATGACATACACTGCATTGCTTCAGAGGTTGCTAGACCTGAATTTGATACAATTGAGGACTTTGGCACCACCACCACCTGGAGAGCTTCCAGTGGGGTACGATGCAAATGCTAGATGCGTTTTCCATTCAGGGGCACCCGGGCACTCAACTGAGAAGTGCAGGGTGCTACAGCACAAGGTTCAAGATCTCATTGACTCCAAGGCGATTAACTTCGCACCACCATCGAATGTTACTTCAAACCCTATTCTGAACCACGGAGGGGCTAGAATAAATGCTGTTGAGGGTGGTGAGAAGTTAAGTTTGATTCTGAGCATAGAAGAAGTGAAGACTCCGCTGTTGGAAGTAAAAGAGAGGCTGTTGAAAGGACAAGTGTTTCCGGGATGCAGTTTTGATTGTAAAAAGTGTGTGAATTCAGTGAACGGTTGTGAGGATCTGAAGATGGGGTTGCAGAATCTGATTGATGAAGGGTCATTGCAGTTTGATAAAGTTGATAATGAAGTTGATGATGTGTCCACTATAACCATCTTTTATGATCCAGCTGAGATGCCCGCTAGAAGAGAACCTGTGACTATTTATACTCATGAAGTTAGTCATGTAACTATCACTGTTCCTGGGCCTGTTCCTTATACAGATGATAAATCCATCCCATGGCATTACGGCTTAGATGTGTACGTGGAAGGACAAAAGATCGAGAGTAAGTCAGCAACTATTGACCCGACTGTAGTGAACGTTGGAGGGGCTTGAGGTTTTACGAGAAGTGGTCGTCTATTTGCTCCCCCAGTTCTGAGAGGAGATCCTGAGGCTGAAGCTTCGGCAAAGGCTAAAGGAAAGCAAACAGCGACTAAAGAAACAATAACTCCTGCTACTGGACAGGGTACCTTTGAGAAGGAAGTGGAGGAATTTATGCGGATAATTAAAAAAAGTGATTAAAGGTGGTCGAACAGTTGAACCAGACGCCGTCCAAGATATCAATTATGTCTTTGTTGATGTGTTCTCCAGCACATAGAGAAGCCTTGCTGAAAGTGTTGCAGATGGCCTATGTTCCTCAAGAAATAACTGTTAATCAACTGGAAGCTGTAGTGGGCAGTGTGAATGCAAGCCATGGGTTAGGCTTTACCAATAGAGACCTTACGTCAGAGGGTCGTAACCATAACAAAGCACTGCATATTACTATGGAGTGCAAGGGTGCTGTTTTGTCGTATGTCCTGGTTGACACAGGCTCTTCTCTTAATGTACACCCGAAGAAAGCATTAATAAAGCTCAATGTTGATGGTATCGTCCTAAGACCCAGTGATTTGATAGTCAAAGCCTTTGATGGGTCCGGAAGGTCAGTGTTTGGAGAAGTTGAGTTACCTGTGAAAATAGGGTCTCAAGTATTCAAAAGCACCTTCTACGTCATGGACATTCAGCCCGTGTACAGTTGCTTGTTGGGATGCCCATGGATTCATGCTGTCGGAGCTGTAACATCCACTCTGCATCAAAAGCTAAAGTACGTGGTTGATGGCCAGGTAATCACTGTGTGCGGAGAGGAAGACATCTTTGTGAGCCACTTATCAACTTTCAAATATGTGGAGATGGACGGAGAGATCCACGAGACGCTATGTCAGGCCTTCGAAGCGGTTAATGTCAGCATTTTGACTCCAGTAGAGAGGAACAATGAGAAAGAAGGTACCTCCATGCACTCCTACAAGCAGGCGAAGGAAGTGGTTCAGTCAGCAAGCGCCCAAGGCTGGGGCAAATTGCTGGAATTGGAGAAGAAAGATGACAAGTTTGGTTTGGGTTATCAGTCTAGTGGATCGAATTGGTCTCCAGGTGGTAAAGCTATTACTTTTACAAGTGCTAGGATGCTCAACCGCAACCATATCTGTGCAACTAATGAAGAGGGAGATAGTGATGGTGACTGGGACAACTGGATTCATCCGTGTACACCCGGAGAGGAGCTGAAGAACTGGTCTACTGAAGACATCGTCCAAGTTACCTGGCAATCAGAGTAATTCATTTGTTTCCTTTTCTTATCATGCTGCATTGTGAATCCTGCACTCTGCCCAAGGTGCAAGGATCCATTGTATGGGCCACCATGTTTGTTATGCACTTATTTTACCATTGAAATAAAGGCCCTTTTCAGAAAAATTGTGTTCTCTTTCTTTCGTTTTAAATTTTTCACAAAAAAAAAAATAATAATAAAAAATGGCAATGTGTTTTTCCTTTTTGTTTTTGTGTTTGCGTCTCTTTTGAAAATAAACAAATTCTGAAATAAGCAAATCATCTGTGCAGTGTTGATCATCCAGATTCCGTTGATAACGTTCCTGCTATGACCACGCATGACTTTGACAATCCTATCTACCAAGCTGATGAAGGGGTTGAGGAAGACTGTGAACTCCCGGAAGAATTGGTCAGATTGTTGAAACAAGAGGAACGAGTTATTCAGCCTCATCAGGAAGAAATTGAGATCATCAACATCGGCACTGAAGATGTGAAGAAAGAGATCAAGATTGGGGCCAATCTGCAGGCCGAAGTAAAGAAAGAGCTGATTGGTATGCTGCGTGAGTATGTGGATATCTTCGCATGGTCGTATCAAGATATGCCAGGGTTGGATACCGACATTGTTGTGCATAAGCTACCATTGAGAGAAGACTGTCCTCCTGTGAAACAGAAGTTAAGAAGAATGCGTCCTGACATGGCAATGAAGATCAAGGAGGAAGTTCAGAAGCAATGGGATGCCGGATTCCTTGCCATAACTAGTTACCCACCTTGGGTAGCTAACATTGTACCTGTACCAAAGAAGGATGGCAAGGTCCGGATGTGCGTTGATTACCGGGACCTAAACAGAGCGAGCCCAAAAGATGACTTTCCATTACCGCACATTGATGTGTTGGTAGATAACATTGCTCAATTCTCGGTATTTTCCTTCATGGATGGTTTCTCTGGGTATAATCAGATTAAGATGGCACCGGAAGACATGGAGAAAACAACGTTCATTACCCCGTGGGGTACATTCTGCTATAAGGTCATGTCCTTTGGTTTGAAGAACGCCTGGGCAACATATCAGCGGGCTATGGTCACATTGTTCCACGACATGATACACAAGGAGATAGAGTGCTATGTGGACGATATGATTGCTAAGTCCCGAGACGAAGAAGAGCATCTGGTCAATCTCAAGAAGCAGTTTGATAGGTTGATAAAGTATATGTTGTGGTTGAATCCAAACAATTGAACTTTCGGAGTGCGTTCCGAGAAACTGTTGGGTTTCATTGTTAGTCAGAAGGGAATCGAGGTAGATCCTGCAAAAGTAAAAGCAATACAAGATATGCCTGCACCGAAAACTGAAAAAGAAGTGCGTGGGTTTTTAGGGAGGTTGAACTACATTTCACGGTTCATATCTCATCTAACTGCCACGTGCGAGCCAATATTCAAATTGCTAAGAAAAGAGCAAACGGTCAGGTGGAATGAGGACTACCAAAGGGCTTTTGATATGATAAAAGAATATTTGCAGACACCTCCGATTCCAATGCCTCCAGTTCCAGGACGGCCTCTTATCATGTACTTGACTGTGCTAGAAGGGTCAATGGGGTGTGTTCTAGGCCAACATGACGAGTCTGGTCGAAAAGAGTACGCTATTTATTACCTTAGCAAAAACTTTACCGACTGTGAATCCCGTTACTCACTGCTCGAGAAAACTTGATGTGCTTTGGTATGGGCTGCTCGCCAACTGAGACAGTACATGTTGACCCATACCACACTGCTAATTTCCAAAATGGATCATGTCAAGTACATCTTTGAGAAACCAGCGTTAACCGGAAGGGTTGCTAGGTGGCAAATGATCTTAACAGAGTATGACATACAATATACTTCTCAGAAAGCCATCAAAGGAAGTGTATTGTCAGATTACCTGGCATAGCAACCTCTTGAAGATGACTATCAGCCAATGAAGTTTGATTTCCCTGATGAGGACATCATGTACCTCAAAGCAAACGATTGCGAGGAACCACTTCCGGAGGAGGGGCCAGACCCTGAATCCAAATGGAAGTTGATGTTTGATGGGGCAGTCAATGTCAATGGACATGGAGTTGGTGTTGTTCTTATCACTCCCGAAGGTGTTCACTTTCCCTTCGCTGCCAGAATTACTTTTGGCTACACCGAAAATGAAGCGGAATACGAGGCGTGCATAATGGGAATAGAGGAGGCTATTAATATTCGGATTAAGACCCTCGATATATTCAAAGATTCAGCCCTCGTCATTAACCAGGTTACCGGTAAGTGGTATACGCATCAAGAACATCTCATTCCTTACAGGGATTATGCCAGAAAATTGTTGACGTTCTTCACGACAGTTAAGCTGCAGTATATACCACGTGATGAGAATCAATTTGCCGACGCATTGGCCACTCTTTCTTCGTCTATCAAAGTCTTGTGTGGGAATTATGTGGCCAGAGTTGACATTTCCAGGCTTGATGCTCCAGCTCATGCTTTCTCTGTAGATGCAGTGTCTGATGAGAAACCATGGTACTTTGATATCAAGCTCTTCCTGGAAAAGCAAGAATACCCAGCTGGGGCATCATCCAATGACAAGAAGACCTTAAGGCGACTTGCTGCTAGCTTCTTCTTGAATACAGACGGGGTTTTGTACAAGAGAAACTTTGACATGGTCTTGATCAGATGCGTGGATAGACACGAAGCAAGCCTGTTAATGCAGGAAGTCCACGAGGGATCTTTCGGTACTCATGCAGGAGAGCATGTTATGGCTAAGAAATTATTGAGATCGGGGTATTATTGGATGAAAATGGATGCTGACTATTGTTCATACGCCCGTAAATGCCACAAGTGCCAGATATATGCAGACAAGGTGCATATTCCTCCAAGCCCGCTCAATGCCATGTCATCTCCTTGGCCCTTTTCTATGTGGGGCATTGATATGATCGGAAAAATAGAGCCTACTGCTTCAAATGGTCATCGCTTCATCTTGGTTGCGATCGATTACTTCACTAAATGGGTTGAAGCAGCATCTTATGCCAACGTCACTCGTCAAGTGGTGGCCAGATTTTTGAAGAGAGACATCATTTGTAGATACGGAGTGCCCGAAAGAATCATTACTGACAATAGTTCTAACTTGAACAATAAGATGATGGCAGAGTTGTGTCGGGACTTCAAGATCCATCATCATAATTCTTCTCCTTACCGACCAAAGATGAATGGTGCGGTAGAGGCGGCAAACAAGAATATTAAGAAGATTGTGCAAAAGATGGTTGTCACTTACAAAGATTGGCATTAGATGTTACCATTTGCGCTGCATGGGTACCGAACGTCAGTCAGGACGTCAACTGGGGAAACTCCCTTCTCATTGGTATATGGTATGGAGGTAGTCTTACCTGTTGAAGTAAAGATTCCTTCATTGTGTGTGATGATGGATGTGAAGCTTGATGAGGCTGAATGGGTACGTGCTCGATATAATCAGTTATGCCTAATTGAGGAAAACAGATTAGCGGATATCTGTCATGGTCAACTTTATCAGAGGAGAATGAAGCAAGCATTCGACCAACGAGTATGTACTCGGGAGTATCAAGTGGGAGAGCTTGTGCTCAAGAGGATTGTTCCTCCAGGTTCAGATCACAGGGGCAAGTGGACCCCAAACTACAAGGGACCATTCATAGTGAAGAAAGTTTTCTCAGGAGGAGCACTGATGCTCACCACTATGGATGGAGAAGATTTCCAATCCCCTGTTAACTCAGACGCAGTTAATAAATACTTCACATAAAAGGACCCGTTGGACACAAAAACAGAATTAAAGTCCAGGCAGGAAAAGGGTATCCCAACGAGCTAAAAATAGAATAAAAAGCTCGGGCAAAAGTTAGGGAAAATAAATAAAAAACGTACACCCGCTGAGTTAAAAAGCCACATCGGACAGCTCAGGCAAAAAAGGGTATCCCGGTGGATTGCAAACCCGAAAGGGTGATCCACACAAATCAAGGGAATAAGCGAACAATTGCGATCCGAGTAATCTGAACCAAATCATCGTTTCGTACAACCTGAAAATATCAGAAGGTTAGGAATTAGTCCCCCCATCTTCTCAGAAAGCAAATGCAAGAATGAAGAGTTTTGAAGACATGCTGGTCATAGCAGAAAGGGAATTCATTGGGATGTCGTGCCCATTGCCATTTGGATAGTTTATTTTCTCAATTTTATGGTAACTACCTCTTTCCAGGTGGTTGCTTCCTGATGTAAAACCTTTGCCTCTTCAGAGGCCTTTCAATAAAGGAATATTCAGTCAAAAAGATGTGTTGTGTTTATTCTTGTTTGCAAAAGCTCCTGATTTTTTTGGCAAAAATAGCATTGCATTCAAAACATGGTGATAATTTGAAAGAAAAATGACATTGCAGGGAAACATTTGAAATCTTCTTTGAGTGTCGGGTGACGGTGGATGAACAGTTCATACCATGCAAGTCCTCGGGGCACATATATGTTTTCTGTTGTTGCAGGTTTTGCAGGATGGCGTCACATTCTCCCAAGCAGAATTCTCCCCAGCTAAGTCATGGCAGATGGGATCCCCAGCAGTCTATTCTTCCCCAATGGAGTATGCCTGATTTCCCCACAAGGTTCATATTTGGGTGTCACCCCCAACAATGAAACATTCCCCAGAGAGGTCGCCAATTTATTTTTGGTCAGTATGATGATACAAACAGTTATTCATCCCCCTAACCAGAGTTAAGTGTCAAAGCCTCTTGACCTGGTTCTCCCCTGTCGTGTTGGAAGATCGTCGTTTCCCGACACTCGTCTGTGTTCATACTTTATTGCCGCTCGTCTGCATCTCTCGACGCTCGTCTGTGTTATCATTGTGGTATTGCTCGTTTGATTTACCCAGCAATTGCCCATGATTACTGTGTTGTTACTCGTCTGCACTTCCCAACACTCGTCTGTGTTTGAGATTTGTTGTTGCTCGTCTGCACTTTTCAACACCTGTCTGTGTTCTCACTTTGCTTGTTGCTCGTATGCATTCCCCAGCACTCATATGTGTTTGTCATCTATTTGAAGCTCATCTTCACTGTTTGGATACTCGTTTGTATCACCCCTCACACTCGTCTGTGTTAGCTTATATCCATTTGTGTTGATTTGACAATCACTCTGGAACTCGTTTGTATTGCTACTCCAGAATTTCTGGTATTCGTCTGTACCAGTGGCTGATATTTGTCTGTATCATTTCCTGAAGCACTCGTCTGTGTTTTTTAGATCATCGTTTGATATTCGTTTGTATCATTGACTTATGGAACTCGTATGTGTTCTCTTGATGGTCATCCAATACTCGTCTGTATTGAAGAGGTTTGAAATCCTGACTGTGGGAATAAATGTCAAAATGGTTACCGATCCTGGCGTAACAGGTTTATCCGAAGGAGGCTCAAACACCACTTATTAGTTTTGTACCTGGCATAACAGGTTTGCTCGAAGAAGGCTCGTCTGTCTTAGACCATATATCCACTGATAATATATGAGGAGGGTTCGTATACCTTGATTATGCATGTCTATCCCACAGACTTTTGTGCATCACCGGTCCTGGCGTAACAGGTTTATCCGAAGGAGATTCGTTTGTCTCAAGTTATTTGTTTTTGCAAAGAACATGAGGGCTCATATGTCCAGTTCCTGGCGTAACAGGATTGTTCGAAGAAGACTCGTCTGTCAAAGTATTCTGATTCCAAATATTAGTTTCAACTTGGAAGGAGCTCGTCTGCTTTCTCTTCACTTCTTTCACCAAAGCGTCATTTGGTTGGGTTTATTTCCCAGTTTCTGCATTCTTCGTCAGAGTGCAAATTTCTGGTCTTCTTGGTATTCAATCGAAGTTTATCTTGAACGGTCGATAGCCCGTGCTACCGTCCTTTTCAGATTAACAGTTGTTTGAATAGGGGCAACTGTAACACCCCAAATTTGCCCTCTTCTTTATAAGCATCATATTCATCATGAACATATCATATTCTTAGCATCTTAGCATGGAAAGATGAGGCATAACATCCTCATGACCTAGCATTAGGCATATGATCATCTGTGGAGGTTTTGTTTTAAAGCATCACAAGTTATGACAAGGGGCCCAATGTATTTGTTCAAGTCCTAGGAGGAGTCTACATGGCTTTCACAAGTTCAAGATTATTCACAAAAGCTCAGAAGGTTGGAAGATCATCAGGGAATTCAAGCTAGGGCAATGCTCCTACACCGTGATCCCAAACTAGGGTTTGAGTTTCAAGCATGAAAACCTTATGACTTTGGCCATTTCATTTGGGCAAAGTCTCTTATATGTTAAGAGGATCCTAGGGATGAAATTTGGTGAGAAAATTCCTCATGGAAGTCAAGTATTTCTTCAGTTGCTTGTAAATGAAGAAATTGGTCAACTGTGCCTTATAAAAGTCAACTGTAAGATTTCAAAGGGGCCAACCCCATTTTTATAGCCAAGGGATGTTCTTATAACATTAAAAGAGGTTTGGCAAGATCAAAGTTCAAGAATCACAAGTTTTTGAGGTGTTTTGCAAAATTGGCATAAGTTTGGTCATGGAAAATTCCATTTTTAGTAAGTTTTTGCCCTAATTTTCAAGTAAGCATAACTTGGTGAAAAAATATTCAAATGGACCAAAGCCAAACAAGAAAGTTGAAGATTAAAGCCTCCCATTTTCAAAAAGTACAAGAAAATTTTTGTGGCCCTCATGGTTAAAGAGATAAGGCCCTCGAAAATTGGTGTAAAACTAGGGCATGACATGAAATTTCAATTGTCAACAAAGGCAAAAAGTCATGAAACTTATTTTTGGGTGTTGGTATGAATCAAATGAGGTCACAATGTTACAAAGCAATGCAAATGATCCATTTTGCTTCAATAATAATACCAAATTCGTGCATGATGTGAGGGTTATTTCATAAGTGTAAAATTTGCATGATCATGAGAATTGTGTGATCCTTACATTCAAGGGCCAGATTAATTGCTGTTTTGAATCAAGGGTGAGATCTTGAGAGTACATGGGCAAAGAGAGAGAGAGCAATGCACGAGTGTTTCATGACTTCACCCCAAACTTGCAAATTTTGCAAATTCACTCCCACACTCTCATCTCACGTGCATTCTTCCTCATTTTTTCAGCATTGTTTCTTGAGACCATATAAAAGAAAATAGAGTTTTGGTTTGCCTGAGATCCATCCCATTTTCATCACTCCATAGTTTTTTCACTAGAAGCAAATTCCTACGAATCTCTTTATTCTTCCACTCTCTTCACAAACTTCTTCCATATTCTTGTTCAGTGAGTCACAAAGATCATTATTCCATCATTTATTTAAGCTAAAAGTGCAAGAATAGAAGGGTGCCATTCAAAGTCAGGTTGCTTTGAAGCTTCAGATTCAAGTTCTATCAAGCTTCCTCTTGCATTTATTTTGCAAGAGGAGATCAAAATAGTTAGATCTGCAGCATTTGGAGCATTTTCTTGGTGGTTTTGAGGTGTCTCCATCTCAGGTAAGCTTTTGAATCCATGTATCTGGAATTGGTTTTTGATGTGTGCTTTTTGATCTGTGAAGTTTGTTGATTACGCTGCATGTTTTAAATTCGAAAATGATGCATTATTGAGCTTCGTATGTTGATTTGAAGTTTCATGGTGAAACTTGTTTCTCTTCGATCCAGCTTGTTCATTGCTCCTTTGTGAATTTCATGGCCATTTTTGGACTCAGCATACCTTGTTTACTCAATCTGGAGTGTTTGGTTTATTTTCATTGAGTTTTGTTCATGATTTGCATTTTCCGGTGCTGGAGCCCTAGCTCCGGTCATCGGATTCTGGGCTTGTGTGTTTAGGGTTTGAAGGAGGAAGATGACTCATGAGCCCTTGGATTGTATCATCTCAACGTCCACCATCATGCCAGCACATAAATGAGGACCCTCTCCCTCACGTGCGTTTATATTTCTGATTTAATTGTTTATGTTTCTCACCTCACCACATTAACATGCTCCCTCTCTCCAGACCAATCAATTTGCTTACCCACTTAAATGAGTTGACTGATCCTGGCTTTCCATTTGATCCATTGGTTCACGTTTTTTCCAGATTTTCTGAATTTCCACCCCAATTACTATAGGCTGCGCTGAGAATTGGGTGGGCCTGGGTTGCTAATCCCACCCCCCATGCGCATAGGCCCATCTGGATTGAACTGATCCATCTTGCATTTCATACCTCCTGGTCATTTTCATTTTCATTTTTATTTCTTTTTCTTTTTATTTCATTTTATTTCAGTTTTGATTTTTAATTTTTAAAAATAATTTTAAGTCTCAAAAAATTCTAAAAAAATTAATTATTGGTTGTTTATGTTTTCTCTAATTTTATACATTTTTATTTTCCATTTATTTTATTTTGACACGTGTAAATTAATTCTCTCCTTTAATTATTTCATTTTATTTCATTTTTAAGCATGTTGTCTTGTCCATTTTTTATCCTGATCATCATTTTGAATTTTTGGTTGGTTCTTTTTGCTCTTGATCCATAATAGAGTGTACTTTATATGTGATTTTTGTTTTGATTTTTAGGATCTGGTTCAATTTGTTTTGGTCCATGACTTGTGAGTGAAGTTTCTTAACCCTAGGTGATGTTTGAGCCCTCATTTGACTTACTTGGCATCTGAATTTCTTCCCCTCCTTTTGGCATGTTGTTAAATCATGATTGAAGATCTCTTGTCCAAGGTTGTGGAATTTTTGGGTGCATACTTGATTTGAATTGAATTTTTGTTCTTGACTTGTCCCATTTTGCTTCTTTTTGATCATAAGTCCTCTCCTTAGCTTAGAAGGGCACTTGTGCCAACTTCTTCATCTTGTTTAGGGTCTCTTTAGGGCATTGATACCTTTCTGATTTTGGTTTGGGGTTTGTGTTTTGGAAATCTTGTAATTTATTTACCTTTGAAGTTCTTCCATTCTTTTGTATATCCATCTCATCTCCTTTGTTTCTTTCTTTCCATAATGTGATTGCTTGACCATATGCCTCTCTCCTCTTCATCTTTCTTGCTTCTTAAGCACTTTTCTTACATGATTAGGGTTTTGGTCTTGCACCTTGAGGTTGTGTTTTGTTTATTTTGCTGTGTATCTTATCAAGTTTACTTTGCTTTGCTATGTGTTTCATGTTGCCTCATGTTGATTTATGTGCTTCTTTTCTCATTCTTGTGACTGGTGTTAGCATTGAGCATTTATGTATATGACTTCACTTCTGGTTGTATGGTGTTGGTATGGCATTATGTTCATTTTTTTTTGCCTTTATGCTTGTGTTACTAACCATTTCAGGGGCTTTGGTAAGTGAGAGGTGTGGATGTGATTCCCACATCTCCAAATCTTATCTCTTCTCTTCTTATTATTATTTGTTCTAACCTTGTGATTGTTGGGATTAAGCCTTTCTTCCTCTTCTTCTATTCTTCTTTCTTCTTCTTTTCTTCTTCTCCTTCATTAGGATAGTAAACCTCACTAACCTAGAGTTACCTTTGCATGATAACACCTAGGATTCATTAGTCCCCCATTAGACTTTTACCTTTGTGATCCTTTTGGTTTCTCTTCTCTTCTCATCTCAAAACTCTAAAGAAGACACCTAATAAAGTTTGAAGTGATACCTTGAGCAATAGCCTTATCCCATGAGACGCTTGTAGTCTTCCCATCTTGGGATAGTACAAGCTTGTCTTGTGATGCACAAGTCTGATCAAGATATCGTCTTCACCAAGAAAACCATAAAACACACTTCTTCATTGTAAACACAAAAACACTTAATAAGTTAATGAGTTAGCGAGCTTAGGCCCTAATCTCTGGATTCAATTTTTGTGGGTCTTCTCCTTACTTGAGTATGCTTGTTCTATTATTCCATCTTGGAATGTAGTGACAAGTGCACATTCCATGGAAAAGAGCTTGAGTTCACTTTCTTGTGACACACTCATAAAAAGCTTCATAAAAAACACAAACAAACAATAAACGTCTCTCCTTCGGGACTTCTTTTCTCACCACCTTCACTCTCATCGTATGAACTTGCTCCTACTTGTCATTTTGCAAGACGGTAACGCACTCGTCGTCCGAGCCTGCAACACTTGAGCATTGGCATAGGAAATTCAAGCCCTAAGACACAAGCAATCTTTTCCACCCCTAGTTAGGGGAACTACGACGTCTCTGATCCTCATTGTCCGGATGAGGTACCTAGGCAGCGGGGTAGGGTCCGTTCGAGCACAATCTTTATTTTCCTTACATTTTTTTTCCTTTTCTTTTCTTTTTCATTTCCCTTTTCGTTTCTTTGATCCAGTTCAGTTTATTTTCTTCGCAACAACTTTCATTTCTTCACCCTTTGAAACATTTTCTTTGCAAGCGTGGATCTCGTCGGGTACGGCGGACGATCTGGGGTGCTAATACCTTCCCAGGTAGTAACCGACTCCCGAACTCAGTCTCTTTGGTTCGCAGGACCCGTGTCCTTCCTCTTCTTTCTTCTGGTTTGTGCAACATTACCATTCCCGTTCCTTCAGAATAAAAATGTCTGGCTGGCGACTCTACCTCTTTCCGCGCCACTTTCGCGTTTGGACCAGGATGGAAATCCAGGGAGCGATAGAGTGGGAGGAGTGAATCTGGAGCTTTAGAGCTCCAGAAAGTGCCTAGGGAAGAAGTTAGCAACTTTCAGGTGAGGGTCTGGCCGGAGAAGATGACCGGAGGTCTTCTCCGGCCACCTGAAAGTCATTAATGGGGTAATTAGGGTTAGGGCTAGGTTTGAACGTGAACCCTTGGATTTTCAGTTCCCGCGTGTGATGGACGCCCCGGATCATTTCATTAGTTGTAATTATGGATTAAATGTTTAATTAATTAGGTTTAAGAGGATTTGAATTCTGGCCGTAGGATGTGGCGCACAGTCAACAAACCCAAACCCAGATTCAATCCTGGCCTTCCTTTGCATTTACTTTTCATTTATTCAATATTATTTCATATTTTTTCTATTTGTTTTGCACATTTAATTTAAAATAGTTGAAAAATGCCAAAAATATTTTTATTTAGAATTTTAATTCCAAATAATTTTCTCAACCCAAAAATATTTTTATTTTTATTTTTTTCATTAAAAAATCATTTTTTAGACATTTAATTGTTTATTTTAATTAATTAATGAAAATTAATTAATTAAAATATCAATTAGGTTTCTAAAAAATCCCAAAAAATTCATGTTGCATCTTTAAACATTGAGAGACATTTTCATACCATCCACACAAATTTCTTTTTGGTTTTGAATCATTTTGATATTTTCTCTTTGAATTTAGGGTTCATAAAATTCACATTTTAGAACCCTAACTTCAAGAATTATTTTCTGCCTAACCAAGAATGGTATGACCATGGTTATTTTTGTATTGATCTTCATTTAAAATGTAGTTTCTAACATAATTTTGTCATGAATTTCTTCTGCATTTTTGAAATGATTGGCATTTTTTTCCCTTTAGCTACCTTAAAACCCTAGGAAACTTAGAAAAATCATAAGTCCCTTAGGGTTAAGAGTTAGGTCTCCTCCTTTGGAGTGTGATATCATATGAGTTTATGGTTCTTTTTATTGCATTTTCATTTTTTTTATCTTGTCATTTGCTTCTGTTTTTGAGTTTTGCATCTCATGTTGCATGAAAACCCTAATTTCTCATCTTCCTTTGCATACATCTTGCATAAGCATTCATATAAGAACTTGCCATGACATTCCTTGAATCCACATGACTTCTAAGACATCTTAGGACACATTAGAATCATGTTTGATCATTGCATCATCCATTTTCTATGTTAAGCATTCATTTCATTTCATGTGCATTCATGAACTTTCATGCTTCTTTCATGCTTCATTTGCATCCTCATTACTTGTATGATAATTCACATCTCTTGACATTCATATGTACCATCTCTTAGCATCATTTGCATCATGAATGTGCTTCTGGTTTTGGTTTGCATCCTTGCATTCATCTCATGTTCATTTCATTTCATTTCCTTTTACTAACTTTTTAGGTGGTAAGTACTTTGAGAAGTGAATTTTCCTTCACTTCTCACAATCTTTTCTCATCTCTCTTATGCATTCATTGTTGAATTTTGTATTTTTCTTAGAGTGAGATTTCTCATTCATGTTCCTTCTTCACCTTCTTTCTTCAAGCAACTTATCTTCTTAAGTGAAGTAAGTTGACTTGTTTCTTCTGCTTCTCCTCCTTTCATTTGCATCTTCCTTGGTGGCTCTTCTTGAGGATCTCCTTCAAGCCTCATAAACCCTAGGAACATCCAAGAATGTTAAAAATTAGGGTGTGATTAGTCCCCCCATTAGTTTTATCTTTGTGTCGTCTTTTGTATCTTCTCTTCTCATCTCATAATCAGGGACTAAACCCTCAAGGTTTTAAGGTTTTGTGATTAAGATTATGCTTGCATCCTTCTCTTAGGATGGAGTGTATAACTTTAATCCTAAGTGTTAAACCCTTGATGTGTTTAAATCTCTTAATCAATCCATCTAATAATCACTAAGACAATAAGCTTGTAACTTGGGCCTTGCATTAGGGTCCTAATTCTTCCTTAATTGGTTAAGAAGGACTAACCCTAGTGTTAATGGACAAGTCCCCCTCAAGTTGTCTTAAAAATCATAAAATTCACTTCTTAACCTTACCATTAACTAAAATCCACTATAATAAATGCTTTGTTTTGTAATGAGGTTAATCCCTAATCATGGATTAAGTTGGGGTATCTTCCTCAGCTTAAATGTTCTCATCTATTATCATTCTATTAGGATGGTGTAATGGGTCCATTAAATCTTTGATTATGGCTTACACTCATTACTGAACACAAAAAAAAAACTCCAAAAACATCTAAATAATCACAAGTAGGTTAATGACCTTAATCCTACATCATGGTGATTAAGTGTGAGGTGTTTACTTCATACTTAAGGTATTCTCATTACCCTTAATCAGAGGGAGGATGTGATGAGTTTACTAACCCTTGGTTTAGGCTTAAGCTCATTTTCTTATGACAAACACAAAGGCAATAAAAGATTGAAAACACAAAAACAAATAATAATCGTCTCCTCCGGGATTCTTTTCTCACCTCATTCACTCACAAACGAGAACTTGCTTCTTCTGTCTAATGCAAGACAGTTTGCACCTGAGCCAGACAGGTCGTACACTTGAGCATAGACAAGCAAGCAGTTCACAAGTCAATTTATCTTTCAGTCTCTTTGAGTAGAACTACGGTGTTATGACTTCCTCATTGCACGAGAGGATACGTAGGCATAATGTAACTGTTATCGAACAAAAGTCTTTGTTCATTCCCCATATTCTAGCATTATTCTTTTAAGCCTCATTGTCTTGAGCTTTGTACTCTTTCCTTACACTGACACTCCTTTATTTCACTTCACACTTCTTTCCAGCACTGACACTTGTATTCTCTTCCAGCTTTTGCACACAGAATAACACAGACACTACCCCTTTAAGCACAAACTTTAAAGCGTGGATCCCGTCGAGTACGACGGACAATCTGGGTGCTAATACCTTCCCAGGTTGTAACCAATCCCTTTCTCAGTTTCTCTGGTTCACAACCGTCTTATCCATATCTTTCCAGGTTTATGCAGCATTACCTTTCCTTCGGGATAAAAATGCCTAGTTGGCGACTTTTTTCAGTTCATCTTCATGTTCTCCTTTCGCCGACCGTTCGCGTCTGTACCCCTCTTGACCAGGTGTCATTTGGTGGGAGCGACACCGGTCACCTGAAGGTCATTAGTGTTTTAATTAGGGTTAGGGTTTTATTTGAATTCTGGTCGTAGGATTGAGCTTCCCCGCGTGTTTGAATGGTCCAGATGCCATCATTAAACCCTAATTCTGTTTAATTAAAGATTAATTAATTAGTTAATGAAAATCAGCCCAGAATGAATCCTGTCCACCCATTCACGCGCCAGTCAACCAAAATCTCTCAAATTTGAATATGTGCCCTTGATTCAGCTTACTTTTATTTTAATCCATTTTTATTTCATATTTTTCTTATTTATTTTGTTCCATTTATTTAAAATAGTTAGAAAATCTCAAAAAAAAATTTATTTTGCACTTTGATTCCAAATAATTTTCTTAACCCAAAAATATTTTTATTTTTATTTTTTACATTAAAAAAGTATTTTTAAATCATTTAAATGTTTTATTTAATTATTTAATTGATTTTAATTAATTAAAAATACATTTAAGTATTTAAAAATCACCAAACAAATCAGAGAGCATTCTTAAACATTTAGGAACATTGTCATACCATCCACACAAATTTATTTTTGGTTTTGAATCATTTTTGACAATTTTCTTGAATTTAGGGTTCATAAAATTCATATTTTAGAACCCTAACTTCAAGAATTATTTTCTGCCTAACCAAGAATGGTATGACAATGATTCTTTTTGCATTAATCTTCATTTGAAATGTAGTTTCTAGCATATTTTTGTCAAAAATTTCTTCTGCTTTTTTGAATTAATTGGCATTTTTTCCCTTTAGGTACCTTAAAACCCTAGATAACTTAGAAACATCATATCTTTCATTAGGTTAAGAGTTAGGTCTTCTCCTTTGGGGTGTGATATCATATGGGGTTAGGGTTCTTTTGTTTGAATTTTCAATTTTTTATCTTGTCATTTGCTTCTGTTTTTGGGTTTTGCATCTCATGTTGCATGAAAACCCTAATTTCTCATCTTCTCTTGCATACATCTTGCATATGCTTGCATTCATGAACTTGCCATGACATTTTATGCATTCACATGACATATAAGACATCTTAGGACACGTTAGACTCATGCTTGATCATTGCCTCATCCATTTGCCATGTTATGCCTTCATTTCATTTCATGTGCATTCATGAACTTTCATGCCTCTTTCATGCTTCATTTGCATCTTCATTACTTGTATGACCATTCACATCTCTTGACATACATTTGCATCATCTCTTAGCATCACTAACATCATGAATATGCTTCTGGTTTTGGTTTGCATCCTTGCATTCATTTCATTTTCATTTCATTTCATTCCTTTATGCTAACTTTTCAGGTGGTAAGTACTTTGAGAAGTGAATTTGCCTTCACTTCTCATAATATTTTCTCATCTCTCTTATGCATCCTTGCTGAATTTTGTATTTGTATTAGAGTGAGCTTTCTCATTCATGTGCCTCCTTCACTTTCTTTCTTCAAGTAACGTATCTTCTTAAGTGAAGTAAGTTAACTTGTTTCCTCTGCTTCTCATCCTTTCATCTGCTTCTTCCTTGGTGGCTTTTCTTGAAGATCTCTTGCAAGCTTCATAAACCCTAGGAACACCCAAGCATGATCACAATTAGGGTTTGATTAGTCCCCCATTAGTTTTACCTTTGTGTCATCTTTTGTGTCTTCTCTTCTCATCTCATAATCAGGGACTAAACCCTCAAGGTTTTAAGGTTTTGTGATTAAGATTATGCTTGCATCCTTCTCTTAGGATGGAATGTATAACTTTAATCCTAAGTGTTAAACCCTTGATGTGTTTAAATCTCTTAATCAATCCATCTAATAAACACTAAGACAATAAGCTTGTAACTTGGGCCTTGCATTAGGGTCCTAATTCTTCCTTAATTGGTTAAGAAGGACTAACCCTAGTGTTAATGGACAAGTCCCCCTCAAGTTGTCTTACAAATCATAAAATTCACTTCTTAACCTTACCATTAACTAAAATCCACTATAATAAATGCTTTGTTTTGTAATGAGGTTAATCCCTAATCATGGATTAAGTTGGGGTATCTTCCTCAGCTTAAATGTTCTCATATATTATCCTTCTATTAGGATGGTGTAATGGGTCCATTAAATCTTTGATTATGGCTTAAACTCATTACTTAACACCAAAAAAAAACTCCAAAAACATCTAAATAATCACAAGTAGGTTAATGAACTTAATCCTACATCATGGTGATTAAGTGTGAGGTGTTTACTTCATACTTAAGGTATTCTCATTACCCTTAATCAGAGGGAGGATGTGATGAGTTTACTAACCCTTGGTTTAGGCTTAAGCTCATTTTCTTATGACAAACACCAAAAAACAATAAAATATTGAAAATACCAAAAACAAACAATAATCGTCTCCTCCGGGATTCTTTTCTCACCTAATTCACTCATAAACGAGAACTTGCTTCTTCCGTCTAATGCAAGACAGTTTGCACCTGAGCCAGACATGTCATACATTTGAGCATAGGCAAGCAAGCAGTTCGCAAGTCAATTTATCTTTCAGTCTCTTTGAGTCGAACTACGGTGTTCTGACTTCCTCATTGCACGAGAGGATATGTAGGCATAACTTAACTGTTATCGAACAAAAGTCTCTGTATTCCCCCTCTTCCAGCATTATTCTTTAAGCCTCATTCCTGAGCAATTCACTTCACACTTCTTTTGCACTGACACTTGTATTCTTTTCCATCTTTTGCACACAGAATAGCACTGACACTACCCCTTTTAAACACAAACTTTCAAGCGTGGATCCCGTCGTGTACGACGGACAATCTGGGTGCTAATACCTTCCCAGGTTGTAACCAACCCCCTTTCTCAGTTTCTCTGGTTCGCGACCGTCTTGTCCATATCATTCCAGGTTTATGCAGCATTACCTTTCCTTCGGGATAAAAATGCCTAGCTGGCGACTCTTTTCAGTTCATCTTCATGTTCTCTCTTTCGCCGACCGTTTGCGTCTGTACCCCTTTTGGCCCGGTGTCATTTGGCGGGAGCGACACCCCAAGGAGAAACACTCAGCCTAACAAACCTCTTATCCAACAAGTCATTCAATTGCTTTTTCAATTCTACCAACTCTGAAGCAGACATATGATACGGTGCCATCGAAATCGGTCTAATACCCGGAACTAGATCAATAGAAAACTCAACTTCTCTTTCCGGCGGTACATCCTTAATATCGTCCGGAAACACTTCTGGAAAATCACACACCACTGGAAACCTACTTATCTCCACTTCGCCTTCCACTGACCACGACGCAAATAAACTAAACAATATAGCTACGTCCACTAAAAGTTTTTTCAACTCTTTCATGGATAGGAAACTCTCTTCTTCACCATCATCCAAAGAAGGAAACCTTACAAACTTGTGATAGCAATCTATATGAACTCGATTAAATTGCAACCAGTTCATACCCAAGATCACGTCCAAACCCTCCAACGATAAACAAACTAAATCCATAACAAAATCTTTACCATACATGGTCAAAGAACAACTTACACACACCAAAGAAGTAGTTACCGACCCTGAAGCAAGAGTCTCAATAACCATCTCACCGCCCCAAGAAGACATAAACAAATTCAAACGCTTAGCGCACTCAAGAGAAATGAACGAATGAGTCGCTCCCATATCAATAATAGTAACTAAAGGTGTACTATTAATAAAGCATGTACCTTTAATCAAACGGTCTGCACTAGTAGTATCCTTCCATGCTAATGCAAACACCTTTCCGCCTTCCTGAGCTTGCTTCGGCTTAGTACACTTAGTACTAATGTGACCAACTTCCCCATAATTCAAGCACTTCACAACATTCCTCCTACACTCGGTAGTAGAATGTCTAAGACCTCCATAGTTTGAACATTTCACAATATTCTTCCCACACTCAAAAGACTTGTGGCCTATATCGCAACACTTGTAACACTTAACGGGACCAGAACTACCTCCACCAGATCTCCTATCAAAGTTTCCCCTATGTTTGCCCTTATCAACGGGTGTCACATAAGGTCCAATTCTTGCTTGTTGCTTCCCTTTCCTCTCATTCACAATCTTGTAATATGTAGAACGAGCTCTGCTATCTTCTTCAAAAATTCTACATCATTCAGTTAAATCTGAAAACCTTCCGATTCTCTGATATCCCACAGCTTGCTTAATCTCAGGACGCAAACCATTCTCATACTTAATGCACTTAGAAAACTCAGCAGTAGCAATAACATAGTGAGGATGAAACTGAACCAATTCCACAAATTTAGCAGTATAGTCAACCATTGACATACTACATTGCTTCAGCTCAAGGAATTCCATCACTTTCTTTCCCTTCACACTCTCATGGTAGTACTTCCCTAAGAATTCAGTACGAAAAACTTCTCAAGTTATCTCTTCATCATTCTCCTTAAGAGTTTGACTTCTACCGACCCACCAATCATCGACTTCTTCCTTCAGCATGTGAGAACCAAGCTTCATCTTACTCTCTTCAGCACAATCCATGACTCTGAAGATTCTTTCAATCTCCTTCAACCAATTCTGAGCACCGTCAAGATCAAATCTCCCCTTGAAGACCGGCGGTTGATTCTTCCAGAACTCATCATTCACATTCACATTCGGCGCTCCCTGCACCGTCCTAGCCATTGCTTCGAAAGCAGCAACCATAGCATTATCATTTCTACCAGCCCTATTCTGATTGTTCCCAAAGACAACAACAAGATTAAACAAAAGATCAATCACAACAACATCAAGACAGACACAACTGACTCGAACACTGGCTCTGATACCACTTAATGTAACACCCCCTTTCTATACCCCAAATAAGTTATTAAATCACTTAGGCACATATTAAAATTTCATCAGAGTATATTTGAAAAACGGTATAAAAGAGCAATGCCACATTATACTTGAAATTGAAAACATACAATACCTACTCAATAAAGATATGCAACAAACGGGGTAACTTACATACACAAGGATTTCATCCTTACATCCGTATTCATCAATTCATTAAACAGCGGAAAACAAAACATAACAATTTCAAACTTATATACTTATCATAAATATATCTGCAAGTTTGAATCACCAAAATACTTTCATGTTTACATAAAACATTTCACATCAAAATACATATACAAATGTATTCACAAAAGGCATCAAGCCAACCCTAGCTACCCGGTGCTACATATCAGAGCCGACCGACCAAAAAAATGAAGACGAACTTCACAAAAATATCATCCAGCAACCTACTCTGCAATTCCTCATAGAGCATCATAAAACAACAGAAGGGTGAGAAACATTATCATAATAACATTGCATATAATTATATATCTCAACATATAAAAATGCACATAAAACATATTCTCACCACACATTTCATTCCTCATCACCTATACACATCACAACGTGTACATACACAAATCAAGCATGTTCATCATGCACCAATTCATTAATTCACATAAACTCATATTATTTATGTTTATTCCTCAATTCTATTCATTCCGCATAAACATACGTCCAGCTATGTTTAATCACACATATACATTACAAATGTATAAACCACAAACATATATATATATATATCAAACATGCATATATACAATCAAGTATGTTTCATCACACATACTATCATCTCCATAACACTCCAAATAAACATTTACACATTCATGTTTATTTTTGCATATCATAATTAAAATGGTCAAAATGCAACTCATAGAGACCGACACACGACTCTATGTAGATGCAAATGCAGTACCGACTCAACATTTCAGCAGGTTCTCTCAGGAACCAAATGGAATCATCGCTTGTTACCTAAAGTAACTCCCCGTCGAGCATACGATGTTCCCCATTGCTCATACCCCACATGGGCACACAATGTTTATGGATTGCTCACACCCCACACGGGCACACAATCAATGTGAATAAATCACCCATCGCTCACACCCCACACGTGCATACAATCAATATGAATAAATCACCCATTTCTCACACCCCACACGGGCACACGATGTTTCTGGATTGCTCACACCCTACACGGGCACACAATCCGATCGCTCACACCCCACATGGGCACACGATCTTGTTGTAGTCATCACTCACACTCCACATGAGCACACGATGCTACAACGGATTCACAAAGAATCCCATAGCACAAGAATGCATACATTATGCTTACATGCAAAATGTCACACAACATTCTTGAAAATGCATACATATTCACAATATAGTTATGCATTAATCTCATACAATTAGCATACATTCGCATTTAATTCAAGCAATGTATCTACTTGCCAAACGGCCACAACACAACAATCAGACCCATAATTCCATAATTAATATGATTATGTTTTATCGGAAAAGTCGGGTAAAAGTCGGCTAAACATTACATATTTTTGCATCATTAGATTTCTACATGTTTTTAGCTTCGAATCGATATAAGGATCACTAAAAACGGATACCCAAAACTCAAGTTACAAAACAAAACATAAAAACCCAAAAATCTTCCCAGGCTCGCTGAGTGACAAACAGCTCGCTGAGCGAAACTCACCCAGGAACTTTCGCTGAGCGAGGGGTAGCTCATTGAGCGACCACTCCGATTTTAGCAACATACCAGCTGCGAACAGTCAACCTTAACCACTCCAAAACTCCTCTAAACCCATACAAACATGATCAATAACATATATCTAACATCATACTTTGATTATAACGATTTCTAACCGATTAATCTACCAATTTCTCACATTTCCACTAAAACCCTAACTATTCATCTTCTCTAACTTTCATCAAAACCAAAACTCAACCAATCAAACACATACATAATCATACACAATATTAAGATAACAATGCTTATCACCCTTACCCGATTATTTCGATTCCTCGGAGCAATCTTGAAGCTTTTCCAACTTTCCCTCTTTTCTCTTATTTTCTCTTCTCTCCTTTTTCTTTCTACCTTTTCTTTCTCTTCTTACCAACTTATACTCTTTCTCACTCTCTTATATTTTCTTTCTAGTTTCTACTCTCTCCAACCAAATATCTTTTTCTCACAAAATACAAATTCTACTAATTTCTAACTTATCACTAATTAACAAAAGTCTAAAATACCCTCTTATCCAATTTTTACCCGAAAACTCATAAAACGGTAAAAATCACAACATGACATATCACCACATTAATTCCTCAACATCAAATATCATCATGATAATTTCACAAATAAAATAATTATCATATAAATAAAATAAAAGACTCCACAAAATTTGGGAAAATCGAATCGGGGCGTTACAATCTTGATGGATAAAAATAGAAATACTTATGCCGCACCACCTGTTTGACAAAATGTCTGGCCTGGCACGCGTGCAAGATGCAAAGCTTGCCCTGGTTTTTCCCTTATTTGCCCTAGTTTGCTCAAACTTTGGATGATCATAACTTCCTCAATTTTAATGCTATGAACATGTTCCACCTATGGACTTGAAGCGTAGGATGACCTCTTTCAAATGGCCCAAGTGGAAGTTTCAATTTACTTTTATTTTGGGAGAAGGCCTCTCTTGAAGTTGGCTGCAAAATGGCCAAAACTTACTATTTTTGGAAACCCTAATTTTCCAAAAATGGTAAGTCTTGATTTTCTTGATTTCTAAGGATACCTCCATCATTTCTTGATCAAATTTGGTCCATGGACTCCTTGTAACCTTAATTTCATGAATTTGATCTCAAAAATCCAGGAGTTGACTTTTTACTGACCATGTTTGACTTTACCCTAATTCCTTGATTTTCAAGTAACTGATCAATTGAAGACCTTCCAAAATGATTCAATGGATGAAATTTCAACCCTAGTTACTTAACATCATGTAGAAAATAATGAGATCAATTTTGAACCAAAATCTCCTTGGAGATCTCATTTAATCAGAAACCCTAATTTCACCCCCTTTTGTTAGGAGATGTTGCACTGCTTGAATTCCTTGATCAATCCACTTCTTTTTGTGACTTGGGGAATCAAATTATATATTGTGGGTTATTATGAACCCTTTGAAAAATGTTGGGAAGCCATGTTTCCATTTGATTGCCTTTGGATGACCATCAATTTCCTCAGTCACTGATCACAAGCCTTATGCCTCATTTATGATTATTATGATGCAATGCTTTAGGTTATGATATGGATTTAGATATGCAATGTGATATGCTAAATTCCATGAAAATGAGAGGGAAAATTTTGAGGTATTACACGCGTCATTAAGATATTCCTGACTCAAAATCCTGTGCCTACCTTGCTTGGAGATATTTTGTACTCTCTCCACACTTGTACTACGAAGGCGCGAGGAACTCTGATGTGTTTCATACCTCTACTATCAAGGTTGTTTATTTCACACCTTCCTCGATCTGTGATGAAGAATGAACAAGGTTTAAGGTGGTCTAGAAGGATAATGTCACTCTCTTATTCAAATATTCATTGGTGTTCCTGATCTATAGAAAATATCACTATCATTAACCGCTATAAAGAATTCCCTAATGTGACACTCTTGGTATCAGGGGAGGCATTACTTATAATCCCTCTTTGGCACTACATCAATTTGGTTATGCTCGGAGTGATGGTCCTTATGATATGATTATTCAAGGTATTATGTTTGATTATGACAACGATCTTCAAGGTTACCGACAAAGGTTTATATGTGCTTGGAGCATGGTGAATAAGATTGACGACAATACTTTGGAACCAAAATACTCCATCCATATGGAACCTTACCTCAGATGGGTGTGATCTTGTGCTCAGACTCTTATGATGTTATATCTTGTTGTTCTACCGGTAATTGTTGAGCCTATTGTTGAAGGAGATGTTCCCTACATCATTCTTCATCCTGACATGTCTATTGATTTGGAAGAGCTGCAAAAATCTTGGATCCAAATGAAGGAGCAAAGGGATACCTTTGAGGCTCAGTTCTATGTTAATCAAAGAGAAAGTGTTGGAACTAACAAGGCAAATTTACGAAGAGCGGAACCTCAATACATATCTCAAAACAAAGAGGAAACATCCATGGGAGACTTGAGTCTCATGTGTTTATTTTCTTTGTACCTTTTCTTGTTTTCCTTCATTGTAAGCCCAAGGTGAAATTATATTTTAAACCTACTAATAAAAGTTTTTTTTTGTGTTTCTTTAAAAAATTTAAATCCTACGCGGTCCTTGAAAACATCGTATATGCATTCACATACCATACCATTGCATAACAGGTTTCTGTGACAGGTTTCTTATCTTCTCGTTGTTTATTTAAGTGGAAATGGCTCTCGAACAGTCTGTCAAAGATCTCCAAGATCAGAATGCCCAATTTCAAGAGATGATCCTGAACTTGTCCAAGGGACAAGAAGAGATGAAGGCACTTTTGACCAAAAAGAAGAAGAAACTAGAAAACCAGTTGGTTTCATCAACATGGGTAGGAGGTTCAAAGGTCAGATAAAGATAGATGATGAGGTCGAAAATCAGGAAGACGAAGATTATGTGAAAGAAGAAGGCTGACAACATGGTACTATTGGGAATTTTGATCAAGAGGAGAATTATTACCTATGATTATATTGGTGATGAGAAATACAAGTTACTGGAAGACCGTGTGAATGCCATGGAGTTGCAGAAAACATCTGGTTTAGATTTTGAAGATTTGAGTCTGATTTATGGAGTTCTCATTCCTCTTGGGTTCAAAGTTCCTACGTTTGTGGTATATGATGGTGTTTCATGCCTAAAGCTACATTTGAGGTCTTATGTCTGAAGGATCCAGCCACACATTGTTGATAGAAAGTTGTGGATAGATTTCTTCCAAGAAAGTTTATCTGGAGCTCAATTAGAATGGTATTATGAACTTGAGAGTACCAATATTTGTACTTGGAATGATCTTAATGAGGCCTTCTACAAGCAATATCAATGTAACTCTGATATAGCGTCGACTCACATGCAACTCAAAAGCATGTCCATGGGCTCTAAAGAAAGTTTCAAAGAGTATGCTCAGAAATGGAGAGATCTTGCAAGCAAGGTTCTACCTCCTTTAAATGACAGAGTTTTGGTTGACATGTTCATGAGTACGCTGACTGGTCCTTTCTACAGTCATCTAATTGGAAGTTTGTCATCTAGTTTCATTGAGCTGATAATGACTGGAGAACATGTTGAAAGTGGAATACGAAGTGGTAAAATACAAATGGATGCCTCTTCAAGTACCACCAAGAAGCCCTCTAATGGGAAGAAATAATCCAATGTTGTGTATGGCCAACAGGGTCGTAATAAGAACAACCATAACCAATCTGTGGGAGCAGTTATGATCTCTAATCGTGCACATGCGCAACAAAATCAACAACAAGGCACCTAAGAGACAATTTACAAAGATCAATGTGTCGTTGGCTCAGGCACTACAACACATGTTGAAAGGAGAGTTGATTACCTTGAGGGACCCTCCTCAAAATCCCAATACTTCCTCTCCTCGCTATAATCCCAATGCAAGGTGTGTATATCACTCCTACTGCCTAGGACATGATACTAATAATTGTTGGGCATTGAAAAATAAAATTCAGGATATGATTGATGCTGGAGAAATTGAGTTTGATCCTCCTGATACTCCTAATGTGATTACTTTTCATATGCCCAATCATGAAAAGACTATTAATGTTGTTGATGATGGTTCTTATGTTTCTACTGTGGCTGATTTGACTACTCCTCTTTCAATTGTTAAAAAGAAACTGTTGCAAGAAGGTTTATTTCCGGGCTACAATGAAGGTTGTTGTTACTATGCCTCTCAATCTAATGGTTGTTAGAAGCTGAAAGAAGGTATTCAGCGTTTGATGGATGATCATACTATACTGTTTGAGAATAGCCCTTCTATAAGGAATTTATGTGAAGGTTTGTATCAAGGTCTGAAGCTTGAAGACGTGTCTGTGGTTACTAAAATTCCTGTGAGGATCACTTCTAAGGGTCATGTGAAGATTACTGCTGAGCCAAGAGTGGCTCCCCTAATTATTACTACTCCCAATCTGATACCATATTCTTCTAACAAGGTTATCCCTTGGAATTATGGCATTGATGTTTATGTCCATGGTGTCAAGCAAGAGCCTTTAACTGATATACTTGTTGAAGATACTAATCCTGATGTCGACAATATTTTTGGGACTAGTAAAGTTACTCAAAGTGGAAATATTTTCTCTCCAGAAAACACTTCAAAGACTGTTGCTGCTCCAGTTCGTATCTCTATCTCTAGGCCAAGTGCTGAAGCTCGAGGCAAATGACCGGTGATTGAGCCTGTTCAGGTTGAGACACCGGCTACTGAAGATCTCTCTAAGCAGATGGAAGAAGTACTAAATATCATCCGCAAGAGTGATTACAATATTGTTGAACATTTGGGACACACTCCCTCCAAAATCTTTATGATATCTATATTGTTATGCTATGAGGCCCATGCTAAGGCTTTGGTGAAATTCTTGAAATCTGTGCATGTACCGCACTAAATCTCTGTGGATCAATTTGAAAATTGTGTTGCTAATTTGAAGACTGATAATGACTTAGGCTTTTCTGATGCTGGTTTAACTCCTGCTGGAAGAAACCAGAACAAAGCTTTTCACGTATCTATTGAGTGTAGGGGCATTACTCTATCTCATGTGTTGGTGGATAATGGTTCCTCATTAAATGTGTTACCGAAGGTTGTTCTTGACAAGCTCAACTATGAAGATATTGTGCGAAGACCTAGTAATGTGGTGGCGAGATACTTTGATGGTTCAAAAAGAACGGTGTATGGAGAAATTGATCTTCCAATCAAAGTAGGCTCTCAAGTCTTTGACTCTACTTTCTATGTGATGGATATTTTCCCTTCCTATTCCTGTTTGCTTGGACACCCTTGGATACATGGGGCAGGTGTTGTAACCTCTGCCTTACACCAGAAGCTGAAATATCTAGTGAAGAGCAAGATTGTCACTGTCTATGGTGAAGAAGAGTACATGGTCAGTCATGTGAGTACCTTCAAGTATGTTGAGATGGATGGTGAATTTGTTGAGACTTATTGTCAGACATTTGAAGTGGTTCCTCAGATTGTTCCTGCTGATAAGCTGATTCCTATTGTTTTTAGAGAAACTCCTGCAATGGCCTCTCTAAAAGATGCTAAAGTTGTGGTTGAAGATGGTGGTTGTACTATTTGGGGTCAGCTTCCTGACATTCCTTAAAAATCAATGGACGTTTTTGCTTTCGTAAATATTACGCTCTTTATCTTTCTTTCATTTTTCTTTCTTTATCAAAAAAGTTATGTGTTCTTACACACACCCACATCACTAAACTGCAGATCCTCATCCACTCTGGATCCCATTGATAACAGTTCTGCTATTGCCAATTATGACATCAAAAATCTAATCTACCAAGTCGAGGATGGTAATGAGGAATATTGTTAAGTGCATGTAGAACTTGCTAGGTTGCTACAACAAGAAGAAAAAGTTATATAGCCGCATGAAGAACCAATCGAAGTTGTGAATCTGGGTACTGAGAAAGATAAGAAAGAAATTAAGATATGAGTTGAATTAGAAGACAATGTTAAGAACAAGTTAATTCAGATGCTACATGACTACGTGGAGATCTTTGCTTGGTCTTATGAAGATATGCCAGAACTTGATACTGATATTTTGGTTCACCGTCTATCGATGAAGGAAGGTTGTCTTCCGATAAAGCATAAAGTTCGTCGTATGCGTTCTAAAATGTCAGAAAAGATCAAAGCTGAAGTAATGAAACAATTTGAGACAAGGTTCCTAGTTGTCACTTCTTATCCTCAATGGGTTGAAAATGTGGTACATGTACCTAAGAAGGATGGAAAAGCACACATGTGCGTGGATTACAGGGATTTGAACAAGGTCAGCCCCAAAGATGATTTTCCGCTTCCACATATTGATGTTCTGGTAGACAACACAACTCAGCATAAGGTATTCTATTTCATGGATGGTTTCTCTGGTTATAATCAAATTAAGATGGCGCCCGAAGATATGGAGAAGACCACGTTTGTTACACAGTGGGGCACCTTTTGTTACAAAGTAATTACATTTGGTTTGAAAAACGATGGGGCAACATACCAATGTGCTATGGTAGCTTTGTTCCATGATATGATTTATCATGAGATAGAGATATATGTTGATGACATGATAGCCAGATCCGAGACCGAAGGAGAGCATCTTGACCATCTGCACAAATTGTTCGAGTGGTTGAAGAAATACAAGCTAAGATTGAATCCAAACAAATGTCCCTTTGGGGTTAGATCTGGTAAAATTTTGGGTTTCGTTGTCAATGGTAAAGGTAATGAAGTTGACCCTACGAAGGTAAAAGCTATACAAGATATGCCCGCTCCCCGTACTGAGAAAGAGGTAAGAGGTTTCTTAGGAAGCCTGAACTACATTGTAAGATTTATTTTCCAATTAACCGCTACTTGTGAGCCAATCTTCAAATTGCTTAAGAAATATCAAGTAATGGAATGGAACGAAGAATGCCAGATAGCTTTTGATGAGATCAAGAAACATCTCCAAGAACCCCCGATACTGATGCCACCAGTTACTGGAAGACCCTTGATTATGTACCTGACAATGTTAGACAATTCAATGGGGTGTGTGTTAGGGATACATGACGAGTCTGGTCGAAAAGAGCAAGCAATATACTACTTTAACAAAAAGTTTAGCGACTATGAAATAAGATATTCACTGCTCGAGAAAACTTGTTGTGCTTTGGCATGGGCTGCTCGCCGACTAAGACAAAATATGTTGACTCATACCACTTTATTGATTTCAAAGATGGACCCTATCAAATACATATTCGAGAAACCTTCTCTCTCTGGATGAATAGCGAGATGGCAAATGATCTTGACAAAATATGACATCCAGTGCACTACTCAGAAGTCAATTAAAGGAAGTGTGGTAGCTGATAAATTTGGCTCATCAAGCAGTGGATGATTATCATTCTATGAATTTTGAGTTTCCAGATGAAGATATTATGCTTGTTACTGATCACAAAGAACCTAGACCGTATAAAGGACCTGAACAGGAATCCCGATGGACTATGATTTTTGATTGAGCTTCTAATGCACTTAGCAATTGTATTGGTGTTGTGATTATCTCTCCTGAGGGTTGTTATACTCCTTTTACTGTTGGACTTTGATTTGATTGTACCAATAATATGGCTGAATATGAAGCGTGTATCATGGGTATCAAGGCTGCCATTGAGATGAATATCCAATTCTTGAATGTATATGGGGATTCAACCTTAGTAGTTAGTCAGATTAAAGGAGAATGGGACACAAAGCATCCAAATCTCATTCCTTATCAAGAAAATGTGTTAACTTTGCTTCCATATTTTGAAGAGATTACCTTCGAACATATTCCGCGAGAAGAGAATCAATTGGCAAATGCATTAGCCACTATGTCATCTATGTTAAAAATCAGTTGGGATAATGAAGCTTCTAGAATTACCATTGATAGATTAGATGAGCTGGCATACTATTATGAGGTTGATACTGAAAGAGTAGAAGAAAAACCTTGGTTCCACGAATTAAAAAGATATCTCGAAGCTTAGGAGTATGATGAAGGGGCATCTATCAATGACAAGAAGTTTCTAAGGAGATTTCCTGCCAAGTTTTTCCTGAGTAATGGAATTTTGTACAAGCGCAATCATGATTCAACTCTGCTTCGTTGTATGGACAAGAAGGAAGCAAGAGAGATTAAGGAAGGCATGCATGATGGGATATTTGGTACTCACTCTAGTGGTCATACGATGGCTAAGAAAAATTTTGAGAGCAGGTTATTACTGGTCTACCATGGAAGCTGATTTCTATCAGCACTCCAAAACTTGTCATAAGTTCCAGATCTATGTTGATAAAGTACATATGCCTCCAATTTCGTTGAATATTCTAACTGCTCCCTGGCCTTTTGCAATGTGGGGCATTGATATGATTTGTGAGATCAAGCCTACCGCTTCAAATGGACACATTTCATTCTTGTTGTTGTTGATTACTTTATGAAGTGGGTAGAGGCAGCCTCGTTTGCTTCTGTTACCAAAAATATTGTGGCTCGATTCATCAAGCATAATATTATATGTTGATATGGCATCCCTGAAAGGATTATCACAGAAAATGGTACTAATATGAATAACACTATGATTACTGAACTCCGCACACAGTTCAAGATCAAGCATCATAATTCTTCTCCATATCGACCAGAGATGAATGGTGTAGTGGAAGCCGCCAAAAAGAATGTCAAGAAGATCTTGCAAAAGATGACAGTGACATACAAAGACTGGCACGAGATGTTACCATTTGCTCTTCATGGTTATCGCCCCACAATACGTATCTTAATTGGGGCAACCCCATTCTCTCTTGTCTATGGTATGGAAGCAATGTTACTCGTTGAAGTCCAGATTCCTTCCTTAAGAATTATGAAAGATGCAGACTTTAATGAAGACGAATGGGTTCAGACTCGACTTGACCAGATAAACTTGATTGATAAAAAGAGGCTCGCGGCCATCCGTTAGGGCCAGGTTTATCAGAAGCGCATGATCAAAGCCTTTAATAAGAAAGTCAAGCATCAAGTATATCGGGCTGGAGATTTGGTAATAAAGCGTATCATATTACCACAGGGAGATCCCAAGGGAAAATGGATTCCCACATATGAAGGACCATTTGTAATCAAAAGGGTATTTTCTGGAGGCGCTATGATACTTACCACTATGGATGGTGAAGACTTCCCACAACCTGTGAACGCATACATAGTCAAAAAATACTACGCATAACAAGAGACCCGCTAGGTTGATTGGCCTAGGCAAAAATAAGGGAATCCTAGCGAACCAAAAGGGTTCGAGAAAAAAATAGAAATATATACAAACACAATTGTACACCCGGAAAGTCGAAAACCTGAAAAGGTGGCTTGGGCAAAAAAGGGTATCCTGGTGGACTGAAAACCTGAAAGGGAGGTCCAGGTAAAAGTTAGGGATTAAAGTGTACAACTATGTCTCGTTGGATCACCCATGTAACCTCAACAAGTTGTGCTACCAATATCAAGTTCAAACGGTGCGGATCAGTCCAGTCATTTCTCTTCCGATAGCAAAAGATGAGATACGTGAAGATAATGGTAATAGTGGAGTTGAAATTTGATGGGATCATTTACACATAGCTTGTTTTCCTTGTGTTTTTGTACTCTTTTAAATTTTTAATGACGAATTACTCTAATTAGGATTTATGTCTCTTTGTTCAAACTTTCCTGTTTATAGGCCATTTTCAAGATCAATACAATTATATTTCAAAACTCAGCTTCATTTTTCTTGTTTTTACTTAAGCGTAAACGTCCATTGATTATTTTGAATGAATGTATGTTTTTGAATATGATTGATATTTACCAAATATATATATATATATATATATATATATATATATATATATAATTACAATAATAGCATTTACTAAGGACTCTTGGAGGTAGGAATCCCCAGTAAAGTTGATATCCAACAGGTCTTGGCATGGTCATCCCCACAGAGTAATCTTTACGGATTTATTTTAGTGAAGATTTTGTCGCTCCCCCGGACTCTCGTCCCGGTGCAAACGCGAACTGTCGATGATGTTGGAGGTTGAGGTTGAATAGAGACACCAGCTAGGCATTTTTATCCCGAAGGAAAGGTAATGCTGCATAAACCTGGAAAGGTATGGATAAGACGGTTGCGAACCAAAGAAACTGAGAAAGGGGGTTGGTTACGACCTGGGAAGGTATTAGCACCCAGATCGTCCGTCGTACTCGACGGGATCCACGCTTAGTTGATTGTGTTTAAAAGGGGTAGTGTATGTGATGGTTGTGTATGAAAAGCTAGGAATGAATGTACAGTGTGTAGTGCAAAAGAGAGTGAGATGCTCAAGAATGAGGCTTAGAAAAGAAAGCTGAAAGAGGGGGAAAACACAAAGACTTTTGTTCGATAACTGTTAAGTTATGCCTACGTATCCTCTTGTGCAATGAGGAAGTCGGAACACCGTAGTTCGACTCAAAGAGACTGGAATGAAATGTTGTGAACTACTTAGTTGTCTATGTTTAAGTGTGTGACTCGTCTGGCTCGAGTGCTAATTATCTTGCATTAGACGGAAGAAGCAAGTTCTCGTTTACAGAATGAGTGTGATGAGAAAAGAATCCCGGAGGAGACGATTATTGTTTGTTTTTGTGTTTTCAGTTTTTTATTGTTTTTGGTATTTTGCATAGGATAATGAGCTTAAGCCTAAATCAAGGGTTGTAAACTCATTATATCCTCCCTGATTAGGGATAATGAGACTACTTAAGCATGAGATGAAGATCTCAACTTAATTACCATGATGATGTATGATTAAGATCATTAACCTACTTGTAATTATTAAGATGTTTTTGGGTTTTTGTTTAGTGTTAAGTAATGAGTTTAATCTTTAATCACAGATTAGTGAACTCATTACACCATCCTAAGAGAAGGATAATAGATAAGAACACTTAAGATGAGGAAGACTCCTCAACTTAATCCATGGTTAGGGATTAAATTCATTATATAACAAGTCTTTATTAAGGTGGATTTAAATTAAAGGTGAGATTAAGAAGTAGATTTTATGTTTGTTAGACATATCTTGAGGGAGACTTGTCCATTAAACACTAGGGTTAGTTCCTCTTAACCATAAGGAAGAGATGTAACCCTAATATAAGACCCAAATTACAAGCTTAAGTCTTAATAGTTATTAGGTGTTTTGATTAAGAGGTGTAAACAAATTAAAGGTTTAACACTAAGGATTAAAGTTATACACTTTATCCTAAGATAAGGATGCAGGCATAACCCTAATTCAAAGTCCTAAAGCTTTAAGTGTTTAGCCTCTAATTATGAGATGAGAAGAGAGACTCAAAGGTAAAATACTAGGGGAGACTATGTACAACCCTAAAATTATCATGCTTAGATATCCTATGGTTTGTGAGGCTTAGAGAAAGATCTTCAGGAGGCCACCAAGGGAATGAAGCAGATGAAAAGAGAAGAAGAAAAGAGAATAGGTTACTTACTTCCTAAAGAAGATAAGTAACCTAAAAGAAAGAGATAGGAGCAAGAGAGCACAAGTGAAGCAAGTTCACTTCAAAGACAATTAAAGAATGCATATGAAGAGATGAGAAGAGGTGGGATGTGAAGGCAAATCCACATCCCAAACAACTTACCATAAGCCCCTGAAATGTTAGTGTGAGATGCATAAGACGCAAAGCAAAAGGAAATAAAGAAAATGAAAGTGCAATGACCAAAACCTGAAGTGAATATGTTATTAAAATGTTTTATGAGATGATTCAAAGTCTTACATGATGCATATGAATGATCATACAAGGTATGAGATGCAAAAGAAGCATGTTAGAATCTTGAAAACACATGGATATGCATGAAATGAAATGAATGCAAGGCATACCAAATGAATGAAGAAATGATCAAGAAATGTTCACACATGTTCTAATATGTCTAATATGGAATAAAAATGAATGAAATGTTGTGGAAAGTTCATATGATTGAGATATGAAAAGATGAATGCAAATGAACATGAGAAATTAGGGTTTTATGAATGTATGAGATGCACATGATCAAAACAGAAGCATACATCATGATAAAAATTTGAAAATGAACTCAAACAAACCATAAACACATACAAGATCACTCCCCAAAGGTGGAGATCAGAAGCTAAACCTAGAGGAAGATATGAATTTCCTAAGTTAACTAGGGTTTTTGGGTGATTCTAAAGGAAAAATGCCAAACAAATTGAAAACGCAATGAAAATTTATGAGATACATAACCTATATACTAGATGCAATATATGAATCAATTCAAAAAGAATCAAGTTCAAACTCATCATGGTTGATCAGAAATGAATTTTTTAAGTTAGGGTTAGAAAAATGGAATTTTATGAACCCTAATTCAAAGTAAATTGTGAAAACATGATAAAACCTAAAAGTAATTTTGTGTAATGAGTTTGTAAATGTTTCTAAATGTATGAGAATGCTTCATGATTTTTTTTTGTGATTTTTAGATACCCAAATGTATTTTTAATTAATTAAAATCAATTAATTAATTAAATAAAACATTTAAATGATTTAAAAATACTTTTTAATGCAAAAATTAAAAGTAAAAATATTTTTGAGTTTAGAAAAATATTTAAAGTGAAAATGCAGAAAATGGTATTTTTAAAAGTATTTTTGCTATTTTTAATAATTAGATGGAATAAAATGTAAAGAAAATAAAATAAAAGTAAAAGTATGCAAGATCTGAGGTCCAGATTTGAACTTGAGGAGACTGCGTGCGTGTTTGGATGGCTGGGATTGTTTCTGATTAAATTAATTTATTTAAACCTAATTAAACTAATTAATTAAAGATTAGGGTTAATGAGTGAATCTGGTCTGTCCACGCGCTAAACTTAAACACGATCCAATGACCCAAAACGCATCTGGAGATTAAAACCCTAATTAGCCCTAATGACCCTCAGGTGACCGGAGGGAAACTCCGGTCATCTTCTCCGATCACTCAAAACCTCATCTTCCTCCCTAGGCCACTAAAACACCTCTAACCTGCCCAGAAACCTTTCCCTACTCACACGAAACTCAAATCAATCAATAAATATGATTTATAACACACAAACATGGAGAATCAAAGAAGAAAAAATATCTGGACAAACTTTCAGAAGCCTATGAAATCCTCATTTCTCCACCATTTTCAATTTTAAAGACATCATGATAAACCCCATAACATGTATTTTCATCTTGTAACAAGAAAACAAGGTTTTGAGAGAAAATGCTCTTGAGGTTACCTGAGCTGGAGATCTTCGAATGTGGACTTTCAGAGCCTCTCTCTTGTTCAAAATGCCTCCTCTGGTCCCTCTGGTGCTAATGGAATGCTTGGAAGGAGTTTACAATGGCTATTTTGTGAGTTTTGGTTCTGGTGTAACAAAAATGGTGCTTTTGGTTTATGATGTTTCAGGCCAAAGTGAAGGGTGATTTGTGTTCCTCAGGTCATGAGTGATTGAATGGTGAAGAAAGTTTTGAGTTTGAGTGGCTGTGGAGTGAGTTTCGAAGACTTGAAAGTTTTGGGAATTTTTGGTGATTCTGAGTGTGTGGATGTTTCAGGCTTCAATGTGTTGTGAAATGAGTTGCTTGATGGTTGCATAAGAGGTTGTGATTGGTCAGAAAGTTGGTGGTGGCATAGTGTGATTGGTATGGCTTCATTTGCAAAAAAGTCAATGTTATGGTACCACAAGTGGGTTGGGACAGAAGAGATCCAAAGGGTGGATTTTCCTCAGCTGAGTTCATGGAGAACCCTTGGATAGATTGTGATGATCTGCAACACTTGGATCAAGAGTTATCATATGTTTTGCATTTTCCCTCTTTGAAAATTTTGTGAAAATGGATCCATGGAAACTTGTAATCCAAGGCATAATTTTGGTCAAGCAATGTTGCATTAACATGTTATGAAGTGTAGAAGTCAATTAGAGGTCACAAGAAGTCTTGAAACTTAATTTTGCAAAATTCCCTCTTTGGCACATACATGAAAATTACAAGATTTTTCCCAACTTTGAAACATCATATCTTGAGTTCTAGGATGAATCAAGAGGAGTTCTTGTACTTTTTGAAAATGGGAAGATCCAATATACAACTTTCATGTTTGAAGATTTTTCATTTGAATCCTTTTTGATCAAGAAAGAGGAGGTTGAAAATCTTTCCCAAAATGGAAAGTTTTCATAACAAGTCATGTCCAAAAATGGAAAGTTTGCAAATGGCTTGAAATTATTCAATATTGTGAACTTATAACCACTTCTAAGATCAAATAAAGATCATAGAACCTCAAATTTATGAAAATGACCCTTTGGTACCATTGTTGGGGTCCTCAGATGCCCTGATTATGACTTTTCTTGCACAACAAGTTACTAGTTGATCATATGACTTCCACAATGAATTTCTTCATCAAATTTGGTACACATGCTCCTTATAACATATTAAGACCAATGGAATCAAGAATGATAAAAAAATTTGAGGTTAAGGGCCTCAAATCCAAAACCCTAATTTTAGGTCATCTGTGTAGAAACTACTCAGTCTGCTTGAACACCTTTGCAATGCTTTGTGATCTCTTGACTTTTAAGAACCCTAGGGAGCATATTATGATCATGGAACACACATGGACCTACTTGGCATGCTTCAAGACCTTTGAGATGGCTCAGATCACTTCTTTGGATTCTCCTGATCACAAACCCTAATTGCAACTTATGCAGTGAAACAAATATGCAATGTGAGGTGATATGCTTATGCAAATGCAATATGAAAGATCATAAGCCATGGTTTGAGAAAAAGTGAGGGTAAAGTTATGGTGTTTACAGCTGCCCCTATTCAAGCATGAGTTAGCCGTGCAGGGTGTAAGCCCCTGGCTTAACAGACAAACAAGATAACGTGTGGTTGAATACCAAAGACAGTCTGAAATTTGCACTCGCTGGGGAGAAGAAGAAAAAGGGATATAAATTGTAACAAGAAGTATAGTATGAGTATCAAATGAAAGCGATAGAGGACGACCATCGAGCAGAGGACAACTGTTGGGGATGAAAAACGGTAAGTAAAGTAATGACGGGGACGTCCATCATGCTGGGAAATAAAGAGACCGCGACGGGGACGGCCATCGGGTAAACTGATGATGGACGATCATCGGGATAAAGGAAAAGACCACGACGGGGACGAACATCGGGTAAAACTCTCTAGGGATTAAAGAAATGAGGAAAGCACTGACCTGGACGGCCATCAGGTTAGAGGGTAAATAAACCGCGACGGGGATGGCCATCGGGTAAAAGAATAAATCGAATAATTATGAGGGACAGTCATCAAGAGGTGAAGGACGATCACCTAGCAGGGGACGGCTGCTGAAAATATCACGACATAGGACGAATGTCGGATAGAAAAAAGATCAACGATGGGGACGACCATCGGATAAGCATGATGAAGGATGATCATCAAGAGGTGAAGGACGATCACCTAACAGGGTACGGCTGCTCTTTGGGATTATCTCGACATAGGAAGAATTCCAGATAAAAGGATCAACGATGGGGACGGCCATCAGATAATTGATGAGGGACGGTCATCATAAGGTGAAGGACGATCACCTAGAAGGGGACGACTGCTAAAGATATCACGACATAGGACGAATGCCGGATAGAAAGTTCCAACAATGGGGATTCCACTGGGGAAAGGATGAGGGACGGTCATCAAGAGGTGAAGGACGATCACCTGGTAGGGGACGGCTGCCAAATATATCGCGACATATGACAAATGTCGGATAAAAAAGTTGTTTTGCTGGTGACTTACTGGGGAATGGTAAACACGGACACGTGCTTACGCTTTGAAATAAAAGGTATAAGTGTTTTGACAATGTGTATAGACTAAAGATGCGGATGAGCATCCTTAGGACCACGGTACGAACGAGTATCGATAGAAACAAATGCTGACACGTGTTTAAGGATGATGATACGGACGAGTATCAATCGGTTAAGCAAGGAACACGGAAGAGTGTTTGATCTTCGGGGGAGGTGATATATACAAGATACAGACGAGTATCAGAGGATTGTGTATAAGTATGTACAAGTGTTTGACCTGCTGAGGAAATATGTGCAAGACACGGACGAGTGTCAAAAGGATTGAGTAAGGGACACAAACGAGTGTTTGACTTGCTGGGGAAGTATGACACGGGCGAGTTTCAAAAATAATATGTACAAGTATGAACAAATATCTGTATTGAGAGTGCAAAAAGTATTCTGACTTTGTCTGCGGGGGATAAGTTTTGTATATTGCTGGTGAAGTGATTCTGATGTTTACAGGTGATTGGCTCGAACCAAGCTTATGATCATGCAAATGTTTGATTTTTGCCGTAATGCTCCGTATTAGACGGAATGATACGCTCTGTGTGGGGAAAATGATGTGAATGCTATGATTATGCAAAATGAGAGAACTGATCTGAGATCCGGATCTTGCGGGGAGGAAGATCTTCGGGCGATCTGTTTGGAGGGAGAACTCCGCTGGGGAAAGAGATTATTGGCCGATCTGTGGGGATAGAGGATCACTGGACGATCTTCCTATCGAGGTCTATGAGGATCTCGGATGGGGAGGCTTCTGTTGAAGAGACTCATGATGGGGATAAGAAGACTTCGGCAAACCGCTGGGGAACAGAAAACCCGGGCAACTCTACTGGGGAGAAACTGGTAACTCCGCAGGAAAGTGATTATGCCGACTCTGCTGAGGGTGAGAGAATCCTGGAAACCCTTATGGGGAACAGAAAGTCCTGGAGACTGGCTGAGGAAGGTGACTTTTCCCACTCTGATGAGGATGAGAAAATCCTGGCGACTCCGTTGAGGAAAATAAGATCCTGGAAAATCTACTGGGGAAAACTTTGGCAACTTGCTGGAGATGAGAGGATCTTGGCAACTTAGCTAAGGAGAACTCTGGTGACCTCACTAGGAAAAAGAAGACTCTGGCAACTCTTTGGGGGAAAAGAAGTTCCTGGAGACTTTGCTAGGGAGAAAGAGTTTCAGGCAACTTTGTTGGGGAAGAGTTGTTCAGGCATTGCTCAGGAGATCCTGCTTGGGAGGAGGGAACCTCTAGGAAGTAATCTGTTTTAACTTCTTCATCAAAGCGACACGCTGGGGTTTTGATGAGTTTCTTGAAGGATCCTCCGAGGGGATGACAACTTCGTGGGGAGAAAACTCCTATCAAGTAAGCCTACTGGTGAGGTGATTGCTGACTTGGTTGGGGATACGAGGCGTGATATACCTCGTACTGTGAGAGGTCGTCTGTCTTGAGTACCTGCAACTTGTTAATCAAAAGAAACGCACAAGTGTCCCGAGGTATCCTCAACCGGATTTCGTCATAGGAGTTAGTTTTGCTCAAGAGTGCAAATTTCCTATAAGCATATATTAAAAATGGCTTATATGTTTTCATGCAAGTGTTTTATTATGAACTTTGGACATTTTGCAAACCAAAACAAAAATGTACAAAACAAAGTGTGACTGAAAATTCTAATTTTATTGATTTGTGTGCCCTAAATGGGCAAGTACAATGAAAAAGCGAATCCCTAGAAGGAGGAGATTGTTGTAAAATTGAGAAAATAAAAGTGTTGGAAATGTTGAAGTTGACACTCCAGTGAGCTTCCTTTGTTATGACATGTATGACCTTGACGTTCTTCTTATCTTGTTGTTTGAAGAAAGTTGATTTTGACCGACGCTTTATCCTTTCGAAGCTTGCCATGTTGTGAGTGATACAAATGAATTCAGAATACAATTGTTCGCTTATTCCCTGATTTTGCGTGGATCGCCCTTTCGGGTTTTCAATCCACCGGGATACCCATTTTTTCCTGAGCTTTCCGATGTTGCTTTTCAACTCAGCGGGTGTACATTTTTCAATTTTTCCCTTCTTTTTGCCTGAGTCTTTTTATTCTGTTTTTGACTCGCCGGGATGCCCTATTTTTTCCTGGACTTACATTCTGTTTTTATGTCCAGCGGGTCTTTTATGCGAAGTATTTTTTAACTGCATCTGAATTCATAGGAGATAAGAAATCCTCGCCATCCATAGTAGTGAGCATCAATGCTCCACCAAAGAAGACTTTCTTTACTATGAATGGGCCTTTGTAGTTTGGCGTCCATTTTCCCCTGTGGTCTGTATGAGGAGGAAGAAGTCTTTTCAGAACAAGCTCTCCCACTTGGTATACCCGAGGTCTGACTTTCTGATCAAAGGCTTTCTTCATTCGCTTTTGATATAATTGCTCATGACAGATGGCTGCTAATCTCTTTTCTTCAATCAGACTCAGTTTATTATATCGAGATCAGACCCATTCTGCTTCATCCAGTTTCACATCCATCATTACCCGTAAGGAGGGTAGTTCAACTTCAACGGTAGGAAAACTTCCATACCATACACAAGTTGATATGGTGTTTCCCCAGTAGATGTTCTGATGGAGGTTCAGTACCCATGCAAGAAAAATGGTAGCATTTCGTGCCAGTCTTTGTAGGTGACTACCATCTTTTGCACAATCTTCTTGATATTCTTGTTAGCTTCCTCAACAACTCCATTCATCTTTGGCCTGTAAGGAGAAGAGTTGTGATGTTGAATTTTGAAGTCCCGACATAACTCAACCATCACCTTGTTGTTCAAATTGGAATCGTTATCAATAATGATTCGCTCGGTAACTCCATATCGACACATGATATCCCTTTTCAGAAATCGAGCTACCACTTGCGTGGTGACATTTGCATACGAAGCTGCTTCAACCCATTTGGTGAAGTAATCAATGGCTACCAGGATGAATTTGTGACCATTTGAAGCAGTCAGTTCAATTTTTCCATTCATATCAATGCCCCACATGGCGAAGGGCCAAGGTGAAGACATTACATTCAATGGATTCGGAGGCACATGCACTTTATCTGCGTAAATCTGGCATTTTCTTGCATAGGCACAACAGTCTGCATCCATTGTGATCCAATAGTAACCTGATCTTAATAACTTCTTTGCCATTGCATGTCCTCCGGCATGGGTACCGAAAGAACCTTCATGTACTTCGTGCATCAGTAGATCTGCTTCCTTCTTGTTAACACATCTGAGCAAGACCATGTCGAAGTTTCTCTTGTATAAAGAACCATCAGCATTGAGGAAGAAACTGTTGGCTAGCCTTCTTAATGTATTCTTATCGTTTGACGATGCCCCAGGTGGGTATTCTGAGTCTCCAAGAAGCATTTGATGTCATGGAACTAAGGCTTGTTATTAGTGACAATGTCCACAGAGAATACATATGTCGATCTGTCTAGTCTGGATACCAAAATCCGAGGTACATAATTAGCAGCTTGTACTTTGATCATGGATGAAATGGTAGCCAAAGCGTCTGCAAACTGATTCTCATCTCGAGAGATGTTTTCAAGCTTAATTGTTGTGAAGAAGGTCAACAATCTCCTCGTATAGTCACGGTAGGGAATTAGATGCTCCTGATGAGTGTACCACTTGTCGTTGGTCTGGTTGATTACCAAAGCCGAATCTCTGAATACATTCAAGGTTTTGATCCTGAGGTTAATGGCTTCCTCAAGACCCATGATGCAAGCTTCCTATTCTGTTTCGTTGTTAGTGTAGGCAAAGTTGAGCCTTGCTGAGAAAATCATATGAACTCCTTTGGTTGTAATGAGAATTGCATCAACTCCACGACCGTTGCAATTAACTGCCCCGTCAAACATCATAGTCCATGTTTCTTCTGGATCAGACCCTTCAGTGTGAATAGGCTCTTCACAATCGTTTGCTTTTAAGAACATGATGTCTTCATCAGGGAAATCAAATCTCATAGGCTGGTAATCATCAATGGATTGCTCAGCCAGATAGTCAGACAATACACTGCCCTTGATGGCTTTTTGAGAGGTGTACTGAATGTCATATTCTGTTAGAATCATTTGCCATCTTGCAACCCTTTCGGTAAGTGTTGGCTTCTCAAATATGTACTTGAATGGATCCATCTTTGAGATCAATAAGGTAGTATGAGTCAACATATACTGTCTTAGTCGGCGAGCAGCCCACGCTAAAGCACAATAAGTTTTCTCGAGCAGTGAATAACGTTGTTCACAGTCGGTAAACTTTTTGCTTAGGTAGTATATTGCATACTCTTTTCGACCAGACTCATCATGCTGGCCCAACACACACCCCATTGATCCATTTAATACTGTCAGGTACATTATTAGAGATCTTCCTTCGACTGGAGGCATGAGAATTGGAGGTTCTTGCAGATATTCTTTGATCTTGTCAAAAGCTCTCTGACAATCATCGTTCCACCTGACAGTTTGCTCTTTTCTTAACAGCTTGAACAAGGGTTCGCAGGTTGCAGTGAGATGAGATATGAACCTTGCAATGTAGTTCAATCTACCTAAGAACCCTTGAACTTTTTTCTCAGTCTTAGGTGCAAGCATTTCCTGAATAGCTTTGAATTTATCGGGATCAACCTTAATTCCTTTTTCGGTTACAATAAAACCCAGCAGCTTACCAGAATGTACCCCGAATGTACACTTGTTGGGGTTCAACCTTAACTGATACTTTCTCAGACGCTTGAACAGCTTCAACAGATTCACCTTATGATCTTCCTTTGTAAGGGACTTGGCAATCATATCATCCACATAGAACACGATTTCTTTATGGATCATATCGTGGAATGATGTTACCATAGCCCATTGATATGTTGCACCAGCGTTCTTCAGACCAAATGACATTACTTTGTAGCAGAACGTGCCCCGTGGCGTGATGAAAGTTGTCTTCTCCATGTCTTCGGGTGACATCTTAATCTGATTGTATCCAGAAAATCCATACATGAAAGAAAATACCGAGAACTGAGTTGTGTTATCCACCAATACATCAATGTGAGGTAATGGGAAATCATCTTTCGGGCTAGCTCTGTTCAGATCCCGGTAATCCACACACATACGCACCTTGCCATCCTTCTTAGGTACGGGTACAATGTTAGCAACCCACGGCGGGTAACTAGTTACAGCAAGAAAACCGGCGTCCCACTTCTTTTGTACTTCTTCTTTGATTTTCATGGCCATGTCTGGGCGAGTACGGCACAACTTCTGTTTGACTGGCGGACAATCTTCTTTCAATGGCAGTATGTGCATGACAATATCTGTATCCAGACCTGGCATATCTTGATAGGACCAAGCAAAGACGTCGACGTACTCTCGGAGCATACTAATGAGTTGTTCTTTTACTAGAGCTTGCAGACTGGCCCCAATCCTCACCTCTTTCACATCTTCCTCGGTACCAAGATTGATAGTCTCAACCTCCTCTTGATGAGGAGCAATCACTTTTTCCTCTTGTCTCAACAACCTGGCCAACTCTTCAGGAAAATCATAGTCTTCATCAACCCCTTCATCTGCTTGATTAATCGGATAGTCGAAGTCATACGAGGTCATAGCAGTGTTGTTGTCGGTGCATTCTAGAGGACTATCTCTGCAAGGGTTGATATTTGTTCATTTTAGTGATTGATTTTATCTTGTTTAGAAAAAGTGAATAAAGTTTATTAAGAAAACATTGTCATTTATTGTTTTGTGCGAAAATAACAAAAATGAAAAGATAGTGAGCGAAAAGATTGTTTGCAAAAGATGTCCATTGTTCATTAATTCCCATTTGCACAAAATACATATACGGTCCTATTACAAAATGAGTCCTGACATCTTGGGTAAGATGCAGGACTTTGATGCATGCTTAAACAAGAAATAATAATTATTCTGCAGCATTAACCCTTATAATTTCTCGGGAAGACCAGCTGAGGACTTGTTGGCCCGGGACTCTTGGACGAATCTAGCTTTCCAGGTTGTATTCGCTTTCAGTCTCGTCTTCCACATTGTTGATAGCATCTGGGGTCAGTATTCCCCCACTTGTGAACTTGGAAGCTTCAGCAGCCTCCTCTTGAGCTTGTCGGGATGGTGTGTAACCCAAACCGAACTTGTCTTCCTTTATTTGGACTTGTAGCAGCTTGCCCCAGCCTTGGGCATTCCCGTCTTCAACAACCTTCCGAGCTTGTTTGTAAGAAGCAATTGAAGTACCAGACACTTCAGCTGTTTCTTCATTGACATTAAGAGCTTCGAAACCCTGACTCATCTTCTCATGGATCTCCCCATCCAACTCAATATACTTATAGGTAGCTAGATGACTGACGAAGATGTCATCCTCTCCACAGATTGTGATAATTTGGCCTTCCCACTCGTATTTTAACTTTTGGTGAAAGGTCAATGTTACGGTGCCAGCGGCATGAATCCAAGACCGACCCAACAAACAGCTATAGGCAGGCTGAATGTCCATCACATAGAAGGTAGTTTTGAAAATTTATGGGCCAATTACCACAGGAAACTCAATTTCTCCAAGAACCGACCTCTTATAACCATCATAGGCTCTCACAACTAGGTTACTCGGGCGGAGTGCAAGACCATCATATTCCAACTTGACCAAGGCTTTCTTTGGAAGGACATTGAGAGATGACCCAGTGTCAACCAAGACATGAGAAAGTACAGCACCTTTACATTCCAAGGTGATATGTAAAGCCTTATTGTGGTTACGGCCTTCCGTAGTCAGATCAGCATTGGTGAACCCTAGTCCATGACTAGTATTGACATTTCAAACCACCGTCTCTAGCTGATTAACTATAATCTCCTCAGGCATATAAGTTGCATGCAAGACTTTGAGTAGTGCATTCCGGTGGGCCTTGGAACACATGAGAAAAGATAGAATGGAGATCTTGGAGGGTGTTTGATGGAGCTGATCTATAACCTTATGTCGCTCCCGAAGATTTGCATCCCGATACAAGCGCGAATGGTCGGTGAAAGGAGAAAATGAAATGAAGATGAATAGAGTCGCCAGCTAGGCATTTTTATCCCGAAGGAAAGGTAATACTGCATAAACCTAGAAATATATTGATAAGACGGTTGCGAACCAGAGAAACTGAGAAAGGGGGTTGGTTACAACCTGGGAAGGTATTAGCACCCAGATTGTCCGTCGTACTCAACGGGATCCATGCTTAAAAGATTGTGTTTAAAGGGGTAGGTGTATGTGCTATCTGTGTGAAAAAGCTGGAAAAGAATATACAAGTGTCAGTGCAAAAGGAAGTGAAATGCTCATGAACTGAGGCTTAAAAGAGAATGCTGAAAGAGGGGGAAGACAAAGAGACTTTTGTTCGATAATAGTTAAGTTATGCTTACGTATCCTCTCGTGCAATGAGGAAGTCAGAACACCGTAGTTCGACTCAAAGAGACTGAAACTAAATTGACAGTGAACTGCCTACTTGCCTATGCTCAAATGTATGACTCGTCTGTCTCGAGTGCTAACTGTCTTGCATTAGACGGAAGAAGCAAGTTCTCGTTTATGAATGAGTGTGATGAGAAAATAATCCCAAAGGAGACGATTATTGTTTTTTTTTTGTTTTCAGTTTTGTTATTATTTTTGGTGTTTTGCATAAGTTAATGAGCTTAAGCCTAGATCAAGGGCTTGTAAACTCATTATATCTTCCCTGATTAGGGATAATGAGAATACTTAAGTATGAGATAAGCATCTCAACTTAATTGCCATGATGATTTAGGATTAAGATCATTAACCTACTTGTGATTAATTAGATGTTTTTGGGTTTTTTGTTTAGTGTTAAGTAATGAGTTTAATCTCTGATCACAGATTAGTGAACTCATTACACCATCCTAATAGAAGGATAATAGATGAGCACACTTAAGATAAGGAAGATACCTCGACTTAATCCAGGGTTAGGGATTAAATTAATTATATAACAAAGCCTCTATTAAGTGGATTTTAATTAAGGATGAGATTAAGAAATGAGTTTTATGGTTTGTAAGACAACTTGAGGGGGACTTGTCCATTAAACACTAGGGTTAGTCCTTCTTAACCATAAAGGAAGAATTAGAACCCTAATGTAAGGCCCAAGTTACAAGATGAAGTCTTAGTGATTATTAAGATGATTTAATTAAGAGGTTTAAATAAATTAAAGGTTTAACACTTAGGATTAAAGTTATACACTCCATCCTAAGAGAAGGATGCAGGCATAACCCTAATTCCAAAGTCCTATAACTTTAAGAGTTTAGTCTCTGATTATGAAGATGAGAAGAGAGACTCAAGGAGACTCAAAGGTAAAAACTAAGGGGGACTAATCACAACCCTAATTATTATAATGCTTGGATATCCTATGGTTGGTAAGGCTTAAGAAAGATCTTCAAGGAAGCCACCAATGGAAGAAGCAGATGAAAAGGAGATGAGAAAGAAGAAACAAGTTACTTACTTCATTGAAGAAGATAAGTAACTTGAAGAAAGAAAGTGAGAAAGAATGAACACAAGTGAACAAATTCACTTCAAAGAAACCAGCAAGATACATATGAAAGAGATAAATAGAAATGAGAGGTGAAGGCAAATCCACCTCCCAAACAGCTTACCGTTAACCCTGAAAAGTTAGTACAAGATGCAATATGAAAGGAATGAGATGGAATGATGCATATGTAAGGACAAACACCAAGATCAGAAGCATAAACATGATGTAAATGATGCTATGATATGATGCAAGGACATACAAGATGCATAGGTGTGATCATACAAGAGAATGAATGCAAATGAAGCATGTAGGAAACATGTAAACACATGGATGTTAATGGAATGAAATGGATGAAAAGCATAGAAAATGAATGAATAAATGATCAAGCAATGTTCAAGCAATGTCTTAAGATGTCTAAGATGGCATACAAATGCTTAGAATGTCATGGCAAGTTCATATGTTCATGCAATGCAATGTAAGATGCAAGTAAAGATGCAAAAATCAGGGTTACATGAAAGGATGAGATGCAAATGGCAAAGACAGAAGCAAATGACATTATAAAAAAATGAAAATGCATTTAAAGGAACCTTAAACCTACACTAGGTTACCATCCAAAGGGGGAGGTCAGAAGCTAAACCTAGGTGGAGTTATGAATTTCCTAAGTTTCTAGGGTTTTTTGAGTTATCCTCAAAGGAAAATGCAAATCAATTCAAAAATGCAAGATAAATTAATGCCAAAATTATCCTAGATACTACATGATATGTATAAAACAATGCAAAAAGAACCATCTTCAAACCTTTCATGGTTAGGCAGAAAAGTTTTTTCAAAGGTTAGGGTTTAAAATGTGATTTTATGAACCCTAAATTCAAAGAAAATTGTCAAATGATGATCAAAACCAAAATGAAATTTGTATGAGGGGTTTGAAAATGTTTCTAAATGTGTTTAGATGCAACATGAATTTTTTGGTGATTTTTAGAAACCTAAATGTTATTTTAATTAATTAAATTCAATTAATTAATTAAAATAAACATTAAAATATTTTAAAAATACAATTTTTATGAAAAAAATAAAATAAAAATCATTTTCTGATTAAGAAAAATATTTAAAACAAAAATGCAAAAGGAAATGTATTTTGAAAGCTTTTTGATATTTTAAATAAATTGTGCAAAAGAAATGAATTAAAAAGAAAATAAAATGAATAAATGAGGAAGTCAAAGCATCTGAAGGATGAGATTCAAAAGAAAAAGGGAGGGAATTGACTGCGCGGCAGATCCAAGGGTGGAGATTCAAACTGGCCTTAATTATGTTTTAAAATTAATTAAACATAATTAACCCTAAGTGAAATGATCCCAGCCACTCGTTTACGCGCTAATCACCATCTAACAGCCCACATTTAAACTGGCCAGATTAAACCCTAAACAAACCCTAATGACTTTTTCAGCCAGCCAAAACTCCTAACTTTTTTCCTAGGCCAAATTAGGAGATCTAAATCTCCAGATCCACTCTCCTAATCATTTCAAACAAGATTCAATCATCAAACAACATTTATCATGCATCAAAATCCAGATGCGAATCAAAACATAAAAACTGCAAAATTTTCAGAAACACGATACAAGCTCAATACTTAACCATTTTCAAAAATAAAAGGTGCAGTGTGATCAGTGAAGCATGAAGAACATTTCTATAACCTAAAAAGAGATTTCTGGAAAATTTGTTCTTGATGATACCTGAGGTGAAGCTTTCTCAATCTGAGCTATCTGGACCTCTCCTTGGTGCCAATCAACCCCAATGGACCTCTTGAGGATGCTTTGATGCTTGGAATGGATTTATTTGGGCTGTTTTTTGAAGTTTCAGTTCAGAGGGGGGTGAAATCGTGTTTTTTTAGAGGGTTTCAGGCTTGTTTAATGGTTGGGAAATGATCTGGAGGATGTATGGATATGATTGGTGAAGTTTGCTTGAAGTTTTGATGGCTAGTTTATGAGTTTCGAAGAAGGAAAGTTTCTTGAGGATTTTGTGAATCTGAGTGTATGGGATGATTCCAGTTCCAAGATGTTATGAAATGTGATCCTTAGGGCATGTATGTGAAGCTGTGATAGGTCAAAAGAGTTGGTGTGGGCTATGCTGATTGGTATGGCTTCATTTGCAAAAAGTCAAGTTTGGTTGTACTTGAGGTATGTGTCATTGCAGGTCTGGTTTCAAGGGGTGTCTGGCCTCATCTGAGTTCAAGGAGGACCATGGAAACAGATTTTGTGAGCTGGCACAAGTGGATGGAAAGATCTATACCATTTTGCAATTTTGGGAATTCTTGGCCCCTTTGATATTTCTTGAAGTTCAAGTCATGGAAATGCATAATTCTTGGGCCAATTCTGAGTTTTTGAAGTTGCTTGATCATGCTATGTCACATTTGGGCACATTAGAAGTCATTAGAAGCCTTGGCAAGTGGTTTTGCAAAAAATCCTCTTTGGTGCATTCTTGAAAATTATAGGATTTTTGCCAACTTTGAAGGATCATAACTTGAGTTCCATAATGAATTAGAACATGTTCTTGTACTTTTTGAAAAGGTAAAGACCTAATCTACAACTTTCATGACCAAGAAGTTTTCATTTGAAGCATTTTTTATCAAGAAAGAGGAGGTTGAAAAACTTTCCCAAAATGGAAAGTTTCCATTACAAGTCATTTCCATTTTTGGCAACTTTGCAAATGGCTTAAAATTATTCAATCTTGTGAACTTCCAACCACTTATAAGATCATATAAAGATCATATAACTTCAATTTGATGAAAATACCCCTTTGGTTCCATTGTTGGGGCCTCAGATGCCCTGATTTTGACTTAACTTGCTCAAGAAGTTACCCAGTGAACATATGACTTCCACAATGAATTTCTTCATCAAACTTGGTACACATGATCCTTATAACATATTAAGAACATTAGAAACTAGAATGGCCCAACAATTTGGAGTTAAGGCCTTTGAAACCAAAACCCTAATTTTGGTCATTTGTGCAATGAAAACTCTAGCTCTGCTTCCATGCCTTGCCAGTTCTTATGATTTCTTGACTTCCTTGAACTTTGAGGGACATAATATGATGATGGAACATACATGGACCCTCTTGGAATTATTTGAGGCCTTTGGGATGGCTCAGATGGATCCTTGGATTGCTCTGATCACAAACCCTAGATGTAGATGAACTTGAACTATGCAGATGAAACAAATATGCAATGTGAGATAGTATGCTTATGCTTATGCAAACATGAAAGATCACAAGCCATGGTGTGAAAATGAGTGAGGGAAAATTTGGGGTGTTTACAGCTGCCCCTATTCAAACATGAGTTAGCTGTGCAGGATGTAAGCACCTGGCTTAACAGACAAACAAGATAACTTATGGTTGAATACCAAAGACAGTCCAAAATTTGCACTTACTGGGGAGAAGAAGAAAAGGGATATAAATTGTAAAAGACAGGATAACATGATTATCAAATGCGGGCGATGGAGGACGACCATCGAGCAGAGGACGACTGCTGGGGATAAAGCGGTAGGTAAAGCAATGACGGGGACGGCCGACAAGCTGGGGAAATAAAGAGACCATGATGGGGACGACCATCGGGTAAGAAAACAAGATTTTTTGGGGATTAAATTAAAGGCAATGATGGGGACGGCCATCAGGTTTGCAAAGTAAAGGTAAACAACGATGGGGACGGCCATCAGTTTAAAGAATAAATGAAATATTGATGAGGGACGGTCATCAAAGGTGAAGGACGATCACCTAGCAGGGGACGACTGCTCATTATCACGACATAGGACAAATGTAGGATAGAAAAGGTCGATGATGGGGACGGCCATCGGATAAGCATGATGAAGGACGATCATCAAGAGGTGAGGGACGATCACCTAGCAGGGTACGGCTGCTCTCGGGGTTTATCACGACATAGGATGAATGTCGGATAACAAGATCAACGATGGGGATGGCCATCAGATAAAATGACGAGGGACGATCATCAAAAGGTGAAGGACGATCACCTAGCAGGGCACGGCTGCTAAATATCACGACATAGGACGAATGCCTGATAGAAAAAGGTTCTAATAATGGAGACTCCGTTGGGGAAGGGATGAGGGACGGTCATCCAAAGGTGAAGGACAATTACCTGGCAGGGTATGGCTGCCGAAAGTATCACGACATAGGACGAATGTCGGATAGAAAAGTTGTTCTGTCGGGGAATGGTAAACACGGACGAGTGCTTACGCTCAAAAAGGTATACGTGTTTGACGCTGTGTATAGATTAAAGATGCGGACGAGCATCCTTAGGACCATGACACGGACGAGCATTGATAGAAACAAACGCTGACGCATGTTCAGAGATGATGATACGGACGAGTACCAACAGGTTAACAAAGAACACGAACGAGTGTCGAATCTGTTTGAAGAGTGTTATATAAACAAAGATATGGACGAGTATCGAAGATTTCTGTATAATTATGAGTGAAAATTGATTTTTTTAGTGAAGTATGTGCAAGACACGTACGAGTGTTCACCTTGCTGGGGAATGTATGACACGGACGAGTGTCAACTATGTATAAGTTATGAACAAATATTTGTATGTGAGGGTGTAAAAGGTGTCTTGGCGACCTGTGGGGATAGGATGACACGAACGAGTGTCGAAAAGAGTGTGTTATAAACAAGTGTTTGGTTGGCAACAAGTGTTTTGGTAACCATGCTGGGGAAAAGTGACACGGGCGAGTGTCAAAAAGGTATGTATAGGTATTTGTTTTTGAGAATGCAAATGGGACGCTTTGGCTTTATAACTGTGGGGAATAATACGACACGGACGAGTGTCAAAAAGGGTATATACGAACGAGTATTTGTGTTGGAGAGTGCAAAGGGGACGCTTTGGCTTTTATTTGCAGGGGATGTGAGTTTTTATATTCGTTACTACTGATGGTATTTGCAGGTGACTGGCTCGAACCTAACTTGTGATCATGCAAATGTTTGATTTTTGTCGTAATGCTCCGTATTAGACGGAATGCTACGCTTATTTGGTGAATATGATGTGAATGCTAAGATTATTCAAAAGAGGAACCGATTCGGGATCCGGATCCTGCTGGAGACAAGATCTCTGGCTGATCTGCTTGGAGGGATATCCCAGCTGAGGGAGATCATTGGTAGATCTGTTAGGAGATATAGCTCTGCTTGGGGAAATAGATTGTTAGTAGATCCATCCGTAAGGAGAACTCAGCTGGGGAGAAGGAAACTTTCGTCACTTTGTTGCATAAGAGTTTCAGGCATTGCTCTTCTGGGGGAGAGGCTGGAAACTCTGTGGGGGGACTGGTCGGGGATGCTCTTGTTGAGTAGGCTTGTGCTAGGGATGAGGAGGTTTTGACAACTCTGCTGGGGAAAAGCATTCCAGATACTGCTTGGGGAGGAGGTATGCTGGGGAAGTGTGCTTGACATGCCCCATGTTACGTATTGAATACCTGCAATCTGTTAAGGCAAAAGAAATGCACAAGTATCCCGAGGTATCCCTTACCGGATTCCGTCATAGGAATTAGATATTCCTGAAAGTAAATATATTTCCCGCAAGCATTTATTGAGAATGGCTCATTTGTTTTTTTTATGCAAGTACTTATTATGAATATTGGACATTTTGCAAATGAAAATAAAAATGTACAAAAGGAGATGTGACTAAAAATATGATTTTATTAATCTGGGTGCCCTGAATTGGCAAATACAGTCAAATAAACAAATCCCCTGGAATGAGGAGATTGCTATAAATTGAGAAAATAAAAGTGCTGGCAATGTTGACGACACTTTAGTGAGCTTCCTTTGCCATGACCTGTATGACCTTGACGTTCTTCTCATCTTGCTTTCTGAAGAAGGTTGATCCTGACTAACGCTTTATCCCTTCAAAGCTTGCCACGTTACGAGTAATACAAACGAATTCAGAATGCAGTTGTTCGCTTATTCCCTGATTTTGCATGGATCGCCCTTTCGGGTTTTCAATCCACCGGGATACCCATTTTTGCCTAAGCTGTCCAATGCGGCTTTTTAACTCAGCGGGTGTACTTTTTTTTATTTTTCCCTTATTTTTGCCCGAGTCTTTTATTTTGTTTTTGACTCGCCGGGATGCCCTATTTTTTCCTGGACTTACATTCTGTTTTTATGTCCAGCGGGTCATTTTATGCGAAGTATTTTTTTATGCATCTGAATTCATAGGGGATAAGAAATCTTTACCATCCATGGTAGTGAGCATCAGTGCCCCACCAGAGAAAACTTTCTTTACTATGAATGGACCATCGTAGTTTGGAGTCCACTTGCCCCTGTGGTCTGTATGAGGAGGAAGAAGTCTTTTCAGCACAAGATCTCCCACTTGGTATTCCCGAAGCCTGACTTTCTGATCGAAGGCTTTCTTCATTCTCTTCTGATATAACTGCCCATGACAGATTGCAGATAATCTCTTTTCTTTGATCAGATTCAGTTGATTGTACCGAGATCAGACCCATTCTGCTTCGTTCATCTTTACATCCATCATTACCCGTAAAGAGGGTAGCTCGACTTCAACAGGTAGAACTGTCTCCATACCATACACAAGCTGATAAGGTGTTTCCGTAGTAGACATTCTGATTGAGGTCTGATACCCATGCAAGGCAAACGGTAGCATCTCATGCCAATCTTTGTAAGTAACCACCATCTTCTGCACAATCTTCTTGATGTTTTTGTTAGCTGCCTCAACAGCGCCATTCATCTTTGGCCTGTAAGGAGAAGAGTTGTGATGTTGGATTTTGAAGTCCCGACATAGTTCTGCCATCATTTTGTTGTTTGAATTGAAACCATTATCAGTAATGATTCGCTCGGGAACTCCGTATCGACAGATGATGTCTCTTTTCAGAAATTTGGCTACCACTTGTTTGGTGACGTTTGCATATGAAGCTGCTTTAACCCATTTGGTGAAGTAATCAATGGCTACCAGGATGAATCTGTGGACATTTGAAGCAGTCGGTTCAATCTTTCCAATCATGTCAATGCCCCACATGGCAAAGGGCCAGGGTGAAGACATCACGTTCAAAGGATTCGGAGGCACATGCACTTTGGCTGCATAGATCTGGCATTTATGGCACTTTCTGGCATATGCACAATAGTCTGCATCCATTGTGATCCAGTAGTAACCTGGTCTTAATAATTTCTTAGCCATTGCATGTCCTCTGGCATGGGTACCGAAAGATCCTTCGTGCACCTCGTGCATCAGCAAGTATGCTTCTTTCTTATCAACACATCTGAGAAGAACCATGTCAAAGTTTCATTTTTATAATGAACAATCAGCATTAAGGAAGAAACTACCGGCCAACCTTCTCAAAGTCTTCTTATCATTGGATGATGCCCCAGGTGGGTATGTTTGATCCTCTAAGAAGCTTTTGATATCATGGAACCAAGGCTTGTCATCTTTAGCAATGTCCACAGAGAATATGTATGCTGGTCGGTCTAGTCTGGATACCGAAATCCGAGGCACATAATTTGGTAGCTAAAGCATCTGTGAACTGATTTTCATCTCGAGGGATATACTCAAGTTTAACTGTTGTGAAGAAAGTCAATAATCTCCTCGTATAGTCACGGTATGGAATCAGATGCTCTTGGTGAGTGTACCATTTACCATTGGTCTGATTGATTACCAGAGCTGAATCTTCGAATACAATTAAAGTCTTGATCCTGAGGTCAATGGCTTCCTCAAGACCCATGATACATGCTTCGTATTCAACTTCGTTGTTAGTGCATGCAAAGGCGAGTTTTGCCGAGAAAGGCATATGAACTCCTTTAGGTATAATGAGCACTGCACCAACTCCTCGACCATTCATATTGACAGCCCCATCAAACATCATTGTCCATTCTTCCTCGGGATCAGGGCCTTCAGTGTGAACAGGCTCTTCATTATAGCTTTTTGAGATGTGTACTGAATGTCATACTTTGTCAGAATCATTTGCCATCTTGCAACCCTTCCGGTAAGTGCTGGCTTCTCAAATATGTACTTGACGGGGTCCATCTTTGAGATCAACAAAGTAGTGTGAGTCAACATATACTGTCTTAGTCGGCGAGAAGCCCATGCTAAAGCACAACAAGTTTTCTCGAGCAGTGAATAACGTTGTTCACAATCGGTAAACTTTTTTCTTAGGTAGTATATTGCATACTCTTTTCGACCAGACTCGTCATGCTGGCCCAACACACACCCCATTGATCCTTCTAATACTGTCAGGTACATTATTAGAGGTCTTCCTTCAATTGGAGGCATAAGAATCAGAGGTTCTTGCAGGTACTCCTTGATTTTGTCAAAAGCCTTCTGACAATCTTTGTTCCACCTGACCGTCTGTTCCTTTCTTAACAATTTGAACAGGGGCTCACAGGTTGCGGTTAGATGAGATATGAACCTTGATATGTATTTCAATCTACCTAGGAACCCTCGAACTTCCTTTTCAGTCCTAGGTGCAGGCATCTCCTGAATGGATTTGACTTTGTCATGATCAACTTCAATCCCCTTTTCACTTACGATAAATCCCAGAAGCTTACCAGAACATACCCCGAATGTGCATTTGTTGGGGTTTAGCTTCAACTGATACTTTCTCAAACGCTTGAACAACTTCAGCAGATTTACCAGATGATCTTCTTCAGTAAGGGACTTGGCAATCACGTCATCCACGTAGCATTCAATTTATTTATGGATCATATCGTGGAACAATGTTACCATAGCCCGTTGATAAGTGGCACCAGCATTCTTTAGTCCAAATGGCATTACCTTGTAACAAAATGTGCCCCAAGGTGTGATGAAGGTTGTTTTCTCCATGTCTTCAGGTGACATTCTGATCTGATTATACCCAGAAAAACCATCCATGAAGGAAAACACCGAGAATTGTGTTGTGTTGTCGACCAATACATCAATGTGAGGTAATGGGAAGTCATCCTTTGGGCTAGCTCTATTCTGATCCCGGTAATCCACACACATACGTACTTTACCATCTTTCTTAGGCACTGGTAGAATATTAGCAACCCACGGCGGGTAACTAGTCACAGCGAGGAAACCAGCGTCCCACTGTTTTTGTACTTCTTCCTTGATCTTCATGGCCATATCAGGACGAGTATGGCGTAGCTTTTGCTTCACTGGAGGGTAATCTTCTTTCAAAGGTAGCTTGTGCATCACAATATCCGTATCTAGACCTGGCATGTCTTGATAGGACCAAGCAAAGACGTCGACGTATTCTCGAAGCATGTCAATAAGCTGTTCTTTTATTGAAGCTTGCAAACCGGCCCCAATCTTCACTTCTTTAAAATCCTCTTTGGTACCAAGATTAATTGTTTCAACCTCCTCCTGATGAGGAGTAATCACTTTCTCTTATTTCCTCAACAACATGGCTAACTCTTCAGGTAACTCATAGTCTTCTTCAACCTCTTCATCAACTTCATTAATTGGATTGTCGAAGTCATACAAGGTCATAGCAATGCTGTTGTCGGTGCAATCTGGAGGATAATCTCTGCAAGGGTTGAGATTTGTTCGTTTTAGTGATAATTTTAACCTTGTTTAGAAAAAGTGAAAATGAAGTTGTTTATTTTGAAAACATTTCCATTTTATTGCTTTGTACAAAAGTGAAAAATGAAAAGACAGTGAGCGAAAAAGAGACTTGTTTGCAAAAGAAGTCTGATATTCGTTAATAATTCATTTGCACAAAATTACAATATGGCCCTATTACAAAATGAGTCCTGACATCTTGGGCAAGATGCAGGACTTGATGCATGCTAAAAAAGATAGGAAATAATAATTACTCTGCAGGAGTAACCCTTATAATTTCCTGGGAAGACCAGTTTAGGACTTAGTGCCCCAGGATCCTTGGACGTATCCAGTTCTCTAGGTTGAGGTCGCTTTCCACCTCGTCTTCCAGGTTGTTAACAGCATCTGGGGTGAGCATCCCCCCACTGATGAACTTGGGCTCTTTTGCATCCTCTGATTGATCTTGTCGGAATGGTTTGTAACCCAAACCGAATATGTCCTCCTTCTTCTACACTGGCGGCAGCTTGCCCCAGCCTTAGGCATTACCATCTTCAACAACCTTCCGGGCTTGTTGATATGATAAAATTGAAGTACCCATCCTATCCTCCTAAGATGCAACAAATACTTCAGTCGTCGCCTCATTGATGTTCAGGGCCTCGAACCCTTGGCTCATAGTTTCATGGATTTCACCATCCATCTCAATATACTTGTACGTAGCCAGATGGCTAACAAATATGTCCTCTTCACCACAAATAGTGATAATTTGTCCTACCCACTCATATTTCAATTTCTGGTGAAGGGTCGTCGTTACTGCGCCAGCGGCGTGAATCCATGGTCGACCCAATAAATAGTTGTAGGCCGGCTGAATGTCCATCACATAGAAAGTTGTCTGAAAGACCTGTGGACTGATTATCACATGCAGCTCCACCTCTCCAAGAACAGACCTCTTGGAACCATCAAAAGCCCTGACCACAAGGTTGCTTGGTCGGAGAGCTATTCCATCATATTCGAGCTTAACAAAAGCTTTCTTTGGCAAGACATTGAGTGAGGACCCAGTTTCTACAAGAACATGAGAGAGTACAGCACCTTTGCACTCCAGGGTGATGTGCAAAGCCTTGTTGTGGTGATGTCCTCCTGTTGTTAGATCAACATTGGTGAAACCTAGCCCATGGCTAGTATTGACATTAGACACCACTGTTTCAAGCTGATTCACTGTGATCTCTTCTGGCACGTAGGCAGCGTGCAGAACTTTGAGTAGTGCATCCCGATGAGCTTCGGAACACATCAACAAGGATAGTATAGAGATCTTAGAAGGGGTATGGTGGAGGTAATCCACAACTTTGTAGTCGCTTCTTTTAATTATCCTCATAAATTCATCCACATCCTGATCGAAGGATGATTTATGAGTCTCTTTTGATGCAGATTCTTCAGGTATCACACTTTTCCCTTTGGCTTTGGCAACAGCTTCTGCCTCAGTACTAGTTCTTGGAGCTTATGAAGAGAAGAGGCGTCCACTTCGGGTGAAGCCTCCACCTCCCTCGACATTATCCACTTGGGGAATAGGAACTGAAGAGTCAAGAAGGACTTTTTCTCCGTTGTAGTAAAGGTCAGCACCATAATGCCATGGTACAACACTGTCTTTATCATATGGAATTGGTCCGGGCACCGTGATGGTGACTGGGCTTATTGTAGTAGAGGTTGGAATCATTATTGTTTGTGGATCATAGAAGATAGTGACATGACTTCTTGTGGATGTTGGAGGTGATAAACTGAAGCTTGATTGTTGCTGAAACTGTTGCTGAGATTGTTGTTGAAAGTTGCTGGAGTTCGGGACCGTTGTTGGGTCATAATAAATAGTAACTGTGGAGATATCATTGTTGGTGGTTTTTGAAGTTGTATAAGAAGATGATATGGAACTGTTGTTTGTTGAAGTGATGGAAGGAATAGTTGCTGAAGTTGTAGACGAGTCAGTAGGAACAATGGTTGTTGCAGTTGTAGAAGAATCACTTGTTGTTGTAAAAGGAGTTGCTGGTGTTGTAGAAGCTATTGTGGTAATTTGCATAATGCCTTCTTTGATCAAGCCATTAATTCCACTCCTCAATTTTGCACACCCGTTCTTGGAAAGCTTGCAAGATTCACAACAGGCCTCACAACCTGGATACACTTAGCATTTCAAAACCTGGGCTTTAACCTCTGCCAGAGGTGTCTGAATACTTGCAATATCTTCTATTAAACTCATGGGTGAGCCTTCTTCTATAGCATTAATCCTTGGCCCACTGTGGCTTGGCATAGGATTTTTCATGACATTGGGAGGTGGTGCAAAGTTCACGGCCTTTGAATCTACCAGATACTGGACCTTCATATGCAGAGCTCTGCATTTTTTCGTGGAGTGACCAGGTGCATTAGAATGAAAAGCACACCTAGCATTGACATCGTAGTTTCTCGCAAGGTTCTGAGGATCAGGTGGAGCCAATGTCCTCAACTCAAAAATATTGAGCTTTAGGAGTTGTGGCAGCAATGTGGCATATGGCATTGGAATAGGGTCAATCACCATGTTGATCTGAGATGGCCGTTGTTGGAAAGGGCGTTGTTGTTGATTGTTGTTATTGTTGTTGTAGGATATCTGTTGAGGAAACTGTGGTTGTTGAGGAAAATGATGTGGTTGTTGAGTATACTGAGGAGGTGGAGCAGGGATAATAACGACAACAACTGATCTGGGTAGATACTGGGGTCTCCCTCTTCCCATATGTATAGAATTTGTTTCACCGGATTTGCGGGGCCCAGTAAATGGCTTCCTTGCACTGCTTGAACTGGCACCATTGTTGGAGATCTTTCCCATCTTCAGTAAGCTCTCAATTCTTTCCCCAGCTATCACCACGTCTGCAAAGCTGGTGGAAGAAAATGCAGCCAATCTGTCAATATAGGTACCCTGGAGAGTATTCATGAACATGTCTGCCATCTCCCTTTCTGACATTGGGGGTTGAACAGCAGCAGCTAGTTGCCTCCACCTTTGGGCATACTCTCTAAAGATTTCACGGGAAGATTGTGACATCCCCATCAAAAGGGTCTTGTTTGGAGCCATGTCAAGATTATACTGGTACTGACGGATGAAAGCTTCATCCAAGTCTTTCCAATTTCTTACCGTGGCTCTGGTCAAGTGAGAATACCATTCCCGGGATGCTCCTGTCAAGCTATCCTCGAAATAAAACATCCACTGTTTCTCGTCCATGGTGTAGGCTTTCAATCTCCCCAGGAAAGACTAAAGGTGGGTACGTGGGCAGGATGTGCCGTTGTATCTTTCAAAACAAGGGGGTTTGAACTTGTGAGGAATTCTCACCCCTTCCACCAGTCCCATGTCCATGACATCAAAACCTAGAGAGTTTTGGGATTCAAGAGACCTTAGTTTCTCTGCAATTTCATCCAACCGACGATCATAAACCTCGTCTCTAGCCCCAACCACTGTAAATTGTTCCTCTTGAGGGTCTTCCTACAAGACCCTTCCTCCAGTAGTGTTACCTTGGGTATTTCTTATGGCATTGATGTATGGGTTCAGATGAGGTCCAAACTCTGGTGGATCAGTGCGAGGTTGGACGTGATCGTTGTTACTGGTACCCCCTGTACCTGGATGGTGTTCCTCAGGAGTTTGTCGCTCAACCAACTCCCTCAGTCTTTCCTGGATTTGAGCTAAACCAGTCATCACTATCATAAATTGATTCATTTGGGCCCTCATTTCTGTCCTTTCATTGTCCATCTAGGCCCTCACTTCAGTCAAGTCTTGTTGAACCTGATCCATCTGTAGTCCTGGAAGGTTGTTTCTTGTCGGGTACCGGTGTATTCTGTTGACAGGGAACACTCTTCTGTGAGCAATGTTTCCTGAAATCACAACAAAGTGAGAAAAAACAACAAAACAAAAACCTGCAAAACAAAGAAAATATGTTAGTATGCAATGCAGGATGCCTATTTGTCTTCCAAGGGTATCCGGTTTGGTTCTTCGGTTTTGACCTTTCCAGACCTCGAGGGAATGATGATGTTGAAGAGAGATTAAGCCCACAAAATAACAAAAACCATATATTACAAAAAAGAGTGAAGATACATAGTTTGATTACAATAACATTCCCATGGTGGGTCAAAATACAACAGCAAAAACAAAAGTACAGACAAAAGGAAATACAAGGAAATCAAACATCCAGCCCAAAGTCATCCTCTCTGACTTCCTTCAGGAGAGCCTCAGTCACTGGACCTACTGGGTGTTCTGTGATAGTCCTGATGAGGAGGTTCCTGGTGGTAATGGCACTGGTCAACTTCGTATACTTATCCTGATCCTTTGACCTTTTCAACCCTGCCCGAAGTTTCAACTCAGAGATCTCCTTTTGTGCTGCTATCAAAGCTGCCTGATGCTTCTTCTCACTAGCCTCCAGTTACTCTATCTTAGCTTGAGTCCTTTGATCTTCCTATGCACGAGCCTCAGTGATCCTGATCCACCTATCCTGACTCTCCTCTAAATAATGCTCTGCCCTAGCCTTCTGAGTCTTTGCTTCTTTGCAAGCATTATTCAGTACTAACTCCCCTGCTCTAGCCTTTCTGATGTAGTCGCCCGTCTTCTCAATCTTGGTCAAGTGCTCAATCCGGAGCTTCTCTAACCTTTCATTATCCAGAAGGCTGTCATTCCTCTCCCAGATGGTCTTCTTAGAAGCTTTATAGAGTTGATTATTCCTTTCTTTCAATTTCTCAAACTCCTCTATGCTGACAGTGGCTGCAGGCTGCACTGCTGATGGTCCAGGTGTATCCTCTAAGGTGAATGGCATCCGGGTGATCTGTTCCCTGGTACGAGACCAATCAGAATACTGTGCTGAAGCTATATTGTTGCATTTGCCAAGGATAGTTGTCCCCTTAGTCTGAATGTTGTCCCAGACCCAGGCTGCCTGTCTGACAATAACAGAGTTGTGCTGGATGTCACAATAGAGGGTTTCTATCAAATCTTGCCCTCTTGGGGGATGAACCAAAGCATACCCTAATTACCTCTTGAAAAGCAAAGGGGTGTAGTTGATGCAGCCTTTTATTCCTATCAAAGGCACATTAGGATATTGCTCACAGCTGGTAATGATATCCTTGCCCTTGGTGCTCTGAGTACAACATCTGATGTCTTCTGATGTAAGGGCAATCAATCACTTAGCCCAATTCCTTGGCTGATGAGGGTTCAGGAAAGTGTATGATTTTGGCAGGTGTCTTAACAGCCAACAGTAATAGAGGGATGCACAGCATCTGACCAATCTTCCTCTTTGCTTCTCATTCCTCTGGTGCACTGAATAGTAGAAGTCTCCAAGCAAGGTAGGAAATGGGTTCTTCAACAAGAACAGGTGAATAGCATTCTTGCTTACAAACTTTGTCTCGTCTACAAACAAGATAACTCCATATATGCCGAGGGCTAAGAGTGCACAAACAACATCCCATTTCCATGATGCAACATGCAGGGTGGCCTGGGAGATCAAGAAGTCTAAGTGAAGGTCTGGGATCCCAGCCTTGGTGGTCATGCTCTGATCAATGAGGGTAGGCTCCAAGTGCAATGCTTAAGCTATATCTTCATTCTTGGGAGCAACCATCTCAGGGTTGAAAGGGATCCCTCTCCTGATGGGGACACCTAACAACATGGAGAACTCTTCTAGAAAAGGTCCCAACTGAAAATCAGGGAATGTGAAGCATCTGAGACGAGGATCATAAAACTGCAAGAGAGTGTGGATCATGCTCCTCTGGGATGCATCCAGGTCCATGATCATGTCCAATATGCCTCCATAATGTTCCTTGAATAATGAAACATGATCAGGAATAATGAGAGACTGGATCTGTCTGATGCCTGTCAGAGTGGGCTCAAAGAAGTGGTATGTGATGTTGCTCTTCCTGGAAGTGTCCATGCAGACAATGGGTGCTGATGAAGAAAAATTAGGGTGACTGCCGATGAAGGTCACTGAAGAAGATGTTGAAGATGAGTCTCTAATGAAGACAGCTGATGGAGAGAACTGGGAAGAATCTCTAGTGAAGATGCTTGTGGAGAGTATCTGATGAAGACAAACTAATGAAAGTTGGAGAAGGAACTCTGGTGAAGATGCTGGTGGAGAGTCTCTGATGAAGACAAACTAATGAAAGCTGGAGAAGGAACTTTGGTGAAGATGTTGGTGCAGATAACTGAGGAAGTCTGAGCAGCAGAACAGGTCAAAACCAAACCAAAGATAAGAAGGTGGATAACCTGTAAAACAAATAGGCAAATGTTAAATGATGCAAAATGATGTATGCAGAATGATATGCAAAGGGTTTGTGATCAAGTGCTGGATCTGTTATCTGCCTTGATAGGGTCCATGTGTGTTCATAAGTCCGGATGGAGGCTTAGAAAACTAGTAACCAGGTGGGGGACTCAAATAAAGAGTCACAAATCCAGGGTTTCACAAGAACTGTCCAAAGTGATTCATTCTTAAAACAAAACTGGTAATAGGGTATGATGAGGCCAAGGGTTCCTGCAAACCTGTAAACATCCCAACCCCCTCACATGTATTGTTCTAGAACAAGGATCCTCAGACTTGGATCAGTTATGAGAAGTGTAAACACTTCTAACTCGGAGGTACAATGTTTACAATAACCATAAAAGATCCTCCTCTAATTCACCTCAGATGCTGAAGGCCGTAAAAAGGTCATCCAGACTTAGCAGGCTTCCCAGATAGCCCTAGTACTACAGGAAATCCGTAGCACAGAGTTCTCAAGAAGAAACCCATGTCTGAACCGTGTTTCATATTCCCGCACCAGACCGAAATGGAATGGGAAAGAATATGAAGCCACTCTAGCCTATGTGTCACTCAGGTCCCTGGTATGGAACCTTAATCACTCAACAATCCCTCCCACCAAGGAAACAGCAAATCCAACACAAATGATAATGACAGTATGAAATGCATAAAATTGTAAACGGAAGCAATAAATAAAGCTGTAAAGAAAGCAATAAATAAAGCAAAAAATAAACACAAGTAGCACATAACACCCCCGTAAACACAAATCAAACAAGCGCTAGGAGGAACCCACAAAAAGAAGCAGAAGCCCTGGTTGCAATATAAGCTTCCCCAGCAGAGTCGCCAAGCTGTCGCTCCCAAAGATTTGCATCCCGGTACAAGCGCGAACGGTCGGCGAAAGGAGAAAATGAAATGAAGATGAATAGAGTCGCCAGCTAGGCATTTTTATCCCGAATGAAAGGTAATGCTGCATAAACCTAGAAATATATGGATAAGACGGTTGCGAACCAGAGAAACTGAGAAAGGGGGTTGGTTACAACCTGGGAAGGTATTAGCACCCAGATTGTCGGTCGTACTCGACGGGATCAACGCTTAAAAGATTGTGTTTAAAGGGGTAGGTGTATGTGCTATCTGTGTGCAAGAGCTGGAAAAGAATATACAAGTGTCAGTGCAAAAGGAAGTGAAATGCTTAGGAACTGAGGCTTAAAAGAGAATGCTGAAAGAGGGGGAATACAAAGAGACTTTTGTTCGATAATAGTTAAGTTATGCCTATGTATCCTCTCGTGCAATGAAGAAGTCAGAACACTGTAGTTCGACTCAAAGAGACTGAAACTAAATTGACAGTGAACTGCCTACTTGCATATGCTCAAGTGTATGACTCGTCTGGCTCGAGTGCTAACTGTCTTGCATAAGACGGAAGAAGCAAGTTCTCGTTTATGAATGAGTTTGATGAGAAAATAATCCCAAAGGAGACGATTATTGTTTGTTTTTTGTGTTTTCAGTTTTGTTATTGGTTTTGGTGTTTTGCATAAGTTTATGAGCTTAAGCCTAGATCAATGGCTTGTAAACTCATTATATCTTCCCTGATTAAGGATAATGAGAATACTTAAATATGAGATAAGCATCTCAAATTAATTGCCATGATGATGTAGGATTAAGATCATTAACCTACTTGTGATTAATTAAATGTTTTTGGGTTTTTTGTTTAGTGTTAAGTAATGAGTTTAATCTCTAATCACAGATTAGTGAACTCATTACACCATCCTAATAGAAGGATAATAGATGAGCACACTTAAGCTGAGGAAGATACCTCAACTTAATCCATGGTTAGGGATTAAATTCATTATATAACTAAGCCTTTATTAAGTGGATTTAATTAAGGATGAGATTAAGAAATGAGTTTTATAGTTTGTAAGACAACTTGAGGGGGACTTATCCATTAAACACTAGGGTTGTCCTTCTTAACCATAAAGGAAGAATTAGAACCCTAATGTAAGGCCCAAGTTACAAGATGAAGTCTTAGTGATTATTAAGATGATTTGATTAAGAGGTTTAAACAAATTAAAGGTTTAAAACTTAGGATTAAAGTTATACACTCCATCCTAAGAGAAGGATGCAGACATAACCCTGATTCCAAAGTCCTATAACTTTAAGAGTTTAGTCTCTGATTATGAAGATGAGAAGAGAGACTCAAGGAGAATCAAAGGTAAAAACTAACGGGGGACTAATCACAACCCTAATTATTATCATGCTTGGATATCCTACGGTTTGTAAGGCTTAATAAAGATCTTCAAGGAAGCCACCAATGGAAGAAGCATATGAAAGGGAGATGAGAAAGAAGAAACAAGTTACTTACTTCATTGAAGAAAATAAGTAACTTGAAGAAAGAAAGTGAGAAAGAATGAACACAAGTGAACAAGTTCACTTCAAAGAAACCAGCAAGATGCATATGAAAGAGATAAAGAGAAATGAGAGGTGAAGGCAAATCCACCTCCCAAACAACTTTCCATTAACCCTGAAAAGTTAGTACAAGATGCAATATGAAAGGAATGAGATGGAATGATGCATATGTAAGGACAAATACCAAGATCAGAAGTATACACATGATGTAAATGATGCTATGATATGATGCAAATACATACAAGATTCATAGGTGTGATCATACAAGAGAATGAATGCAAATGAAGCATGTAAACACATGGATGTTTATGGAATGAAATGGATGCAAAGCATAGTAAATGTATGAATAAATGATCAAGCAATGTTCAAGCAATGTCTTAAGATGTCTAAGATGGCATACAAATTCTTAGAATGGGATGGCAAGTTCATATGTTCATGCAATGCAATGTAAGATGCAAGTAAAGATGCAAAAATTAGGGTTACATGAAAGGATGAGATGCAAATGGCAAAGACAGAAGCAAATGACATTATAAAAAAATGAAAATAAACTCAAAGGAACCTTAAACCTACACTAGGTTACCATCCAAAGGGGGAGGTCAGAAGCTAAACCTAGATGGAGTTATGAATTTCCTAAGTTTCTAGGGTTTTTTGAGTGATCCTCAAAGGAAAATGCAAATCAATTAAAAAATGCAAGATAAATTCATGCCAAAATTATCCTAGATACTACATGATATGTGTAAAACAATGCAAAAAGAACCATCTTCAAACCCTTCATAGTTAGGCAGAAAAGATTTTTCAAAGGTTAGGGTTTAAAATGTGATTTTATGAACCCTAAATTCAAAGAAAATTGTCAAATGATGATCAAAACCAAAATGAAATTTCTATGAGGGGTTTGAACATTTTTCTAAATGTGTTAAGATGCAACATGAATTTTTTGGTAATTTTTAGAAACCTAAATGCTATTTTAATTAATTAAATTCAATTAATTAATTAAAATAAATATTAAAATATTTTAAAAATACAATTTTTATGAAAAAAATAAAATAAAAAGCATTTTCTGATTAAGAAAAATATTTAAAACAAAAATGCAAAAGGAAATGTTTTTTGAAAGCTTTTTGATATTTTAAATAAATTGTGCAAAAGACATGAATTAAAAAGAAAATAAAATGAATAAAAGAGGAAGTCAAAGCATCTGATGGATGAGATTCAAAATAAAAATGGAGGGAATTGACTGCGCGCCAGATCCAAGGGTGAAGATTCAAACTGGCCTTAATTATGTTTTAAAATTAATTAAACATAATTAATCCTAAGTGAAATGATCCTAGCCACTCGTTTACGCGCTAATCACCATCTAACGGCCCACATTTAAACTGGCCAGATTAAACCCTAAACAAACCCTAATGACTTTCAGGTGGCTGGAGAAGACCTTCGGTCATCTTCTTCGGCTAGCCAAAACCCCTCACTTTTTCCCTAAGCCAAATTAGGAGATCTAAATCTCTAGATCCACTCTCCTAATCATTTTAAACAAGATTCAATCATCAAACAACATTTATCATGCATCAAAATCCAGATGCAAATCAAAACATAAAAACTGCAAAATTTTAAGAAACACGATACAAGCTCAATACTCAACCATTTTCAAAAATAAAAGGTGCAGTGTGATCAGTGAAGCATGAAGAACATTTCTATAACCTAAAAAGAGATTTCTGGAAAATTTATTCTTGATGATACCTGAGGTGAAGCTTTCTCAATCTGAGTTATCTGGACCTCTCCTTGGTGCCAATCAACCCCAATGGACCTCTTATGGATGCTTTGATGCTTGGAATAGATTTATTTGGGCTGTTTTTGAAGTTTCAATTCAGAGGGGGGTGAAATCGTGTTTTTGTTTTAGAGGGTTTCAGGCTTGTTTAATGGTTGGGAAATGATCTGGAGGATGTATGGAGATGATTGGTTAAGTTTGCTTGAAGTTTTGATGGTTGGTTTATGAGTTTCGAAGAAGGAAAGTTTCTTGGGGATTTTGTGAATCTGAGTGTATGGAATGATTCCAGCTCCAAGATGTTATGAAATGTGATCCTTAGGGCATGTATGTGAAGCTATGATAGGTCAGAAGAGTTGTTGTGGGCTATGTTGATTGGTATGTCTTCATTTGCAAAAAGTCAAGTTTGGTTGTACTTGAGGTATGGGTCATGGAAGGTCTGGTTTCAAGGGGTGTCTGGCCTCAGCTGAGTTCAAGGAGGACCATGGAAACAGATTTTGTGAGCTGGCACAAGTGGATGGAAAGATCTATACCATTTTGCAATTTTGGGAATTCTTGGCCCCTTTGAAATTTCTTGAAGTTCAAGTCATGGAAATGCATAATTCTTGGGCCAATTCTGAGTTTTTGAAGTTGCTTGATCATGCTATGTCACATTTGGGCACATTAGAAGTCATTAGAAGCCTTGGCAAGTGGTTTTGCAAAAAATCCTCTTTGGTGCATTCTTGAAAATTATAGGATTTTTGCCAACTTTGAAGGATCATAACTTGAGTTCCATAATGAATTAGAACATGTTCTTGTACTTTTTGAAAAGGTAAAGACCTAATCTACAACTTTCATGACCAATAATTTTTCATTTGAAGCATTTTTTATCAAGAAAGAGGAGGTTGAAAAACTTTCCCAAAATGGAAAGTTTCCATTACAAGTCATTTCCATTTTTGGCAACTTTGCAAATGGCTTAAAATTCTTCAATCTTATGAACTTCCAACCACTTCTAAGATTAAATAAAGATCATAGAACTTCAATTTGATGAAAATACCCCTTGGGTTCCATTGTTGGGGCCTCAGATGCCCTGATTTTGACTTAACTTGCTCAAGAAGTTACCTGGTGAACATATGACTTCCACAATGAATTTCTTCATCAAAATTGGTACACATGATCCTTATAACATATTAAGAACATCAGAAACAAGAATGGCCCAAAAATTTGGTGTTAAGGCCTTTGAAACCAAAACCCTAATTTTTGTCATCTGTGTAGTGAAAACCCTAGCTCTGCTTCCATGCCTTGCCAGTTCTTGTGATTTCTTGACTTCCTTGAACATTGAGGGACATAATATGATGATGGAACACAAATGGACCCTCTTGGAATGATTTGAGGCCTTTGGGATGGCTCAGATGGATCCTTGGAATGCTCAGATCACAATTCCTAGATGCAGATGAACTTGAACTATGCAGATGAAACAAATATGCAATGTGAGATAGTATGCTTATGCTTATGCAAACATGAAATATCACAAGCCATGGTGTGAATATGAGTGAGGGCAAATTTGGGGTGTTTACACCTTATAGTCACTCTTCTTGATAATCCTCATGAACTCGTCCACATCCTGATCAAAGGATGTCTTCTAAGTTTCCTTGGCAATTGGATCTTCAGGCACCACATTCTTGCCTTTTGCTTTGGCAGCAGCTTCTACTTCAGCATTAACTCTTGGGAACTGTGAGGAAAAGAGACGTCCGCTTCGAGTGAAGCCTCCACCTCTCCCTACATTATCAATCTGTGGTGTAGATGTTGATGAATCAAGAGTGACTTTCTTTCCGTTGCAATAAAGATCTGAGTCGTAGTGCCAAGGAACGACACTGCTGTTGTCATAGGGAACTGGTCCAGGCACCGTGATAGTAACTAGACTAATTGCTGCGAAAGAAGGGTTTGTGTCAGTTTGTGGATCATAATAGATGGTGACAGGAGGTCTGATTGGAGATGGTACAGGTGTAGGGAATTGTTGATGTTGCTGAAAGTTGTTGAAAGAATCTGGGACATGAACTGTTATCAGATCATAATAAATGGTGACCGTTGAGATGTCTTCATTAATGGTTGTTGTTGTTGTAGTAGACTTCGTTGGAATGATGTTTCCTGAATTTGTAGGAGATTCCTTTGAAATGGTGTTTGTTGATGTTGTAGGAGATATGTTTGTTGAAGTTGTAGGAGTTGGAACTGTTGAAGTGATTTGTAGGATGCCTTCTTTTATAAGACTAATGATACCAATCTTCAAGTTTGCACAACCATTGGCAGAATTCTTGCAAGCTTCACAATGGGCCTCACAACCCGGGAACTCCTGGCACTTCAACAACTGAGCTTTCACTTCGGCCAATGGTGTTTGAATGTTTACAATGTCATCAATCAGAAAAGATGGTTGGTCCTCTTCGATGGCATTAATCCTCGGCCCACCATGGTTCGGTATTAGATTCTTTGTGACATTAGGAGGAGGTCCAAAATTCAAATATTTGGAATCAACTAAGTCCTGAACTTTCATGTGCAAAGCCCTGCATTTCTCTGTTGTATGGCCAGGTGCATTGGAGTGGAAAGCACATCTGGCGTTGACATCATAGTTCCTTGGAAGGTTCTGGGGATCTGGTGGAGCCAGAGTCCTCAATTTGATCAGATTGAGCTTCAGTAACTGTGGAAGTAGAGCTGCATAGGGCGTCGGGATGGGATCGATAACCCTGTTGATTTGTGAAGTCCTTTGTTGAAACGGACGTTGTTGTTGATTATTGATGTTGTTTCCATAAGATCTCTGTTGTTGAGGAAACTGTTGTTGCTGAGGAAAGTGTTGTTTCTGAGGATACTGTTGTTGAGGTGCTGGAGTGGGAATGGTGACAACAGCTACTGATCTTTGTATGTATTGAGGTCTACCTCTGCCCATATGTATTGAATTAGTTTCACTCATCCTACGAGGCCCTAAGAAAGGTTTTCTGGCATTGCTAGAGCTAGCACCATTGTCAGAGATCTTACCCATCTTCAAAAGACTTTCAATTCTCTCACCAGCTATAACCACATCAGCAAAACTGGTGGAAGAGAAAGCAGCAAGTCAGTCAATGTAGGTTCCCTGTAAGGTGTTCATAAACATGTCAGCCATCTCCCTTTCAGACATAGGTGGCTGCACAGCAACAACAAGTTGTCTCCACCTTTGGGCATATTCCCAGAAACTTTCTCTCGAGGACTGAGACATACCCATCAACAAAGTCCGGTTGGGTGCCATATCTAGGTTGTACTGATATTGGTGTATAAAAGCTTCAGCTAAGTCCTTCTAGTTCCTGACAGTAACTCTGGATAGGTGAGAATACCATTCTCTGGATGCCCCAGTCAAGCTATCTTCAAAGTAAAACATCCACAACTTCTCATCCATGGTGTAAGCTTTCAATCTTCCCAGAAAATATTGAAGATGGGTACGAGGACAGGAGGTACCGTTATACTTCTCAAAGCAAGGAGGTTTAAACTTGTGAGGAATCCTGACTCCTTCCACTAATCCCATATCAATCACATCAAATCCCAAAGAGTTTTGGGATTCCAAGGATCTCAGCTTCTCAGATATTTCGTCCAGACGATGATCATAAACTTCATCAGCTCCAGCACCTAACACTGTAAACTGCTCATCTTGAGGATCTTCCTGTAGAACACGATCTCTAGTGTTTCTCTGGGTATTTCCATTAACATTGACTTCAGGGTTGATGTGGGGTCCAAACTCTGGTGGATTTGCTTGCGGTGGGTCGTGCGTGATGTTACTTGTACCCCCAGTACCAGCATGGTACTCTTCTGGAGTTTGCCGTTCGACTAACTCCCTCAATCTTTTTTGGGTCTGTGCTAGCCCTGTCATCACAGCCATGAACTAATTCATCTGAGTCTTCACTTATGTCCTTACATCAGTTATCTGAGTCCTTACATTTGTCAGTTCTTGCTGAAGCTGATCCATTTGTAAGCTCGAAAGGTTTTTTCTGGTTGGATACCGGTGGATGCGATTGACGGGAAAGACCCTCCTACGAGCAATATTTCCTGAAACACACAACAAAGTGAGAAAATAATAACAAAACACCTACAAAACAAATGAGGATGAAGTTAGTATGCAATGCAGTATGTCTATTTGTCTTTAGAGGGTATCCGGTTTGGTTATTTGGTTTTGACCTTCCAGACCTCTGGGAATGATGGGGATGTTGAAGAGAAATGAAGTTTAAAAGAAGATCCAAGTAACACATAAACCATAACATTATAAATGCCAAAATACATAATTTATGATTACAACAAGTTCCCATGGTGGGTCAGAATACAATCAAGTCAAGAATACAAACAAAATCACCATGGAGAATTAAAGTTCAACCAAAATAAAATACAAGTAAAAGAGAAATCAGACATCCAACCCAAATTCATCCTCCTTAACCGGGTGCTCTGTGATGGTCCTGATGAGAAGGTTTCTGGTTGCAATGACGCTTGTCATCTTCTGTACTTGTCTTGTTCTTTTGATCTCTTTAACCCCGCCCGAAGTTTCAACTCGGAGATTTCCTTCTGTGCTGCTAACAGGGCTTCCTGACTCTTCTTCTCATTGGCTTCCAGCTGCTTTATCTTAGCCTGTGTCTTCTGATCATCTTGCAAACGAGCTTCAGTGATTCTGATCCATCTAGCCTGACTCTCCTCTAGGTAGTGTTCAGCTCCGGCCTTCTGAATCTTGGCTTCTTTGCAAGCATTCTTCAATACCAGTTCCCCTGCTCGGGCTTTCCTGATGTAATCGTCAGTCTTCTCGATCTTGGTTACATGCTCGATGCAGAGCTTCTATAACCTTGCATTTTCCTGACGACTATCATTCCTTTCCCAAAGGGTCTTCTTCAAAGCTTCATAAAGCTGGGCATTCCTCTCTTTCAGCTTCTCAAATTCCTCCATACTGATTGTAGCTATAGGCTCTACTGCTGATGGCCTTGGCACATCTTCCAGGGTGAATGGCATGCAAGTGATCTGTCCTCTGATGATAGACCATTCAATGTACTGAGCTGAAGCTATGTTGTTACACTTACCCAGAATAGCAGTCCCTTTTGTCTGTATATTGTCCCAAGCCCAGGTTGCTTGTCGGGCAATGGCATGATTATTCAGAATATCACAGTAAAGAGACTCTGCTAAGTCCTTCTCCCTAGGTGGATGTACCAAGGCATACCCTAACTGTCTTCTGAAAAGAAAAGGATTGTAATTGATGCAACCCTTCACTCCAATAAGAGGCACATTAGGTTATTGTCCACAATTTGTAATTATGTCCCTGCCCTTGGTGCTCTGGGTACACCACCTGATGTCTTCCGAAGTAAGGGTTATCATCCTCTTAGCCCAGTTCCTTGATTGATGTGGATTCAGGAAAGCTTCCGTCTTCGGCACATGTCTCATCAACCAACTGTAGAAAAGGGATGCACAACATCTGACTAGTCTTCCCCTCTGTTTGTCATTCCTCTAATGCACTAAGTAATAGAAGTCTCCTAACAGGATGGGGACTGGATTGTTGAGCATGAAGATATGGATAGCATTCTTACTTACAAACTTAGGCTCGTCTGCAAAAAAAATGATACCATATATACTAAGAGCCAGGAGAGTACAAACAGATTCCCAATTTCCTATTATAGCCTGCTTTGTAGCCTGAGTGATTAAGAAGTCCAGATGAAGGCCTGGGATTCCAGCCTTGGTGGTCATATGCTGATCAATGATGGTGGCTTCCAAATGTAAAACTTTAGCTATGTCTTCATTCTTAGGAGCAGTCATTTCAGGGTTGAAAGGGATTCCTCTTCTGATAGGGACACCCAACAACATAGAATACTCTTCCAACAGAGGGTCTATCTGAAAATCCGGGAAAGTGAAACAACTGATGGGAGGGTCATAGAACTGAAGACATGTGTGAATCATGCTCCTCTGTGATGCATCCAATCCATGATCATGTCCAGGATCCCACCAAAATGTTATTTGAATAAAGGGACATGATCAGGGGTGATAAGGGCCTGTATCTGCCTGATGCCTGCTAGAGGGTGCTCAAAGAAATGGTAAGTGATGTTGCTCTTCCTGGTTGAATCCATACTGACAATGGGTGCTGATGAAGATAACTAAAGAAGATAACTGAAGAGGATGGCTGAAGCAGATATCTAAGAAAAAGAACGGTCAAAACCAAACCAAAGAAAATGTGGATACCCTGTAAAATAAATAGACAAATGTTAAAATGATGCAGTATGAGGTATGCTGAATGATACGCAAGGGTTTGTGATCAGGTGCTGGATTGTCAGTTGCTTTTGGTAGGGTCCATGAGTGTTCAGAATTCCGGATGAAGTTCTGAGAACCAGTAACCAGGTGGGGGACTGAAATAAAGAGTCACTTGTCCAGGGTTTCATGGAATCAATCCAAACTAGTGTCACCTTAAAACAAATCTAGTAACAAGGTATGTTGAGGCCAAGGGTTCCTGCAAACCTGTAAACAACCCCACCCACTCACAGGTATTGTTCTAGAACAAGGATCCTCAGGTTCAGATTTATTATGAGAAGTTTAAACACTTCTAACCCGGAGGTACAATGTTTACCCTAATCATAAAGAATCCTCCTTTAATTCACCTCAGATGCTGAAGGTCATCTAAAAAGGTCATCCATACTTAGCAGGCTTCCCAGATAGCCCTAGAACTACAGGAGATCTATAACACATAGTTCTCAAGAAGAAACCCATGTCTGAACCGTGTTTTCATATTCCCGCACCAAACCGAAATGGAATGGTAAAGAACATGAATCCACTCTAATCCTATGTTTGTCACTCAGGCCTTTGTGTTGGGCCTTTCTCACTGGAATACCCCTCCCACCAAAGCAAACCAGAAAATCCAGCACATGATATGATAATAATAAATGGAATGCATAAAACAGTAAATGAAAGCGATAAAGTAAATGTGATAAATAAAATTGTACAGAAAGTAATAAATAAAGCAAAAACAAAAGCACACATAGAACATAACACATAACACCCCCAATAAACAAAAACAAACAAGCGCTTGGAGAAACCCACAAAAGAACCAGAAGTCCTAGTTGCAAAGATTCCCAGCAGAGTCGCCAAGTTGTCGCTCCCCCGGACTCTCGTCCCGGTGCAAACGCGAACTGTCGGCGATGTTGGAGGTTGAGGTTGAATAGAGTCGCCAGCTAGACATTTTTATCCCGAAGGAAAGGTAATGCTCCATAAACCTGGAAGGGTATGGATAAGACGGTTGCGAACCAAAGAAACTGAGAAAGGGGTTGGTTACAGCCTGGGAAGGTATTAGCAGCTAGATTGTCCGTCGTACTCGACGGGATCCACGCTTACTTGATTGTTTTTAAAAGGGGTAGTGTATGTGCTGGATGTGTATGAAAAGCTAGGAATGAATGTACAGTGTGTCAGTGCAAAAGAGAGTGAGATGTTCAAGAATGAGGCTTAGAAAAGAAAGCTGAAAGAGGGGGAAGACACAGAGGCTTTTGTTTGATAACTGTTAAGTTATGCCTACGTATCCTTTCGTGCAATGAGGAAGTCAGAACACCGTAGTTCGACTTAAAAAGACTGGAATGAAATGTTGTGAACTGTTTACTTATCTTTGCTCAAGTGTGTGACTCGTCTGGCTCGAGTGCTAACTGTCTTGCATTAGACGGAAGAAGCGAGTTCTCATTTATATAATGAGTGTGATGAGAAAAGAATCCCGGAGGAGACGATTATTGTTTGTTTTTGTGTTTTCAGTTTTTTATTTTTTTGTTATTTTGCATAGGATAATGAGCTTAAGCCTAAATCAAGGGTTGTAAACTCATTATATCCTCCCTGATTAGGGATAATGAGCCTACTTAAGCATGAGATGAAGATCTCAACTTAATTACCATGATGATGTAGGATTAAGATCATTAACCTACTTGTAATTATTAATATGTTTTTGGGTTTTTGTTTAGTGTTAAGTAATGAGTTTAATCTTTAATCACATATTAGTGAACTCATTACACCATCCTAAGAGAAGGATAATAGATGAGAACACTTAAGAGGAAGAAGACTCCTCAACTTAATCCATGGTTAGGGATTAAATTCAATATATAACAAGCCTTTATTAAGGTGGATTTTAATTAAAGGTGAGATTAAGAAGTGGATTTTATGTTTGTAAGACTTATCTTGAGGGGGACTTGTCCATTAAACACTAGGGTTAGTCCCTCTTAACCATAAGGAAGAGATGTAACCCTAATATAAGGTCCAAGTTACAAGCTTAAGTCTTAATAGTTATTAGGTGTTTTGATTAAGAGGTGTAAACAAATTAAAGGTTTAACACTAAGGATTAAAGTTATACACTCCATCCTAAGATAAGGATGCAGGCATAACCCTAATTCAAATCCTAAAGCTTTAAGTGTTTAGCCTCTGATTATGAGATGAGAAGAGAGACTTAAGGAGACTCAAAGGTAAAAGACTAGGGGAGACTATGTACAACCCTAAAATTATCACGCTTGGATATCCTTTGGTTTGTGAGGCTTAGAGAAATATCTTCAGGAGGCCACCAAGAGAGAGAAGCAGATGAAAAGTGAAGAAGAAAAGAGAATAGGTTACTTACTTCCTGAAGAAGATAAGTAACCTAAAAGAAAGAGATAGGAGCAAGAGAGCACAAGTGAAGCAAGTTCACTTCAAAGACAATTAAATAATGCATATGAAGAGATGAGAAGAGGTGGGATGTGAAGGCAAATCCACATCCCAAACAACTTACCATAAGCCCCTGAAATGTTAGTGTGAGATGCATAAGATGCAAAACAAAAGGAAATAAAGCAAATGAAAGTGCAATGACCAAAACCAGAAGTGAATATGTGATGCAAATGTGTTATGAGATGATGCAAAGTCATACATGATGCATATGAATGATCATATAAGGGATGATATGCAAAAGAAGCATGTTAGAATCTTGAAAACACATGGATAGGCATGAAATGCAATGAATGAAAAGCATACCAAATGAATGAAGAAATGATCAATAAATGTTCACACATGTTCTAAGATGTCTAATATGGCATACAAATGAATGAAATGCTATGGCAAGTTCATATGATTGAGATATACAAAGATGAATGCAAATGAACATGAGAAATTAGGGTTTTATAAATGTATGAGATGCACATGATCCAAACAGAAGCATACATCATGATAAAAATTTGAAAATAAACTCAAACAAACCCTAAAAACATACAAGATCACTCCTCAAAGGTGGAGGTCAGAAGCTAAACCTAGAGGAAGATATGAATTTCCTAAGTTAACTAGGGTTTTTGGGTGATTATAATGGAAAAATTCCAAACAAATTAAAAATTCAGTTAAAAATTATGAGATTAATAACCTAGATACTAGATGAAATATATGAAACAATGCAAAAAGAATCAATTTCAAACTCATCATGGTTGATCATAAATGATTTTTTTAATTTAGGGTTAGAAAAATGGAATTTTATGAACCCTAATTCAAAGTAAATTGTGAAAACATGATCAAACCTAAAAATAAATTTGTGTGATGAGTTTTTAAGTGTTTCTAAATGTATGAGAATGCTTCATGATTTTTTTTGTGATTTTTAGATACCTAAATATATTTTTAATTAATTAAAATCAATTAATTAATTAAATAAAACATTTAAATGAAAATGCAAAAAATGGTATTTTTAAAAGTGTTTTTTGCTATGAAATAAAATGTAAAGAAAATAAAATAAAAGTGAAAGTATGCAAGATCTGAGGTCCAGATTTGAACTTGGGGAGACTGCGCGCATGTTTGGATGGCTGGGATGGTTTCTGATTAAATTAATTTAATTAAACCTAATTAAACTAATTAATTAAAGATTAGGGTTAATGAGTGAATCTGGTCCGTCCACGCACTAAACTTAAACACGATCCAATGGTCCAAAACGCATCTGGAGATTAAAACCCTAATTAGCCCTAATGACCCTCAGGTGACCGGAGGGAAACTCCGGTCATCTTCTCCAATCACTCAAAACCTCATCTTCCTCCCTAGGCCATTAAAACTCCTCTAACCTGCCCAGAAACCTTCCCCTACTCACACGAAACTCAAATCAATCAACAAATATGATTTATAACACACAAACATGGAGAATCGAAGAAGAACAAAAATATGGACAAACTTTCAGAAGCCTATGAAATCCTCATTTCTCCACCATTTTTAATTTTAAAGACATCATGATAAACCCCATAATATGTATTTTCATCTTGTAACAAGAAAACAAGGTTTTGAGAGAAAATGTTCTTGAGGTTACCTGAGCCGGAGATCTTCGAATGTGGATTTTCAGGGCCTCTGTCTTGTTCAAAATGCCTCCTCTGGTCCCTCTTGTGCTAATGGAATGCTTGGAAGGAGTTTACAATGGCTATTTCGTGAGTTTTGGTTCTGGTGTAACAGGAATGGTGCTTTTGGTTTATGATGTTTCAGGCCAAAGTGAAGGGTGATTTGTGTTCCTCATATCATGAGTGATTGAATGGTGAAGAACGTTTTGAGTTTGAGTGGCTGTGGAGTGAGTTTCGAAGACTTGAAAGTTTCGGGGATTTTTGGTGATTTTGAGTGTGTGGATGTTTCAGGCTCCAATGTGTTGTGAAATGAGTTGCTTGATGTTTGCATAAGAGGTTGTGATTGGTCAGAAAGTATGTGGTGGCATAGTGTGATTGGTATGGCTTCATTTGCAAAAAAAGTCAATGTTATGGTACCACAAGTAAGGGCTGGGACAGAAGAGATCCAAAGGGTGGATTTGCCTCAGCTGAGTTCATGGAGAACCCTTGGATTGATTGTGATGATCTGCAACACTTGGATCAAGAGTTATCATATGTTTTGCATTTTCCCTCTTTGAAAATTTTGTGAAAATTGATTCATGGAAACTTGTAATCCAAGGCATAAATTTGGTCAAGCAATGTTGCATTAACATGTTATGAAGTGTAGAAGTCAATTAGAGGTCACAAGAAGTCTTGAAACTTGATTTTGCAAAATTCCCTCTTTGGCACATACTTGAAAATTAGATGATTTTTCCCAACTTTGAAACATCATATCTTGAGTTCTAGGATGAATCAAGAGGAGTTCTTAAAATTTTTGAAAATGATAAGATCGAATCTACAACTTTCATGTTTGAAGATTTTTCATTTGAAGCCTTTTTGATCAAAAAAGAGGAGGTTGAAAATCTTTCCCAAAATGGAAAGTTTTCATTACAAGTCATGTCCAAAAATGGAAAGTTTGCAAATGGCTTGAAATTCTTCAATCTTGTGAACTTCTAACCACTTATAAGATCAAATCAAGATTATATAACCTCAAATTGATGAAAATGACCCTTTGGTACCATTGTTGGGGTCCTTAGATGCCCTGATTCTGACTTTTCTTGCACAACAAGTTATCAGTTGATCAGATGACTTCCACAATAAATTTCTTCATAAAATTTGGTACACATGATCCTTATAATATATTAAGACCAATGGAATCAATAATGACCAAAAATTTTGAGGTTAAGGGCCTCAAACCCAAAACCCTAATTTTAGGTCATCTGTGTAGAAACTGCTTAGTCTGCTTGAACACCTTTGCAATGCTTTGTGATCTCTTGACTTTTAAGAACCCTGGGGAGCATATTATGATCATGGAACACACATGGACCTTCTTGGCATGCTTCAAGACCTTTGAGATGGCTCAGATCACTTCTTTGGATTCTCTTGATCACAAACCCTAATTGCAACTTATGCAGTGAAACAAATATGCAATGTGAGGTGATATGCTTATGCAAATGCAATATGAAAGATCACAAGCCATGGTGTGAGAAAAAGTGAGGGCAAATTTGGGGTGTTTACAGATTCCAAGTAACCTCTTGTACTTCTAGCTCTACAAAGTCCCAGACAGATTTCTCTCAAAGCCCGATATCCCCATAAGAATTGACACTTAGTCGGATAAGTCTCTTAGGGGAATGTCTATATCTTTTATCCCCAGTCAGGGTATTTAGAAATTTAATCTTTCAATAAAAAGTACAACTGACGGAAGTCGAAAGATCCCAAGTACAATATTCAGAAAAAGACGGGAACAATGTCATCATACTCCTCAGCAACAAATCAAGATTTATTTTCCCTAGCTAGCAATTTTTACACAAAGCTACTAGTGTGCTTCAACTACATAATTGATCCATACATCATTTACAACATATCATGGCATACACATCCATAACGCATACGACATTCTCATTTACATTAAAAACGTCATACCATGCATTACATACATCAAATGACCTTGCATAAAACTAACTTTTTCTTTTTAGGATAGTTCATGGTCGGATAAACATTGTTGACTCCTAAAGACAGTTCAGAGACGATCAAAACGAAGATCTAGTTCTGATACTTAGTTCGAGGTATTTTCCCAGAAATAGTTCAGAGACGATCGAGACGAAGATCTAGTTCTGATACTTAGTTCAGGGTATCTTTCCCCCCAGAGACAGTTCAGAGTCGATCAAAACGAAGATCTAGTTCTGATACTTAGTTCAGGGTATTCTCCAGAGATAGTTCAGAGATGATCAAGACAAAGATCTAGTGTTGATACTTATCCGAGAGTAACATTCAGATAAAGTCAAACATAGACACATTCTGATACTCCTATCAACAAACACTTTGGATGGCATCTATAAGACCATCTCCAATCACTCCGAATGGTATCTTTAAGCCCATTCAAGCAATACAACCAACCAACAGTGTTATTTTGTGCACCGACAAGTGCAAATTTTTGGGCTTTTAGTGTTCAATCCTCTTCCACCTTCAGGTCACGAAAGGCGTACATGCCAATCTAACTCCTCAGGTTTCAAAATATTGAATAGGGGCATCTGTTGTACCCCAAAATTTTCCCTCATATATTCAAGACAATGTGTCTCAAGAGGTCTCCTAATAGTCACAAGATTCTCAGTTGCTCAAAGGGATTCAAGGTTTCATCAGACAAAGCCTCCACCTATGCAATTAATCTTAAATTAGAGTTTTTCAATTTCCCAAAGTAAATTGGACTTATGAAGCCTCAAATGTACTTCATGGCATCCCACATACTTCAAAGGATCCTCATGCCAAGTTTCAAGACTTCCCCTACAAGTTTGGTCAGTCAGATGCTCAGATAATCAAAAATCAATTAACTTGGTCAAAAAGTCAATTGTGGTCAACATACAGTCAAACGTCAAATATTTTTGGTCTAAATCAAGATTATGAAGTGGTATTCATCATTTAATCAAGGTTTGATCGTGATTCATCAAGGAAACCTCAGATTCATCAAAAGTCAGAAGTTGCTAAATTAGGGTTTCTTAAGGGGAAAGTCAATTGTACTTTGACCAGCCACAACTTTCACATACTTCATCAGAAATTTCCCATCCAAATCTCATTTTAAAGGAAATTAAATTCCCTACAACTTTGTGTCTCACAAGCCAAGGCCATAAATACTTCATTTGAGAGATATGAGCGAAGACATTACAGGTCCTTTAAAAAGTCAACAAAAAGTCAACTTTTTCAAAAGCTCATAACTTGAACATGAAAGATCAAATGGACATGAGACCAAAAGGAGTAGTTAGAGGACACTCTAAGCTTTCCTAAAAGTCCAAGAACACATACATGGTACAAAAATTGAGAGAGTTATGCATTGTTGAAGTTGGGAAAATTTGAGGAGGTGTATAAGACAAATAATGACCAAAACTTAAGTTTTTGCCAAATGGGCCCATATTTTTCTAATCCAAACTTAACCATGAGATAATCCACGAACCATAAGTCATATATTCTGATTTTTTATGTTTATTTTATATTTTATTGGATTTAATTTATTTAAATTCAATTTGAATTAGAGTAAATATTGAAAAATCAAATATTTGATCTTAGGAGTATTTTGGGATCAGATTTTGATGTTTATTATCATTATATGGATCCAAAATTTGTACAAAACCAAAGATGAAGTGTGTAATGGTTAATTATGAAGAAAAAAAATATTAAAATTACCATTGAAAATCAAATCAAATAATTTTCACCCAAGCCCAAAATCTGACCTAAATTACACCCTCTATATATACTTATCATCTCCGCAAGTCACAAGGATGAAATTTGATGCACAAGAAACCCTAGAGAATTAAAAAAAAGGTAAATTAGGGAAAACCACCAAAGAACTCTATATCAAGTTTTCTCCACTTCTCCACATCCAAACATCTTAAAGAAGGTCCCAGGAGTCAATCCATATCATTAGTAAAGGTTGAAAACGCGTGATGAGTGCTCCGTGAACATGGTCACGCCTCTTCTTTTTATTCTTTTCGATTCTTTTATTTCATGCAATTTTCATCATTGTTTCATGCATATTTGTGTTTAATATATTTTTTAGGATCATTTAGATTCATTTTTTGCAGGTTTAGGTTCGATTATGAGGAGTTGCCATTGTTAGGGCATAAAGCTTCCATTAATCGAAACTCATTATCCAAGCACTTTCTGGCCAAACGGACACCACCATGAATTCCTAGGGCCCAAATTAGTAGGAATGGATGATCTTTTATTATTTTAACCGTCGATTTTATGGTTTTGAATTTACAAGTCATTTAGCTACGAAAAAGTCGTAGCTAATTTGCAGCAAAAATGAAGCGATTTCGTAGCTAAAATTGCAGGTCCAGGGATGAAGATGATCGCGTGGCAGGCGCGTATTGGCTAGCTCTCATTACTGTTTGATTTTATTATTTAATTGCTTGTTGTTGTCTACTAACACGCAGATGGGCGTAGCCTGGTGGCAAGGATGATTCGCCTGCAACCCTTAGGGTCTGGGTTCGAAACCCAGCGCCCTCCATTCCTTTTTTTCACCCTTTTGCTTTGTTTTTCTATTTTTTAAGATTTTCAATTTTTTTTCAATTTTTTTTATTTAAATTAATTAACCATTAATATTTTTTAACCAATAATAATTAGAAAAATAATATTTTTCTTTTTCTTTTTCTTTTAACAAAAATTAATAACTTCTTACTTTTATAAAAAAATAAAATACATATAAAAAATAATACTTTCTTTTTTTTAATTTAGTTAATTAATAATTTAAACTTCAAACAAATCATAAAAAAAACTTTATTTTTTATAAAAGCTCAATTAACCGATTTTAATCAAATTCTCCAATATTTCTTCCTCCTTCATTCTTATCTCCTCCCGATGTTATTTTTTCGTCATTTATCAGAACAAGTGTATAGGATTATTTAATTATCTTGTAATATTTAATTTTCTGCATTTTATTTTCCGCACTCCCCGATTTAAAATATGTATCCCCCTCCCATGATGTAACAGCTTAGGGTTTTCTATTCCGCATATAAATTCCGCAAAATATTTTAAATTGCGTGGTTAGTAATAATAGGGTGTGAAAAGACCTGTATGCAAAATAAAAACGGACATAGCCCACTAATCTAAAAGACAAAATAACTGAATACAACACATTTTCACACATGCACCTCTAGGGTATCCCTTCTTGTTGGCTTACGAAAATGGTCAAGTCCCTCGAACATAGGGGTGTCTTAGCAAAGTTGCATAAACAAAAATCATCAAGTCCATTTGATATAAAGATAATAGTCCCTCGATGACCCTTCGAGTTGCCTACGGATAAATGATCTCGTCCCTCGATGACCCTACGGAAAATGATGATTGTCGCTTCGAATTGCTAAGATACCTTTACAAGGCTTCCTTCTATGACCATACGATGACCCTACGCATGTCCCTCACATCCAAGTATAAGACTACTTACTAACTAATAGTAAGGACAATTCTATCCCTAAGGAAAGAAACATAACATGAATGACCTTGAGTAGGTAGAAAGACCTTAACTGCTTCTTCACCATTTCAAAAGCAATAATTACTCTTTACACCTCACATTTTTAAGAACTTTCTAAGAAAACCCCTTTGTATACATTCATACGAGAATCATTACACAGGTGGACCTTTTTTCTAAATACACCACCACTATTTTTCAAACAAAAGTAAAGTGAGCTAAGTAGGTAAGAGATCATGGATAACCATGGATACAAAGGGCGCTAACACCTTCCCTTTGTATAACCTACCCCCCGAACTCAAAATCTTTTAAAAGGTCTTTCCTGTTCTTTTCCACCTTTCCTACTTGGATAAAAGAAAAGTCGGTGGCGACTCTTGCTATCCACAACATTGTTTTTGTGAAAACAAAAACGACAAAGTCATTTCTCCCACCGTGTTACACTCGTCTATGGCACCAAAGGTTCAGGCACTTGCATCTCAAAGGAATGAAAAAAAATCCTATCTAATGATGCAATTAGATGTGTTCCTAACATAATTATTGATGAAGGAAGAATTTATGGAGAATGTCAGATTGGAAAACAAACAAGATCATCTCACAAAAAGCTCCAACATCTCACCACAATAAAAACTCTAGAGCTGCTCCACACGGACTTGATGGGACATATGAAAGTCGAAAGTCTAGGAGGGAATAGATATACATATGTGGTGGTGGATGATTTCTCAAGGTTTACTTGGATAAAATTCATCATAGAAAAGTATGAAGTTTTTGAAGTGTTCAAAGATCTGTGTCAAAAAGTTCAAAGAGAAAAAAGAGTGCAAAATTATCAGGATCAAAAGTGATCATAGGAAGGAATTTGAGACTAGAAGGTTCAATGAATTATGTTCCTCTGAAGGAATAAGCCATGAATTCTCATCCCATATTACCCCTCAGCAAAATGGAGTTGTTGAGAGAAAGAACAAGACTATACAAGAGTGTGCAAGAATCATGTTGCACGCCAAAAAGCTTCCTTACTACTTTTAGGCAGAAGCTATGAACACTGCTTGTTATATTCTCAATCGAGTAACCATCAGATCAGATACCACTGCTATCTTGTACGAACTTTGGAAAGGGAGAAAACCCTCAGTCAACTACTTTCATGTCTTTGGAAGCAGATGTTATATTCTGACAGATATAGAGTAAAAAAGAAAAATGGATCCTAAGAGTGAAGAGGGAATCTTTCTTGGATACTCAACAAACTGCAAAGCCTATAGAGTATTTAACTCCATAACTAAGGTTGTCATGAAGTCTATAAATGTTGTTATTGATTACTCTCTTACATAAAATGATGTTATAAAAAATGTTGGAATATTCTTAGCTATGAGTTATGCTCCTCAGAAAGATAGAAGTACATGTAAGAACTTTGAACCTGAAAATGATCCTGAAACAGTTCCAGAATCAGAATCTGAACTTGTAGAGACTGATCCAACCGACAAAGGACCTTCAATCAGAATCCAAAAGGACCATCATAAGTAGCTGATAATAGGTGATCAAAATGATAGAGTAAATACCTGATCAAGAGATATCATCTCAAATGCCCGCTTCGTCTCAAAGCTTGAACCTTAAAATGTCAAAAAGCCTTGAAGGATGAATTCTGGCCCAATGCTATGCAGGAAAAATTAGAGCAATTCAGGAGGAATGAAGTATGTGATTTAGTTGCAAGACCAAATGGTGTTAATATTATTGGAACTAAATGGGTATACAAAAACAAGTAAGATGAACAAGGAGTTATCATTAGAAACAAATCCAGACTTGTAGCTCAAGGGTACACTCAGATAGAAAGAGTTGACTTTAATGAAACCTTTGCACCAGTTACTAGACTTAAATCAGTTAGATTACTGTTGGGAGTGGCATGTCTGCTGAAGTTCAAATTATACCAAATGGATGTCAAAAGTACCTTTCTTAATAGGACTTGAATGAAGAAGTTTATGTTGAGAAACCAAAGGGATTTGTTGATCCTGACTTTCCTAAACATGTTTACAAGTTAAATAAAGCCTTATATGGTATAAAGCAAGCTCCTAGAGCATTGTATGACAAACTGACTGAGTTTCTGGTTACCAATGAATATCGAAAGGAAGGAATAGATAAAAAATGTTGGAATATTCTTAGCTATGAGTTATGCTCCTCAGAAAGATAGAAGTACATGTAAGAACTTTGAACCTGAAAATGATCCTGAAACAGTTCCAGAATCAGAATCTGAACTTGTAGAGACTGATCCAACCGACAAAGGACCTTCAATCAGAATCCAAAAGGACCATCATAAGTAGCTGATAATAGGTGATCAAAATGATAGAGTAAATACCTGATCAAGAGATATCATCTCAAATGCCCGCTTCGTCTCAAAGCTTGAACCTTAAAATGTCAAAAAGCCTTGAAGGATGAATTCTGGCCCAATGCTATGCAGGAAAAATTAGAGCAATTCAGGAGGAATGAAGTATGTGATTTAGTTGCAAGACCAAATGGTGTTAATATTATTGGAACTAAATGGGTATACAAAAACAAGTAAGATGAACAAGGAGTTATCATTAGAAACAAATCCAGACTTGTAGCTCAAGGGTACACTCAGATAGAAAGAGTTGACTTTAATGAAACCTTTGCACCAGTTACTAGATTTAAATCAGTTAGATTACTGTTGGGAGTGGCATGTCTGCTGAAGTTCAAATTATACCAAATGGATGTCAAAAGTACCTTTCTTAATAGGACTTGAATGAAGAAGTTTATGTTGAGAAACCAAAGGGATTTGTTGATCCTGACTTTCCTAAACATGTTTACAAGTTAAATAAAGCCTTATATGGTATAAAGCAAGCTCCTAGAGCATTGTATGACAAACTGACTGAGTTTCTGGTTACCAATGAATATCGAAAGGAAGGAATAGATAAAACTTTCTTTGTCAAAGAAAAGGAAGTAAAATTAATGATAACTCAAATCTATGTGTGTAACACCCCAAAATTTGCCCTTTTATTTATTACTAACATCAAGTTGCTTATGTGTCATTCATTTTCATTTAGGTCATAAACATCATACATGCATCATTGGTTTTCCCAAGGCATGGGATCAAGGTGATTTTTCCAGTTCAGAGGTACTCATGTTAAAATTTTGCCCAACAGCTAATCATTAGAGGATCCTGTAAACACCCCAAATTTGCCCTCAATTTTTCTCACACCATGGCTTGTAGTATTTCATTTTTTCACAAGCATAGGCATACCACCTCATATTGCATATTGTTTCATCTGCATAGTTTCATTTCATCTGCATCTAGGGTTTGTGATCTGAACAATCCAAGAAGTGATCTGAGCCATCCCAAAGGTCTTGAAGCTTACCAATAGGGTCCATGTGTGTTCCATGATCATAATATGCTCCCCAAAGTTCACAAAAGTCAAGAGATCACAAAGAATGGCAAAGGCATGGAAGCAGAGCTAGGGTTTTCACTACACAGATGACCAAAATTAGGGTTTTGGTTTTAGAGGCCTTAACTCCAAACTTTTTGGCCATTCTTGTTTTTAATGTTCTTAATATGTTATAAGGATCATGTGTACCAAGTTTGATGAAGAAATGCATTGTGGAAGTCATCTGATCATTAGGTAACTTCTTGAGCAAGTTAAGTCAAAATCAGGGCATCTGAGACCCCCAACAAGGGTACCAAAGGATCATTTTCATCAAATTGAAGTTATATGATCTTTTTTTGATCTTATAAGTGGTTGGAAGTTCATAAGATTGAATAATTTTGAGCCAATTGCAAACTTGCCATTTTTGGAAATGACTTGTAATGGAAACATTCCATTTTGGGAAAGATTTTCAACCTCCTCTTTCATGACCAAAAATGCTTCAAATGAAAAATTCTTGGACATGAAAGTTGTAGATTAGGTCTTTCCCTTTTCAAAAAGTACAAGAACATGTCTTGATTTTCATCCTAGAACTCAAGATATGGCCTTTCAAAGTTGACAAAAATCCTATAATTTTCAAGTTCATGTCAAAGAGGGATTTTTGCATATTGGCATTCCAAGACTTCTTGTGACCTCTAACTGACTTCTAAGCACCATAACATGACAATGCAACATTGCTTGATCAAATTTGTGCCTTGGATCATAAGATTTCATGCCTAATCTTCACAAAATTTCCAAAGAGGGATAAATTGCAAAACACATGCAACCTCATGATCTAAGTGTTACAGCTCATCTATTTCCATCCACGGGCTCTCCACAAAGTCAGCTGAGAAAAATACACCCTTTAGATCACCTCTGACCTGAGCCCATACTTGTGGTACACTTTCCTTGACTTTTTGAAAAACAAGCCATACCAATCAAACTGAGCCACAACAACTCTCTGGACCATTCAAGACCTCTTATGCAAACCCTAAGGAGCTCATTTCATAACACATTCAAGCCTGCAAGCTCTCACAAGCCAAAATTCACAAAATCACCAAAAAAACTTCCCTTCTTCGAAACTCAAAACACATCCATCAAACTTCAAAACAAACTTCACCAATCATCTTCAAAACACTCATAGAACACAAAGCAACCCTCAAAATGGCATGAAACCTCCCAAATCAAAAAATACGATTTCTGCAAAACCAGAACCAAACACTTCAAAATAGCCATCACAAACTTGTTCTAAGCATTGCAACATCATCATGGAGCTCATTGGGGTTGGTTTGCATCAAAGAAAAGGCCAGAAAGCTCCAAACTGAAAAGCTTCAACTCAGGTATACCTCAAGAACATTTTTTCCAGAACTTGCTATTTAAGTTAAAATATCAATCTTTATGTTCCCCTGATCACACTGATATGTTTAGTTTCGAAAATAAGTGAGAAATGTGCATGTATGAACTCTCTGAAAGTTTGCCCGAAAATCTTGTTTGCTTCGATTCTTGTTTTTTATGAAATATAAATGTTATTTGATGATGGATTCTTGCTTAGGGGGGTTAGAAGATCATTTCTGGAGCTTTAGAGGTTTTAATTTGACCCAGGGAAGAAGTTGAGGTTTTGAGTGGCCGGAAAAGATGACCGGAGCTTTGCTCCGGTCACCTGAAAGTAATTAGGGCTTAATTAGGGCTAGCTGCCCAGGTTAAATTCTCACCCTTGGATCTTGTTTAAGTTAGCATGTGGACGACCTAGATGAAGTCATTAACCCTAACCTTTAATTATTTAATTTAATTAGGATTTTTTGAATTAATTAAATCAGAATCAATCCTGGCCATCAGATAGTGCGCGCAGTCAACCCCTCTTTCCCAAGTTCAAATCTCATCCTTTGGATCAGCATACCTTCCACTTTATTTGATTTTTATTTCATTTTATTTCATTTTCTTTCCACATTTTATTAAAAATACCAAAACACATTAAAAAATTCCCAAACTTTGCATTCTTGTTTTAAATATTTTTTTCAACCTAAAAATGATTTTTATTTTATTTTTTGCATTTAAAAAGTATTTTTAAAATATTTAAATGTTATTTTTAATTAATCAATGGATTTTAATTAATTAAAAATACATTTAGGTTTCTAAAAATCACCGAAAAAATCATGAACCATTCCAATACATTTATAAACATTTTCAAACTCTTAATATAAATTTATTTTTAGGTTTGATCATAATTGCACAATTTTCTTTGAATTAGGGTTCATTAAAATCATGTTTTTTAACCCTAACTTTGAAAAATCATTTCTTCCTAACCAAGAAGAGTTTGAACTTGATTATTTTTGCATTGTTTCACATATTGCATGAAGTTTCTAGGTTATTTTCCTCATAAATTTATCTTGAATTTTCAAATTAATTTGCATTTTTCCTTTTTAATCATCCAAAAACCCTAGCAAACTTAGAAAAATCATAACTTTCAATAGGATTAGCTTCTGACCTTCTCCTTTAGGGTGTGACCTAATATATGTTTAGGGTTTGATTGAACTTGGTTTCAATTTTTTTATCATGTTGTATGCTTCTGTTTTGTTCAGTTGCATCTCATGTGTCCATAAAACCCTAATTTCTCATGTTCATTTGCATTCACTTTCCATATTCATCATCATATGAACTAGCCATGACATTTCAAGCATTCATATGTCATCTTAGACATCTTAGGACATGTTAGAACATTGCTTGATCATTTCTTCATTCATTTTCTATGCTTTGCATTCATTTCATTTCATAAACATCCATGTGTTTTCAAGCTTCCAAGCATGCTTTCATGACATCCCATCTTTGTATGATCATTCATATGCATATTGAATGACATTGCATCATCTCATATGCCATTTTAATCACATAATCACCTCTGACTTTTGTCTTTGCATCTCATTTCAATTCATTTCTTTATGCTTTATGTCTTATGCATTCATACTAACTTTTTCAGGAACTTTTGGTAAGTTATTTTAGGAGGTGGATTTGCCTTCATTTCCCACTTCTTATTATCTCATTCATATGCATTTTAACATGTATTTGAAGTGAACTTGTTCACTTATGTTCCATCCCTCTTACTTTCTCTCTTTAAGTTACTTATCTTCTTCAAGAAGTAAGTAACTTATTCTTCTTCTTCCTTCTCTTTTCATCTGTTTCTTCCATTGGTGGCCTTGAAGATCTTCTCTTTTAATCCTAACAAACCATAGGATATCCAAGCATGATAATTTTAGGGTTGTATATAGTCCTCCCTTAGTCTTTCGCCTTTGAGTCTCCTTGAGTCTCTCTTCTCATCTTAATAATCAGAGACTAAACTCTTAAAGTTTTAGGACTTTGGAATTAGGGTTATGCTTGCGTCCTTCTTTAGGATGGAGTGTATAACTTTAATCCTAAGTGTTAAACCTTTAATTAGTTTAAACCTCTTAATTAATCCACATTAATAATCACCAAGACTTTTTCTTGTAACTTGGGCCTTACATTAGGGTTCTATCTCTTCCTTATGGTTAAGAGGGACTAACCCTTGTGTTTAATGGACAAGTCCCCCTCAAGTTGTCTTACAACATAAAATCCACTTCTTAATCTCATCCTTTAATTAAAATCCATTTAATAAAGGCTTGTTATATAATGAATTTAATCCCTAAGCATGGATTAAGTTGAGGTATCTTCCTCAGCTTAAGTGTTCTCATCTATCATCCTTCTATTAGGATGGTGTAATGAGTTCACTAATTTGTGATTAGAGATTAAACTCATTACTTAACATTAAACCAAACCCCAAAAACACCTAATTAATCACAAGTAGGTTAATGATCTTAATCCTACATCATCATGGTAATTAATTTGAGATGTTTATCCCACACTTAAGTAGGCTCATTATCCCTAATCAGCGAGGATATAATGAGTTTACAAGACCTTGATTTAGGCTTAATCTCATTAACTTATGCAAAACATCAAAAACAATAAAAAATTGAAAACACAAAAACAAAAAATAATCTTCTCCTTCGGGATTCTTTTCTCATCATACTCATTCACAAACGAGAATTTGCTTCTTCCGTCTAATGCAAGACAGTTAGCACTCGATCTAGATGAGTCATACACTTGAGCATAGACAAGTAAGAAATTCACAGTCAATTTATCTTTCAATCTCTTTGGGTTGAACTACGGTGTTCTGACTTCCTCATTGCACACGAGGATACGTAGGCATAACTTAACAGTTATTGAACAAACGTCTATGTGTCTTCCCCCTCTTTCAACATTCTCTAAGAGCCTCAGTTCCTGAGCATTTCACTTTTTGCACTGACAGCTGTACATTCATTCTTAGATTTTGCACACAGATAGCACATAAACTACCCCTTTTAAACACAATCTCGTAAGTGTGTATCCCGTCGAGTACGACGGACAATCTGGGTGTTAATACCTTTCCAGGTTGTAACCAACCCCCTTTCTCAGTTTCTCTGGTTCGCGACAGTCTTATCCATCTTTTTCTAGGTTTATGTAGCATTACCTTTCCTTCGGGATAAAAATTCCTAGTTGGCGACTCTATTCAATTCAACCTCATTTCTCTTTTCGCTGACCGTTCGCGTCTGCACCAGGGATGCAAATCTTTGGGAGCGACAGCTTGGCGACTCTGCTGGGGATATAAAAAGTTTCTTGTATCCAGGGCTTCTGGTTCTTTTTGTGGGTTTCTCCCAACGCTTGTGTGATTTGTGTTTATGGGGGTGTTATGTGCTACTTGTGTTTTTTATTGCTTTATTTATTGCTTTCTGTACAGCTTTGTTTATTGCTTTCATTTACTGTTTATGCATTCCATATTACTGTCATCATATCATTATGCTAGATCTGTGTTTTCCTTGGTGGGAGGGATATTCAATGCGTAAGGTTCCATACCGGGAGCCTGAGTGGCACATAGGATAGAGTGGCTTCATATTCTTTCCCATTCCATTTCGGTCTGGTGCGGGAATATGAAACACGGTTCAGACATGGGTTTCTTCTAGAGAACTCTGTGCTACGGATTTCCTGTAGTACTAGGGCTATCTGGGAAGCCTTCTAAGTCTGGAATACCTTGTTAGATGACCTTCAGCATCTGAGATGAATTAGAGGAGGATCCTTTATGATTATTGTAAACACTGTACCTCCAGGTTAGAAGTGTTTGCACTTCTTATAATTGATCCAAGTCTGAGGATCCTTGTTCTAGAACAATACATGTGAGGGGGTTGGGATGTTTACAAGTTTGCAGGAACTCTTGGCCTCATCATATCTTGTTACTAATATTGTTAAGGTTACACTATTTTGGACTGTTCTTATGAAACCCTGGACTTGTGACTCTTTATTTGAGTCCCCCACCTGGTTACTGGTTCTCTAAGCCTCCGCCTGGACTTATGAACACACATGGACCTTATCAAGGCAGATAACAGATCCAACAATTGATCACAAACTCTTGCATATCATTATGCATACATCATTTTGCATCATTTTAACATTTGTCTATTTGTTTTACAGGGTATCCACATCTTATTTGGTTTGGTTTTGACTATTCTTCTGCTCAGATATCTTCATCAGATATATTCATCAGCCATCTTCATCAGGGATTCTCTTCAGCACCTTCATCAGTATTTCTCCTCAGTCATCTTCATCAGCATCCATTATTAGTATGGACCCATCCAAGAAGAGCAAAATTACTTATCATTTCTTTGAGCCCACTCTGGCAGGCATCAGGCAGATTCAGACACTCATCACTCCTGATCATGTCCCTTTATTCAGGGAACATTAAGGTGGCATTATGGACATGATCATGGACTTGGATGCATCACAGAGGAGTATGATCCACACTTGCCTTCAGTTCCATGACCCTCCTCTCAGATGTTTTACCTTTCCAGACTTTCAGCTGGGTCCTTTGTTAGAGGAGTTTTCCATGTTGTTGGGTATTCCCATCAGGTGGGGGATTCCTTTCAACCCTGAGATGACTTCTCCTAGGAATGAAGATATAGCTAAGGCTATGTACTTGGAAACCAACATCATTGATCAGAACATGACTACTAAGGCTGGAATCCCAGACCTCCATTTGGACTTCTTGATTACTCAGGCCACCAGTCATGCTGCAGCATGGAAGTGGGACATTGTTTGTGCTCTTTTGGCCCTTAGCATATATGGTATCATCTTGTTCGCGGGCGAGCCTAAGTTTGTAAGAAAGAGTGTTATCCAATTTTTCCTGCTGAAGAATCCAGTTCCTACCGTGCTCGGGGATTTCTATTACTCAGTGCATCAAAGGAATAAGAAGCAGAGGGGAAGATTAGTCAGATGTTGTGCACCTCTTTTCTACTGTTGGTTATTGAGGCACTTGCAAAAGTCAGAAGCTTTCTTGAACCCTCATCAGTCAAGAAATTGGGATAAGAGAATGATTGCTCTCACTTCATAAGACATCAAGTGGTGCACTCATAGCACCAAGGGCAGAGACATTATCACAAGTTGTGGGCAGTATCCCAATGTACCTCTTATTGGAGTAAAGGGTTGCATCAACTACAACCCTTTGTTGTTCAAAAGGCAACTAGGGTATGCCTTGGTACATCCACCAAGAGAGCATGACTTATTAGAAACCCTGTATGATAATCCTAAATTATATCGTTTAATTGGCTTGACTTACATGAATTTTAGTTATGATTTCCTTTGTTTTATTTGATTTATGCTTCGATTTATATATCATTTACTATGTTTTCAGGTGACTTGGGTTAATTCACAAAAGAAAGGAAAGAAAAGAATTAAAGGAAGAAATGTGAAGAAAATGAGAAGTTATGAATAAAAAGGAAAGAAAAGGACGGAAAGAAAATAAAAAGGGTGGGACCCACCACTCTCACACAATGTGGCGTAAGCCAAATTGGAAGGTGGCGTCCACCACCTATCAAATGTGGCACCCGCCACTTGTTAAGGGAGAGAGGAAGGTGGCGCCAACCACCTATAATTTAGGAGAAGAAATCTCCACTTTCCCTTTTATTCCTCCACTAATTCTCCAACTTCCCACTACTCTCACTCACTCCACTACTTCTCCAACTTCCTCTTATTGGAGTAAAGGGTTGCATCAACTACAACCCTTTGTTGTTCAAAAGGCAACTAGGGTATGCCTTGGTACATACACCAAGAGAGCAGGACTTATTAGAAACCCTGTATGATAATCCTAAATTATATCATTTAATTTCCTTGACTTACATGAATTTTAGTTATGATTTCCTTTGTTTTATTTGATTTATGCTTCGATTTATATATCATTTACTATGTTTTCAGGTGACTTGGGTTAATTCACAAAAGAAAGGAAAGAAAAGAATTAAAGGAAGAAATGTGAAGAAAATGAGAAGTTATGAATAAAAAGGAAAGAAAAGGACGGAAAGAAAATAAAAAGGGTGGGACCCACCACTCTCACACAATGTGGCGCAAGCCACATTGGGAGGTGACGTCCACCACCTATCAAATGTGGCACCCTCCACTTGTTAAGGGAGAGAGGAAGGTGGCGCCAACCACCTATAATTTAGGAGAAGAAATCTCCACTTTCCCTTTTATTCCTCCACTACTTCTCCAACTTCCCACTACTCCCACTCACTCCACTACTTCTCCAACTTCCAACTACTCCCACTTACTCCACCACTCATTTATGTTCCATGGAAGTTACAAAATGAAATTTCCTTCTATATATAGGTTTACTCTTGGCTTTAAAGGGGCATCTAAGTTTTTGTGCAATTTATTCTTTCATAGTTCTAGGCATAAATTATCATTGTAAAAGTGGTAGTTTCTCACATCGAGGAACTACCACACCATTAGTATTAGGCCTATGTTCTATGTAACGCTTGGATCAACAATCTTGCGTTTTAGTTTTTCTATTTCCAGCATTTAATTCAAGTTTATTACAGGTTCTTTATTTTATCGCTTTATTATTATTATTATTGTTACTGCATCTCTTAATTGTTAAAGTATGTTGTTCTTAATTTCAATCTGTATGTTTACGTTGTTTCCATTTAATTATATGTCTTTCTAATTAGCTTAGAGTCCGGCGTATGAGGACCGTCGTTACCGACGGGACTCGGTAGAAAATAATAGGTGCGAATTAATAACTACAATTATGTTTTGGTTATAATTTCTATGCGTAATTTAATTAGCATTGTCATGAGAGTGAGATGTTAGTTAATATTGCTTTGTCATGAGAGTGAGAGGCATATAAAGGTTTGAGCCGAGATCTGCGAGAGCGTGAGGAGCGAACCAGATAGTAAAAATTAGGCAACTTATCTAAATACAGCGAGAGCACTTTAGAGACGTTTAGGATATTATTAGCTTTCAAAGAGTGTTTCCTAGTTACCGGGCGAGCGAGAGCAAAATCTTGGGATTAGGAAGTATGATTTTAGTTAAGACCGCGAGAGCGTGAGACAGAGTCTTTAAGTTGGTATATTCTATGAAATAGGAGTATAGTCGTAATTAGCACCTCATTCTATGAGTCCCTTAGGAGCGCGGAAACCATTTCCCGGCCTCGTTCTTCTATATTTTCTTAGTTATATTTTAGTTTTAGTTCTAATCAAATATCATTAGCCTTAGCTATACAAAGTAACGATAGATAACGATAGGTTGATATTGGTCTCTGTGGTTCGACAATCTTTTATATTAGTTCGATAAATCTTTGCGCTTGCGGACACATCAAGTTTTTGGCGCCATTGCCAGGGACCAACAATCAATATTATTATTTTGTTATTGCACCGTATAGACTAAGGCATTTTCTTTCTTATTTCTTTAATTATGTTCCACCTAAACTCTTTCTACAATCCCTTGTACTGTGACATTAAGAATAATCATGCTATCATCTAACAGGCAGCCTGGGCTTGGGATAACATTATGACAAAAGGGACTGCCATTCTTGGCAAGTGCAACAACATAGCTTCAGCACAGTACATTGATTGGTCTCGCATAAGAGGATAGATCACCCGCATGCCATTCACCCTGGAGGATGTGCCTGGACCATCAGCAGTAGAAACTGTAGCTACAGTCAATTTAGAGGAGTTTGAGAAGTTGAAGGAAAGGAATACTCAGCTTTCTAAAGCTCTGAAGAAGACCCTCTGGGAGAGGAATGATAGTCGTCTGGACAATAAAAGGTTAGAGAAGTTTCGGACCGAGCATATGACCAAGATCGAGAAGACAGATGATTACATCAGAAGAGCCCGAGCAAGGGAATTGGTATTGAAGAATGCTTGCAAGGAAGCCAAGATTCAGAAGGCCAGAGCTGAGCACTACTTGGAAGAGAGTCAGGCTAGGTGGATTAGAATTACTGAGGCTCGTTCACAGGAAGATCAGAAGACCCAGGCTAGGATAGAGCAGTTGGAAATATCTGAGTTGAAACTCCGGGCGGGGTTGAAGAGATCAAAAGACCAAGACAAGTATAAGAAGCTGACAAATACTATTGCCACCAGGAATTTTCTTATCAGGACCATCACAGAGCATCCAATTGGACCAGTGACTGATGCTTTCCTAAAGGAAGTCAGAGAGGATGACTATGGGATGGATGTCTAATTTCCTTGTATTTGTACTTCATTTGTACTTTTGTTTATTTTGTTGTATTTTGACCCATCATGAGGGCTTATTGTAACCACAAAACTATGTACCTTTGCATTTGTAATATATGGTTTGTATGTTATTATGTGGGCTTCATTTCTCTTCAACATCATCATTCCTCGAGGTCTGGAAGGTCAAAACCAGAACCAAACCGGATACCCTTGGAAGACAAATAGACATACTGCATTGCATACTAACCTTATTCTTTGTTTTGTAGGTTTTCTTGTTGTTATTTTCTCACTTTGTTGTGGTTTCAGGAAACATTGCTCGTAGGAGAGTCTTCCCTATCAATAGAGTTCACCGGTATCCAACAAGAACAACCTTCCGAGCTTACAGATGGACCAGGTTCAACAAGATTTGACTGATGTAAGAAACTAGATGGCTAATGAAAGAACTAAAATGAGGGCTCAGATGAACTAGTTCATGGCAGTAATGACTGGGTTGGCCCAAAGCCAAGAAAGGTTAAGAGAGTTGGTCGAGCAGAAAACTCCTGAGGAAAACCACCCAGGTACAGGGGGTACCAGCAACAATGATCATGCACAACCTCGTACTGACCCCCCACAGTTTGGACCTTATCTTAACCCTGATGTTAATGCTATCAAGAATACCCAAGGTAATATTGGAGGGCGTGCCTTGCAGGAGGGCCCTCAGGAGGAACAATTCACTGTAGTTAGAGCAGGAGATGAAGTCTATGATCGTCGTCTGGACAAGATAGCAGAAAAGCTAAGATCTTTAGAGTCTCAAAACTCCTTAGGGTTTGATGTTATGGATATGGGGCTAGTGGAGGGAGTTAAAATTCCTCACAAATTCAAACCTCCCTGTTTTGAAAGATATAATGGGACATCTTGCCCTCGCACGCATCTTCAATCCTTTCTGGGAAGATTGAAGGCTTACACTATGGATGAAAAGCTATGGATGTTCTATTTTGAAGATAGCTTGATCGGGGCATCCCGTGAGTGGTACTCTCATCTGACTAGGGCAACAATCATAAATTGGAAAGATTTGGTCGAGGCTTTCATTCGCCAATATCAATACAATATAGACATGGCTCCTAATAGAACCCTTCAAATGGGTATGTCACAATCCTCCAGGGAAAGCTTCAGAGAGTATGCTCAAAGATGGAGGCAATTAGCTGCTGTTGTTCAACCTCCAATGTCGGAAAGAGAAATGGCAGATATGTTTATGAACACCCTTCAGGGGACATACATTGATAGGTTGGCTGCTTTCTCATCCACTAGCTTTGCAGACGTAGCCATAGAAGGAGAAAGAATTGAGAGTTTGGGTAAAATTTCTGATAATGGCGCCAGCTTAAGCAGCACAAGGAAACCTTTTGTAGGGCCTTGAAGGTCGGGTGAAACTAATTCTATACACATGCGAAGAGGGGGACCCCAGTATATGCCAAGATCAATTGCTGCTGTCACAATTCCTACTCCACCACCTCAGCAACAATACACTCTGCAACCACAACAGTTCCCTCAGCAACATTTTCCTCAACAAAGGTCCTACAACAACAACAACAACAACCAACAACAACGTCCTTTCCAACAAAGGCCATCTCAAGTCAACAGGGTAATCGATCCTATACCGATGCCCTATGCCACTTTGTTGCCACAACGTTTGAAGCTTAATCTTGTTGAATTAAGGACTCTGGCTCCACCAGATCCTCAGAACCTTCCACGGAATTACAACGTCAATGCCAGATGTGCCTTCCATTCTAATGCACCTAGACACACCATAGAAAAGTGCAGAGCTTTGCACATGAAGGTCCAGGATCTAGTTGATTCAAAGGCTTTAAATTTTGCACCACCTCCTAACGTCACAAAGAATCCTATGCCCAGCCACAGTGGGCCAAGGATAAATGCAATTGAGGAGGATTAACCCATGAACTTAATTGAAGACACTGCAAGCATTCAAACACCTCTGGCCGAGGTTAAAGCTCAGCTTTTAAGGTGCCAGGTGTTCCCAGGTTGTGAGGCCTGCTGTGAATCTTGCAAAATTTCCACCAATGGTTGTGCAAGCTTAAGAAGTGGCATCGATGGCCTTATCAAAGAAGGTATCCTGCAGATAACATCAATGGTTTCTACAACATCAGCAATTCCTCTTAAAGCAACGACAAGCACCCCTATTACAACTTCAAAGATAATTGTTCCGACAGACTCGTCTACAAAATCAACAATCATCTCTTCCACCACTTCAACAAACACTAGTTCAACTGCATCCGCTTCTACAACGACAACAACCATTAACAACGACATCTCCAAAGTCACCATATACTACGACCCAGCAATGGTCCCTGATTCCAACAATTTTCAGCAACAATCTCAACAACAACCCAGCTTCAGTATTTCATCATCACCACCAGTCAAAAGTCCTGTTACAATATATTACGATCCACAGACAATAACAGTTCCAACTTCCGCTGCAGTCAGTCCAGTCACCATCACGGTACCTGGACCCATTCCATATGAAAAAGATAATGATGTACCATGGCACTACGGTTCAGACCTTTACTGCAACGGGGAAAGAGTCTCTCTTGATTCTTCAGCTCATACAACATAGGTCGATAATGTCGGGGGAGGCAGAGGCTTTACCCGAGGCGGACACCTCTTCGCGTCACAAATTCCAAGAGTTAATACTGAGGCAGAGGCAGCTGCCAAAGCTAAAGGCAAAAATGTGGTGCCTGAGGAACCAGTTTTGAAAGAAGCTCATAAAACATCCTTTGATCAAGATGTGGATGAATTTATGATGATAATCAAGAGAAGCGATTATAAGGTTGTGGATCAGCTCCGCCAGACTCCTTCCAAGATCTCCATTTTGTCATTACTATTGTGTTCTGAAGCTCATCGGGATGCATTACTTAAAGTCTTGCATGCAGCCTACATGCCCAAGGAGATCACGGTAAATCAGCTAGAGACAGTGGTGTCTAATGTTAATACTAGTCATGGACTAGGCTTCACCAACGCTGATTTGACTACGGAAGGTCGTCATCGTAACAAAGCTTTGCACATCACTCTGGAGTGTAAAGTGTAACACCCTTCTACCCCAAAACATAATATTTATATAATATCAGAGTAATCATCTAAAAAGGGTATCACATATCATCATAATTCAACATAAACAGTGTCATATCCCGTAACACGGGTTAATCAACATCAAGAATATCATAAATCATTTCACAGCGGAATTTAAACTTCATAATTCAAAACTTCATAAACATAATTTTCACCATCCTGAATTTAACATCATAAAATGGAAACATTTATCCAGATAACAACATAACTGAAAACAGTTTAACAAAAGAAAACCCATCCCAGTGTTACATGACACAGAGTAGGACACATAAACCAGAACCACTTCTAAGGAACACTAAAGCACGCTCCGAGACTCATGAATTACTCCTATTGCACTACAGGACTATTCTTCGACACCTGCAAGTTACCCACGAAGGAGGCAACATTTCCAAGCAGGCAGGATGAGTAATCATAATATATCATAAACGTACCAGAATATAGAATCATAAATAAATTAGTACACATATCATGACATCATCAACTACAAAATTCAACAACAACCACAACACGATCATGAAATCAAACAACACCAACACAGTCATGAAATTCATCCAGAATATGCAATTCTAACATCCTGATATGCAATATGCATGTGGTACCATTTTCATCATGAGATGGATACATGACCATCAACCCTCCACAAAGGAGCACATCGTAAATAGTCGAGACACTTCAATCCACACAATGGGATTGAAGCAAATAAATAGGCCGAAGCCCCATCGTGAATGTTATGAAATGCAATGATGCGCTACATCGTAAATTCATCAAAATAATTCGCATCATTCATTTCAATCAGCAAAACAACCATCAAATAATCATATATATATATATATATATATATATATATATATATATATATATATCATCATGACATTACACCCAGAACACTGGTTCTCTAACCACTCTGACACATCAAGAATTAACCTGTACCCGGTAAATTATAAGGTAATTATAAGGTTATTTCACAAATTCATTTATCAAAAACTATTGCATTTTTCTCGTTTCTATTCATCAAAATAAAGTTCAGTTTGTACTCTTTCCGACGCTTCAAACGGAATGCGAATCGGACTTACGGTTTGAAAGTTATGAATTTTTAAGGAATTAGAATTTGCTTCTCAAACAGTGTTAACCGGTTAACCCATAGCGTTAACCGGTTAATGCACGTTTTCCAGCAGTCCCCTGCTATACAATTGCAGACTGTTCCAACACCAAAAACTCCAAAACCCCATTACGGGTTTCACATCAAAACACTCAAAAACCATTCAAAAACATCAATTAAACCTCAACAACATCTAGACAACAATTATACAAACAAATATGCGATTATAACTCATTCTAATTGCTCTAATTCATCAAGACTGTCTCATAAACTCAACCTAACTCAAAACCCCAAAAACTCATACCATCCAAATCCATTCATATTCTAATTCCTACACATTTATCATAGATTATAAAAACTCCCCATACCTTAGAGAATTTCGCCGCTTTACACTCTTCTCTGGGGTTCTCCACAGCCTCCTGACTCTGAGCTTTCTCTTTCTTCAAAGCACTTCACCAAACACGATAGAAAACCACAATGAGAAAACTGATCGTGTATTCCTTTTTACCAAAACACATTCCAGTTAAGTCTTTTCCCACTTTACCCTCATAATTTTCACAAAAAGACCACCTTACCCTTTTCTTTAATATATTTTTAATAATAATACTAAAATAGTATAATAAAACACTATTTATCCTTATTATATAAAAATACTCTTTTTCTCCAAAATTCTCTAATTAATCCAAACTCTCCAATTTTTCTAAATTAATTAAATAAATGATTAAATAATTAAATTTAGATTTCGGGGCGTTACATAAAGGGTCTGTGCTTTCACATGTTCTAGTTGACATTAGGTCTTCACTCAATGTCTTGCCAAAGAAAGCCCTTGTTAAGTTTGAATATGATGGTATAGCTCTCCGACCAAGCAATCTAGTGGTCCGAGCTTTTGATGGTTCCAAGAGGTATGTTCTTGGAGAAGTGGAGCTTCCTCTGATAATTGGCCCGCAGGTCTTTCAAACTACTTTCTACTTGATAGACATTCAGCCGGCCTACAACTGTTTGTTGGGTCGACCATGGATTCACTCCGCTGGCGCAGTTACGTCGACCCTTCACTAGAAATTAAAATACGAGTGGGAAGGGAAAATTATCATAATCTGTGGTGAAGAGGATATTTTTGTTAGCCATATGGCCACCTACAAATACATTGAGATGGATGGTGAAATCCACGAGACCATGAGCCAAGGTTTCGAAGCACTGAATGTCAATGAGGCGACAACTGAAGTATTTGATGCATCCCAGGAGGATAGGATGGGTACTTCAATTGTCTCCTACCAACAAGCTCGGAAGGTTGTTGAAGATGGAAACACCCAAGGCTGGGGCAAACTGCTACCTATGGAGAAGAAGGAGGACAATTTCGGTTTGGGTTACAAACCATTCCGACAAGATCAAGCAGAGGCTACTAAGGAGCCCAAGTTCATAAGTGGGGGAATACTGACCCCAGATGCTGTCAATAACGTGGAAGACGAGGCTGAAAGCAACCTCAACCTGGAGAGCTGGATTCGACCAAGGATCCCGGGCCAACAAGTCCTTAACTGGTCTTCCCAGGAAATTATAAGAGTTACTCCTGCAGAGTAATTATTATTTCCTGCTTAAGCATGCATCAAGTCCTACATCTTGCCCAAGGTGTTATGACTCATTTTTTAATAGGGCCATATTTGTATTTTGTGCAAATGGAATATCAATGAACAATGGACATCTTTTGCAAACAATTTTCTTCTTCGCTCACTGTCTTTTCTTTTTTGTTATTTTTCGCATAAAACAATAAAATGGAAATGTTTTCAAAATAAATAACTTCATTTTTTCTGAACAAGATTAAAATTGATCACTAAAAAGAACAAATCTCAACCCTTGCAAAAATAATCCTCCAGATTGCACCGACAACAACACTGCTATGACCTTGTATGACTTCGACAATCCAATTAATCAAGCTGATAAAGGGGTCGATGAAGACTATGAGTTGCCTAAAGAGTTAGCCAGGTTGTTGAGGAAAGAAGAGAAAGTGATTACTCCTCATCAGGAGGAAATTGAAACTGTTAATCTTGGTACCGAGGAAGATGTAAAAGAAGTAAAGATTGGGGCTAGTCTGCAAGCTCTAGTAAAAGAACAACTTATCAGTATGCTTCGGGAATTTGTTGACGTCTTTGCTTGGTCCTATCAAGATATGTCAGGTCTAGATACGAATATTGTCTTACACAGGTTACAATTGAAAGAAGATTTCCCTCCAGTCAAACAGAAGTTGCACCGCACTCGCCCAGATATGGCCATGAAGATTAAGGAAGAAGTACAAAAGTAGTGGGACGCTGGTTTCCTTGTTGTAACTAGTTACCCGCCGTGGGTTGCTAACATTGTACCAGTGCCTAAGAAGGATGGCAAGGTGCGTATGTGTGTGGATTACCAGGACCTGAACAGAGCTAACCCGAAGGACGATTTCCCATTACCTTACATTGATGTATTGGTCGACAACACAGCTCAGTTCTCGGTATTTTCTTTCATGGACGTATTTTCTGGATATAATCAGATTAAGATGTCACCCAAAGACATGGAGAAAACAACCTTCATCACACCTTGGGGCACATTTTGTTACAAGGTAATTTCGATTGGACTGAAGAATTTCGGTGCAACGTATCAACGGGCTATGGTAACATTATTCCACGATATGATCCATAAAGAAATCGAATGTTATGTGGATGATATGATTGCCAAGTCCCTCACTGAAGAAGATCATCTGGTGAATCTGCTAAAGTTGTTTAAGCGTCTGAGGAAGTATCAGATGAAATTAAACCCCAACAAATGCACATTCGAGGTACGTTCTGGTAAACTGTTGGGTTTTATCATAAGTGAAAAGGGAATTGAGGTTAATCTCGACAAAGTCAAAGCCATTCAGGAAATGCCTGCACCTAGGACTGAGAAAGAAGTTTGGGGGTTCTTGGGTAGATTGAACTACATCTCAAGGTTCATATCTCACCTCACTATAACCTGTGAACCCATGTTCAAGCTGTTAAGAAAAGAGCAAACAATCAGGTGGAACGACGATTGTCAAAAAGCTTTTGACAAGATCAAGGAGTACCTGCAAGAACCTCCAATTCTCATGCCTCCAATTGAAGGAAAACCTCTGATATTGTACCTAACAGTATTAGAAGGGTCAATGGGGTGTGTGTTGGGCCAGCATGACGGGTCTGGTTGAAAAGAGTATGCAATATACTACCTAAGCAAAAAGTTTACCAACTGTGAACAACGTTATTCACTACTCGAGAAAACTTGTTGTGCTTTAGTGTGGGCTGCTCGCCGACTAAGACAGCATATGTTGACTCGTACTACCTTGTTGATCTCAAAAATGGACCCCGTCAAGTACATATTTGAGAAGCCAGCACTTACCGGAAGGGTTGCGAGATGGCAGATGATTCTAACAGAGTATGACATCCAGTACACCTCTCAAAAGGCCATCAAGGGCAGTGTACTGTCTGACTATCTAGCTGAACAACCCATTGATGATTACCAGCCCATGAGATTTGACTTCCTTGATGAAGACATCATGTACTTAAAAGAAAAAGAATGTGAAGAGCCAATTCACATCGAAGGGCCTGATCCAAAAGAGGCATGGACTATGATGTTTGACGGGGCTGTCAATATGAATGGTCGTGGGTTTGGTGCAGTGCTTATTACACCCAAAGGAGTTCATATGCCTTTCTCGGCAAAACTCACCTTTGCCTGCACTAATAAAGAAGCAGAATACGAATCCTGTATCATGGGTCTTGAGGAAGCCATTGACCTCAGGATCAAAACCTTGAATGTATTCGGAGATTCAGCTTTGGTAATCAATCAAACCAACGGCAAATGTTACACCCATCAGGAGCATCTGATTCCATACCGTGACTATACGAGGAGATTATTGACTTTCCTCACAACAGTCAAGCTTGAATACATCCCTCGAGATGAGAATCAGTTTGCAGACGTTTTAGCTACCATTTCATCCATGATCAAAGTATAAGCTGCCAATTATGTGCCTCGAATTTTGGTATCCAGACTGGACCGACCGGCATACGTATTTTCTGTGGAAACATGCCTCCTGATGCACAAAGTACATGAAAGTTCTTTCGGTACCCATGCCAGGGGACATGCAATGGAAAAGAAATTGTTAAGATCAGGTTACTACTGGATCACAATGGATGCAGACTATTGTGCATATGCCAGAAAATGTCACAAGTGCCAGATCTACGCAAATAAAGTGCATGTGCCTCCAAATCCTTTGAACGTAATGTCTTCACCTTGGCCCTTTGCCATGTGGGGCATTGACATGATTGGAAAGATTGAAACGACTGCTTCAAACGGTCACAGATTCATCCTAGTAGCCATTGATTACTTCACCAAATAGGTTGAAGCAGCTTCATATGCAAACGTCACCAAACAAGTGGTAGCCAGATTTCTGAAAAGAGACATCATCTATCGATATGGAGTTCCCAAGCGAATCATTCCTAACAATGGTTCCAATTTAAACAAAAAAATGATGGCTGAGTTATGTTGAGACTTCAAAATTCAACATCACAACTCTTCTCCTTACATGCCAAAGATGAATGGCGCTATTGAGGAAGCTAACAAGAACATCAAGAAGATTATGCAGAAGATGGTAGTCACCTACAAAGACTGGCATGAGATGCTACCGTTTGCCTTGCATGGGTACCGAACCTCAATCAGAACATCTACTGGGGCAACGCCTTACCAGTTTGTGTACAGTATGGAAGTTGTCCTACCTATTGAAGTTGAGCTACCCTCCTTATGGGTAATGATGGATGTGAAGCTGGATGAAGCAGAATGGGTCCGGGCTCGGTACAATCAACTGAATCTAATTGGAGAGAAAATATTAGATGCCATCTGTCATGGGAAGTTATATCAAAAACGAATGAAGAGAGCCTTCGATCAGAAAGTCAGACCTCGGGAATACCAAGTGGGAGAGCTTGTTCTGAAAAGAATCCTTCCTCCTCATACAGACCACAGGGACAAGTGGACAACAAACTATGAAGGTCCTTATGTGATAACTAAAGTCTTCTCAGGTGGGGCACTGATGCTCGCAACCATGGATGGTGAAGACTTCCCGTCTCCTGTGAATTCAGATGCAGTTAAAAACTACTTCGCATAAAAAGACCCGCTGGACATAAAAACAGAATGTAAGTCCAGGCAAAAATAGGGCATCTCGGCGAGTCAAAAACAGAATAAAAGACTCGGGCAAAAATAAAGGGAAAATTGAAAGAAAAAAAATGTACACCCGCTGAGTTGAAAAGCCGCATTGGACAGCTCAGGCAAAAAATGGGTATCCCGGTGGATTGAAAACCTGAAAGGGCGATCCACGCAAAATCAGGGAATAAGCGAACAACTGCATTCTGAATTCGTCTGTACCACTCACAACATGGCAGGCTCCAAAAGGGTAAAGCACCGATCAGGACCAACTTTCTTCAGAAAGCAAGATAAGAAGAACGTCAAGGTCATACAGGTCATAGCAAAGGAAGCTCGCTGGAGCGTCATCTTCGACATTGCCAACAGTTTTATTTTCTCAATTTACAACAATCTCCTCATTTCAGGGGATTCACTTCTTTTGACTATACTTGCCAATTCAGGGCACACAAGTTAATAAAATCAGAGTTTTCAGTCACACTTTGTTTTGTACATTTTTGTTTCGTTTGCAAAATGTCCAATTTTCATAATACAACACTTGCATAAAACAAGAGCCATTTTAATAAATGCTTGCAGGAAATATGTTGCTTTCAGGAAAATCTAATTCCTATGACGGAATCCGGTTAAGGATACCCCGGGACACTTGTGCGTTTTCCTCTGTCTTAATAGGTTGCAGGTACTCAAGACAGACAATCTTCCGCAACATGGGGCATATCAAGCATTGATTCCCCAACACACTATTTCCCAGGAGTTATCTCCTCCCCAAGCAGGACCTCCCGAGCAGTGCCTGACAACTTCTTTCATAACAAAGTGGTCAAAGAACTTTCTTTCCCCCACCAGAGATGCCAGATTTCTCTCATCCTCAGCAGAGTTGGTGGAACCGATTCCCCACAGAGTTTCCCCCCAGAAGAGCAATACCTGAAACACATCCCCACCAGAGTTGCTAAAACTTTCTCATCCCCAGACAGATCTATCAATGATCTATTTCCCCAAGCAGAGTTCTCCCTCCTGACAGATCTATCAGTGATCTCTTCCCCAACTAGGTTATCCTTCCAAGCAGATCAGCCAGAGATCTTTATCCCCGCAGGATCCAAATCCCAGATCAGTTCTCTCCTTTGCATAATCATGGCATTCACATCATACTCACCAAAATAAGCGTAGCATTCCGTCTAAAACAGAGTATTACGGCAAAAAATCAAACATTTGCATGATCATAAGTCAGGTTTGAGCCAGTCACCTGCAAATACCATCATCACTTCATCAACGATATACAAAACTCACATCCCATGTAGATAAAAGCCAAAGCATCCCCTTTTCACTCTCAAATACAGATACCTGTACATATTCTTTTTTGACACTCGTCCGTGTCATCCTTCCCCAGTAAGGTCACCAGAACACCTTCTGCAAGCAGATACTTGTTCATAACTTGCTCTTCTCGACACTCGTCTGTGTCATCTTATTCCCCCACAGATCACCAGAATACCTTCTGCACTCTCAAATACAGACAATTGTTCACAACTTGTACATATTCTTTTTGACACTCGTACGTGTCATACTTCCCCAACAAGTCAAACACTCGTCCATGTCCCTTGCCCAATATTTTGACACTCGTCCGTGTCTTGCACATACTCCACCAACAGATCATACTTGTACATGCTTATACAGAAGCTTTGGATACTCATCTGTATCTTGTATATATCACTCCTCAGCAGATTCGACACTCGTCCGTGTTCCTTGCTTAACCTGTTGATACTCGTCTGTATCATCATCTTTGAACACATGTCAGCGTTTGTTTCTACCGATACTCGTCCGTATCATGGTCCTAAGGATGCTCGTCCACATCTTTAGTATATACACACCGTCAAACACTTATACCTTTTATTTTTTAGATGTAAGCACTCGTCCGTGTTTACCATTCCCCGGTAAGTCACCAACAAAACAACTTTTTTCTATCCGACATACGTCCTTTGTCGTGATACTTTCGGCGGCCGTCCCCTGCCAGGTGATCATCCTTCACCTTTGGATGACCGTCCCTCATCCTTTTCCCCATTGGAATCTCCATTATTGGAACCTTCTATCCAGCATTCATGCTATATCGTGATATTTTTAGCAGCCGTCCCCTGCTAGGTGATCGTCCTTCACCTTTTGATGACCTTCCCTCATCATTTATCTGATGGCCATCCCCATCGTTGATCTTGTAATCCGACATTCGTCCTATGTCGTGATAATCCCCGAGAGCAGTCGTACCTTGCTAGGTGATTGTTCTTCACCTCTTAATGATCGTCCTTCATCATGCTTACCCGATGGTCGTCCCCGTCGTTGATCTTTTCTATCCGACATTAGTCCTATGTCGTGATATCTTCAGCAGCCGTCCCCTGCTAGGTGATCGTCCTTCACCTTTGATGACCGTCCCTCATCATTATTTCATTTATTCTTTCACCCGATGGTCGTCCCCATCATTGTTACTTTACTTTCCAGCCTGATGGTTGTCCCCATCATTGTTCTTCTCTAAATCCCCATAGAGTTTTACTCCCTTTCCCGATGGCCGTCCCCATCGTGGTTTCTTTATTTCGCCAGCTTGTCGGCCGTCCCCGTCATTGCTTAACTTACCACTTTATCCCCAGCAGTCGTCCTCTGCTCGATGGTCGTCCTCCATCGCCTTCATTTGATAATCACACTATACTACCTTTTACAATTTATATCCCTTTTCTTCTTCTCCCCAGCGAGTGCAAATTTTGGACTGTCTTTGGTATTCAACCACAAGTTATCTTGTTTGTCTGTTAAGCCAGGCGCTTACACCCTGCACAGCTAACCCATGCTTGAATAGGGGCAGCTGTAAACACCCCAAATTTTCCCTCACTTTTTCTCACACCATGGCTTGTGGTCTTTCATTTTTGCACAATCATAGGCATACCACCTCATATTGCATATTGTTTCATCTGCATAGTTTCATTTCATCTACATCTAGGGTTTGTGATCTGAGCAATCCAAGAAGTGATTTGAGCCATCCCAAAGGTCTTGAAGCTTACGAAGAAGGTCCATGTGTGTTCCATGATCATAATATGCTCCCCAAAGTTCACAAAAGTAAAGAGATTACAAAGAATGGCAAAAGCATGGAAGTAGAGCTAGGGTTTTCATTGCATAGATGACCAAAATTAGGGTTTTGGTTTCAGAGGCCTTAACTCCAATTTTTTTGTTCATTCTTGTTTCTAATGTTCTTAATATGTTATAAGTATCATGTGTACCAAGTTTGATGAAGAAATTCATTGTGGAAGTCATCTGATTATTAGGTAACTTCTTGAGCAAGTTAAGTCAAAATCAGGGCATCTGAGGACCCCAACAAGGGTACCAAAGGATCATTTTCATCAAATTGAAGTTCTATGATCTTTTTTTGATCTTAGAAGTGGTTATAAGTTCAAAAGATTGAATAATTTTGAGCCAATTGCAAACTTTCCATTTTTGGAAATGACTTGTAATGGAAACTTTCCATTTTGGGAAAGATTTTCAACCTCCTCTTTCATGACCAAAAATGCTTCAAATGAAAAATTCTTGGACATGAAAGTTGTAGATTTGATCTTTTCCTTTTCAAAAAGTACAAGAACATGTCTTAATTCATCCTAGAACTCAAGATATGGCATTTCAAAGTTGGCAAAAATCCTATAATTTTCAAGTTCATGTCAAAGAGGGATTTTTGCATATTGGCATTCCAAGACTTCTTGTGACCTCTAACTGACTTCTAAGCACCATAACATGACAATGCAATATTGCTTGATCAAATTTATGCCTTGGATCACAAGATTTCATGCCTAATCTTCACAAAATTTCCAAAGAGGGAAAAATTGCAAAACACATGCTACCTCATGATCTAAGTGTTACAGCTCATCCATTTCCATCCAAGGGCTCTCCATAAAGTCAGCTGAGGCAAATCCACCCTTTAGATCACCTCTGATCCGAGCCCATACTTGTGGTACACTTTCCTTGACTTTTTGCAAAACAAGCCATACCAATCAAACTGAGCCACAACAACTCTCTGGACCAATCAAGACCTCTTATGAAAACCCTAAGGAGCTCATTTCATAACACATTCAAGCCTGCAAGCTCTCACAAGCCAGAATTCACAAAATCACCAAAAAACTTCCCTTCTTCGAAACTCAAAACACAGCCATCAAACTTCAAAACAAACTTCACCAATCATCTTCAAACCACTCATAAAACACAAAGCAACCCTCAAAATGGCCTGAAACCTCCCAAATCAAAAAATACGATTTCTGCAAAACCAGAACCAAACACTTCAAAATAGCCATCACAAACTTGTTCTAAGCATTGCAACATCATCAGGGAGCTCACTGGGGTTGGTTTGCATCAAAGAAAAGGCCAGAAAGCTCCAAACTGAAAAGCTTCAACTCAGGTATACCTCAAGAACATTTTTTCCAGAACTTGCTATTTAAGTTAAAATATCAATCTTTATGTTCCCCTGATCACATTGATATGTTTAGTTTCGAAAATAAGTGAGAAATCAGCATGTATGAACTCCTTGAAAGTTTGCCCGAAAATCTTGTTTGCTTCGATTCTTGTTTTTGATGAAATATAAATGTTATTTGATGATGGATTCTTGCTTAGGGGGGTTAGAAGATCATTTCTGGAGATTTAGAGGTTTTAATTTAACCTAGGGATGAAGTTGAGCTTTTGAGTGGCCGGAGAAGATGACCGGAGCTTAGCTCCGGTCACCTGAAAGTAATTAGGGCTTAATTAGGGTTAGCTGCCCAGATTGAATTCCCACCCTTGGATCTTGTTTAAGTTAGCGTGTGGACGGCCCAGATGAAGTCATTAACCCTAACCTTTAATTATTTAATTTAATTAGGATTATTTGAATTAATTAAATCAGAATCAATCATGGCCAGCAGATTACGCGCGCTGTCAACCCCCCTCTCCCAAGTTCAAATCTCATCCCTTGGATCAGCATACCTTCCACTTTATTTGATTTTTATTTCATTTTATTTCATTTTCATTCCACATTTTATTAAAAATACCAAAACACATCAAAAAATTCCCAAACATTGCATTCTTGTTTTAAATATTTTTCTCAACCTAAAAACGATTTTTATTTTATTTTTTGCATTTAAAAAGTATTTTTAAAATATTTAAATGTCATTTTTAATTAATTAAAAATACATTTAGGTTTCTAAAAATCACCAAAAAAATCATGAACCATTCCAATACATTTAGAAACATTTTCAAACTCTTCATATAAATTTCTTTTAAGGTTTGATCATAATTTCACAATTTTCTATGAATTAGGGTTCATTAAAATCATGTTTTTTAACCCTAACTTTGAAAAATAAATTTTGCCTAACTAAGAAGAGTTTGAACTTGATTCTTTTTGCATTGTTTCACATATTGCAATAAGTTTCTAGGTTAATTTCCTCATGAATTTATCTTGCATTTTCAAATTAATTTACATTTTTCCTTTTGAATAATCCAAAAACCCTAGCAAACTTAGAAAATCATAATTTTCAATAGGATTAGCTTCTGACCTTCGCCTTTGGGGTGTGACCGAATATAGGTTTAGGGTTTGATTGAGCTTAGTTTCAATTTTTTATCATGTTGTATGCTTCTGTTTTGTTCAGTTGCATCTCATGTGTCCATAAAACCCTAATTTCTCATGTTCATTTGCATTCACTTTGCATATTCATAATCATATGAACTTGCCATGACATTTAAAGCATTCATATGTCATCTTAGATATCTTAGGACATGTTAGAACATTGCTTGATCATTTCTTCATTCATTTGCTATGCTTTGCATTCATTTCATTTCATAAACATCCATGTGTTTTCAAGCTTCCAAGCATGCTTTCATGACATCCCATCTTTGTATGATAATTCATATGCATATTGAATGACATTGCATAATCTCATATGCCATTTTCATCACATAATCACTTCTGACTTTGGTCTTTGCATCTCATTTCAATTCATTTCTTTATGCTTTATGTCTTATGCATTCATACTAACTTTTTCAGGAACTTTTGGTAAGTTATTTTGGGAGGTGGATTTGCCTTCACTTCCCACTTCTTCTTATCTCATTCATATGAATTTTAACATATCTTTGAAGTGAAATTGTTCACTTATGTTCCATCCCTCTCACTTTCTCTCTTTAAGTTACTTATCTTCTTCAAGAAGTAAGTAACTTATTCTTCTTCTTCCTTCTCTTTTCATCTGTTTCTTCCATTGGTGGCCTTGAAGATATTCTATTTTAAGCCTAACAAACCATAGGATATCCAAGCATGATAATTTTAGGGTTTTATATATTCCCCCCTTAGTCTTTTGTCGTTGAGTCTCCTTGAGTCTCTCTTCTCATGTCAATAATCAGAGACTAAACTCTTAAAGTTTTAGGACTTTGGAATTAGGTTATGCCTGCATCCTTCTCTTAGGATGGAGTGTATAACTTTAATCCTAAGTGTTAAACCTTTAATTAGTTAAAACCTCTTAATCAATCCACATTAATAATCACCAAGACTTTATCTTGTAACTTGGGCCTTACATTAGGGTTTTATCTCTTCCTTATGGTTAAAAGGGACTAACCCTAGTGTTTAATGGACAAGTCCCCCTCAAGTTGTCTTACAAACAATAAAATCCACTTCTTAATCCCATCCTTTAATTAAAATCCATTTAATAAAGGCTTGTTATATAATGAATTTAATCCCTAACCATGGATTAAGTTGAGGTATCTTCCTTAGCTTAAGTGTTCTCATCTATCATCCTTCTATTATGATGGTGTAATGAGTTCACTAATCTGTTATTAGAGATTAAACTCATTACTTAACACTAAACAAAACCCCAAAAACACCTAATTATTCACAAGTAGGTTAATGATCTTAATCCTACATCATCATGGTAATTAAATTGAGATGTTTATCCCACACTTAAGTAGGCTCATTATCCCTAGTCAGGGAGGATATAATGAGTTTACATGCCTTTGATTTAGGCTTAAGCTCATTAACTTATGCAAAGCACCAAAAACAATAAAAAACTAAAAACACAAAAACAAACAATAATCGTCTCCTTCGGGATTCTTTTCTCATCACACTCATTCACAAATGAGAACTTGCTTCTTCCGTCTAATGCAAGACAGTTAGCACTCGAGCCAGACAAGTCATACACTTGAGCATAGACAAGTAAGAAATTCACAGTCAATTTATCTTTCAGTCTCTTTGAGTCGAACTACGGTGTTCTGACATCCTCATTGCACGCGAGGATACGTAGGTATAACTTAACAGTTATCGAACAAAAGTCTCTGTGTCTTCCCCCTCTTTCAGCATTCTTTAAGAGCCTCAGTTCCTGAGCATTTCACTTTTTGCACTGACACCTGTAAATTCATTCTTAAATTTTTCACATAGATAGCACATACACTACCCCTTTTAAACATAGTCTCGTAAGCGTTGATCCCGTTGAGTACGACAGACAATCTAGGTGCTAATACCTTCCCATGTTGTAACCAACCCCCATTCTCAATTTCTCTGGTTCGCGACCGTCTTATCCATCTTTTTCTAGGTTTATGCAGCATTACCTTTCCTTCGGGATAAAAATGTCTAGATGGCGACTCTATTTAATTCAACCTCATTTCTCTTTTTTCCGACCGTTCGCGTCTGCACCGGGGATGCAAATCTTTGGGAGCGACAGCTCCGACATTTATTTTTCCTGACAAATCAATATCGGGAAATTTTCATCACGACGGTGCATTTTAAGTGTCAGAGTGAATTTTTAATTCAAATCAAGTGCTATTTAGTGATAATATCAATCATCGGGTCTCAGTAGAAAAATAAGCTCAGAGCGAATGATCGAAGGCGAATTTCCAAGATATCCCACCAAAAGAGCAAGAATTCAAAATTTTCACTACATAACCAGCTATAGCTTGGGTGCTAATCGGTTACCACATGTAAAATTTGCCACAAAATTCAAATTTTCAGCATGGAGGGGTTTTTCTTATTTTCACTTAATTTTAGCTTGGACCAAAGGAATATTCTAGAACAATCCACCATTTTCCAAATGAAGGTTCTAGAAACTTTTCTTAACTAACTTCCTAACCATATTTCCAAACCTCATTCCCATGCTAATTTCCTAATGTCACTCCTAACATAAACCACACTCCAAGTCTAAGTGGTATATAAACATTTTTGCTCCAAACCTCAAGATACACACTTCAATTTTCACAATTTCTCTCATCACTCTTAAGTTTCTCTCATTTTTCTCCCATTTTCCAAAACCTCGCACAAAGCTTCATCTTCCAAAATTCTTCAAGTTTTGCATTGACAATTGTTGAATTTAAAGCTAAACCTCCATTATTTCATTGATTTATTGGATTATTGAAGGATTTGCTATTGTTTTGGGGTTGAATTCACATCTTGAAAGTGATTCTTGGAAGGTTTTTTTCAAGATTTTCACCAAATCACATTTATTTTGCACGACACTATGAAAAGAGCATTGGATCTCCGGATTTCTCGTCGATTAACTGTTGATTTCTCTTTGCAACAATTACCAAAGCAAATCTCAGCTTTGTAGGTTGGTGAAATCCATAATCGCTTCTGTTTTTAAGTTATTTCACATTTCTCGACACGTGTATTCATCGCATTTTATTGATTCTTGATGCATTAGATGATTAGATCAATAGGTTTTAGGATCTTGATATATTTGTGGTGTTAATTGATGGTGATTTGATGCATTTAAGTTTAAAATTTGTATACAGTATATAAGCATTGCATTAGGACTTATTTAGATAATTTGTTGTTGAAAGGGTGCTGAAAATGCATGAATTTTTGCTATTGGACACTGTTTAACCGGTTAGCATCTAGACTGTAACCGGTTATATAGTGTAAATTTGTGTAGTTTTTTCAGTTTTTGAACTTTGTAACTAGTTAGCACCTAGGTGATAACCTGTTACCACTGCACCAGAATGAAAAATATTTGCTTTTTATGGCATTTTTGGTATCCTTTCTAACTCCAACCATCATAGATCATTAGGATATGATTTTAGAAATTTTTTAGGAGTTGTGTTGGTGCAAGTTTATGTATATTTGACTTTTCTCGACACGTGTTGTTGCTTATTTCCGATATTTGGCATACTTGCATATTTGTGTTTACGATGTGTTGTGAGTGTTGTTCCCATGATTGAACCTAAATGTTGGCATGATAATAATTGATGAAAATAATGTTTCATGTTGTTTTCATGTTCGATACACTTTTGGACACTCATGTTCATAATTTAATATGTGGCATTTTGCTTGATAGAGTGCATAATCCATGTATGTTTGCTGAAGTGTTGTTGTAGCTGTTGATTTGTTTGATTTGTACTATGTTTGACTTGCATTTGCATGATCATTTAGAGGTACATTATACGTCATTTTGTATGTTAATTAACATCATTTTAGGAGGCATTTTTAGGATGATTTTAGGATCTTTGCATGTGCATTAGGATTCATGTAGTTGCATAAACATCAATTATTTACTAGTTGAGCTTGTTTTATATCGATCCAAGAGGTTGAACTTGTTTACGAGGTAAGCTTATATAGTGTTATGTTTACTTTTCCGCATTCTTTTATTATCCCGTATTTTTATTTTTATTCCTTTTACTTCCGCTCTTTACCGCTTTTGGTTCCATGAGAAGTAGGAATAAAGATGCATGACTGAGAGTCCCTACTTTAGGTGGGAAATTCTGTTTACTGTTTTAAAGTCCTCAGAGGAGGACATACTTGTGCTTGTTTACATTTGTGCATAAGACCTCTGAGAGGCATCCCTTTCCCTTTCCCCCCATAAGACCTTCAAGAAGGCATTGAATGGAAGGAGGGTTCGCTATCAACCCCCTTCATTCTAGTTTGAGTCGTTCTTAGCTCTCATTACATGATTGAAGCTTTGGATATCACCTCCTCTTGTTATCGATTCAGTCCAAGTGGAAGGAATGTTTAGCAACTAATCCCCACTCATTGTCATTAACTCACATCGATCGATGTTGACCCTTATGTGATCTCATTCACATCCCTTTTTTATTATTCTTCTACTTTGATATGTGATATCATTGTTTTGTTTGCTTTAGTTCTTTCTCCCTCATTAGGAACCTCTTATTTCAACTTGACTCATCATCAAGTTGAGACAAGTAGGCACCCATTCTAACTTGCTTAAGTTAGGAGGGTTAGGAACCATAAAGTAGGATTAACCCTTGCATGATAGTACTAGGTAGATACTTCCATTTCATCCTCAACTATAGGGTCACTAATTGCATGCTAACACTAGGTTTTCAGTCCTCCATTAGATTTTTCTTTAAGCTTTGAGTCTCTCTTCTCATCTACAAAAAAAAAAGAAAAAACACTTAAAAAATACGATGTATATCGTGTGCCACGAGCCTTAAGAACATGAGAAAGATTGAACGGATGCAGATCTAAAACCATATTAGGATGCTTTGCGTGTGAGATGTTTGGATCATTTGCGCAAAGTGTTCGCTCCCATGTTATATTCTTTAGCATGATTCACATTACAAACAATTCAAAACATTTCATTAAAAGACAAAAAACAAAGTTTCACATCTTTCTCTTCTCATCTCATAATATGATGCAGATGCACGACATATTAGTTCTGTTCTACCGCAAACAGGCGACGCTCAAGCCTTGATTCAGCGAGCAAGCAAGCCCTAACTCCTGGGATGCATACAACGACACTGTCAATCCTAAAAACACTAAAATAAACAGATTACAACTTGTAGTCAGCCAAACTACGGTGATCTGATTCTCATTCCATATGAGATACGTAGGCATAGGCGTGACCCCTAGCGACCACAATCCCTGTTCTATTTAGAACTACGCCGACTCTAATTCTCATTCCTGTTGAGATACGTCAAGCTGGGACGTGGTATCCTATCGAGTCAACTTCCTTCTCCCCCCTTCATTTCTTTCCGCTCTCTTCCTTTCCTTCTAGTTAGCAGCAGATACCTATACCCTTTGAGTAGAACATCAAGCGTGGATCTCGTCGAGTACGACGGACGTGAAGGGGTGCTAATACTTTCCCTTCACGTAACTGACTCCCAAGCCCAAACTTGGTTGCGATGACCATTCCTTTCCTCCCCCAGTTTTCTTCAATCTTTCTCATTTCCTTTTGAGGATAAAAAACATTCGGTGAAGACTCTTCTGTTCATTCCTTTTTCGCTTGTTGTTTTTCATGTTGCGACAATGTGAACAATATTGTGTTTGTAGGAATGTCAGAAGAGATGGTATAACATTTATTATCACAAATACAATCAGAATTTGAAATGAGTTTTGTAGGCGAGTTAAACTACTTTCTTGGATTCCAAGTCAAGCAGATGGACGACTCTATTTTTCTTAGTCAAGGAAAATATGCAAAGATTATAGTAAAGAAATTTAGTCTAGACAATTTTTCACACACTAATGGGATATTGTGATGTTGAAACGACCGATAGTGCTGTTGATAGAAAGAGTACATCTAGAGGCTATTTATTCGTAGGGAACGACCTGATCTTCTAGTTTAGAAAAAAGCAAAATTGTGTTTCTCTATTGTCTCTCCCGGGATTTTCATCCTGGTACAAACGCGAAGTGGCATGGAAAAGGTAGAGTCGTCAGCCAGACATTAAACACAAGTTGTGTTGGTTTACTTGATCACAAGGCAAAGAGATTGCCTCACCATAATTACCATGAACCTCACTACATGAGACCTAGCTCGAGCAAAACAGATCTAGTTGCATCATTTTCAACTCATTTTCAATTCATTTCAATTCATCATAACAACTTCAACTCGAACTCCAACTAACTTCACTCACCACACCTGATTCTCAACTGAATTTGACTCAGTTAACCCAATGTCTAACTGTTAACTACACTGAGTTTAGAGGTTAACCTCTCATATATAAAGAATTAACCATAGCTGCATTGAACACACTTCATTTTTTGCTCAAAATCTCACTTCATCATCATCAAATTCTCTCAAGTTCTTCTTCTGCATTTGGATTCGAAGAAGCTTCTTCTTCATCCAGATTGATCCATTCTTCTTTAGTTCATCATCATCATCATCATCATCATCATCTTAGGCTCAATCTCCATGGATTTCATAGCTTGATTCATCAAGGATCATCATTGCACATTCTTTATTTTCCCTACATTTCCCCCTTTCATTCCATTTTCTTTTCCAATTCTTTTCTTATTCCCATTCCCATTCCAGTTTCAGCAGCAACTTTATTTTCTCACCCTTTGAAGAAAACAAACAAGCGTGGATCCCGTCGGGTACGGAGGACGATATGGGGTGTTAATACCTTCCCAGGTCGTAATCGACTCCCGAACCCAGATCTTTGGTTCGCAAGGCCTTGTCCTTTCCTTCTTCCTCAGGTTTGTGCAGTATTACCTTTCCCGTTCCTTAGGGATAAAAATGCATGGCTGGCAACTCTACCTTTTCCGCGCCACTTTCGCGTTTGTACTAGGATGAAAATCCCGGGAGCGACAGCTGGCGACTCTGCTTGGGACCGAACCCAGAATCTCTGGTTTCCCTTGTGGAGTCAATCCTAGCGCCTGTTTGTTTTTGTTTTCTTTGGGTATTTATATGTGTATGCTGTTGTGTTTATTTACTGTTTTCGTTTACAGTTTACTTTACAGCTTTATTTACTGCTTTCAGTATTTATTTCACATGCATCATATACTGGACTGTGCTGGTATCTTTTTTTTTGTGGGATGGGGTTTGTTACTGTGAGATAAGTCAAATACCCGGCTTGAGTGCAACTAGGATTTAGAGTGGTTCCACTTTGGCTTCATGGCATCTTGCTATGTTGGTATTAGTGAGTTCTACGCCTTGACTTGCGACCTTCTCGGAAATGTATTGACGCCAGAATCTTTCTGGGGCAATACACTACCTTGATAGTTATGTGCAGTCAGGGGACCGATCATTGAGAACCTTTGTGGAAACATCTCTCTCCAGTGATGATAGTGGCAGACCATATTTGTTGGCAAACCCACTCGCATCCGAGGGCCCACTGGGAACTCGCATAGGATGGCCTGGTTCTCTCATAGGAATCCAGTTAAGGCAAACTGTTCGTATGACGATAGTATTGTACCCTTCGGGATGAATGTACTATTGTTTCTCGATTCAGTGCTTGAAGCTGAGGACTTATGAGGGTTTCTTGTTTCCTTGGACTCAGTTGAGACCTCCCTGAGTAGTACATAATGCCAAACCGATTCCCGATTTGGTCATGCCATTTCTCGGAGATGGTGAACGTATTATTGCTATTCTGCTTTGAGAGTCTGTGATGTTTGACCCGAGTAGCACACCCGTGAGATTGGGAGGGGTTTACAGGTTTGCAGGAACCCTAAACTTCAACATACCCATTTATGCCAGCATACTTCAGTGATATGATATTGTTCTGCTAGTTATGGATTCTGAAATCATGAACTCCTGATCAGAAAGATACTTGTGATGATGTTGTGGCCTTGCACAAACACTTGATTACCTGATTCATTACACAGACACATCACTAATCACATGCGTTGCCTTGCATAACATCATAACATCATTAATCATTTTGTGTTCTTTTTATTCTCAGGGTTCATTGCCTCCTATTCCTGGTCATATTTGTTGCTTCAACATGGAGATTCCAAGGAAGATAAATGTCCATTATACTTTCCCACATCCAGAGACAGATGGTATTCAGAAGTTAATTGACCTGATGGGTGACAAAGTGCTTGATGATTTCAGAAAAGAGTTTGGAAAGATCCTAGACTATATGAATAAGCCAACCACTGACCAGAGGGATAGCTTGCATTCTCTACTGCAGTTCTATGGTCCACAGCTGAGGGTCTTTGTTTTCCCTGACTACATCTTGGCTCCCACATTATAAGAGATATCCAACATCCTCAGAATCCCCATCAAAAATGGTGCTCCTTACTATGGCTTAGAGAAGATGCCTTCATCCAAAGATATAGCTGATTCTTTTCTTCTGGACTTATCCAAGGTTGGCAGAGAAATGGATGCCACCAAACGTAAAGGACTTTTCTTAGATTTTCTTATCAAGGAAGCTCAGGAAATGGTCTCTGAGAACAAATGGGCTAAGTTCAGCACCTTGCTTGCTTTGATAGTGTATGGGACCAGTTTGTTTCCAGGAGAGAATGGTTTAATCAACATGGAAGCTATCACTATATTTTCCAGAAGAAATCCAGTACCCACTTTGCTAGGTGACTTTTATTATGGGGTTCACCATAGGAATGAAAAGAGGAAGGGACATGTAAATTGTTGTGCTCCCCTATTTGCTGAATGGTTTGTAAGGCAACTCCCTAAATCAAGACCTTTTCAGGATTTGAAACAATCTTGGAAGTGGTCCAAAAGATTAATTGGCTTAACCTCAACTGACATTTCATGGGGATGCAACAAGGACCTTGTGGGCAAAAAAATATTGGTCAGTTGTGGTAGCTTCCCAAGTGTGCCTCTGATAGGAAGGAAAGGTGGGATCAGTTACAATCCTATCTTGTCCAGGAAGCAGTTTGGTTATTCATTAAGAGATGTGCCTTTGATTGAAGAGACAAATGAATATTTATACTTTCCAGCAGAAGGAAATCTCAAGAAGAGCATGTTGTTATCCCAAGCTTGGGATGTTAGAGTGATGAAAGGGAAGAAAGACTTTGGAAGAGTGGATCCCAACACTTATGATCCTTTTGCTAGCCGGTTGGAGGATCGTGTGAAGACCCTGTTACTCCCATTTTCTAGAGAAACACCTCTCTACCATAAGGAAGTGGCACCCACAACTTCAGTGCCTCTTTAAGAATATCAAAGGTTGGAAGCCTTAGTTCAACAGCTCAGGTCGGAGAATCAAGAAGCTTACAATTCATGCCAGAAACTGAAGATGCAAAATCAAAAGTTGGAGGAAAGGGCTCACAAAGCTGAAGAGATGGTTAGGCTCAAGCAGCAAGACTTTCAAGAGAGAGAGCTCTACTTCAAGAAAAGGGGATTAGCTGAAACCCACAAGGCGGCCCAATGTCGGAAGGAGAGGAATGATTTTAATGAAGCTAATGAGGCTGTCACCTTATGGCAAGAAAAGTGGGAAGACAATTTGAGGAAGCAGAAGAAGCTGGAGGTCAAGCACAAGCTAGAAGTCCAGAGTCTTCAAGATTCTTTGGATGGACAGAAAGAACTCCTTCAGAAGGCTTATCATCAAGAGAAGAGTCGTCTCCAAAGTTTAGCAGAAAGCCAACAAGCAGTAAAGGAAGCTCATAAAGAAATAGAAGATTTGAAATTGAAAGTTGATGTTAAGAGAGCCAAGAATGATTCTATTACAAGCCAAGAAAGTGAAAAGGTGTTCCTACAACAAATTGAGGAATTGCATGCCTCCTTTGACCTTAGGGATATCCTAATTCAGAAGCTTGTACAGGAGCCTATGCATCCGAATATAGCTCAGATGTTGCAAAATGTCAAGCGCCTCAGTTGGAGATTACAGGATGTAGAATTTCCTAAGCTGTAGTTGTATATGCATATGACTTGGATTACCCACAGGCTTGTTGTGGGAATCCCCTCTTTCTTGATGTACTTTTTCTTTCTTGACATATTGAATTTGTACCTTGTGAGGATCTTTATTATTCCAATTGTCTTCTGATTTACCTAAGGTCTCTGGTTATATCTGTTGCACGGACAGAAAATAAATGCCGCCACTTCAAGTTTTAATGTCACACGGGCTTTTCTCAACACCAGAATGGGAAAGTAATTGAAGCTTTGGGAATAAAAGGAACACATTGCATTGCATACACATCATTTGCATTTCTTCTTTGTTTTGCAGGTTTTCTACGGGTTGCTTAACTTATTTGCATTTCAGGAAAAGATTGCGAGGGCCGCCAAGACCCGTCATCTTCGACGGAATATCCCGCATCGTTACATAACTCGCAACAACCAGAGGAGAGTCATGGATGATATGCAAACTGAGCTTAATGAGTTTCGCACCAGAATAGAAGAGTTCATGGTCATGATGCAAGGGATGGCTCAAGGATAACAAGAGTTAAGAAATGCAATTCAGGGGCTCAACCCTCCTCAGACTAATACCCATGTAACCACTCCTGAAGTACAAGTGACTCCTCCCAACACCAACAATGGCCCAAGTGGACCTTAAATTCCAGAACATGGCACAATAACTTTCATTCCAGTACAAGACAGACAGAAGGATCAGTTCCCTCCTTTTAACAACGACATGGGGTTCGGCGGAGAAGGAAATCTTCAAGACTTTTTTATGCTTGCTGAGAAAGTCAAAGCCCTCGAGTGTAGAGATACTTTGGGGATAGATGTGTCTGACATGGGCCTAGTCCCTGGGGTGGTTATTCCTCACAAATTCAGGCCACCGACTTTTGACAAGTATAACGGTAGCTTCTTCCCTAAGACTCACTTGCAGGCATTCTACCGGAAAATTGTTGCCCATACTAGGGATGAAAAGCTCTGGATGTACTACTTCTAGGATAGTCTCTCCGGAGGATCCTTGGAATGGTATATGAAGCTAGAGAGAAACTCTGTGAGAAGCTGGAAGGAATTGGGAGAAGCATTCCTCAAGCAATATCAGTATAATATAGACATGGCGTCCACTCGCACTCAACTTCAAAGTCTGACTCAGAAGAACTCCGAGAGCTTCAAAGATTATGCACAAAGGTGGCGCGAAGTGGATGCTAGAGTGCAACCACCTTTGTTGGAGAGAGAAATGGTAGACCTGTTCCTGGATACCCTTGTCGCTCCCGACAAGTGACACCGGGTCAGATGAAGGTACAGACGCGAACGGTCGGCGAAGGGACAATGAGAACACACAGCCGTGAACTCACTGGAGATGAATAGAGTCGCCAGCTAGGCATTTTTTATCCCGGAGGAAAGGCAATGCTGCATAGGCCTAGAAAAAGATGGATAAGACGGTTTGCGAACCAGAGAGACTGAGAAAGGGGGTTGGTTACAACCTGGGAAGGTATTAGCACCCAGATTGTCCGCCGTACTCGACGGGATCCACGCTTAAAAGATTTGTGTTTTAAAAGGGTAGTGTCAGTGCAATCTGTGTATAAATGAGCTGGAAAGGAATGTACAGGTGTCAGTGTAAAAGAAATGTGATATGTGTAAATGTACAGTGTCAGTGTAAGAATGAGAATGAATTGCTCAAGATAATGAGGCTTAAAAGAATGAAGCTGAAAGAGGGGGAATGTACAGAGACTTTTGTTCGATAACTGTTAAGTTATGCCTACGTATCCTCTCGTGCAATGAGGAAGTCAGAACACCGTAGTTCGACCCAAAGAGACCGAAAGATGAATTGACTTGTGAACTGCTTACTTGCCTATGCTCAAGTGTATGACCTGTCTGGCTCAGGTGCAAACTGTCTTGCATTAGACGGAAGAAGCAAGTTCTCGTTTGTGAGTGAAGATGATGAGTAAAGAATCCCGAAGGAGACGATTATTGTTTGTTTTTTGTATTTTCAGTCTTTTATTGCTTTTGAGAGTTTGTCATAAGTTAATGAGTTTAAGCCTAAACCAATGGGTTAGTAAACTCATCACATCTTCCCTCTGATTAGGGGTAATGAGAATACCTTAAGTGCGAAGTCAGATTCTCACACTTAATCACCTTTGGCGTAGGATTAAGATCATTAACCTACTTGTGATTATTTAGATGTTTTTTGTGGTTTTTGTTTAGTGTTGAGTAATGAGGTTAAGCCATAATCAGGGATTAAACAAACCCATTACACCATCCTAATAGAAGGATAATAGATGAGAGTGTTTAAGCTGAGGAAAACTCCTCAACTTAATCCATGATTAGGGATTAAACCCATGACAGAACAAGCCTTTGATTAAGTGGATTTTAATTAATGATATGATGATGAAGTGAATTTTATGATTTGTAAGACAACTTGAGGGGGACTTGTCCATTAACACTAGGGTTAGTCCTTCTTAACCAATTAAGGAAGAAATAGAACCCTAATGCAAGGCCCAAGTTACAAGTGTGATGTCTTGATGGTTATTATGTGGATTGATTAAGAGATTTCAACACATTAAGGGTTTAACACTTAGGATTAAAGTTATACACTCCATCCTAAAAGAAGGATGCAGGCATAAGCTTAATCACAAAGTCTTAAAGCCTTTAGGGTTTAGTCTCTGATTATGAGATGAGAAGAGAAGACTCAAAGAGAGACACAAAGGTAAAAACTATGTGGGGGGACTAATCTAATCCTAATATTCACATGCTCGGATGTCCTAAGGGTTAGTGAGGCTCACTATCCTAATGGAGGAAGAGAGAAGCAGAGAAAGATAAAAGGAGAAGCTCCGAGGTGGCCTAAGCACACCTCAAGCACGGCAAGAGATAAAGAAGATGAGGAAGAAAAAAAATTAAGATAAGAAGAAAGAATGGATGAATTGGATGAAATAGAAATAAGATAAGGAGATGAGAATGCGATATGGAGTAAAAAGAATAATGCACAAACAGAGCCTACACCAGTAGGACTTCCAGATGCAACAGCATGCTATAAGGTAAAGTCGGTCCTCAGTGTTACCTAACGGAGAAGGTCCGTTGCCTCTTCGCAAGCAAAAATTCCAGAAAAGAAATCGGATTCTTGAAGCATGTAAGCCGAATCAACAGTCAGGCTCAAACGTCAGTCACCAGGGTTCCAAACATATCCGAATATCAACTATAAGCAAAGAGAATTAGAAACGAGAACGGGCTCAAACGAGCCAAGGACTAAATATAACCTGCATCAATAGACATCATCAGTGCAAACAAAATTAAGAGAAATAATTCATTACACAATAAAAAGTTAAATAAAAATCTAAACCGAAACTCAAAGTTTTTAATAATAATAATAAAAATAAAAATAAACTAAACCGAAAAATTAATAAGAAAACAACATCGATAATTAATCACAAATAGACTCAAAGTTAGAATTAACAAAACTCTAATTAATTATAATCTAAACTAAACAAAGAATAAATGTTAATCTATTAACCATAAAAATAATTTTAAAATAAAACCAAAACACACAATGAGATTAAATTGAAGAAAAATAAGGAAAAGAGAGGAGGGTTTGATCGCTGAAGATGGGGGCTGGAAAGAAACAGACGATGGGCATGTGGCCTTAGGCCCAACAACAAATGTTTTTACAGCAAAAACAAATCACAAAAATCTAAAAAAATAATTAAAATAAAGACGAAGAAATCAAAACAGGGGAAACTAAGGCATTCCGCCTCCAAGCCCCTCGTCGACAACAGTGCTTCTCAAATCTCTTCCTCTCTTTCGCAATTGGCTTGTGTTTGGTTTGGATTTCTCAGTTTCCTCTTTGTTATTGTTGATGACTCGCAAGACTGTGTTGAACGGTGATGTTGCTCTGGCGGCGTCGGTGCAACGGAGGCTTCACGAGGTGGTTGCGGTCGGATTAAATCGTCGGTGGTCCTTTCTACTTTTCTGCTCTTCGCTCGCGGTAAATCTTTCTTCGAACTTGCTCGATCGAAATCTCCTTCTCAGATCTCGCGACTCATGGTTTGTTGTTCTTCTTCTTCCGGTTCTGTCCTCAAACCCTCTTCTTCTCTTTCTCTGCTTTTATCTGTGTTCTGCTTGTTGTTGTTTGGTGTTGATGTTTGAAAACTCAGATTTGTGTGTTGGTGTGATTGTTATTGTTGCTGTTGTTTTGACGCGTTGAAGGTCTGCGGAAGCTGGTGTTTGAGGCTTGTGAAGCTGCCTTGCGTGATGTTGTGTACGAGACAGCTTGACCTATGGCTTTGAGTGTTGCAGGTTGTTGATGTTTGGAGCTTTGAGGCTTGCGGCGTGAAGGCTAGCTGATGTGAGGAGAACAAGGTGCGTGAGGATGATGAAAAAGAGTGATGTTGGTGTCAAAGGGCTATGGGTGTGCTGTTGTTATTTTTGCGGATTCAAGGGAAAAAAATGGTGAGTTGTAGAGGCATCCAAAGAAAAATGAGAGTGAGTGATAATGTTGGGTGCGTTCTTGTTATTGCTGTTTTTTGTTGTTGTGTGAAAACTGAAAAAGTTTTGTGTATTGTGCAGGTAGTGAGTTTTGAACAAATAGTTTGTGTGTAGTTGGAGGGATTTTGTTTTTTCTGAAAAGGTTGAAACTTGAAGCGTGATGCTGTTGGGCTGTGTGGAGAGTGATGAAAAATGTAGGTTATTATTGTTGCTGTGAGATATTTGGTGAAGTATGAAGTTGTTGGTTGAAGGTGTGAAGCAGAGGCGAGAGAGAGAATGTGTTGGGTTTTTTAAGAGTGATGCTGAAAACTGTTCTTTTTTGTTGTTATTGTTGATTTTTTTGAAGATTAAGAGGATCCACTTCTTGGTTGTGTTCTGCTGTGTTGTCTCTTAGCAGCTTTCTTTTGACTTGTTTTTGTCAACTTTTGGTGTAAGTTTGCGGCAACTGATGTGAAGTGGCTGCAGGAAGTGATGGCTAGGCAAAGTTGTTGTGGGGATTGGGAATCATGTTTGCAGACCAGTTACAAATGAACTAAATACTTTTAAAAATCAACCAAATATTTAATTCAAATAATAATCAGACTTTGTAACAAATCTAGATAAAATAAATAAATAATATAATAAAAACTAACTAACAAAAGTTATAAACAAAAAATTAAATTTAAACTGAAATTATAAATTGGAACTCGAAATTAATCTGAAGTTGAAAAATCAAGTTTAACTGAATAATGGCTAGTTAATAAAAAAAATCTAAGTTTTTTTTTAAAAAAAAACAATTCTTAGTCTACATTAAAATTCTAAAATTATCTAGTAAAATTAAACAAATTCTAAGTCTAATTAAAAAAATGGACTATTTACCTAAACATATAAAAAAAGAATAATTTATAAAATGAGGCGAGATAAATAAATTCTAGAAATTGAATCAAACTCTAAAGTATAGATAAAAAATGATTAAAAAGAGGCGGTCCTCCTAATCTAAGAATCGAAACAAAAATTTTAAAATAAAACGAGACATGAGACGGTAAAATGTACGGCTAATGAAATGGACATTCGGATAACCGAAAACATGGACATGGCGAAATCGTTGTGAATTAGGACATGAAAAGTGGTTTGGAAATGATGGAAGTTATGGGTATGTGTTAATTTGGACATGAACTAAATCAAAGGCCACTGATGCACACTACACTTGAGTTTAATCCAACACCAAATTTATACCAACTCCCACACGCCTCAGACGAAATAAACACGACTGCCACAGAACAACTCGCAATTGAAACAACAACCATCTGAATCGCTTATAAATCTTGACTTGATTATTGAACTTGATGACCTCCATAACTCAACCCGAGACACATACTTCTTGAAAGTTATTTGAGAATGAAGATAGCCTGAGATGCTGAGAAGACAAAAATATCCGTGTAACTTGAAGAAGAAGAAAATATCCTGATGATATGCCAGATGCACATTGAATAGTCCTTGCAGACATGAAATCCTTGAAGACCGCCAAACTAGGGAAATAAACCCTTAATTTAGCGACAAAAGAAAAGAGAGGATGATGCCACTGATGGCTGCATAGCCAAAAAACCTTGAATTCTCTGATAATCTGTAAATAATGCGCGAGACCCTAGTCCTGATGAAAATTGATCCCATGCCTCAGAAGCTTATGCGAATGGTATGCAAAATGCGTATGAAACGCAAAACGAAAAGCTAGAAAACCAGAGGGCAAATTTGGGGTGTCTACAGCTGCCCCTATTCAAGCAGCTGTTGATCTGAAAAGGATGAGAGCAACGGCTCTTAGACGTTCAAGATAAACAGTGATTGAATACCAAAAAGACCCCGAAATTTGCACTCACAGAATGAAGAAGAAAAGGGATATAGATTGTAAAAGAAAATAAAGTATATTGTAAAGTGTGGGCGACGGAGGACGACCGTCGAGCAGAGGACGACTGCTGGGTAAAGAGCAATGACGGGGACGGCCGACATGCTGGGAAAAGTGTGAAGTAAAGCGATGACGGGGACGGCCGACATGCTGGGGATAAAAAGGCAAAGCTAAGACGGGGACGGCCGACTAGCTGGAAAGAGTAAGATATTATGATGGGGACGGCCATCAAGATAAAGCTGTAAAATTTTCTAGGGATCGAATGAAACATGACGGGGACGGCCATCAAGTTCATAAAGTAAAGTAACCAGCGATGGGGACGGCCATCGGGCTAAACCGAAAGGAAAAGGGACCACGACGGGGACGGCCATCGGGTTAAAAAATAAATGAAATAAACAGATGATGAGGTACGGCCATCAAAGGTGAAGGACGATCACCCAGCAGGGGACGGCTGCTCTGTTGGGAAAGAAAATATGATGGGGACGGCCATCAAAGGTGGAGGACGACCACCTGGCAGGGTACGGCTGCCGAAAATATCCACGATGGGGACGGCCATCGGATAGAAAAGGTCAACGATGGGGACGGCCATCGGACGAGCAAGATGGAGGACGACCATCAAGAAGTGGAGGACAACCACTCAGCAGGGTACGGCTGCTCTCGAGGTTTATCATAACACAGGACGAGTGTTAGATAACCAAAAATCAACAATGGGGACGGCCATTGGATAAAGTGATGAAGGACGATCATCAAAAGGTGGAGGACGACCACCTAGCAGGGGACGGCTGCTAAAAACAACGATGGGGACGGCCATCGGATAAGCATGATGGAGGACGACCATCAAGAAGTGGAGGACGACCACTCAGCAGGGTACGGCTGCTCTCAAAGGTATCATAACACAGGACGAGTGTTAGATAAAAAGAAAATTGTTTTGTTGGCGATCTACTGGGAAGATAGTAAACACGGACGAGCGTTTACATCCAAGAAACAAAAGGTATAAGTGTTTGGTATTGTGTATAGATTAAAGATGCGGACGAGCATCCTTAAGACTATGATACGGACGAGTATCATGTAGAAACAAACCGACACGTGTTCGGAAATGAGGATACAGACGAGTATCGACCGGTTAACAGGGAACACGGACGAGTGTTGAATCTGAAGGGACTCTTCTGGGGAATAGTAGACACAGACGAGTATCTATATTCAAGGAGACAAAAGTGTTCGACACGGTGTATGGATTAAAGATGCGGACGAGCATCCTTAAGACTATGATACGGACGAGTATCATGTAGAAACAAACGCCCGACGCATGTTCTGAGATGATGGTACGGACGAGTACCAACTGGTTAACAAAGAACACGGACGAGTGTCGAATCTGCGGGGATATAAATGGTATATACAAGATACGGACGAGTATCTGTGTAAGTGAGATTAGTATGAGTATGAGTGATGTATAGATGAGTGTTTAACTGTTGGGGAGAATGACACAGACGAGTGTCAAAAGAGATGAGTATAGTATAAACAAGTATCTGATATACAAAGTGTTTATGTTACTTGTGCTGGGGAAATGACATGGACGGATGTCAAGAAAATGTATATATACATGTATCTGTGAGTGCAAAGGGGATACTTTGGCTTTATGCTGGGGATATGACACGGACGGGTGCCACAAGGAATATGTACTGATGTTTGTGAATGTGAGGCAACTGCTTTAGCTTTAACTCTCCGCTGGGGAATCTGGGAAGCATTCTGTATACCGCTGACGGGTTGAAAGCTTTTAACTCTGATGGGAACGAAGTGTTGGCAACCTGATGCTGGTTGGAGAGGTTTCCGCTGGAGGAAAAACGACTCTGTGTGAGGTATACTTCGTTTAACTGCTTTGAACATCTGCTGAGGATCTGATCATCCTGATCTGACTCCACTGGGGAGAATTTCTTCTTGCTCTGCTGAGGAAATCCCTTGGAAATGAGAATCCCGATGACTCTATGGGGAAAGATCATCTTTAGACTTGGCTAGGGAAGATGCTTGATCGCACAATCCTGCTGAGGAGGGAATTCTGATAATTCTAACTTTGTGGGGAAGCAAGGCCTTCAGCTTCCTGTTGGGAAAACTTCACTGTGGACAGATAAGTCCGCTTGGGGATGAGAACGATTCAATTAGCCTTGAAGTTCTGTTGGGGTCATCATCTGCTCTAACTCAGCTGGGGATGTCAACCTTCATGGTTGAGAAAAGATTTGGCAGTGCTCTGCTGAGGCGAGACTTTGCTGGAGAATCAAAATATGCCCCAAGTATAACGTAACAGCTGTGTTGGGAAGATATACCAATGAAAATTGGCTTTGACTGAATGCGAATAACCAACTCCTCATGAGGGAATCTTGTCGGCTGAAAGAAGATCTTTATGCTCGGGGAAGAAATAAACTTCCAATGCCCTGCTGGTAAAAATAAATATCAGACATTCCCTGAGAATTAACACAGTGCTTCAAACTTCTGAGCTCAACAAAAGCATTACTGATCATCCTGAGTGAACTATCATTCCCTTAACTCCTCAATTATACCATACTGCATCATCCATTTAAAGTTCGTCTTCAGAGGATTTTACAGAAGACTTGGCATCCAGAATTGCCCCAGTGTCTTCAAACTCTCGCAGAAATTCAACAAGTCTTGAGATAACTGCCCCAGATTACGTCTTGAAACGATTCTTGCCCCATATCAGAGCTAAAACAGAAACCATGCGGTATGAGGATGCAATGCAAGATGCAGACACATGCTCAATGCCAAGGATATGAAACAAGGATGGTTGGGCGCCAGGGCCAGGTTGATAGATATATCTATGGTTGCCAAGCAATTGGACTTTTGAAGGTGAATTACCAGACGAGAACTGGTTTATTAAAGGTAGGCCAACAGACGAGAACTGATGGGCAAAGAATAAGTCGTCAGACGAGAACTGACTCCTTGGGGTTCATTGTCAAACGGGAATTGACTCTGAAAAAGAATGACTACCAGACGGGAACTGGTGTTCAACGGGCTAAATAAAAGGGTGACCAGACGAGAACTGGTTAAAAGATTCGCCTACCAGACGAGAACTGGTATTCGAGGTTGGTTTGCCAGACGAGAACTGGACTTTGGGTTTGTCTGCCAGACGAGGACTAGGCTTTGGAAAGTTTTGCCAGATGAGAACTGGGCTTTGAAAAGGCTTGCCAGACGAGAACTGGACTTTGAAAGGTTGATAAGTTAGGGTTACGGGGCCCTGGGTGTGAGATTGATGTTACGGGGTTAGGATGCCCAATGCACTTATGATGCATATGCTCTATGTGCGACATGAATAACGTATGCAAATGTTTTGTGCCATGCTTATGAAAAGCTAGAAAAAACCCCAAGGGTGGGAAGAAAGGTCTTATGTGACAAGGCTTCTGGTTGAGAAGAGTGACAAAGGCGACGGTGGGTAGCATGATTTCCCGATACCCGTCATGAACTCGAAGATCACTGATACAAATTGCTCTGTGAAGCTAAAGTTTTCCCTTGTTGGGTGAGTCTCTGAACAGACTGTCACTGATTATCCAATTTCTGGAATAGCAAACCTGGATGTTCTCTCGAGGAGAGTTGCACTTAGTGAGCTCTGGAATTATTCTGCCCCGGTATGAGTGTGGGAGCGACTTGACTCACTCTGACTGAGCATTGGAAGAAATCATGCTCGGTTCACAGAAAATTAGGGCGGCCTGCCCCTGCTTGGTAGACTCAGCTCTGATCAACTGACTTTGAATGACGTTCCTTGATCAACTGATGCTTGGGAACTCTCTTTACCCTGACAGATTCCTTGGTCAACAAAACCGCTGGATAACATCCCCCTGATTCATAGGCTGACAAGATGCTCTTGATTCTGGTCATCATTGTTGAATGATCAAGTTCCCTCGCGATTGCTCTTTGTAGGAACTTCCCTGATGTCACAAACTGACTCGCAATTAAAACTATTCATTTACAAATGGTAATTTTAATGCAGTACACATGCAAGTTTTTTTTTGTTTTTTTTTGAAAATTTATTTATTTTGATGCTGTGACAGTGTGTGACGAATGGACGATTAGTCCAAACGTAGTGTTGAGTTGGCAAATCGTTAGGAGTCAGTTTACGCAACCTTGTCGTAGTATGCTTTCAGAATTGAACCTGATTCAATTAGGACTTTCAAGGGTTGTAACGTGGTCTGGTTCACGGTTTTTAGAAGGAAAGATTTATGGCTCAAAGTTTATCTGTGCCCACCCGTTCTCCTTGATGTCCTCCGGTCCTATATTCAGCTAATTTTCCCTAAGCGCTCGCTTCTCAGAAGGGTTTTGTAATGATTGAGGAACCAAAGACGTTGATGGTTTACGCACCAATGAGGTTTCTTGGAGTAACAGTCACCCATTCTGACTTTGTGTCTGGTCACACGACTTTGTTCTAATGGAACTCTCTTTTTTTTGATATATTTTTACTCCCTAATTTTTGCCTGGACTGATTTTTTTGAAAAAATTTTTTTTTTAAATTTTGAAGTCCAGCGGGATGCCCTAACTTTTGCCTAAGTCATATGTTTTCACACATTTTTTCGACTTAGCGGGCTTTATTTCTTTTTTTTTTTGTTGAACAAATCGTGTGACACTGGCTTGTCATGACTTGCTGAAAGGGTTGACTGCCTCATTCCTTTGTTGGTGAGGGATAACCATTGTGGTTTCACGTCCCTTGACCTCTTGAGGTGTAATGAATAAAGGTAATGGATCCTCGGATGCACACTCCTTTGGAAATTTGAACGCTCGGTCAAATTAACTGATGACTACCCTGCCCCAGGTTGAATGTGAGGGTTTTTTCGTTTAGAAAAGAAACTCCTACTTCAAAGCTCAAACGGGTTGACGAGGGTCTATCTCCCTTATATCTCCGGTGTTTGGGAATTGAAACAATGCCTGTACATCGTCAGCAGGTTCTACCCTGAAAGCATACCTTGAACAGTTATGGGTATTCAGTTGTCATCATCCTCCCTCAAACCTGCTAAACAACAGTGAAATAAATGGGAGGTAAATGGATGCATATATTTGTTTTCTTTTTTTTTTTCTTTTTTCAATGCAAGTAAAGAAAAATGAGCGAATGCGACATAATTGATTCAAAAGTGCAAGATCACTACATTAACATTACCATTTAAAATAACAATGCTTAAAAGACAAGTAGCTGCTAACAGGAAAGAAACTACAATGCAAATGATAAAAGGATACAATGATCACCAACTCTGCTGACATACTGTTGTCTGAGCCACTGAAATCAAGATACGCTTCTTCTGAAGTCCTTGAACTCAATCAGGTGAAAGGTTGACGTGCACAACCAAGCTTCCTTCTGGAAAGGAAATGTAGCCCTTGTCGATCAACTGTTGTACTCTGGCTTGAAAAGCTTTGCAATCTTCAGTTGAATGCCCAATTGATCCACCATGATACCCACACTGCTCATGAGGATTGTACCCTGGAGGGTATGGCTCTGGCAACGGCTTGAGAAGCTTAGGAACCACCAAAGAGCTCTGAATTAGATGCGGCAAGAGTTCATTGTATGCCATGGGGACTGGATGAAGAGGAGCAATCCTTCTTTCCAGATTGTTACGAGGCCTAGGCTGGCTCTGAAGTTGATTCTGAGGTCTTCGACCATGAGACTGCAGATTCGGGCGAGGAGGAGTCCAGGACTTCTGACATGGTGTTCTGAGCATTGCCGAATGCCCGTAAGAGTAACCATACACAGGAAAAGATGATCTCTGAGAAGATGTTGTTCTAGAATATTCAATATTTGCCATGACTGCACTGATGTCATACCATTCTTCCTCTTGGGAGCTAACAACAGACTCGCCTTCACTAGCTGGGATATTCGAAAAGTCCTGGATCTTTCCACTTTTGAGCAGACTCCCAATGCGTACTCCAACTATCATCAAGTCAGAGAAACTTGTCATCCCAATGCTACTCATTCTTTCCAAGTATGGACCCTGCAAGGTGCCCACGAACATGTCAATTAATTCTCTGTCTGAAAGTGGTGGTTGCACTTGGGCTGCCAATTCTCTCCACCGCTGTGCATATTCTCTGAAAGATTCACCACTCCTCTGGGATAGGCTCTGCAAGTGCGTGCGATTGGGCGCCACGTCCATATTGTACTGGTATTGCTTTACGAAAGCTCTGGATAAATCATTCCAAGATCGGATATGACTGCTTTCCAAATCCATGTACCAACTTAAAGATGCCCCACTTAAACTGTCCTGAAAACAGTGAATCATCAGCTTATCATTGCGGGCATGAGAAGTCATTTTTCTACAGAACATCACCAAATGACGCTTCGGGCAACTGACACCAGTGTACTTCTCGAACTTCGGAGTTTTGAAATCTGGAGGAATGACAAGACCAGGCACCAAACATAGGTTTAGAGCATCAAAACCAAAGGCATCAGGATCTGCTAAGGCTTTGAGTCGCTCGTCCAACACACGAAACCTTTCATCAGGATCAAAAGCTGGTGGATCCTTGGTTTTCACAAGAGGGATTGCCCCTTGGAAGTCTGGCATAGGGAAGGCAAAATTCTGATAATTTGCAGTATCAGTCGAAGATGAAGGTCCACCTCGGACAGCAGATGGTTCAGGTATATTCTGATTCACGATCGGGGTCTGTGCAGGCTGAGCTTGAGTAAGATTGTTCACTTGTGGAAGATCCTCATCAGGAGAAAGACCATATAGGGGATTGGTCATCGAAGTGAAACCAGGTAGAAACTCAACATTCTGACGGTTGTTCTCTGACATAACTACTGATGGCTTCCAATCTGACCCTTTACCTCTTGACACTGTTCAGTCTAGCTGCACACACTCTGTCGTCTTCTAACTGTTACCACTTGTTCAAACTGAGTACCGGGAAATCAGCTGGCACATGGACAAAAGAGGAAGGATAAGCTCTCCGGAAGAAGAAAATGCAATGCAGATGCAAATGCGAAATGCGATATGATGATGCAAGAGATGCAAAGACATGGGATCACAGCTGGAAACTGCCTGGAATCTGGGATACTGCCAAGAATCAAGTGTCTGTAACCACAAGATCTCTGAATAACAACCCAAAACAGTAACTGAAAACCGATGGTCAATAACTTCAGGATCATAGTGATCGGATCAAACAATTGTATTGGTAATGAGGGTATGTTGAGGTCAAGGGTTCCTGCAAACCTGTAAACAGCCCGACCCCCTCACAGGTGGTGTTCTAAAACAAGGATCCTCAGACTTGGATCAGTTATGGGAAGTGTAAACACTTCCAACCCGGAGGTACAGTGTTTACAATAACCATAACAATTCCTCCTCTAATTCACCTCAGTTTCTGAAGGTCAGTACTAAAAGGTCATCCAGACTTAGCAGGCTTCCCAGATAGCCCTAGCATTGCAGGAAATCTGCAACACAGAGTTCTCAAGAAGAAACCCATATCTGAACCGTGTTTCATATTCCCGCACCAGACCGAAATGGAATGGGAAAGAATATGATTCACTCTAGCCTAGGTGTCACTCAGGTCCCAGGTATAGGACCTTAACTCTCAGTAGAACACCCACCCACCAAAGCAACAAACAGATCCGGCCAGCACAGTATGACAATATGATATATGCATAAAGTAATAAAGAAAGCAGTAAAGCAACTGTACATAAAGCAAACATGAATACAGATATACAAACACAAATAACACATAACACCCCAATAAACACAAATCAAACAAGCGCTAGGAGGAACCCACAAAAAGAACCAGAAGCCCTGGTTGCAGTATAAGGTATCCCCAGCAGAGTCGCCAAGCTGTCGCTCCCGACAAGTGACACCGGGTCAGATGAAGGTACAGACGCGAACGGTCGGCGAAGGGACAATGAGAACACACAGCCGTGAACTCACTGGAGATGAATAGAGTCGCCAGCTAGGCATTTTTTATCCCGGAGGAAAGGCAATGCTGCATAGGCCTAGAAAAAGATGGATAAGACGGTTTGCGAACCAGAGAGACTGAGAAAGGGGGTTGGTTACAACCTGGGAAGGTATTAGCACCCAGATTGTCCGCCGTACTCGACGGGATCCACGCTTAAAAGATTTGTGTTTTAAAAGGGTAGTGTCAGTGCAATCTGTGTATAAATGAGCTGGAAAGGAATGTACAGGTGTCAGTGTAAAAGAAATGTGATATGTGTAAATGTACAGTGTCAGTGTAAGAATGAGAATGAATTGCTCAAGATAATGAGGCTTAAAAGAATGAAGCTGAAAGAGGGGGAATGTACAGAGACTTTTGTTCGATAACTGTTAAGTTATGCCTACGTATCCTCTCGTGCAATGAGGAAGTCAGAACACCGTAGTTCGACCCAAAGAGACCGAAAGATGAATTGACTTGTGAACTGCTTACTTGCCTATGCTCAAGTGTATGACCTGTCTGGCTCAGGTGCAAACTGTCTTGCATTAGACGGAAGAAGCAAGTTCTCGTTTGTGAGTGAAGATGATGAGTAAAGAATCCCGAAGGAGACGATTATTGTTTGTTTTTTGTATTTTCAGTCTTTTATTGCTTTTGAGAGTTTGTCATAAGTTAATGAGTTTAAGCCTAAACCAATGGGTTAGTAAACTCATCACATCTTCCCTCTGATTAGGGGTAATGAGAATACCTTAAGTGCGAAGTCAGATTCTCACACTTAATCACCTTTGGCGTAGGATTAAGATCATTAACCTACTTGTGATTATTTAGATGTTTTTTGTGGTTTTTGTTTAGTGTTGAGTAATGAGGTTAAGCCATAATCAGGGATTAAACAAACCCATTACACCATCCTAATAGAAGGATAATAGATGAGAGTGTTTAAGCTGAGGAAAACTCCTCAACTTAATCCATGATTAGGGATTAAACCCATGACAGAACAAGCCTTTGATTAAGTGGATTTTAATTAATGATATGATGATGAAGTGAATTTTATGATTTGTAAGACAACTTGAGGGGGACTTGTCCATTAACACTAGGGTTAGTCCTTCTTAACCAATTAAGGAAGAAATAGAACCCTAATGCAAGGCCCAAGTTACAAGTGTGATGTCTTGATGGTTATTATGTGGATTGATTAAGAGATTTCAACACATTAAGGGTTTAACACTTAGGATTAAAGTTATACACTCCATCCTAAAAGAAGGATGCAGGCATAAGCTTAATCACAAAGTCTTAAAGCCTTTAGGGTTTAGTCTCTGATTATGAGATGAGAAGAGAAGACTCAAAGAGAGACACAAAGGTAAAAACTATGTGGGGGGACTAATCTAATCCTAATATTCACATGCTCGGATGTCCTAAGGGTTAGTGAGGCTCACTATCCTAATGGAGGAAGAGAGAAGCAGAGAAAGATAAAAGGAGAAGCTCCGAGGTGGCCTAAGCACACCTCAAGCACGGCAAGAGATAAAGAAGATGAGGAAGAAAAAAAATTAAGATAAGAAGAAAGAATGGATGAATTGGATGAAATAGAAATAAGATAAGGAGATGAGAATGCGATATGGAGTAAAAAGAATAATGCACAAACAGAGCCTACACCAGTAGGACTTCCAGATGCAACAGCATGCTATAAGGTAAAGTCGGTCCTCAGTGTTACCTAACGGAGAAGGTCCGTTGCCTCTTCGCAAGCAAAAATTCCAGAAAAGAAATCGGATTCTTGAAGCATGTAAGCCGAATCAACAGTCAGGCTCAAACGTCAGTCACCAGGGTTCCAAACATATCCGAATATCAACTATAAGCAAAGAGAATTAGAAACGAGAACGGGCTCAAACGAGCCAAGGACTAAATATAACCTGCATCAATAGACATCATCAGTGCAAACAAAATTAAGAGAAATAATTCATTACACAATAAAAAGTTAAATAAAAATCTAAACCGAAACTCAAAGTTTTTAATAATAATAATAAAAATAAAAATAAACTAAACCGAAAAATTAATAAGAAAACAACATCGATAATTAATCACAAATAGACTCAAAGTTAGAATTAACAAAACTCTAATTAATTATAATCTAAACTAAACAAAGAATAAATGTTAATCTATTAACCATAAAAATAATTTTAAAATAAAACCAAAACACACAATGAGATTAAATTGAAGAAAAATAAGGAAAAGAGAGGAGGGTTTGATCGCTGAAGATGGGGGCTGGAAAGAAACAGACGATGGGCATGTGGCCTTAGGCCCAACAACAAATGTTTTTACAGCAAAAACAAATCACAAAAATCTAAAAAAATAATTAAAATAAAGACGAAGAAATCAAAACAGGGGAAACTAAGGCATTCCGCCTCCAAGCCCCTCGTCGACAACAGTGCTTCTCAAATCTCTTCCTCTCTTTCGCAATTGGCTTGTGTTTGGTTTGGATTTCTCAGTTTCCTCTTTGTTATTGTTGATGACTCGCAAGACTGTGTTGAACGGTGATGTTGCTCTGGCGGCGTCGGTGCAACGGAGGCTTCACGAGGTGGTTGCGGTCGGATTAAATCGTCGGTGGTCCTTTCTACTTTTCTGCTCTTCGCTCGCGGTAAATCTTTCTTCGAACTTGCTCGATCGAAATCTCCTTCTCAGATCTCGCGACTCATGGTTTGTTGTTCTTCTTCTTCCGGTTCTGTCCTCAAACCCTCTTCTTCTCTTTCTCTGCTTTTATCTGTGTTCTGCTTGTTGTTGTTTGGTGTTGATGTTTGAAAACTCAGATTTGTGTGTTGGTGTGATTGTTATTGTTGCTGTTGTTTTGACGCGTTGAAGGTCTGCGGAAGCTGGTGTTTGAGGCTTGTGAAGCTGCCTTGCGTGATGTTGTGTACGAGACAGCTTGACCTATGGCTTTGAGTGTTGCAGGTTGTTGATGTTTGGAGCTTTGAGGCTTGCGGCGTGAAGGCTAGCTGATGTGAGGAGAACAAGGTGCGTGAGGATGATGAAAAAGAGTGATGTTGGTGTCAAAGGGCTATGGGTGTGCTGTTGTTATTTTTGCGGATTCAAGGGAAAAAAATGGTGAGTTGTAGAGGCATCCAAAGAAAAATGAGAGTGAGTGATAATGTTGGGTGCGTTCTTGTTATTGCTGTTTTTTGTTGTTGTGTGAAAACTGAAAAAGTTTTGTGTATTGTGCAGGTAGTGAGTTTTGAACAAATAGTTTGTGTGTAGTTGGAGGGATTTTGTTTTTTCTGAAAAGGTTGAAACTTGAAGCGTGATGCTGTTGGGCTGTGTGGAGAGTGATGAAAAATGTAGGTTATTATTGTTGCTGTGAGATATTTGGTGAAGTATGAAGTTGTTGGTTGAAGGTGTGAAGCAGAGGCGAGAGAGAGAATGTGTTGGGTTTTTTAAGAGTGATGCTGAAAACTGTTCTTTTTTGTTGTTATTGTTGATTTTTTTGAAGATTAAGAGGATCCACTTCTTGGTTGTGTTCTGCTGTGTTGTCTCTTAGCAGCTTTCTTTTGACTTGTTTTTGTCAACTTTTGGTGTAAGTTTGCGGCAACTGATGTGAAGTGGCTGCAGGAAGTGATGGCTAGGCAAAGTTGTTGTGGGGATTGGGAATCATGTTTGCAGACCAGTTACAAATGAACTAAATACTTTTAAAAATCAACCAAATATTTAATTCAAATAATAATCAGACTTTGTAACAAATCTAGATAAAATAAATAAATAATATAATAAAAACTAACTAACAAAAGTTATAAACAAAAAATTAAATTTAAACTGAAATTATAAATTGGAACTCGAAATTAATCTGAAGTTGAAAAATCAAGTTTAACTGAATAATGGCTAGTTAATAAAAAAAATCTAAGTTTTTTTTAAAAAAAAAACAATTCTTAGTCTACATTAAAATTCTAAAATTATCTAGTAAAATTAAACAAATTCTAAGTCTAATTAAAAAAATGGACTATTTACCTAAACATATAAAAAAAGAATAATTTATAAAATGAGGCGAGATAAATAAATTCTAGAAATTGAATCAAACTCTAAAGTATAGATAAAAAATGATTAAAAAGAGGCGGTCCTCCTAATCTAAGAATCGAAACAAAAATTTTAAAATAAAACGAGACATGAGACGGTAAAATGTACGGCTAATGAAATGGACATTCGGATAACCGAAAACATGGACATGGCGAAATCGTTGTGAATTAGGACATGAAAAGTGGTTTGGAAATGATGGAAGTTATGGGTATGTGTTAATTTGGACATGAACTAAATCAAAGGCCACTGATGCACACTACACTTGAGTTTAATCCAACACCAAATTTATACCAACTCCCACACGCCTCAGACGAAATAAACACGACTGCCACAGAACAACTCGCAATTGAAACAACAACCATCTGAATCGCTTATAAATCTTGACTTGATTATTGAACTTGATGACCTCCATAACTCAACCCGAGACACATACTTCTTGAAAGTTATTTGAGAATGAAGATAGCCTGAGATGCTGAGAAGACAAAAATATCCGTGTAACTTGAAGAAGAAGAAAATATCCTGATGATATGCCAGATGCACATTGAATAGTCCTTGCAGACATGAAATCCTTGAAGACCGCCAAACTAGGGAAATAAACCCTTAATTTAGCGACAAAAGAAAAGAGAGGATGATGCCACTGATGGCTGCATAGCCAAAAAACCTTGAATTCTCTGATAATCTGTAAATAATGCGCGAGACCCTAGTCCTGATGAAAATTGATCCCATGCCTCAGAAGCTTATGCGAATGGTATGCAAAATGCGTATGAAACGCAAAACGAAAAGCTAGAAAACCAGAGGGCAAATTTGGGGTGTCTACAACCCTCCCTGGGAATTTCATGGAGAGGCTAGCTGGATGTTCCTCAATTGGATTCTCAGATATCATCTTGACTGGCGAGAGGGTAGAAAGCTGGATCAAGCAAGGGAAGATTCAGAATGGGGGCGCTTCAAGTTCTGGTGTCAAGAAGCCCTTCTTGAAGAGGAGAGAAAGAGAGATTGGGGCAGTGTACGCGCAAAGGGGAGGAAGTAATAGAGGGTTTTATCAGCAAGTGGCCCCCGTTACTATATTAGCTCAACCTGTTCAATAACATGTCCTACCACCGCAGCCGCAACGCCAACAAGCGTATCAACAAAGAGCTCCTCGTCCATATTACCCCCAGAGGACCAGAGAAAGACATCTTGAAACTCTACTGATGTCCTATTCACAGCTTTTGAAGAATCTCCTACAGCTCCAGATGATTCAACTATGAACTCTACAACCCCCGAAGCCAGGCCAAATCCCCGAGGGTTATGATACAAACGCCAAATGCGAATTTAATTCCGGAGCTCCCGGGCATACCACAGAAAACTGCAAAGCTCTGAAGCATGTTGTTCAAGACCTACTGGATTCTAAAGCGATTAATTTCGCTCCTACTCCTAATGTAATATAGAACCCCATTCCTCCTCACGGGGGTACAGTTGGGGCAATTGACAATGGGGAGAATCTAAACTTGGTGTGTAATGTCGACGACCTGCAAACTCCGTTGTGTGTTGTTAAAGCATGTTTGGCCCTGAAGGGTGTGTTTGTAGGTTGTGGGAGTAATTATCCTGGATGTGTTGAAATGCCAAGTGGTTGTGAGCAGTTGAAAGCAGAGATCCAAAGTATGATTAATGAAGGAATGTTGCAGTTTGACAAAGTTTTAAAGGAAAGCGAAGTCTCCACAGTGACCATTTTCTACGATCTATCTCAAGTTCCTACACGGGCCCGAGTGGCACTGATAACGATTACCACTGCAGGACCAGTAATGTATCAGAGTGATAAAGACATTCCTTGGAATTATGGCTACGAAGTATATTGTAACGGCCAAAAGCAAGATTTGGTCACGTCTAGCATAACCCCAGCTCAAGTAGAAAATGTTGGAGTGGGGGGCTTTACTAGAAGTGGAAGGTTATTTGCGCCGGAAATACTAAGAAATAGTGTGATACCACCCAGAGACACCGCAGAAGCCCAGGCTAAGGCAAGAGGGAAGCAGCCAGTGGTTGTCAATGAGCCCACGCCAGTGACTGATCCAGACATTACATTCGATAAAGAAGCTGAAGAATTTTTGAGAATTATCAAAAAGAGCGATTACAAGATTGTGGACATCTCCAGCAGACCCCATCGAAGATTTCCATCTTGTCTTTGCTAATGTGTTCCGACTCCCACAGGAAAGCTCTCTTGAATATCCTGAACAAGGCTTATGTTCCTCAGGATATTTCAGTAAATCGGTTAGAAGAGGTGGTATCTAGTGTCAATGCCAGTCATGGATTGGGCTTTACAGACATGGATCTAACATCTGAAGGGCGTGCTTATAATCGGGCACCGCATATCTCTTTAGAATGTAAGGGTGCAGTACTTTCTCACGTGTTGGTAGATACCGAATCATCGTTGAATGTTCTGCCCAAGAAGGCATTGATGAAGTTGGATTATGATGGAGTGGTTTTAAATCCTAGCGACCTGGTAGTTAGAGCATTTGATGGGTCAAGAAGATCAGTATTTAGGGAGGTGGATTTACCAATTAAAGTAGGTCCACAAATCTTCAATACCACATTCTACGTAATGGATATACAGCCTGCATATAGTTGTTTGCTGGGAAGACCTTAGATACATTCAGTAGGAGCAGTATCATCCACACTTCATCAAAAGTTGAAATTCGTTTGGGAGGGCCAAATTGTAACAGTCAGTGGGGAAGAAGACGTTTTCGTCAGTCATCTGGCTTCATTAAAGTATGTGGAGATAGATGACGAGATAGTCGAAACTCCATGTCAGGCTTTTGAGCCCCTGAAAACTGAACAAGCATCTACATTGCCAGCTTCTTTCGAAGAACCAAAGAAGGGGGTTTCCATAGCCTCTTATAAGCAAGCTCTTGAAGTGGTAGAATCTAGGATACGAGAAGGCTGGGGTAGTCCAGTAGAAGTGATAGAAAAGAAAGATATGTTTGGGATTGGTTACCATCCTGGGCAGGCATCATCTGGACCGAGTGCTAGAGCTCGTCAAGGCCCGATTACTTTCACGAGTGTGGGAGTGGTGGATTATGGAAGCATCAGTGTCGTGCAGGACGATGAAGTTAATAGTGACTGTGACTTAGATGAGTGGATCAGGCCTGCTGTTCCAGGGACTCAACTTAGCTACTGGTCGTCCGAAAGACTTATCTCAATTGCTTCCTTCGAAGAGTAATAATCTTTGTTTCTGTCTTTTCTGTACTCAAGCAATATGTCTTGCCCGGGGCATAGTGGCTTTTTGTAAGGGTTCTTTGTTCCTAACACAATTCATAATCATAAATAAAGCTGACGTTTCACATTCATCCATGTTGTTCTTTGCCTTTCATTTTTGTTTTTGTTTTTCAAAAAGAAAGAAAATTTTTAAAATAGCAATGTTTCTCATTTTCTCAAGCTTTTTCTAAAGCCTTGCATGAATCACCATTCATGCAGGTGCTCGTCACCGGATCTTACCAATGATGACCCTGTTATGGCTAAGTATGACTTTGACAATCCAATTTATCAAGCCGCTGAGGAAGGTGAAGAAGATTGCAAACTACCTGAAGAGTTAGCTAGACTGCTAAAACAAGAGGAAAAGATGATTCAGCCGCATGAAGAGGCCGTCAAAGTGATAAACCTGGGTACCAAAGAAGACAAGAAAGAAGTTAAGATCGGAGCCGCATTAGAAGAATCTATCAAGACTCGTCTAATTTCCATTCTTCGAGAGTATGTTGATGTCTTCTCATGGTCTTACCAGGATATGCCTGGTTTAGACACTGACATTGTGGTGCACAAGCTGCCTCTGAAAGAAGACTGCCCGCCAGTGAAGCAAAAGTTGAGACGCATGCGCCCTGATATGGAAATCAAAATAAAAGAGGAAGTACAAAAGAAATTTGATGTTGGTTTCTTGGCTGTGACTAGTTATCCTCCGTGGGTTGCCAATATTGTGTCAGTCCCTAAAAAAGACGGTAAGGTCAGGATGTGTGTAGACTACAGGTGTAAACGTCCCAATTTTCCCTCACTTTTTCTCACACCATGGCTTGTGATCTTTCATTTTTTTCATAAGCATAGGCATACCATCTCATATTGTATATTGTTTCATCTGCATAGTTTCATTTCATCTGCATCTAGGGTTTGTGATCTGAGCAATCCAAGAAGTGATCTGAGCCATCCCAAAGGTATTGAAGCTTTCCAAGAGGTTCCATGTGTGTTCAATGATCATAATATGCTCCCCAAATTTCATAGAAGTCAAGGGATCATAAATCATGGCAAAGGCATAGAGGCAGATGTCGATCCCACCAAATGACACCCAGGTCAAATGGGGTACAGACGCGAACGGTCGGCGAAAGGAGAGAGAACACACAAGGGTGAACTCAGAAGATAAGAGTCGCCAGCTAGGCATTTTTATCCCGGAGGAAAGGTAATGCTGCATAAACCTGAGAAAATATATGGATAAGACGGTTGCGAACCAGAGAGATTGAGAAAGGGGGTTGGTTACAACCTGGGAAGGTATTAGCACCCATATTGTCCGTCGTACTCGACGGGATCCATGCTTAAAAGATTTTTGTTTTAAAGGGGTAGTGTCAGTGCAATTTGTGTATCAAAGCTGGAAAGAATGCAAGTGTCAGTGCAAAAGAAGTGTGAAGTGTATAGGAGAAGTGTCAGTGTAAGAACAAGAAATGAGGAACTCAAGACTATGAGGCTTAAAGAATAATGCTGGAAGGAGGGGGAATATACAGAGACTTTTGTTCGATAACTGTTAAGTTATGCCTACGTATCCTCTCGTGCAATGAGGAAGTCAGAACACCGTAGTTTGACTCAAAGAGACTGAAAGATAAATTGACTTGTGAACTGCTTACTTGTCTATGCTCAAGTGTATGACCTGTCTGGCTCAGGTGCAAACTGTCTCGCATTAGACGGAAGAAGCAAGTTCTCGTTTATGAGTGAATGAGTTGAGAAAAGAATCCCGAAGGAGACGATTATTGTTTGTTTTTGGTGTTTTCAATATTTTATTGCTTTTTGGATTTTGTCATAAGAAAACGAGCTTAAGCCTAAACCAAGGGTTAGTAAACTCATCACATCCTCCCTCTGATTAGGGGTAATGAGGATACCTTAAGTATGAAGTAAGCACCTCACACTTAATCACCATGATGTAGGATTAAGATCATTAACCTACTTATGATTATTTAGATGTTTTTGTTGTTTTTGTTTAGTGTTAAGTAATGAGTTTAAGCCATAATCAAGGATTTAATGGACTCATTACACCATCCTAATAGAAGGATAATAGATGAGAGCATTTAAGCTGAGGAAGGCTCCTCAACTTAATCCATGATTAGGGATTAACCTCATGACAAAACAAAGCCTTTATTAAATGGATTTTAGTTAATGGTAAGATTAAGAAGTGGATTTTATGATTGGTAAGACAACTTGAGGGGGACTTGTCCATTAACACTAGGGTTAGTCCTTCTTAACCAATTAAGGAAGAATTATAACCCTAATGCAAGGCCCAAGTTACAAGCTTGATGTCTTGATGATTATTAAGTGAATTGATTAAAGGATTTAAACACATTAAGGGTTTAACACTTAGGATTAAAGTTATACACTTTATCCTAATAGAAGGATGCAGGCATAAGCTTAATCACAAAGCCTTAAAACCTTTAGGGTTTAGTCCTTGATTATGAGGTGAGAAGAGAATACTCAAAGAGGACTCAAAGGTAAAACTAAATGGGGGACTAATAAAACCCTAATCATGATCATGCTTGGTTGTTCCTAGGGTTTATGAGGCTTGCAAAAGATCTTCAGGAGAAAAGCCACCAGGAAAGAAACAGATGAAAGGAGGAGAAGCAGAAAGAAATAAGACAACTTGCTTCACTTAAGAAGCCAAGTTGCCTGAAGAAAGAAAGTAAGAGATGAACATGAATGATCAAGCTCACTCTAATACAAATATAAAATGCAGCAATGATGCAAGAGAGAGATGAGAAGAGATTGTGAGAAGTGAAGGCAAATTCACTTCTCAAAACAACTTACCACCTGAAAAGTTAGCAAAGGAAACGAAATGCAATGCAAATAGGATGAAATGCAATGATGCAAACCAAAGTCAGGAGCATGAACATGATGTTAATGATGCTAAGAGATGATGCAAACACAAGGCAAGAGATGATAATGATCATACAAGCATAAGGATGTCAATGGAGCATGTTTTGGACCATGAAAGTTCATGAAAGTTTATGAAATGATATGAATGCACAAGATGGCAAGTGAAAGATGCAATGATCAAACATGATTCTAATATGTCCTAAGATGTCTTATATGTCCTAAGGATGCACAAAATGTCATGGCAAGTTCTTGAATGCAAGCAAATGAAAGATGGATGCAAAGGAAGGCAAGAATTAGGGTTTATGAACAACATGCATCACAAAAATTCAAAACCAGAAGCAAATGACATGATAAAAAAATGAAAATGGGATCAAAGGAACCCTAACCCTACACAAGTTCACTTCCCAAAGGGGAAGCCCTAAATCTAAACCTAATGGAAGTTATGATTTTTCTAAGTCAACTAGGGTTTCAAGGTACCTCAAAAGGAAAAATGTCATTATATTGAAAATGAAGGATGAATTCAAACCAATTTTACCCTAGAAACTACATGATATGAAGGATGCAATGCAAGAAGAACCATTATCAAACTCCTCATGGTTAGGCAGAATGAATTTTTCTAAGTTTGAACAAAAATATTGCCTTTAAATGAATTTAATTCCAATAAAAAAGGTCAAAATAGTTCAAGAACCAAAAAGAAATTTGTTTTGAGAGTTTGATAATGTTTCTAAATGTTTTAAAATGCAATGTGAATTTTTTTGTGATTTTTAAATACCTAAATGTATTTTTAATTAATTAATTTCCATTAACTAATTAAAAATAATCATTTAAATGATTTAAAAATAATTTTTAATGCAAAAAATAAAAATAAAAAAATTTTTGGGTTCTGAAAATTAATGAAATGTTTGACAAAAAATTTCAGAATTTTTTAAAGTATTTTGCTATTTTTAAAAATTCGTAAAAGTTAATTATAAAACAAATGAATTAAAATTAATTAAAAGGAGAAGTCAACAGATCTAATGGCTGGCATTCAAATGGTTTTGGAGGGAGTTGACTGGCGCCAGATCCTGTGGCCCAGATTCAAACTGGCTGGATTTGAATTAAACCTAATTAATGAATTTAATAAATTAGAATTAGGGTTTTAATGGTGAATCTGGTCCATTCATTCGCGCGCGGGTCAACCCAAGTCAACAAGATCTAAGGCTCACATTCAAACTGAGCCCTAATCCCAATTAATGCACTAATGACATTCAGGTGGTCGGAAATGACCTCCGGTCATCTTCTCCGGCCACACTTCCCCTGAGATTTTGCTATCTCTCTCCCCAAGCTTCTAAAACTTAATCTCTCTGCCCAGAATCCAACCCCATACATCACTTAACAAGAATCAATCATTAAAACAAATTTATTTCACATATTCAAGCTGAATCGAAGCAAATTAGTTTTAGGTCAAAAAATTTCAGAGAGCTCATACATGCTTAATACTTGGCCATTTTCAAAACAAAACACATCAGCATCATCAGTGAATCATGGAGTATCAATTAGTAACTTAAAAACACGTTTCTGGAAAAAATGTTCTTGAGCTCACCTGAACTGGAACTTTGATCTTTGGAGCTTCCTGGCTGCTTCTTTGGTCCAATGTGCCTTTAATGGACCCCCTGAGATGTTTGCAAGGCTTGTTTGGAATTTCTTATGGCTGGTTTGGGAGATTGATGAAGTTCTGTTCAGAAGGGGTGGAAAATCGTGTTTCTGCTTGGGGTGGTTTCAGGGTCAAATGAGGATTGGGAAATGATCAGAGGATCATGGTGAATGGTTTTGTGAAGTTTGTTTTGATGTTTGAGACTTGAGTGCTGAGTTTCGAATGAAAATGCAAAGGGGAAAGTTTTTGGGAACTATGGCAATGCTGTGTATTCAGGCTGGCTTGTTGTATGTTTTGAGTCTCTTTTAGTCCACATATCAAGCTGTGATAGGGCAGAGAGTTGTTGGTGGCACAACTTGATTGGTATGGCCCCTTTTGCAAAAAGTCAAGTCTAGGTGTACTATAAGGTATGGGCTGTTTTAGGGCTAGAACAAAAGCATGTCTGTTGCAGCTTGAATCAAGGCTGACCATGGAAATGAATTTGAGGCCAATTTGCAAGTGGATTAGAGTTTATGTGTGGTTTTGCAATTTTGTGATCTTTTGGCCCTTTTGAAGTTTCTTAATGTACAATTCATGAAACTTGGAGATTCTTTGGTGCATTCTGATTTTTAGGTCATGGTTCATGTTTGTGTAATGCATAGAAGTCCATTTGAAGTCACACTTTGCCTTGGCATGAGGTTTTGCAACTTTCCCTCTTTGGTGCAAAAAGTGAAAATTTCATGATTTTTCCCAACTTTGCAAAGCCATAACTTTTGATCCAAAATGAATTAGAATGAGTTCTTGTACTTTTTGAAAATGGGAGGATCCATTCTACAACTTTCATGACCAAAGTTTTCTCATTTGAAGCATTTTTGAATTAATTTGAGGATGTTGAAAAACTTTCCCAAAATAGCAAGTTTACATTACAAGTCATTTTCCCAAAAAGGCAACTTTGCAAATGGCTTGAAATTCTTCAATTTGGTGAACTTCTAACATCTTCTATGACCAAATAAAGATGATACACATTCAAAATGATGGAGAACACCCTTTGGTTGGGTCATTGGGGGTCTCAGATGCCCTGATTTTGCACTGACTTGCTCAAGAAGTCATCTCTTGATCAGATGCCTTCCCCATTGAATTTCTTCATGAAAATTGATATGCATGACCCTCATAACATATAGAGACAAATAGAAACAAGAATGACCAAAAAAATTGGAGTTATGGCCTCTGAAACCAAAACCCTAATTTTAGGTCATCTGTGCAGTTAAACCTGGCTCTGCTTCCATGCCTTTTTCAGTTCTTGTGATTCTTTGACTTCTTTGACCTTGTGAGGATATAATATGATGCTTGAACATACATGGACCCCTTTGAAGTGATTAATGACCTTTGGAGTGGCTCATATGGCCCTGGGATTGCTCAGATCACAAACCCTAGATGCAGATGACTTTGAATCAATGATGTGAAACAAAAGATGCAATATGAGATGTTATGGTTGAACTTATGCACATGAAAAGATCACAAGCCATGGTGAAATGAGTGAGGGCAAATTTGGGGTGTTTACAGCTGCCCCTATTCAAACATGAGTCAGTTGTGTAGGATGTAAGTGCCTGGCTTATCAGACAAACAAGATAACTTGTGGTTGAATACCAAAGACAGTCCAAGATTTGCACTCACTGAATGAAGAAGAAAAGGGATATAGATTATAAAAGAAAATAAAGTATATTTATAAAGTGCGGGCGACGGAGGACGACCGTCGGGCAGAGGACGACTGCTGGGGATGAAGCAATGACGGGGACGACCGACATGCTGGGGATATGAGAGATTATGATGGGGACGGCTATTAAGTAAAGAAATAAAACTCTCTGGGGATTATAGGTAAATGATGGGGACGGTCATCTAAGGTGAAGGACGATCACCTGGCAAGGTACGGTTGCCAAAAGCATCACGACATAGGACGGATGTCGGATAGAAAAGGTCGACGATGGGGACGGCCATCGGATAAGCATGATGAAGGACGATCATCAAGAGGTGAAGGACGATCACCTAGCAGGGTACGGCTGCTCTGAGGGTTTATCATGACATAGGACGAATGTCAGATAACAAGATCAACGATGGGGACGGCCATCGGATAATATGATGAAGGACGATCATCAAGAGGTGAAGGACGATCACCTAGCAGGGGACGGCTGCTAAAAATATCACGACATAGGACGAATGTCGGATAAAAAGGGGTTCTAATGAATAGAGACTCCACTGGGGACGATGAAGGACGATCGTCAAAAAGGTGAAGGACGATCACCTGGCAGGGTAAGGCTGCCGGAAGCATCATGACATAGGACGAATGTCAGATAGAAAGGAAATAGTTCATCAGGATTTGCTGGGAATTCTTCTGGGGAATGGTAGACACAGACAAGTGTCTAAATTCAAGAAAGTATAAGTGTTTGACATGGTGTATAGATTAAAGATGCGGACGAGCATCCTTAAGACTATGATACAGACGAGTATCAGTAGAAACAAACGCTTGACGCATGTTCAGAGAGGATGATACGGACGAGTATCAACTGGTTAACAAAGAACACGGACGAGTGTCGAATCTGAGGGGATTTAAGTGGTATATACAAGATACGGACGAGTATCTGTATGAGTGAACATGAGTGAGACACACACGAGTGTTCAACTTGTTGGGGAGAGTGTGACACGGACGGGTGTCGGAAAAAGTGTATTATAAACGAGTATTTGATTTACCAAGTGTTTAGGTAACTATGATGGGGGAGGTGACACGGACGGGTGTCAAGGAATTGTGGATATATATGTATCTGTGAGTACAAAGGGGACGCTTTGGCTTTCTGCTGGGGTATGACACAGACGAGTGTCAATAAGCACATGTAATATATAAGTATCTGTTTGCTCGGGCAATTTACTGGGGAATGATGATACGGACGAGTGCTAAAAGGAGCATGTATCTGTATTTGCGAGTGTAAGGCAAATGCTTTGGCTCTCCGACGGGGAATTGGGAAATATTCGGTATATTGCTGATGGATTGTCAGTGTTTACAAGTGTTCAGTTCGACACATGGCTTATGATTATGCAATATGTTTGATTTTTGCCGTAATGCTCCGTATTAGACGGAATGCTACGCTCTGTGGGGAAAATATGATGTGAATGCTATGACTATGCAAAGATACCGATCCGGGATCCGGATCCCGTTGCCGCGGAGATCACTGGCTGATTTGCTTGAAGTGGATATCCCAGCTGGGGATGAGATCATTGGTAGATCTAGCATATCTGACTCTGCATGGGGAATAGATTACTGATAGTCCTATCTTGGTAATGAGGGACCCTGCTGGGGTCTGTAGAAGCTTTCTTTACTTTGTTGTGAGATCTTCAGGCGTTGCTCTTCTGGATAGAGGCTAAAACTCTGTGGGGAGAGGGTTCCCTGTCTATCACTCGACTGGAAAAAAACATTGGAAGATCTTTCTAGAGATTTCTGTGGGGATCCTGCTGAGGATGATACTTGACAACTCAGCTGGGGATATGAACACCTTCAGGTGCTGCCCTTTGAAGGAAACGTTGGAGAAGTGATGCCTGGCAACTCCGATGGGGAGAAAGCATCCCTGGTGCTGTTTGGAGGGTGTGCTGAGGAAACAATGATTTGGCAGCCTACTGGGGAGAAGCTTTCATGCCCCATGCTGCGCTTTGAATACCTGCAATCCTGTAAAGACAGAGAAACGCACAAGTACCCCGAGGTATCCTTTACTGGATTCCATCATAGGAGTTTAGACACTCCCGGGAGTAAATATATTTCATGTAAGCACGTATTTTTAGAAGGGACGCATATGTATTTATGCAGTCAATATATCAATGACATCGGACATTTTGCAAAAAAAAAGGATGAGACGAAATATGACTGAAAATCTGATTTTATTAATTCGTGTGCCCTGAATTGGCAAGATACAGTCAGAGAAACAGATCCCCTGAAATGAGGAAATCGTTACAAATTGAGAGGCAAAAAGACAGTGGCAATGTTGATGACGCTTCAAGGAGCTTTCCCTTGTTCTATGACTTGTATGACATTGACGTTCTTCTCATCTTGCTTTCTGAAGAAGGCTGATTCTGACAGATGCTCGAACCTTTCGAAGCTTGCCATGTTGTAAGTGATACAGACGAATTCAGGATGCATTTGTTCGCTTATTCCCTTATTTTGCGTGGATCGCCCTTTCGGGTTTTCAATCCACCGGGATACCCATTTTTGCCTGAGTTGTCCGATGCGGCTTTTCAACTCAGCGGGTGTACATTTTTTTATTTACTTTCCCTTATTTTTTCTCGAGTCTCTTATTCTGTTTTTTTGACTCGCCGGGATGCCCTATTTTTGCCTGGAATTAAATTCTGTTTTTATGTCCAGCGGGTCATTTTCATGCGAAGTATTTTTTAACTGCATCTGAATTCACAAGGGACAGGAAATCTTCACCATCCATAGTACTGAGCATCAGTGCTCCTCCGGAGAAAACTTTCTTTACTATGAACGGACCATCATAATTCGGAGTCCACTTGCCCCTTAGGTCTGTATGAGGAGGGAGGAGTCTTTTCAGCACAAGATTCCCTACTTGGTACTCTCGAAGTCTGACTTTCTGATCGAAGGCTTTCTTCATTCTTTTCTGATACAACTGCCCATGACAGATTGCAGCCAATCTCTTTTCTTCGATCAGATTTAGTTGTTCGTACCGGGATCGGACCCACTCTGCTTCATTCAACTTGACATCCATCAGTACCCGTAAGGAGGGTAATTCAACTTCAACAGGTAGAACTGCCTCCATACCATAAACAAGCTGATATGGTGTTGCCCTAGTGGACGTTCTGATTGATGTACGGTACCCATGCAAGGAAAATGGTAGCATTTCATGCCAGTCTTTATAGGTGACCACCATCTTCTGCACAATCTTCTTGATATTCTTGTTAGCTGCCTCTACAGCGCCATTCATCTTTGGCCTGTAAGGAGAAGAATTGTGGTGTTGGATCTTGAAGTCCCGGCATAGTTCTGCCATCATTTTGTTGTTTAAGTTGGAACCATTAACAGTAATGATTCGCTCGGGAACTCCATAACGACAGATGATGTCTCTCTTCAGAAATCGGGCTACCACTTGCCTTGTAAAATTTGCATATGAAGCTGCTTCAACCCACTTGGTGAAATAGTCAATGGCAACCAGGATGAATCTGTGGCCATTTGAAGCAGTCGGTTCAATCTTGTCAATCATATCAATGCCCCACATGGCAAAGGGCCAGGGTGAAGACATCACATTCAAAGGATTGGGAGGCACATGCACTTTATCCGCGTAAATCTGGCATTTATGGCATCTTCTGGCATAGGCACAACAGTCTGCATCCATTGTGATCCAGTAATAGCCTGATCTTAGCAACGTTTTAGCCATAGCATGCCCTCCTGAATGGGTACCAAAGGATCCTTCGTGCACCTCGTGCATCAGCAAGTCTGCTTCTGCCCTATCAACACATTTGAGAAGTACCATATCAAAGTTTCTCTTGTACAGGGAACCATCAATATTCAAGAAGAAACTATCAGCTAGCCTTCTTAATGTCTTCTTATCATTGGAAGATGCCCCAGGTGGGTATGTTTGATCCTCCAAGAAGCATTTGATGTCATGGAACCAAGGCTTGTCATCTTTGACAACATTTGCAGAGAATACATATGCCGGTCTGTCAAGTCTGGACACTGAAATCCGAGGCACAAAGTTGGCAGCTTGAACTTTGATCATGGATAAAATGGTAGCCAAGGCGTCTGCAAACTGATTCTCGTCTCGAGGGATATACTCAAGCTTGACCATTGTGAAGAAAGTCAATAACCTTCTTGTATAATCCCGATAAGGTATCAGATGATCTTGGTGGGTGTACCATTTGCCGTTGGTTTGATTAATTACCAAAGCTGAATCTCCGAACATAGTCAAAGTCTTGATCCTGAGGTCAATGGCTTCATCAAAACCCATAATACAAGCTTCGTATTCAGCTTCGTTGTTAGTGCAGTTAAAAGTGAGTTTTACCGAGAAATGCATGTGAACTCCTTTAGGTGTAATGAGTACTGCACCAACACCACGACCATTCATATTAACAGCCCCATCAAACATCATAGTCCATTCTTCTTCTGGGTCAGGCCCTTCAGTGTGAACGGGCTCTTCATGATCTTTTTCTTTTATGAACATGATGTCTTCATCAGGGAAGTCAAATCTCATAGGCTGGTAATCATCAATGGGTTTCTCAGCAAGATAATCAGACAATACACTGCCTTTGATGGCCTTCTGAGATGTGTACTGAATGTCATATTCTGTAAGGATCATTTGCCATCTGGCAACCCGTCCGGTAAGTGTTGGCTTCTCAAAAATGTACTTAACTGGATCCATCTTTGAGATCAATAAAGTAGTGTGGGTCAACATATATTGTCTTAGTCGACGAGCAGCCCACGCTAAAGCACAGCAAGTTTTCTCGAGCAATGAATAACGTTGTTCACAATCGGTAAACTTTTTGCTTAGGTAGTATATTGCATACTCTTTTCGACCAGACTCGTCATGCTGGCCCAGCACACACCCCATTGACTCTTCTAATACTGTCAAGTACATTATTAGAGGTCTTCCTTCAACTGGAGGCATAAGGATCAGAGGCTCTTGTAAGTATTCCTTGATTTTGTCAAAAGCCCTCTGGCAGTCTTTGTTCCACCTGACCGTTTGTTCTTTTCTTAACAGCTTGAACAAAGGCTCACAGGTTGCAGTAAGGTGAGATATGAACCTTGAAATGTAGTTCAATCTTCCTAGAAACCCCTGAACTTCTTTATCGGTCTTCGGCGCAGGCATTTCTTGAATGCTTTAACTTTATCAGGGTCAACTTCAATCCCTTTCTCACTTACAATGAATCCTAGCAGCTTACCGGATCGCACCCCGAATGTGCATTTGTTGGGGTTTAACTTCAATTGGTACTTCATCAGACGCTTGAATAACTTCAACAGATTTACCAGGTGGTCTTCTTCTGTGAGGGACTTGGCAATCATGTCTGTCGCTCCCGACAAATGAAACTGGATCATATGAAGGTACAGACGCGAACGGTCGGCGAGAAGGACAATGAGAACACACATCCGTGAACTCACTGGAGATGAAAAGAGTCGCCAGCTAGGCATTTTTATCCCGGAGGAAAGGTAATGCTGCATAGACCTAGAAAGAGATGGATAAGACGGTTGCGAACCAGAGAGACTGAGAAAGGGGGTTGGTTACAACCTGGGAAGGTATTAGCACCCAGATTGTCCGTCGTACTCGACGGGATCCACGCTTAAAAGATTTGTGTTTTAAAGGGGTAGTGTCAGTGCAATCTGTGTGTAAAATAGCTGGAAAAGAATGTACAGGTGTCAGTGTAAAAGAAGTGTGAAGTGCATAAGTGAAGTGTCAGTGTAAGGAAGGAGTATGCTCATGATCATGAGGCTAAGAGAATAAAGCTGGAAAGAGGGGGAATATACAGAGACTTTTGTTCGATAACTGTCAAGTTATGCCTACGTATCCTCTCGTGCAATGAGGAAGTCAGAACACCGTAGTTCGACCCAAAGAGACTGAAAGATGAATTGACTTGTGAACTGCTTGCTTGTCAATGCTCAAGTGTATGATCTGTCTGGCACAGATGCAAACTGTCTTGCATTAGACGGAAGAAGCAAATTCTCGTTTGTGAGTGAAGGTGATGAGAAAAGAATCCCGAAGGAGACGATTATTGTTTGTTTTTGAGTTTTCAGTCTTTTATTGCTTTTGAAGGTTTGTCATAGGATAATGAGCTTAAGCCTAAACCAATGGGTTAGTAAACTCATCACATCTTCCCTCTGATTAGGGGTAATGAGAATACCTTAAGTGTGAAGTCAGATTCTCACACTTAGTCACCTTGGTGTAGGATTAAGATCATTAACCTACTTGTGATTATTTAGATGTTTTTGTGGTTTTTGTTTAGTGTTGAGTAATGAGGTTAAGCCATAATCAGGGATTAAACAGACTCATTACACCATCCTAAAAGAAGGATGATAGATGAGAATGTTTAAGCTGAGGAAAGCTCCTCAACTTAATCCATGATTAGGGATTAAACCCATGACAAAACAAGCCTTTGATTAAGTGGATTTTATTTAATGATATGGTGATGAAGTGATTTTTATGATTTGTAAGACAACTTGAGGGGGACTTGTCCATTAACACTAGGGTTAGTCCTTCTTAACCAATTAAGGAAGAATTAGAACCCTAATGCAAGGCCCAAGTTACAAGTGTGATGTCTTGATGATTATTAAGTGGATTGATTAAGAGATTTAAACACATTAAGGGTTTAACACTTAGGATTAAAGTTATACACTCCATCCTAAGAGAAGGATGCAGGCATAAACTTAATCACAAAGCCTTAAAGCCTTTAGGGTTTAGTCCCTGATTATGAGATGAGAAGAGATGACTCAAAAGAGACACAAAGGTAAAACTAAGAGGGGATACTAATCAAAACCCTAATCATTGTCATGCTTGGTTGTTCCTAAGGTTTGTGAGGTTTGCAAGAACAATCTTCAGAAGAACCACCAAGAAGCAGATGAACAAGATCAAGAGAAGCAAAGTGACTTGCTTCATTCAAGAAGTCAAGTCACTTGAAGAAAGAAAGTGGGAGGAACAAGCATGAGCAAGCTCAAACTCAAGCACATATAGAAATGCAGCAATGCATGCAAGAGAGATGAAAAGAAAAGTTATGAGAAGTGAAGGCAAATTCACTTCTCAAGTTTACTTACCACCTGAAATGTTAGAAAGAGATGCAATGTAATGCTAGATGAGATGAAATGACATGATGCTAAATAAAACCAGGAGCATGTAGATGATGATAATGATGCTATGAAATGCTGCAAACATGAGGCAAGGCATGGGGATGTTCATACAAGATTATGAATGCAAATGATGCAAGTTAAGGAGCATGAATGAACATGAAAAGTTATGAATCATACAAGACAAATGTCATGGAAAATATGAGATGCAATGATCAAAGATGCTTCCTACATGTCTTAAGATGTCAAATGAATCACAAGAATGCACAAAATGCAAAGACAAGTCAAGTTATGCAAGGAAATGCAAGAAGGATGCAAAAGAAAGCCCAAATTAGGGTTTATGAATCAAACATCAAACCAAAACCCAAAACAGAAGCAAACCTTAAGATAAAAAATGGAAAATGCTACCCAAAGAAACCCTAAACCTATAATGGACCACTGCCCAAAGGGGAGCTCTCAACTCTCAACCAAACTCAAGATATGAATTTTCTAAGCTATTAGGGTTTTTTAGGGTTCTTAACAAAAGAAATGTCAAACAATTAGGAAATGAGAAAACAAATCATGGCCATTTTATCCTAGAAACTACATTCTAAACATAACACAATGCAAGAAGAACCAATGTCCAAACCTTCTTAGATAGGCAGAAATGAATTTTTGAACTTGTGATCAAAATAATGCACAAAATATGATTTAATTCAATGAAAAATTCTTAAAATGCATCAAGATCAAAAAAGAAATTTGGTTTGAAGGTTGGACAATGTTTCTAAATGTCTTAGAACATTTCATGAATTTTTTTGTAATTTTTAAATACCTAAAAGTATTTTTAATTAATTAATTCCCATTAATCAATTAAAAATAATCCTTTAAATATTTAAAAATACTTTTTTAATGATAAAAAATAAAATAAAAATATTTTTGTGTCATAAAAATTATTTAAACTCTTAGGAAAAAGTTTCATAATTTTTATGTATTTTTTGCTATTTTAAAATAATTATGCAAATTAATTGAAATAAAATGAATTAAAAAACAAATAAAATGAGAAGTCAAAGGAAAGGATGGCTGAGATTCATTCTGGATTTAAACTTGTTGACTGGCGCGTGATCTTGTGGCTCACATTTAAACTGACTTAATCTTAATTAATTAAATAAATCAAAGTGATTAGGGTTAATGAACACATCTGGACCCTTCATGCGCGCGGCAAGTCAACGGGTCAGAGCAATCCTACGGGTGAAATTCAAACTAGCATTAATGACCTGAGATTAGGGCTTAATGACTCAGGCTGCCGGAGAAGACCTCCGGTCGTCTTCTCCGGCCAGCTCCCTCCCTGAGAAACTTCAAACTCCCTTAAAACGTATCAAAAATGAAAACTAAAAACTGGGAAGTGATCCTCACATCCTCACGAATCAAACCCCTATCCTAAAACACATTTCTTCTTCCTAAACAAGCTGAATCGAAAGGAATAAAAACTAGGGCACGCAAGCTTCAGAGACAAATTAAACTCTCAAATCAAAGCCATTTTCAAAACCAATGATACCAGGATGATCAGTGAAGCACATAGAGCAAGTTTGTAACAAGAAAAACAATTTCTGGAAAAATAAATTTCAGGCTACCTGAGATTCGAAGCTTTCAGTTTGAAGACTTTCTGGCCACTTCCTTCAGTGCAAACTACTCCACTTGGTCCCCTGAAGATGTTTGAATGCTCAAAGAGAATTTAAGTTGGCTGGATAGTGAGTTTCGAAAGCTCCTGCTTCAGCTCAGTCAGAAATGGCAATGGAGTTTCTGGAGGTTTCAGGCCATTGTGAATGATGGTTTGTGGTCCTGAGGATGAATGGAGAAGGTCTGGAGTGTTTGTTTGTATGTTGGTGAGCTAGGGTGAGAGTTTCGAATGAAACTGCAAAATGAGGTGAGAAATGGCAGTGGGATGCTTTGGCTGTTTCAGGCTTATGTTCTTGGTGGTTTCTACTTAGTGATACAGGGTGAGTTGAATGGAGAAAATGGTTTGAGTGTTTGCAGGCTGTGGAGGCAGATTCGAAGCAAGTTGCAATGTGGTGTGTTTTTGTGAATGTGATTGTGTGAAGTGTTTCAGGCCTGCTTAGTACATGGAATGGCTTGCAAAATGATATGTTATTTTAATCCAAGTGGCCAGAGGATGTGACATGGCCTGTGGTGATAGGTAAGTTTACTTTTGCAAAAAGGTCAACTTTTGTGTAAGGCAAGTATGGTGAGGTGCTAGGCAAGTACAATGGGCATGGGCTGCGCAGCATGATGAGTGTGTGAGGCTAGCTTGATTCAAGGACCAATGCAGCAAGTTGGTGAGGAGAAATGAGTGTTTTGCAACTTGGTTACTTTTTGCCTTTTCATGAAAATCTCTCATTACACAAACCATAAACATGTGAACCTTGGTCCAATTCTGATTTTTGTGACTTAGAGAATGCTTGTGTAATGGTTTGAAATGAACTAGAGGTCACAATTGGCTTTGGTTCAAGACTTTGCAAAATTTCCATTTGAAGCATGCCTTGAAAATTAATGATTTTAGCCAACTTTGCCTTGCCATAACTTTTGATCCAAAAAGAGTTTGATCATGTTCTTGTACTTTTTGAAAAGGGAAAGATGAGATCTACAACTTTCATGACCAAAGTTTTTCCATTTGAAGCATTTTTGGATCAAGAATCAAGGCTTGAAAAATGACCTAAAATGATGCATTCTTGAAAAGTCAACTATGCCCAAAAAGTCAACATTTGCAAAAACCCTAAATTCTTGATTTCTATGAACTTCAACCTTCTTCTATGATCAAATAAAGATCATATACACTCAAAATGATGAAGATCACCCATTGGTTGGGTCATTGGGGGCCTCAGATGCCCTGATTTTGCACTGACTTGTCTGAAAAGTCAACCCTTGATCAGATGACTTCCCCATGGAATTTCTTCATGAAAATTGATATGCATACTCCCTATACCATATAGAGACCAATGGAAACAAGAATGACCAAAAAATTTGGAGTTATGGCCTCTGAAACCAAAACCCTAATTTTAGGTCAACTGTGCAGTTCATCCTGGCTCTGCATCCACTCAAACCCTAGTTCTTGTGATTCCTCTGCATTTTTGACTTTGAGGAGATGGAATATGATATAAGAACACACATGGACCCCTTTGAGTTGATTGGTGGCCTTTGGAATGGCTTAAGATGCCCTGAGGTTGCTCAGATCACAAACCCTAGATGCAAATGACTCAGAGCCAATGCAGTGAATCAAAAATGAGATATGAGATGATATCATTGTGTCTATGCATATGAGGATGATCACAAGCCATGGTGTGAATGGGTGAGGGAAAATTTGGGGTGTTGACAGCTGCCCCTATTCAAACATGAGTTAGCTGTGCAGGATGTAAGCAACGGCTTAACAGGCAAACAAGATAACTTGTGGTTGAATACCAAAGACAGTCCAAAATTTGCACTCACAGAATTTAGAAGAAAAGGGATATAGATTGTAAAAGGAAAACAAAGTATACTGTAAAGTGGGCGACGGAGGACGACCGTCGAGCAGAGGACGACTGCTGGGTAAAGAGCAATGACGGGGACGGCCGACATGCTGGGGAAAATAAAATCATGATGGGGACGGCCATCAAGATAAAGCTGTAGAATTCTCTGGAAATTAATGAAACATGACGGGGACGGCCATCAAGTTCATAAAGGTAAAGTAACCAACGATGGGGACGGCCATCGGGCTAAAAGGAAAAGGGACCATGACGGGGACGGCCATCGGGTTAAAGAATAAATGAAATAAACAGATGATGGGGTACGGCCATCAAAGGTGAAGGACGATCACCTAGCAGGGGACGGCTGCTCTGTTGGGGATAAAAGAAAATATGATGGGGACGGCCATCAAAGGTGGAGGACGACCACCCGGCAGGGTACGGCTGCCGAAAATATCAACGATGGGGACGGCCATCGGATAGAAAAGGTCAACGATGGGGACGGCCATCGGACGAGCATGATGGAGGACGACCATCAAGAAGTGGGGGACGACCACTCAGCAGGGTACGGCTGCTCTCGAGGTTTCTCATGACATAGGACGGATGCCAGATAACCAAAATCAACAATAGGGACGGCCATTGGATAAAGTGATGAAGGACGATCATCAAGAGGTGGAGGGCGACCACCTAGCAGGGGACGGCTGCTAAAATATCAACGACGGGGACGGCCATCGGATAGAAAAGGTCAACGATGGGGACGGCCATCGGACGAGCATGATGGAGGACGACCATCAAGAAGTGGAGGACGACCACTTAGCAGGGTACGGCTGCTCTCAAAGTTATCATAACACAGGATGAGTGTTAGATAAAAAGGAAATTTGCTTTGTTGGCGATCTACTGGGGAATAGTAAACACGGACGAGCGTTTACATCCAAGAAACAAAAGGTATAAGTGTTTGGTATTGTGTATAGATTAAAGATGCGGACGAGCATCCTTAAGATCATGATACGGACGAGTATCATGTAGAAACAAACTGACACATGCTCAGAGATGATGATACGGACGAGTATCAACTGGTTAACAAAGAACACGGACGAGTGTTGAATCTGAAAGAATTTTTCTGGGGAATAGTAGACACAGACGAGTATCTATATTCAAGAAGACATAAGTGTTTGACACGGTGTATGGATTAAAGATGCGGACGAGCATCCTTAAGACTATGATACGGACAAGTATCACGTAGAAACAAACATTAGGCGCAAGGTTCTGAGATGATGGTACGGACGAGTACCAACTGGTTAACAAAGAACAAGGACTATTGTTGAATCTGTGGGGGTATGAGTGACGGTGTATACAAGATACGGGCGAGTATCTGTATAAGTGTACCAATGAGTAGTGAGTATATATGTAAGTGTTTATCTGCTGGGGAGACTGACACGGACGGGTGCCAAGAGAGAAAAGTGTAATATGAGCAAGTATCTGCTATACAGAGTCTAAGCGACTGCGCTGGGGATATGACACGGACGGGTGTCAGGAAAGTGTATATATAAGTATATGTGAGTGCAAAGAGGATGTCTTTGGCTTTCTGCTGGTGACGTGACACGGACGGGTGTCCAAAGGTGTATATACTGGTGTTTGTAATTTGTGAGGCAACTGCTTTTGCTGGGACCCTGGTGGGGATTTCTGTATAATGATGATGAACGGCTTATTATTCACAGGTGTTCTATTCACAACATGACTTATGATTATGCTATGCATTTGATTTTTGCCGTAATGCTCCGTATTAGACGGAATGCTCCGTATTAGACGGAATGCTACGCTCTGAGGGGATAATATGATGCGGATGCTATGATTATGCAAAGAGGCAAAGACCCGGGATTCGGATCCCGTTGCTGCGAAGATCTCTGGTTGATCTGCTTGAAGTGAACATCCCAGCTGGGGATGAGATCATTGGTAGATCTGGTGAGATGTATTCATTTGGGGGCATAGGTGACTGGTTGACATATCCTTGTAATACGGGACCCAGCTGGGGTTTGTAGAAGCTTTCTTCACTCTGTTGTGATCTTCCTGCGCTGCTCTTCTGGATAGAGGCTGAAGATTCTGTGGGGAGATGATTCCCTGACTCCTGTACTCAGCTGAGGATGAAATGGCAACTCGGCTGGGGAATTGTGAGAGGCAACTCAGCTGGGGAGAGCAACAAGTGGCAACTCAGTTGGGGATAGGGCATTTCAGATGCTGAGATTGAGTGTATGTTGATTTGACAACTTTGCTGGGGAAGTGGGCACCTCCCAGTGCCACGTGGAAGACAGACCGAGTTGATAATGATTTGCCAGCTTGCTGAGACGTAATTTGCATGCCCCAGGTTGCGTTCTGGATACCTGCAATCCTGCAAAGATAAGGAGACGCACAAAAGGTCCCGAGGTATCCTTTACTGGATTCCGTCATAGGAGTCAAGCATTCTCACGAGTAAGTATATTCCCTGCAAGCATGTGTTTTTTTATTATTTTTAGAGAAAAACATCTGTACTTATGCAACTAGTTTTTTAGAGACATCAGACATCCTTTGCAAATAAAAATGTACAAAACGAGACATGACTGAAAATCTGATTTTATTAATTCATATGCCCTGAATTGGCGAGATACAGTCAAAGAAACAAGTCTCCTAAAATAAGGAGATTGTTATAAATTGAGAAACAAAACGCTGGCGGTGTTGACGACGCTTTGAGGAGCTTCCTCCTCTACTATGACTCGTATGACAATGACGTTCTTCTCGTCTTGCTTTCTGGAGAAAGTTGATTCTGATTGAAGCTTGACCCTTTTGAAGCTTTCCAAGTTGTGACAATACAGACGAATTCAGAATGCAGTTGTTCGCTTATTCCCTTATTTTGCATGGATCGCCCTTTCGGGTTTTCAATCCATCGGGATACCCATTTTTGCCTGAGCTGTCCAATGTGGCTTTTCAACTCAGCGGGTGTACATTTTTGTTTATTTCCCTTATTTTTGCCCGAGTCTTTTATTCTGTTTTTGACTCGCCGGGATGCCCTATTTTTGCCTGGACTTACATTCTGTTTTTATGTCCAGCGGGTCATTTTATGCGAAGTATTTTTTAACTGCATCTGAATTCACAGGGGATGGGAAATCTTCACCATCCATGGTGCTGAGCATCAGTGCTCCACCAGAGAAAATTTTCTTTACCACGAATGGTCCTTCATAATTGGGAGTCCATTTGCCCCTGTGGTCTGTATGAGGAGGGAGGATTCTCTTCAACACAAGATCCCCTACTTGGTACCCTCGGTGCCTGACTTTCTGATCGAAGGCTCTCTTCATTCTCTTCTGATACAATTGCCCATGACAAATTGCAGCCAATCTTTTCTCTTCAATCAGACTCAGTTGTTCGAATCGGGACCGAACCCATTCTGCTTCACTCAGTTTAACATCCATTAATACCCGTAACGAGGGTAGTTCAACTTCAACAGGTAGGACTGCTTCCATACCATATACAAGCTGATACGGTGTTGCCCCAGTGGATGTCCTGATTGACGTGCGGTACCCATGCAAGGCAAACGGTAGCATTTCGTGCCAGTCTTTGTATGTGATTACCATCTTCTGCACAATCTTCTTAATATTCTTATTCGCTGCCTCAACAGCGCCATTCATCTTTGGCCTGTAAGGAGAAGAATTGTGATGTCGGATCTTGAAGTCCCGGCATAATTCAGCCATCATTTTGTTGTTTAAGTTGGAACCATTATCAGTAATGATTCGCTTGGGCACTCCATACCGACAGATGATATCTCTCTTCAGAAATCGGGCTACCACTTGTCTTGTAACATTTGCATATGAGGCTGCTTCAACCCACTTGGTGAAATAATCAATGGCGACCAGGATGAATCTGTGACCATTCGAAGCAGTTGGCTCAATCTTGCCAATCATGTCAATGCCCCACATAGCAAAGGGCCAGGGTGAAGACATTATGTTCAAAGGATTGGGAGGCACATGCACCTTATCTGCATAAATCTGGCATTTATGGCATTTTCTGGCGTAGGCACAACAGTCTGCATCCATTGTGATCCAATAATAGCCTGATCTTAACAACTTTTTAGCCATTGCATGTCCTCCAGCATGGGTACCAAAAGAGCCTTCATGCACTTCATGCATCAACAAATCTGCTTCCGTCTTGTCAACACATCTGAGGAGTACCATATCAAAGTTCCTCTTGTATAAAGACCCATCAGTGTTCAGAAAGAAACTTCCAGCAAGCCTTCTCAAGGTCTTCTTATCATTGGAAGATACCCCAGGTGGGTATGTTTGATCCTCCAAGAAGCACTTAATATCATGGAACCAAGGCTTATCATCTTTGACAACATCTGCTGCGAATACATATGCTGGTCTATCAAGTCTCGATACTGAAATCTGAGGTACAAAGTTAGCAGCTTGAACTTTGATCATGGATGAAATGGTAGCAAGAGCATCCGCAAACTGATTCTCGTCCCGAGGGATATACTCAAGTTTGACTGTGGTGAAGAAAGTCAATAACCTTCTTGTATAATCCCTGTAAGGTATCAGATGATCCTGATGTGTATACCATTTCCCATTGGTCTGATTGATTACCAAAGCTGAATCTCCGAATACGGTCAATGTCTTGATCCTGAGGTCAATAGCTTCCTCAAGACCCATAATGCAAGCTTCGTATTCAGCTTCGTTGTTAGTGCAGTTGAAAGTGAGTTTTGCCGAGAAAGGCATGTGAACTCCTTTAGGTGTAATGAGTACTGCACCAACACCGCGACCATTCATGTTAACAGCCCCATCAAACATCATAGTCCATTCTTCCTCCGGGTCAGGCCCTTCAGTGTGAATAGGCTCTTCGTGATCTTTTGCTTTAATGAACATGATGTCTTCATCAGGGAAGTCAAACCTCATAGGCTGGTAGTCATCAATGGGTTGCTCAGCAAGATATTCAGATAGTACACTGCCCTTGATGGCTTTCTGAGATGTGTACTGTATGTCGTATTCTGTGAGGATCATTTGCCATCTTGCAACCCGTCCGGTAAGTGCTGGCTTCTCAAAAATATACTTGACTGGGTCCATTTTTGAGATCAATAAAGTGGTGTGGGTCAACATATACTGCCTTAGTCGGCGAGCAGCCCACGCTAAAGCACAACAAGTTTTCTCGAGCAGTGAATAACGTTGTTCACAGTCGGTAAACTTTTTGCTTAGGTAGTATATTGCATACTCTTTTCGACCAGACTCGTCATGCTGGCCCAACACACACCCCATTGACTCTTCTAATACTGTCAAGTACATAATCAGGGGTCTTCCTTCTACTGGAGGCATGAGGATTGGAGGTTCTTGTAAGTACTCTTTGATCTTGTCAAAAGCCTTCTGGCAATCTTCGTTCCACCTGACCGTTTGTTCTTTTCTTAACAACTTAAACAAAGGTTCACAGGTTGCTGTAAGGTGAGATATGAACCGTGAGATGTAGTTCAATCGACCTAAGAACCCTCGAACTTCTTTCTCTGTTTTAGGTGCAGGCATTTCTTGAATAGCCTTGACTTTATCAGGGTCAACTTCAATCCCTTTCTCGCTTACAATAAAGCCCAGCAGCTTACCAGACCTCACCCCGAATGTGCATTTGTTGGGGTTCAGCTTTAGTTGGTACTTCCTCAGTCGCTTGAACAACTTCAGCAGATTCACCAGGTGATCTTCCTCTGTAAGGGACTTGGCAATCATGTCATCCACATAACACTCTATTTCCTTATGGATCATATCGTGGAATAATGTCACCATAGCCCGTTGATACGTTGCACCAGCATTCTTTAGTCCGAATGGCATCACCTTGTAACAGAACGTGCCCCAAGGTGTGATAAATGTTGTCTTCTCCATGTCTTCAGGTGACATCTTGATCTGATTATATCCTGAACATCCATCCATGAAGGAGAATACCGAGAACTGAGCCGTGTTATCCACCAATACATCAATGTGAGGTAATGGGAAGTCATCTTTCGGGCTGGCTCTGTTCAGATCCCGGTAGTCAACACACATTCTTACTTTGCCGTCTTTCTTAGGCACAGGCACTATGTTAGCAACCCACGGCGGATAGCTAGTTACAGCAAGGAACCCGGCGTCCCACTGCTTTTGTACCTCTTCTTTGATTTTCATAGCCATGTCTGGGCGAGTTCGGCGCAGCTTCTGTTTAACTGGTGGGCATTCTTCCCTCAAAGGCAGCTTGTGCATAACAATGTCGGTATCCAACCCTGGCATGTCTTGATACGACCAAGCAAACACATCAACATACTCTTGAAGCAGATCTATCAGTTGTCTCTTCACTGAGTCTCGCAGGCAGGCCCCGATTTTAACTTCCTTCGCGTCTTCGTCTGTACCAAGATTGATCACTTCAACCTCCTCCTGATGAGGGGTAATAACCTTTTCCTCTTGCCTTAACAACCTGGCTAGCTCTTCAGGAAGCTCATATTCTTCATCAACCCCTTCATCAGCTTGATTGATTGGATTGTCAAAGTCATACGATGTCATAGCCGTGCTGTTGTCGGTGCTGTCAGGAAGGCACTCTCTGCAAGGGTTAAGTTTGTTCATTTTAGTGATTGATTTTAATCTTGCTTTAGAAAAAAGAGTGAAATGAAGTTATCATTTTGAAAACACCGCCATTTATTTTTGTACAAAAAGAAAAATGGAGAAACAGTGAGCAGAAAAGAAAAAGACTCGTTTGCAAAAAGATGTCTGATATTTCATTAATTTAATCTTGTTTGCACAAAAGTACAGATGGCCCTGATTACAAAATGAGTCTTGTCATCTTGGGCAAGATGCAAGACTTTGATGCATGCTATAAAAAAATACAGGAAATAATAATTACTCTGCATGAGTAACTCTTATAATTTCCTGGGAAGACCAGTTCGAGACACTGCTCCCCGGGATCTTTGGACGAATCCAATTCTCCAGATTGCGCTCCTCTTCCAGCTCGTCTTCCAAACAGTTGATAGCATCGGGGGTGAGCATCCCCCCACTGACAAAACCAGGCTCTTCAGCAGCCTTTGCTTGATGTTGAGTTGGTCTGTAACCCAACCCAAACTTGTCTTCCTTTTTCTCCACCGATAGCAGTTTGCCCCAGCCTTGGGCAGTTCCTTCCTCAACAACCTTCCGGGCTTGTTGGTATGACGACATTGGAGTACCAGATACAGCAGATGCCTCATTCACATTCAAAGCTTCAAACCCCTGGCTCATTGTTTCATGGATCTCCCCATCCATTTCAATGTACTTATAGGTTGCCAGGTGGCTGACAAAAATGTCCTCCTCTCCACAAATTGTGACAACTTGGCCTTCCCACTCAAATTTTAACTTTTGGTGAAGGGTAGACGTTATTGCGCCGGCGGCGTGAATCCAGGGTCTACCCAACAAACAGCTGTAGGCGGGCTGAATGTCCATCACGTAAAAGATAGTTTTAAAGGTCTGTGGGCCAATTGTCACGGGCAGCTCAATCTCTCCCAGAACCGATCTCTTAGAACCATCAAAGGCTCTCACTACCAGGTTGCTGGGTCTCAATGCCAAACCATCATGTTCTAACTTCACCAGAGCCTTCTTTGGTAAGACATTCAGGGAAGAACCTGTGTCCACCAGCACATGAGAAAGGACAGCTCCTTTGCATTCCATGGTTATGTGCAAGGCTTTGTTGTGGTTGCGGCCATCCGCTGTCAAGTCAGAATTGGTGAACCCTAGCCCATTTCTAGCAGTAACATTTCCAACCACGGTTTCCAACTGGTTGACAGTAATCTCTTCAGGCACGTAAGCTGCGTGCAAGACTTTGAGTAATGCATTCCGATGAGCTTCGGAGCACATAAGCAGTGAGAGGATAGAGATTTTGGATGGCGTCTGGTGAAGTTGATCCACAATTTTGTAATCACTCTTTTTGATGATTCTCATAAACTCATCAACTTCTTGATCGAACGGTGTCTTCAAGGCTTCTTTGGCAGCTGGATCCTCCCGCACCGGGCTCTTTCCTTTTGCCTTGGCAGCAGCTTCTGCTTCGGCTGTAGGTCTTTGAATTGGTGGAGCGAAGAGACGTCCGCTTCGAGTGAAGCCTCCGCCTCCCCCCACATTATCTACTTGTGGTGCAGGTGTTGATGTTTCAAGAGTGATTCTTTTTCCTTCGCAGTACACGTCAGAGCCATAGTGCCAAGGGATGGCCCTATTGCTTTCATATGGTACCGGTCCAGGCACCGTGACAGTGACTGGACTGATTGCTGCTGCTGAAGGGACTGTAATTGTTTGTGGATCATAAAAGATTGTAACTGGTGCTCTGGCGGGAGCAGCACCTTCTGAATGGTAGGCGGAATTATTTTCAGGATCGTAGAAAATGGTAACAGTAGAGACATCTTCATGATTGATTGCTGGTGTTGTAGGAGGTATTGTTGGAAGGACTGTTGTTGTTGTTGTTGGAGATTCGAAATGGAATGAAGATGAAGTTGTAGCAGGAGAAACTGTTGAAAACTGATCATTTGGGAGGACAGACGAAGTACTTGTTGATGGTGCTGATGAATTGTCGGGAACAATAGTTGCTGCAGTTGTAGGAGGGTCTGAAACCGTTGTTGATGAAGTTGCCGGATTTGTCGGGAATGATGTAGTGATCTGTAGCAGGCCACTCTGAATAAGGCTGTCAATGCCATTCCTCAGGTCCTCACACCCATTCCATGAGATATTGCAGTAGGGACACCCTAGTTCACACCCTGGAAATATTTGGTTCTCACGAAGTTGAGCCTTGATTTCCACCAATGGTGTCCTGATCTGATCCACACTGGTTATTAAATAAGACGGTCTGTCTTCTTCAATAGCGTTAATTCGAGGACCACCATGGTTTGGCATAGGGTTTTTATTGACATTGGGCGGAGGTGCAAAATTCAGAGCCTTGGAGTCTACCAAGTCTTGTACCTTCATATGCAGAGCCCTGCATTTTTCTGTACTGTGACCAGGTGCGTTTGAATGAAAAGCACACCTAGCATTGGAGTCATAGTTTCTTGGTAGACTGTTGGGATCCGGAGGTGCCAACGTTCTTAGCTCAACTAAGTTGAGTTTCAGAAGCTGTGGCAGCAAGGCAGCATACGGCATTGGGATCGGGTCGATCACTCGGTTAGCTTGGGATGGCCTTTGTTGGAATGGCCTCTGTTGATTGTTGTTGTTGGTGTTGTTGTTGTTGTAGTTCCTTGGAGGATATTGATTCTGCTGATACTGGGGTTGTTGTTGGAAGTTTTGTTGAGGAGGTTGATAGACTGGCTGAGGATGAGCTGGAGCAGGGATAGTGACTGCTGCTATTGACTTTTGAACATATTGGGGCCTACCCCTGTTGGTGTGAATGGCATTGGTCTCGCCAGCTCTTCTCGGGCCTGCAAAAGGCTTTCTTGTACTGCTGGACGAACTGGCACCATTATCAGGGATCTTACCCATTTTTAACAGGCTTTCAATTCTCTCCCCAGCTATAACAACATCTGCGAAGCTAGTGGAAGAGAAAGCAGCCAACCTGTCAATATACGTTCCCTGAAGAGTGTTCATAAACATGTCTGCCATTTCTCTCTCAGACATTGGTGGTTGAACAGCAGCAGCCAGTTGCCTCCACCTCTGGGCATATTCTCGGAAGCTTTCCCTTGACGACTGTGACATTCCCATTAGGAGAGTCCTGTTGGGTGCCATGTCTAAGTTGTATTGATACTGTCTGATGAAGGCCTCTGCCAGGTCCTTCCAGCATCTAATTGTTGCTCTTGTCAGATGGGAATACCACTCCCTCGAAGCTCCAGTCAAGCTATCCTCAAAATAGAACATCCACAATTTCTCATCCATTGTATAGGCCTTCAGCCTTCCCAGAAATGATTGTAGATGAGTCCGGGGGCATGAAGTCCCATTGTACTTTTCGAAACAAGGAGGCTTGAACTTATGGGGGATCCTGACCCCGTCTACCAAACCCATGTCCATAACGTCGAAACCCAAAGAATTTTGAGATTCTAAGGACCTCAACTTCTCAGCTATTTCATCCAATCGTCTATCATAAGCTTCTTCTCCAGCACCCATTACTGTAAATTGGTCTTCTTGAGGGTCTTCCTGAAGTACCCTGGCTGCAGTGGCTGTCCCTTGAACATTTGCAGGAATGTTAATCTCAGGATGTAGATGTGGGCCAAACACAGGAGGGTTAACATGGGGTTGCACCCGTTCATTGTTACTTGTGCCGGCAGTTCCCACATGGGGCTCATCTTGATTCCTCCCTTCTACCAAAGCTCTGAGCCTCTCCTGGCTTTGAGCTAAATTGTTCATCACTTCCATGAATTGTGTTATCTGAGTTCTCATCTCCAACCTTTCGTTAGCCATCTGGTTTCTGACCTCCGTAAGGTCCTGCTGCATCTGATCCATCCGAATTCCCGGAAGGTTGTTTCTAGTTGGGTACCTGTGTGGCCTGTTGAGGGGAAATACCCGGCGGCGAGCAATAATTCCTGAATATCACAACAGAGGTTAGTAACAATAAAACAAAACCTACAAAACAAACAGAAGGGTTAGTATGCAATGCAGTTATGCTTATTTGTTCTCAAGGTATCCGGTTTGGTCTTCAGTTTTGACCCTTCCAGACCCTTGAAGATGTTGCTGTTGAAGTTGCTTTCGAAATAAACCCAGGTGGAAACTAACACAAATATATTACAGAAGGTGAAATAATACATCTTGTTCATTTTACAACACAAGCCCGCTAAGGGGTCAAAATACAGTACAAAAATAAAAGTACATGGAAAGAAAGCAACAACAAACAAATGATCAAACTCCGAGGCCAAACTCATCCTCACGAACTTCCTTAAGAAGTGCTTCGGTCACAGGATCAGCTGGCCGCTCCGTAAGATTTCTGATGAGAAGGTTTCTTGTTGCAACAGCTGCAATCAACTTCTTGTTCTGACTTTGGTCCTTAGACCTCTTCACTCCAGCTCTGATTTCTAACTCTGATATTTCCTTCTGGGCTGCTGCCAGGGCTTTTTCCATCTGCTCCATCTTGTCCTGAACTCTCTTGTCTTCTAGAGTACAGGCCTCAGTGATCCGGACCCACCTGGCTTGACTCTCTTTCAAATACAAGTCTGTCCTTGCTCTTTGGAACTGGGCTTCTTTGCAAGCATTCTTCAGAATTTGTTCACCAGCTCTAGACTTGTTGATATAATCTCCATACTTCTCAATTTTAGTCAAGTGTTCCACCCTCAACTTCTCCAATCTTTCAATCTCCCTCACACCTTCACTCCTTTCCCGGAGGGTCTTCTGCAAAGCCTGGGTTAACTTCTCATTTCTTTCCTTCAAGCTCTCAAACTCCTCCAAACTGATAGTGGCAGGGGGTGGTGCTGAAGATGACTCAGGCATGTCTTCTATGGTGAAGGGCATTCCAGAGAATTGGGCCCTGGCATGGGACCATTCATAATATTGTGGTGATGCCACATTGTTGCACTTCCCCAGAATGGTGACTCCCTTGGTTTGAACATTATCCCAGGCCCAGGCAGCCTGCCTAACAACAGCCAAACTAATCTTGTTCTCACAATAGAGAGTCTCAGCCAAGTCCTGTGCCCTAGGAGCATGGACCAGTGCATAGCCTAATTGCCTCCTGAACAGCAGAGGGTTGTAATTGATACTTCCCTTGACCCCTATTAAAGGCACATTGGGAAAGTGCCCACAGCTTGTAATGATATCTCTGCCCTTGGTGCTTTGAGTACACCATCTGATGTCTGCTGAAGTGAGAGTAGTGAGCCTCTTAGCCCAGTTGCTTTGCTGATGAGGATTTAGGAATGCATCTGTCCTGGGTAAATGCTTAAGAAGCCAAGCATGGAATAATGGAGCACAACACCTCACTAGCCTTCCCCTCTGCTTCTCATTCTTCTGATGTACTGAGTAATAGAGATCTCCTAACAAAGTGGGCACTGGGTTCTTCAGGATGAACAAATGGATTGCATTCTTGCTAATGAATCGAGGCTCATCTGCAAACAATACAATTCCATATACACTTAAGGCCAACAGAGCACAAACAGCTCTCCATTCCCCCTGGGAAGCCTTCAGACTAGCTTGAGAAATCAGGAAGTCAAGATGAAAACCAGGGATCCCAGCTTTAGAGGTCATATGTTGCTCAATCAAAGCAGGTTCCAGGTGCAAAGCTTTTGCTATCTCTCCATTGCTGGGAAAGACCATTTCAGGGTTGAAAGGGATTTCCCTCTTGATAGGCAAACCAATCAAAGATGAGTATTCTTCTAAAAGAGGCCCCAACTGAAAGTCTTGAAAGGTGAAACATCTCAATGGGGGGTCATAAAACTGAATGCAGGTGTGGATCAAACTCCTCTGGGATGGGTCCAGATCCATGACCAAGTCAAGTATATCCCCATAATGCTCCCTGAACAAAGGTATGTGATCTGGATTGATCAGGGTTTGGATCCTCCTGATGTCTGATAAGTCTGGCTGGAAGAAGTGATAGGTGATGTTGCTTTTCTTTGGAGCCATGATGCTGAAGACTGAGTAGAGTGCTGATGAAGATGCTGAGGAGTGGGCCACTGGCTGGCTAGTGCAAGTATATGGCTGACAAACTGAAGCAAGTACTGGTGGAGATAGGTCAATACTGCAGATGGGGTCAAAACCAAAACCAGATGAAGGTGGATACCCTGAAACACAAATAAGCAAATGTTAACATGATGCAATGGCTATGTATGCAAATGATATGCAAAGGGTTTGTGACTGAGCTGGATCTGATTAACTGCCTTGGTATAGATCCATGGGTGTTCAAGAATTCCAGATGGAGGTCTAAAAAAATCCAGTAACCAGGGTGGGGGGCTCAAATAAAGAGCCACATGTCCAGGGTTTAGAATCACAAGAACTGTCCAACATGGAGTATTCTTAACAAAGTCAAAGTAACAGGGTATTCTGAGGTCAAGGTACCTGCAAACCTGTAAACAGCCCAACCCCCTCACAGGTGGTGATCTAGAACAAGGATCCTCAGACTTGGATCAGTTATGAGAAGTGTAAACACTTCTAACCCGGAGGTACAGTGTTTACAATAACCATAACAATTCCTCCTCTAATTCACCTCAGTTTCTGAAGGTCAATACTAAAAGGTCATCCAGACTTAGCAGGCTTCCCAGATAGCCCTAGCATTGCAGGAAATCTGCAACACAGAGTTCTCAAGAAGAAACCCATATCTGAACCGTGTTTCATATTCCCGCACCAGACCGAAATGGAATGGGAAAGAATATGATTCACTCTAGCCTAGGTGTCACTCAGGTCCCAGGTATAGGACCTTAACTCTCAATGAATCACCCACCCACCAAGGCAAACAACCAGATCCAGCCAGCAACAATGACAGTATGATATAAATAAATGCAATAAAGAAAGCAGTAAAATAACTGTACATAAAGCAATAAACAAAAATAAATACAAGCACATAACACCCCAGTAAACACAAATCAATCAAGCGCTAGGAGGAACCCACAAAAAGAACCAGAAGCCCTGGTTGCAGTATAAGGTTCCCCAGCAGAGTCGCCAAGCTATCGCTCCCGACAAATGAAACTGGATCATATGAAGGTACAGACGCGAACGGTCGGCGAGAAGGACAATGAGAACACACATCCGTGAACTCACTGGAGATGAAAAGAGTCGCCAGCTAGGCATTTTTATCCCGGAGGAAAGGTAATGCTGCATAGACCTAGAAAGAGATGGATAAGACGGTTGCGAACCAGAGAGACTGAGAAAGGGGGTTGGTTACAACCTGGGAAGGTATTAGCACCCAGATTGTCCGTCGTACTCGACGGGATCCACGCTTAAAAGATTTGTGTTTTAAAGGGGTAGTGTCAGTGCAATCTGTGTGTAAAATAGCTGGAAAAGAATGTACAGGTGTCAGTGTAAAAGAAGTGTGAAGTGCATAAGTGAAGTGTCAGTGTAAGGAAGGAGTATGCTCATGATCATGAGGCTAAGAGAATAAAGCTGGAAAGAGGGGGAATATACAGAGACTTTTGTTCGATAACTGTCAAGTTATGCCTACGTATCCTCTCGTGCAATGAGGAAGTCAGAACACCGTAGTTCGACCCAAAGAGACTGAAAGATGAATTGACTTGTGAACTGCTTGCTTGTCAATGCTCAAGTGTATGATCTGTCTGGCACAGATGCAAACTGTCTTGCATTAGACGGAAGAAGCAAATTCTCGTTTGTGAGTGAAGGTGATGAGAAAAGAATCCCGAAGGAGACGATTATTGTTTGTTTTTGAGTTTTCAGTCTTTTATTGCTTTTGAAGGTTTGTCATAGGATAATGAGCTTAAGCCTAAACCAATGGGTTAGTAAACTCATCACATCTTCCCTCTGATTAGGGGTAATGAGAATACCTTAAGTGTGAAGTCAGATTCTCACACTTAGTCACCTTGGTGTAGGATTAAGATCATTAACCTACTTGTGATTATTTAGATGTTTTTGTGGTTTTTGTTTAGTGTTGAGTAATGAGGTTAAGCCATAATCAGGGATTAAACAGACTCATTACACCATCCTAAAAGAAGGATGATAGATGAGAATGTTTAAGCTGAGGAAAGCTCCTCAACTTAATCCATGATTAGGGATTAAACCCATGACAAAACAAGCCTTTGATTAAGTGGATTTTATTTAATGATATGGTGATGAAGTGATTTTTATGATTTGTAAGACAACTTGAGGGGGACTTGTCCATTAACACTAGGGTTAGTCCTTCTTAACCAATTAAGGAAGAATTAGAACCCTAATGCAAGGCCCAAGTTACAAGTGTGATGTCTTGATGATTATTAAGTGGATTGATTAAGAGATTTAAACACATTAAGGGTTTAACACTTAGGATTAAAGTTATACACTCCATCCTAAGAGAAGGATGCAGGCATAAACTTAATCACAAAGCCTTAAAGCCTTTAGGGTTTAGTCCCTGATTATGAGATGAGAAGAGATGACTCAAAAGAGACACAAAGGTAAAACTAAGAGGGGATACTAATCAAAACCCTAATCATTGTCATGCTTGGTTGTTCCTAAGGTTTGTGAGGTTTGCAAGAACAATCTTCAGAAGAACCACCAAGAAGCAGATGAACAAGATCAAGAGAAGCAAAGTGACTTGCTTCATTCAAGAAGTCAAGTCACTTGAAGAAAGAAAGTGGGAGGAACAAGCATGAGCAAGCTCAAACTCAAGCACATATAGAAATGCAGCAATGCATGCAAGAGAGATGAAAAGAAAAGTTATGAGAAGTGAAGGCAAATTCACTTCTCAAGTTTACTTACCACCTGAAATGTTAGAAAGAGATGCAATGTAATGCTAGATGAGATGAAATGACATGATGCTAAATAAAACCAGGAGCATGTAGATGATGATAATGATGCTATGAGATGCTGCAAACATGAGGCAAGGCATGGGGATGTTCATACAAGATTATGAATGCAAATGATGCAAGTTAAGGAGCATGAATGAACATGAAAAGTTATGAATCATACAAGACAAATGACATGGCAAATATGAGATGCAATGATCAAAGATGCTTCCTACATGTCTTAAGATGTCAAATGAATCACAAGAATGCACAAAATGCAAAGACAAGTCAAGTTATGCAAGGAAATGCAAGAAGGATGCAAAAGAAAGCCCAAATTAGGGTTTATGAATCAAACATCAAACCAAAACCCAAAACAGAAGCAAACCTTAAGATAAAAAATGGAAAATGCTACCCAAAGAAACCCTAAACCTATAATGGACCACTGCCCAAAGGGGAGCTCTCAACTCTCAACCAAACTCAAGATATGAATTTTCTAAGCTATTAGGGTTTTTTAGGGTTCTTAACAAAAGAAATGTCAAACAATTAGGAAATGAGAAAACAAATCATGGCCATTTTATCCTAGAAACTACATGCTAAACATAACACAATGCAAGAAGAACCAATGTCCAAACCTTCTTAGATAGGCAGAAATGAATTTTTGAACTTGTGATCAAAATAATGCACAAAATATGATTTAATTCAATGAAAAATTCTTAAAATGCATCAAGATCAAAAAAGAAATTTGGTTTGAAGGTTGGACAATGTTTCTAAATGTCTTAGAACATTTCATGAATTTTTTTGTAATTTTTAAATACCTAAAAGTATTTTTAATTAATTAATTCCCATTAATCAATTAAAAATAATCCTTTAAATATTTAAAAATACTTTTTTAATGATAAAAAATAAAATAAAAATATTTTTGTGTCATAAAAATTATTTAAACTCTTAGGAAAAAGTTTCATAATTTTTATGTATTTTTTACTATTTTAAAATAATTATGCAAATTAATTGAAATAAAATGAATTAAAAAACAAATAAAATGAGAAGTCAAAGGAAAGGATGGCTGAGATTCATTCTGGATTTAAACTTGTTGACTGGCGCGTGATCTTGTGGCTCACATTTAAACTGACTTAATCTTAATTAATTAAATAAATCAAAGTGATTAGGGTTAATGAACACATCTGGACCCTTCATGCGCGCGGCAAGTCAACGGGTCAGAGCAATCCTACGGGTGAAATTCAAACTAGCATTAATGACCTGAGATTAGGGCTTAATGACTCAGGCTGCCGGAGAAGACCTCCGGTCGTCTTCTCCGGCCAGCTCCCTCCCTGAGAAACTTCAAACTCCCTTAAAACGTATCAAAAATGAAAACTAAAAACTGGGAAGTGATCCTCACATCCTCACGAATCAAACCCCTATCCTAAAACACATTTCTTCTTCCTAAACAAGCTGAATCGAAAGGAATAAAAACTAGGGCACGCAAGCTTCAGAGACAAATTAAACTCTCAAATCAAAGCCATTTTCAAAACCAATGATATCAGGATGATCAGTGAAGCACATAGAGCAAGTTTGTAACAAGAAAAACAATTTCTGGAAAAATAAATTTCAGGCTACCTGAGATTCGAAGCTTTCAGTTTGAAGACTTTCTGGCCACTTCCTTCAGTGCAAACTACTCCACTTGGTCCCCTGAAGATGTTTGAATGCTCAAAGAGAATTTAAGTTGGCTGGATAGTGAGTTTCGAAAGCTCCTGCTTCAGCTCAGTCAGAAATGGCAATGGAGTTTCTGGAGGTTTCAGGCCATTGTGAATGATGGTTTGTGGTCCTGATGATGAATGGAGAAGGTCTGGAGTGTTTGTTTGTATGTTGGTGAGCTAGGGTGAGAGTTTCGAATGAAACTGCAAAATGAGGTGAGAAATGGCAGTGGGATGCTTTGGCTGTTTCAGGCTTATGTTCTTGGTGGTTTCTACTTAGTGATACAGGGTGAGTTGAATGGAGAAAATGGTTTGAGTGTTTGCAGGCTGTGGAGGCAGATTCGAAGCAAGTTGCAATGTGGTGTGTTTTTGTGAATGTGATTGTGTGAAGTGTTTCAGGCCTGCTTAGTACATGGAATGGCTTGCAAAATGATATGTTATTTTAATCCAAGTGGCCAGAGGATGTGACATGGCCTGTGGTGATAGGTAAGTTTACTTTTGCAAAAAGGTCAACTTTTGTGTAAGGCAAGTATGGTGAGTTGCTAGGCAAGTACAATGGGCATGGGCTGCGCAGCATGATGAGTGTGTGAGGCTATCTTGATTCAAGGACCAATGCAGCAAGTTGGTGAGGAGAAATGAGTGTTTTGCAACTTGGTTACTTTTTGCCTTTTCATGAAAATCTCTCATTACACAAACCATAAACATGTGAACCTTGGTCCAATTCTGATTTTTGTGACTTAGAGAATGCTTGTGTAATGGTTTGAAATGAACTAGAGGTCACAATTGGCTTTGGTTCAAGACTTTGCAAAATTTCCATTTGAAGCATGCCTTGAAAATTAATGATTTTAGCCAACTTTGCCTTGCCATAACTTTTGATCCAAAAAGAGTTTGATCATGTTCTTGTACTTTTTGAAAAGGGAAAGATGAGATCTACAACTTTCATGACCAAAGTTTTTCCATTTGAAGCATTTTTGGATCAAGAATCAAGGCTTGAAAAATGACCTAAAATGATGCATTCTTGAAAAGTCAACTATGCCCAAAAAGTCAACATTTGCAAAAACCCTAAATTCTTGATTTCTATGAACTTCAACCTTCTTCTATGATCAAATAAAGATCATATACACTCAAAATGATGAAGATCACCCATTGGTTGGGTCATTGGGGGCCTCAGATGCCCTGATTTTGCACTGACTTGTCTGAAAAGTCAACCCTTGATCAGATGACTTCCCCATGGAATTTCTTCATGAAAATTGATATGCATACTCCCTATACCATATAGAGACCAATGGAAACAAGAATGACCAAAAAATTTGGAGTTATGGCCTCTGAAACCAAAACCCTAATTTTAGGTCAACTGTGCAGTTCATCCTGGCTCTGCATCCACTCAAACCCTAGTTCTTGTGATTCCTCTGCATTTTTGACTTTGAGGAGATGGAATATGATATAAGAACACACATGGACCCCTTTGAGTTGATTGGTGGCCTTTGGAATGGCTTAAGATGCCCTGAGGTTGCTCAGATCACAAACCCTAGATGCAAATGACTCAGAGCCAATGCAGTGAATAAAAAATGAGATATGAGATGATATCATTGTGTCTATGCATATGAGGATGATCACAAGCCATGGTGTGAATGGGTGAGGGCAAATTTGGGGTGTTGACAATGTCATCCACGTAACATTCAATTTCTTTGTGAATCATGTCATGGAATAATGTTACCATAGCCCGTTGATAAGTTGCGCCAGTATTCTTCAGTCCGAACGGCATCACCTTGTAACAGAACGTCCCCCAGGGTGTGATGAAAGTTGTCTTCTTCATGTCTTCAGGTGACATCTTGATCTGATTATATCCTGAAAATCCATCCATGAAGGAGAACACCGAGAACTGAGTTGTATTATCAACCAACACATCAATGTGAGGTAAAGGGAAGTCATCTTTCGGACTGGCTCTGTTCAGGTCCCAGTAATCCACACACATTCTCACCTTGCTGTCCTTCTTAGGAACAGGTACAATATTAGCAACCCACGGCGGGTAACTAGTTACAGCAAGGAACCCGGCGTCCCACTGTTTTTGTACCTCTTCTTTAATCTTCATTGCCATATCTGGGCGAGTACGACGCAGTTTCTGTTTTACTGGCGGACAATCTTCTTTCAAAGGCAGCTTGTGCATAACAATGTCGGTGTCCAACCCTGGCATATCCTAATAAGACCAAGCAAAAACATCCACATATTCTCGAAGCATGTCAATCAGTTGTTCTTTCACTGAATCCTGCAGGCAGGCCCCGATCTTAACTTCTTTCACGTCTTCTTCCGTACCAAGATTAATCGTTTCAATCTCCTCCTGATGAGGAGTGATAACCTTCTCTTCTTGCCTTAACAACCTGGCTAGCTCTTCAGGTAGCTCATAATCTTCTTCAACCCCTTCTTCGGCTTGATTGATTGGATTGTCAAAGTCATACGAAGTCATAGCTGTGTTGTTGTCGGTGCAATCTGAAAGGCACTCTCTGCAAGGGTTTAGATTGGTTTATTTTAGTGATTAGATTTTATCTTATTTAGAAAAAGTGAAAATGAAGTTATTTATTTTGGAAAACATTGCCACTTTATTTTTGTACAAAAAGAAAAAATGAAAAGACAGTGAGCGAAAAAAAAGAGACTCGTTTGCAAAAGATGTCCGATATTCATTGATTGATCTATTTGCACAAAATTACAAGATGGCCCGATTACAAAATGAGTCTTGCCATCTTGGGCAAGATGCAAGACTTGATGCATGCTTAAAAATACAGGAAATAATAATTAATCTGCAGGAGTAACCCTTATAATTTCCTGGGAAGACCAGTTAAGGACTTGGCTCCCCGGGATCCTTGGACATATCCAGCTCTCCAGGTTGCGGTCGCCTTCCTCCTTGACTTCCAAGTTGTTCACAGCATCCGGGGTGAGCATTCCCCCGCTGACAAAATTGGGCTCTTTGGCAGCCTCTGATTGATCTTGTTGAGTTGGTTTGTAACCCAACCCAAATCTGTCTTCTTTCTTTTCCACGGGCAACAGCTTGCCCCAGCCTTGGGCAGTACCCTCTTCAACAACCTTCCGGGCTTGCTGATAAGACGTCATGGAAGTTCCCAGTACAGCAGATGCTTCATTAATGTTCAGGGCCTCAAACCCCTGGCTCATGGTTTCATGGATTTCTCCATCCATCTCTATGTACTTATACGTAGCCAGATGGCTAACAAAGATGTCTTCTTCCCCACAAATGGTGATGATCTGGCCTTCCCACTCGAATTTCAGCTTCTGGTGAAGGGTAGACGTAACAGCGCCAGCGGCGTGGATCCAGGGTCTTCCCAATAGATAGTTGTAGGCCGGCTGAATGTCCATCACATAGAAGTTAGTTTTGAAGGTCTGCGGGCCAATCATCACAGGAAGATCAATCTCTCCGAGCACTGATCTTTTAGAGCCATCAAATGCTCTCACCACCAAATTACTCGGACGCAATGCCAAGCCATCATACTCCAACTTCACTAAGGCTTTCTTTGGTAGAACATTGAGTGACGACCCAGTGTCCACCAGTACATGAGATAAAACATCACCCTTGCACTACAGGGTGATGTGTAAAGCCTTGTTGTGGTTACGTCCCTCAGTTGTTAAGTCAGCATTGGTAAAACCCAGTCCATGACTGGTGTTGACATTTGCCACCACAGTTTTTAGCTGATTAACAGTGATCTCCTCTGGCACGTATGCTGCGTGCAGGACTTTCAGTAATGCATTCCTGTGAGCTTCGGAACACATCAACAGTGATAATATGGAGATTTTTTAGGGAGTTTGGTGAAGCTGATCAACCACATTGTAATCACTCCTCTTTATGATTCTCATAAACTCTTCTACATCTTGTTCAAAAGATATCTTCTGAGTTTCTTTAGCAGTCGGCTCTTCAGGTACCACACTCTTTCCTTTTGCTTTGGCAGCAGCTTCTGCTTCAGCATTAGGTCTTTGCGTTTGTGAGGCAAAAAGGCGTACGCTTCTGGTGAAGCCTCTGCCTCCCCCAACATTATCAATCTGTGGAGAAGAGGTTGATGAATCCAGAGTGATTTTCTCCCCGTTGCAGTAAAGATCAGAGCCATAATGCCAAGGTATGGCATTACTACTTTCATAAGGAACGGGTCCAGGTACCGTAATAGTAACTGGACTGACTGCTGCAGAGGAGGGTGTCGCTCCCGATAAGTGGGACAAGGCCCAAATAAAGGTACAGACGCGAACGGTCGGCGAGAGGGACAGTGAGAACACACAGCCGTGAACTCACTGGAGATGAATAGAGTCGCCAGCTAGGCATTTTTATCCCGGAGGAAAGGTAATGCTGCATAAACCTAGAAAGATATGGATAAGACGGTTGCGAACCAGGGAGACTGAGAAAGGGGGTTGGTTACAACCTGGGAAGGTATTAGCACCCAGATTGTCCGTCGTACTCGACGGGATCCACGCTTAAAAGATTTGTGTTTTAAAGGGGTAGTGTCAGTGCAATTTGTGTGTAAAAGGGCTGGAAAACAATATGTACAGGTGTCAGTGTAAGGGAAATGAAAGTGTATAAATGATGTGTCAGTGTAGGAAGGAGTATGCTCATGATCATGAGGCTAAGAGGATGATGTCGGAAAGAGGGGGAATATACAGAGACTTTTGTTCGATAACCGTTAAGTTATGCCTACGTATCCTCTCGTGCAATGAGGAAGTCAGAACACCGTAGTTCGACCCAAAGAGACTGAAAGATGAATTGACTGGTGAACATGCTTACTTGTCTATGCTCAAGTGTAAGACCTGTCTGGCTCAGGTGCAAACTGTCTTGCATTAGACGGAAGAAGCAAGTTCTCGTTTGTGAGTGAATGAGATGAGAAAAGAATCCCGAGGGAGACGATTATTGTTTGTTTTTTGTGTTTTCAGTCTTTTATTGCTTTTGGATGTTTGTCATAGATTAATGAGCTTAAGCCTAAACCAATGGATTTGGTAAACTCATCACATCATCCCTCTGATTAGGGGTAATGAGAATTACCTTAAGTGTGAAGTCAGATTCTCACACTTAATCACCTTTGATGTAGGATTAAGATCATTAACCTACTTGTGATTATTTAGATGTTTTTGGTGTTTTTGTTTAGTGTTAAGTAATGAGGTTAAGCCATAATCAGGGATTAAACAGACTCATTACACCATCCTAATAGAAGGATAATAGATGAGAATGTTTAAGCTGAGGAAAGCTCCTCAACTTAATCCATGATTAGGGATTAAACTCATGACAAAACAAGCCTTTGATTAAGTGGATTTTAGATTAATGATATGATGATGAAGTGATTTTTTATGGTTTGTAAGACAACTTGAGGGGGACTTGTCCATTAACACTAGGGTTAGTCCTTCTTAACCAGTTAAGGAAGAATTAGAACCCTAATGCAAGGCCCAAGTTACAAGTGTGATGTCTTGATGATTATTATGTGAATTGATTAAGAGATATAAACACATTAAGGGTTTAACACTTAGGATTAAAGTTATACACTCCATCCTAAGAGAAGGATGCAGGCATAAACTTAATCACAAAGCCTTAAAGCCTTTAGGGTTTAGTCCCTGATTATGAGGTGAGAAGAGAGGACTCAAAGAGAGACACAAAGGTAAAAACTATGAGGGGAGACTAATCAAAACCCTAATCATTGTCATGCTTGGTTGTTCCTAAGGTTTGTGAGGTTAACCAAAAACAAATCTTCAATGGAAACACCAGGAAGCAGATAAACAGGATCAAGAGAAGCAAAGCAACTTGCTTCATTCAAGAAGTCAAGTCACTTGAAGAAAGAAAGTAGGAGAAACAGGAATGAGCAAGCTCAATCTCAAACACATACATAAATTCAGCAATGGATGCAAGAGAGATGAAAAGAAGAGTTATGAGAAGTGAAGGCAAATTCACTTCTCAAGCTTACTTACCACCTGAAATGTTAGAAAGAAATGCAATGCAATGCAAAATGAGATGAAGTGACATGATGAAAAACAAAACCAGAAGCATGTTGATGATGATAATGATGTTATGAGATGCTACAAGCATGAGACAAGGCATGGAGATGTTCATACAAGTTCATGGATGCAAATGGTGCAAGCTTAGAAGCATGGATACACATGAAAAGTTATGAAGCATACATGGCATACAACATGGCAAATGCAAGATGCAATGGTCAAAGATGCTTTCTATATGTCTTATGATGTCAAATGAATCACATGAATGTTTGAAATGTCATGGTAAGTCATGTTATGCAAGAGAATGCAAGAAGGATGCAAATGAAAGCCCAAATTAGGGTTTATAAATCAAACAACAAACAAAAACCAAAAACAGAAGCAAACCTTAAGATAAAAAATGGAAAATGCCAACCAAAGAAACCCTAACCCTATACCAAACCAAGGTCCAAAGGGGAGGTCTCAACTCTTAACCAATCTTGAGTTATGAATTTTCTAAGTTATTAGGGTTTTTTAGGGTTCCTAACAAAAGAAATGCCAAACAAATGGAAAATGCAAGAAACAAATCATGGCCATTTTATCCTAGAGACTACATGCCAAACATAAAACAATGCAAGAAGAATCAATGTCCAACTCTTCCTAGATAGGCAGAAATGAATTTTTGAACTTATGATCAAAATAATGCACAAAAAATGATTTAATTCAATGAAAAATCCTTAAAATGCATCAAGATCAAAAAAGAAATTTGGTTTGAAGGTTGGACAATGTTTCTAAATGTCTTAGAACATTTCATGAATTTTTTGGTGATTTTTAAATACCTAAAAGTATTTTTAATAAATTAATTTTCATTAATCAATTAAAAATAATCTTTTAAATATTTAAAAATACTTTTGTAATGATAAAAAATAAAATAAAAATATTTTTGGGTCTTAAAAATTAATAAAACTTTTAAGAAAAAGTTTCATAATTTTTAAGATATTTTTGCTATTTTTAATAAATTATACAAATAAAATGAGAAGAAAATGAATTAAAAATAAATAAAATGGAAGTAATCAGGATGGAGGGATGAGATTCATTCTGGATTTGAATCTGTTGACTACGCGCGTCATCCAAGGGTCCAGGTTGACTCTGATTAAATTATTTAAATTATGTTTAATTAAGCTAACACGTGGATTAGGGCATAATCAGAGAGATCCAGGCCATACACTCACGCGGGAGGTCAACGGGTCAGAGGCATCTCACGGTCCAAATTCAAATGGTCATTAATCACGTAATTAGGGCATAATCACTCTCAGGTGGCCGGAGAAGACTTCCGGTCGTCTTCTCCGGCCAGCAACTCCCCTGAAAAACTTCAAACTCCCTCAAATCGTAACAAAAACAAAATCTAAGAATTGGGAAATGCTCTCCAACCTCTCACGAATCAAACCCCTCTCCTAAAACAAATTTCTTTTCCCTAACTAAGCTGAATCGAAGGAAATAAGAACTAGGGCACGCAAGCTTCAGAGAGCAATTAAACTCTCATTTCAAAACCATTTCAAAAACTAAGAGCACCAGGATATTCAGTGAAGCGTAAGGAACAAGTTCATAACATGAAAAACAATTTCTGGAAAAATAATTTTCAAGCTACCTGAGATTTGGAGCTTTCAACCTGATGACTTTCTGGCCACTTCTTTCAGTGCAAACTACTCCACTTGATCCCCAGATGATGTTTGAATGCTCAAGAAGAGTTTATGTTGGCTGGATAATGAGTTTCGACAGCTCCTGCTTCAACTCAGTTGAAAATGGCTATGGTGAAATAGGCAGCCTCAGGCCATTGTGAGGGGTTGTTTGTGATCCTGAGGGTGAATGGAGAAGCTTTGCAAGGTTTGTTTGGATGTTTGTGAGCTAGGGAGGGAGATTCGAATGGAACTGCAGTTTGAGGTGAGAAATGGCTATGGGGTGTTCTGGTTGATTCAGGCTTGTGTTCTTGCTGGTTTCTACTCAATGATGCATGGTGAGTTGAATGGTGAAAATGGTTTGAGTGTTTCTTGGCTGGGCAGAGAGATTCGAAGGATTATGCAGCTGGGGTGTATTTTGTGAATGTGTATGTATGAAGTGTTTCAGCCTTGCTAGATGTATGGAATGGCTTGCACTTTGTCCACATAAACCTCTCTCATTGGTCAGATGATTGGACATGTGCTTTATTGATTGGTAAGTCACCTTTTGCAAAAAGTCAAATTTTGTGTAAGGCAAGCATGGCTCATGATCTAGGCAAGTACAAAGCATGGTTCTGGTGCAGCATGGTGAGGTGAGAGGCTAGCTTAGTGCAGGAACCAATGCAGCAAGTTGTAGGAAGAATGATCATGAGTTTTTTGCAAGTTGTGGCTTTTGGTTCACATGTGACTATTCTTGCTACAAACCATAAACCATGGGCATTCTTGGTTCAAATCTGAATTTTATGACTTAGAGAATGTTTGCATACTGGTTTGAAATGAATTAGAGGTTGCAATTGGCCTTGGTCCATGATTTTGCAAAATTCTCACTTAGGGCATGCCTTGAAAATCAATGATTTTAGCCAACTTTGTCACACCATAACTTGTGATCCAAGAAGAGTTTGATCATGTTCTTGTACTTTTTGAAAAGGGAAAGATGATATCTACAACTTTCATGACCAAAGTTTTTCCATTTGGAGCATTTTTGGATCAAGAATCAAGGCTTGAAAAATGACCTAAAATGATGCATTCTTGGAAAGTCAACTATGCCCAAAAAGTCAACATTTGCAAAAACCCTAAATTCTTGATTTTTATGGACTTCAATCCTCTTCCATGATCAAATAAAGATCAAATACACTCAAAATGATGAAGATCAGCCATTGGTTGGGTCATTGGGGGCCTCAGATGCCCTGATTTTGCACTGACTTGTCTGAAAAGTCAACCCTTGATCAGATGACTTCCCCATGGAATTTCTTCATGAAAATTGATATGCATACTCCCTATACCATATAGAGACTAATGGAAACAAGAATGACCAAAAAATTTGGAGTTATGGCCTCTGAAACCAAAACCCTAATTTTCAGTCAACTGTGCAGTCAAGCCTGGCTCTGCATCCACTCAAACCCTAGTTCTTGTGATTCCTTTGCATTTTTGACTTTGTGGGGATATAAAGTGATGCTTGAACACACATGGATCCCTTTGAGGTGATTGGTAGCATTTGGGGTGGCTCAAGTAGCTCTTGGATTGCTCAGATCACAAACCCTAGGTGCAGATGACTTAGAAACTATCCAGTGAACAAAAATGGGATATGAGATGATATGATTGTGTTTATGCATATGAGAATGATCACAAGCCATGGTGTGAATGGGTGAGGGCAAATTTGGGGTGTTTACAGCTGCCCCTATTCAAACATGAGTTAGCTGTGCAGGATGTAAGCAACGGCTTAACAGGCAAACAAGATAATTTGTGGTTGAATACCAAAGACAGTCCAACATTTGCACTCACAGAATGAAGAAGAAAAGGGATATAGATTGTAAAAAAGGAAAATAAAGTATGTTGTAAAGTGTGGGCGACGGAGGACGACCGTCGAGCAGAGGACGACTGCTGGGTAAGGAGCAATGACGGGGACGGCCGACATGATGGGGATAAAAGGTAAAGCTAAGACGGGGACGGCCGACTAGCTGGAAAAATAAGATTACGATGGGGAAGGCCATCAAGATAAAGCTGTAAAATTCTCTGGGGATTAATGAAACATGACGGGGACGGCCATCAAGTTCAATAAAGCAAAGTAACCAACGATGGGGACGGCCATCGGGCTAAAAGGAAAAGGGACCACGACGGGGACGGCCATCGGGTTAAAGAATAAATGAAATAAACAGATGATGGGGTACGGCCATCAAAGGTGAAGGACGATCACCTAGCAGGGTACGGCTGCTCTGTTGGGTAATAAAGGAGTTATGATGGGGACGACCATCAAAGGTGGAGGACGACCACCTGGCAGGGTACGGCTGCCGAAAATATCAACGACGGGGACGGCCATCGGATAGAAAAGGTCAACGATGGGGACGGCCATCGGACGAGCATGATGGAGGACGACCATCAAGAAGTGGAGGACGACCACTCAGCAGGGTACGGCTGCTCTCGAGGTTTCTCATGACATAGGACGAATGCCAGATAACCGAAATCAACAATGGGGACGGCCATTGGATAAAATGATGAAGGACGATCATCAAAAGGTGGAGGACGACCACCTAGCAGGGGACGACTGCTAAAATCAACGATGGGGACGGCCATCGGATGAGCATGATGGAGGACGACCATCAAGAAGTGGAGGACGACCACTCAGCAGGGTACGGCTGCTCTCCGGTTTATCACGACACAGGACGAGTGTCAGATAAAAAAAGGAAAAATTGTTTGCGATCTACTGGGGATATAGTGAACACGGACGAGCGTTCACAACCAAGAAAGGAAAGTGTAAGTATTTAGATGTTGGTGTATAGATTAAAGATGCGGACGAGCATCCTTAAGACTATGATACGGACGAGTATCAAGTAGAAACAAACTGACACATGCTCAAAGATGATGATACGGACGAGTATCAACTGGTTAACAGAGAACACGGACGAGTGTTGAATCTGAAGGGACTCTTCTGGGGAATAGTAGACTCAGACGAGTGTCTATATTCAAGAAGACAAAAAGTGTTTGACACAGTGTATGGATTAAGGATACGGACGAGCATCCTTAAGACTATGATACGGACGAGTATCATGTAGAAACAAACACTGGACGCAATGTTCTAAGATGATGGTACGGACGAGTACCAACTGGTTGACAAAGAACAAGGACCATTGTCGAATCTGCGGGGAGATATGTGTTGTGTATACAAGATACGGACGAGTATCTGTATAAGTATGAGATAGCATGAGTACATATAGATGAGTGTTTATCCGCTGGGGAAAGTGACACGGACGAGTGTCAAAAGGAGCAAAGTATGATATCAACAAGTATATGGGTTGTAAAAGTGTAAGCGACTGCGCTGGGGACATGACACGGATGGGTGTCAAGAAAGTGTATATAAGTATGTGTGAGTGCAAAGAGGGTGTCTTCGGCTTTCTGCTGGTGATATGACACGGACGGGTGCCATGAAGTATCCGTGATATGGGTGATTTGTTTGTAAAGAGTGTTCAGGCGACTTTACTGGGGAAAGATGGCACAGACGGGCGCCAAAAGGTGTATATACTGGTGTTTGTGATTTATGAGGCAACTGCTTTTGCTGGTAACTCTGGTGGGGATTTCTGTACAATGGTGATGAACGGTTATTATTCACAAGTGTTAATTCAGAACATGGCTTATGATTATGCTATGCGTTTGATTTTTGCCGTAATGCTCCGTATTAGACGGAATGCTACGCTCTGAGGGGATAATATGATGCAAATGCCATGATTATGCAGAGATATCAAACCGGGATTCGGATCCCGTTGCTGCGAAAGTCTCTGGCTGATCTGTTTGAAATGGACCTCCCAGCTGGGGATGATATCATTGGTAGATCTAACAAGATGATATGTGCTTGGGGATATAGGTCACCGATTGACATATCCTTTGACATGAGAGACCCAGCTGGGGTTTGTAGAGGCTTTCTTCACTCTGTTGTGATCTTCTATGCGCTGCCCTTCTGGATAGAGGCTGGAACTCCGTGGGGAAGTGATTCCTTGACTCCTGTATCTTACTGAAGAAGAATGATTGGTACTATGGCTGGGAGCAGTAGCAAGTGGCAGCTCAGCTGGGGGAGTCATGAGAGGCAACTCAGCTGGGGATAGAGCATTTCAGATTTGATTTGGCAACTTCGCTGGGGAAATGGGCACCTTCCAGTGCCACGTGGAAGATAGACCGAGTTGATAATGATTCGCCAGCTTGCTGAGACGTAACCTGCATGCCCCAGGTTGCGTTCTGGATACCTGCAATCCTGCAAAGATAAGGAGACGCACAAAAGGTCCCGAGGTATCCTTTACTGGATTCCGTCATAGGAGTCAAGCATTCTCAAGAGTAAGTATATTCCCTGAAAGCATGTGTTTCTATTTTTAGTGACAATCATCTGTACTCTTATGCAATCAGTTTTTTTTTTCTTTCTTTTAAGATATCAGACATTCTTTGCAAAAAATGAAAATGTACAAAACGAGACATGACTGAAAATCTGATTTTATTAATTCATATGTCCTGAATTGGCGAGATACAGTCAAAGAAACGTATCTCCTGAAATGAGGAGATTGTTACAAATTGAGAAACAAAATGCTGGCAGTGTTGACGACGCTTTCAAAGGAGCTTCCTCTCCTGCTATGACTCGTATGACAATGACGTTCTTCTCGTCTTGCTTTCTGAAAAAGGCTGATTCTGATTGAAGCTTGATCCTTTTGAAGCTTTCCAAGTTGCAAGTGATACAGACGAATTCAGAATGCAGTTGTTCGCTTATTCCCTTATTTTGCATGGATCGCCCTTTCGGGTTTTCAATCCATCGGGATACCCATTTTTGCCTGAGTTGTCCAAGGCGGCTTTTCAACTCAGCGGGTGTACATTTTTCATTTATTTCCCTTATTTTTGCCCGAGTCTTTTATTCTGTTTTTGACTCGCCGGGATGCCCTATTTTTGCCTGGACTTACATTCTGTTTTCGTGTCCAGCGGGTCATTTTATGCGAAGTATTTTTTAACTGCATCTGAATTCACAGGGGACGGGAAATCTTCACCATCCATGGTGCTGAGCATCAGTGCTCCACCAGAGAAAACTTTCTTTACTACAAATGGTCCTTCATAATTTGGAGTCCATTTGCCCCTGTGGTCTGTATGAGGAGGGAGGATTCTTTTCAGCACAAGATCTCCTATTTGGTACTCTCGGTGCCTGACTTTCTGATCGAAGGCTTTCTTCATTCTTTTCTGATACAACTGCCCATGACAGATTGCGGCCAACCTTTTCTCTTCAATCAGACTCAGTTGCTCGTATCGGGACCTAACCCATTCTGCTTCACTTAGTTTAACATCCATTAGTACCCGCAGGGAGGGTAATTCAACTTCAACAGGTAGGACTGCTTCCATACCATACACAAGCTGATACGGTGTTGCTCCAGTGGATGTTCTGATTGACGTACGGTACCCATGCAAGGCAAATGGTAGCATTTCATGCCAGTCTTTGTAGGTGACTACCATCTTCTGCACAATCTTCTTGATATTTTTATTTGCCGCCTCAACAGCACCATTCATCTTTGGCCTGTAAGGAGAAGAATTGTGATGTTGGATCTTGAAGTCCCGGCATAACTCAGCCATCATTTTGTTGTTTAAGTTGGAACCATTATCAGTAATGATTCGCTCGGGAACTCCGTATCGACAGATGATATCTCTCTTCAGAAATCTGGCTACCACTTGCCTTGTAACATTTGCATATGAGGCTGCTTCGACCCACTTGGTGAAATAGTCGATGGCGACCAGGATGAATCTGTGGCCATTCGAAGCAGTTGGCTCAATCTTGCCGATCATATCAATGCCCCACATGGCAAAGGGCCATGGTGAAGACATGATGTTCAAAGGGTTGGGAGGCACATGCACCTTATCTGCGTAGATCTGGCATTTATGACATTTTCTGGCGTAAGCACAACAGTCTGCATCCATCGTGATCCAGTAATAACCCGATCTTAACAACTTCTTAGCCATGGCATGCCCTCCGGCATGGGTACCAAAGGACCCTTCGTGTACTTCATGCATCAACAAACCTGCTTCCGTCTTGTCAACACATCTGAGGAGTACCATGTCAAAGTTCCTTTTGTATAAGGACCCATCAGTGTTCAGGAAGAAACTACCAGCAAGCCTTCTCAAAGTCTTCTTATCATTGGAAGATGCCCCAGGTGGGTATGTCTGATCCTCCAAGAAGCACTTAATGTCATGGAACCAAGGCTTATCGTCTTTGACAACATCTGCTGCAAATACATATGCTGGCCTGTCGAGTCTGGACACTGAAATCTGAGGTACAAAGTTAGCAGTTTGAACTTTGATCATGGATGAAATGGTAGCAAGAGCATCTGGAAACTGATTCTCGTCCCGAGGGATATACTCAAGCTTGACTGTTGTGAAGAAAGTCAATAACCTTCTTGTGTAATCCCTGTAAGGTATCAGATGATCTTGGTGGGTGTACCATTTTCCGTTGGTTTGATTGACTACCAAAGCTGAATCCCCGAATACGGTCAACGTCTTGATCCTGAGGTCAATGGCTTCCTCAAGACCCATGATGCAAGCTTCGTATTCAGCTTCGTTGTTAGTGCAGTTGAAAGTGAGTTTTGCCGAGAATGGCATGTGAACTCCTTTAGGTGTAATGAGTACTGCACCAACACCACGACCATTCATGTTAACAGCCCCATCAAACATCATAGTCCATTCTTCTTCTGGGTCAGGCCCTTCAGTATGAACAGACTCCTCATGATCTTTTGCTTTTATGAACATGATGTCTTCATCAGGGAAGTCAAATCTCATAGGCTGGTAGTCATCAATGGGTTGCTCAGCAAGATATTCAGATAGTACACTGCCCTTGATGGCTTTTTGAGATGTGTACTGTATGTCGTATTCTGTGAGAATCATCTGCCATCTTGCAACCCGCCCGGTAAGAGCTGGCTTCTCGAAGATGTACTTAACTGGGTCCATCTTGGATATCAACAAAGTAGTGTGGGTCAACATATACTGTCTTAGTCGGCGAGCAGCCCACGCTAAAGCACAGCAAGTTTTCTCGAGCAGTGAATAACGTTGTTCACAGTCGGTAAACTTTTTGCTTAGGTAGTATATTGCATACTCTTTTCGACCAGACTCGTCATGCTGGCCCAGCACACACCCCATTGACTCTTCTAATACTGTCAAGTACATAATCAGAGGTCTTCCTTCAACTGGAGGCATAAGGATTGGAGGTTCTTGCAGATATTCTTTGATCTTGTCAAAAGCCTTTTGGCAGTCTTCATTCCACCTGACCGTTTGTTCTTTTCTTAACAGCTTGAACAAGGGTTCACAGGTTGCTGTTAGGTGAGATATGAACCGTGAAATGTAGTTCAATCGACCTAAAAACCCTCGAACTTCTTTCTCAGTTTTCGGTGCAGGCATCTCTTGGATGGCTTTGACTTTATCAGGGTCAACCTCAATCCCCTTCTCGCTTACAATAAAGCCCAGCAGCTTACCAGATCTCACCCCGAATGTGCATTTGTTGGGGTTCAACTTCAGTTGGTACTTCCTCAGACGCTTGAACAATTTGAGAAGATTTACCAGATGGTCTTCTTCGGTAAGGGACTTGGCAATCATGTCATCCACATAACACTCTATTTCTTTATGGATCATATCGTGGAATAGTGTCACCATAGCCCGTTGATATGTTGCACCAGCATTCTTCAGTCCGAATGGCATCACTTTGTAACAGAACGTGCCCCAAGGTGTGATGAATGTTGTCTTCTCCATGTCTTCAGGTGACATTTTAATCTGATTGTATCCTGAAAATCCGTCCATGAAGGAGAATACCGAGAACTGAGCCGTGTTATCCACCAATACATCGATGTGAGGTAATGGGAAATCATCTTTCGGGCTGGCTCTGTTCAGATCCCGGTAATCAACACACATTCTTACTTTGCCGTCCTTCTTAGGCACAGGTACTATATTAGCAACCCACGGCGGGTAGCTAGTTACAGCGAGGAACCCGGCGTCCCACTGCTTTTGTACCTCCTCCTTGATCTTCATTGCCATGTCCGGACGGGTACGGCGCAGCTTCTGTTTAACTGGCGGACATTCTTCTCTCAAAGGCAGCTTGTGCACAACAATATCGGTATCCAACCCTGGCATATCTTGGTAAGACCAAGCGAACACGTCCACATACTCTTGAAGCAGGTCAATCAGTTGTCTCTTCACTGAGTCTTGCAGGCAGGCCCCGATTCTAACTTCTTTCACGTCTTCATCTGTACCAAGATTGATCACTTCAACCTCCTCCTGGTGAGGGGTAATAACCTTTTCCTCTTGTCTTAACAACCTGGCTAGCTCTTCAGGAAGCTCATATTCTTCTTCAACCCCTTCATCAGCTTGATTGATCGGATTGTCAAAGTCATACGATGTCATAGCCGTGCTGTTGTCGGTGCAGTCAGGGAGGCACTCTCTGCAAGGGTTAAGTTTGTTCATTTTAGTGATTTGATTTTAATCTTTATTTAGAAAAGTGAAATGAAATTGTCATTTTGAAAATACCGCCATTTATTTTTTGTACAAAAAAGAAAAATGGAAAGACAGTGAGCAGAAAAGAAAAAGACTCGTTTGCAAAAAGATGTCTGATATTTCATTAATTGATCTTGTTTGCACAAAAAGTACAGATGGCCCGATTACAAAATGAGTCTTGTCATCTTGGGCAAGATGCAAGACTTTGATGCATGCTTATAAAATACAGGAAATAATAATTACTCTGATCGAGTAACTCTTATAATTTCCTGGGAAGACCAGTTCGAGACACTGCTCCCCGGGATCTTCGGACGAATCCAATTCTCCAGATTGCGCTCCTCTTCCAGCTCGTCTTCCAGACAATTGATAGCATCAGGGGTAAGCATCCCCCCACTCACAAAATTGGGCTCTTTCGCAGCCGCTGTTTGATCTTGTTGAGTTGGTCTGTAACCCAACCCAAATCTGTCTTCTTTCTTCTCCACCGATAGCAGTTTGCCCCAGCCTTGGGCAGTCCCTTCCTCAACAACCTTCCGGGCTTGTTGGTATGATGACATTGGAGTACCAGATACAGCAGATGCCTCATTCACATTCAAAGCTTCAAACCCCTGGCTCATTGTTTCATGGATCTCCCCATCCATTTCAATGTACTTATAGGTTGCCAGGTGGCTGACAAAAATGTCCTCCTCTCCACAGATTGTGACAACTTGGCCTTCCCACTCAAATTTTAACTTTTGGTGAAGGGTAGACGTTATTGCGCCGGCGGCGTGAATCCAGGGTCTACCCTACAAACAGCTGTAGGCGGGCTGAATGTCCATCACATAAAAGATAGTTTTAAAGGTTTGCGGGCCAATTGTCACAGGCAGCTCGATCTCTCCCAGAACCGATCTCTTAGAACCATCAAAGGCTCTTACCACCAGGTTACTGGGTCTCAAAGCCAATCCGTCATATTCTAACTTCACCAGAGCCTTCTTTGGTAAGACATTAAGGGATGAACCTGTGTCTACCAGCACATGAGAAAGGACAGCTCCTTTGCATTCCATGGTTATGTGCAAGGCTTTGTTATGGTTGCGGCCATCTGCTGTCAAGTCAGTATTGGTGAACCCTAGCCCGTTGCTAGCAGTAACATTTCCAACCACGGTTTCCAACTGGTTGACAGTAATCTCTTCAGGCACGTAAGCTGCGTGCAAGACTTTGAGTAGTGCATTCCGATGGGCTTCGGAGCACATAAGCAGTGAGAGGATAGAGATTTTGGATGGCGTTTGGTGAAGCTGATCCACAATTTTGTAATCACTCTTTTTGATGATTCGCATAAACTCATCAACTTCTTGATCGAATGGCGTCTTCAAGGCTTCTTTAACAGCTTGATCTTCCTGCACAGGGCTCTTCCCTTTTGCCTTAGCAGCAGCTTCTGCTTCGGCGGTAGGTCTTTGAATTTGTGGGGCGAAGAGACGTCCGCTTCGAGTGAAGCCTCCGCCTCCCCCCACATTATCTACTTGTGGTGCAGGTGTTGATGTTTCAAGAGTGATTCTTTTTCCTTCGCAGTACACGTCAGAGCCATAGTGCCAAGGGATGGCCCTATTGCTTTCATATGGTACTGGTCCAGGCACCGTGACAGTGACTGGACTGATTGCCGCTGCTGAAGGGACTGTAATTGTTTGTGGATCATAAAAGATTGTAACTGGTGCTCTGATGGGAGCAGCACCTTCTGAATGGTAGGCAGAGTTGTTCTCAGGATCATAAAATATTGTGACAGTAGAGACATCTTCATGATTTGTTGCTGGAGTTGTAGGAGATATTGTCGGAAGAAATGATGTTGTTGTTGTAGGAGGTTCGAAATGGAGTGAAGCTGAAGTTGTAGCAGGAAAATTTGTTGAAAAATGATCAGTTGAGATAATGGATGAAGTACTTGTTGATGAAACCGAAGAATTGTCAGGAACAATGGTTGCTGCAGTTGTAGGAGGTTCTGAAACCGTTGCTGATGATATTGCTGGATTTGTCGGAAATGATGTGGTGATCTGAAGCTGGCCACTCTGAATGAGGCTGTCTATGCCATTCCTCAAATTATCGCACCCATTTACAGAGATATTGCAGTAAGCACAACCCAATTCACACCCTGGGAACATCTGACATTCCAAGAGCTGAGCCTTGATTTCTACCAATGGTGTCCTGATCTGTCCCACACTGGTTATTAAATAAGACGGTTTGTCTTCTTCAATAGCGTTAATCCTGGGACCACCATGGTTTGGCATAGGATTTTTGTTGACATTGGGCGGTGGTGCGAAATTCAGAGCCTTGGAGTCTACCAGGTCTTGTACCTTCATATGCAGAGCCCTGCATTTTTCTGTACTGTGACCTGGTGCGTTTGAATGAAAAGCACACCTAGCATTGGAGTCATAGTTCCTTGGTAGACTGTTGGGATCCGGGGGTGCCAACGTTCTTAGCTCAACTAGGTTGAGTTTCAGAAGTTGTGGCAATAAGGCAGCGTACGACATTGGGATCGGGTCGATCACTCTGTTAGCTTGAGACGGCCTTTGTTGGAATGGCCTTTGTGGATTGCTGTTGTTGGTGTTGTTGTTGTTGAAGTTTCTTGGAGGGTATTGATTCTGCTGATGATACTGAGGTTGTTGTTGATAGTTTTGTTGCGGAGGTTGATAGACTGGCTGAGGATGAGCTGGAGCAGGAATGGTGACTGCTGCTATTGACCTTTGAACGTACTGGGGCCTACCCCTGTTGGTGTGGATGGCATTAGTCTCGCCAGTTCTTCTTGGGCCTGCAAAAGGTTTTCTCGTACTACTGGACGAGCTGGCACCATTATCGGAAATTTTGCCCATTTTTAACAGGCTTTCAATTCTCTCCCCAGCTATGACAACATCTGCGAAGCTAGTGGAAGAGAAAGCAGCCAACCTGTCAATATACGTTCCCTGAAGAGTGTTCATAAACATGTCTGCCATTTCTCTCTCAGACATAGGTGGTTGAACGGCAGCAGCCAATTGCCTCCATCTCTGGGCATATTCTCGGAAACTTTCCCTTGACGACTGTGACATGCCCATTAGGAGAGTCCTGTTGGGTGCCATATCTAAGTTGTATTGATACTGTCTGATGAAGGCCTCTGCCAGGTCCTTCCAGCATCTAATTGTTGCCCTGGTCAAGTGAGAGTACCATTCTCTCGACGCTCCAGTTAAACTGTCTTCGAAATAGAACATCCAGAGCTTCTCATCCATTGTATAGGCCTTCAGCCTTCCCAGAAATGACTGTAAATGAGTCCGGGGGCATGAAGTCCCGTTGTACTTTTCAAAACAAGGAGGCTTGAACTTATGGGGGATCCTGACCTCGTCTACCAAACCCATGTCCATGACGTCGAAGCCCAAAGAGTTTTGAGATTCTAAGGACCTCAACTTCTCAGCTATCTCATCCAATCTTCTATCATAAGCTTCTTCACCAGCGCCCATTACTGTGAATTGGTCCTCCTGAGGATCCTCTTGAAGTACCCTGGCTGCAGTGGCAGTCCCTTGAACATTTGCAGGAATATTGACCTCAGGATGGAGGTGTGGTCCAAATACCGGGGGGTTGACGTGAGGTTGGACTCTTTCATTGTTACTTGTGCCGGCAGTCCCTACATGGGGCTCCTCTTGATTCCTCCCTTCTACCAAAGCCCTGAGCCTCTCCTGGCTTTGAGCTAAGTTGTTCATCACTTCCATGAACTGTGTTATCTGAGTTCTCATCTCCAACCTTTCGTTGGCCATCTGGTTTCTGACCTCCGTAAGGTCTTGCTGCATCTGGTCCATTTGAATTCCCGGAAGGTTGTTTCGGGTTGGATAACGGTGTGGACGGTTGAGGGGAAATACCCGGCGCCTAGCAATAGTTCCTGAGGTATCACAACAGAGGTTAGCAACAATAAAACAAAACCAACAAAACAAACAAAAGGTTAGCATGCAATGTAGTTATGCTTATTTGCTCTCAAGGTATCCGGTTTGGCATTCGGTTTTGACCCTTCCAGACCCTTGAAGATGCTGCTGTTGAAGTTGCTTTCGAAGCGAACTCAGATGGAACTAAACACAAGTATATTACAGAAGGTGAAATAATACAACTTGTTCATTTTACAACACAAGCCCTCTAAGGGGTCAAAATACATTACAAGAAAATAAAAGTACATGGAAAGAAAGCAACAACAAACAAATGGTCAAACACCAAGACCAAACTCATCCTCACGAACTTCCTTGAGAAGTGCTTCGGTCACAGGATCAGCCGGACGCTCCGTGAGATTCCTGATGAGGAGGTTCCGGGTCGTAACAGCTGCTGCTAGCTTCTTGTGCTGAGTTTGGTCTTTTGACCTCTTCACCCCTGCTTTGATCTTCAGCTCTGATATCTCCCTCTGGGCTGCTACCAGGGCTTCTTGCTGTTCTTTTGCATTGGCTTCAAGTTGCTCCATCTTGTCTTGAACTCTCTTGTCTTCCAGAGTACGAGCCTCGGTGATCCTGACCCACCGGGCTTGACTCTCCTTCAAATACAAGTCTGTCCTTGCTCTCTGGAACTGGGCTTCTTTGCAAGCATTCTTCAGAATTTGTTCTCCAGCCTTAGACTTTTTGATATAATCCCCAGACTTCTCAATCTTAGTCAAATGCTCTATTCTCATCTTCTCCATCCTCTCAATCTCCCTCATACCTTCACTCCTTTCCCGGAGGGTCTTCTGCAGAGCCTGGGTTAGCTTCTCATTCCTCTCCTTCAAGCTCTCATACTCCTCCAAACTGATAGTGGCAGGGGGTGGTGCTGAAGATGACTCAGGCATGTCTTCTATGGTAAAGGGCATCCCAGAGAATTGGGCCCTGGCACGGGACCATTCATAATATTGTGCTGATGCCACATTGTTGCACTTTCCCAGAATGGTTAGTCCCTTGGTTTGAACATTATCCCAGGCCCAGGCAGCCTGCCTAACAACAGTCAAACTAATCTTGTTCTCACAATAGAGGGTCTCCACCAAGTCCTGTGCCCTAGGAGTGTGGACCAGTGCATAGCCCAATTGCCTTCTGAACAGCAGAGGATTGTAATTGATACTACCCTTAACTCCTATCAAAGGCACATTAGGAAAATGCCCACAGCTGGTGATGATATCCATGCCCTTGGTGCTTTGAGTGCACCATCTGATGTCAGCTGAAGTTAGAACAGTGAGTCTCTTAGCCCAGTTGCTTTGCTGATGAGGGTTCAGAAATGCATCTGTCCTGGGTAGATGCCTGAGAAGCCAAGTATGGAATAATGGAGCACAACACCTCACTAATCTCCCCCTCTTCTTTTCATTTCTCTGATGCACTGAGTAGTAAAGATCCCCCAATAAAGTTGGCACTGGGTTCTTCAGGATGAACAGATGGATTGCATTCTTGCTAATGAATCGAGGCTCATCTGCAAACAATACAATTCCATATATACTCAAGGTCAGCAAGGCACAAACAGCTTTCCACTCTCCTATAGAAGCTTTCAGGGTAGCTTGAGAGATCAAGAAATCCAGATGAAAACCAGGGATTCCAGCTTTGGAGGTCATATGCTGCTCAATCAGGACAGGTTCCAGATGCAAAGCCTTTGCTACTTCTCCATTAGCAGGAAAGACCATCTCAGGGTTGAAAGGGATTCCACCTCTGATAGGTATACCAACTAATGAGGAGTATTCTTCCAATAGAGGGCCCAACTGAAAGTCTTGGAAAGTAAAGCATCTCAGTGGAGGGTCATAAAACTGAATGCAGGTGTGGATCAAGCTTCTCTGTGATGGGTCCAGATCCATGACCATATCAAGTATATCTCCATAACTTTCCCTGAACAATGGTATGTGATCTGGAGTGATCAGGGTTTGAGTCCTCCTGATATCTGATAAGTCTGGTTGGAAGAAATGATAGGTGATGTTGCTTTTCTTTGGAGCCATGATGCTGAAGACTGAGTAGAGTGCTGATGACAATGCTGAAGGAATGAGCCACTGATTGGCTGGTGTTGGTGAAGACAGGTCAATACTGCAGATGGGGTCAAAACCAAAACCAGATGAAAATGGATACCCTGAAACACAAATAAGCAAATGTTAATATGATGCAATGATTATGTATGCAAATGATATGCAAAGGGTTTGTGACTGAGCTGGATCTGATTAAAATGCCCTGAGATAAGTCCATGTGTGTTCAAGAATTCCAGATGGAGGTCTATAAATCCAGTAACCAAGGTGGGGGACTCAAATAAAGAGCCACATGTCCAGGGTTTTAGAATCACAAGAACTGTCCAACATGGAGTATTCTTAACAAAATCAAAGTAACAGGGTATTCTGAGGTCAAGGTACCTGCAAACCTGTAAATAGCCCAACCCCCTCACAGGTGGTGTTCTAAAACAAGGGTCCTCAGACTTGGATCAGTTATGAGAAGTGTAAACACTTCTAACCCAGAGGTACAGTGTTTACAATAACCATAACAATTCCTCCTCTAATTCACCTCAGTTTCTGAAGGTCAATACTAAAAGGTCATCCAGACTTAGCAGGCTTCCCAGATAGCCCTAGTATTGCAGGAAATCTGCAACACAGAGTTCTCAAGAAGAAACCCACATCTGAACCGTGTTTCATATTCCCGCACCAGACCGAAATGGAATGGGAAAGAATATGATTCACTCTAGCCTAGGTGTCACTCAGGTCCCAGGTATAGGACCTCAACTCTCAATGAATCACCCACCCACCAAAGCAAATAACCAGATCCAGCCAGCAGTACAGTACGATAATATGATATACGGAAAACTGTAAAGAAAGCAATAAATAAAGCTGTACAGAAAGCAGTAAATAAAGCAAATATACGAACACAAATAACACATAACACCCCCGGTAAACACAAATCAATCAAGCGCTAGGAGGAACCCACAAAAAGAACCAGAAGCACTGGTTGCAATATAAGGGTCCCCAGCAGAGTCGCCAAGCTGTCGCTCCCGATAAGTGGGACAAGGCCCAAATAAAGGTACAGACGCGAACGGTCGGCGAGAGGGACAGTGAGAACACACAGCCGTGAACTCACTGGAGATGAATAGAGTCGCCAGCTAGGCATTTTTATCCCGGAGGAAAGGTAATGCTGCATAAACCTAGAAAGATATGGATAAGACGGTTGCGAACCAGGGAGACTGAGAAAGGGGGTTGGTTACAACCTGGGAAGGTATTAGCACCCAGATTGTCCGTCGTACTCGACGGGATCCACGCTTAAAAGATTTGTGTTTTAAAGGGGTAGTGTCAGTGCAATTTGTGTGTAAAAGGGCTGGAAAACAATATGTACAGGTGTCAGTGTAAGGGAAATGAAAGTGTATAAATGATGTGTCAGTGTAGGAAGGAGTATGCTCATGATCATGAGGCTAAGAGGATGATGTCGGAAAGAGGGGGAATATACAGAGACTTTTGTTCGATAACCGTTAAGTTATGCCTACGTATCCTCTCGTGCAATGAGGAAGTCAGAACACCGTAGTTCGACCCAAAGAGACTGAAAGATGAATTGACTGGTGAACATTCTTACTTGTCTATGCTCAAGTGTAAGACCTGTCTGGCTCAGGTGCAAACTGTCTTGCATTAGACGGAAGAAGCAAGTTCTCGTTTGTGAGTGAATGAGATGAGAAAAAAATCCCGAGGGAGACGATTATTGTTTGTTTTTTGTGTTTTCAGTCTTTTATTGCTTTTGGATGTTTGTCATAGATTAATGAGCTTAAGCCTAAACCAATGGATTTGGTAAACTCATCACATCATCCCTCTGATTAGGGGTAATGAGAATTACCTTAAGTGTGAAGTCAGATTCTCACACTTAATCACCTTTGATGTAGGATTAAGATCATTAACCTACTTGTGATTATTTAGATGTTTTTGGTGTTTTTGTTTAGTGTTAAGTAATGAGGTTAAGCCATAATCAGGGATTAAACAGGCTCATTACACCATCCTAATAGAAGGATAATAGATGAGAATGTTTAAGCTGAGGAAAGCTCCTCAACTTAATCCATGATTAGGGATTAAACTCATGACAAAACAAGCCTTTGATTAAATGGATTTTAGATTAATGATATGATGATGAAGTGATTTTTTATGGTTTGTAAGACAACTTGAGGGGGACTTGTCCATTAACACTAGGGTTAGTCCTTCTTAACCAGTTAAGGAAGAATTAGAACCCTAATGCAAGGCCCAAGTTACAAGTGTGATGTCTTGATGATTATTATGTGAATTGATTAAGAGATTTAAACACATTAAGGGTTTAACACTTAGGATTAAAGTTATACACTCCATCCTAAGAGAAGGATGCAGGCATAAACTTAATCACAAAGCCTTAAAGCCTTTAGGGTTTAGTCCCTGATTATGAGGTGAGAAGAGAGGACTCAAAGAGAGACACAAAGGTAAAAACTATGAGGGGAGACTAATCAAAACCCTAATCATTGTCATGCTTGGTTGTTCCTAAGGTTTGTGAGGTTAACCAAAAACAAATCTTCAATGGAAACACCAGGAAGCAGATAAACAGGATCAAGAGAAGCAAAGCAACTTGCTTCATTCAAGAAGTCAAGTCACTTGAAGAAAGAAAGTAGGAGAAACAGGAATGAGCAAGCTCAATCTCAAACACATACATAAATTCAGCAATGGATGCAAGAGAGATGAAAAGAAGAGTTATGAGAAGTGAAGGCAAATTCACTTCTCAAGCTTACTTACCACCTGAAATGTTAGAAAGAAATGCAATGCAATGCAAAATGAGATGAAGTGACATGATGAAAAACAAAACCAGAAGCATGTTGATGATGATAATGATGTTATGAGATGCTACAAGCATGAGACAAGGCATGGAGATGTTCATACAAGTTCATGGATGCAAATGGTGCAAGCTTAGAAGCATGGATACACATGAAAAGTTATGAAGCATACATGGCATACAACATGGCAAATGCAAGATGCAATGGTCAAAGATGTTTTCTATATGTCTTATGATGTCAAATGAATCACATGAATGTTTGAAATGTCATGGTAAGTCATGTTATGCAAGAGAATGCAAGAAGGATGCAAATGAAAGCCCAAATTAGGGTTTATAAATCAAACAACAAACAAAAACCAAAAACAGAAGCAAACCTTAAGATAAAAAATGGAAAATGCCAACCAAAGAAACCCTAACCCTATACCAAACCAAGGTCCAAAGGGGGGGTCTCAACTCTTAACCAATCTTGAGTTATGAATTTTCTAAGTTATTAGGGTTTTTTAGGGTTCCTAACAAAAGAAATGCCAAACAAATGGAAAATGCAAGAAACAAATCATGGCCATTTTATCCTAGAGACTACATGCCAAACATAAAACAATGCAAGAAGAATCAATGTCCAACTCTTCCTAGATAGGCAGAAATGAATTTTTGAACTTATGATCAAAATAATGCACAAAAAATGATTTAATTCAATGAAAAATACTTAAAATGCATCAAGATCAAAAAAGAAATTTGGTTTGAAGGTTGGACAATGTTTCTAAATGTCTTAGAACATTTCATGAATTTTTTGGTGATTTTTAAATACCTAAAAGTATTTTTAATAAATTAATTTTCATTAATCAATTAAAAATAATCTTTTAAATATTTAAAAATACTTTTTTAATGATAAAAAATAAAATAAAAATATTTTTGGGTCTTAAAAATTAATAAAACTTTTAAGAAAAAGTTTCATAATTTTTAAGATATTTTGCTATTTTTAATAAATTATACAAATAAAATGAGAAGAAAATGAATTAAAAATAAATAAAATGGAAGTAATCAGGATGGAGGGATGAGATTCATTCTGGATTTGAATCTGTTGACTACGCGCGTCATCCAAGGGTCCAGGTTGACTCTGATTAAATTATTTAAATTATGTTTAATTAAGCTAACACGTGGATTAGGGCATAATCAGAGAGATCCAGGCCATACACTCACGCGGGAGGTCAACGGGTCAGAGGCATCTCACGGTCCAAATTCAAATGGTCATTAATCACGTAATTAGGGCATAATCACTCTCAGGTGGCCGGAGAAGACTTCCGGTCGTCTTCTCCGGCCAGCAACTCCCCTGAAAAACTTCAAACTCCCTCAAATCGTAACAAAAACAAAATCTAAGAATTGGGAAATGCTCTCCAACCTCTCACAAATCAAACCCCTCTCCTAAAACAAATTTCTTTTCCCTAACTAAGCTGAATCGAAGGAAATAAGAACTAGGGCACGCAAGCTTCAGAGAGCAATTAAACTCTCATTTCAAAACCATTTCAAAAACTAAGAGCACCAGGATATTCAGTGAAGCGTAAGGAACAAGTTCATAACATGAAAAACAATTTCTGGAAAAATAATTTTCAAGCTACCTGAGATTTGGAGATTTCAACCTGATGACTTTCTGGCCACTTCTTTCAGTGCAAACTACTCCACTTGATCCCCAGATGATGTTTGAATGCTCAAGAAGAGTTTATGTTGGCTGGATAATGAGTTTCGACAGCTCCTGCTTCAACTCAGTTGAAAATGGCTATGGTGAAATAGGCAGCCTCAGGCCATTGTGAGGGGTTGTTTGTGATCCTGAGGGTGAATGGAGAAGCTTTGCAAGGTTTGTTTGGATGTTTGTGAGCTAGGGAGGGAGATTCGAATGGAACTGCAGTTTGAGGTGAGAAATGGCTATGGGGTGTTCTGGTTGATTCAGGCTTGTGTTCTTGCTGGTTTCTACTCAATGATGCATGGTGAGTTGAATGGTGAAAATGGTTTGAGTGTTTCTTGGCTGGGCAGAGAGATTCGAAGGCTTATGCAGCTGGGGTGTATTTTGTGAATGTGTATGTATGAAGTGTTTCAGCCTTGCTAGATGTATGGAATGGCTTGCACTTTGTCCACATAAACCTCTCTCATTGGTCAGATGATTGGACATGTGCTTTATTGATTGGTAAGTCACCTTTTGCAAAAAGTCAAATTTTGTGTAAGGAAAGCATGGCTCATGATCTAGGCAAGTACAAAGCATGGTTCTGGTGCAGCATGGTGAGGTGAGAGGCTAGCTTAGTGCAGGAACCAATGCAGCAAGTTGTAGGAAGAATGATCATGAGTTTTTTGCAAGTTGTGGCTTTTGGTTCACATGTGACTATTCTTGCTACAAACCATAAACCATGGGCATTCTTGGTTCAAATCTGAATTTTATGACTTAGAGAATGTTTGCATACTGGTTTGAAATGAATTAGAGGTTGCAATTGGCCTTGGTCCATGATTTTGCAAAATTCTCACTTAGGGCATGCCTTGAAAATCAATAATTTTAGCCAACTTTGTCACACCATAACTTGTGATCCAAGAAGAGTTTGATCATGTTCTTGTACTTTTTGAAAAGGGAAAGATGAGATCTACAACTTTCATGACCAAAGTTTTTCCATTTGGAGCATTTTTGGATCAAGAATCAAGGCTTGAAAAATGACCTAAAATGATGCATTCTTGGAAAGTCAACTATGCCCAAAAAGTCAACATTTGCAAAAACCCTAAATTCTTGATTTTTATGGACTTCAATACTCTTCCATGATCAAATAAAGATCAAATACACTCAAAATGATGAAGATCACCCATTGGTTGGGTCATTGGGGGCCTCAGATGCCCTGATTTTGCACTGACTTGTCTGAAAAGTCAACCCTTGATCAGATGACTTCCCCATGGAATTTCTTCATGAAAATTGATATTCATACTCCCTATACCATATAGAGACCAATGGAAACAAGAATGACCAAAAAATTTGGAGTTATGGCCTCTGAAACCAAAACCCTAATTTTCAGTCAACTGTGCAGTCAAGCCTGGCTCTGCATCCACTCAAACCCTAGTTCTTGTGATTCCTTTGCATTTTTGACTTTGTGGGGATATAAAGTGATGCTTGAACACACATGGATCCCTTTGAGGTGATTGGTAGCATTTGGGGTGGCTCAAGTAGCTCTTGGATTGCTCAGATCACAAACCCTAGGTGCAGATGACTTAGAAACTATCCAGTGAACAAAAATGGGATATGAGATGATATGATTGTGTTTATGCATATGAGAATGATCACAAGCCATGGTGTGAATGGGTGAGGGCAAATTTGGGGTGTTTACAGAGGGTACTATAATGGTGTGTGGATCGTAGTAAATTGTGACTGGTGACCTGGTAGGAGGTGCCACTGCTTGTTGTTGGTAATTGTTGCTGGGAGGGACCTCTGATGGGTCATAGTAGATTGTAACTGCTGAAACATCTTTGTCAATTTTTGCTGGCGTTGTAGAAGATTCTGATAATATGGATGTTGATGTTGTAGAAGAAATGGTTGTTGAAATTTGACTCGTTGAAGTGATGGATGGAGCCATTGCTGATGATATTGATGAATCGGTAGGAATGATTATTGCTGTTGCTGTAGAAGAATCTGGAATTGTTGTTAAAGGAATTGCTGGATTTGTAGGCGCCGTTGTCGAGATCTGAAGGATTCCATCCTTAATAAGACCATCTATGCCACTTCTCATATTATCACACCCGTTAACTGCAATGTTGCAATACCCACAACCGAGCTCACATCCGGGGAACACTTGGCACTCTAGAAGCTGAGCTTTAATTTCGACCAAAGGTGTTCGAATTTGTGCAACACTGGTGATCAAAGTAGATAGTTTGTCTTCCTCAATGGCAATAATTCTCGGCCCACCATGATTAGGCATGGGATTCTTGTTGACATTTGGAGGGGGTGCAAAGTTGAGGGCTTTAGAATCCACCAGATCTTAGACTTTCATTTGCAAGGCCCTGCATTTTTCTGTATTGTGGCCAGGTGCATTGGAGTGGAAAGCACACCTGGCGTTGATATCATAATTCCTTGGGAGATTTAGGGGATCTGGTGGTGCCAATGTCCTTAACTCAACCAAGTTGAGCTTCAGGAGTTGTGGCAGTAAAGCGGCATAAGGCATAGGGATAGGGTCAATCACCCTATTTTCCTGTGATGGTCTTTGTTGAAAGGGTCGTTGTTGTTGTTGTAGGTTCGCTCTGGCGGATACTGAACTTGCTGTTGATATTGTGGTTGTTGTTGTTGTTGATATGCTGATTGCTGAGGAATCGGAGCTGGAATAGTGACAGTTGCTACTGATTTGTGAACGTACTGAGGTCTGCCCCTGCTGGCATGAATGGCATTTGTCTCACCGGTTCTTCGAGGTCCCATTAAAGGCTTCCTGGGATTACTGGATGAACTTGCACCATTATCAGAAATTTTGCCCATTTTCAAAAGGCTTTCAATCCTTTCCCAAGCTATAACTACGTCAGCAAAACTGGTGGAAGAAAAGGCAGCCAGGCTATCAATATATGTTCCTTGCAAAGTATTCATGAACATGTCGACCATTTCTCTTTCCGACATGGGTGGTTGGACAGCAGCAGCAAGCTGTCTCCACCTCTGGGCATATTCTCTGATGCTTTCTCTGGAAGACTGGGACATTCCCATCAGGAGGGTCCTGTTAGGAGCCATGTCCAGGTTATATTGATATTGTCTGATGAAGGCTTCAGCTAAGTCCTTCCAGCATCTAATGGTAGCTCTGGTCAAGTGCGAATACCACTCTCTTGAAGCTCCAGTCAAGCTGTCTTCAAAGTAGAACATCCACAGCTTTTCATCCATTGTATATGCTTTAAGTCTTCCCAGGAAAGACTGCAGGTGAGTTCGTGGACAGGAAGTTCCATTGTATTTCTCAAAGCACGGGGGTTTGAATTTGTGGGGAATTCTCACCCCGTCTACTAACCCCATATCCATTACATCGAAGCCCAAGGAGTTTTGAGACTCCAAAGATCTCAACTTCTCAGCAATTTCATCAAACCTCCTATCATAAACTTCGTCTCCAGCTCCCATTACAGTAAACTGCTCTTCTTGAGGATCTTCTTGCAAGATCCTGCCTGCAGCAGTGTTGCCCTGTACATTCCTTAGGATGTTGACTTCCGGATCTAGATGAGGTCCAAATACTGGTGGGTTAACATGAGGATGAACTCCCTCATTATTACTAGTCCCTCCAGTCCCAGGATGAGGTTCCTCGGGAGTTTGCCTTTCCACCAATTCCCTTAACCTTTCTTGACTATGGGCCAAGCCAGTCATCACAGTCATGAATTGAGCCATTTGGTTCCTCATCTCCACTCTTTCATTAGCCATCTGAGTTCTGACCTCAGTCAGGTCCTGCTGTACTTGATCCATTTGGATACCAGGAAGGTTGTTGCGAGTAGGGTACCGGTGCGTACGGTTGACAGGGAACACCCGACGGCGAGCAATATTTCCTGAAGCACAACAGAGTTAGAAACAAACAAAATAATGACAAAACCTACAAAACAAAACAAAAGTTAGTATGCAATGCAGTATGCTTATTTGTTTTCCAAGGTATCCGGCTTGGTTCTTGGTTTTGACCTTTTCAGACCTCGAGGAAGATGCTTTGATGTTGTTGAGAAAAGAAAAACCAAATGGAAACAAACTAAAAAAATGTATTACAAATGGTGAATCATACATAGTTTGTTTTACAACATATGCCCCTGGAGGGTCAAAATACAACAAAAAGAAAAGTACATCAAATGGAAATGAACAACAAGCAAAGAAGTCAAACATCTAGTCCAAACTCATCCTCCTTAACCTCCTTCAGAAGTGCCTCAGTCACTGGACCAGCCGGATGCTCTGTAATGGTCCTAATGAGGAGGTTCCTGGTGGCAATGGCAGTGGTCAGCTTCTTGTGCCTGTCTTGGTCCTTTGATCTCTTTAATCCAGCCCTAAGCTTCAACTCTGAAATCTCCTTTTGGGCTGCCAGCAAAGCCTCCTATTGCTTCTTCTCACTAGCCTCTAACTGTTCAATCTTGGCTTAAGTCCTCTAATCTTCTTGTGTCCGGGCTTCAGTGATCCTGACCCATCTAGCCTGACTTTCTTGCAGATAGAGCTCAGTCCTAGCCTTCTGAAGCTTGGCCTCTTTACAAGCATTCTTCAATATTTGTTCCCCAGCTCTTGCTTTTCTGATGTAGTCCTCTGTTTTCTCAATCTTGGCCAGATGCTCCACCCTAAGCTTTTCCAACCTCTCAATGTCTAGACGACCATCACTCCTTTCCCAAAGGGTCTTCTTCAGAGCTTGAGACAGATTCTCATTCCTTTCCTTCAGCTTCTCAAATTCTTCCAGGCTGACAGTTGTTGTTGGCTGTGCTGTGGATGGTCCAGGTATATCCTCAATGGTGAAAGGCATTCCAGTAACCTGAGCTCTAGTACGGGACCAGTCATAGTACTGAGCTGAAGCAACATTATTACATCTTCCAAGAATGGCCAGCCCCTTTGTCTGGATGTTGTCCCAAGCCCAGGATGCTTGTCTGACAGCAGCTAGATTAGGCTTTATTTCACAATACAGGGTCTCAGCCAAATCTTGTACTCTAGGAGGGTGAATCAAAGCATAGCCCAGTTGTCTCTTGAACAACAAAGGATTGTAGTTGATATAACCTTTTACTCCTATCAGAGGTACATTTGGGTATTGCCCACTTATGTCTTTGCCTTTGGTGCTCTGGGTGCACCACCTGATGTCATCTGAAGTCAAAGTGATGAGCCTCTTGGCCCAATTCTTCTGCTGGTGAGGATTCAAGAAGGCATCTGTCTTAGGTAGATGTCTGAGCAGCCAGGTGTGAAACAAAGGAGAACAACATCTCACCAACTTCCCCCTTTGTTTCTCATTCCTCTGATGGATGGAGTAATAAAAATCTCCCAGCAATGTGGGTACTGGGTTTCTCAGAAGGAAAAGATGAATGGCATTCTTGCTGATAAATTTGGGCTCATCTGCAAACAGTATAACCCCATATATGCTGAGGGCTAATAGTGCACAGACTGCTCTCCATTCTCCGAAGGAGGCCTTCAGGATGGCCTGAGAAATCAAGAAGTCTAAGTGTAATCCAGGGATCCCAGCTTTTGTTGTCATGTTTTGTTCAATCAAGGCAGGCTCCAAGTATAATGCTTTTGCTACTTATCCATTGCTGGGAAAAGTCATTTCTGGGTTGAAAGGGATTCCACCCCTGACAGGTACTCCAATCAATGATGAAAACTCCTCCAGCAGAGGTCCTAGCTGAAATTCTGAAAATGTAAAACATCTCAAAGGAGGGTCATAAAACTGCAAGCATGTGTGGATCATGCTCCTCTGAGAAGGGTCCAGGTCCATAACCATATCCAGGATACCTCAATAATGCTCTCTGAATAATGGGATGTGGTTAGGGGTGATAAGTGACTGGACCTTCCTGATACCAGTCAACACAGGCTCAAAGAAATGGTAGGATATGTTGCTCTTCCTGGGAGTAGTCATGAATGCTGCTGAAGATGATGAAGATTGCTGCTGATGAAGATCAAAACTGATACTGGAGATGAGCCACTGATAGGATGATGCTGGTGATGATGAGAACAGCTGAAGCAGGAAAATGATGAAGATAGCTGAAGCTGAGGTCTATGCAAAAGAAGGGGTCAAAACCAAACCAGATATAATGTGGATACCCTGAAAAACAAATAAACAAATGTCAAATGATGCAATGATAATGTATGTAAATGATATGCAAGGGTTTGTGATCAAGCTGGATCTGATTATCTGTCTTGATATAAAGCCCATGTATGTTCAAGAAGTCCAGACGGGGGTTCAGAAATCCAGTAACCAGGGTGGGGGACTCAAATAAAGAGTCACATGTCCAGGGTTGAATCACAAGAACTGTCCAACATGAGGTACTCTTAATCAAAACAAGTATCAGGGTATGATGTGGCCAATGGTACCTGCAAACCTGTAAACAGCCCAACCCCCTCACAGGTAATGCTCTAAAACAAGGATCCTCAGACTTGGATCAGTTATGAGAAGTGTAAACACTTTTGACCCGGAGGTACAATGTTTACAATAACCATAAAAGATCCTCCTCTAATTCACCTCAGTTTCTAAAGGTCATAATAAAGGTCATCCAGACTTAGCAGGCTTCCCAGATAGCCCTAGCACTACAGGAAATCTGTAGCACAGAGTTCTCAAGAAGAAACCCACATCTGAACCGTGTTTCATATTCCCGCACCAGACCGAAATGGAATGGGAAAGAACATGAACCACTCTAGCCTAGGTGTCACTCAGGTCCCAGGTATAGGACCTAAAACTCTCAATGGAACCCCACCCATCACAACAACAAACCAGATCCTGCAAGATGACAGTATGATAGTATGATGTATAAAACTGTAAGGAAAGCAGTAAACAAGACTGTACATAAAGCAATAAAATAAATACATAACACATATAGCACATAACACCCCAGTAAACACAAATCAAACAAGCACTAGGAGGAACCCACAAAATGAACCAGAAGCAATGGTTACAGTATAAGGGTCCCCAGCAGAGTCGCCAAGTTGTCGCTCCCACCAAATGACACCCAGGTCAAATGGGGTACAGACGCGAATGGTCGGCGAAAGGAGAGAGAACACACAAGGGTGAACTCAGAAGACAAGAGTCGCCAGCTAGGCATTTTTATCCCGGAGGAAAGGTAATGCTGCATAAACCTGAGAAAAGATATGGATAAGACGGTTGCGAACCAGAGAGACTGAGAAAGGGGGTTAGTTACAACCTGGGAAGGTATTAGCACCCAGATTATCCGCCGTACTCGGCGGGATCCACGCTTAAAAGATTTGTGTTTTAAAGGGGTAGTGTCAGTGCAATTTGTGTATCAAAGCTGGAAAGAATGCAAGTGTCAGTGCAAAAGAAGTGTGAAGTGTACAGGAGAAGTGTCAATGTGAGAATAAGAAATGAGGAACTCAAGACTATGAGGCTTAAAGAATAATGCTGGAAGGAGGGGGAATATACAGAGACTTTTGTTCGATAACTGTTAAGTTATGCCTACGTATCCTCTCGTGCAATGAGGAAGTCAGAACACCGTAGTTCGACTCAAAGAGACTGAAAGATAAATTGACTTGTGAACTGCTTACTTGTCTATGCTCAAGTGTATGACCTGTCTGGCTCAGGTGCAAACTGTCTCGCATTAGACGGAAGAAGCAAGTTCTCGTTTATGAGTGAATGAGTTGAGAAAAGAATCCCGAAGGAGGCGATTATTGTTTGTTTTTGGTGTTTTCAATCTTTTATTGC